>CM077667.1:96213641-97451641 GCA_039707655.1 Elymus sibiricus | reverse complement strand
CATCCTAGTCAGGAACTGATAGATGACCACTTAAAGCAAAGGGGCTCTATAATCCTCTTGATGTCCAAGGGCTTCATCGTGCTTGAGCGTCGGTGCTTCTTGATATAGCCTAGTTGACGTAGCCGGCAGAGGAGCGGTTGTTGACTTCTCTTGCTTCTTCTTCTTCGTCGTGGTTCCTCAATCGTAGTGGTTCTTCGTCTTGCTTGGGTAAGAATGTCCTCTGCTGAAGGGAGGGTGCATCAAGTAGTCCAACCCTTCTCAAGTTGGGGCCTTATACTTGAGAGGCATGGCAATTGGTGTTCCTGGGGCTGGTCCAAACAGGACTAAGGTGTTCCTTCCCTTGTTGGGTAAATAAGTATGTTATCCCAGAGGACAACAACATAATTTCCCCAAGTATCACACAAGCACACTGCTCGTGGGATATGTGAGAGGAGTGGGCATTTGCTCCGGAGGGTCACTAGTTCAGGGGTTCGTGATCCAACGTAATCTAGTTCTTCGTGTCCACCTTCCTCATGCACATGATTGGTGGTGGTCGAGGTGGAGTATCGACCATGGTCTAAGGGCTTATAGTCCAAGGCCTATGGTCATAATCCGACCGTGTTACGGCTCGATGAAGCTTAGGGGTTTCAAGGAGCTTAGGATGTGAGTGAACGTCTAACATCTTATCCTCGAGCACAGTTATTAGATGCCAATAGTCCTATTATTTACTCCAAACAAAATCACCCTATACCATCAAAGATATCATCTCTTATAAGTCAACTCCAATGTGTCTTACGCTATTCAACTCCAAGGTTTGAGAGAAGGACTATACCCAAAATCTCATATGTATACCATAGCTAACTCATATATATCCCTATGTAAAAATCCTCGGGAAGCATTCAAGCCGCTAAGCTTGATTGTGATACTACAAATCCAAGTGTCCTACTGACCTATCCAAGGTCTAAGGTACTGCATTACTATGCTAAGGAAACTCGTAATATACCAATCCAAGATCTTGTTTCCTTCCTACGAATCCAACTTAATTGATCCACGAATATCATCCACCATTACATGATCCATTACTGCTACAAATCCAGCATCGATGGTGTCCAACATAATTTCCTCGAGTTCATATAATGCACATATCATTGCAAGGACTATTATTACAGTATATCCACGAACTTCCAATCTCATGACCAACTAAACTCCAAGGTCGAGCTTATATAGATCCCTAAATTATTCCTAACATCATCCGATCCCTTCTACTTATCGTCCACCGAGAAACATGGTATCATGATCAAGATCATTGGACTAAATCCAAAGTACTCCAAACCATGTGGTTTAATTGATCTCGAGCACCTATTAGAATCACCTATATAAATCCAAGGCCTACATCTAGTAAGAATTTCCTACTAGTTACTCCAGTCACTATCATATTACCATCAATCCACTGTCAACATTACTTGCCAAAGTCAAGTCATTTATCCACCAATATTTCAGGCTTGTGGTTACAATCGCACTACTAAATCCAAATTGACTCAAGGGAGAAGTAAGTTATGCTACTCTATCAACTTGATCCACCAAGTCCACTTACCAACATAAAAGTCTCGTAATCCACCAAAAGGGTCTCAACTACTTCCTCAAGACATCTATTATGGCTAAATCAAATCATTGTCCACAATTCGTATACCCTTAGAATGATCCTTCCTATGGCATCAAGGTTCTAGTGCTAGCAAGAATGAAGGATGTGTGTTCACTATGATCACTAGCTCCATAATGAACCCAGTGCTAAACAGGGGTTATTGAAGCTCAACAGGTGCTCAGGCAAATCCGTGTATTAAACACGTGATCAGAGGCTTGAGCTGTGGGAGCTTGCGAGGTCTAGGTTGGGCTAGGGAGGGTTTTCCAATCTTGAGGGAAAATCATAACTCTACGGGGTTGCGTCTGGTTGAGTACGTTGTAGTCGAAGTCTTCGGTGTCAGTTGTTTGTCGAGGTGGATCCTTGGTGCATCTTGTCTTGCTGGTCTTCAGTTGACGAGATGGGGGAGAGAAAGTAGCATCGAGAGGAGTGCCTAAGGGGCTGGTATAGTGCAAGTGCAATCAAACAAGTGCCGAAAAGGCAAAACACACTTATTAAGATAAGGTGGGTGCTTAGTCGCGTACTTGTTGCCTGGGGCAAAAGTGCGACTTGCACCAAAGCACAAACAAGCAAAAACAAGCAACACACAATCATGGTTCTATCAGAACCATCATACGGACTCGACTTCGCATGGGGAATACACGACCTATCCTACCCTAGGGGTTCTCGGACTCATTAGTCGTGCTTGCTTCGTGTCTTGGAGAGGAGTGCGCTCAGTCTTCTAGGTCTTGTTCATGTGTTGCTATGTCTCTTGTTGTTGTTTATCAAAATGATCCTGGTTGCGCCCGAAGAGTCCTTGATGACTTTGGGTCTGTTGAGTTGACGACGAAGGTGATTCTTCATGGCTGTTGTTGACAGGGTCTTCTGGTGTCTTCATAATCGTGACAATGCCTCCTTGTCTTCCGAGACGTCGAGGGTTCCAGGTAAGCAATCTTTTATGCAATGACATTAGCAAGGCATGGTGGAGTTGTATCCTGCCGGTCACGTTGACGATATCATCGGCACCAAGAGCGGGGGATGATGAGAACCGTTTTCCTGCTCACTATAGTGAGGCGGACCAAATGGCGAGGTTCTCATCCACCGGTGGTTACCGACACAACAACGGTAATGACAGGATTGCTCTATTAGCGATGCATATAATGACCTTGCATATCTTACGTCCTGTTTGTCGCAAGCCAAGGTTGCATCAACCTGGGGAAGTGTCGAGGGTGTCACCATCTCCTGAGTCTTCATATTCTCATCCTTCGAGAGGGTATCTTCGGTTGGTAGCTCCTTGTCTAGCGTCGCCAACTTGTGTCCAAGATATCTGGGCAAATGTCTGGCAAGGCAGCTTCCTTCCGGGTTACCCACGAGGATTACAAGGAATCCAGTGGTCAGGGGCACAAGGGTAGTAGCGACCATTTGCAAAGTTTTGAAAAAGTAGACGAGGAGAGTTATGAGAAAGATGGTGGAAATGCTAAGGCAAAAACCTTTGCTTCCTTTGAAAATTTAGGAGAGGTGAGAAATATAGAGGTTTTGTAAGTGTTTTGAAGGGTCTAGAAAAATAGTTTTGTCCTAACTAACGTCCATGCTAACTAAGGGCTTCCTACAGTCAGGATGGCTGTGATACCAGCTCTGTGGGGACCCCGACTCATAAGTCGTGATCACCGAATGTACGTGCACAGTGATCCCAGAGATCAATGCTCACTGAACACACAGAAACTGAATAACAAGAGTCTTACATCCATTACATACCGTTTTACTCGAATATGGCCCTTAAGTCCTAGTCTTCATAAACTTGCAGCGGAAATCTTCAACGATAGCGTGAACCCATGCCATATGCCTTAACCTACAGGCATTCTGACTGGGAAGCGTCCTAGCTCGCATGTTCGTCACCAAGGTAATCTTCATCATAACCAGATCTTTCATGCCTGGCCAATAAAATAACCAGTGGCAAGCCAATGAGTACTTTGAATGTACTCGCAAGCAACCCATGTTTGGAACAAGGTTCAACAGAGCATGATATAGCACTAAGTAGGTAATTTTGCAGAAAGCTAATTTTGAGTGCAGTGACATGATCAACTAACTTATGTAAGCATGCATCAACAGTTGGCAGATATCCATATGAACAAGTTACAGATATCATCATAAGCAGGGGTTGAACATCTCATGTTCATTATTATGCCAAGTCATCGGACTTAGCTGAAGTACCATCTTTATGTCATCCACACACTCACACCGAGTTTATGAAAACCCAGGACATAGTTTAAGCAGCACCACCCAACTGTCCTTGACCGTGGACACGGCTATTCGAATAGTTTTACACTCTGCAGAGGTTGCACACTTTACCCACAAGACTCGGGGAACTTCCGTGTCATCCATGACTCGTGGTATATCACATACCCGAGGTAAGCACCCGAACAATGCCTTTCCCCTGACGATACTAAACAAAGAGTCCACTCGATTGGTACACAGCCCTCATGATGTACATCCTACGAGCCTCGCTCCAGATCGTACCATCCATGAAGGGACGAACGGTGTGCCCGGTGCCTGTGAAGACAGCGCATGATCGTCCATTCCGGTACGACCCCGTATCGAGAGTGACCACGCCACTCGCGCCACTAGTAATGCGGGCTCTATGCTAGTCCCACCAAAGTAATCAACAAAGCCCCTTCCCATATAGGGGTAGAGTGGTTGTACATGTAAGGTTGGAGTAACGGTCGCAACTTACACCAATCCGTTTTCGAAAACCACACACACTCACTTGCTTCGGTACACCACTTCTTTATCAAGTGGCTACCTAGCTCATCATCATCTCCCTCGGGCATTAGTGGCACCCGACGGGGTTTTCGAAAAGTCTTTGAAAACACTTTGTTTCCATCACCATGCATATTCCCATCCCACTTGCGTAGCAACTAGTAGCAACCTAACTACTCCCACCCGCACAACCCTCATAAGGATGGTAGGGTCATGCACGATGCAAGTTTCAACGGTAAAGTATCAGAGGCATCCCACCGAAGTGGTCACCACATCAACATGATCAACATCACGGAAATAAGTGCTATATGCCATGCAAATAAAAGGGTTCTTAGTCATGGTCAAAGGGCTGCTTGCCTGGCTCCGCAAAGTCTCCGAGGGCTTCACACGCTTCTGATCCATCTCCGAGCACTTCGTCTACTCCGTCAACTATCGCCGGAAACAACCGCAATAAGCAACACAACAAGCAGAGAAAAAATAAAAGTGCTCTATAAATAGGATATTTACTTTTATTGGACTCATCTGGTCACAAGAAAAATAACCAAGGAGGTTTTATTGGATGTGGGTCAAGGGGGATTTTTGAACGGAGGAAATGAAGGAAATGACGATCCTATAAGAAGTCTACAGAAAATATTTTTATAAAAATGGGTGAATGCACCTATTAAATAGGGCATGATCTTAGAACCATGTAGGAGGTGGTTTCACTGGATTTGGAGTTGAAATGATTTTCCTATGAATTTACTAAGAGGAAATAAATGGAAAATGGGCCATTTATTAGATCCAACAGAATAGGTGCATGAACAAAAATGTTCAACATGGCTAGACAATTATAGCATGACATTTAGAGCTTCTGGAAATTTGAATCACTCCATTTGGAGTTGATTTGAATACTCTGAAGATTTTACAAGGTGGCCTCTAATAGTTCAAATTTGAATTTAAATTTGAACATCACAAAATCTTGTGGTAGAAAAATATGGAAGTGACACCAGTAAATAGGTGGCATTTTCAGGAGGACGTAGAAATTTGAATCATCAATTTTGGAGGTCAAAAGAATGATCTATGAATTTTTGCTCTCTAAGAAAAATAATTAAATGAAAAGAAATTTCCTAAGGGCTAATCCCCGCACTAGGCGTAGGATAGAAACTGGGCCGGCCCAGTGGTTCAGCCGGGTGGGAAGGAGGGCCACGTCGAAGGCGCCCCTAGGGAAATACGTCTTCCCTTGGAGAAGGCGGCCTCCAGTGGATCCTGCCTCCACTTAACGTTGGGCCCGGCCTTTGTGCCACTTACATGGGGGGTCCGCTGGTCAGGTCCATCTCCTTCCTCCCGCTCGAACAGGAGGAGGTAGAGAAGGCCGGCTGAGCCCGCGCCATTGCCCCGTCACGGCGGCACAAGGCGTCCCTGGCGGCGTCCCGATCACCGGCGAGCTCGGGGCGACGAGACGCACTCGCCTGGGCGGTCCCCGGGCCCTGGGGAGGCCCGGTCTGTGTGATGCTTCCGTCACGGCGGGGGGAGGTCGTCGGCCAAGGTGGACAAGGCGACACGGGCTCGGGAAGGAGGAAATGGAGCACGTGGGAAGAAGATGAGGTGCCTTTGACTCCGTGGGGGGCTTTAGAGAGGAGGGGAGCGTCCATGTCGCTCGAATTTGAGCAGGGGCCGGCGGGAGAGCTTCGGCTATGGGGGTGGAAGGAGGGCATGGGAGGACGGGGGAACCGGTCCAGGGGGGCTGTGGGAGAGAGAGGAAGCGAAGGGAGTGCATAGGGGGCTTGGGGAGGCTTCTTATAGCCGCGGCGCAGGAGCTCCGTAGGCCACGTCCACGGCCATGCCCCGGACTATGCCAGAGGCCACGGGGGTGCTCTAGGGCGAGTCTGCGGTCTCCGTGGGGGCGGTCTACGTCGAGGGAAGCAAAGAGAGAAAGCCAGGGGGAGGGAGAGGCTTGTGCGTGCAAGGTCGCCCATTGGCGCTCTTGGGCGGCCGGCGCGCGTGCGAAGGGTGGCCGGAGGAGGGGGACAGGGGTCTTGCGGGTCCCGGACGTCGAGGACGACCATCTGGCGAGAGGGGGCGCTCGAGGTGGTCGGGGCCATGCATTGGGCGGCGGCTACAGTGCGGTCGGGCACTGTAGCGCGCTCTGGAGCGCGGCCATTGCATGCCATGGCATTGCCACTTGTGCCATGGGTCGTGGCCACTTGTGTCCAGAGGGTCTAGGGGTAATTAAACAAGGTGGGGAGGCCCTTGGATTCCCTGTGAGGCCAAAGGAAAAGGAGAGAGGTTGAGGGGAAGAGGAAATGGGGCTGTCCAGAGGGGTAAAATGGGGTTTTACCCCCATTTAACCATGGATCCGAGGCTTGAAACTTTTACTGGAGGTGAAATGCAATGCTGGCAAGCTGTGGTAAAAATTTGAAGTGAAGGAGAATAGCAGAAGGGGGTCAAACAGGGTTTTTACCACCTGGGCAAAAAGTGTTTGACGAAGGTTTAGGCAAGCAAATGGGGTTTGCTTGACTTGAGACTTGGCAGGGTCAAGGGGTGGTTAGAAATAGGGTTAGCAACCAAGTTTGAGCTTGAGTGAAGAAGGTTCACAATGTAACTTTGTGAAACCCTAGAAATCAACGGAATGAGATTTCTGTAGATCTAGGCATGCATCTCACTTCCCACAAATCCAAAACTTGGTGTGGTATCATTATTTGGGGTTTGGCACATGCCCACAAAGTTTGGGGTCAAGGCAAGAAACTTCACAATGTAAAGTTGTTCAAATTTGGCTCTGGACAGGAATGGTTTTGGAATATTTTGATGAAGCAAATCAATTGGGATTGAGATGAAACTTTGCAAGATCATCAATCATGACTTGCTGGAATTTTCTTGGAATTTATTGAGAATATTTCTTACTGAAATATTTCAAAAGCTTGATTTGGGCAGAAAGGGATAACTATCGATTTGGTGGAGTTTGACCTTGACGATCCGGTTATACCGTACCCGACGATACGCCTCGACAATCGCTAAACCAATCTCCGATGGTTATTGACCTTCCCGTAGGCACGATCAACCTGAACAACGAGGTTCGAGTTCCTGCAAGCAACCGAAGAATCGGCAAGAACAATGGTAATTGCAATCTGAAATTGCGGATAATAAATTGAGCACACGAACTAGATGAAAAGTTGGGGTTCCACTATGGATCTGACAAGGCGGTAGTCCTACACGTCTCGTAGATGCGATTTGTAGCAGTAGCTAGACAATACAATAAAACCCAAAAATCTAAACCCTAGAATATGACCACTATTTATAAAGGCAGGCAGATGTGTTGGCGTGCGAGCTGTCTCGGAGTCCATCTCCTCGCGTCCGTGGAACTAGACCAGGCCGGCTGCACCATGTGCCTTGTCTTGGGCTGCGTGACGTTTCTTCACACGGCGCGTGCGTGCATGGCTTAGCAGGCCGGTCCTCCTTGTGACGTACATGCATGAGTAGAGCTCCCTCACGTTGGTGCGTGTAAACATGGATACATGTATGTATGATCTTGTACGGTCATGTCACCCTCTCCACCAAATTGATGACGGTAGCTCCCAAGTAGTACACGTACGTCTATATATGTGCATGTATAAATCTTTGTTTTCTGTCTCGCATTTTAACTCTCGGCTTGTGTAAATCTTCTGGATATCTGTGAGTAAGAAATAAATGTGTAGTATTTTTGTCCTTGATAATAAAATAAAATAAATTATATTTACCACAAGAATTCACCTGAAAAATATGCATGTCTAGAATAGTTTCAATCGTATCCGAGGTAGTCATGTCCTTATCATCCTCCCTTTCTTGAAAACAAAGTCGTCCTCGGCTTTGCATAATATGAAAATAGACTAAACAAAGAGACAAGGTGTATACATGGTATATGTACAAGTCATCCGTTTTATTGCCTCTCCATTGTTGCACTAATAATAACTTGATACATGAGTAATTAGAATATCTCATGGGATGAAGGACCAAAGAATTATTACGAGAAACATACCAACATGAAATATTACAACTTAATTTGCACATATAAGTGAAGCATATATTCATATAACCTGATTTGTAATGTTCATAATTAAACCATCCCAACATAGGTAGACACCTAATAGGAATATACGAATTAACATGTGTAGATAAGCAATCATGCGGCATGCTATTCGAAATGTAATCAATAATGATGTTGGGGGTCATATTAAAATGATCAAGCATTGGCATATTAATATTCTCTTTCAACCTAGTAAGATCATCACATGTGATGGAAATTCCGTGCAACAAAAATTCATTGTCTATGCATTCCTCTTGAATCAAGTTAAAAGTAAAATCTGGCGCATAAACACCTTTCAGAGAACTCAAACATGTGATCTCAGCTATTTTAGTTCTCGCATGCAACAAAGAAATAGGTGGATCCAACAAAACAGAATACAAAGAATCAGCATGGGAAATTCTAGCTAATACTTCATTATGTTTAACCAATTGTATGTGATCCAAACAAGATTGAATAATCAAGTCACATGGGCCAATTTCAGTTGCCTTTATTTTTGTGGGTGCACCTAAATCAATGAGGTAATCATATTTAAAAATAGGTGCACTCAGATCATTATATATTCCTGTCTTTTGATTGCATGCTAAACTCAAATCATTAAGATGATCATCAAAAATAGGTGGTGTGAGAAAATCAGTACCTTTATTATTTACTTGTAGTTCTGGTTCATATGAAGTAAGGACAGTTGATGGTGACACCTCATAAGCTCCAAGTGTCGCAATCATGGTTGGTGGTGCAGCAGGAGAAGTAACCTTCTTTGATGGGGATCCCACTTCACGCTTGTTCATCTTGCATAGAAGTCTTCTTACTTTCTGTTCAGCTTTACAAGC
Organism: Elymus sibiricus; assembly: GCA_039707655.1. Taxonomy (NCBI): domain Eukaryota; kingdom Viridiplantae; phylum Streptophyta; class Magnoliopsida; order Poales; family Poaceae; genus Elymus; species Elymus sibiricus. The sequence continues at coordinate 97,442,421 of CM077667.1, read as the reverse complement.
AAGACGAAACAAATGGTCGACAGAATACGGTTCTTCATGCATTACTATGTCTTGTATATCAGGATTTAAACCTCTCCAAAATCGATTAAAAAATTCTTCTTCACATTCTTCTAATCCAAGACGAAGCAAAGCAGTACACAAACTATCATAGTATTCTTCAACGGTGCTATATCCTTGTGCTAAACGTTGCAATTTTCTAAGAAGGTCACTAACATGGTAGGAAGGAACAAATCGGTTTCGCATAACAAGTTTGAAAGCTTTCCAAGTAGTAGGTAAATTAGAAATATTATCCATGTAATAATTTCTCCACCAAACCAAAGCAAAACCGAAAAAGCATTTAGTAGCATCATTTATTTTCTTATGCTCATAAAAATCATGGCTAACAAAGATTTCTTCTACTGCCATCTCCCAATCAATATACGAATCAGGATCATATTTACCCTCGAACTGTGGCAAAGAGATAACCTGGTCATGTGCGCTTCTACCTTCATATACATCTTGTGACGGTCGTCGTACCTGCTGTGGTGGGAGATAATGACCCGCGTCAATATATGGCAAGTCATCCCCGACAATAGATGTAGCCCAACTATTGGTCACTCGAGAACCTGCCATGTTTAGTACCAAACAAGAAAAAAATCACAAGTATAATGTTCCTATAGTACTACTCGGAGGTGGTGAAAAATGTCTCTCAACTCTCTAGCAATTACCAAGCTCTTACCAGTTCTTACCGTGCTGCAGTGGTTGTCGTCCTTTGGCGCGGTCAAAAGTTATCAAAAATTGGATATAGCGATTACCAAGTGATCGGACAAGGTATAGCTTGGTAAAGGTTTCCTCAACTCACAATATGTGGCAAAAGTAAGCAAAAAGTAATGCAAGCTGAATAATTGCTCAAACTCCTAACTAGTGCTGATAGTCGACTAGGAAAAGAGAAAACAATCTAAGCCCAGATACTGAATCAAGTGAGAGGAAACCGATGAAAAGGTAATAGCTCTAAGTAGCTAGATATAAGTGAGGTGTAAACATAAATGTATGGCAGCAAAGAACAGAAGATGTGCAGCAATTACCACGTATATGCACAAAGTAAAAGTTCTCACCAGGAGGAGATAATCCAAAAGATGTGAACCGGCCAGCACTTTGCTAATTTTTCTTTTCTATTTCCTTTTTTTTTTGTTCACTTTTTTTTTCTCGCTCTTTTTTTTCTTTTGCTATTTTCTTTCTCTTTCTTTCTTTTTGCAGGCCGATCACTAGCAAAAGTATACACCTAAGGATGAAAACAAAAGAAAACAAAACGTACAGAATCGATTGCTACTAAGAGCTACAGGATCATGTACTACTTGAGATCAGAGATTAACGGAATACTGTGGCCAGGTAACTCCAAACGTTGTGAGCGAACTATGGCACACACAGCGGCGCTGGCTAGCAGACACACGTGAGCTGTTGTCTGATGTGAAGCGTAGATGCAAGGCTGTGCGTACACGGCAGAGCAGGCGCAGGTTGACTTGTAGCTGGATACTGCCGTAAAGAACCGCGTGAAAATTGTACGCAGTTGGCTCGGGGCGCGTGAGGCGGACAACGGTGGCGGCAGGCAGATGGATGTAATGATGAACAACAGGAGCAGATGTGATCGAATGATAAAACCAAAGCAATGAGTCGCTAGCGTAATTAACAGAAACAGAAGATTTGACACAACTGATTGAAATCAACAACTTTATCTTTGTTTCAAATTAACAACAACTCGCGACGGGAAGAAATTATGGCAACAAAATAGGTTTGATCTAGTAGATAATTTTCTCCCTAAACGAATCTAAACCAGCACTAATTCTAGGATGAATGTAACCAACAATTCAACTAGGGAAATACTAGATGCAAAATTGCTAAAGGCTAAAAAGATAGGTGTAATGGATGAACTAATCTAAATTTATTTGGCTTTTTGTGGGTTTGTAGGACAGAAAAATAAACTAACCTAATAAAACTGAAAATCTCTCACCGATGAACCTGAAAACTGATACCACTTGATGTAACGGCGGCCCGATCTTTCGATGAGAGTGGGGATAACTATCGATTTGGTGGATTTTGACCTTGACGATCCGGTTATACCGTACCCGATGATACGCCTCGACAATCGCTAAACCAATCTCCGATGGTTATTGACCTTGCCGTAGGCACGATCAACCTGAACAACGAGGTTCGAGTTCCTGCAAGCAACCGAAGAACCGGCAAGAACAATGGTAATTGCAATCTGAAATTGCGGATAATAAATTGAGCACACGAACTAGATGAAAAGTTGGGGTTCCACTATGGATCTGACAAGGCGGTAGTCCTACACGTCTCGTAGATGCGATTTGTAGCAGTAGCTAGACAATACAATAAAACCCAAAAATCTAAACCCTAGAACATGACCACTATTTATAAAGGCAGGCAGATGTGTTGGCGTGCGAGCTGTCTCGGAGTCCATCTCCTCGCGTCCGTGGAACTAGACCAGGCCGGCTGCACCATGTGCCTTGTCTTGGGCTGCGTGACGTTTCTTCACACGGCGCGTGCGTGCATGGCTTAGCAGGCCGGTCCTCCTTGTGACGTACATGCATGAGTAGAGCTCCCTCACGTTGGTGCGTGTAAACATGGATACATGTATGTATGATCTTGTACGGTCATGTCACCCTCTCCACCAAATTGATGACGGTAGCTCCCAAGTAGTACACGTACGTCTATATATGTGCATGTATAAATCTTTGTTTTCTGTCTCGCATTTTAACTCTCGGCTTGTGTAAATCTTCTGGATATCTGTGAGTAAGAAATAAATGTGTAGTATTTTTGTCCTTGATAATAAAATAAAATAAATTATATTTACCACAAGAATTCACCTGAAAAATATGCATGTCTAGAATAGTTTCAATCGTATCCGAGGTAGTCATGTCCTTATCATCCTCCCTTTCTTGAAAACAAAGTCGTCCTCGGCTTTGCATAATATGAAAATAGACTAAACAAAGAGACAAGGTGTATACATGGTATATGTACAAGTCATCCGTTTTATTGTCTCTTCATTGTTGCACTAATAATAACTTGGTACATGAGTAATTAGAATATCTCATGGGATGAAGGACCAAAGAATTATTACGAGAAACATACCAACATGAAATATTACAACTTAATTTGAACATATAAGTGAAGCATATATTCATATAACCTGATTTGTAATGTTCATAATTAAACCATCCCAACATAGGTAGACACCTAATAGGAATATACGAATTAACATGTGTAGATAAGCAATCATGCGACATGCTATTCGAAATGTAATCAATAATGATGTTGGGGGTCATATTAAAATGATCAAGCATTGGCATATTAATATTCTCTTTCAACCTAGTAAGATCATCACATGTGATGGAAATTCCGTGCAACAAAAATTCATTGTCTATGCATTCCTCTCGAATCAAGTTAAAAGTAAAATCTGGCGCATAAACACCTTTCAGAGAACTCAAACATGTGATCTCAGCTATTTTAGTTCTCGCATGCGACAAAGAAATAGGTGGATCCAACAAAACAGAATACAAAGAATCAGCATGGGAAATTCTAGCTAATACTTCATTATGTTTAACCAATTGTATGTGATCCAAACAAGATTGAATAATCAAGTCACATGGGCCAATTTCAGTTGCCTTTAGTTTTGTGGGTGCACCTAAATCAATGAGGTAATCATATTTAACAATAGGTGCACTCAGATCATTATATATTCCTGTCTTTTGATTGCATGCTAAACTCAAATCATTAACATGATCATCGAAAATAGGTGGTGTGAGAAAATCTGTACCTTTATTATTACCTTGTAGTTCTAGTTCATATGAAGTAATGACAGTTGATGGTGACGCCTCATAAGCTCCAAGTGTTGCAATCATGGTTGGTGGTGCAGCAGGAGAAGTAACCTTCTTTGATGGGGATCCCACTTCACGCTTGTTCATCTGGCATAGAAGTCTTCTTACTTTCTGTTCAGCTTTACAAGCAAGACGAAACAAATGGTCGACAGAATACGGTTCTTCATGCATTACTATGTCTTGTATATCAGGATTTAAACCTCTCCAAAATCGATTCAAAAATTCTTCTTCACATTCTTCTAATCCAAGACGAAGCAAAGCAGTACACAAACTATCATATAGTATTCTTCAACGGTGCTATATCCTTGTGCTAAACGTTGCAATTTTCTAAGCACGTCACTAACATGGTAGGAAGGAACAAATCGGTTTCGCATAACAAGTTTGAAAGCTTTCCAAGTAGTAGGTAAATTAGAAATATTATCCATGTAATAATTTCTCCACCAAACCAAAGGAAAACCGAAAAAGCATTTAGTAGCATCATTTATTTTCTTATGCTCAGAAAAATCATGGCTAACAAAGATTTCTTCTACCTCCATCTCCCAATCAATATACGAATCAGGATCATATTTACCCTCGAACTGTGGCAAAGAGATAACCTGGTCATGTGCGCTTCTACCTTCATATACATCTTGTGACAGTCGTCGTACCTGCTGTGGTGGGAGATAATGACTCGAGTCAATATATGGCAAGTCATCCCCGACAATAGATGTAGCCCAACTATTGGTCACTCGAGAACCTGCCATGTTTAGTACCAAACAAGAAAAAAATCACAAGTATAATGTTCCTATAGTACTACTCGGAGGTGGTGAAAAATGTCTCTCAACTCTCTAGCAATTACCAATCTCTTACCAGTTCTTACCGTGCTGCAGTGGTTGTCGTCCTTTGGCGCGGTCAAAAGTTATCAAAAATTGGATATAGCGATTACCAAGTGATCGAACAAGGTATAATATAGGAAGTGGAGCTTGGTAAAGGTTTCCTCAACACACAATATGTGGCAAAATTAAGCAAAAAGTAATGCAAGCTGAATAATTGCTCAAACTCCTAACTAATGCTGGTAGTCGACTAGTAAAAGAGAAAACAATCTAAGCCCAGATACTGAATCAAGTGAGAGGAAACCGATGAAAAGGTAATAGCTCTAAGTAGCTAGATATAAGTGAGGTGTAAACATAAATGTATGGCAGCAAAGAACAGAAGATGTGCAGCAATTACCACGTATATGCACCAAGTAAAAGTTCTCACCAGGAGGAGATATTCCAAAAGATGTGAACTGGCCAGCACTTTGCAAATTTTCTTTTCTATTTCCTTTTTTTTTTGTTCACTTTTTTTTTCTCGCTCTTTTTTTTCTTTTGCTATTTTCTTTCTCTTTCTTTCTTTTTGCAGGCCGATCACTAGCAAAAGTATACACCTGAGGATGAAAACAAAAGAAAACAAAACGTACAGAATCGATTGCTACTAAGAGCTACATGATCATGTACTACTTGAGATCAGAGATTAACGGAATACTGTGGCCAGGTAACTCCAAACGTTGTGAGCGAACTATGGCACACACAGCGGCGCTGGCTAGCAGACACACGTGAGCTGTTGTCTGATGTGAAGCGTAGATGCAAGGCTATGCGTACACGGCAGAGCAGGCGCAGGTTGACTTGTAGCTGGATACTGCCGTAAAGAAACGCGTGAAAATTGTACGCAGCTGGCTCGGGGCGCGTGAGGCGGACAGCGGTGGCGGCAGGCAGATGGATGTAATGATGAACAACAGGAGCAGATGTGATCGAATGATAAAACCAAAGCAATGAGTCGCTAGCGTAATTAACAGAAACAGAAGATTTGACACAACTGATTGAAATCAACAACTTTATCTTTGTTTCAAATTAACAACAACTCGCGACGGGAAGAAATTATGGCAACAAAATAGGTTTGATCTAGTAGATAATTTTCTCCCTAAACGAATCTAAACCAGCACTAATTCTACGATGAATGTAACCAACAATTCAACTAGGCAAATACTAGATGCAAAATTGCTAAAGGCTAAAAAGATAGGTGTAATGGATGAGCTAATCTAAATTTATTTGGCTTTTTGTGGGTTTATAGGACAGAAAAATAAACTAATCTAATAAAACTGAAAATCTCTCACCGATGAACCTGAAAACTGATACCACTTGATGTAACGGCGGCCCGATCTTTCGATGAGAGTGGGGATAACTATCGATTTGGTGGATTTTGACCTTGACGATCCGGTTATACCGTACCCGACGATACGCCTCGACAATCGCTAAACCAATCTCCGATGGTTATTGACCTTGCCGTAGGCACGATCAACCTGAACAACGAGGTTCGAGTTCCTGCAAGCAACCGAAGAACCGGCAAGAACAATGGTAATTGCAATCTGAAATTGCGGATAATAAATTGAGCACACGAACTAGATGAAAAGTTGGGGTTCCACTATGGATCTGACAAGGCGGTAGTCCTACACGTCTCGTAGATGCGATTTGTAGCAGTAGCTAGACAATACAATAAAACCCAAAAATCTAAACCCTAGAATATGACCACTATTTATAAAGGCAGGCAGATGTGTTGGCGTGCGAGCTGTCTCGGAGTCCATCTCCTCGCGTCCGTGGATCTAGACCAGGCCGGCTGCACCATGTGCCTTGTCTTGGGCTGCGTGACGTTTCTTCACACGGCGCGTGCGTGCATGGCTTAGCAGGCCGGTCCTCCTTGTGACGTACATGCATGAGTAGAGCTCCCTCACGTTGGTGCGTGTAAACATGGATACATGTATGTATGATCTTGTACGGTCATGTCACCCTCTCCACCAAATTGATGACGGTAGCTCCCAAGTAGTACACGTACGTCTATATATGTGCATGTATAAATCTTTGTTTTCTGTCTCGCATTTTAACTCTCGGCTTGTGTAAATCTTCTGGATATCTGTGAGTAAGAAATAAATGTGTAGTATTTTTGTCCTTGATAATAAAATAAAATAAATTATATTTACCACAAGAATTCACCTGAAAAATATGCATGTCTAGAATAGTTTCAATCGTATCCGAGGTAGTCATGTCCTTATCATCCTCCCTTTCTTGAAAACAAAGTCGTCCTCGGCTTTGCATAATATGAAAATAGACTAAACAAAGAGACAAGGTGTATAAATGGTATATGTACAAGTCATCCGTTTTATTGTCTCTCCATTGTTTCACTAATAATAACTTGATACATGAGTAATTAGAATATCTCATGGGATGAAGGACCAAAGAATTATTACGAGAAACATACCAACATGAAATATTACAACTTAATTTGCACATATAAGTGAAGCATATATTCATATAACCTGATTTGTAATGTTCATAATTAAACCATCCCAACATAGGTAGACACCTAATAGGAATATACGAATTAACATGTGTAGATAAGCAATCATGCGACATGCTATTCGAAATGTAATCAATAATGATGTTGGGGGTCATATTAAAATGATCAAGCATTGGCATATTAATATTCTCTTTCAACCTAGTAAGATCATCACATGTGATGGAAATTCCGTGCAACAAAATTCATTGTCTATGCATTCCTCTCGAATCAAGTTAAAAGTAAAATCTGGCGCATAAACACCTTTCAGAGAACTCAAACATGTGATCTCAGCTATTTTAGTTCTCGCATGCGACAAAGAAATAGGTGGATCCAACAAAACAGAATACAAAGAATCAGCATGGGAAATTCTAGCTAATACTTCATTATGTTTAACCAATTGTATGTGATCCAAACAAGATTGAATAATCAAGTCACATGGGCCAATTTCAGTTGCCTTTAGTTTTGTGGGTGCACCTAAATCAATGAGGTAATCATATTTAACAATTGGTGCACTCAGATCATTATATATTCCTGTCTTTTGATTGCATGCTAAACTCAAATCATTAACATGATCATCAAAAATAGGTGGTGTGAGAAAATCAGTACCTTTATTATTACCTTGTAGTTCTGGTTCATATGAAGTAAGGACAGTTGATGGTGACGCCTCATAAGCTCCAAGTGTCGCAATCATGGTTGGTGGTGCAGCAGGAGAAGTAACCTTCTTTGATGGGGATCCCACTTCACGCTTGTTCATCTTGCATAGAAGTCTTCTTACTTTCTGTTCAGCTTTACAAGCAAGACGAAACAAATGGTCTACAGAATACGGTTCTTCATGCATTACTATGTCTTGTATATCAGGATTTAAACCTCTCCAAAATCGATTCAAAAATTCTTCTTCACATTCTTCTAATCCAAGACGAAGCAAAGCAGTACACAAACTATCATATAGTATTCTTCAACGGTGCTATATCCTTGTGCTAAACGTTGCAATTTTCTAAGCAGGTCACTAACATGGTAGGAAGGAACAAATCGGTTTCGCATAACAAGTTTGAAAGCTTTCCAAGTAGTAGGTAAATTAGAAATATTATCCATGTAATAATTTCTCCACCAAACCAAAGCAAAACCGAAAAAGCATTTAGTAGCATCATTTATTTTCTTATGCTCAGAAAAATCATGGCTAACAAAGATTTCTTCTACCTCCATCTCCCAATCAATATACGAATCAGGATCATATTTACCCTCGAACTGTGGCAAAGAGATAACCTGGTCATGTGCGCTTCTACCTTCATATACATCTTGTGACGGTCGTCGTACCTGCTGTGGTGGGAGATAATGACCCGCGTCAATATATGGCAAGTCATCCCCGACAATAGATGTAGCCCAACTATTGGTCACTCGAGAACCTGCCATGTTTAGTACCAAACAAGAAAAAAATCACAAGTATAATGTTCCTATAGTACTACTCGGAGGTGGTGAAAAATGTCTCTCAACTCTCTAGCAATTACCAAGCTCTTACCAGTTCTTACCGTGCTGCAGTGGTTGTCGTCCTTTGGCGCGGTCAAAAGTTATCAAAAATTGGATATAGCGATTACCAAGTGATCGAACAAGGTATAATATAGGAAGTGGAGCTTGGTAAAGGTTTCCTCAACTCACAATATGTGGCAAAATTAAGCAAAAAGTAATGCAAGCTGAATAATTGCTCAAACTCCTAACTAGTGCTGGTAGTCGACTAGTAAAAGAGAAAACAATCTAAGCCCAGATACTGAATCAAGTGAGAGGAAACCGATGAAAAGGTAATAGCTCTAAGTAGCTAGATATAAGTGAGGTGTAAACATAAATGTATGGCAGCAAAGAACAGAAGATGTGCAGCAATTACCACGTATATGCACAAAGTAAAAGTTCTCACCAGGAGGAGATATTCCAAAAGATGTGAACCGGCCAGCACTTTGCAAATTTTTCTTTTCTATTTCCTTTTTTTTTTGTTCACTTTTTTTTTCTCGCTCTTTTTTTTCTTTTGCTATTTTCTTTCTCTTTCTTTCTTTTTGCAGGCCGATCACTAGCAAAAGTATACACCTGAGGATGAAAACAAAACGTACAGAATCGATTGCTACTAAGAGCTACAGGATCATGTACTACTTGAGATCAGAGATTAACGGAATACTGTGGCCAGGTAACTCCAAACGTTGTGAGCGAACTATGGCACACACAGCGGCGCTGGCTAGCAGACACACGTGAGCTGTTGTCTGATGTGAAGCGTAGATGCAAGGCTGTGCGTACACGGCAGAGCAGGCGCAGGTTGACTTGTAGCTGGATACTGCCGTAAAGAAACGCGTGAAAATTGTACGCAGCTGGCTTGGGGCGCGTGAGGCGGACAGCGGTGGCAGCAGGCAAATGGATGTAATGATGAACAACAGGAGCAGATGTGATCGAATGATAAAACCAAAGCAACGAGTCGCTAGCGTAATTAACAGAAACAGAAGATTTGACACAACTGATTGAAATCAACAACTTTATCTTTGTTTCAAATTAACAACAACTCGCGACGGGAAGAAATTATGGCAACAAAATAGGTTTGATCTAGTAGATAATTTTCTCCCTAAACGAATCTAAACCAGCACTAATTCTAGGATGAATGTAACCAACAATTCAACTAGGCAAATACTAGATGCAAAATTGCTAAAGGCTAAAAAGATAGGTGTAATGGATGAACTAATCTAAATTTATTTGGCTTTTTGTGGGTTTATAGGACAGAAAAATAAACTAATCTAAAAAAACTGAAAATCTCTCACCGATGAACCTGAAAACTGATACCACTTGATGTAACGGCGGCCCGATCTTTCGATGAGAGTGGGGATAACTATCGATTTGGTGGATTTTGACCTTGACGATCCGGTTATACCGTACCCGACGATACGCCTCAACAATCGCTAAACCAATCTCCGATGGTTATTTACCTTGCCGTAGGCACGATCAACCTGAACAACGAGGTTCGAGTTCCTGCAAGCAACCGAAGAACCGGCAAGAACAATGGTAATTGCAATCTGAAATTGCGGATAATAAATTGAGCACACGAACTAGATGAAAAGTTGGGGTTCCACTATGGATCTGACAAGGCGGTAATCCTACACGTCTCGTAGATGCGATTTGTAGCAGTAGCTAGACAATACAATAAAACCCAAAAATCTAAACCCTAGAATATGCCCACTATTTATAAAGGCAGGCAGATGTGTTGGCGTGCGAGCTGTCTCGGAGTCCATCTCCTCGCGTCCGTGGAACTAGACCAGGCCGGCTGCACCATGTGCCTTGTCTTGGGCTGCGTGACGTTTCTTCACACGGCGCGTGCGTGCATGGCTTAGCAGGCCGGTCCTCCTTGTGACGTACATGCATGAGTAGAGATCCCTCACGTTGGTGCGTGTAAACATGGATACATGTATGTATGATCTTGTACGGTCATGTCATCCTCTCCACCAAATTGATGACGGTAGCTCCCAAGTAGTACACGTACGTCTATATATGTGCATGTATAAATCTTTGTTTTCTGTCTCGCATTTTAACTCTCGGCTTGTGTAAATCTTCTGGATATCTGTGAGTAAGAAATAAATGTGTAGTATTTTTGTCCTTGATAATAAAATAAAATAAATTATATTTACCACAAGAATTCACCTGAAAAATATGCATGTCTAGAATAGTTTCAATCGTATCCGAGGTAGTCATGTCCTTATCATCCTCCCTTTCTTGAAAACAAAGTCGTCCTCGGCTTTGCATAATATGAAAATAGACTAAACAAAGAGACAAGGTGTATACATGGTATATGTACAAGTCATCCGTTTTATTGTCTCTCCATTGTTGCACTAATAATAACTTGATACATGAGTAATTAGAATATCTCATGGGATGAAGGACCAAAGAATTATGACGAGAAACATACCAACATGAAATATTACAACTTAATTTGCACATATAAGTGAAGCATATATTCATATAACCTGATTTGTAATGTTCATAATTAAACCATCCCAACATAGGTAGACACCTATTAGGAATATACGAATTAACATGTGTAGATAAGCAATCATGCGACATGCTATTCGAAATGTAATCAATAATGATGTTGGGGGTCATATTAAAATGATCAAGCATTGGCATATTAATATTCTCTTTCAACCTAGTAAGATCATCACATGTGATGGAAATTCCGTGCAACAAAAATTCATTGGCTATGCATTCCTCTCGAATCAAGTTAAAAGTAAAATCTGGCGCATAAACACCTTTCAGAGAACTCAAACATGTGATCTCAGCTATTTTAGTTCTCGCATGCGACAAAGAAATAGGTGGATCCAACAAAACAGAATACAAAGAATCAGCATGGGAAATTCTAGCTAATACTTCAATATGTTTAACCAATTGTATGTGATCCAAACAAGATTGAATAATCAAGTCACATGGGCCAATTTCAGTTGCCTTTATTTTTGTGGGTGCACCTAAATCAATGAGGTAATCATATTTAACAATAGGTGCACTCAGATCATTATATATTCCTGTCTTTTGATTGCATGCTAAACTCAAAGCATTAACATGATCATCAAAAATAGGTGGTGTGAGAAAATCAGTACCTTTATTATTACCTTGTAGTTCTGGTTCATATGAAGTAAGGACAGTTGATGGTGACGCCTCATAAGCTCCAAGTGTCGCAATCATGGTTGGTGGTGCAGCAGGAGAAGTAACCTTCTTTGATGGGGATCCCACTTCACGCTTGTTCATCTTGCATAGAAGTCTTCTTACTTTCTGTTCAGCTTTACAAGCAAGACGAAACAAATGGTCGACAGAATACGGTTCTTCATGCATTACTATGTCTTGTATATCAGGATTTAAACCTCTCCAAAATCGATTCAAAAATTCTTCTTCACATTCTTCTAATCCAAGACGAAGCAAAGCAGTACACAAACTATCATAGTATTCTTCAACGGTGCTATATCCTTGTGCTAAACGTTGCAATTTTCTAAGCAGGTCACTAACATGGTAGGAAGGAACAAATCGGTTTCGCATAACAAGTTTGAAAGCTTTCCAAGTAGTAGGTAAATTAGAAATATTATCCATGTAATAATTTCTCCACCAAACCAAAGCAAAACCGAAAAAGCATTTAGTAGCATCATTTATTTTCTTATGCTCAGAAAAATCATGGCTAACAAAGATTTCTTCTACCTCCATCTCCCAATCAATATACGAATCAGGATCATATTTACCCTCGAACTGTGGCAAAGAGATAACCTGGTCATGTGCGCTTCTACCTTCATATACATCTTGTGACGGTCGTCGTACCTGCCGTGGTGGGAGATAATGACCCGCGTCAATATATGGCAAGTCATCCCCGACAATAGATGTAGCCCAACTATTGGTCACTCGAGAACCTGCCATGTTTAGTACCAAACAAGAAAAAAATCACAAGTATAATGTTCCTATAGTACTACTCGGAGGTGGTGAAAAATGTCTCTCAACTCTCTAGCAATTACCAAGCTCTTACCAGTTCTTACCGTGCTGCAGTGGTTGTCGTCCTTTGGCGCGGTCAAAAGTTATCAAAAATTGGATATAGCGATTACCAAGTGATCGAACAAGGTATAATATAGGAAGTGGAGCTTGGTAAAGGTTTCCTCAACTCACAATATGTGGCAAAATTAAGCAAAAAGTAATGCAAGCTGAATAATTGCTCAAACTCCTAACTAGTGCTGGTAGTCGACTAGTAAAAGAGAAAACAATCTAAGCCCAGATACTGAATCAAGTGAGAGGAAACCGATGAAAAGGTAATAGCTCTAAGTAGCTAGATATAAGTGAGGTGTAAACATAAATGTATGGCAGCAAAGAACAGAAGATGTGCAGCAATTACCACGTATATGCACAAAGTAAAAGTTCTCACCAGGAGGAGATATTCCAAAAGATGTGAACCGGCCAGCACTTTGCTAATTTTTCTTTTCTATTTCCTTTTTTTTTTGTTCACTTTTTTTTTCTCGCTCTTTTTTTTTCTTTTGCTATTTTCTTTCTCTTTCTTTCTTTTTGCAGGCCGATCACTAGCAAAAGTATACACCTGAGGATGAAAACAAAACGTACAGAATAGATTGCTACTAAGAGCTACAGGATCATGTACTACTTGAGATCAGAGATTAACGGAATACTGTGGCCAGGTAACTCCAAACGTTGTGAGCGAACTATGGCACACACAGCGGCGCTGGCTAGCAGACACACGTGAGCTGTTGTCTGATGTGAAGCGTAGATGCAAGGCTGTGCGTACACGGCAGAGCAGGCGGAGGTTGACTTGTAGCTGGATACTGCCGTAAAGAAACGCGTGAAAATTGTACGCAGCTGGCTCGGGGCGCGTGAGGCGGACAGCGGTGGCGGCAGGCAGATGGATGTTATGATGAACAACAGGAGCAGATGTGATCGAATGATAAAACCAAAGCAACGAGTCACTTGCGTAATTAACAGAAACAGAAGATTTGACACAACTGATTGAAATCAACAACTTTATCTTTGTTTCAAATTAACAACAACTCGCGACGGGAACAAATTATGGCAACAAAATAGGTTTGATCTAGTAGATAATTTTCTCCCTAAACGAATCTAAACCAGCACTAATTCTAGGATGAATGTAACCAACAATTCAACTAGGCAAATACTAGATGCAAAATTGCTAAAGGCTAAAAAGATAGGTGTAATGGATGAACTAATCTAAATTTATTTGGCTTTTTGTGGGTTTATAGGACAGAAAAATAAACTAATCTAATAAAACTGAAAATCTCTCACCGATGAACCTGAAAACTGATACCACTTGATGTTACGGCGGCCCGATCTTTCGATGAGAGTGGGGATAACTATCGATTTTGTGGATTTTTACCTTGACGATCCGGTTATACCGTACCCGACGATACGCCTCGACAATCGCTATACCAATCTCCGATGGTTATTGACCTTGCCGTAGGCACGATCAACCTGAACAACGAGGTTCGAGTTCCTGCAAGCAACCGAAGAACCGGCAAGAACAATGGTAATTGCAATCTGAAATTGCGGATAATAATTTGAGCACACGAACTAGATGAAAAGTTGGGGTTCCACTATGGATCTGACAAGGCGGTAGTCCTACACGTCTCGTAGATGCGATTTATAGCAGTAGCTAGACAATACAATAAAACCCAAAAATCTAAACCCTAGAATATGACCACTATTTATAAAGGCCGGCAGATGTGTTGGCGTGCGAGTTGTCTCGGAGTCCATCTCCTCGCGTCCGTGGAACTAGACCAGGCCGGCTGCACCATGTGCCTTGTCTTGGGCTTCGTGACGTTTCTTCACACGGCGCGTGCGTGCATGGCTTAGCAGGCCGGTCCTCCTTGTGACGTACATGCATGAGTAGAGCTCCCTCACGTTGGTGCGTGTAAACATGGATACATGTATGTATGATCTTGTACGGTCATGTCACCCTCTCCACCAAATTGATGACGGTAGCTCCCAAGTAGTACACGTACGTCTATATATGTGCATGTATAAATCTTTGTTTTCTGTCTCGCATTTTAACTCTCGGCTTGTGTAAATCTTCTGGATATCTGTGAGTAAGAAATAAATGTGTAGTATTTTTGTCCTTGATAATAAAATAAAATAAATTATATTTACCACAAGAATTCACCTGAAAAATATGCATGTCTAGAATAGTTTCAATTGTATCCGAGGTAGTCATGTCCTTATCACTATATATCCAAGGAAACTAGAGTAGAAGGGTATAAACATTACTAGATGAACGGCTTCGGGAAATAGCGGTGACTTCGGTAGTCGTCTTCCTTAGAACTTCGGTAGGTGAGAAAGTACACGAATCAGTTTTGTTCCTACTGATATATCAAACTCATTCAACAAAGTAGCTATGATCGTCAGAATTTAAAGCCGTGAGCAGCATGCAAGATTTATGCCATGACCCATGATTAATGCAATCAATAACTTCTATCCAAACATATAAGGCTCATATATCATGGATTTTGGCATGGCCTATAAATAGGTCATATTTAATACTCATTAAGAATATTTTTGAAGTGAATATTGGCATATCGATGACAATATATTATGCTATTAAAACAATATAAATTGCTTGTTCAGACCATCAATAGAAAAGAACGACTCAGCTCGATAATATGTTTTTTTTTTGAAATTTGAATACAGTATAGACGCAAGCGCTCATATACACGCGCATACACTCACCCCTATGAACGCACACACGCACACCCTACCCCTATGAGCACCTCCGAAAGACTGAGCCGGCATATCATCTTGAAATTTACGAAGTCACTGTAGGTACCTCGTCGTCGACGGGAACGTCTCCTCCCACTGAATGCGCATCGCCGGAAATCCTGAAATAAATCTAGGAATAAATGCGAGCACCAGGATTTGAATCCTGATGGGCTGGGGATACCACAGTCCCTCTAACCATCCATCCAACCACAGATTTCTTCATCAATAATACATATAGAGTATGTTTGTTTGGAAGAAAAACATCCAATGTACATAATAGAAAAGAACACTAACGATAACTTGTATCCAAATATAAGGCTCACATGCCATGGATTTTGACAGTTGCGGCATGTCCTATATATGGGCCATAATTAATACTCCCACTGTTTCACAATTTAGTGCGTCCGCGTTTTTCAAGATCTAAGTATGATCATATATTTAACCAACGAGACCGATTGCGGCGGGAATAAAAATTATACCATTGAATTTGTATTTCGATACGAATTCACTAGTATAATTTTTGCTCCCGCCGCAGTTGGTCTCGTTCATTAAATGTATGATCAAACTTACATCTCGGAAAATGCAGGCGCACTACATTGTGGAACGGAGGGAGTACTGGTTAAGCCTATTTTCGGAGTGAATATTGCCCATATTTATAAAAATATATTATATTATTAAAGCAATAGAGAAAGAGTGGTTCTGAATTATCTATATACATAATATACATGGACATAAAACGGTTGGTTTTGATCCATTATATGTTGTAGACCAAAATGGCATACATCGACATAAAGAGCTCTTCAGCCAATACTACATACAAAGTATGTTATTTTTGGAAAAGACTTTTGATCTATTTATCCACTGTTAAGGGAGCACAAAGAGTACAATGAGTAATATAAATTACATCTAGGTCAGCGACAACAACAAGCACTGGAGCGAGTTGAAGATGCGCCACCATCATCGTCCCTCTCTCATTGATGTCGGACAAACCTTTCTGTAGTAGTTAGAAAGGCATTCTCATGGCAAGGCCCCCTAGTACCACTGCACCAGAGCAGCAACCGTCACCAACGAAGAGAAGTATAGATCATGATCCACTAATCAATATATAACACATTTCCCTCCCCAGTCCCAATACCCGCGTCAATGTTCAGGTAACTCGAGCAGCCTAACCCCATGACAGTGGCCCCGGAGGCACATGAAGGTGCACCCTGTTGGGGAATGTTGCATGTGAAACAAAAAAATTCCTACGCTTCACCAAGATCAATCTAGGAGATGAGCATCTACGAGAGGAGAGATCGGATCCACATACCCTTGTAGATCGCTAAGCGGGAAGTGTTAAGAAACGCGGTTGATGTAGTCGAACGTCTTCGCGATCCAAATCGCAAGCCGTCCCGCGATCCAATCACGATCTAGCTCGGGGCGACGAGACGCACTCGCCTGGGCGGTCCCCGGGCCCTGGGGAGGCCCGGTCTGTGTGCTGCTTCCGTCGCGGCGGGGGGAGGTCGTCGGCCAAGGTGGACAAGGCGACACGGGCTCGGGAAGGAGGAAATGGAGCACGTGGGAACAAGATGAGGTGCCTCTGACTCCGTGGGGGGCTTTAGAGTGGAGGGGAGCGTCCATGTCGCTCGAATTTGAGCAGGGGCCGACGGGAGAGCTTCGGCTATGGGGGTGGAAGGAGGGCATGGGAGGACGGGGGAACCGGTCCAGGGGGCCTGTGGGAGAGAGAGGGAGCGAAGGGAGTGCATAGGGGGCTTGGGGAGGCTTCTTATAGCCGCGGCGCCGGAGCTCCGTAGGCCACGTCCACGGCCATGCCCCAGACTATGCCAGAGGCCACGGGGGTGCTCTAGGGCGAGTCTGCGGTCTCCGTGGGGGCGGTCTACGTCGAGGGAAGCAAAGAGAGAAAGCCAGGGGGAGGGAGAGGCTTGCGCGTGCGAGGTCGCCCATTGGCGCTCCCGGGCGGCCGGCGCGCGTGCGAAGGGAGGCCGGAGGAGGGAGAGAGAGAGGAGGGGGACAGGGGTCTTGCGTGTCCCGGACGTCGAGGTCGACCATCTGGCGAGAGGGGGGCGCTCGAGGTGGTCGGGGCCATGCATTGGGCGGCGGCTACAGTGCGGTCGGGCACTGTAGCACGCTCTGGAGCGCGGCCATTGCATGCCATGGCATTGCCACTTGTGCCATGGTCGTGGCCACTTGTGTCCAGAGGGTCTGGGGGTAATTAAACAAGGTGGGGAGGCCCTTGGATTCCCTGTGAGGCCAAAGGAAAAGGAGAGAGGTTGAGGGGAAGAGGAAATGGGGCTGTCCAGAGGGGTAAAATGGGGTTTTACCCCACTTAACCATGGATCTGAGGCTTGAAACTTTTATTGGAGGTGAAATGCAATGCTGGCAAGCTGTGGTAAAAAATTAAAGTGAAAGAGAATAGCAGAAGGGGGTCAAACAGGGTTTTTACCACCTGGGCAAAAAGTGTTTGATGAAGGTTTAGGCAAGCAAATGGGGTTTGCTTGACTTGAGACTTGGCAGGGTCAAGGGGTGGTTAGAAATAGGGTTAGCCACCAAGTTTGAGCTTGAGTGAAGAAGGTTCACAATGTAACTTTGTGAAACCCTAGAAATCAACGGAATCAGATTTCTGTAGATCTAGGCATGCATCTCACTTCCCACAAATCCTAAACTTGGTGTGGTATCATTATTTGGGGTTTGGCACATGCCCACAAAGTTTGGGGTCAAGGGAAGAAACTTCACTATGTAAAGTTGTTCAAATTTGGCTCTGGACAGGAATGGTTTTGGAATATTTTGATGAAAAAAATCAATTGGGATTGAGATGAAACTTTGCAAGATCATCACTCATGACAATTGTGACTTTCTGGAATTTTCTTGGAATTTATTGAGAATATTTCTTATAGAAATATTTCAAAAGCTTGATTTGGGCAGAAAGGGTTTTGACGGGTTTTGCCCATGATTTTGAACATGACCATGTGTTGAAACTCATATATATGGAAAATATATGTCCACTGAGTTTCCCTAAATGTACTCAAATATTTTTAAAGCATTTAAATAATTTTTCCCTATAAAGGACCATTTCTGGCCTTAAGAAAAAGGCTTTAAATAAAATAGGAAAATAATCTTTAAAAATAATATTTGGTGTTTTTGGGAAGTCATATACATAGTAGGTTTCAAATAAAGACTTTGGGTAAAAAGGATCCACCCAATTTGAGGACTTGTAGTACAAACCTCAATTCAGGGGTTTTAGTAAACCTAAATTGAATAAATCCTTTTTGGCCAAAATAATATTTTATAAAAATATTTTTATGTCCTATACACATGGCATGATCAGTGGGCAAATATTTGGAGCAAGGAGATGAGTTTTGAGAGTAGGAGGGATTTTATGAATATAGAGCACCATCAAGAAATCAAACAAGCAATCAAAAAGCACACAAGTCAAGCATTCATATGCACTCAAAAAGTTTTAATTGGCCCTAATTTTTGAGTCAGGTTAACTTAGTCATCAGGCAAAACACAGGGTGTGACAGACCTACCCCCCTTACAAGAATCTCGTCCCTGAGATTCCTAGGCTAGGCGTGGGAAGATGCGGAAATTCAGAGGTGAGGTAGTCTTCACGTTCCACGTTGCTTCTGCTCCGGCGTGGTTGTCCTTCTAGGTCTTGAAGTATCTGATGATATGCCTTCGAGTGCATCGTTGACTTCGTCTAAGGGTGAACGGGGTTCTTGCAACCTGCTAGGCTTGCCTAATGGTTAAGGGTTTGGTGGATGGGGTCTTGGCAAGGCCTGGCTTGCGTGTGTATTCCAAAGTCGGAATACGTGGCCAAGTAGTGTGACTGTGTGCTGGTCCTGGGGTTTCTCACGTTGGTTAGTGACATCTAGATGTGTCGCGTTAGAAGAGGAGGGTCGAGTCTTGCTGTAGCTCCTCGTCGACGGGGAAGTCTTCATCTCCCTTAAAACAAGAGATCATCAGTCGTAGGTGGTCTTCATCCTTGAGTGTGTTGAAGCGCGTCGTCGTGGGCTTCTTGTCGAGACCTTTTGCTTGAGTAGGTTTCCCAGGTAGATTCTTCATTCTTCTTTGGTCGTTTGTCTTCATCGTCATGGATGCATGTTTCGGGAGGGTCTTTGATCATTTGGTCTACTTGTCTCTCCGTGGCAAGGTCTGTGATGAGTCTCGTCCCTAGGACTGAGCTTAGAGACTTGGTGTCAAACGGGTTCCACCATCTGGAAGGTTTCCGAGGGGTTCTAAATGAGCTGACTATCCAGAGGTATAGAACAGCCATCTAGTCCCCAAGGTCTGAGGCTTGGCAAGCGGAGTGAACATCCTTTGACAGGTGTCTCACCATGATCCAGTCAGGATCACGCCCTTGATTTGATGAAAGAGGGGCTAGAGACGAAGTCATGACAGTCGTTCCACTCCGTCCCAGACAACTGAAGAGAGTACGGACATCATGCTTATCGCACACCATCAAGGTGGTGGAGTGAGTGCGCTACCAACTTATCGGTTCCATCCTAGTCAGGAACTGATAGATGACCACTTAAAGCAAAGGGGCTCTATAATCCTCTTGATTTCCAAGGGCTTCATCGTGCTTGAGCGTCGGTGCTTCTTGATATAGCCTAGTTGACGTAGCCGGCAGAGGAGCGGTTGTTGACTTCTCTTGCTTCTTCTTCTTCGTCGTGGTTCCTCAATCGTAGTGGTTCTTCGTCTTGCTTGGGTAAGAATGTCCTCTGCTGAAGGGAGGGTGCATCAAGTAGTCCAACCCTTCTCAAGTTGGGGCCTTATACTTGAGAGGCATGGCAATTGGTGTTCCTGGGGCTGGTCCAAACAGGACTAAGGTGTTCCTTCCCTTGTTGGGTAAATAAGTATGTTATCCCAGAGGACAACAACATAATTTCCCCAAGTATCACACAAGCACACTGCTCGTGGGATATGTGAGAGGAGTGGGCATTTGCTCCGGAGGGTCACTAGTTCAGGGGTTCGTGATCCAACGTAATCTAGTTCTTCGTGTCCACCTTCCTCATGCACATGATTGGTGGTGGTCGAGGTGGAGTATCAACCATGGTCTAAGGGCTTATAGTCCAAGGCCTATGGTCATAATCCGACCATGTTACGGCTCGATGAAGCTTAGGGGTTTCAAGGAGCTTAGGATGTGAGTGAACGTCTAACATCTTATCCTCGAGCACAGTTATTAGATGCCAATAGTCCTATTATTTACTCCAAACAAAATCACCCTATACCATCGAAGATATCATCTCTTATAAGTCAACTCCAATGTGTCTTACGCTATTCAACTCCAAGGTTTGAGAGAAGGACTATACCCAAAATCTCATATGTATACCATAGCTAACTCATATATATCCCTATGTAAAAATCCTCGGGAAGCATTCAAGCCGCTAAGCTTGATTGTGATACTACAAATCCAAGTGTCCTACTGACCTATCCAAGGTCTAAGGTACTGCATTACTATGCTAAGGAAACTCGTAATATACCAATCCAAGATCTTGTTTCCTTCCTACGAATCCAACTTAATTGATCCACGAATATCATCCACCATTGCATGATCCATTACTGCTACAAATCCAGCATCGATGGTGTCCAACATAATTTCCTCGAGTTCATATAATGCACATATCATTGCAAGGACTATTATTACAGTATATCCACGAACTTCCAATCTCATGACCAACTAAACTCCAAGGTCGAGCTTATATAGATCCCTAAATTATTCCTAACATCATCCGATCCCTTCTACTTATCGTCCACCGAGAAACATGGTATCATGATCAAGATCATTGGACTAAATCCAAAGTACTCCAAACCATGTGGTTTAATTGATATCGAGCACCTATTAGAATCACCTATATAAATCCAAGGCCTACATCTAGTAAGAATTTCCTACTAGTTACTCCAGTCACTATCATATTACCATCAATCCACTGTCAACATTACTTGCCAAAGTCAAGTCATTTATCCACCAATATTTCAGGCTTGTGGTTACAATCGCACTACTAAATCCAAATTGACTCAAGGGAGAAGTAAGTTATGCTACTCTATCAACTTGATCCACCAAGTCCACTTACCAACATAAAAGTCTCGTAATCCACCAAAAGGGTCTCAACTACTTCCTCAAGACATCTATTATGGCTAAATCAAATCATTGTCCACAATTCGTATACCCTTAGAATGATCCTTCCTATGGCATCAAGGTTCTAGTGCTAGCAAGAATGAAGGATGTGTGTTCACTATGATCACTAGCTCCATAATGAACCCAGTGCTAAACAGGGGTTATTGAAGCTCAACAGGTGCTCAGGCAAATCCGTGTATTAAACACGTGATCAGAGGCTTGAGCTGTGGGAGCTTGCGAGGTCTAGGTTGGGCTAGGGAGGGTTTTCCAATCTTGAGGGAAAATCATAACTCTACGGGGTTGCGTCTGGTTGAGTACGTTGTAGTCGAAGTCTTCGGTGTCAGTTGTTTGTCGAGGTGGATCCTTGGTGCATCTTGTCTTGCTGGTCTTCAGTTGACGAGATGGGGGAGAGAAAGTAACATCGAGAGGAGTGCCTAAGGGGCTGGTATAGTGCAAGTGCAATCAAACAAGTGCCGAAAAGGCAAAACACACTTATTAAGATAAGGTGGGTGCTTAGTCGCGTACTTGTTGCCTGGGGCAAAAGTGCGACTTGCACCAAAGCACAAACAAGCAAAAACAAGCAACCCACAATCATGGTTCTATCAGAACCATCATACGGACTCGACTTCGCATGGGGAATACACGACCTATCCTACCCTAGGGGTTCTCGGACTCATTAGTCGTGCTTGCTTCGTTTCTTGGAGAGGAGTGCGCTCAGTCTTCTAGGTCTTGTTCATGTGTTGCTATGTCTCTTGTTGTTGTTTATCAAAATGATCCTGGTTGCGCCCGAAGAGTCCTTGATGACTTTGGGTCTGTTGAGTTGACGACGAAGGTGATTCTTCATGGCTGTTGTTGACAGGGTCTTCTGGTGTCTTCATAATCGTGACAATGCCTCCTTGTCTTCTGAGACGTCGAGGGTTCCAGGTAAGCAATCTTTTATGCAATGACATTAGCAAGGCATGGTGGAGTTGTATCCTGCCGGTCACGTTGACGATATCATCGGCACCAAGAGCGGGGGATGATGAGAACCGTTTTCCTGCTCACTATAGTGAGGCGGACCAAATGGCGAGGTTCTCATCCACCGGTGGTTACCGACACAACAACGGTAATGATAGGATTGCTCTATTAGCGATGCATATAATGACCTTGCATATCTTACGTCCTGTTTATCGCAAGCCAAGGTTGCATCAACCTGGGGAAGTGTCGAGGGTGTCACCATCTCCTGAGTCTTCATATTCTCATCCTTCGAGAGGGTATCTTCGGTTGGTAGCTCCTTGTCTAGCGTCGCCAACTTGTGTCCAAGATATCTGGGCAAATGTCTGGCAAGGCGGCTTCCTTCCGGGTTACCCACGAGGATTACAAGGAATCCAGTGGTCAGGGGCACAAGGGTAGTAGCGACGATTTGCAAAGTTTTGAAAAAGTAGACGCGGAGAGTTATGAGAAAGATGGTGGAAATGCTAAGGCAAAAACCTTTGCTTCCTTTGAAAATTTAGGAGAGGTGAGAAATATAGAGGTTTTGTAAGTGTTTTGAAGGGTCTAGAAAAATAGTTTTGTCCTAACTAACGTCCATGCTAACTAAGGGCTTCCTACAGTCAGGATGGCTCTGATACCAGCTCTGTGGGGACCCCGACTCATAAGTCGTGATCACCGAATGTACGTGCACAGTGATCCCAGAGATCAATGCTCACTGAACACACAGAAACTGAATAACAAGAGTCTTACATCCATTACATACCGTTTTACTCGAATATGGCCCTTAAGGCCTAGTCTTCATAAACTTGCAGCGGAAATCTTCAACGATAGCGTGAACCCATGCCATCTGCCTTAACCTACAGGCATTCTGACTGGGAAGCGTCCTAGCTCGCATGTTCGTCACCAAGGTAATCTTCATCATAACCAGATCTTTCATGCCTGGCCAATAAAATAACCAGTGGCAAGCCAATGAGTACTTTGAATGTACTCGCAAGCAACCCATGTTTGGAACAAGGTTCAACAGAGCATGATATAGCACTAAGTAGGTAATTTTGCAGAAAGCTAATTTTGAGTGCAGTGACATGATCAACTAACTTATGTAAGCATGCATCAACAGTTGGCAGATATCCATATGAACAAGTTACAGATATCATCATAAGCAGGGGTTGAACATCTCATGTTCATTATTATGCCAAGTCATCGGACTTAGCTGAAGTACCATCTTTATGTCATCCACACACTCACACCGAGTTTATGAAAACCCAGGACATAGTTTAAGCAGCACCACCCAACTGTCCTTGACCGTGGACACGGCTATTCGAATAGTTTTACACTCTGCAGAGGTTGCACACTTTACCCACAAGACTCGGGGAACTTCCGTGTCATCCACGACTCGTGGTATATCACATACCCGAGGTAAGCACCCGAACAATGCCTTTCCCCTAACGATACTAAACAAAGAGTCCACTCGATTGGTACACAGCCCTCATGATGTACATCCTACGAGCCTCGCTCCAGATCGTACCATCCATGAAGGGACGAACGGTGTGCCCGGTGCCTGTGAAGACAGCGCATGATCGTCCATTCCGGTACGACCCCGTATCGAGAGTGACCACGCCACTCGCGCCACTAGTAATGCGGGCTCTATGCTAGTACCCACCAAAGTAATCAACAAAGCCGCTTCCCATATAGGGGTAGAGTGGTTGTACATGTAAGGTTGGAGTAACGGTCGCAACTTACACCAATCCGTTTTCGAAAACCACACACACTCACTTGCTCCGGTACACCACTTCTTTATCAAGTGGCTACCTAGCTCATCATCATCTCCCTCGGGCATTAGTGGCACCCGACGGGGTTTTCGAAAAGTCTTTGAAAACACTTTGTTTCCATCACCATGCATATTCCCATCCCACTTGCGTAGCAACTAGTAGCAACCTAACTACTCCCACCCGCACAACCCTCATAAGGATGGTAGGGTCATGCACGATGCAAGTTTCAACGGTAAAGTATCAGAGGCATCCCACCGAAGTGGTCACCACATCAACATGATCAACATCACGGAAATAAGTGCTATATGCCATGCAAATAAAAGGGTTCTTACTCATGGTCAAAGGGCTGCTTGCCTGGCTCCGCAAAGTCTCCGAGGGCTTCACACGCTTCTGATCCATCTCCGAGCACTTCGTCTACTCCGTCAACTATCACCGGAAACAACCGCAATAAGCAACACAACAAGCAGAGAAAAAATAAAAGTGCTCTATAAATAGGATATTTACTTTTATTGGACTCATCTGGTCACAAGAAAAATAACCAAGGAGGTTTTATTGGATGTGGGTCAAGGGGGATTTTTGAACGGAGGAAATGAAGGAAATGACGATCCTATAAGAAGTCTACAGAAAATATTTTTATAAAAATGGGTGAATGCACCTATTAAATAGGGCATGATCTTAGAACCATGTAGGAAGTGGTTTCACTGGATTTGGAGTTGAAATGATTTTCCTATGAATTTACTAAGAGGAAATAAATGGAAAATGGGCCATTTATTAGATCCAACAGAATAGGTGCATGAACAAAAATGTTCAACATGGCTAGACAATTATAGAATGACATTTAGAGCTTCTGGAAATTTGAATCACTCCATTTGGAGTTGATTTGAATACTCTGAAGATTTTACAAGGTGGCCACTAATAGTTCAAATTTGAATTTAAATTTGAACATCACAAAATCTTGTGGTAGAAAAATATGGAAGTGACACCAGTAAATAGGTGGCATTTTCAGGAGGACGTAGAAATTTGAATCAGCAATTTTGGAGGTCAAAAGAATGATCTATGAATTTTTGCTCTCTAAGAAAAATAATTAAATGAAAAGAAATTACCTAAGGGATAATCCCCGCACTAGGCGTAGGATAGAAACTGGGCCGGCCCAGTGGTTCAGCCGGGTGGGAAGGAGGGCCACGTCGAAGGCGCCCCCAGGGAAATACGTCTTCCCTTGGAGAAGGCGGCCTCCAGTGGATCCTGCCTCCACTTAACGCTGGGCCCGGCCTTTGTGCCACTTACATGGGGGGCCCGCTGGTCAGGTCCATCTCCCTCCTCCCGCTCGAACAGGAGGAGGTAGAGAAGGCCGGCTGAGCCTGCGCCAGTGCCCCGTCATGGCGGCACAAGGCGTCCCCGGCGGCGTCCCGATCACTGGCGAGCTCGGGGCGACGAGACGCACTCGCCTGGGCGGTCCCCGGGCCCTGGGGAGGCCCGGTCTGTGTGCTGCTTCCGTCACGGCGGGGGGAGGTCGTCGGCCAAGGTGGACAAGGCGACACGGGCTCGGGAAGGAGCAAATGGAGCACGTGGGAAGAAGATGAGGTGCCTTTGACTCCGTGGGGGGCTTTAGAGAGGAGGGGAAAGTCCATGTCGCTCGAATTTGAGCAGGGGCCGGCGGGAGAGCTTCGGCTATGGGGGTGGAAGGAGGGCATGGGAGGACGGGGGAACCGGTCCAGGGGGCCTGTGGGAGAGAGAGGAAGCGAAGGGAGTGCATAGGGGGCTTGGGGAGGCTTCTTATAGCCGCGGCGCCGGAGCTCCGTAGGCCACATCCACGGCCATGCCCCGGACTATGCCAGAGGGCACGGGGGTGCTCTAGGGCGAGTCTGCGGTCTCCGTGGGGGCGGTCTACGTCGAGGGAAGCAAAGAGAGAAAGCCAGGGGGAGGGAGAGGCTTGTGCGTGCGAGGTTGCCCATTGGCGCTCTTGGGCGGCCGGCGCGCGTGCGAAGAGAGGCCGGAGGAGGGGGACAGGGGTCTTGCGTGTCCCGGACGTCGAGGACGACCATCTGGCGAGAGGGGGGCGCTCGAGGTGGACGACCATCTGGCACTGTAGCATGCTCTGGAGCGCGGCCATTGCATGCCATGGCATTGCCACTTGTGCCATGGTCGTGGCCACTTGTGTCCAGAGGGTTTGGGGGTAATTAAACAAGGTGGGGAGGCCCTTGGATTCCCTGTGAGGCCAAAGGAAAAGGAGAGAGGTTGAGGGGAAGAGGAAATGGGGCTGTCCAGAGGGGTAAAATGGGGTTTTACCCCCACTTAACCATGGATCCGAGGCTTGAAACTTTTACTGGAGGTGAAATGCAATGCTGGCAAGCTGTGGTAAAAATTTGAAGTGAAGGAGAATAGCAGAAGGGGGTCAAACAGGGTTTTTACCACCTGGGCAAAAAGTGTTTGACGAAGGTTTAGGCAAGCAAATGGGGTTGGCTTGACTTGAGACTTGGCAGGGTCAAGGGGTGGTTAGAAATAGGGTTAGCCACCAAGTTTGAGCTTGAGTGAAGAAGGTTCACAATGTAACTTTGTGAAACCCTAGAAATCAACGGAATGAGATTTTTGTAGATCTAGGCATGCATCTCACTTCCCACAAATCCAAAACTTGGTGTGGTATCATTATTTGGGGTTTGGCACATGCCCACAAAGTTTGGGGTCAAGGCAAGAAACTTCACAATGTAAAGTTGTTCAAATTTGGCTCTGGACAGGAATGGTTTTGGAATATTTTGATGAAGCAAATCAATTGGGATTGAGATGAAACTTTGCAAGATCATCAATCATGACTTGCTGGAATATTCTTGGAATTTATTGAGAATATTTCTTACAGAAATATTTCAAAAGCTTGATTTGGGCAAAAAGGGTTTTGAGGGGTTTTCCCCATGATTTTGAACATGACCATGTGTTGAAACTCATATATATGGAAAATATATGTCCACTGAGTTTCCCTAAATTTTCTCAAATATTTTTAAAGCATTTAAATAATTTTTCCCTATAAAGGACCATTTTTGGCCTTAAGAAAAAGGCTTTAATTAAAATAGGAAAATAATCTTTAAAAATAATATTTGGTGTTTTTGGGAAGTCATATACATAGTAGGTTTCAAATAAAGCCTTTGGGGAAAAATGATCCACCCAATTTGAGGACTTGTAGTACAAACCTCAATTCAGGGGTTTTAGTAAACCTAAATTGAATAAATCCTTTTTGGCCAAAATAATATTTTATAAAAATAGTTTTATGTCCTGTACACATGGCATGATCAGTGGGCAAATATTTGGAGCAAGGAGATGAGTTTTGAGAGTAGGAGAGATTTTATGAATATAGAGCACCATCAAGAAATCAAACAAGCAAGCAAAAAGCACACAAGTCAAGCATTCATATGCACTCAAAAAGTTTTAATTGGCCCTAATTTTTGAGTCAGGTTAACTTAGTCATGAGGCGAAACACAGGGTGTGACAGCCCCTCCCGATGGACCCTCGGAACCCTTTCGGCACTCCCGGTACACTACCGGAAACACCCGAAACTTTTCTGGAACCCGAATACCACTTTACTATATATAAATCTTTACCTCCAGACTATTCCGGAGATCCTCGTGATGTCCGGGATCTCATCCGGGACTCCGACCAACCTTCGGTCACCAACATACATAACTCATTAATACCGAAACGTCACAGAACGTTAAGTGTGTAGACCCTGCGGGTTCGAGAACTATGTAGACATGACCGAGACACCTCTACAATCAATAACCAATAGCGGGACCTGGATGCCCATATTGGTTCCTACATATTCTATGAAGATCTTTATCGGTTGAACCTCCATGTCAAGGATTCAGTTAATCCCGTAAGATGTTCCCTTTGTTCATCGGTATGCTATTTGCCCGAGATTCGATCGTCGGTATCTCCATACCTAGTTCAATCTCGTTACCAGCAAGTCTCTTTACTCATTCCATAATACAAGATCCTGTGGCTAACTCTTTAGTCACTTTGGTTGCAAGCTCATTGTGATGTTGCATTACCGAGTGGGCCCTGAGATACCTCTCCGTCACACGGAGTAACAAATCCCAGTCTTGATCCATGCCAACTCAACAGACACCCTCGGAGATACCTGTAGAGCATCTTTATAGTCACCCAGTTACGTTGTGACGTTTGATACACACAAGGTACTCCTCCGGTGTTAGTGAGTTACATGATCTCATGGTCATAGGAACATATACTTGACATGTAGAAAACAATAGCAATAAACTGACACGATCATATGCCACGTTCATAGTTTGGGTCTTGTCCATCACATCATTCTCCTAGTGATGTGATCCCGTTATCAAATGACAACTCATGTCTATGGCCAGGAAACCTTGACCATCTTTGATCAACAAGCTAGTCCTATAGAGGCTCACTAGGGACACGGTGTTGTCTATATACCCACACATGTATTTGAGTTTCAAATCAATACAATTATAGCATGGATAATAAACAATTATCATGAACAAGGAAATATAATAATAACCATTTTATTATTGCCTCTAGGGAATATTCGAACAGTCTCCCACTTGCACTATAGTAAATAATTTAGCTCACATCACTATGTGCTTTACTTTGTAATGAATCTAACACCCATACAGTTCTAGTGCTGATCATGTTTCCCTCTTGGAAGAGGCTTAGTCAACAAATCTGCAACATTCTGATCTGTGTGTACTTTGCAAATATTTATGTCACCCTCCTTGATGTAATTGCGGATGGAATTGAAGAGTCGCTTTATGTATCTGGTCCTCTCGTGAAACCTTGGTTCCTTGGCATCTGTAGAGCATCTTTATAGTCACCCTGTTACGTTGTGACGTTTTATACACACAAGGTATTCCTCCGGTGTCAATGAGTTGCATGATCTAATGGTCATAGGAACAGATACTTGACATTCAGAAAACAATAGCAATAAACTGACACGATCATATGCTACATTCATAGTTTGGGTCTTGCCCATCACGTCATTCTCCTAATGATGTGATCCCGTTATCAAATGACATCTCATGTCTATGGCTAGGAAACCTTGACCATCTTTGATCAACGAGCTAGTCTACTAGAGGCATACTAGGGACACAGTGTTGTCTATGTATCCACACATGTATTAGTGTTTCCAATCAATACAATTATAGCATGGATAATAAACGATTATCATGAACAAGGAAATATAATAATAATCACTTTATTATTGCCTCTAGGGCATATTTCCAACAGTCTCCCACTTGCACTAGAGTCAATAATCTAGCTCACATCACTATGTGATTTACACTGTAATGAATCTAACACCCATACAGTTCTGGTGTTGATCATGTTTAGCCCTTGGAAGAGGTTTAGTCAACGGGTCTGCGACATTCAGATCCGTGTGCACTTTGCAAATATTTATGTCCTCCTCCTTGATGTATTCGCGGATGGAATTGAAGCGTCGCTTTATGTGTCTAGTCCTCTTGTGAAACCTTGGTTCCTTGGCCAGAGCAATGGCACCAGTGTTGTCACAGAACAGAGTCATTGGGTTTAGTGCACTGGGCACTACTCCAAGATCTATCATGAACTCCTTCATCCAGACACCTTCCTTCACCGCCTCCGACGCAGCGTTGTACTCCGCTTCGCATGTAGAATCAGCTACCACGCTCTTCTTGGAACTGCACCAGCTTACCGCACCCCCATTGAGAATAAATACGTATCCGGTTTGAGACTTAGAGTCATCCGGATCAGTGTCAAAGCTTGCATCGACGTAACCCTTTACGACGAGCTTTTGATCACCTCCATAAACGAGAAACATTTCCTTAGTCCTTTTCAGGTACTTTAGAATATTCTTGACCGCCGTCCAGTGATCCACACCTGGATTACTTTGAAACCTTCTGGCCATACTTATGGCAAGGCTGACGTCTGGTCTTGTGCACAGCATTGCATACATGATAGAGCCTATGGAAGAAGCATAGGGGATGACACTCATCATTTCTCTATCCTCTGCAATTACTAGGCATTGAGTCTTACTCAACTTCACACCTTGTAACACAGGCAAGAACCCTTTCTTGGACTGATCCATTTTGAACTTCTTCAAAACTTTATCAAGGTACGTGCTCTGTGAAAGTCCTATTAAGCGTCTTGATATATCTCTATAGATCTTGATGCCTAATATCAAAGCAGCTTCTCCTAGGTCCTTCATTGAAAAACTCTTGTTCAAATATTCCTTCATGCTTTCCAAAAATTCTATATTGTTTCCAATCAGCAATATGTCATCCACATATAATATTAGAAACACTATACAGCTCCCACTCACCTTTTGTAAATACAAGCTTCTCCATAAACTTGTATAAACCCAAACGCTTTGATCATCTCATCAAAGCGCTTATTCCAACTCCGAGATGCCTGCACCAGTCCATAAATGGATCGCTGGAGCTTGCAAACTTTGTCAGCATTCTCTGGATCGACAAAACCTTTTGGTTGCATCATATACAACTCTTCCTAAGGAAACCGTTAAGGAACGTTGTTTTGACATCCATCTGCCAAATATCATAATCGAAAAATGCAGCTATTGCTAACATGATTCTGACGGACTTAAGCATCACTACGGGAGAGAAAGTCTCATCGTAGTCAATTCCTTGAACTTGTGAAAAACCCTTTGCCACAAGTCGAGCTTTATAGATGGTGACACTACCGTCCGCGTCCGTCTTCCTCTTAAAGATCCATTTATTCTGAATGGCCTTTCGCCCTTCAGGTAATACTTCCAAAGTCCACACTTTGTTTTCATACATGGATCCTATCTCGGATTTCATCGCCTCTAACCATTTGTCGGAATCCGGGCCCATCATCGCTTCTCCATAGCTCGTAGGTTCATCGTTGTCCAACAACATAACCTCTAAGACAGGGTTACCGTACCATTCAGGAGCAGTACGTGTCCTTGTCGACCTACGAGGTTCGATAGTAACTTGATCCGAAGCTTCATGATCGCTATCATTAGCTTCCTCTTCAACTGAGGTAGGCTCCATAGAAACATCTTTCTGCGCTGCGCTACTCTCTAGTTGAAGTGAAGGTTCAACAACCTCATCAAGTTCTATCTTCCTCCCACTTAATTCTTTCGAGAGAAACTCTTTCTCGAGAAATGACCCGTTCTTAGCGACAAACACTTTGCCTTCGGATCTGAGATAGAAGGTGTACCCAACCGTCTCTTTTGGATATCCTATGAAGACGCATTTCTCCGCTTTGGGTTCCAGCTTTTCAGGCTGAAGCTTTTTGACATAAGCATCACATCCCCAAACTTTAAGAAATGACAACTTTGGTTTCTTGCCAAACCACAGTTCATACGGCGTCGTCTCAACGGATTTAGTTGGTGCCCTATTTAAAGTGAATGCAGCTGTCTCTAACGCATAACCCCAAAACGATAGCGGCAAATCGGCAAGAGACATCATAGACGGCACCATATCCAATAAGGTTCGATTACGATGTTCGGACACACCATTTCGCTGTGGTGTTCCAGGTGGCGTCAACAGTGAAACAATTCCACATTATCTTAAGTGATTGCCAAACTCATAACTCTGATATTCTTCTCCTCGATCTGATCATAGGAATTTAATCTTCTTGTTACGATGATTCTCAACTTCACTCTGAAATTGCTTGAACTTTTCAAACGTTTCAGACTTATGTTTCATTAAGTAAATATACCCATATCTACTTAAGTCATCGGTGAAGGTGAGAAAATAACGATATCCAGCGCGCGCCTCAATGCTCATCAGACCACACACATCAGTATGTATGATTTCCAACAAGTCACTTGCCCATTCCATTGTTCCAGAGAACGGGGTCTTAGTCATGTTGCCCATGAGGCATGGTTCACATGTGTCTAGTGATTCAAAATCAAGTGACTCCAAAACTCCATCAGCATGGAGTTTCTTCATGCGTTTTTCACCAATATGACCTAAGCGGCAGTGCCACAAGAAAGTGATGCTATCATTATCAACTCTACATCTTTTGGCATCAATGTTATGAACATGTGTATCATCACTATCAAGATTCAATAAGAATAAACCCCTCACAATGGGTGCATGACCATAAAAGATATCACTCATATAAATAGAACAACCATTATTCTCTGATTTAAATGAGTAACCGTCTCACAATAAACAAGAACCAGATATAATGTTCATGCTTAACGCAGGCACTAAATAACAATTATTTAGATTCATCACTAATCCCGATGGTAATCGAAGAGCGAGCGTGCCGACGGCGATCACATCAACCTTGGAACCATTTCCCATGCGCATCGTCACTTCGTCCTTTCCCAGCCTCCGTCTATTCTGCAATTCCTGTTTTGAGTTGCAAATGTGAGCAACCGAACCGGTATCGTCACTAAGTTGGTAAGGTACACATCAATAACATGTATATCATATATACCTTGTTTGGTGTTGGCCGCCTTCTTGTCGGCCAGATACTTGGGGCAATTCCGCTTCCAGTGGCCAGTACCCTTGCAATGAAAGCACTCAGTTTCTAGATTGGGTGATACGTCTCCATCGTATCTACTTTTTCAAACTCTTTTGCCCTTGTTTTGGACTCTAATTTGCATGATTTGAATGAAACTAACCCGGACTGATGCTGTTTTCAGCAGAATTGCCTTGGTGTTATTTTTGTGCAGAAATAAAAGTTCTCGGATTGACCTGAAAATTTACGGAGATTATTTTTGGAGTTAATACAAAATATTGGCGAAATAATCAAGCTAGGGGGGTCCACCTGTTAGCCACAAGTCAGGAGGGTGCGTCCCCGCCCCTAGGGCGCGCCCTGATGGCTTGTGGGCCCCCCCGTGGCTCCTCCGACCCTAATTCCAGCTCTATATATTCATATTCGGAGAGAAAAAAATAGGAGAGAAGAGTTCATCGCGTTTCACGATACGGAGCCGCCGCCACCTCCTGTTCTTCCTCGGGAGGGCAAATCTGGAGTCTGTTTTGGGCTCCGGAGAGGGGAAATCGACGCCGTCGTCATCACCAACCATCTTTCATGACCAATTTCATGATGCTCTCCGCCGTTCGTGAGTAATTCCATCGTAGGCTTGCTAGACGGTGATGGGTTGGATGAGATTTCCCATGTAATCGAGTTAGTTTTGTTAGGGTTTGATCCCTAGTATCCACTATGTTCTGAGATTTATGTTGCTATGACTTTGCTATGCTTAATGCTTGTCACTAGGGCCCGAGTGCCATTATTTCAGATCTGAACCTATTATGTTTTCATGAATATATTTGTGTTCTTGATCCTATCTTGCAAGTTGTAGACACCTATTACGAGTTATGATCCGCATCCCCCATGGTGACAATAACTTGGATTCTTTCCGGTGATTATCGTAGTTTGAGGAGTTCATGTATTCACTAAGTGCTAATGCTTTGGTCCGGTTCTCTATTAAAAGGAGGCCTTAATATCGCTTAGTTTCCATTAGGACCCCGCTGCCACGGGAGGGTAGGACAAAAGATGTCATGCAAGTTCTTTTCCATAAGCACGTATGACTATATATGGAATTCATGCCTACATTATATTGATGAATTGGAGCTAGTTCTGTGTCACCCTATGTTATAACCGTTGCATGATGAATGCCATCCGACACAGTTATCCATCACTGATCCATTGCCTACGAGCTTTTCACATATTGATCTTTGCTAAGTTACTTTTCCGTTGCTACTGTTACAATCACTACAAAACTGCTACTGTCACGTTTGCTATCGTTACCGTTACTTCCATACTACTTTGCTACTAAATACTTTGCTGTAGATATTAAGTCTTTCAAGTGTGGTTGAATTGACCACTCAGCTGCTAATACTCGAGAATATTCTTTGGCTCTCCTTGTGTCGAATCAATAAATTTGGGTTGAATACTCTACCCTCGAAAACTGTTGCGATCCCCTATACTTGTGGGTTATCAAGACCCTTTTCTGGCGCCGTTGCCGGGGAGCATAGCTCTATTCTCTGAGTCACTTGGGATTTATATCTATTGATCACTATGAAGAATCTGAAAGACCCAAAAACCAAGATCTATCCCTCTACTACGAGGGGAGGTAAGGAACTGCCATCTAGCTCTGCACTTGATTCACCTTCTATTATGAGTAAATTTGCGACACCACCACCTGCTATTGAATCTGATATGTCGCAAGTAATTGATGATGCCACTTCTGCTATGCATGATGCTTATGATGATACTTTTCTTGATAATACTGCGCCACTGGGTGAATTTCTTGATGAACAAATTGCTAGAGTCAATGCTGAAACTGACGATATTTCTGAAACTGATGAAATTATTGAAACTGAACACTATGAGACACCTGCTAGACCTAGCTCTCCTAGATACGAATTGCCTAATATACCTAAGGGTTTTGTTATGGAGGGAGAGGTAGCTAGGGACTTTCTTGCTTGTAAGGATAGAGATGATCTTAAGAAATTACTATGCAAGTGGAAGGAAAAATCTTTGAATGCTAGAATGCAATATGATCCTAAGTTTGCTACTTCACCTATCTTTGTTACTGATAAGGATTATGAATTCTCTGTCGATCCTGAGTTAATTACTATGGTTGAATCTGATCCTTTCCATGGTTATGAATCTGAAACTGTTGTGGCACATCTTACTAAATTGAATGATATAGCCACCCTATTTACTCATGAGGAAAAAAATCGTTATTACTATATTCTTAAGTTGTTTCCTTTCTCATTAAAGGGTGATGCTAAGACATGGTTTAACTCTCTTGCTCCTGGTTGTGTGCGTAGTCCCCAGGATATGATATATTACTTCTCTGAAAAATATTTTCCTGCCCATAAGAAACAAGCTGCCTTGCAGGAAATATTTAACTTTGTGCAAATTAAAGAAGAGTCTCCCACAAGCTTGGGGGAGGCTTCTCCAATTACTTAATGCTTTGCCTGATCATCCTCTCAAGAAAAACGAAATACTTGATATCTTTTATAATGGACTAACCTATGCTTCTAGGGACCACCTAGATAGTTGTGCTGGTTGTGTTTTCAGGGAACGAACTGTTGAACAAGCTGAACTACTATTGAATAATATATTGAGCAATGATAATGATTGGACTATTCCCGAACCACCTCCAAAGCCAATTCCGAAGAAAAGAGGTATTCTATTTCTCAATCTTGAAGATATGCAAGAGGCAAAGAAATCTATGAAAGAAAAAGGTATTAAAGCTGAAGATGTTAAGAATTTACCACCTATTGAAGAGATACATGGTCTTGATAACCCGACACAGGTAGTAGAGGTAAATTCTCTCCATAGATTTGATGAAGGTGATATTCCTTATAATAAGTCTGCTAGCCAATGCTTGGATGAGTTTGATAACTTTATCGTTAAGCAAGAAAATTTCAATGCTTATGTTAGTAGACAATTGAAACATAATGCTTACATGCTTGATCGCTTAGGTGATTATATGAGTAGAACTATCAATGATCTTAAGCTTATTAGTAAACATGCATCCATGGTAACTACTCAAGTAGAACAAGTACTTAAGGCACAAAATGATTTGCTTAATGAGATGAATGGTAAGAACAATGATCATTCTGTTAGAGTTGTGACTAGACGTGGTAAAATGACTCAGGAACCTTTGTATCCTGAGGGCCATCCTAAGAGAATTGAGCAAGATTCTCAGAGAATTAATACTGATGCACCTAGTCGTCCCAGTAATAAAAGGAAAAAGAATGATGATAGGACCTTGCATGCTGCTAGTGAACCTGTTATAGATACACATGAAAACCCAAATGATATTTCCGTTTCTGATGCCGAGACACAATCTGGTAATGAACATGAGCCTAGTGATAATATTAATGATGATGTTCATGTTGATGCTCAACCTAGTAATGACAATGATGTGGAGATTGAACCTGCTGTTGATCTTGATAACCCACAACCTAAGAATAAAAGATATGATAAAAGAGACTTCGTTGCTAGGAAGCATGGTAAAGAAAGAGAACCTTGGGTTCAGAAACCCATGTCCTTTCCTCCTAAACCATCCAAGAAAAAGGATGATGAGGATTTTGAGCGCTTTGTTGAAATTCTTAGACATGTCTTTTTGCGTATGCGCTTGAATGATATTCTGAAAATGTCTCCTTATGCTAAGTATATGAAAGATATTGTGACAAATAAAAGAAAGATACCGGAAGCTGAGATTTCCACCATGCTTGCTAATTATACCTTTAAGGGTGGAATACCAAAGAAACTAGGAGACCCCGGAGTACGTACTATACCATGCTCTATTAAAGGAAATTATGTCAAAACTGCTTTATGTGACCTTGGAGCTGGTGTTAGTGTTACGCCTTTCTCTTTGTATCGTAGACTTGATTTGAATAAGTTGACACCTACTAAAATCTCTTTGCAAATGGCTGATAAATCAACTGCTTTACCCATCGGTATTTGTGAGGATGTGCCTGTCGTAGTTGCAATTGTTACTATCCTAATGGACTTTGTTATTCTTGATATTCCCGAGGACGACAGTATGTCGATCATCCTCGGTAGATCCTTTTTGAATACTGCAGGGGCTGTTATTGATTGCAACAAGGGCAATGTCACTTTTCATGTTAATGGTAATGAGCATACGGTACACTTTCCGAAGAAACAACCTCAAGTTCATAGTATCAACTCCATTGGAAAAATTTCAACGATTATTATTGGAGATTTTGAATTCCCTCTCCCTACTGCTAAAAAGAAATATGATCTTATTGTTGGGGACATGCATAGCCCCATTGAGGTAACCTAGTGTTATTCGAAAATTCTCCGGTTCCGTGTCACTCGAAAAAAGTTTGTCAATAAGACTTGATCAACCTTATTGATGGATTCTTTTTGATGAGCATGAGATGGATGAATTTAGGAGGCACAACCTTCTGTACCCAACTTTTACTCTGTGTTATTTAGATTAAATAAAGCAAAAAGAGTATTATTTATCTGGTTTCTGATTTATCCGTGCAATAAAAAAAGTGACCTGAAAATAAAAGTCTCAGAATTCCCTGAAAATTTAGTATGATTTTTTCTAGAATATTTAAGAATTTATGGCACTGAGAACACATCAGGGGGCTGCACTAGTGGGCCACAAGCCTACAGGGCGCGCCCACCCCCCAGGGCGTTCCCTGGTGGCTTGTGGGTCCCACGTAGGCACCCCTCACTTATTCCAGCACTCATCCACTTCGTCTTCCTCCAGAAAAAATCCCACCATTGCTCAAGCCCGTGTTCTAGCTCATTTTGCTGCCATTTTCGATCTGCTTGTGCAAAGCTCCATTTGCAAAACTGTTTTGGGGGATTGTTCATCGGTATGCGACTCCTCCAGTGGTCCAATTAGTTTTTGTTCTAGTGCTTTATATATTGCAAATTTTTGCTACTGTGGTGACCTTGTTCTTGAGCTTGCATGTCAAATTTGTATGGTCCCAAGTAGTTTTGATGCATGATATAGCCTCTAGGCACTTGTGGGAGTAGTTGCTATAAGTTTTGTTGAGTTTTGTTCACCTTTATCTTGAGTCACTAAAAATTTCAGAAATTTTTCAGAGAAAGAAATGATGAGGAGATTGTTAAGAGGCTCTTCAAGCCAGGACTCTAAAGAAGATGAAAATGAGGTGAAGAAGAAGAAGTACAAATACAATCTTCCTCGCGTCGTGGAGGTTCGGCCATGTGAATGGCCAAGTGATGCATTCTTGAGGGCGGCCGGAATTTATGAAGGTTTCTATTATTTGGCAGAGAATGCAGGCATCATCGACTTCCTCAACGATAAGTGTGACCAGTACCTCCTACTCACCAATATCTTCGTGCAAAACTTTCACTTTTATCCTAGGAAGAATCCTCCCATGGTAGAGTTTTACTTATATGATGTGCCTAAGAAGATGACACTTTACGATTTTTGCAATGTTTGCAAAATACCTTATGAGGGCAGCACTAGTGAACCACGTCCTAGAGACATGGAGGACTTTATTGCCGCAACCACTGTGGGGGAAGAGAGAGGGGTGTCAAAGGCAAGAGCAGCTAGTTTACATTTTCCTGTTCTACGCTATTATTCATTATTTGCGGGGAGATGTTTAGTTGGTCGTGGGGAGAGTGGAATCCTTAGTGCTCCCGACCTCGCCATTCTGCGCCACGCTCTACTTGCTGATAGAACTTTTAGTCTGGGCGCTATGGTGGCCCAACGGTTGAACTTAAACCGTTCGAAGGGCCCCATATTCGGAGGTATCTATGCGTCTCGTCTAGCCAAACATTTTAAGATACCCATTAGGCTTGATGAGGAAGAGGAAATGCTCCTACCTACAAGATATTTAGACTATGATAGTATGGTAGCACATGATTTTATTAGGAAGGATAATGATAGGAGGCTGCTTTACAACTTAGTATTTAGTCAGGGTACTTGTGAGATTATTGCTCTGCCTGCTTCTTCTTTGTTCGATATCCATTCAGGCAGGTACACTATTATGCCCGAGGACATTTACAGATATTGGGGTCTGTCGCAACCCCCAGCACCTGAGCCGGCACCAACCCTTGATCCGTATTAGAATCCAGTTTTTCAGTGGGAGCCACAGGAGCTCGCCAACCAGTGGAACCCTCAGTATCCTCCGGAGTATCCAGGAGATGATTATTTTCAGCCTTGGCCATAGACCAACTTAGGCCTAAAGCCTAAGCTTGGGGGAGTACGTATTTCTCACCGACATTACATTCATGTTCACACATTCATTCCAGTTGTCGGTGTTCATACTTTTTCATTGTATTATCCATGCTAGATTTATTTTCTCGCTTTCTTCTCGTGTGTTTGAAAAACTTTGAAAAAACAAAAAAAATTAGTTGTAGCTTCTTTTTAGCTTTTCCTCTCTATTTTCTGTTTAGTAGTACTATTAATAGAAAACCCAAAAAGATTTCTCGTTCTTCTTTTGCTTGTTGGGAGCTTTCCCGTGTAAATAGTTTTTCTCGTTCTTGTTTCGAAATTCCTTTTCTTTGGGTCATAAGGAGAAGTCCACAATGAAAATGTTGAGTGGCTCTCATATGCATTATTGTTTATCTATCAGAGAGCCCATATTACCTTGTCTTCTCCTTTGAGTTATTGTTTGCAGATTCCAGCTTAGTCCAATGCACGTGCACTCTTATTATTATTCACACCGTTCGGTCGTGCAAGTGAAAGGCAATAATGACAATATATGATGAAGTGATTGAGATGGAGAAAAAGCTGGTATGAACTCGACCTATTTTGTTTTTGTAAATATGATTAGCTCATCGTTCTGAATTCAGCTCATTATGGCTGAAACATGTTTGCAAAAACAATTATAGATTATAGTTACTCATGCCATGCTTAATTAGCTAAGAGTGTATAATGGTTTGTCTTGAGTGCCAACATGCATTTTAAAATGGTTGTGATGTGGTATGATAGAATAGTATCCTCCTCTGAATGATTCAAGTGGCTTGACTTGGCACATGTTCACGCATGTAGATGAAACAAAATCAACATAGCCTCCACGATATTAATGTTCATGGTGATTTATATCCTACTCATGCTTGCATTCAGTGTTGGTTAATCTCAATGCATGTTTATGACTGTTGTCGCTCTCTAGTTGGTCGCTTCCCAGTCTCTTGCTAGCCTTCACCTGTACTAAGCGGGAATACTGCTTGTGCATCCATTTCCATAAACCCAAAGTTGTTCCATATGAGTCCACCATACCTACCTATATGCGGTATTTACCTGCCGGTCCAAGTAAATTTGCATGTGCCAAACTCTAAACCTTCGAATAATAATCTGTTTTGTATGCCCGAATCGCTCATGTAGCGACTGGGGGCTGTCAGTATTTTCCATGCTAGGTGGGTTATTCTCACGATGAGTGTTGATTCACTTGTCATTCACGAGAAAGTGGTTGGTAATCGGGATGCCCAGTTCCATGCTCAAAAAAATTAAATCAAAATATAATGAAACAAAACTCCCCCAGGATTGTTGTTTGTATGGACGGTACCCGTGGATTCGGCTCGCCGTGGAGTGTGATTGATTGGTGGAGGGGGAGTAAAAACTTTACCATTGTGTTTGGGAACCGCCTATAATGTATCTAGCATGGAAGATACCGAGATCTCTTGGTTGTTATGTTGACAATGGAAGCGTATCGCTCAAAATTATATTCATCTCTGTTTTAAAAGCTCGAGCTCTGGCACCTCTGCAAATCCCTGCTTCCCTCTGTGAAGGCCCTACCTATTTACTTTTACTCTTGAGTCATCCTCCTCTTATAAAAGGCACTGGTTAGAGAGCACCACCGTCATTTGTATGCTTTGTTTTACCATGAATTACAATGTCTAGTCAGTCCTTGTTCTTCAAAGGTGCTCTGCATTTATGTTTTGCGGTCTCAGAAAGGGCTAGCGAGATATCATTATATCATATTGTATCATGATTGTTTTGATAAAATTGTTGT
Source organism: Elymus sibiricus (assembly GCA_039707655.1). NCBI lineage: Eukaryota > Viridiplantae > Streptophyta > Magnoliopsida > Poales > Poaceae > Elymus > Elymus sibiricus. Next base: position 97,401,665 of record CM077667.1, on the reverse strand, counting down.
CATCCGAGATTCATTATTATTGCTCGCTAGTTGATTATGCCATTGATATGAGTAAATGTGAGATCTAAATGTTATTGTGAATATGGTTAGTCTTTAATCTTTGCTGAATACCTGAACATCAGTTAGACATATTCACAACAACAAGATCAAACAGAGTCTGTAAAAGTTTTTTCTTTGTCACTTTCAGTTTGTCACCTGAATTGCTTGAGGACAAGCAATGGGTTAAGCTTGGGGGAGTTGATACGTCTCCATCGTATCTAATTTTTCAAACTCTTTTGCCCTTGTTTTGGACTCTAATTTGCATGATTTGAATGAAACTAACCCAGACTGACGCTGTTTTCAGCAGAATTGCCTTGGTGTTATTTTTGTGCAGAAATAAAAGTTCTCGGATTGACCTGAAAATTTACGGAGATTATTTTTGGAATTAATAAAAAATATTGGCGAAAGAATCAAGCCAGGGGGGTCCACCTGTTGGACACAAGCCAGGAGGGCGGCCCCCCTGGGGCGCGCCCTGATGGCTTGTGGGCCCCCCGTGGCTCCTCCGACCATAATTCCAGCTCTATATATTCATATTCGGAGAGAAAAAAATAGGAGAGAAGAGTTCATCGCGTTTCACGATACGGAGCCGCCGCCACCTCCTGTTCTTCCTTGGGAGGGCAGATCTGGAGTCTGTTTTGGGCTCCGGAGAGGGGAAATCGACGCCGTCGTCATCACCAACCATCCTTCATCACCAATTTCATGATGCTCTCCGCCGTTCGTGAGTAATTCCATCGTAGGCTTGCTGGACGGTGATGGGTTGGATGAGATTTACCATGTAATCGAGTTAGTTTTGTTAGGGTTGATCCCTAGTATCCACTATGTTCTGAGATTGATGTTGCTATGACTTTGCTATGCTTAATGCTTGTCACTAGGGCCCGAGTGCCATGATTTCAGATCTGAACCTATTATGTTTTCATGAATATATTTGTGTTCTTGATCCTATCTTGCAAGTTGTAGACCCCTATTACGAGTTATGATCCGCATCCCCCAGGGTGACAATAACTGAGATTCTTTCCGGTGATTATCGTAGTTTGAGGAGTTCATGTATTCACTAAGTGCTACTACTTTGGACCGGTTCTCTATTAAAAGGAGGCCTTAATATCCCTTAGTTTCCATTAGGACCCCGCTGCCACGGGAGGGTAGGACAAAAGATGTCATGCAAGTTCTTTTCCATAAGCACGTATAACTATATATGGAATACATGCCTACATTATATTGATGAATTGGAGCTAGTTCTGTGTCACCCTATGTTATAACCGTTGCATGATGAATGCCATCCGACACAATTATCCATCACTGATCCATTGCCTACGAGCTTTTCACATATTGATCTTTGCTAAGTTACTTTTCCGTTGCTACTGTTACAATCACTACAAAACTACTACTGTCACGTTTGCTATCGTTACCGTTACTTCCATACTACTTTGCTACTAAATACTTTGCTGTAGATATTAAGTCTTTCAGGTGTGGTTGAATTGACAACTCAGCTGCTAATACTCGAGAATATTCTTTGGCTCCCCTTGTGTCGAATCAATAAATTTGGGTTGAATACTCTACCCTCGAAAACTGTTGTGATGCCCTATACTTGTGGGTTATCATTGGATCCACCCTTGGGTTTCTTCACGGGTGGGGCAACTTATTTGCCACTCTTCTTGGAGGTACCCTTCTTGCCCTTGCCATTCTTCTTGAAACTAGTGGTTTTATTAACCATCAACACTTGATGCTCCTTCTGGATTTCTGACTCAGCGACTTTCAGCATCGCAAACAGCTCAGCGACTGACTTGTTCATCCCTTGCATGTTATTGTTCAACACAAACCTCTTGTAGCTAGGTGGCCGTGATTGAAGAACTCTCTCAGTGATCGCCTCCGACGAGAGAGAAATTCCCAACTCAGCTAGACGGTTGGAATACCCAGACATTCTGAGTATGTGTTCACTGACAGACCCGTTCTTCTCCATCTTGCAAGCATAGAACTTATCGGAGGTCTCATACCTCTCGATCGGACATTCTTTTCAAAGATAAAATTCAACTCCTGGAACATCTCATATGCTCCATGACATTCAAAACACCTTTGAAGTCCCGGCTCTAAGCCATACAACATAGCACACTGGACTATGGAGTAATCATCCGAACGCGACTGCCAGGCGTTCACAACGTCTGCAGACGACACTGGAGCGGGTGGCTAACCGAGCGGTGCATCAAGGACATAAGCCTTTTGGGAAGCCTTGAGGATAATCCTCAGATTACGGGCCCAGTCTACAAAGTTACTTCCATTATCTTTCAGCTTGGCTTTCTCTAGGAACGCATTGAAATTCAGGGGAACTACTGCATGAGCCATTGATCTACAACATAAATTTGCAAAGACAACTTAGACTATTGTTCAAGATAATGAGTTTAGTTAATCATATTACTTAAAAAACTCCCACTCAAATTGACATCCCTCCGGTCATCCGAGTGCTACATGATCCAAATTCACCAACCCAAGTCCGATCATCACGTGAGATGAGGTGGTTTCAATGCTGATCTTCATGTTGATCATATCTACTATATGACTCATGTTCGACCTTTCGGTCTCTTGTGTTCCGAGGCCATGTCTGTATATGCTAGGCTCGTCAAGTTTAACCCGAGTGTTCCGCATGTGCAACATTGGCTGGCACCCGTTGTATACGAACGTAGAGTCTATCACACCCGATCATCACGTGGTGTCTCGAAACGACGAACTTTCACAACGGTGCACACTCGGGGAGAACACAATTTTATCTTGAAATTTTAGTGAGTGATCATGTTATAATGCTACCGTCGTCCTAAGCATAATAAGATGCATAAAAGGATTAACATCACATGTAAATCATAAGTGACATGATACGGCCATGAACTTGTGCTTTTGATCTCCATCTTCAAAGCACCGGCATGATCTCCATCGTCATCGGCATGACACCATGATCTCGATCATCTTAATCTCCATCAATGTGTCACCATCGCAGTTGTCGCGCCAACCATGCTTCTACTACTATTGCTACCGCTTAGCAATAAAGTAAAGCATTACATAGCGCTTAATGAGTGACATGCAGACCACATAATAATTAAAGACAACCCCATGTCTCCTGCCGGTTGCCGTATCAACATGCATGTTGATATAAACTATTACAAAACATGATCATCTCATACATCAAATATATATCATCATGTCTTTGGCCATATCATATCACAACATACCCTGCAAAAACAAGTTAGACGTCCTCTAATTTGTTGTTACATGTTTTACGTGGCTGCTATGGGTATCTAGCAAGAACGATTCTTACCTACGCAAAACCACAATGGTGATATACAAGTTGCTATTTCACCTTCTACAAGGACCGCCTTTGTCGAATCCGATTCAACTAAATTGGGAGAGACAGACACCTGCCAGCCATCTTATGCAACAAAGTTACATGTCAGTTGATGGAACCGGTCTCTCGTACGTGGACGAGTAAGGTTGGCCCGGGCCGCTTCATCCCACAATACCGCTGAATCAAGAAAATACTAAGGAGGGAAGCAATCTGAATATGAACGCCCACAAACTCCTTTGTGTTCTACTTGTGATCTCATCTACACATAGACCTAGCTCATGATGCCACTGTTGGGGAACGTTGCATGGGAAACAAAAAAATTCCTACGCTTCACCAAGATCAATCTAGGAGATGAGCATCTGCGAGAGGAGAGATCAGATCCACATACCCTTGTAGATCGCTAAGCGGGAAGCGTTAAGAAACGCGGTTGATGTAGTCGAACGTCTTCGCGATCCAAATCGCAAGCTGTCCCGCGATCCAATCACGATCTAGCGCTGAACGGACGGCACCTCCGCGTTCAGCACACGTACAGCTCGATGACGATCTCTGCCTCCTTGATCCAGCAAGTGAGGGCGGAGAGTTAGATGAGTTCTCCGGTAGCACAACAGTGTGGTGGCGGTGGTGGTGAACTAATCCGGCAGGGCTTCGCCGAGCTCTACCAAACTAATCTAGACGAGAAAGACGATGTAGAGGGGAGAGGGCAGCATTTGGCTTTTCAGGCGATGTCAGCCCTCAAAACCTCCACTATATATAGGAGGAGGGGGTAGGTGGAGGAGCCCTTGGGTTTCCCTAGGGCCTTGGCCGCCAGCCAAGATGTGGAGTCCACCTCCAACAAGGATGTGGGCGCTAGGGAGGAGTCCCTCTCCTCTAGGACTCCTCCCACCCTTCACTTTTCTTCTCTAGGGCGCATGGGCCCTTATGGGGTCGGCTTCCCAGCCCACCAGGGGCTGGTGCGCCACCTCTTGGGCCCATGTGCCCCCCGGGGTGGGTGGGCCCCTCCCGGTGGACCCCCGGAACCCTTTCGGCACTCCTGGTACACTACCGGAAACACCAGAACTTTTTCGGAACCCGAATACCACTTTATTATATATAAATCTTTACCTCCGGACTATTCCGGAGCTCCTCGTGACGTCCGGGATCTCATCCGGGACTCCGAACAACCTTCGGTCACCAACATACATAACTCAATAATACCGAAACGTAACTGAACGTTAAGTGTGCAGACCCTGCAGGTTCGAGAACTATGTAGACATGACCGAGACACCTCTACGGTTAATAACCAATAGCGGGACCTGGATGCCTATATTGGTTCCTACATATTCTACGAAGATCTTTATCGGTTGAACCTCCATGTCAAGGATTCAGTTAATCCCGTATGATGTTCCCTTTGTTCATCGGTATGCTACTTGCCCGAGATTCGATCGTCGGTATCTCCATACATCGTTCAATCTCGTTACCGGCAAGTCTCTTTACTCGTTCCGTAATACAAGATACCATGGCTAACTCTTTAGTCACTTTGCTTGCAAGCTCATTGTGATGTTGTATTACCGAGTGGGCCCTGAGATACCTCTTCGTCACACGGAGTAACAAATCCCAGTCTAGATCCATGCCAACTCAACAGACACCCTCGGAGATACCAGTAGAGCATCTTTCTAGTCACCCATTTACGTTGTGACGTTTGATACACACTAGGTACTCCTCCGGTGTCAGTGAGTTACATGATATCATGGTCATAGGAACATATACTTGACATGTAGAAAACAATAGCAATAAACTGACACGATCATATGCCACGTTCATAGTTTGGGTCGTGTCCATCACATCATTTCCTAATGATGTGATCCCATTATCAAATGACAAGTCATGTCTATGGCCAGGAAACCTTGACCATCTTTGATCAACGAGCTAGTCCTATAGAGGCTCACTAGGGACACGGTGTTGTCTATATACCCACACATGTATTTGAGTTTCCAATCAATACAATTATAGCATGGATAATAAACAATTATCATGAACGAGGAAATATAATAATAACCATTTTATTATTGCCTCTAGGGCATATTCCAACACATCCGTCATGGACTTACCAGCCGAGTTGCCCGGGCCGCCACATCCTCACCCAACAACGTGCTTTGGCCCGGCAGCGGGCCTATGCAGGCTCCAATGCGCGGGCCAGAAGTGACGGGTGCCGCCCAATGAGAGTGTCCCGAGAGGACCTGAAGGTCCACCAGTCATGGACCTCCCAGACGGGTCGCCCGGGTCCTGCCGCTTGCTACAAAGCAACGGATGGCTCGTAGGCTCTCTTCGCACATGCACCGCTCACGTGATTCGACCCATAGGCGCACAAGGCGGTCCACCTGTCATTGGCCGTCCAGCCAAGTTGGTCGGTTCAGACGCAACCCAACTCCTCCCCTTGGCTTTGGCCCGACGCGGGGCATACACACCGCCAGGTGGGCCCGGGTATACATGGGGGCGGGTGCGTGTTGAGATCCACCCAAGGATGATGGCCCCAGGCAGGCACGTGGTCAATCTGTCATGGACCCTCCAGCCGGGATGCCCTGGCGCAAGCTGTCCGGGTAGATTGGAAGACCGCATCGGCCCTGAGATGCTCCCGCCCCAAGCCAAATGGTAACCGACGACCATGAGCCTCTCTTCGCTGCGAGGATCCCAAGGAGGCAGGAACTCCAACATCCTTTACAGGGATAATGACTATGATCATTCATGGCATAATCTTGCATAGACACCACGTCCGTGATATGTAGATCATTATCCAACAACATCTTCAACTAATACTCCACCCAAAGCCTACTATCCAACATTAAGTTTATAGTAAATACAACATTGCAATAAGTATGATGGCATAATGTAGACAATAAAACTATCATCTAAGTGATAAAAAAATATCATTTTATACTGAGTGTCAACAATATAATACGTGTCCAGTCCCTTATTGTCACTGGGATGAAATTCACCGCAAGATTGAACTCACTACCAAGCACAAATATCTATGAAGAACTACCTACCAATCATGTCCAAAGATGACAAATAGATTGGAAATCATACACTTGTGCAACAAAGAAACTTCATAATGTTCAATATAATTCAACGAAATTTCTGATAAAAAGTGGTAATTCATCATATCCTAAAAAACATAACTACCAATTATATCTTATTGATGCCGATCATGTGACTCACCCCATGAGAACTTTGTATTGAATCACTTGAGAGATATGATGCCATATAGCTACGTCTATGGACCCTAACCTCCTAAGGAAACTGCTCACACATGTTCTTGGTGGCAGCAAGGTTGATGAGATGACTCCAGTAATGGATTCACACTTCGTAGGATGCCGGAACATACCTCCAGATTAGATCTCCCCAGAAAAGAAACTTGTGCCGGCGAAACAAATCGCGAAAAAATGGTATGGACGTTCTAAAAATATATGGGATTTATGGGCAAAAGAATCAACGTAAGACGATGCAAGGGGGCCCCATGGGTCCCCTCCATGCGGGTTGGCCCCTGTTCTTGTAGCTAGGCCTCGTGGGGGCGAAGGGTGGCCCCTTGGTCTCTCCCGTCAATTTTTAGAATCTTCTATACCTGTAAAAAATCACCGTAAGTCCCTAGGGTATTTTGAATTTCGTAGATATTGATTTTCTTGAAAGTTAAAAATATTCAGAAAACAACAACTCGCTCTGTGTACTAAATTAATAGGATAGTCTAGAAAAACCAATAAAATTGCTATAAAAAGTATTGAAACGTGTATTATAATAGCATGAAATAAAAAATTAAAAAATTATAGGTACGTTTGAGATGTATTATTACCATAAATATCTTAGGGTCCAATCGCACCAGTAACTTATGCAATTTGTTGTTGCTAATTTACACTTTTCTTTCAGGTCGAATCCATAATTTTCATGTCGGCAGACTACCAAAACAGTGTTGTTCTTCGTCGTCTACCCTCGTGTTCTCGGCTCCGTCATCATCGCAATTGTTAGATAGCCCCCTCTTGTTGTGGCATTCTTTTTTGCAATGCATGTAGGTGTTGGAAATATGCCCTAGAGGCAATAATAAATTGGTTATTATAATATTTCCTTGTTCATGATAATCATTTATTATCCATGCTAGAATTGTACTCCCTCCGTTCCTCTATATAAGGTGTATTTGTTTTTTGATAAAATTCCAGAATGTAAGGTGCATTTCTTCTAATTCCCCATAATTCCCTTGTTAGCCTTCCAAAAAAAAGGGAAGTATCTCTTTTCTGATTGTGTGTATCTCTCCTTATAGCAAAAGAAGGAAACTATCTCTTTGTCGATTGCATGTATCTCATATTTTTCTGGACTAAATGATTCACTTTCCACTAACCAATCAATTTGCCAAGGGTAATTTAGTCTTAACATGTCTATAATTATGTGCCTTGGTCACCGTGCCGAAAATAATACACCTTACATAAAGGAACGGAGGGAGTATTGATTAGAAACTTAGATACATGTGTGGATACATAGACAACACCATGTCCCTAGTGAGCCTCTACTAGACTAGCTCATTGATCAGAGATGGTCAAAGTTCCTAACCATAGACATTAGTTGTCATCTGATAACGGGATCACATCATTAGGAGAATGATGTGATGGACAAGACCCAACTGTAAGCATAGCAGTTGATCGTGTCAGTTTATTGCTACTGCTTTATCCATGTCAAGTATCTTTTCCTACGACCATGAGATCATACCACTCCCGGACACTAGAGGAATGCCTTGTGTGTATCAAACGACACAACGTAACTGGGTGATTATAAAGGTGCTCTACAGGTATCTCCGAGGGTGTCTGTTGGGTTGGCATGGATCGAGACTGGGATTTGTCACTCCGTATGACGGAGAGGTATCTCTGGGGCCACTCGGTAATACAACATCACAAGAAGCTTGCAAGCAATGTGGCTAAGGAGTTAGTCACGGGGTCTTGTATTACAGAACGAGTAAAGAGACTTGCCGGTAATGAGATTGAACTAGGTATGGAGATACCGACGATCGAATCTCGGGTAAGTAACATACCGCTGGACAAAGGGAACTGCATACAGGATTGATTGAATCCTTGGCATCGTGGTTCGACCGATAAAGATCTTCGTGGAATATGCGGGAACCAATATGGGAATCCAGGTCCCGCTATTGGTTATTTACCAGAGAGGTGGCTCGGTCATGTCCACATGATTCTCGAACCCGTAGGGTCCGCACGCTTAACGTTCGGTGACGCTAGAGTAGTATTGGGATATGTACGTTGGTGACTGATACGTCTCCAACGTATCTATAATTTTTGCTTGTTCCATGCTGTTATATTATCATTCTTGGATGTTTTACAATCATTTTACCACAACTTTATATTATTTTTGGGACTAACCTATTAACCTAAAGCCCAGTGCCAGTTTCTGTTTTTTCCGTATTTTTGAGTTTTACAGAAAAGGAAAATCAAACGGAGCCCAAAACGGAATAAAAATCTACGGTGATTTTTTATAGACCAGAAGAAGCCCAGGCAGCCTTGGAGTTGGGCCAGAAGAGCCATGAGGCCACCACAAGCCTAGGGGGTGCCCCCCCTAGGGCGCGCCCCCCTGGCTTGTCGTCACCTTGTGGCCCCCCTGGACTTGTTTCCGCCGCCAAAAATTCCTATAAATATAGAAGCTCCCAGAAACAAACCTAGATCGGGAGTTCTGCCGCCAAAAGCCTTTGTAGCCAAGAAAAACTAATCGGGAGCCCGTTCCGGCACCCTGCCGAAGGGGGAAACCATCACCGGAGGCCATCTTCATCATCCCGGCGGTCTCCATGACGATGAGGGAGTAGTTCACCCTCAGGGCTGAGGGTATGTACCATTAGCTATGTGTTTGATCTCTCTCTCTCTCGTGTTCTTGAGATGGCACGATCTTGATGTATCACGAGCTTTATTAATATAGATGAATCATATGGAGTTTTCCCCTCTCTGTCTTCTTGTGATGAATTGAGTTTTCCCTTTGAAGTTTTCTTATCAGATTGAGTCTTTAAGGATTTGAGAACACTTGATGTATGTCTTGCGATGGGATATCCGTGGTGACAATGGGATGTTCTATTGATCCACTTGATGTATGTTTTGGTGATCAACTTGCGGGTTCCGTGACCTTGGGAATCTATGCATAGGGGTTGGCACACGTTTTCGTCTTGACTCTCCGGTAGAAACTTTGGGGCACTCTTTGAAGTTCTTTGTGTTGGATTGAACATGATGAATCTGAAATTGTGTGATGCATATCGTATAATCAAGCCCATGGGTACTTGTGGTGACATTGGAGTATCTAGGTGACATTAGGGTTTTGGTTGATGTGTATCTTAAGGTGTTATTTTAGTACGAACTCTAGGGCTGTTCGTGACACTTATAGGGATAGCTCATAAGATTGATTGGAAAAGATAACTTTGAGGTGGTTTCGTACCCTACAATAATTTCTTCGTTTGGTCTCCGCAATTTGTGACTTTGGAGTGAACTCTTTGTCGCACGTGAGGGATTTACATATGATTCAACTATGTTAGTATTGTTGAGATAACTTGCACTAGTGAAAGTATGAACCCCAGGCATTGTTTCCAAGCATTGCAATACCGTTTTTGCTCACTTTTGTTACTTGTTAGCTTGCTGTTTTTATATTTTCAGATTATAAAAATCTATATCTACCATCCATATTGCACTTGTATCACCATCTCTTCGCCGAACTAGTGCACCTATACAATTTACCATTGTATTGGGTGTGTTGGGGACACAAGAGACTCTTTGTTATTTGATTGCAGGGTTGTTTGAGAGAGACCATCTTCATCCTACGCCTCCCACGGATTGATAAACCTTAGGTCATCCACTTTAGGGAAATTTGCTACTGTCCTACAAAACTCTGCGCTTGGAGGCCCAACACGAGTCTACAAGAAGAAGGTTGTGTAGTAGACATCAAGCTCTTTTCTGGCGCCGTTGCCGGGGAGGCTAGGTAAGCGGCACTCACATCCCGTCAACGAAGCTCTTTTCTGGTGCCGTTGCCAGGGAGGTGAGTGCTTGAAGGTATATCTTTAGATCTTGCAATTAAATCTTTTAGTTTCTTGTTTTATCACTAGTTTAGTCTATAAAAGAAAACTACAAAAAATAGGGAATTGAGGTTGCCTCATATGCTTCATCGTTTTAATGTCTTTCGTGAAAATGATGGAAAGGAAAATTGTGCTCAAGTATTAGAAGAAGAAGTTATTAAAATGTTTGGCACTAAATCTTTGTATGATGAGCATGATTGCAATGTTGTTAGTATGAATTCCTTGAATATTCATGATGCTAATGATATGCACAGCTACAAGCTTGGGGATGCTATGTTTGATGAAGATGATATGTTTAGTCCCCAAAGTTTTGATGAGCAAATTTATTATCATGAAAGCATGCCTCCTATTTATGATGATTATTGTGATGACATGTATGCTATAAAGAATAATGATAACCATGAAACTTGTCATCATGATTTTAATTTTCAATTCGATTATGCCTCACATGATAGTTATTTTGTTGAGTTTGCTCCCACTATTATGAATGAGAAGAAATATGCTTGTGTGGAGAGTAGTAAAATTTCTATGCTTGTAGATCATGAAAAGAATGCTTTATGTGCTGGTTATATTGTGAAATTCCTTCATGATGCTACTGAAAATTATTATGAGGGAGGAACATATGCTTGTGGCACTACTACAAAACTGGCTATAGCCAATATCCATATTAGTGGCGCACCATGGTGGTGGTGCGCCACTGCTATATAGCAATGGCGCACCAGAAACAGGTGCGCCATTGCTATTTTTTTTGCCCACCCCCCCACCCCACCAGACATAGCAATGGCGCACCACACCTAGGTGCGCCATTACTATGCACCTTAGTAATGGCGCACCTTGGTGTGGTGCGCCATTGCTATGTCTGGTGGGGGTGTGTGTGTCTGTGTGTGTGAGACATAGTAATGGCGCACCCTCCCTGGTGCGCCACTGCTAGGGTTAGCAATGGCGCACCAGGGAGGGTGCGCCATTACTATGTCTCACACACACAGACACACACCCCACCACACACACACAGACAGACACACCCCCCCCCCCCCCCCGTGGATCGCCTTTTCAGTTTAAAAAAAAATAAAAGAAAATGATAAATGATTCAAAAAAATTCAAAAAAATAGATGCCGATGTGTTATGTGTTCTAGTTGTTACGAAAATTAACAAAGATGAATTTTGAATTTTTTTGCAAAAAAAAAACCCGCCGTGTTTCGATAAAATGGCCGTAACTTTTGCATACGACCTCCGATGAAAAAGTTTTTTATATGAAAAAGATACTACTCAAAAAGTTACATCCGAATTTGACTGGCTATGCGCACCAATGCATAGTGCGCCACTGCTAACTTTCCCGCCTTCCAAATTCAAAAAAATTAAAAAATAGTAATGGCGCACCATGGGGTGGTGCGCCATTGCTATGGTACATAGTAATGGCGCACCACACCTAGGTGCGCCATTACTATGTACCATAGCAATGGCGCATCACCCCATGGTGCGCCATTCCTATGTCACAGCCCCACCACGTGCGCACCCACCCACCCCTCTCCTTCCTCTCTCCTTATCCCCATCCCCCTCCCTCCTCCTCCCTTCTCCTTCCCCGTCTCCCTTCCCCTTCTTCCTCCCTTCCCCTTCATTCTTCTCCTCCTCTCCTCCACTCCATCTCCTCCTCTCCTCCACTCCATCTCCTCCTCTCCTCCTCTCCTCCACTCCATCTCCTCCTCTCCGGCGACCTCCTCCTCCTCAAGGTGCTCCTCCTCCGGTGACATCCTCCTCACGGCCGGTGCTCCTCCTCCGGTGACATCCTCCTCACGGCCGGTGCTCCTCCTCCGGCGACCTCCTCCTCCCTCCTCTCCTCCTCACGGTGCTCCTCCTCCTCCCTCCTCTCCTCCTCACGGTGCTCCTCCTCCTCCCTCCTCTCCTCCTCACGGTGCTCCTTCCTCTCCTGCTCACGGTCCTCCTCCTCCTCTCCGGCGACCTCCTCCTCCTTATCCGACGACCTCCTCCTCCTCCTCCTCTCCGGTGACCTCCTCCTCCCTCCTCTCCTCCTCACGGTCTCTCCTCCCTCCTCCTCTACTTCCAGCCACATGTGGAGCCAAAAATTTGAAAAAAAATTAACCAAAAAAAACGAGGCAAAAAAATTTAACCAGGTCGAGAACGAAATTTGAAAAAAATTTAACCAAAAAAAACGAGCCAAAAAAATGAGCCAGATCCAAATTCAAAATTCAAAAATAGCAATGGCGCACGGTGGGGGTTAGACGGTGCGCCACTACTATTTTCCCGCCTTCAAAATTCAAAAAAATCAAAAAAAAAAATTAAAAAAAAATTTACCAGTGGCGCACCTGTAGCAATAGTAATGGCGCACCAGAGGTGCGCCACTGTTACCTGCAATACTAATGGCGCACCAGAGGTGCGCCATTAGTATTTCTTATTAGTGGTGTGGTAATAGTGGCGCACCTATGGTGCGCCATTAATACCCAAAAGTGGTGCGCCACTAATGTGCTTTTTTCTAGTAGTGTGGGAATTGCAATAATATCAAGTTTCCTCTCTATGTGTTCAAAGTTTTGAAGTTGCACTTGTTTTGCCTTCCTATGCTAAATGATTCTTGTTCCCATAAATTGTTTGCTCACAAAATCCCTATGCATAGGAAGTGGGTTAGAGTTAAATGTGCTTGTCATGAGATTCATGATGCTCTTTTGCATGTTTCAACTACTATTCTTATATGAGCATCATTGAAATTATCATGCCTAGCTAAAAGGCATTAAAGAAAAGTGCTTGTTGGGAGGCAACCCAACACTTTTACTTTCTGTTTTAGTGTGTTCACATGATTAAGCTACTGTATTAATCATGTTTTATAGCTTTTGTTTCAATAAAGTGCCAAGTAAAGCCTTTGGGATAGTGTGGATGATAGTTGACTTGATTCTGTGCAAAAACAGAAACTTTTCTCTCAGTCCAGGAATTTTGTAAATTCACTGGAACGTGATTTTGATCTGATTTTTTTACGCAGTCTTTATATAGAAATTTCCCAGGTTTTCCTAATTTTTCAGAATTTTTAGAGACAGGGAAGTGTGGCTATACTACAGATCTTCACAGACTGTTCTGTTTTTGACAGATTCTGTTTTGCATGCATAGTTTGCTAGTTTTAGTGTTCCCATAGCTTATATTCAGTGATATAAATTATGGGAATGATAGAATACAGTAGGTATTATGTGAGAACAATTATGAATCTTGTCTTGACAGTACCTAAGTGAATGATCTTTGTTTATTATACTAACCCATCTCATGAAGTTCCGTTAAGTTTTGTGTGATTGAAGTTTTCAAGTTTTGGGTGAGACACCGATATGAGGAGAATAAGGAGTGACAAGAACCTAAGCTTGGGGATGCCAAAGGCACCCCCAAGGTAATATACACGGAAGACTCAAGTGCCTAAGCTTGGGGATGCCCCGGAAACATCCCCTCTTTCGTCTTCAACACTATCGGTATATCTTACTTGGAGCTATATTTTTATTCGTCACATAATATGAGTTTTGCTTGGAGCGTCATTTTTATTTTGTTGTTCTATGTTAGGTGTTATTTATTATCTTGTTTTTCAATAAAAATTTCCAAGAATTGCCTTAGGATGCTTGCATTGCATGTTTGATGTGTGCTGTGTATAAACAGAAACATTTGTTGTAGTGTTTAAATTTTCATATTTTAATTGAACGTGGAAAGTTTCTGAAATTTTTACACAGTGATATCATATAAATTTTATAGCTTGTCCTAAATTTTCATAATTTTTTGAGTTACAGAAGTACACTGTTTTCATAAATTTCTACAGACTGTTCTGTTTAGACAGATTGCTGTCATAGTTTCGTTATCTACTTATCATATAGTTTCCATAGCCTATATTGGTAGATATAAATTGTGGAAATGATAGTATACAGTACCTAATGTTTGAAAATTATTATGCAACTTGTCTTGGCAGTACATAAAGAGTTGATTTATTATTATGTGTACTAACCTATCTCACGAGTTCTTTTCGAGTTTTGTGTGGATGAAGTTTTTGAGAATAGGTGAAACCATGATATGAGAGGATTGAACGAGATACAAAAGCTCAAGCTTGGGGATGCCCAAGGCACCCCAAGTAAATATTTCAATAAGTCTCAAGCATCTAAGCTTGGGGATGCTACGCATCCCACCTCTCTTCATCAACAATTATCGGTTAGCCTATGTTGAGACTAAATTTTTATTCGTTCACATGATATGTGCTATTCTTGGAGTGCTATTTTTATTTCGCTCACTGTTTAATAAAATGCTTAAGATCTGAAAATATTCATTGAGGGAGAGAGAGTCCTCATATAGCTACTTAATTGTTTGACTACTCATTGATCTTCACTTAAATCTTTTGAGAGTAGCTTGTCATTTCCTCTCATGCTTCACTTATACCTTTTTGAGAGATGAAATTTTTATGCTCATGTGCTTCATTTAAATTTGTTTGAGCTTGTCAAAAAGCAATATAAATATATGAAACTAGTCCCAAAGTGATAGATATCCAAGGAGGATATAATAAAAACTTTCATGAAGATCATTGGACAAATTAAACTTGATTCCTTGTAATAGTTTTGAAACATGATGATAGTAATATGTGAATCATGTTAGTGAGTAATTATGCTTTAGTAGGAATATTGGTGTTAAGGTTTGTGATTCTCTATGCAAGTACGAAAGTCAATAGTTATGCAATGAAGTTATATCCTACTTCTGGTGCATTATTCGGTGTTAGTTATGACTCAATGCTCACTTATGAGATTTTTCGTTCCTTGGTTTGGTTGCTTCCCAATCTATTTGCTAGCCTTCATTTGTACTAAGTAGAATTACTACTTGTGCATCCAAAATCCTTAAACCAAGTTTTGCCTTATGAGTCCACCAAACCTACCTATATACGGTATTTCCATGCCGTTCCAAGAAAATTTGTATGTGCCATCTCTAAATTTTCAAAATAAATTTTCTCTTTTGTGTGCCCGTACCACTCATGAAACGGTGGGGAGTATCCAATATTTTTCCATGCTAGGCGTGTTATTCTCACGATATGTGTTGATTCACTATCATTCACGAGAAAGTGGCTGGTATTCGGGATGCCCAGTCCCATGCTCAAAAATCAAATCAAAATATAATGAAACAAAACTCCCCCAGGATTGTTGTTTGTATGGACGGTAACCGTGGATTCAGCTCGCCGTGGAGTGTGATTGAATGGTGGAGGGGGAGTAAAAACTTTACTATTCTATTTGGGAACCGCCTATAATGTATCTAGCATGGAAAGTATTATGAGCTACTTTGTCGTTTTCGTTGACAGGAAAAGCATGCCACTCAAAATATTTTTCTCTCTCAATTTAAACCTTGAGCTCTAGCACCTCTACAAATCCCTACTTCCCTCTGCGAAGGGCCTATCTATTTACTTTATGCAATTTTTATTTTTGCTTTGAGTCTCCATTTTCTTTTATAAGCACCAACTAGGGGGCACTATGATCGTACTTGAGCATTGGGCATAGCTAATATTTGCGTGTGTTTCATGAATGGATCAATGATTGAGCATGATGGGCTAGGGATAACTTTCTTTAGTGTTGATATTTTGAAAGACATGGTTGCTTGTTGACATGCTTGAGTATTGAAGTCATTATGTTAAAACTGGACTATTGCTTTGAATCATTTACAAGTCCAAATGTCCATGCTATACATAAAAGAAAAGAATATGATGAAAATGTTAGGCAGCATTCCACATCAAAAATTCTGTTTTTATCATTTACCTACTCGAGGACGAGCAGGAATTAAGCTTGGGGATGCTGCTACGTCTCCAACGTATCTATAATTTTTGCTTGTTCCATGCTGTTATATTATCATTCTTGGATGTTTTACAATCATTTTACTACAACTTTATATTATTTACGGTGATTTTTTATAGACCAGAAGAAGCCCAGGAAGCCTTGGAGTTGGGCCAGAAGAGCCACGAGGCCAGCACAAGCTTGGGGGGCGCCCCCCCCCTAGGGCGCGCCCCCTGGCTTGTCGTCACCTCGTGGCCCCCCTGGACTTGTTTCCGCCGCCAAAAATTCTTATAAATATAGAAACTCCCAGAAACAAACCTACATTGGGAGTTCCGCTGCCAGAAGCCTCTCTAGCCACGAAAAACCAATCGGGAGCCCGTTCCGGCACCCTGCCAGAGGGGGAAACCATCACCGGAGGCCATCTTCATCATCCCGACGGTCTCCATGACGAGGAGGGAGTAGTTCACCCTCGGGGCTGAGGGTATGTACCAGTAGCTATGTGTTTGATCTCTCTCTCTCTCTCGTGTTCTTGAGATGGCACGATCTTGATGTATCGCGAGCTTTATTAATATAGATGAATCATATGGAGTTTTCCCCTCTCTATCTTCTTGTGATGAATTGAGTTTTCCCTTTGAAGTTTTCTTATCGGATTGAGTCTTTAAGGATTTGAGAACACTTGATGTATGTCTTGCGATGGGATATCCGTGGTGACAATGGGATGTTCTATTGATCCACTTGATGTATGTTTTGGTGATCAACTTGCGGGTTCCGTGACCTTGGGAATCTATGCATAGGGGTTGGCACACGTTTTCGTCTTGACTCTCCGGTAGAAACTTTGGAGCACTCTTTGAAGTTCTTTGTGTTGGATTGAACATGATGAATCTGAAATTGTGTGATGCATATCATATAATCAAGCCCATGGGTACTTGTGGTGACATTGGAGTATCTAGGTGACATTAGGGTTTTGGTTGATGTGTATCTTAAGGTGTTATTTTAGTACGAACTCTAGGGCTGTTCGTGACACTTATAGGGATAGCTCATAAGATTGATCGGAAAAGATAATTTGAGGTGGTTTCGTACCCTACAATAATTTCTTCGTTTGTTCTCCGCAATTTGTGACTTTGGAGTGAACTCTTTGTCGCACGTGAGGGATTTACATATGATTCAACTATGTTAGTATTGTTGAGAGAACCTGCACTAGTGAAAGTATGAACCCCAGGCCTTGTTTCCAAGCATTGCAATACCGTTTTTGCTCACTTTTGTTACTTGTTACCTTGCTGTTTTTAAATTTTCAGATTATAAAAATCTATATCTACCATCCATATTGCACTTGTATCACCATCTCTTCGCCGAAAAAGTGCACCTATACAATTTACCATTGTATTGGGTGTGTTGGGGACACAAGAGACTCTTTGTTATTTGATTTCAGGGTTGTTTGAGAGAGAGCATCTTCATCCTACGCCTCCCACGGATTGATAAACCTTAGGTCATCCACTTGAGGGAAATTTGCTACTGTCCTACAAAACTCTGCGCTTGGAGGCCCAACACGAGTCTACAAGAAGAAGGTTGTGTAGTAGACATCAGTGACCGAATGTTGTTCGGAGTCCCGGATGTCACGAGGAGCTCCGAAATGGTCCGGAGGTAAAGATTTATATATGGGAAGTCATATTTTGGGTACCGGAAAAGTTTCGGGTTTTGCCCGTATTGTACCGGGAAGCTTCCGGAAGGTTCCGGAGGGTTCTGGAGGAGTCTGGAAGGATCCCTCCAGCCCCTAGGGTGTGCATGGGCTGTAGGGGGGCGCCCTAACCTTATTTGGCCAGGGGCACCAGCCCTACAAGGCCCATGCGCAAGGGGAAGGGGAAACCCTAAGTGGGAGGGAGTCCACTTGCCTTGGGAGGCATGTTTCCTCCCTAGCCGCCGGCCCTCCTTGGAGGAGGGGCCTAGGGCTACGACCAAACCCTTTCCCTTGCCTCCTATATATAGTAGAGGAGAGGGGGAGGGCTGGACACAACAATCCCACGCCCCGGTGACAGCCCAACCTCTCTCCCTAGATCGTTTTCTCCTCAGATCGCATATACTGTAGTGCTTGGTGAAGCCCTGCTGGGATTGCTCCACCACCATCTCCACCATGCCGTCGTGCTGGTTGAGATCCCATCTACTTCTCCTTCCTCTCTTACTGGATCAATAAGGAGGAGACGTCATCGAGCCGCACGTGTGCTGAACGCGGAGGTGTCGTCCATTCGGCGCTAGATCGGATCGGATCACGATCGGATCGTGAAGAGTACAACTACATCAACCGCGTTATATACGCTTCCGCTTAGCGATCTACAAGGGTGTGTAGATACACTCCCACTCTCATAGCTATGCATCTCCATGGATAGATCTTGCGTGTGCCTAGGATTTTTTTTGTTTCCCATGGAACGTTCCCCAACAGTGGCATCATGAGCTAGGTCCTGCGTAGATGATATGCATGAGTAGAACACAAAAGAGTTTGTGGGCGTTGATGTGCAGATTGCTTACTTCCTTAGTCTTATCTTGATTCGGCAGTATTGTGGGATGAAGCGGCTAGGACCAACCTTACTCGTCCATGTACGAGAGGCCGGTTCCATCGACTGACATGCAATTTGTTGCATAAAGATGGCTGGCGGGTGTCTGTCTCTCTCACTTTAGTTGAATCGGATTCGACAGAGGCGGTCCTTGTAGAAGGTTAAATAGAAAATTCAATATCACCGTTGTGGCTTTGCGTAGGTAAGAACGGTTCTTACTAGTTGCCCATAGCAGCCACGTAAAACTTGCAACAACAAAGTAGAGGACGTCTAAATTGTTTTTGCAGGGCATGTTGTGATGTGATATGGACAAAGACATGATGTGATATATGTGATGTATGAGATGATCATGTTTTGTATAGATTATCACGAATTGCATGTCGATGAGTACGGCAACCGGCAGGAGCCATAGGGTTGTCTTTAATTTATTTTTGCCATTCTTGCTTTACTTTATCGCTATGAGTTAGCAATAGTTGTAGAAGAAATAGTTGGCGCGACAACCATATGACGACACGATGATGGAGATCATGGTGTCATGCCGGTGACGATGGAGATCATGCCGGTGCTTTGGAGATGGAGATCAAAAGCACAAGATGATGATGGCCATATCATGTCACTTATATGATTTGCATGTGATGTTAATCCTTTGATGCGTCTTATTTTGCTTAGGACGGCGGTAGCATTATAACGTGATCACTCAATAAATTTCAAGATAAAATTGTGTTCTCCCTGAGTGTGCACCATTGTGAAAGTTCGTCGTTTCGAAGCACCACGTGATGATCGGGTGTGATAGACTCTATGTTCGCATACAATGGGTGTAAGCCAGATTTACACACGCGGAATACTAGGGTTAAACTTGGCGAGCCTAGCATGTACGGACATGGCCTCGGAACACAGGAGACCGAAAGGTCGAACATGAGTCATATAGTAGATATGATCAACATGGAGATGTTCACCATTCAAGCCACCCCATCTCACGTGATGATCGGACTTGGGTTGGTGGATTTGGATCATGTCACACTTAGACAACCTGAGGGATGTTGATTTGAGTGGGAGTTCTTTAGTAATATGATTTTGAACTCATTATCATGAACATAGTCAAAATATCTTTGTAAATTATGTTGTAGCTCGCGCTGTAGCTCCCCTATATTTTGATACATTCCTAGAGAAAAACTAAGTTGAAAGATGGTAGTAGCAATTATGCAGACTAGGTCCGTGATCTGAGGATTGTCCTCAGTTGCTGCACATAAGGCTTATGTCCTTGATGTGCCGCTCGGTGCGCCACTCCCTCAAGCATCGTCTGTGGGTGTTGAGAACATAAGACAGGCACATTTTTATGACTACTTGATAGTTCAGTGCGTCATGCTTTACGGCTTAGAATTAAGGCTCCAAAGACCTTTTGAACGTCACGGATCATATGAGATATTCCAAGAGCTGAAATTGGGATTTCAGGCTCGTGCCCGTGTTGAGAGGTATGAGACCTACAACAAGATTCTTTGCCTGCAAGATGAAAGAGAATAGCTCAATCGGTGAGCATGTTCTCAGATTGTCTGGGTGCTACAATCGCTTGAATCAGGTGGGAGTTGATCTTCCTGATAAGATAGGGATTTACACAATTCTGCAAGTCATTGCCACCAAGATGCTAGAGCTTCGTGATGAACTATAACATGCCAGGGATGGAGAAGATGATCCCTGAGCTATTCGCGATGTTTTACACCGCGAAAGGTAGAAATCAATAAGGAGCATCAAGTGTTGATGGTAAGACCACTAGTTTCAAGAAGGGCAAGGGCAAGAAGGGAAACTTTCGAGAATGACAAGTCAGTTGTCGCTCCAGTGAAGAAAGCCAAGGTTGGACCCAAACCCGAGACTGAGTGCTTCTATTATGATGAGAACGGTCACTGAAGCGTAACTGACCAAAATACTTGGTTGATAAGAAGGATGGCAATGTCAACAAAAGTATATTTGATATACGTGTTATTGATGTGTACCTTACTAGTACTCCTAGTAGCACCTGGGTATTAGATACCGGTTCAGTTGCTAATATTGGTAACTCGAAATAAAAGCTACGGAATAAACGGGGACTAGCTAAGGGCGAGGTGACGATGTGTGTTGGAAGTGTTTCCAAGGTTGATGTGATCACCATCGCACGCTCCCTTTACCTTCGGAATTAGTGTTGAAACCTAAATAAATGTTATTTGGTGTTGACGTTGAGCATGAACATGATTAGATCGTGTTTATTGCAATACGGTTATTCATTTAAAGTCAGAGAATAATGGTTATTCTGTTTACATGAATAATACCTTCAATGGTCATGCACCCAATATGAATGGTTTATTGAATCTCGATCGTAGTGATACACATGTTCATAATATTGATGCCAAAAGATGCAAAGTTAATAATGATAGTACCACATACTTGTGGCACTGCCGCTAAGGTCATATTGGTGTAAAGCGCATGAAGAAACTCCATGCTGATGGATCTTTGGACTCACTCGATTTCGAATCGGTTGAGACATGTGGACCATGCCTCATAGGCAAGATGACTAAAACCCCGTTTTCTGATATGATGGAGCGGGCAAGTGACTTATTGGAAATAATACATATTGATGTATGCGGTCCAAATGAGTGTTGAAGCGTGCGGTGGATATCGTTATTTTCTTACCTTCACTAATGACTTGAGTAGATATGGGTATATTTACTTAATGAAACACAAGTCTGAAACGTTTGAAAAGTTCAAGCAATTTCAGAGTGAAGTTGAAGATCATCGTGACAAGAAGATAAAATGTCTACGATATGATTGTGGAGGTGAATATCTGAGTTACGAGTTTGGTATGCAACTTAAGACAATGTGGAAGTTGTTTCACAACTCACGCCACCTCGAGCACCATAGTGTGATGGTGTGTCCGTACGTCGTAGCCGTGCTCTATTGGATATAGTACGTACTATGATGTCTCTTACCGATTTGCCACTATCTTTTTGGGGGTTATTTATTAGATACAACTACATTCACTTTAAAATAGGGCACCATCTAAAGTCCGTTGAGATGACATCATATGAATTATGGTTTGGCAGAAACCTAAGCTGTCATTTCTTAGAGTTTGGGAATGCGATGCTTATGTGAAAAGACTTCAACCTGATAAGCTCGAACCCAAAGCGGACAAATGCGTCTTCATAGGATACCCTAAGGAAACAGTTGGGTATACCTTCTATCTTAGATCCGAGGGCAATGTGTTTGTTGCTAAAAACGGGTCCTTTCTCGAGAAAGAGTTTCTCACGAAAGATTGAGTGGGAGGAAGGTAGAACTTGATGAGGTTATTGAACTGTCACTTCAGTTGGATGATAGCACGACGCAGAAAGATGTTTCTGCGGCACGCCGGTACCTACGCCAAATGAAGAGGAAGCTAATGATGATGATCATGAAACTTCAGATCAAGTTACTACTGAACCTCATAGGACGACAAGGAATCGTACCGCTCCTGAGTGGTACGACAATCCTGTCTTGGAGGTCATGTTGTTAGACAACAGCGAACCTACGAGCTGTGAAGAAGCTATGGTGGGCCCGGATTCCAACAAATGGCTAGGAGCCATGAAATCTGAGATAGGATCCATGTATGAAAACCAAGTATGGACTTTGGTAGACTTGCCCGTTGAACGGCAGGACGTTAAGTACAAATGGACCTTTAAGAAGAAGACAGACGCTGATGGTAATTGTCACCATTTATAAAGCTCGACTTGTCACAAAGTGGTTTCCGACAAGTTCATGGAGTTGACTACGAAGAGACTCTCTCACCCGTAGCGATGCTAAAGTCTGTTGGAATTGTGTTAGCCGTTGTTGCATTTTTCGATTATGAAATCTGGCAGGTGGATGTCAAAACAGAGTTTCCTTAACGGTTTCTGTGAGGAAAGGTTGTATGCGATACAACCAGAAGGTTTTGTCGGTCCTAAGGATGCTAAAAGGCATGCAAGCTCCAGCGATCCTTCTATGGACTGGAGCAAGCATCTCGGAGATGGAATATACGCTTTGATGATGTAATCAAAGCTTTTGGGTTTATACAAAGTTTATAAGAAACTTGTATTTACAAGAAAGTGAGTGGGAGCACTATATAATTTCTGATAAGTATATGTGGATGACTTATTGTTGATCGGAAATAATGTAGAATTTCTGGAAAGCATAAACGGTTGATTGAAAGGAGTTTTTCAAAGGAAGACCAGGATAATGCTACTTAAATATTGGGCATCAAGATCTATAGAGATAGATCAAGACGCCTGATAAGACTTTCAATGAGTACATACCTTGACAAGATTTTGAAAGAGTTCAAAATGGATCAGTCAAAGGAGTTCTTACCTTATTTGTAAGGTGTGAAGTTGAGTAAGACTCAAAGCTCGACCACGGCAGAAGAAAGAGAAAGGACGAAGGTCGTCCCCTATGCCTTAGTGATGACCCGCAAGTATAGGGGATCAATCATAGTCCTTTCAATAAGTAAGAGTGTCAAACCCAACGAGGAGCAGAAGGAAATGACAAGCGGTTTTCAGCAAGGTATTCTCTGCAAGCACTGAAATTGTAGCTAACAGATAGTTTGATAGCAAGGTAATTTGTAGCGAGCAAGTAACGGTAACGGTAAACAAGGTGCAGCAAGGTAGCCCAATCCTTTTGAGGCAAAGGACAGGCCAGAACAATCACTAGTAATATGCAAAGTGTTCTTGAGGGTACACGGGAATTTCGTCTAGTCACTTTTATCATGTTGGTTTGATTCGTGTTCGCTACTTTGATAATTTGATATGTGGGTGGACCGGTGCTAAGGTGATGTTCTTACTTGAACTAACAAACCTACTTATGATTAACCCCCTCGCAAGCATCCGCAACTACGAGAAAAGTATTAAGGCAAAGTCTAACCATAGTATTAAACATGTGGACCCAAATCAGCCCCTTACGAAGTAGCACATAAACTAGGGTTTAAGCTTCTGTCACTCTAGCAACCCATCATCTAATAACTACTCCACAATGCATTCCCTTAGGCCCATGAATGGTGAAGTGTCATGTAGTCGACGTTCACATGACACCACTAAGGGAATCACAACATACATATCATCAAAATATCGAACACATATCAAATTCACATGATTACTCGCAACATGACTTCTCCCGTGACCTCAAAAACAAAGGTAAGTACTCACAAATAATAATCATGCTCAAGATCAGAGGAGTATTGAATAGCATAATGGATCTAAACATATAATCTTCCACCAAATAAACCATATAGTAATCAACTACACAAGGTAATCAACACTACCAGTCACCCACATGTACCAATCTGAGGTTTCGGTACAAAGATTGAACACAAGAGATGAACTAGGGTTTGAGAGGAGATGGTGCTATTGAAGATGTTGACGAAGATTGGACTTCCAAAGATGAGAGGGGTGTTGGTGATGACGATAGCTTCGATTTCCTCCTCCGGGAGGGAAGTTCCCCCGGCGGAATCGCCCCGCCAGAGGGCAAAAGTGCTCCTGCCCAAGTTCCGCCTCGAGGCAGCGGCGCTTCTTCCCGAAAGTCCTCCTCATGGCTTTTTTTAGATTTTTTGGGAATTTATACCAGAAGATGGGCTCCGGAGGTGGGCCTGGCTGAGCACCACCCACCAGGTCGCGCCAGGGGGTGCCTGGCGCGCCCTGGTGGGTGCTCCTCACCTGGTGGCCCCCCTCTGGTATATTTTTGCTCCAGTATTTTTATTAATTCCAAAAATAAGCTTCGTAAAGTTTCAGCTTCATTGGAGTTTTGCAGAATAGGTATCTCTGACGTGCTTTTCTTGGGTCCAGAATTCCAGTTGCCGGTATTCTCCCTCTTTGTGTAAACCTTGCATATTATGAGAGAAAAGGCATTAGAATCACTCCCCAAAGCATTATTATTCAACAAAACAAAGTAAATAATAGTAGGAAATCATGATGCAAAATGGACGTATCAACTTCCCCAAGCTTAGACCTCGCTTGTCCTCAAGTGAAAGCCGATATTGAAAAGCATGTCCACATGGCTTGAGAGAGAGGTGTCAATAAAAACAAAATACGGACATAGAAGCATCATGCTTATTAACATAACAGCAACAAACTCTAACATAAGAACTTAATTCAATATATTTCTATCATAAAGCTTCTCATGAACAAGTAACAATACATCACAACATAGAAGTATGAAGCATGAACCTTATTGGAAACCAACAAACTATGTTCTCAGTCAACTTTGTAACTACAATTCATCATATTTTCAGGAAGGGTCTCATGTCGGAGCCTTTTGGCAAGTCCAAACACTCAACCATCATTTAGTCTTCTATGATTGCTAATGCTCACGGCATACCCATGAACAAAAAGTCTCAACCGGACACATAGGAAGATAGGGGCTTATAGTTTTGCCTCCCAACTCACTCACCTCAAGGGTGATGTCAACAATAATAACTCATGCCCACCCATATCCAACTGGATATATGTGCCTAGATCTTTCCTCACCACATGATGCTTGCAAAAGAAAAAGTAAAAAGGAATAGGGAAGAATACTTTGACTCCTACATAAAAGTAAAAGATAGGCCCTTCGCAGAGGAAAGCAGAGGTTGTCATGCGCTTATTGGTTTGTATGCCCAATCCCTTAATGTAAAAGAACGTCACGCTATATTGCCCCCTATGATAGCAACCTTTATTATGCAGTCCGTTGCTTTAATTACTTTGCCATCATAAGTTCGTATAACGCTCAATTTTCTCTTACACTAATTGATCAAAACTCTTTTAGAAGCAATTTTTATTGCCTTATTGCACCGATGACAACTTACTTGAAGGATCTTTCTCGATCCATAGGTAGGTATGGTGGACAATCAAGGAAAGTGTTTGGGTTTGGGTTTTTGGATGCACAAGTAGTATCTCTACTTAGTGCGGAATTTTTGGCTAGCAAAGATATTGAGCAAGCACCACATGTTAAAGAATCTATGACAATATAACTTCTATGTGGATATGAACAAACATAAATCATTACGTTGTCTTCCTTGTCCAACGTCAACAATTTTGACATATAATATTTGATGGGGGCTCACAATCATAAAAGATGTCCAAGATAGTGTATTTGCATGTGAATTTTCTCTTCCCTAATTAATTCTTTCATGAATTGCATCATCGACCAATGCTATGTTTGTCAATCTCCAATAAATTTTACTACTTATACTTTTTCTTATGTGATGTCATTACTCACCATAATATTAGCATATGATTCTTTTCATTTATTTGTCTTCCTTTTATTTGATTGCAACAAGAAAGTAGAGAAGCAAAAACTCAGACTAAACTTTATTATATAACTTTCACATGATTACAAAGATACATAGGCCACAGAACTAAAACACAAAAATAGATCTCGCTAAACTTTTATTCGGCTAAGGCAAAGGGAAACTAAAGATAAAACTAGAATAGGTAAAGGTGAAAAAAAGTGGTGGTGATACGATACCGGGGCACCTCCCCCAAGCTTGGCTCAAGCCAAGGGGAGTACCCATACCCATGTACTCAAGTCTCCTTTCGTGTTTGTGATGAAGAAGCACTACTAGAAAAAGGGCTATAGCTAATATAGACATTAGTGGCGCACTATGTATGTGGTACGCCACTGCTAAATAGCAGTGGTGCACCACACATGGGTGCGCCACTAATGTTTATATTACTAATGGCGCACCTGGTGTGTGGTGCGCAACTGCTAAGTTTCTCCTGGGCAAACCCCCCTCCCCAGACTTACCAGTGGCGCACCGGGGTGTGGTGCACCATTACTAGTTTTAACTAGTAATGGCGCACCTCACCCACGGTGCGCCACTACTAACAAATTTTTTTTCAATTTTTTTTTCAAAACTAGTAATGGCGCACCACACACCAGGTGCGCCATTAGTAACCCTGGTTACTAGTGGCGCATTCTTAGGAGGTGCGCCATTGGTAACCTGAGAGCAGCTAGATATTTTTGACAGCCACCTACCACACTCACTTTCCCCACTTCATTCTCTCCACCTCTACCAAGCTTGGTCTCGACTGCCTCCTCCTCCTCACCTCATTTGCACCATAGATTCACCCAAATTAAGTGGTTAAATTTCCTTTTTTTATAGGTAAGTAAGGGGAAAGCTTTCTTTATGTTCTAGATCTACTTTTTTGTCCCTCCAACGTACACACTTTTTATGGCCTAGATCTACACTTTTCTCATTGAGCTAGATCTACGTATGTTTGTGGTGTTGCATATGTTTGTGTTTGCAGGTACCGGTATTTGAAATGCGATAGTTGCCAATATTTTGCCGGAATGTTGATTCATTTCTGTTTCGGCGAGAATTTGGCACTATGCATTCTTTTTGGTCCTATTTTTAGGCAAAGTCATGCCAAATTTTTTTTGGTTCTAAAATATCGTTTTGCTCTACCCCGCAGGCGACCATGGTCCGCACGATGACCGAAGGCATCGTGAATAGGTTTTTGAGATCCGCGAAGGCCGAGATGCTTCAAAAGAACGAGACAGAGATAAGATGTCTGTGTCGAAGATGCAAGCTGAAGAGCCTTATGGACCCGGATTCTAGACTGGTGCGGGACCACCTGCTCGTGCGTGGTTTCATGGATGGCTATCGGTGGCAAGGTGATGAAGATGATTATGAAGTCGTCCATGGGGGCCGGGCAAGAAATTAGGAAGGGCAGCAAGACAATAGCGGCGAGGGCGGGCGAGAAGACGAAGAATCTCCAGGACATGATCACGAAGTAGATGCAGGACACAGTCATCATGTAGAAGATGCCGGACATGATGATGAGGAAGATCAAGACGAAGGGCATGATCATGAAGATGAAGATGCCGGAGCAGACGACGATGGACCATCGATGGGCTGGGTGCAGGACCCTCATATTCAAGAGCTGCTTCTCAAGCAGACGGGTAACGCAAGAGCTGCCGCCCAAGAGAAAGCCAAGCTGGATCAACTGGAGATAGACGCGGTTACTCCATTGTATGAAGGATGCAGGCCCGAGGATACCCGCCTGAAAGTAACGCTCATGGCTCTGGAGATGAAGGTAAAACACAAAATGACCGACGCATGCTTCGACGAGAACATGTCATTCTGGCACGAACGTCTTCCCAAGGGGAACAAGTGCCCGACCAGTTTCGAGGAGGCGAAGAAAATCGTGTGTCCTCTGGATTAACCGCACGTGAAATACCATGTGTGCATGAACGATTGCATCATTTATCGGGTTGAGCACGCAGAGTCTACCATATGTCCGGTGTGCGGCGTCACTCGATACAAGAAGAGGAAGAAAGCTCCTCGAAAAGTGGTGTGGTACTTTCCGATCACTCCTCGTCTGCAGCGGTATTTCGCGGACCCTAAGCAAGCAGAGCTCCTGCGTTGGCATGCGGATAGGAAGGAGAAGAAGCGAGAAGATGACGGAAATGATCCGGAGATAAATAAAAAAGACAAGATGCTGAGTCACCCTAAGGATGCGAGCCAGTGGCAAGCGTTGAACTTCGAACACCCAGAATTTGGGGACGATCCAAGGAACATCATGCTGGGTGCGAGCACCGATGGAGTCAATCCGTTTGGCAGCCAGAGAAGCACACATAGCACCTGGCCTGTGTTTGTGTGGATGTACAACCTTCCCCCCTGGATGTGCATGAAGAGGAAGTACATTCACATGAGTATGCTAATTGAAGGGCCAAAACAACCAGGGAACGACATCAATCTGTATCTGGGGCTGCTGAAAGATGAGCTAGACACGCTGTGGAAAACGCCAGCCAATACGTGGGACGCCGCAGCGAAACAATATTTCCCTATGAGAGCCGCACTGCTCACGACGGTGCACGACTATCTCGGTTACGGATATGTCGCGGGGCAGGTGGTCCACGGATTTTGTGCATGCGATAGGTGCATGGATGACACAACGTATCGCCAGCTAGATAGAGATCCCGGGTCTTCGAAAACCGTGTTCATGGGACATCGAAGGTGGCTTCGCGACGATGACGCATGGAGAAAACGCAAGGATCTGTTCGATGGTGAAACCGAACCCCGAAGACCCCCACGTATGAGGAGCGGCGAGGAAATAGACGAGCTGTTGAAAAATTGGAAAGAGTGCCCACCGCCAGGAAAGAAGCGAAAGGCGCCAGAGCCGCTGCTGAAGGTATGGAAAACGAGGTCTGTTTTCTGGGACTTGCCGTACTGGAAGATCCTCCGTGTGCCTCACAGCCTTGATGTCATGCATATCACGAAGAACGTGTGCGAGAGTCTGCTTGTTACCCTGCTCAACATGCCAGAGAGGACCAAAGATGGGCCGAAAGCAAGGGCAGACTTGCAATCAATGGGCATCAGGGAGGAGCTTCACGCAAAACGCCCTAATGATGATGATGATGATTATGAGGCGAAGGACACGGAAAGTCGTCGCAAAGGCAAAAAGGCCAAGAAGATCGAATATGACTGCCCTCCCGCGTGCTTCACTCTAAGTCAGAAGGAAATCGAGCAGTTTTTCACCTGCCTCCTAGGAGTAAAACTTCCTTACGGTTACGCGGGGAAGATAAGCAGATACCTAGACTCAACGAAGCAGAAGTTCAGCGGGATGAAGTCTCACGACTGTCACGTGCTGATGACGCATATACTTCCAGTTGCAATCCGTGGGATCATGGACGCGCACGTCCGTGAAACGCTATTTGGCCTATGCAACTTTTTCGACGTCATCTCTCGGAAGTCGGTTGGCGTGAGGCAACTCAGAAGGCTACAGGAAGAGATCGTGGTGATACTATGCGAGCTTGAGATGTACTTCCCGCCCGCATTCTTCGACATTATGGTGCATCTGCTGGTCCATATCGTGGAGGATATCATCCAACTCGGGCCGACGTTCCTGCACAGCATGATGCCGTTCGAAAGGATGAATGGTGTCATCAAAGGATACGTTCGCAACAGGGCACGTCCAGATGGAAGCATAGCCAAGGGCTTTCTGACCGAAGAGTGCATCTCCTTCTGCACGAATTATCTAGGCATCGAGAACCCCGTTGGTCTGCCCGTCAACAAGCACCTCGGCAGGCTCGCTGGATGGGGTCACCGCGAGGGTCGCCGCGAAATGCATGTCGACTTCAATTGTCGACTCGCCGACTTTGAAAGAGCAAACCTAGTCGCGCTACAACACATAGACGTGGTCGATCCTTGGGTGGTAGAGCACAAAACCTTTATTGAGAAGACGTACAATGACCGAGGCCAACAGAGGACGGACGGAGATATAATCAAAGAGCACAACTCATGTTTCACGCGTTGGTTCAAGGACAAGCTTCTGTCGTACCCTTTACATGAGGATTCTTCCGCGGAAGAAAAACTCATATTTGCCTTGTGACAGGGCACCGAGCACAACCTGATGACCTATCAGGTGTACGATATCAATGGCTACACATTCTACACTGAGGAAAAGGACATGAAGAGAGATTATCAGAACTCCGGGGTAACGATGGAATCCTACACCGGTAACGACAAGGACAGATACTACGGAAGGATCGAGGAGATCTGGGAGCTGAGCTACGCTGGAGAGAAGGTCCCGATGTTCCGTGTCAGATGGGCCAAGAGCGTCCTAAAAGAAGACCGGTATTTCACCACCATGGTTATACCCGAAGCCAAATCCAAGACCGCGGGCGCAAACGTCACCGCGAAAAATGAGCCATGGGTACTGGCTTGCCAAGTGGACCAATGCTTCTTCATTACCGACCCGTCAAAGCCCAGTCGTGTTGTCGTGAGGAGAGGCAAAAGGAACATCATCGGAATGGATGGAGTCACCAATGAGCAAGACTTCGACAAGTACGGCGACCCGAAGATGGAAGATGACGACGACGATGAAGTACCATACACCACAAGAAGAAGCAGGACCACCCTACCTAAAGGACGTCCATTCAAGAGAAGAATTCAAGGGGTTCCGGGGCTAAATTATTCAACCGCGAGAAAGAAGGGCAAGAAGATTGTGAAAACATAGCTAAGATCGAATCACGACCTGTCGGCCGCGTGTGTGTGTCAGTGGCAAGCTCAATCTTTGATGACTGTTATTTCATCACTTGATTTCAACCATGTCATCTAATTCTAAATCTTTGCACAATGGTTTTATCACTCCATTTGCATTTTCCTTTTCTTTTATCTCAAATCTTAAATTATTACATGCAACTAAAAATTCAAAAAAATAAAAAAAAAAGTTAGTAATGGCGCACCAGGAGAAGGTGCGCCGTTGCTATCACGGTGTTTATGGCGCACCCCTAAAAGGTGCGCCATTGATATACCAATTTGTATGGCGCACCCCTAAAAGGTGCGCCATTGCTATCCTTGTTTATGGCGCACCTCGCAATAGTGCGCCATTGCTATCCTTGTTTATGGCGCACCCCGCCTAGTGCGCCATTGCTAACTCTTCCTCTCGATCTATACACAGGAAATGCACGCAAACACCTCATCCCCTCTCTGCTCGCTCACGCATCAGGAGGAGAGCCGCCGCATCAGCTAGGGTTGGCAGGCGCCGCAGCCCGCCACCGGCGCCCGCTCCGGCGACCCTCCGCCGCAGCCCGCCACCGACGCCGCCCGCTCCGGCGACCCCCCGCCGCCGCCCGCTCAGCCCCCACAGGTACTCTCCTCCCTCCTCCTCACTCCTCCCTGCTCCTCCATTCCCCCCGTCCTCCTCTGTTCTCGATGCACAGGGCCGGCCGGCCGGCGGCGCCGGCGTACCCGGCTCCGTCCTCCTCCTCCCAACTCCTTCCTCCCTCCTCCTCCTCCCCGCCCCCAACTCCCTATTTTGTTCGAGGCTTCCCATACATGATTTGCATTGCTCTGCAGCCCCCGCCCGAACTTCTTCATCTCCGACGCCGTCGTTCAACAACATTAGTGCTTTTTCAGTGCATTAGTGCTTGGGCTTAGTGGCTTACTTCGAGTTGATCCATCTTTTTTCAGGGTGTAGAGTGTAGACTGAAGCAGCAAGTATAGTTGCTTATTGCTTAGTGGCTTCTTGGATAAGATCAAGCACTCATTGGGGCCTCTACCAGGTAATCTACCGAGCTCTCTGTAATCAACCAAGCAGCAGCAGTACTACTTATCTTTATAGTGCTGAAAATTCAGTATATTTGGTCCGGAATTCTGTACCAGATCATGGTTCTTACTGATAAAATGCAAACCAAATTACAGGTTAAAGCTTTTCTTGTTCCTTTTCTGTTAATTATTTGTAAGCTGATATGTGTTACAGGAAATGCAAACCACAAAGGAAAGAATCCCAATCCCAAATTCCTCTTCAGTAACCTGAAACTATTATGTACCTAACCAAATTTGTGGTTCAGGTGAAGAACCATACAATCAAATAGAGTGTTGGTCCTATGAAATTACCTTCAGCGTCAAAGAGTACCTAACCAAATTTGTATACTGTTGTTCTGGTTCCTGTGGTGATGACAACTCGCTGGGTTCTTCACCCCTACTCCTGCTGGATTGGGCTCCCTTGCTGGGCTGTATCCTTTTGGTTTGGGGTTTATGTGCAGGTACATTGAGTTGCCAATGTTTTGCCGGAACGTTGATTAATTTCCGTCCGGCAAATTTCTGGCACTCCGGCATGACCTTTTTTAGCAAAGGTCATGCCGAATTTTTCCTAGAATTTATGTTGCCAGCTAAATTACCCCTGTCAGTGAAGTTACCCACCCATTACCACTAAAATGACCCATGTTTGTTTAGCTAAGTTATCCATTTTTTCCTATTTAGAGCGAACATGGCCGACAACGATGAGGCCGGCGGTTCGGGCAAGCCATTCTGGGAGCTGTCCCAGGAGATGGAGGAAGAACCTCACCGCTATGAGGACGCCGCGGAAGACACCGATCCCGACTACACAACCCCTAGTGGCGTCGGGGATGACACCACTGATGGTGCCGCCGGGGATGCCGCCACTGATGATGGCAGCGAACGCACAGATGGCAGCCAACCGAAGATGCAACGGAAGGACCGGCGCCCGAACGTGCTCGGCACCGTCAAGGAGGAATTTACTGAAGTGTCCTCCAGTGGGCATCCAACGGCGCCCAAAGAATTAGTCGGTGGGTACGCGGGATAACTCGGGTGCATTCTCCGGAGCACCGTCTCGATCAACACCGAGAACCTAAGGCATCGTGACCGAGGGAATTTGCGCAACCTCCTCTTCACGAAGCTGCACGAACGATACAAGTTCCCCGGTGACTTCGCAAACACACGCCTCTCAGGGAATAAAGTGAACAGTGCCGCCCTCACGAAGATGAGCACAGCCCTGGCTACTTGGAGAGCCGCGGTGAAGAGAAGGATTCTAAGAGGTGATAGTTATGAGAAGATCAAGGAGACAAATCCTTCGATCAGCGCAGCTGACTACCTGGAGTTCAAGATCAAGTGCGAGAGCAACGCATCTGCGGAATCAAGTCAGTGGGGGAAAGATATGCGAAACTTGAACTTAGGGGTCCACAAACTCGGTCCCGGCTGTTACAGAGTGGCGGAACCTAAATGGGACAAGGAGGACGCGGAGCGTGCCGAGCAAGGCCTACCGCCCCTCTTCGATAAATACCATGAAAAGCAGACCAGGAACTATGTCAGGGCCCGGTACAAGGTGGACCCGGTAACAAAGGAGCTTACCATGGATCCGAAGGTGAAGGATCTTGAGCGTGTTCTGGTAAGGAATACACCCCCGCGTAATTAGCTCCATATGGTTGCATTCTAATTAATGAAGCCAAATTTCTAAATGGTTCACATTCCTTCCGCAGGAAACTGAAAGCAGTAGCGCGGGGTCTTAGAGCTCCCCGTCTGCCCCTTGGGACACCACTTTAAATAGGGCGTTGAACGTAATGAAACACAAGGATAAGTTCAGTAAGCCGTCGTCAGCTGGTCGTGTGGCCGGCGAAGGCTTGTCCACGAAATGGTCGGAATACTATAAGGCTGGGCGAAAGGAGAGAAAGACCAGCTTGGAAAGCCAGGAGCGCGAGGTTAAAGAACTCAAGGCAAAAGTGGCGCGGATTCCGGAGATAGTCCAAGAGCAAGTGCGAGACCAACTGGGAGCGACGATCACCGCCATTATGCCTTCCTTGCTTGAGGGGCTGCGGGGGTGGATTGCGGGCGGCCAACAGGGGCCGCCCCCGATTCCCAGCTTCACGGGCAGCAACTCGCACAACGCGCCGGCATTGGTGTCTCCGGCGGATGCGGCATTGGTGTCTCCGGTGCCGGCGCCAGTATTGGAGCTTAATGCACCCGGGTGTGGGAAGAATACGCCGGCCGGCACCTCGGCAGCAAGCGGCCCCTCCGTCACTTGCACGCCCGCTGTTGGCGGTGCCTCGACATTAGCCGAGCTCGACGCCATCACGGTAACTAAGCCTCGGCCGATGACTTCATCTCCTTGCCTTTGACTGGGCATCCCTAACGCCCTATATGTTTTCGCAGGGCGCCGCCAACGTTCCATGCACTCTCCTGCACTTCGTGGACGGCGAGTTGATCGATGTCGCCAAGGCCAAAATCGTTGAACCGGGCAACCGCGTGTTCCACGGTAATCCGATGCCACCCACCGTGTATAGGGTTCAACTGGTTCGGGTGCTGCGGGGCTGCGACGACGTGTTACCTCCGTATCGACCCCCTGGGGCCGACGACGATGATGTGATGACCCTCAGCGGCTGCTTAAACTAGTCCATGCTTTGGCCGAAGAGCCAGATTCGTTTGGGGGCGGGGGACACCACCCCACAGACAACACCGCCAGTCGTGCCGGCGCCAAGCCATGGCAAGACCGCCGCAACGCTACCGCCGTCAGCTGATCTGGACATGCATATGGCACAGGATCCGGACGACGACGACGATACATTTTCCAACGTCGATAAGTACATCAACGAACATGGGTACGATGACGAATTCTTGGGGCCTCCTTCTAAAGAACCCAACCCTGCAAAAGACGATCGCGATCTAGCTGGTACCGCGGAGAAACCCAATTGCAACAGGCGTCGTCTGTTCAGTTCTCAGGAGACGCCTCCAGCTGCCGCGTTCACCGAGACTCAAACAGCCGAGGTGCGAAATATTATCAGCCCCAACACACTCAAGAAGGTGGTCTCTGAGCAGAACTCAATCCCATTACAGCAGCAGAAGCCGAAGGGACGGAAAAGAAAAACTAACAAGGGTGCGAGCCAGCCAGCACCGAGTACGATCCGTGCTCAGGACGGGCCACCAATACCTAAGGATATCATGAGGAGGTTGCATGTGGCGGGTAGGCCGATGCTACCGACTAATCTACTCAATGCTGCAACCGGTGCTATGCGGAGTCTGCATGACGGTGTTCTTTGTATGGAGAAGCGGCGTCTCTCCGAGAATGATGTGGCATACCCGGTTTTCGTGGCCAAGGTGCCAGAGGGCAAGGGCTTTGTCGATAGCCCCATCGGGCGTATGATCGTCCTGCGGTTTGATGACATCTTCGCTATGTTTAACCTTTATCCGCTGCACTACACCTTCATTCGGCTATTTTCGCTCAGTATGGAGATGCGGATCATTAGAGACAAGACCCCGGACATCGTGATAGTCGACCCCTTCTACATGCGTGCCAAGATCTTGGGCAGCGCTGGGGACCGGCAAGTCGCGAGTTCATACCTCGAAGGCGTCATTCTGGCGCACAAGGATAAGGATAACTTCCTCGTGCCTTACTTTTCCGAGTAAGTCATCCCCTCACCGCCCCGTAACATATGATTTCTTAGATTTCGATCGTTCTTTTTTTTTTCTAACATTCCGTGTTTTGTGCAGTGACACACAGTGCACACTCATCTCCTTAAGCCCGAAATATTCCATGGCCACGTATTTCGACTCGGACCATCAGTCGAACAAAGACTACACAAATATCAAGAAAGTTCTTGATGATGCTCTCCCCGGCTACGCCAAATCTGGAGGCACCTTCAGGAGGCCAATTTGTAGGTACGGCAAGCACGTGTTCACCCACGTAACGACGTTCCCCTGCGTCAAGCAGCCGCCTGGCAGTCAGAAGGATGCCTACTACGCCCTCCATCACATGCGGGCGTTCGTACGGGACCAGCATCAGCTTATGCTACCAAATAATCTCAAAGAATGGGCCGCACGCTTGTCGGCAATCCAGGACACCGACATCAGACAAGAATTCTTTCGCATCCAGTCGGAGTTTGCGGAAATCATCTAGCAAGATGTCCTTCGTACCTCGGGGCAGTTCTACCTCAACTATCAACCGTCCAACAGTGAATTAGAAACAACGCTAAAAATGCAGGCTGACAACGACCGCACATTCATGACCATCACGAAAGACGGCGGCTTCATCCATGCTCCGGTCCCTGAGTCGAGTCGAAAGTATTGATGCTATGTAGTTCTGAAATATCGATTAGCTCATGTTGTAATTAAACTTTGATGAACTTGTATGTCTCTTTAGTTTGGACAGTCGTTCAACTTATATGTAATCGATGCTATTTATTAGTAGGACCATGAATCGTGCTATTAATGTGTTGCTTTTCTCTTCCGATCCTTTTGTTGCATACTTATATATTGCTTATATATTATCTGTGAATTGCTACTAACGTTTTGTTTGTCTAGTGCATAGAGATGCCGTCGTATGTCGTGTACAAGGGTAAGGTTCCCGGAGTCTACGACGACTGGGAGGAGTGTCAGAGACAGGTTCACCGTTTCAGCGGTAACAATTACAAAGGGTACACCACTAGGGCGGAGGCGGAAGCTAGATACGCGCGCTATCTAGCGGGAGAGAGGAGGGAGCGGAGGAGGAACCGGATGAAGACCAGTTTCATCGCGATGATGCTCATCGTGACCGCAGCTCTCTTCTATGTGATGGTAGTTTAGATGATCGACTTTGTAATGTGACGACAAACTCGCTGCTCGGTCTCGAGACCTAAACTTGTCTAATATTTGAACTTTGTTCGCTATTTTGAATTCGGAAACTAATGTGATGAATTGTATTATGTCCTGTTTATACTTGACTAATTGTGGTGCTGTATTGTATTGTATATTCTGTGCTGTATAATTAATATATTCTGTGCTGTGCAAATATCAGAAAAGCAAAAAATAAAAAAATCCTATAATTCATAGTAGTGGCGCACCTGACAGCACATTAGTGGCGCACCTTGCAAAATATCAGTGGCGCACCTATAGAGACATCAGTGGCGCACCTGTTGGTTACCAGGGCCCCCTCATCTGCATTAGCAGTGGCGCACCAGTAGCCATAGTAATGGCGCACTACAAGGTGCGCCACTGTTATATTGAATACTAATGGCGCACCAGGGATGCGCCATTAGTATTTGTTATTAGTGGCGTGGTAATAGTGACGCACCTATGGTGCGCCATTAATACCCAAATGTGGTGCGCCACTAATGTGCTTTTTTCTAGTAGTGAAGGTGGAGGTGTTGATGTAGGTGGTGGTGATGCGATGTCGCACTTTAGCTTCAGAAGATGCTCCAATTTGCGGATGACTCTCCTAAGGTTGTCGATGTGTTCTTGCAACAAGATATTTTCAAAGATATTTATTCTGAACACGAACCGCTTCGAAAGCTTTAAAGGCTTCGATTTCAGTAGGGGTGAGATGACTGTAATAAGGTTGAAGGATATCTTCTTCCTCTCCCTCCTTTCATGGCATAGATTGATCTCCTTCAGGGAGATAATTCACCTTAGCTTCATTGTCCTACACTTCCTTGTAGGCTTCTTCCGGCTCCTTCCTCTTCAACTCTATCTTCATTAGCCAGGCATCTTCTTCCACGTTGTTAGGAGAGGGGGACGACATGATGCCTGACTTGACAGATCTGATAGGAATACGGCAAGAAACAAGAACAGAGGATTTTTCTGTGATGCGGTCGTCAAAACAGTCGAGGGGTATAAATAGAGAATTTTTATTCTTGGGAAACACGTATTTGGAAGGACCCACCAGGGCGCGCCCAGGGGTGCCTGGCGCGCCCTGGTGTATCGTGCTCACCTCGATCACCTTCTAGTTTATTTTCTTATTATTAAAATTCTAAAATATTCCAAACCTGACAGAAAATATTTTTGCGGATTTTTCGGAGTCCGTTTACTTACCATATCATGTACCTCCTATTTTTTAGTATTCTGGAGTGTTCCGGAAGGTTTCTTTTATGTGTTCCTCCGGTGTCATGGTTTGGATAACATTGCTTTCAACGTTAATAGGCGTACCTGAGATATAATGCTTAATTCTTTGGCCATTGACCACCTTCGGGTTAGTACCTTCGGCGTTATTAATCTTGATAGCTCCAGAACGATAAACCTCTTCAATAATATATGGTCCCTCCCATTTGGAGAGAAGCTTTCCTGCAAAGAATCTTAAACGAGAGTTGAATAAAAGAACATAATCTCCTATTTTGAATTCCCGCTTTTGGATTCTTTTGTCATGCCATCCTTTTACTTTTTCTTTGAATAGCTTGGCCGTTTCATACGCTTGGGTTCTCCATTCATCTAGTGAGCTAATATCTGTTTGACACGAGAAATAATTAAAATAACGTGGGTTATCATATTATTATCTCTCTACGCTCCAGGGGAAATAAAACATTGCGGGCGTGCCAGTGTACTAAGTACACAAATAAACATAGGGAAACATGCACTTTATTAATCTCTCGTTGGAGAAACAAAATTACAAGATCCCTTTACATATGCGCTCCGTGGCCTACTAGCGCGGCCTGTCTGACTGTAGCGATTGCGGTCTCTAGTTCCCGGGGCCTCGGAAGGCTCCCGGTTAATTACTCCCGCGGATTACTCCGCGAGATACCTCCGATTAAGCCGTATGGTTGTCTTCGTCATCTTCGCTTCGCATTCTCCATGCATGATGATGGTGGTGTGTGGGCCGCGGCAGAGCCCGTGTCCTCGTCGGTACACGCGCCGCTGGAGACATGACTTTTGTGCTAGTCACGTCCGCCCTCACCGTCATGCCTCGTCGGTCTTGGCGGCGTTGATGTAATTGGGGTTGAAATTGCATGGGTTTTGCTCAGCTCGGACTTCTCGATGACCATGCGGCCTCGTCGGGGTATGCAAGGGGTACGCCTCGCGGGAGTAAGTTGTTTAGGAGACCGGCGTTGGTGTAAAACCATCACGCGCTCACATCGGCATGACCCGTGTGGTTGGTTCCTCGTCTCGGCTAGACGCCGAGTATTCGGCGGTCCGTCAAGACAAAGGGCACCGCCTCACGGGGCCGTGGAAAGGTGGCATCGTAGAGGTCGCGTCGCCTTGGGCAAGTGCTACACCAGAGGGTGACCTGTACGCCGGCGACACAATGGACCTGTACGCCATGATAGGTGTGCCTCACTTGATTTGGCGCCAAGTCTACGACAGCCCGCTTTGTCAAGGACGCCGCCTAGCGAGCTCGTGGAGAGATGATGTTATCGAGGTTGGGTCGCCTTGTCTCAGTTAGACGCCGTATTCGGTGGTCCGCCGAGACAAGGGTACCACCTCACGGGGTCGACGAAAGGTGACGTCGTAGAGTCCGCGTCGCCTTGGGCAAGTGCTACATCAAAGGGTGACCTGTACGCCGATGACCTATCCGCCGATGACCTATACGCCATGATAGGTGTGCGCCTCTCGATGGAGGGACCGGTCTTGGACCGCATCATCTGAGCTTCGGTTTGGCCAAAGTCATCCCCTCCGAGAAAGCGTGGAAAAAGACGTGTACACCTTTGATCTGTTCGCCATGGACCTGCCTCGGGCCACGTTATCGTGAGCTCCGATTCCGCCACGCCGTCTCCTTCGGGAAGCAGGAACAACGACCTGTCCACCACGATCACGACGCCACGGGCCTTTGCATTGGAGACCTGTTCGCCATGGACTTGTCTCAGACTCCGTCGTTGGCGAGCTCCGGTTCAGCAAAGGATCTGTACGCCATGAAGGGGAAAGCGAGTCTCGGGTTTCGTTGTCAGCGAGCTCCGACTTCGCCACGCCGTGTCCTCCGGGAAGCACGATGGAAGACCTGTTCGCCGCGATCGAAACGCCATAATCCTGTGCACCGTGATTGGCACGCCATAGACCTGTACGCCGGAGAGACCTGTTCGCCATGGACTTGTCACGGGCTACGTTGGCGGCGAGCTCCGGTTCCACCGCGCCGTCTCCTCCGGAAAGCAAGACCTATAACCTGTCCACCGCGATTGGGACACCATTGACCTGTACATCGGAGAGACCTGTTCGCCATGGACTTGTCACGGGCTACGTCGGCGGCGAGCTCCGGTTCCACCGCGCCGTCTCCTCCAGAAAGCAAGACCTGTAATCTATCCTCCGCGATTGGAGCACCATAGACCTGTACGCCGGAGAGACCTGTTCGCCATGGACTTGTCACGGGCTACGTCGGCGGCGAGCTCCGGTTCCATCGCGACGTCTCCTCCGGAAGGAAGACCTGTAATCTATCCTCCGCGATTGGAGCGCCATAGACCTGTACGCCGGAGAGACCTGTTCGCCATGGATTTGTCGCGGGCTACGGCGTCGCGAGCTCCGGTTCCACCATGTCGTCCCTTCCGGGAAGCAAGACCTGCGGCCTGTACACCGTGATTGGGACGCCATAGACCTGTACACCGGAGAGACCTGTTCGCCATGGATTTGTCGCGGGCTACGTCGTCGCGAGCTCCGGTTCCATCGCGCCGTCTCCTCCGGGGAGCAAAGCCAACGAGCTGTCCACCGCGATCGAGACACCATGGGCCTTTGCACTGGGACCTGTTCGTCGAGATTGGAACGCCATGACCTTTTCGTTGGGATTGGAACGCCACGACCTTTTCATCGAGATTGGAACGCCATGACCTGTTCGCCGAAGTTGGATCGCCATGACTTGTTCGTCGAGATTGGAACGCCATGACCTGTTCGCCGAAGCCCGTAGGCTGCCATGTTAGATCACCATCGGGGCTAGCGCCTGGGCTGCATCGTTGGAGAGCTCCGGCTGCTCCCGAGTCATCTCGGGTCAAGAACGTGACACCTGTAAAACAAAAAGCTTGGCGTAGACAAACTCGGACGGCGTCAACGTAGCTTGCTGATCCGGTGAAGTAGTTTGCGACCATGGCGGCAGGATCACGCGGGCGTTGCCTCCGGCAACGGATGCGCACTCTCCGTGTAGTGCATGCATGCTGGATAAAAGGAAGGGAGACAAGAGAAATATTAGACGATCATCTCACCATCCGGAAACACGAACTTGTGTTCATGCCGTCGAAGTCCTTGCCGCCCCCGCACGGATGACCGCCGGTCTCTGTTGCGGCTGCGTTCCTGCAAGATGTGATCTGCTTTTGGTGTTTTGGGCAGGGGTTTCCTGCGTGATGGATGGATGTGAGAGTGATAGATGGATGGATGTGTGCGAGATGGCTGGTATGGTGGATGGGGTGCTGCGTTTGATCGGCGGCGGCCTTGCGGCGTGACGGCGTGGCGTGGATCTCTCTCTCCGTCAGATGTATGCCTGCTTGAGCCCTCTCTGGCCGTGCCCCGTCCCGCGTGTCACCTGGGTGTATGTATTTATAGGCAGGAGATCGACTCCCAGCGGCCGCGTGACGGGCGAAGCTTCCCGATTTTGTTGGACAAGATAGAGATGAAATCCCGTTTGAATAATCTTCTCGGCTCCCTTGACGTTTATCTGCTCTTCTTCTTGGCGTGCACGCCTGTAAAACAAGACGATTTGTCATACGTACGTACCTGGCCGGTTGGCTGTTGCAAGTTGGCCGGCTTCGTGGCGGAACATGTGATTCTCTAATTCATGAGTCAGCTTCATACGTTTTTTTTTTCTACTTTGCCCTCCGCTAACACGTACATATTTCATGTACCTGTTCAATTCAAATCAAACAGCAAAAAGAAGATACACGTACATGTATGGTTAGCTAAGTATTTCCACTACTCCCGTACGTATATGTGCGCTCGCCGGCCGGCCGCAAATACTCGCGTATATACGAATGTGAGCCTGCCAAAACAAATACAGGAATACATACGTATATATAAATCTACACTAGCCATGTCTAGCCCGCGTCCATGTTACTAGCTATGACACATGTGTATGCACGCTTAGTAATTGCACCTTGATTTCATGCATATGTTTGAGCAACTACGTGCGTGCATGTGCCATGCAAGCATGTCCTATGCTAATTAAGCCTTCAAATCATTAATAATTTGTCTTTGCATATATAGCTTGCATCAAAACTCATTAAAAAGAAATATTATTATTTTATGCAACAGTGCACAAAAACCCGTCGAACAAATGCCCCCTCGTCGAGTTGAGTTTGAGTGCGAAGCAAATCGAACTTGACTCGGCGAATAGTTTTATCTCTTTTCTTGACGCATGATTCATATGCAGCCTGATAGCCTGGTAAAAGACTCCGAATATTCTCTCGAACAGCTGGCGGGGTCGCTGTTTCTTCTACCGTGGCCAAGGCTATATATATGTATAGCTAAGGGCCCTTGCGATGGCCTCGCTGATCATGGAGCTGCATTGTATCAGCCTCCGGCGTCCAGCGCTAGACGCGGCAACTTGGCCGTACGATTGATATGAATCCGACCCTTCTTGGTCCTCAGCTACTCGGCCAACTCGACTGTGGCCGACTCCCTGGCCGGCGGCCATCGTCTGGCGGCCGGATACAAGTACTTTGTCCTTCCGTTGGGCTGCACCTGCAAAAGAAAAACAAAGCAAAGCGTGCAATTCTTGCACCAAGTAATTCATGCATCTGATCGTGCCAGTTGTGAACCATCGTCGTTTCCGCCGCCGAGCGCCGGCCGCGACAACTTCGGCGAACGCCACATCCCTTCAGGCTTGGTGAATGTCCTTCTCCTCCATACGCTCTTGGCTAGCTAGACTGTGTCGGCGGCTTTGACTGGTCTTCTCCACCATTGCTTGCACGCGTATCATGAACGTCTGTACCTGTTGTGGAAAAGAAAAAGCAAAAGAAAAAGAAAAGGAAAGAAAAAGTTAAGATGTCGCGTTGACGCTGTGATAATGACGGTACACTCCTGGGCTTCATTGCTTGTCATAGCGCCCAACGCCAACACATCACGCCGTCACCTCCGAGGCAGGAGGCTTCTCGTTGCGAGGACAACACGTCGCGGGCGGCGTTTGCGCCATCTCCGGAAATGGTTGTTTGCAGTTAGCACTAGTATTCATCCAGACTTAGAAACTCCGCTGCATTGGACAGGACCAGCACCCTGCAAAGAATCAAATACTCCCTGCTCATAAATGAGTAACTTCTTGAATGAGTAACTTCTTGGATTCAGAATATTTATAAAGCAGATGTTATCATAATCCAGTAGTGAATACTCCAGAAAATAACTCCATGTGTGTTCACTGAATTCATTTGTTTACTGAACATTCTCTGAACATTTTGCAGAGAATTTTGTTCACTGAACATTTTGCAGAGAATTTTATACAGAAATAATGAATAGAGCGATGGGCTATCAAATTCTTTATTATCAATCTGTATCAAATTCAGTAGTAATCTGTCATGTGACAGTAGTCATGATTAATCATCTTGAGCTTTTTCATTTTAAATCTTGACAGTAGTCATGTTCAGTTTGCCATGTTTTAAAACATCATAAAATTGTTGTACCTGAAGAGCAGAGGCGCCGGGCAAGTTTGATCTTTGATCTTGCTACAGATACTGCTGATACTGAATTACTGATCAATTGTTGTTACAGATGATACTGCTACCGATGATACTCCTATGTATTGATCAATTGACCTGCTGCTGATACTCTGCTTAACTGATCTCCTCTTGATCTGCAGGTGAGAAGTAGAGGATCTGCTGCTGGGCCAGCAGTGAGGTGCTGGGCGTGGAGGAGGAGCAGCGCCTGGGCCTAGAGGAGGAGCGGCACTTGGTCGTGGAGAGGAGGAGCTGGGCGTGGAGGAGTAGATCAGGCAACCGAAGCTTAGGCGGGGGCAGGGAAAAGTCCAGCGACAGTCGATCAGGTGGGCGCCGGTGGGGGTGGGCGGCGGAAAGTTTAGTTTTTAAATTAGTTTTAGGATTTTCTTTTATTTCCTTGCAATTTTCCTTTTATTGGATACTTGTAAAGACATTGTAATATTCTTACTATAATAAAAAATATGATTCTATTTCATTTTTTGTTTTTAAATTATTTTTCCTTATAGGTTGTTTTCTGTAAATTTGTATTTTTTTTTGTTTTCCAAATACATTACTAGTGGCGCACCTGTAGCAATAGTAGTGGCGCACCTGTAGCAATAGTAATGGCGCACCACATGGTGCACCACTAGTATTTGGAATAGTAATGGCGCACCAGAGGTGCGCCATTACTATTTATTACTAGTGGCGTGTTAATAGTGGCGCACCTATAGTGCGCCATTAATAGCCAAAATAGGTGCGCCACTAACAGGAATAGCTTGTACCCAGTTAGTGACATAATTAACCGCAACTAAAATATGAGTGTATCCGTTATAGGAAGGAAAAGGCCTCATGTAATCAAAACCCCACACGTCAAATGGTTCAACAACAAGTGAATAATTCATAGGCATTTCTTGACACTTACCAATATTACCAATTCTTTGACATTCATCACAAGACAAGACAAACTTACGAGCATCTTTGAAAAGAGTAGGCCAATAAAAACCAGATTGCAATACCTTGTGAGCAGTTCTATCTCCCGCATGATGTCCTCCATAAGCTTCGGAATGACATTTCCGTAGGATCTGTTCCTGTTCATGCTCAGGTACACAACGCCTAATAA
The DNA here is from genome assembly GCA_039707655.1 of Elymus sibiricus. Lineage (NCBI taxonomy): Eukaryota > Viridiplantae > Streptophyta > Magnoliopsida > Poales > Poaceae > Elymus > Elymus sibiricus. Next base: position 97,357,258 of record CM077667.1, on the reverse strand, counting down.
TACCATCTACTCCTTCTTTATAAAGATGTGGGTCATCACAAAAGTAATGTCTCAAGTCATAGAAGAATTTTTCTTTTGTTTGTATGTGAAACTAGGTGGTATATATTTAGCAACAATGTAATTAGAATAATCAGCATACCAAGGTGTGTTGTGTGAGACACTTATTGCAGCTAGCTGTTCGTCAGGGAAACTATCATCAATAGGTAGTGGGCCATCAAGAATATTTTCTAACCTAGATAAGTTATCATCTACGGGGTTCTCAGCTCCTTTCCTATCAATGATATGTAAGTCAAATACTTGAAGCAAGAGAACCCACCTAATGAGTCTAGGTTTGGCATGTTTCTTTTCCATAAGGTATTTAATAGCAGCATGATCGGTGTGAACAATAACTTTGGAGTCAATAATATAGGATCTAAATTTATCACAAGCAAACACAACTGCTAAAAATTCTTTTTCAGTAGTGGCATAATTTCGTTGGGCACTGTCTAGAGTTTTACTAGCATAATGGATAACATTCAATTTCTTATCAACTCTTTGTCCTAGGACAGCACCAACAGCATAATCACTAGCATCACACATAATTTCAAAAGGCAAGTTCCAATCAGGTGGTTGAACGATAGGTGCAGAGGTTAAGGCTTTCTTGAATGTTTCAAAGGCTTCCACACAATCATCATCAAAAACAAAAGGAATATCCTTTTGCAAAAGATTAGTAAGAGGCCTAGAAATTTTAGAGAAGTCTTTAATGAACCTCCTATAAAAACCAAGCATGACCAAGAAAACTTCGAATACCTTTAATATCTTTAGGACATGGCATTTTCTAAATTGCATCAACTTTAGCTTTATCCACCTCAATACCTCACTCAGATATTTTATACCCCAAGACAATACCTTCATTAACCATAAAGTGGTACTTCTCCCAATTCAAGACAAGATTAGTTTGTTCATATCTCTGCAAAACTCGATCAAGGTTGCTTAAGCAATCATCAAAAGAAGTTCCGTAAACGGAAAAATCATCCATGAAAACCTCCACAATCTTTTCACAAAAATCAGAGAATATAGCAGTCATACATCTTTGAAAGGTAGCAGGTGCATTGCATAAACCAAAAGGCATACATCTATAAGTATAAGTTCCAAAAGGGCAAGTAAAGGTGGTTTTCTCTTGATCGGATTGTGACACAGGTATTTGAGAGAAACACGAATATCCATCTAGGAAACAAAAGTGTGTGTGCTTAGATAGTCTCTCTAGCATTTGATCAATGAAAGGCAAAGGGTAATGATCTTTCCTAGTAGCTTTATTTAATTTTCTAAAATCAATTACCATTCTATAGCCACTGACAACTCTTTGTGGAATGAGTTCATTCTTATCATTAGGAACAACGGTAATACCTCCTTTCTTAGGGACACAATGAACGGGACTTAGCCATCTACTATCAGCTATGGGATAGATTATACCTGCTTCCAGAAGCTTTAATATTTCAGTTCTTACCACTTCTTTCATCTTAGGATTCAATCGCCGTTGGTGATCACCAACGGGTTTAGCGTCTGGTTCCATATTGATCTTGTGCTGACATAGAGTGGGACTAATGCCCTTAAGATCATCAAGAGTATATCCAATAGCAGCCCGGTGCTTCCTTAGAACTTTCAATAATCTTTCTTCTTCATGTTCTGAAAGGTTAGCACTAATAATAACAGGATATATCTTTTTCTCATCAAGATAAGCATACTTCAAAGTGTCAGGCAATTGTTTCAATTCAAACACAGGATCACCTTTAGGTGGAGGAGGTCCTCCAAGAGTTTCAATAGGCAAATTGTGTTTCAGGAGAGGTTGTTGTTCGAAGAAAACTTGATCTATTTCATTTCTTTCACGCATGTGCATATCATTTTCATGGTCAAGCAAATATTGTTCTAATGGATCAGTAGGAGGCACAGCAATAGAAGCAAGACCAATTATTTCATCTTCACTAGGTAACTCTTTATCACGAGGTTGTCTACTAAACTTGGAAAAATTAAACTCATGAGACACATTACCAAAACTGACACCGACAGTTTGTTTTTCACAATCTATCTTAGCGTTGACGGTGCTCAAGAAAGGTCTACCAAAGATAATGGGACAAAAGTCATCTTGTGGAGAACCAAGAACTAGAAAATCAGTAGGGTATTTTACTTTTCCACACAAGACTTCAACATCTCTAACAATCCCAAGTGGTGTGATAGTGTCTCTATTAGCAAGTTTAATAGTAACATCAATATCTTCCATTTCAGCAGGTGCTATTTCATTCATAATTTCTTGGTATAAGGAAAAGGGATAGCACTCACACTAGCACCTAAATCACATAAACCATGGTAGCAATGATCTCTTATTTTGACTGAGACAATGGCCAAGCCTTCTATAGGTCTATGTTTATCTTTCTTATCAGGCTTAGCAATTCTAGCAGCTTCATCACAAAGGTAAATGACATGCCCATCAATATTTGCTTCTAAGAGATCGTTAACCATAGCAACACTAGGTTCTACTTTAATTTGCTCAGGGGGTTTAGGTGCTCTTATATTACTCTTACGAACCACGGTTGATACCTTAGCTTGTTCCTTTATCCTAACAGGGAAAGGTGGTTTTTCAATATAAGCAGTAGGCACAACTGGATCAACATTGTAAAAGATGGTTTATTCTTTAGCTATGACCGGTTCTTTAATTTCTTCTTTAATAGGGGGATGATATTTAAACCACTTCTCCTTAGGGAGATCAATGTGAGTAGCAAATGCTTCGCAGAAAGAGGCTACTATCTCAGAGTCAAGTCCATATTTAGTGCTAAACTTGTGAAAAGTATCGGTATTCATAAAAGATTTAACACAATCAAATTCAAGCTTTATACCTGACTCATTACCTTCGTCGAGTTCCCAATATTCAGAGTTGCGTTTAATTCTTTCCAAGAGATCCCACTTGAATAGTCTTCTTCATATAAGAACCAGCACAAGAAGTATCGAGCATGGATTGATCATTATGAGAAAGGCGAGCATAAAAATTCTGAATGATAACTTCCCTCGGGATGTCATGATTGGGGCATGAATATAACATTGACTTAAGCCTCCCCCAAGCTAGAGCGATACTTTCTCCTTCACGAGGCCAAAAATTATATATATAATTCCGATCATGATGAACTAGATGCATAGGATAAAACTTTTGATGGAATTCCAATTGCAAACGATTCCAGTTCCAAGATCCAAGGTCATGACATAGTCTATACCATGTCAATGCTTTTCCCTCCAAAGATAAAGGGAAAACCTTCTTCTTAACTTCATCTCCGGGTAAACCATGTCAATGCTTTTCCCTCACTTCACGAGGCCTATACCATGTCAATGCTTTTCCCTCCAATAATCCACATATTTCATTCACATATAAGAGATGCATATCAGGATGTTCAGTTCCATCTCCTGCATAAGGTTTAGCAAGCAAGTGTTCTAGCATACCAGAAGGAATTTCATGAGTAACATTTTCAGTAGGTGCTGTAGGTTGAGGGGTAACTAATTGTGGTTCCGATCGAGGTGAAGATACCCCGAACAAACCCCTCAAAGGATTGTTCTCCATAGTAGCAAGTAGCAATAAATTTCAGCACGTAGTATAAATTTTTCCTTACCGATTTCAACTTACCAAGAGCGCTTCACTTTCCGGCAACGGCGCTAGAAAAGAGTCTTGATGACCCACAAGAATAGGGGATCAATCGTAGTCCTTTCGATAAGTAAGAGTGTCGAACCCAACGAGGAGCAGAAGGAAATGACAAGCGGTTTTCAGCAAGGTATTCTCTGCAAGCACTGAAATTGTAGCTAACAGATAGTTTGATAGCAAGGTAATTTGTAGCGAGCAAGTAACGGTAACGGTAAACAAGGTGCAGCAAGGTAGCCCAATCCTTTTGAGGCAAAGGACAGGCCAGAACAATCACTAGTAATAGGCAAAGTGTTCTTGATGGTACACGGGAATTTCGTCTATTCACTTTTATCATGTTGGTTTGATTCGTGTTCGCTACTTTGATAATTTCATATGTGGGTGGACCGGTGCTAAGGTGATGTTCTTACTTGAGCTAACAACCTACTTATGATTAACCCCCTCGCAAGCATCCACAACTATGAGAAAAGTATTAAGACAAAGTCTAACCATAGCATTAAACATGTGGACCCAAATCAGCCCCTTACGAAGTAGCGCATAAACTAGGGTTTAAGATTCTGTCACTCTAGCAACCCATGATCTAATAACTACTCCACAATGCATTCCCTTAGGCCCATGAATGGTGAAGTGTCATGTAGTCGACATTCACATGACACCACTAAGGGAATCACAACATACATATCATCAAAATATCAAACACATATCAAATTCACATGATTACTCGCAACATGACTTCTCTCGTGACCTCAAGAACAAAGGTAACTACTCACAAATAATAATCATGCTCAAGATCAGAGGAGTATTGAATAGCATAATGGAGCTGAACATATAATCTTCCAGTAAATAAACCATATAGTAATCAACTACACAAGGTAATGAACACTACTTGTCACCCACAGGTACCAATCTAAGGTTCTGGTACAAAGATTGAACACAAGAGATGAACTAGGGTTTGAGAGGAGATAGTGCTGTTGAAGATGTTGATGAAGATTGGCCTCCCAAAGATGAGAGGGGTGTAGGTGATGACGATAGCTTCGATTTCCCCCTCCTGGAGGAAAGTTCCCCCGGCGGAATCGCTCCACCGGAGGGCAAAAGTGCTCCTGCCCAAGTTTCGCCTCGAGGCGGCGGCGCTTCGTCCCGAAAGTCCTCCTCCTGGCTTTTTTAGGTTTTTTGGGAATTTATACCAGAAGATGGGCTCCGGAGGTGGGCCTGGGTGAGCACCACCCACCAGGTCGCGCCAGGGGGTGCCTGGCGCGCCCTGGTGGGTGCTCCTCACCTGGTGGCCCCCCTCTGGTATATTTTTGCTCCAGTATTTTTAATTAATTCCAAAAATAATCTCCATAAAGTTTTAGCTTTATTGGAGTTGTGCAGAATAGGTATCTCTGACGTGCTTTTCTTGGGTCCAGAATTCCAACTGCCGGTATTCTCCCTCTTTGTGTAAACCTTGCATATTATGAGAGAAAAGGCATTAGAATCACTCCCCAAAGCATTATTATTCAACAAAACAAAGTAAATAACAGTAGGAAATCATGATGCAAAATGGACGTATCACTTAGCCATAGGCTCTATACGGTATGCCATGCTGTGTACCGCACATGATGTGTGCCTTGCCGCGTGTCTGGCAAGGGGGTACAAGAGTGATCCACTCGGGGATCACTGGACAGCTGTCAAAACTATCCTTAGTAACTAGAGGACTAAGGAAATGTTTCGCGATTATGGAGGTGATAAAGAGTTCGTCGTAAAGGGTTACGTCGATGCAAGCTTTGACACCGATCCGGATGGCTCTGAGTAGCAAACCGGATATATATAGTGGAGCGGACATTTGGAATAGCTCCAAGTGGGGCGTACTAGCAGCATCTACAATATGTCATAGAGATCTGCATAGTGCACACGGATCTAAATGTTGCAGACCCGTTGACTAAAACCTCTCTCACAAGGAAAACATGATAAAACCCCAGAACTCATTGGGTGTTAATCACATGGTGATGTGAACTAGATTATTGACTCTAGTGCAAGTGGGAGATTGTTGGAAATATGCCCTAGAAGAAATAATAAATTGGTTATTATCATATTTCCTTGTTCATGATAATCGTTTATTATAAATGCTAGAATTGTATTGATCGGAAACTCAGATACATGTGTGGATACATAGACAACACCATGTCCCTAGTGAGCCTCTATTAGACTAGCTCGTTGATCAGAGATGGTCAAGGTTCCTAACCATAGACATTAGTTGTCATCTGATAACGGGATCACATCATTAGGAGAATGATGTGATGGACAAGACCCAACCGTAAACATAGCAGTTGATCGTGTCAGTTTATTGCTACTGCTTTATCCATGTCGAGTATCATTTACTACGACCATGAGATCATGCAACTCCCGGACACTGGAGGAATGCCTTGTGTGTATCAAACATCGCAACGTAACTGGGTGACTATAAAGGTGCTCTACAGGTATCTTCGAGGGTGTCTGTTGGGTTGGCATGGATCGAGACTGGGATTTGTCACTCCGTATGACGGAGAGGTATCTCTGGGCCCACTTGGTAATACAACATCACAAGAAGCTTGCAAGCAATGTGGCTAAGGAGTTAGTCATGGGGTCTTGTATTACGGAACGAGTAAAGAGACTTGCCGGTAACGAGATTGAACTAGGTATGGAGATACCGACGATCGAATCTCGGGCAAGTAACATACCATTGGACAAAGGGAACTGCATACGGGATTGATTGAATCCTTGGCATCGTGGTTCGACCGATAAAGATCTTCGTGGAATATGTGGGAACCAATATGGGCATACAGGTCCCACTATTGGTTATCGACCGGAGAGGTGTCTTGGTCATGTCCACATGATTCTCGAACCCATAGGGTCCGCACGCTTAACGTTCGGTGACGCTAGAGTAGTATCAGGATATGTACGTTGGTGATCGAATGTTGTTCGGAGTCCCGGATGAGATCCTGGACGTCACGAGGAGCTCCGGAATGGTCTGGAGGTAAAGATTTATATATGGGAAGTCATATTTTGGCTACCGGAAAAGTTTCGGGTTTTGTCGGTATTGTACTGGGAAGCTTCCGGAAGGTTCCGGAGGGTTCCGGAGGAGTCTGGAAGGATCCCTCCAGCCCCTAGGGCATGCATGGGCTGTAGGGGGGCGCCCTAACCTTATTGGGCCAGGGGCACCAGCCCCACAAGGCCCATGCGCAAGGGGAAGGGGAAACCCTAAGTGGGAGGGAGTCCACTTGCATTGGGAGGCAAGTTTCCTCCCTAGCCGCCGGCCCTCCTTGGAGGAGTGGCCTAGGGCTGCGACCAAACCTTTCCCCTTGCCTCCTATATATAGTAGAGGAGAGGGGGAGCGCTGGATACAACAATCTCACGCCTCATTGGCAGCCCTACCTCTCTCCCTAGATCGTTTTCTCCTCAGATCGCATCTACGGTAGTGCTTGGCGAAGCCCTGCCGGGATTGCTCCACCACCATCTCCACCATGCCGTTGTGCTGGTTGAGATTCCATCTACTTCTCCTTCCTCTCTTGCTGGATCAAGAAGGAGGAGACGTCATCAAGCCGCATGTGTGCTGAACGCGGAGGTATCGTCCGTTCGGCGCTAGATCGGATCGGATCGCGATCGGATCGTGAAGAGTACGACTACATCAAGCGCGTTATATACCCTTCCGCTTAGCGATCTACAAGGGTATGTAGATACACTCCCACTCTCGTAGCTATGCATCTCCATGGATAGATCTTGCGTGTGCGTAGGAAACTTTTTGTTTCCCATGCAACGTTTCCCAACGGTAGGAAGGCATACTTAATACTGCTCACCGCATCAGTGCATGAACCAGTTACATTGAGAAACATGTCTTTGCACATGAGCATTCATATTGATATATTCATGTCAATCGGGTATTTGTATTGAAATGTGTTATTCATCGTCGTTACATCACCGTGCCGCATTGCTTTGTATGAAGGTGTTAATACGTCCAAAAACAATCATGTCTTCTTCTATGTTTATGATGTCTATTGATGTCATTTTCATCGGAAATTCGCTAGAGCACACACCTGCCGGGCCGGGCCTCACCGCACATTTTCCTCAGGATACACAAACTCGTTTGACTCCTCATAGTTCCCTGCATGGTTTTAAGTTTTAGGTTATGAAACTTAGTGAATTTATCATTCATTCCTACCAAGTTTTAGCATGTGAAACTTAGTGAGTTGTTAAAATGTGGTATAAAATATCCAAAAGTGGTTTTATTTCAATGCCCTCATCACAAGTACCCATGCAAGAAACATAAATTGGACTTTTGGTTCAAAAGATGCAATAGATTCAAATTGGAAGTCCAAAGAAAAAGCATGAGATGGGGTCGGTGCCCCCGCACATGTGTGCCACTAGGTATCTTTTTTATCAATTACATTACTTAGTTTCCAATTACGGGCAGACATGACAGTTTATATCATCTCCCTTTTGCAGAGAAGTCAAAGAACAATGTCAATAAAAAGAAAAAATCCCAAATATAAAAGAATAGGAAGACAAAGTAACTCATACAAAAAGTACACTCATGTAGTCTAGCAAGAGGCACAATAGGGCTCGTAGAGCCCACCAGTCGCTCCACCCTTCTCATCCAACTGTTATCGCCACCATTTTGACCCTAGATCGCATTTATCATAAGGATTTCATTTATGTGTGTACTTATAGAGGAACGGAGGAGGATGAGCCACCTATAAAGAAAACTTCTTCGGGCCAGAATACGGCCCAACTCTCTACTCCACAAAATCCATAATAGATTGCCAAGGATTGGTTTGTACCCATGGTAATGGATCCAATCCACATATCCTCTACAATGATCCCATAATACGTCAATAGTCATCAAGGCTATAGAGGTTATGTAGTAGTAGATATGTCAATTTCCCCCTCATTTGCTTGGACCTAGGATGGTTTTGTGATTTCACTGAAGTAGTACCATTATGGGTATGAGGTAGATACATCTTAATTTGTTCTAAAAAGGATGTGTAATGATGATAGTTACATCTTGGTCCTATCATTGAGTGGTATATACACTTTATAAATACATTGTACGAGCCTCCATCAATGGTTCTGTCATGCTCTAATCTGGGATGTTATATTATGTGCATGTATTAATGTATTTTCATTGGCATAGGGTTGCATGGACTTGGTTGGCCCCTCATTTTTTGTAATGTATGAAATCCTAAAGATGGACACAGTTGTGTGACAAAAGCTATGCGATTGATCCTTTTGTGCTTATCATTAGTAGTACATGCCAACATAGTTGTTGTTAGCCAACACCATCAAGAGCATAGGAGAGAGAGAGAGAGAGAGAGAGAGAGAGAGAGAGAGAGAGAGAGCTCGCGAAACAGTTGAACTCCTTGTTGCTTATGTGTTAAGTATTAACGTTGTTCTTTACTTTACATCACAACTCATGTTTGTAGAAGTCGGTCAATTGATAAGTGGATAGCTGAAGCTTTTCCGTGCACACCCACTTTTTGTTTAGCTTGTTTTGGTTAAAGGAAGAAATGTCAACCGACACATACATATGTTCAATACTCATTGTCGTTGTATTTTCCCAACAATAATAATATGGAGCAGGCATACATGTCGATAATCCGGATGGTGCACATGAGAAGTGATTTACCCAGGTTCAGGTCCTCGGTTTGAGGTAATACCCTTTTTCCTGCTTTTGTAGATTGATTGCTATAGCCATATATGAGAACTATGTTTTGTGTCTAGAAGGTGGTTCGGTCGGTAGATCCTATGTGGTATATGAAGGTCAGATGATCCTGTACCGGTTGCTGATGGTGTGGTGGTGGTGGTGGTGGGGTGGGGGGGGGGGGGGGGGGGTTCCCTGCCACACCTTATTTGCTTGGTCCTTCTCGGCATCTTCACGTAGAAGACGTCTTCTAAGCCGATGCATTGCGGCAAGTGAGTTGCACGTTATGCGTAGGCCGAACTTGCTGTACCAGAGATGAAACCATTAAGCAACACCCATGAGAGCAAGGCGCATGCACACACTATGAGGCCCATTTTGCCTATTCCCAAATCCCCTTGCCTGTCACGATCGCCATCATCATCTCTGATCTTGGGATTACGCGTTGCGGTCACACGTATGAGCAAGTCCAAACCTGTAGTTGGTATTTAATTATTTTGAGTGCATTTTTATTTTGTTTAATCACACTTGATTACAATTTTACCACTATCATGAAGGTACTCCCTCCTATTTGGAGGTGGTACTCCTTAAATTTTATGCGGGAGTACTATATAAGATTGACTACTAGATTAGAATGGATGGGTGGCTCACATCAGTTTTGAGGTACTGTAAAAGAACTTGGTTCACATTGAGTAATTAGAATCAACCAAAAATATGTTAAAATTCCTCCAAACCAAAGAGAATCTAACATAACAATGACATGCAAGATAATCAAGGGAGGACTTTTCTTCCTAGTTGAAGAGTCTTTGCCTACACAGACTATTTTTAGACCCTAATTAAAATGGAAGTATTTCACATGACTTTGATAGGACTATAGAAGCCAAAACGGAGGAATCCAAGTATTCAATTTTTTTCAAGATTGTCATTTGTAAATGCATAAATTATTTTTGCCATGTGCAAATATGCAATGTCATTATAGCTGTTTCGAAATCGGGTGTTAATTTCATGTACTGTAGTCTTGTGAAACTTGTACTTTTCGGCTTGTTACCATATGGTAGGTAGTAAACGGGAGAGGATTTGGAGGCGCGGGGGCACAGAGTCCCCCGCGTGTGCTTTTTCTTTTGGTTTTTGTTTTCAAACTTTCATATCTCTTGAATAAAAAATTTAAATTAAGTTCTATTTTATTATTCATGTTTTTTGTGTTGAGGGCTTTCAAATATGTTTTGACGAATCTTGAAATAAATGTTAAGTTTCAACTCTTGAAACATAGTACGAGCGACGGCTAAAATCACGATAATTTTGCCTACGACCGACAAAAAAATGCTTTAAATTTTATCTATGAAACTTGATGAGAGTGAGGGAGAAAATTGCAAGTTTCAAATAAGAAGTTACAACGATTGAAACGTAAAATTTGCCGTGCCCTTGTGCGAGATGCAAATACTTTGTGAACGCGAGGCAATCGAGCGGCCGGATAGGGCTTGGCATGTGTGTGCCGCTGCACCTGCGTGCCCCTGTGAATTTCAAGGAGATAAAACCTTTGATGCTGCAGGTTAGCGGGGGACAAAAAGAAAACACAAAGTGGCACAAAAGGCTCGACTATATATATATATATATATATATATATATATATATATATATATATATATATGAGAGTGCCGGATTTCATTTTCTGCTCTAGCATCCAGTGATCAACATACATATATTTTATTCTGAAAACACATGGAAACCATGCATGGCTATGGCTGCATGCGTCGTATTTTGCCTCAATGTGGAAAGCGCCAAAGGAAAAGTTGACTGCAAGTTCGGTGAGTTCTTAGATGTACGCTGCTTTCTGGATCATTGTCGCATATCTCAAGTCACAGTCGTGGACGTTAACGATCAAATGCGCATGCATGCAACTTGCCCAATGACTGCTTAGGACTAGCTAGGGTCAGGGCGACACACGAACCATATGTGCGTAACTGGTTGGTGAAATGGCGATGCAGCCATCGGAGCTTTCCTCGTAGCAGTGCATCGCGCATGCATGCACCTGACCGATAATCTAATCGATCACTTCGACTTGAGTGCAACCTGCGGACTCGTGAGAAGATCATGTTTCATTTACACCAACGATCGAGCAAAAAGTATCAGCAGCAGTGGCAAAAGAGGTTTGGTCGTAATCCGCCCGCTGATTCTTAACCCTTATCCCGATGCTTTTTCGAAATGTGTTTACACAGACATTCTATCGTACAAATGGTATCATCGTGAAGCAATATGGTAGTGGATATCCATCTTCAGCCCGCTGCCAAAACAGTTGGGTGGGGTAGCCTCCTAGCCTGCTAGTTTTCTCCATTCACTTATGATCAATCAGTCAATCACCACTAACTGATCAACTTGCATGTCGACCGATCAACCCCTCGTCTCCTTTTTCACTTTAACACATACGGCGAATGGAGTCTGCACAAACGAGGTTGAGTTAGGGCATCTCCAACGGCAACCCATAAATTTTCTTCCGCATTCATCCGCGGATAGGAGATCAGTCCACATACACGAATGCGGAAGGACGACATTCAACCGTAGCTGCACACATCCGTCCAACAAATCAAATCAACCGGACGAAATTCTTGCAAACACGACCGAATTTCATGCAAACACGACGGATTTCATATAAACACGACGAATTTCATTACATTTACATCAGTCTGCCTCTAGAGATGTATAATTAATACCTAATCTAAATTGTCATCGACGTCTGTTCTCCGTGTCCGGCCATGAACCCCGAGAACTGAAACTTCGCCTTCTCTAGCTCAACCTCGGTGCTCTCAGGCTCCGCCTCTGTAACCTCCTACTCCAATGGCCTTTACGTCACCGCCAAACGACTAATTGGCCGCCGATGTTCAGCCTACCAAGCTTGGCATCGACGGGAGGGGAGGAGTGGTGGCCTTCCTCGGACGTGAGCGCCGGCGACCATCCGTGCACTACTCTTCGTCGCTGCCGGCGGCGCCCGTGGATGCACCGGCTTCGTTGGGCGTGGCCTCGGTGTTGTCCTCCTCCTTGTTATCGGTGTCGCCGAACAGCGGCACACCCTCCTCGTCGGGGTCGTCCCTGGCCGCGGCCGTTACCGCTGCCACCCGCTGCCTGTACCGCCAACGCGTGAGGCGAATCTCGCGTGCGGAGCGGAAGGAGTCCATGATCACCTCCTGCTCCGCCAGGTCCGCGTCGGGCGCGACCGCCCTGTCGGCGACGAGCTGCTCCTCCGATTGCAGGTGCTCCTGGAGGTGGGCATGATTGTAGGTGGCGTCGGCTTGCGCCTTTAGGAACCGCTCCTCCTGCACCATGTCCATGTAATGGGCACGGGCTTCGTCGATGGTCACGGTGCAGTGCACCGGTGGTGGAGGCACGGTGGAGGAGGAGGGTGGTGCGGCGGAGGAGGAAGACGAGGGCAGCACCGCGTCGTCGTCGGCCGCGTCCTCCATTGGGACGTCGGCGCCCTCCGGCCGCCTGCCAGCCCGCCAGCGTGCACCAATGCTAGCCATCTCCTTCTTCTACTCCGACATGAGACCGTCCCAGAGAGCTTTGGCGGGGAGGAAGACATGGTGGGAGAGGGATCAGAGGCTGATGACTCTGGCTATGGCCGGGGCAGCGATTTATATAGCAATGACAGACGGCTTATGGATGGACGGGTGGCACCGAAGGAGACGCGTCGGCAACCATGTGCTATCAATGCGGGCGGCAGACGGACGGATGGGCGGTAGACGGACGGATGAGCGGCCGTCGTGTCGTTTCAATGCGCAACAGTCGCTTGCACTGGGAAGTGGCGTGGGCGGCGCTCTCTCGACCGGCGTGTCGCTGTAATGCAGGCGCCAGTGAGCGGGCGCGTTCGCTTTGGCCGGGCATGAATGCGGGCACTGACGCTTGTGCTCGGCATTGACCGTTTCGCGCGGGAGGGGAAAGGGGTTTTTGATGGACCAAGATGGTCAGAATCGGGCGAAGTAGCGGTCCGAACTTCCGCAAACCTTTCAAGTTTGTCTGCGGTTTGCAAGAGAAATCACGTCCATACCGTCCCGCGGACCGATAGAAGACCACGTTGGATGGCTTTCGTGGTCCGGACCGCGCGGTCCGGACAATTACCCGTGATCCGGACAATTGCGAGAGGTTTGCGGATTTGTTTTGGAGATGTCCTTACACATGCAAGGGCGTCCGTACAAATCAATGGGGGTGATGTACATCATTAGGGATGTGTCGACCTCGTGCATAAATTGATCATAAAAAGACGAATGGATTGAGGGTTACCTTTACGCTCTCGTGCATATCTGCTCTGTAGCTCTGGTTAGGCAAACCGATAATTCTCGCGCATGTGCTTGTGCCGCGAGTAATTTGTGCCATGCCTTTGCCGCCGCAGTGCTGTGGCCTACACATCGACACCATTTATCCAGAGATGTTTGTATAGTACTCCTATGTAACATTAAGAATGCACGCACTGCCGCCGGAAGCTGGCTGCTCACCCCAACTGCTTTCTGCCAACCGCTCAGTCGATCCGATCCATGAACCGTCGGCTGCCGGCATGCCCAACTAATCGCGCCTTCGAGAAGAAGTGTAAGGTCCGTCATTGCGATGTAACTCTGTTTGCTATCTGCGCTTACCTGATGATCCAAGTTTCCGCGGCCTCCTAGAATGGGCAATGGAGCATCTTGTTTCATTACATATTTGGGCAGGCGGATCGGATGACGGAGCAGGCGGCTCGCCTGATGCGCGGCCTCGGGGCCGGTGTGTATATTGTTTGCGTTTGTTGTAGGTCGGACCGGCGGCTCCGGAAATGGTTGAAGGGCGTTGACTTTGGTTGCTCGTGTGCTGGAGTAGGCGGCTCGCCTGGTGCACGGCCTCGGGGCCGGTGTGGATGTTGGAGCGACGGGTTCGGATTTGGTTGTAGGGTGTCGGCTCCGGTTGCTTGGGTGACGGAGTCGGCAGCAGTGACGGAGCTTCATGGGGCCAACCTGGGCCATGCCCCCCCCCCCCAGCTCACAAGCAAACATGCATATATACCTCTGAATTAGACATATTTTCCAGTACAAATCAATTGAAACCAACTATGTTTGCCCCCCTTCAGCCAATGGCCCCTCCAAGTATTCGGCTCAAGCTCCGCCACTGGTCGGCAGGTCGGTGTGTGCATTACTTATGTATCGGTTTTCAGCCAGTTTTCCTTATTAATTGATCATTTTTCTTCCTCTTAATAAAAAGGCAAAGCTCCTGCTGGTTTCTAAAAAAACATATTTGGACAGAAAGAAATTGTAGAGTAGGCTCGATTGCGGGCAGCCCTCATGCCGGTGCTGTCGGATTTTCGGGACACCGTTTCTTGGAGTCTCTTACCCTCGCTTCACAAGGCCGGTCCGAGGTACGTAGGTGTAGCATGTAGCGTACGCACGTCGTAATGCTTTCATTCCTCTCCGATATGCCAAGGTAGTTGGGCCTGTACTGGATCGCTTCACCTAGCTCAAGTAGTAATAGCTACGTAGATGTACCTGGAGCGTTTGATCCCCTAAGAAAAGCTGGACCTCGGCCAGGACCGGGGGCTAGGAGCTAGGGCATATTCCACTAGCATGCACGCCCTTTTTGTCTAGCGAGGAGATTGCCATAGTTAACCTAACGCTTGCTCGAGGAGGAGACCCAAAGAGACATGGCTGCGCGTCAAAGCCGGCAGCACACCGGCGTGGCGTTTGTGGATCGGAGCGTTTCCTGCCAAGTCAATATCTTCCGCTGTACGTATCAGTATCACTGACTGTTATGCTTCTACAGTTTGGTAACAAGATTTTTGTGGTGTAGATCTCAAATAGATAAGAACAGGGTGATGTTCTGGATGTAAATTGTAGCGAGTAGTTTTGGGTTGAATTGTAGGATGGCACAATAAATTTGCCCAACTAGTAGGAGTAACTTTGCACTGTTGCAGATTTGATTTCTAATCTATGAAGAATATTTGCATATCATTTTTATCGATTTGCTCTACCTCGTATAGAGGCCATCTCAGACCATGCACCCATCCTCTTAACCACTGGATTGCCCCGACCACAACACCGACGCAAGTTCAAGTTCGAACTGGGTTGGTTGCATCGGGATAGATTCCATGAAATGGTCAAGAAGGTGTGGGATAAACCGGCTGCTAGGCTTACCCCAATACACAAATGGAACAACAAAATGCGTGCACTACGTAAGTTCCTTGGTGGTTGGGCTAGGCACACGACAGGTATCCTCAAAAAAGAGAAGCTCCGGCTTTCATCTATTATTGATGAATTAGAAGCTTTGGCAGAGGTTAGACCTCTATCTGAGCATGAAATCGAGATCAAGAATCATTCGAATGCACAGATAGCTAACATGCCGCGTGAAGAGGAACTCAAATGGTACCAACATTCTAACTCTCAATTTATCCTGAAAGGTGATTCGAATACTAGATATTTCCATGGAGTCGCCAATGGCAGACACCGGAAGAAAATTATTCATTCCCTACAACAGGATGAGGGCACGATTGAGGGGCATGAGCAACTTAAATCTTATATCACCAATTATTATAAAAATCTGTTCGGAGCCCCAGAGGAAGGAAACTTCTCGATGGATGAGTCCCGGACAGATGACATCCCCCAGGTCTATGATGAGGAAAACTGCCTTCTAACAGCCCCATACTCCGAGGAGGAAGTTAGAAAGGCGGTTTTCCTAATGGAGCATAACAAAGCCCCAGGGCCAGATGGTTTTCCTGCTGAGTTCTATCAGAACTTCTGGGAAGTCATCAAATCGGATCTTCTACTTTTGTTTACCGACCTACATGCTGGCCAACTAGAATTGTTTCGCGTAAACTTCGGTCAGATTATTTTATTACCTAAGGTTAATGAGGCTGAAAGGATACAACAATATAGACCTATTTGCCTCCTTAATGTTAGTTTTAAAATATTCACGAAGGTTGCAACTATTAGGCTAAATTTGGTTGCTGAACATGTGGTTCGGCCTTCACAGACTGCTTTTATGCAAGGCAAACATATCCTTGATGGAGTTGTTATCCTTCATGAAACAGTCCATGAATTACACCGAAAAAAGATGAATGGAGTGGTACTCAAAATAGACTTTGAAAAGGCTTATGACAAAGTCAAGTGGCCTTTTCTTCAACAGACTCTCGGAATGAAAGGATTTTCTACAGAGTGGCGCGCTATGATCCATAGCTTCGTTTCAGGAGGTAGTGTTGCCATTAAGGTCAATGATGCCGTTGGACACTATTTCCAAACGAAGAAGGGATTGCGACAAGGTGACTCGATATCGCCCATGCTATTCAATATAGTGGCAGATATGCTAGCGGTCATGATTGAGCGTGCCAAAGTTGATGGTGGTCTCTCTATACTTCAATATGCCGACGATACGATTCTCTTCATGGATCATGACCTTGAGAAAGCGAGAAATTTGAAACTGATTTTATCAGCATTCGAGCAACTCTCGGGTCTTAAGATCAATTTTCATAAAAGTGAATTGTTTTGCTTTGGCGAGGCTCAAGACGAGGCCCACCTGTACGCTGAACTGTTCGGATGCGGGTTGGGCCAGTTTCCGATCACATATTTGGGGATACCGATACATTATCGGAGACTCACAAATGCTGAATGAAAACACGTTGAGGAGAGACTGCAAAAAAGACTTAGCAGTTGGAATGGTAAATTGTTGTCTCTGGGTGGAAGATTGGTCCTCATAAATTCAGTACTAAGTAATATGGTATTGTATATGATTTCCTTCTTCCAATTGCCGAAAGGAGTTTTACATAGATTGGACTACTTCCGATCAAGATTCTTTTGACAAGGAGATAGTGAGAGAAAGAAATATCGACTGGCTAAATGGAGTGTGGTTTGCCGTCCCGAAGACCAAGGCGGGTTGGGCATTCATGACCTTGAGGTTAAGAATAGGGCCCTCCTCGGCAAATGGTTGTTTAAATTACTAACGGAAGATGGTGTATGGCAAACCCTCCTGAGGAGGAAATATGTGGGTCCAAGGCGATATCCCAAGTATACTGGAAGCCTGGGGATTCCCACTTTTCGGCGGGTCCAATGGCTACGAAGAAATATTTCTTCTGGTATGGATCCTTCTCGATTAAGGATGGCTCGGAAATTAGATTCTGGGAGGACAAGTGGCTAGGAAATGTCACACTCCGGGAACAATATCTGGCTTTATACAACATTGTGTGTCACAAGGGTGATACCATCGCC
The DNA here is from genome assembly GCA_039707655.1 of Elymus sibiricus. Lineage (NCBI taxonomy): Eukaryota > Viridiplantae > Streptophyta > Magnoliopsida > Poales > Poaceae > Elymus > Elymus sibiricus. The sequence goes on along the minus strand of CM077667.1, from coordinate 97,339,743 downwards.
ACGGTAATGGAATCGTTTCCGCCAAATGTGACGTTCAGAAGAGATTTAATTGGACCCAGACTTCAATCGTGGAATATTCTGCTCCAGCGGTTGTCCACGGTGCAATTGTCACATGGGTCTGATGTATTCCGATGGAACCTCCATGGGAATGGACAATTCTCGGTGGAATCTATGTATAGAGCGTTAATCCAGTCTGAGGTGCCAGTTGATAATAACAAGAAGATCTGGAAGATGAAGATACCCCTTAAGAATAAAATTTTTGCATGATATCTTCGTCGCGGAGTCATTCTTACTAAAGATAACCTTATTAAGAGGAATTGGCATGGAAATCCGCAATGTGTCTTTTGTCACCATGATGAGACAATAAAACATTTATTCTTCCAATGCAAATTGGCTCGTTCTATATGGTCAATCATCCAAATAGCTTTTGGCTTGTATCCTCCATGTAGTGTTGCTAATGTATTTGGCAACTGGTTATATGGAATTGATTACAAGTTCAGAATTCTACTAAGGGTGGGAGCGCTTGCCATTATATGGTCGCTTTGGCTATGTAGAAATGATAAGGTTTTTAACGATAAAAGTACTTCTCTGTTGCAGGTTATCTACATATGTACCGGGATTCTTCGTTTATGATCCTCTTTACAACGTGTGGAGAATCGAGACCTGTTTACGGAGGTGTGTACACGATTGGAGGCTACGGCGAGGGATACTTTTACCCAACATGGGTGGCAGCATGATCTTAGGATTGGTGTCCCTCCGCTTTAGGCATTATACAGACTCTACATGTTTTTTGTATTTCGCCTTTTTATTTTTATTTTTATTTTTTGTCACATGACCTTGTTTGGCTGTGTGCATCTTAGTTATGCAGAGGCCGGGTGTAATGCTTAAATCTTTTAAGTAATAAAGCGCCCCTTTTCGGAAAAAAAACATAATTTCTTGGATGCTGCTTTTTATAGAATAATAGTAATCCTACCATTAAGCAGTCCAAGAACAACTATGCATTTTGGATCAAATTTCATTTAGCACTATTCCTGGAGTCATTGTCTTCGAACCTTCAGTACCCGAAACCGTATAACTATGCTCCATCGTTCTAGTAAGCTTGACAATTAACATGTCTTCGTATTTCCAAAGATGTCAAGGACCTTCATATCTTATCTCTATATATAGGGCTACTTAGAAGATCACAATGACACCCATATCAAGTGTTCACCAAAAACTTTTTTGTATATATATGTGTATTGATTATTATTAAGTGCCCCAAAATTTAGTTTCGCCCCGGATCCCTAAAATCTCAGGACCGGCCCTGTCGGCTGAGTTCTCCGCCATCTCTACATATCCTGTACAAGGTCATTCGCCCACTATTCCTTGGCCATCCCCTCTGTTGAATGCCCCCATTGCCTTTAGAGATCAAGATCTTTGTGACAACTACTGCATGACCACCTACTCTTTGGGACCGAGGGGCTTAAGCGGATGCGATGTCCTGGAAATAGGGACCCACATAATGTTCTCATACACGGCAGCACAGGCCCTCTGGAGTTTCGTACGTGAGGCACTAGGGCCCGACTGGGAGGCCCTGGACTTTGTGGAGTTCCTTGAGACTAGAGCTATGCTAGATGGCCGCTTATTCTGGCTACTCTTCGCGGCGTTGTCGTGGACATTCGGGACGACTCGTAATAAGAGCGGGTCTTTCCGCGGCGGGATTCTAGCTTATTCTTCAAATTCCTTGCTTCTTTGCAGCACCAGCACCCGCTTTCTCGGCAGCGTGACCGCGACCGGCTCGGGGTCATGCTGGATGCGCTTCTGACTACCGCGCGCCGCTTATCCTCTTCATAGGGGCCTTTTATCTATTTCTTCTATGTTTTTTGGCGTGATTGTGTTGTTGCATCAGCCATCTTATTTGTTATGACTCTTGAGACTCGGTTGTACGGATGTTTGCTCAGGGAGAATGCCTATTTCGAGAGAGGCAAACCAATAATTTTCGTGCATGTGCTTGTGCCCCGAGTAATGAGTGCCATGCCACCTTTGCTGCCGCACTGATGTGCCTGAAGCTGGCTGCTCGCTCAGACTGTTTTCTGCCAACCGCTGAGTCATCCAATCCATGAAACGTCGGCAGTCGGCGTGCCCAACTAATCACACCTTTGTTATCTTAAACAAAGGATTGCACGTTCAAGAGCCAATGCATGTCTATTGGGGCCATTGATGGCCATGTCGTCTTCTACTTCTTCAACACATCATCTCTGGGGCGGAGGATGGTCGCTAGTGCGTTCCTATCTTCGCGCTCCCCGACTATGTTGTGCTTCATGGCCTTGCAGTAGCCCACAATACCAGCTATGACAGTATGGGGGATTCATACCAACAATACCAGCTATTGGATGAAATACGCGGGATATTTAAAGTAAATCCTTTCACTTAGGATGAGAGGAAAATAATGATTTTTAGCCCGACGGTAATCTCCAGAGCGAAAACATGGCTATTAACTCACCCCACTGGTTTTTCTTTGACACTTGGGAACACTATAAAATAAGAGATTTCTCTTGATGGATACTTCTGTCTTGTAAAATCATTTTTTAACCAAAAATGTGTTCATGACGGTTGAACCGTCACGCCGACCCTTTCTGTATGCACATCATAAAGATTTGTCTACTATGTGTTAAAAAACACAATTAACCATAATCAATTGAGAGCACATCAGTTTTATCTTAAAGCAACATTTTGCTGGCCTTTTAAAGTTCATGATATGTTGGACTATCTTTGCATGTGCTTCTCTAACCGCGTTGCTTACATGCATAGGATGTTTCGCCAGGTTTCATTATGAATGATTCGCAAAAAAAAAGGTTTCATTATGACTGGTTTACTCCATTCGGTTGACAGTTTTTTGTTGTTTCGTTATCTCCTTATCACCGGCTCACCTTGCCGAAATTCATATACACCTCATGTAAAATTATTGGGCATATATGCCTTATGCAAAAATGTTGTCTTCCTACTCACCTCATGTAAAATTATTGGGCATATACACCTTGTCTTACGCTCAATAGTTTATATTTTACACTACATAGTTTATGCTATGTTATGTTGAACACCTATCTATACCATTTTTCATACCGTTATTTATAATTTACGTAACTCCAATTGCCCAGCCATATTTTTCGTAGTCCTCGTCCTACTACAAGTTCCTAGTCCATCGAAGCAATATCAAATTATGTGTCAAACAGACCTCCTAAGAAAATACACGATAAATTTGTTCTTGCATTTTTTTCACTATTTCACGTTGTGTAGTTTTAAATTATTGTATATTGAACATCTATGTGTGTTGCCGCAAAAGAAAAAAATCGCCTATGTTTGTGATTTTATGTTGTTTATTAATATTTCAAATTTCTCCATTTATTATTATTTTCAGTTGCATAGTCATATTTTTTTTCTTAGGTCTACTTCCAGTACATGCTCGTAATCACTAAATTATGTGTTACTTAGACTCGATGCATGTGGCTAATGAGCAAAAAAATGTTGATGCTTGCTACCTTCTTTGTGGTCAGCATGATGTCATCAATAGTAATTAGCATGCATGAATGTATCGCTCATGCGTACAAATTAAGAAGTGCTACATTGAAAAAGGTTGGTTCTTGCTTTCTTCTGATGTATCATGACACCATCAACTATAATTAGCATAGAAATCAGATTGGCTTTTTCATGCAGATTAGCCAGTGCTGGCATCGGAAAAATAGAGTTGGAGGCTAGTTCCTCTGATTGTCATATGCAAGGTTCAAGTATTGAATAACAAGAGTTAAAAATCAGTATTTACCAACAATAGTGCACTTAATATAAATATTTGTATTATTTTTCTTCAACAATTTGTGATACCGTTGCTTCTTTGATAGAAAAATTAAACCGGGACATTTGGCTGCTAGGGGAGATAATGGTAGAGAAAGCAATATTGTGGGCACAATAAAAAAAGTAGCAAGTTATGATGACTGGAAAAAATAGAGAATTAGAGTAAGATGAGAAGACATCGAAGCATGTGGATCATGTATGTTATAGTACTAATAGAAAACCATGATTGCAATGTGGCAAGACAGAAGATTTTACCAGTTTGAAACCATTCACCAATAATTATGTTGACTTAGACTGAACAACATAGAGAATTAGAGTAAGATGAGAAGACATTGAACCATGTGAATCACTTACTATATAGTATTAATACGAAAACATAATTGCAAAGTGGCAAGTGACGAGGTAGGGAATTGAATGGACAATAAAGTTCATATGAAGCCATGAATATTACATATTTCCTAGATACCATAACAAAATTGTGACAAAGTATCAAGGAATTGGGTAAAAGAGTATTTGGTATTTCATTGTCACACATCCAGATGTTTGACAACAACTTAGTACAAAATAGGAACATACTTAGAAATAGATAGAAAACCTAGCCGCGCAAATGCGCGGGTCACCCCGCTAGTTAAAGAAATAGCAAAGGGGTGGTTTGGGTTGTCGATAGAAAAGAACTGATGAGATCCATAATATGTTCTAGATCAAAATGATATACATAGACTTAAAGAGTTCTTTAGCTTTCATCCAGTCCGTATACTTCCTAGCTACGACTACAAGCACTGGAGTGATCCGAAGGAGCACCACCATCATTGCCCCTCTCTCATGGACACCGAAGAAACCTTGTTGTAGTAGAAGATTGAGAAATTGGTGCTGAGCACCCTAGGGTCATCACCATGAACACAACTCCATCACCAAGGGAAATGGGCATCACATATGCAAAGGTGAATCTTCTCATTTTCGAGTGCCTATTAGTGCCCTACGAGAATGGTATACTACTTGACCCCCCTGGTGCATGTGTATGTTTGAGCCGAGCGTTACACGAGTCAAGGAGGAGTGCAATCACAAGAGTACGTCCACACCATCTATGAGGGAAATGAAGGCGAAAGAGCAAGACGAAGCCCGAGCTGCCACTGGAAGTGCACAGCCGGACATCCGGGCACAAAGTCGGACATCCTGGCTCCGGTTGGACATCCGGGTACCAAGCAGACGTCCGGGCACACATCAGGAGAACTGTCCCACGAAGCTAGACATACGACTAGCTAATTGTACATCCGACTTCTAGAGCATGCACCCTTCCCGGACATCCTAACACCTTCCCAGACATTCAACATCATATCAAATGTCTGCCCCTACCAACATAAGTTTTGGGCCAAATCCCATGTATCCCTCTCTCACTTACCACTCAATGTCTAGGACTACATATATATCCCACTTACCTTTTCATGGCTAGGACTATATATATGTCCACCCGACATCCTCATTAGAGTTAGCTAAGAATGGAGAGAAGAGAGAGCTCAACTGAACTACCACCCCTAGTGGTATCCCCTCCTTTTGGGAGAAGAACTATTCATGGTTGACAAGACTTCTTATGGGAGAAGAACCATCCATACTAGCCAAGACCTCCAAAGGAGAAGGATTCCCCAAGTGAATCATCAAGACCCATATCTCCTAGATATTTGGATGAACCACCTTTGTATCTTTTTCCCTTGTTGTGGTTGAATGCTTGAGATCCATCCCTTTGCCCTTATGATCAGTGTATCTTGTGTGTGGATATTGTCCAATAGAGTGTTCCTTTTGTGTGATTTCCCCATTGCGTATTTCGTGTCTTTCCCAAAATCCACATCCAATTCATTAAGATTGGGCAAAATAGGGCTTGGCCTTATATCATAAGTCGTTGTGCTAAGGCCCCACAGGATCAAGGCACTAGCGATGAAGATAAGCGTAGATCATGATTCACGAATCATTATCGAATATATTTCTATCCCCGTGTTTGTTTCTTCTTCATAATACATTGTTGTACTTTGCAAACGTAGTTGAGAGGTGTTGGATTCTAATTTTAAAATATATCTATTATAGTGCTCCGTATATGATTTAACACACATAAGTTCTGTACATGATTTAGTCTGGTAATTTTCTGTCTACTCACCTTTGTAAGTCACAAAAGGAGATGACATATGTTCCTCCTTCTTTCTTCTTTACATACAGCCATAATAGCTTGATGCCTAAAACAATCTATGATAGTCCATATTGGACCGCCCAACCAAACATCTGAGTATTATTTTGGAGATGCCGCCCCAACATAAACAGAGCGAGCATCAAATGTTAAAGGTTTGAGGCATGTTTGAATCAATTGAAGCCACACTTTGCATATATATAACATAAATGAGAAGGCATACGTAAGTGTAGTTTCTCGAGTTTAGCAAAGCATTGGCATTAACGGCAGCAAGAGCTAGCACTATCTGGTTAACTTCCAAGCGACGTGTCCTTATGCATAGTCGGCAAGATCTCGAACCTCAACCATACTATAACAGGAGAAGAACTTGCAACCCGAATCGGCAAGGAAACCACAAGAAACACCTGATGCATAAAGTAGAAGTAGTAATAGTGTATGCTCTGTTATGGCCACAATATTTGTGTAGATGGATCTCGTGACCTTTAGTATCCAGGAGGATGTTGATGTATTTATTAAAAATCATTAATGTAATATAGACAATTAGAGTAAGGCGATCATGCATTGAATCATAGGGAGATATTCCATTTTAAAAATTGGTGAACAAAAAGCAATTACAATCGGTGATAGGATGGATTTAGAAAGATATCAATTCTTGGCGGAAAAAGTTTTGAAAATGGGACCATGGACTAGATAGATAATATCAAGTTACACAACTACGATTTGATGATTTTATTTGTATTGCGCTAAACACACTTGCTATCATCTTGACATAATGAATGTACACTTGCAAACACAACAAATATAAACAAATGAATATATCGACATTCTATTGTGTCATAAGAAAATAAATATTAGATTATATTCATTTTATCGAAACGAGCTCGGCAGCAAGTCAGACATTGTGTTCTTGCAACATTGGGCCAAATAACTCAAATTACGACTTATGTCTTGTGTTTGGAAATTTTAGAACTCACCTCAGACATCTAAGATTTATGACTTATTTGTTCTTATATGAAAATAAAATCTCTAAAAACCCCTACCTCCCCCACCCATCAGGCAGGGGAGTAGCTGCAAGGACCACAAGCACAGGGAAAAAAGCGTAAAGTGATATAATTCTATGAGATGGAACTAATACATGAGAAAAAAGGCTTGATCCTTCGGCCAGAAGGCGAAAACCTTTCTTTAATCTTCCGCATCATGCACGATGAGTTGAAGGGATCTGTTCGCACATGAACACATCACCGTGTACCTCCAACGCCGAGGGTGATGCACCACAGCTCACGTCGGAGGAGACCCGTCCCGAAGCGCGGTACACAAGCAATCCGGCGGGCGCTTTTTGAGGACCCGAAACCCCACATGGCCGGGAGGGACCCCGTCAGGGCGCACAGCGGCTATGGGCTGCCATAGGTCGACCTGATCGCCCCTAGGGCCTCATGGATCGCTGCCCTCCAAGCGAAGAACGAACGAAGAACGAGGAAGTAGAAGAAGAACAAGGGAGAGGGATAAAGGTAAAGGTAAAAATTGGTGGATTGATTTGTTCGATTGTGTGTTGTTCAATCGGTCGTCACCTCTTATATATATATGAGGCGACTGGACTTTCCGTACAAGAAAAGGACTCAAATCCCGTCCAAAACATCAAAAGTTAACCTAACTCGGACTACGAGGGCCGGAACTTCCGGTCGGCCCGGAACTTCCGGGCTAAAATTACGTTGAGTAGCCTTCTTGTACTGATGTTGTAGGTCGCATATGACTTCTGATCATGATGACCCCAAAAGCAAAATTGTAGAGCTTGAAACGCAGAATATTTCTTCTGTTGATCACATTTTCATCGGAGGTCATCTTGGAGTTCAATTCGGGCCCGCAAAACTGCAAAAGATGTTAAATTCCAGTTTTCGGGGCGAACCGCGTGCAAACTTTCAGTTTAGCCCGGAACTTGCCCGGAACTTCCGGGGGCAGACTTTGGCAGCTCACCGTTTCAGCTGTAACTTTTACATCTGAACTCCGATTTAGAAAAGCTTTATATCCAAATCGATTGCCTCGATGAGACGAAGACAATCCATGTAGAACCTTTTCTCATATAAGGCCATCTTGGACGCGTAATCTGCCGAACAGTAATCTGCATATGAAATCTTAGTACTTTGAGCACAATTTCGGTCTTCGAAATGAGATCGGATGATGATGGCCCAAACTAATAAAATATTCATGTCAATACTAGGGAACTTTTTATGTAGAATCCTTCTTTATTTGAAGCCATCTTAGTTATGTTTTATTGCATGCCAAAATCTGGTGTCAACACATGCCCCCCTGTTTTTCGGCAAAGCTTGTGTGCCGAAAAATAACTTGTTTAGAGTTTGTTCTAAGGACGATGTCAACACTCCATCGGCCATTCTTCATATGCCTAGGGCGATAAGTATATATCAACCAATTATATGTGTTTAGGGAGATAGTTATATATCGGTCGTTGCTTGTTCGAACCCTTGATGCAAACTTGGGTGAAACCTTCCCAACTTCATTTACAATCTAGCGATAAAGTTCCATATATATGTACCTCAAAGCCATTCTCCGAACTATATTATTCACCCTTTCGCTAGGATTTTGCTAATGATCAAGAACAAACTTCCTCTAATCCTTCTTTTCGCATGCATAAATTTTTTATTAGTGGCCAAAGCGGTGGGCTCTGGTTCGGCCTTATCTATGTCGGTGAGACCAAGTATCGGCTATTGATAGATATGTAATACACCATGATCAACATGGAAACCGGATGCTTGGTGTGCCAACTCATTTTCTCTTCAATTATCATGTCTAGATGTACGAGCAATAAAGCAACCCAAAGTAAATCTTATATCTAGACATACCTCAAGATAAATTATAAGTGATTCGTAAAAATATTGATAACCCTTGGACATTTGTTACACTACCCATAAAGAATCACCAAATGCCGCAATATGTGTAGCACTTATGGCGACCAAAAGCTCCAAACCGAATAACAATGCATATTCGGCTTTGATTATGTGTAAAGAACATTTCAAGCAGCATGAGGCTCCACAAAATAGCACCATAAGGAGATATAGGAACAACACCAACACCTTGGCCATTGTTATGAATTCAACAATCAAAACATAATCTCCATAGTATTAGAGAGACAAACCTAAATTATATATTATGCATGTCATAAATCTGATGCACAATAGTAAAGCCAACAATGATTTGGCCTCTCATACATTTGAAGATATATGAGCCAAATCATTTTCAATCAAGTCATAAGCAACTCGCCAATTCTACAACTATGAATTGGCCTATGGAACATATGTTGAATGACATCTGTTATAATGTCTCTACTCCATGCAAGCATGGTATAGGTATAAATATAAATTTCAATGAACATGCAGCTTGTCTCAGTTTCCAATAGGACTACCGACGATGCAAGAATATTCCATCGGCCACACTTAGATAGATTTTAGGGCGATAGATAAATACCGGCCATAACCATGAGGTCCATGTAAACTCTATCTACCAAAAACATGTATAGCCGGAATAAACAAATGAAATAACAAATCAAGTATTTCGGCTCTTTGGATCAGCAACAAACTCGTAGCTAATCAAATGTATTGTGATTTGGTAATACCCTTTCATGATATAAGAAATTATATTGCATCCATGGATTAAAATAAGCCCATGGAGGGTAACCAATCATACCTGATGAAGAATTCCATAGCATAGGCATTAATGGCATAGTTGAAGAATATGGATATTGTTTGAACCGAAGATTTTGCGCAAACCTTCGGCTTGGTTGTTTGGAGCTTTCATTGTTCTCCTTCTTCACCCTTGCTACACTTTTTGCAATGGAAGCTTTCGCATCATTCCTATTTTGAATACTTCCTTTGGGAACCCATGCCATGTTACTCTTTTCAAGTTCTTGTGCATTAATCTTTTGCAATTTCTTCTTTTGCCAATATGATAAACTGAGTGGGCACCTCCGCTGTGATTCTGTTTCAACCAATGGCAACTCTTTTTTGACCTTGTGCACCCTCAACTTCTTTTCTTCAGATTTGGCATTTTGATTTTTAACAATTGATTGCTTCACTTCTTTGCCTTTTGTAGCCAATGTTAACTTTTAATTGTCTCTTTATCTTTTAAGATCAAATCTGAACTGACACTCTTGCGACTATCCTTTTTAACTCAATAAACTTGCTTGACCAGCTCTATCTTCTTTCTTGAGCTCTAGACCGATTCTTTTTTATTGAAACGGTCTTGAACATATGACTGCTCACTAAACATTGGTCTTCTTAGAGCTGCATAATATTAGTGAGATGATTTATAATAAGATGGAGAATGTGCCCTTGTATCATACCTATCCCATGATGGATATGGATTTACGTGAGCATAGGGAGGCATCCATGACATTGACATTGGCGGCCCAAAATGAGGATATGAATATGTTGCACGAAAATTCTCACTTTGTCAATACCGACCCTCAAACTTGCGCCTAGGTGATGATCTTGATGCTTTTGCACTATTTGGCCGATAAGCACTTTTTTCTTGAGTCGCTTTTTGATATTTAGCTAGTAACTCTGCAAAAGTAACTTTTGATTTGTTGCCCTTGTGCTTACTTTGGCCTTTGTTTTCTTTGGTTGTGCTTGCATTGATTATTGGATTTTCTTGTTGCCCCCCAGTCCTTGGTGTCTTCATTGTAACCTCGATAGAACTCATGCTATCAAGAATATTTTCATTGTGTTGAACAACCTATTTACTTGAAAGCTTGATCCCATCACCTGCAGTTTTTATCTTCTCTTTAAATGGATCGGCTTGAAGCAACTGATACAAAAACTTTTTGCCATCAGGACCAATCGGAATAGACTGGTCATCCCTTGGTGTTTCAACAGATTTCAACCATCCTTTGTCTATGGCCGATTTAACTATTTGACGAAACATATTGCAATCCTCAAAATTGTGCTTGAACGAATCATGCAACTTACAATACATTCGTCCTCAGATTGATGGCTTGACATGGTGATCAAGAATTCTAATATAATTATTTCTCAACAACAAATCAAAGATTTGATCACACATGTTCGAATTGAAGGTAAACTTCTTGCTTTCTAGCCGATCTTGATGTGGGAACGGCTTTGAAACTAAGCGCATGAATGGTTCAGATTTAGCATCTTTCCATTCGGCTATGAATTTTCTCTCACATTCTTTTTCCGATGTCATTGGATAAGATATTATACTCGCATCGGTTTTCTCAAAAGAATTTAATCTTGGCTTTAAATTTCTAAAACAGAAATAGTTAGAACATACATGCCTCAATTGAGACCTGATGTAAGCCAAGTATGAATCATGCAAAGCTATCCAATTATATATGAACTTTAGATAAAGCACTGGGGAAAGACTTGGCTGCAATAATAAGTTATTATCGGTCTTTATAAATGGTGCAATGGGTTGACCGATATGCTCGATAACAATTTTATTGCTAACAAGTAAATTACCCTTCTTCATTGGTCTTTCAAAAGTATTTATGATAATTTTTCCAATAGATGCATCAAGAATAAAGTTGTGACCAAATCTGAAAATTGGTAAATTACTTGCTAGACATACCTCTTCAAATATGTTGGGAGAGCATGATGTTGTTGTGACTTGAAAAATATCTTGCTCCATCCTTGGATGGCTCCCCAACGCATTTTCATCATCTTTTTCTTGATTCCATGCATCATTACTTTGAAGATCCTTGTTAACCGAACTTTTTTCGGCTATTTGTTCTTGTTCTGGAGGCTTGTCAATTGTTGTGGCATGGAACTCATAGGGTAGGAAGTAGGTTCAATTAACTTTAGAAAAATCAAGGGTGGTCATTTTGCTATGTTTGTCATGCCCTTTCTCAATAATACTTGCCTCTTTGGATTTGATGGATTCGAAATATATACTACTTGATTCGGCTTTTTTCTATCGAAGCACTTTCATGTTTCGAATCATCCTTATTTTCATTGATTCTACCAATTGGCAATACTTCTTTTCTTTGAGCCAATTTTTCTTTTGTTCGTTTATGGCAGCGGGCGGCAAAACTAGCTTTAAGTTTTTTCTCAATTTCAGCCCACTCCGGATATGATTGCCCCCCAACGCTTTTAGACTCTTTCGGCAATGACACATGGGTGATGCTGAAATTTTGCAATTCTGTAGGGGGTGTGTAATATGATGTAGTACTAGGTGAAGGCTTATGCATCGTTGCAGAACCATATTCTTGCTCGCCAATTCTATCAATTGGCAAAGATTCATCTTCTTGTAAAACTCTAGCTTTTATTGCATTATAATAAGGAACTAGCCCCTTATCATGTTCTTCATGAGAAAGAGCACTAATCATGTTATTTCGGGCTATATCCCTTTTTAATGAAGCCACATCCCATTCTGTAAGGGATTGCTCCACAACACTTTTGGATTCTTTCGGCAATGGGTGGTTGCCGAAATTCTGCAATTGCATAGAGGGTGCATTATATGGTACAACATTAGGTGATGGCGTATGCATCCTTGCGGAATTTTCACTTATTCGGCTATGACCATGAAGGTGCGGAGCCGAATTATGAACATCTAGAGTTGTGTATGGTGCCAAAAAAATACTAACACGAGGTGTAGCATATCATGGCTGGTAATTGGCCGAATAGCTAGTAGCATGGCCAATTCTCCCGTCCATCGGTATGTTTGGATCAACATATTGAAAATCAGTTGTCGATGAATAAAAAGGTGAAACATTTGGTTGCATGCTATTGGAAGTTTTTACATGGGGTGTTTCAATTTAATTAACCGAACTCATCATGTGGTTCATCGGCATACAAATTTGTGGGGTTGCCGATGTATGAGAGTTGGAATACATATGTTGTATGTTACTAGTATCATAGGAAGTTGAAGCATTTAAATTACTTTGAGTCGGCCCTTGCATGCAATTAGATGCATGATTGAAACAACTAGGGCTGGCCGATAGAGTATACATATTGAATGATCTAGCAACACCATATGAATTATTTGCATCTACATAAGAGGATTGGGTGTTCATATTACCTTTGTAGATAGCAAACCCTAGATGACGATCTCTTCGTAGCAAGAACAGGCCGGAGAACGTTCAAAGCTTCTGTCCCCAACGGAGTCGCCAAAAAGTGTGTTCGCACACGAACACGTCACCGTGTACCTCCAACGCCAAGGGTGATGCACCACAGCTCATGTCGAAGGAGACACGTCCGGAAGCGCAGTACGCAAGCAATCCGGCGGGCGCTTTTGAGGACCCGAAACCCCACACGCCCGGGAGGGACCCCGTCAGGGCGCACGACGACTATGGGCTGCCCTAGGTCGACCTGATTGCCCCTAGGGCCTCGTGGATCGCAGCCCTCCAAGCGAAGAACGAACGAAAAACGAGGAATAAGAAGAAGAACAAGGGAGAGGGATAAAGGTAAAGGTAAAAAGTGGTAGATTGATTTGTTCGATTGTGTGTTGTTCAATCGGCCGTCACCTCTTACATATATGTGAGGCGGCTGGACTTTCCGTACAAGAAAAGGACTCAAATCCCATCCAAAACATCAAAAGTTAACCTAACTCGCACTACGAGGGCCAGAACTTCCGGGCTAAAATTATGTCGAGTAGCCTTCTTGTACTGATATTGTAGGTCGCATATGACTTCTGATCGCGATGACCCCAAAAGCAAAATTGTAGAGCTTGAAACGAAGAATATTTCTTCTGTTGATCACATTTTCATCAGAGGTCATCTTGGAGTTGAATTTGGGCCCGCAAAACTGCAAAAGATGTTAAATTCCAGTTTTCGGGGCGAACCGCGTGCAAACTTTCGGTTTAGCCCGGAACCTCCCCGGAACTTGCCCGGAACTTCCGGGGGCAGACTTTGGCAGCTCACCGTTTCAGCTGTAACTTTTACATCCGAACTCCGATTTAGAAAAACTTTATATCCAAATCGATCGACACAACGAGACGAAGACAATCCGTGTAGAACCTTTTCTCATATAAGGCCATCTTGGAGGCGTAGTCTGCCGAACAGTATTCTGCAAATGAAATCTTCGTACTTTGAGCACAATTTCGGTCTTCGAAATGAGATCGGATGACGATGGCCCAAACTAAGAAAATATTCATGTCAATACTACAGAACTTTTTCATGTAGAATCCTTCTTTATTTGAAGCAATCTTAATTATGTTTTATTGCATGCCAAAATCTGGTGTCAGCAGGATCTCCTTGAAAATCATGTTCTTTGTTCCCTTCAAAATGATTCAAGCTCCGATAATACAAATGGCCATAAATATTGGCTTATTCCACAACTATTTAAGGAGCTGTGTTGATGGAGAATGGTTAAAAGGCTACATATTTAATTTGATTTTATTTCTTAATTGTTAAAATGGTGTGGTCACTTATATCATGTAGGTCTTATTTCTTGGAAAAGACTGGTAGAATAAAAAAGAGCGAGAATATACTGCCACATCATAGAAGGGTACAACTCAATGACGTACTTATGATAAAAATCATGCGAGGCTCTATAACACTAAATTTGATATACCACTTCTTTCCAAATATGTAATACCTCATCATATTGTGAACCTAAATTTGACAATAAAATATGATTTATATGATAAAAACTATACCATTGGATTCATACGGCATGAAGTTTTAGATGGTATGATTTTCATGGCATATAACTTACATTTTGTTACTTAGATGCACGGTAAAATTTGACTCAAAATTTGAAGGGTGTTACATATTTTTAAGGAGATAGAGTAGATTAATCTTAGGTGTAGCTATAGGAATACAAAAAAATTAGTTTGATGTTAGATGAGTATAACGTGTATCTAAAATGATGTAACATACATGGTAAGAAAAAGTGCCATGGAAAGAGTTAATAATTGATAGAAGATCGTGGTACTCAAAAGATTAATGAATTTGCAAAAGCAACTCTTATTTTATTTTCTCCTCAATGCAGTAGAGAACATAGCATGAATGCTTATCCGTTATATTTTGGTAATTCTAATGTCATGTCCAGGGTATGCGGTAGAAACATCTTAATTTGATGGTGTCATGATACATCAGAAGAAAGCAAGAACCAACCTTTTTCAATGTAGCACTTCTTAATTTGTTCGCATGAGCGATACATTCATGCATGCTAATTACGATTGATGACATCCTGCTGACCACAGAGAAGGTAGCAAGCATCAACATTTTTTTTGCTCATTAGCCACATGCATAGAGTCTAAGTAACACATAATTTAGTGATTATAAGCATGTACTGGAAGTACCTAAGAAAAAAAATATGACTATGCAACTGAAAATAATAATTGATGGAGAAATTTGAAATATTAATAAACAACATAAAAGCACAAACATAGGCGTTTTTTTCTTTTGCGGCAACACACATAGATGTTCAATATACAATAATTTAAAACTACACAACGTGAAATAGTGAAAAAAAATGCAAGAACAAATATATCGTGTATTTTCTTAGGAGGCCTGTTTGACACATAATTTGATATTGCTTCGATGGACTAGGAACATGCAGTAGGACGACGACTACGAAAAATATGGCTGGGCAATTGGAGTTAAGTAAATTATAAATAACGGTATGAAAAATGGTATAGATAGGTGTTCAACATAAAATAGCATAAACTATGTAGTGTAAAATATAAACTATGTAGCGTAAGACAAGGTCCAACGGTGAGTAGGAAGACAACATTTTTGCATAAGGCATATATGCCCAATAATTTTACATGAGGTGTATATGAATTTCGCCAAGGTGAGCTGGTGATAAGGAGATAACGAAACAACAAAAAACTGTCAACCGAATGGAGTAAACCAGTCATAATGAAACCTTTTTTTTGTGAATAATTCATAATGAAACCCGGCGAAACATCCTATGCATGTAAGCGACGCGGTTAGAGAATCACATGCAAAGATAGTCCAACATATCATGAACTTTAAAAAGCCAGCAAAATGTTGCTTTAAGATAAAACTGATGTGCTCTCAATTTTTTTTGAAATAGAGAGTTGTATTAATTAAAAGAGGAAATATTGTTCTTACAATCTTGCAAGGCCACACTCAACACACATGTTGGCACTGTCCCTTGCATAACACCACCACGCAACTCTCTACGCCCAAACTGGGCAAGACTATGAGCTAACCTATTGACCTTCCTATCTACTTTACAAACTTTCATCTCTCTGTTTTCGTGCTTGATGGCATGAAATTCCTTTGCAATCACACCAATTTCCGATCTATCGACACATGCGGGGTCAAGCGCCCTTGCCACCGAGCTGCTGTCAGCCTCGATAACTAAATGGAGGTTTGTAGACAGCATCGCTTTCCGTAATCCTTCTAGACAAGCACTAGCCTCCGCGAAATCCGCTCCTTTGCATCGCGGGATGTAGTCCCAGGCGGATAAAATAATTCTTCCGTGGTGATCTCGAACCACAGCTCCCCACGCACCAGTTCTACTCCTCCAAGAAACTTCCATCAACATTAACCTTTGCCCACCCTAGATCAGGCTTTTGCCAATCATTCACCTTAGTATCATCATGTTGTTTCAAACTTGGCAATTTAAACATAGGGATTTTCCCTTTACGATCGATCTCAGAGTTTCCGCTCTCGATCATGCGTAGGCTTACTAAGTAGTTTTGCAAAAATCTAGCGGAATGGGAAATTTTTGCTTTACCTTTCGCGAAGATCGCATCATTTCTATGGTAACACACACGCCACCAAAAAAGCATAATTTTTTTCCTTAGGTCTTCACTCACCTTATCTAACAGGACAAGAACCCAATCCTTTCCTGTGTAGTTTATTTCGTGTTCAGGGGGCAAGTTCCAAACATCCTTCATTTCATGCCAAAGGGCCCTTGCAAAGGTACATAGGTGTACAGCATGAAAGCCCGTTTCGTCATCCGCACCATACACGTTACAAATCGGGGTGAGGCCTGGGATACGTCAAAATCTGGGGTGAGGCCAAGTAAAGATACGTACCTTTTGGGGCACATTTGTTTTCCAAATAGTATTCCATATAGTGCGGTCCCCTGAACTGTTATGGCTGGACCCGGTTATTTTAACATTCTTCTCATCCATGGAGAGCCTATAGGCCCTACAGACAGTGAAAATTCCATTTTTTTCCGGCTGCCAAGCGATATAATCATCCTCATCATAGTTTGGTAGTCGAATGCTCAGAATATCATTCGCATCTTGCTGTGTAAATATATACCTGATGGCGTCCTCCTTCCAGGCATGAGTTTCTTGGTCAATGAGATCCGCAACCCACCGGATATGGGAGTTTGTTGGATTTACATTGATTTTCATGTTTCCCCTCGGGATCCAATTGTCTCTCCAGATGCGGACACGCCTTCCATTACAGATGCGCCATATGCATCCTTTCTTGAGAAGTTCCAAACCGTGCATGATGCCCTGCCAACCCGGTGATGCATTATGAATAAACGCCGTGTCAAGATGGTCAGCCCCATGATAATATTTTGCCTTAAGGACTCTCGCACACAAACTATCCGGATATGTAATAAGTCGCCAGGCTTGCCTCGCAAGGAGAGCCTGGTTAAAAACTCTAAGGTCCTTGAAACCCATACCTCCCAGGTTTTTGCGTTGTGTAAGTTTCTCCCAACTCAACCAGTGAATATGACGGCGGTCCTTGTCATCTCCCCACCAGAAGTCTCTGGTCATGTGCATGAGCTCCACACAAAGTGTTGCTGGAAACTTAAACACACTCATTGCAAAGGTGGGGATCGCCTGAGCCACGGATTTTATCAGCGTCTCCTTAGCACCACTCGATGAATATTTTTTCGTCCAATCATTCATTCTTTTCCTGGCCTTATCCTTGGTTGACTTGAATTTGCCCTTAACTATGCGCCCTTCTGGGACCGGCAGGCCTAAATACTTCTCATCAAAACTCACTGTCTCCACATTCAGAATATTTATTACATTTTGGCCGTCCTCTTGTGAGCATTTGTTTCCAAGGAGTAATGAGCATTTAGATGGGCTGATCCTCTGGCCAGTGGCTCTCTCGTAACTGTTGAGAATGTGCTTCACCTTGTTGGCTTGATCATTATTTGCTTTAAAAAAGAGAAGGCTATCGTCTGCAAATAATAGGTGTGAGATACCGGGGCTTTGACGATAGATTTTTAGCTCCTGCAACTCACCCGCTTCGATTCTGCTCTGTATTAGACGTGAAAGCCCATCTGCGACAAAAAGGAAAAGATATGGGGAAAGTGGATCTCCCTGTCTCAAGCCACAGGTAGGAGAGAAACTCCGCAAGAGGTTCCCATTGAAACGGACTGAATATTGCACTGATTTTACACACGTCATGATCCGTTGTATCCACTTATCAGCGAAACCTAGCCTTCTCATCGCCCCTTCAAGATAGTTCCAGTCGACTCTGTCGTATGCTTTTGCGAGGTCTAGTTTGTAGGCGCAAAATTTTCCTTTTGCATCTGAACTCTCAATTGATTATGGTTAATTGTGTTTTTTAACACATAGTAGACAAATCTTTATGATGTGGATACAGAAAGGGTCGGCGCGACGGTTCAACCGTCACGAACACATTTTTGGTTAAAAAATGATTTTACAAGATAGAAGTATCCGTCAAGAGAAATCTCTTATTTTATAGTGTTCCCAAGTGTCAAAGAAAAACCAGTGGGGTGAGTTAATAGCCCTGTTTTCGCTCTGGAGATTACCGTCGGGCTAAAAATCTTTAATTTACTCTCATCCTAGGTGAAAGGATTTAATTTAAATGTCCCGCGTATTTCATCCAATAGCTGGTATTGTTGCTATGAATCCCCCATACTGTCATATGCAAGGTTCAAGTATTGAATAAAAAGAGTTAAAAAATCAGTATTTACCAACAATAGTGCACTTAATATAATATTTGTATTATTTTTCTTCAAGAATTTGTGATATACCATTGCGTACAAATTAAGAAGTGCTACATTGAAAAAGGTTGGTTCTTGCTTTGTTCTGATGTATCATGACACCATCAACTATAGTTAGCATAGAAATCAGATTGGCTTTTTCATGCAGATTAGCAAGTGCTGGCATCGGAAAAATAGAGTTGGAGGCTAGTTCCTCTGATTGTCATATGCAAGGTTCAAGTATTGAATAAAAAGAGTTAAAAATCAGTATTTACCAACAATAGTGCACTTAATATAAATATTTGTATTATTTTTCTTCAACAATTTGTGATATACCATTGCTTCTTTGATAGAAAAATTAAATCGGGACATTTGGCTGCTAGGGGAGATAATGGTAGAGAAAGCAATATTGTGGGCACAATAAAAAAAGTAGCAAGTTATGATGACTGGAAAAAATAGAGAATTAGAGTAAGATGAGAAGACATCGAAGCATGTGGATCATGTACGTTATAGTACTAATAGAAAAACATGATTGCAATGTGGCAAGACAGAAGATTTTACCAGTTTGATACCATTCACCAATAATTATGTTGACTTAGACTGAACAACATTGAGAATTAGAGTAAGATGAGAAGGTATTGAACCATGTGAATCACTTACTATATAGTATTAATAGGAAAACATAATTGTAATGTGGCAAGTGACGAGGCGGGGAATGGAATGGACAATAAAGTTCATATGAAGCCATGAATATTACATATTTCCTAAATACCATAATAAAGTTATGACAAAGTATTAAGGAATTAGGTAAAAGAGTATTTGGTATTTCATTGTCACACGTCCAGATGTTTGACAACAACTTAGTACGAAATAGGAACATACTTAGCAATAGATAGAAAACCTAGCCGAAAAGAACTGATGAGATCCTTAATATGTTCTAGATCAAAAGGGTATGCGGTAGAAACATCTTAATTTGTTCTAACAAGGATGTGTAATGTTGATAGTTATGTCTTGGTCCTATCATTGTGTGCTATACACATTACAAAAACATTGGACGAGCGTCCATCAATGGCTCCGTCGTGCTCTAATATGGGATGTAAATTATGTGCATGTATTAATGTATTTGAATTAGCAGAGGGTTGCATGGACTTGGTTGGACCGTCATTTTTTGCAATATGTGAATGCCCAAAGATGCAGACAGTTGTGTGACAGAAGGTATGCGATCTTTTCTTTTGCGCTTATCACTAGTAGTACATGCCCACATCTTTGGGGAGAGAGAGGGGGCGTGGAGAGAAGACTTCGTTTATGGGTGTATTTATGGAGGAGGACGAGCCACCGACGAAGAAACATTATTGGAGGCCAAAATTCTGCCCAACTCTCTTCTCCACCGAAATCCACGATATATTGCCAAGGATTGGTTTGTACCTATGGAGGTTTATTAGTAGTAGATACGTTAATTTGTCCCTCATTTGCTTGGACGTAGGATACTTTTGTGATTTCACTAAAGTAGTAACATTAGGGCATCTCCAATGACGACCCGTAAATTCCCTCTTGTATCCGATCGCGGACGGGGCGACTAGTCCGCGGACACTGACGCGGGAGTCGGCCATCCAGCGTTTTACGCATATATTTTAAACACTTTTTCAACAAACCGGGTGAATTCCATGCAAACACACCGGATTGCATAAACCGGATGAAATTCATTATATGTTGTGCATATTTTAACTAAAATAGGCAAAACTATGGCACGTCAAGACGTGCAGAGCTCCATTCACACCACACAGATACACTACACTAGTCTACGGCCGGTCGTGACGGATCCCTTTGTCTTCCCATGTCTTGCAGCCCGCTGATCAGTCTGTCGGGAGCGTCGGAGGTATATTCCTCCGCCTTTCCCTAACCCCGACTGTGCCGCTCGTCGGAGTGGGAAAGAGGGTGCTTCAGCCGGAGATGAAGGGTTGCATTCGCTTTTGTGAAGCCTGGATTCATGCTTGTTTTCGGGGCGAGGGGGAGATGGTGGCCCGCAAGAGAGGACGAGACACCAGTTGTGGATGACGGCGACTCGCCTGTGGTGGCCTTCCTGGGACCAAAGCGGTGGCGACCTCCCATGTTCTACTTATCGGTGTCATAGCGACACTGACGGACTGGCCACCGACTCATCGAGCTCAGTGTAACCAACTTATTTCTCCATCGACCGGACGCGGTTCCGCAAACGTTGACGATGGATGCCATAGCGGATGTCCTCATCCATGGGAGCTATGATGCCCGCTCCGCTGTGCTCCCCTGCGTGCCTGCATGGAGCAACTCGCCACTCCTCCCTGAGCTGGGTTCGAGCAGCGAGTGGATGAACTCGACGCTGGCATGGAGTTTCAGTGGAGGAGCTAGTGAGAGGTCGTGTCCGCTCTGGGAGGACTTCATTATGGTGCGGCTGCTCTCCAACGACATGAATGCGGGTAGCTGGTGCTGTGCAAGAACGTGCGCGGGCATGGGAGGAGGGTTTTGGGTGGGCCAGGGCTGTCAGAGGCGGGGTGGGTGCTATCCGGACGCCCACAACACCGCCCCATGTTTGTCTCTTGTTTGCGGGAAACAACACATTTGGACCGCTCGGTGGACCGATACATGCCCACGTTGGATGGCTTTGGCGGTCCGGAAGTATGCGGGCGGTTTGTGGGTTGGCGTTGGAGTTGCCCTTATGGATATGATGTGATACATCTTAATTTGTTCTAACATTGATGTGTAATGATGGTAGTTACATCTTGGAACTGTCATTGAGTGGTATCACTACAGGAATCAGGCTCTTTGCCGTCTGCCATGGCAGACGGCAAAGGGCTCAACCACAGACGACAAAGGCCTTTGCCGTCAGCCAGCGGACGGCAAAAGTTTGGGCCGAACAAACCTCGGCAAAGGGGTTCTTTGCCGTCTGCATTGGCACAGCGGACGGCAAAGATTTTTTGCCGTCAGCCTGCAGACGGCAAAGATGGCAGACGGCGTAGTACTAACGGTAGCACCGTTAGGTGGCTAACGCCCACCCAGCCCTTTGTCGTCTGCCCCCGACGGCCCAGCCCAGCCCTTTGTCGTCCGCCCCCGCTATGCCGACGGCCACCGTCGGCAAAGAAGCCAAATGGCCCCAGCCCTTTGACGTCCGCCCCACGCTATGCCGACGGCCACCATCGGCAAAGAAGCCAAATGGCCCAGGCCTGGCGCTCCCAGGTTTAACAGGTGGCTGCCACGTGTCTTGTTTGCCGACGGTGGCCGTCGGCATAGTGGCTTTGCCGTCCGGAGCAGACGACAAAGCGGCTGTATTGCCTCTTTTTTTCTGTTTTTGTTGTATTCAACATTTTCCACAGGCAAATTTATGATATGTATATATATATTTCACAGAAACAATATCCCTACCATATGGATATGATCAACCAACAATTATACCAAATTGAAAGTATCAAATGTCACTTTGTTCACCATATTACAATAGTTTCATCCATACATACATAGTCTCATACATATAGGTAGAAAGTTTCACGTAATTTCATCGATACAAAATGAAAACAGAAAGTAAACACTAGCACTACATCAAAGCAAGCTGCCGTGAACTCAATCAAATCTGCAAAATTGGAAATAAGAAAGTTAGAAAAAGAATACTAGAAGAAGTAGAAGAAGATCTAGAAGTAGAAGAAGAAGATGAAGAAGCGTTTTTCTTCTCTCTCTGTCTCCTCTTGTTTTTCTTCTTCTTATTGCTTATTTGTGTCATTTTAGAGCTAACCTAGGTAATTATCACATTTTTGACCTAACTAAGCTTATTGTGTCATTTTGCAAGAAATTAAGCTAAGTCTATGGCATCTATGAGGTTACCAAGTCTATTATGCCATTTTTGAGTTAACTAAGCTTATTATGTCACTGTGGAGGAAACAATACTAAGTATAGGTCATTTTAGAGCTAACTTATGTACAATATGTCATTTTGGAGGTAAGTAAGCTTACTATGTCATTTTAGAGGTAACAAAGCTAACTTAGGTAAAATATGACATTTGTCTAAGTGCTAAGTTTGTCATTGTGCTCAGTTTGTCTAAGTGCTATGTTTGTCTTTGTTTGAGAAAATGAGCCAAGTAAGTGGCATATTAGGGCTTACGGAGGTGAAGCACCGGGGTTGCTCGGGCCGGTGTCAGATGGAGCACTACTTGGCCCTGGAGAAGGATCGTGCGATGCAGCTCGGGAGTTATGCTGTACCAAAGATCATTTGCGTTAGCATGATGACGCTGAAACGTTAAGATCAGTAACTAAGGAACATTGAAATGAAACTCACCATTCCAGCCGTGGTAATGACTGGCATCGGCGGAGGGGTCTGGCCGGTCTTCTCGCACAAAGTCTGCACATTTGGTTTTGACAAGTCAATCATATTGGTTATTAATGAAAAGAACATGTAGTGCATGATTTGGCTAATATGAAGAAGAAACTTACCACGATGAGCTCGTACATAGCCCGGTTAGACGCATCGTTCCGTGCCCTCTCCTCCTCCAACAACCTAGCCGTCCTCTCCTCCAAATCCCTCTTCTCCTCCGCCGCCTGCCGGGCCTGTTCCGCCAGAAGCGCCTGGGTTGTCTCTCTCTCTTTCTGTAGAGCAGCCTGCAACACAACTCCTCGTTAGCATTGTAGTCATCTTTGTTCGCACACACAATGTAATGGAGGAAAGCTATCTGAGTCCATATGACTAACCTCGATGGCGAGCTGGACTGGCCGTGGACGAGGCGTCAACTCAAGACAGGAGCTCGTTTGGCGCGCCTTGATCTGCCGGAGAGTGCGCGAAGACCGTATAAATCCATCTCCAATGGCTATCGAGCCATGGGGCCTCCCGTCGCCAGCTATCATCACCAGGTTTGTTTCAATAGGATGCTGGCTCGGGTTGAAGTCCTCCCCATTCACCGCCTTCCCCACATCTCTGTACCTCATGAGCTTGTTGTGGGAGGAGATGTTGGTGAAGTTCTAGGGATTATCGAGGTCAGACTCAGAGAATGCCTTGGCCTTCTTGTACGAGGCAGTATGGGCCATGGCATAGAGGTCGTACACCTGTGGTACCTCCGTCTTATTGTAATGCGCCTACAAGAGAGGAACAAAGTATTAATAAAGGGGTCAAGATAGCATCAAAAAATGAATTGCAGGAATCATGAAGCAAACCACATACCTAGTTCCGCCTGAACTGAAATAAGTTGGCGCTGCCTTGATGGTGTGGCACACCTTCCATTTGGGCACGCCGTTCCTTGGCATCGTCGTGGACGGCTCGCCATTCGTCAGAGCACCACTCATTCACCAACGCCTCCCAACAATCCATCTTATCCGCACACCATCTCGGGGGCACCTAAGTTAGTAAAGAGAAATTTGAGAGCTACCCGTACGAATCAAAGCAAGGAAACTAAGTACAAGGCCTTAAGAATAGATAATTACCTTCATGTACTGCTCCTTGTCCAGAAACTTTCGGCGGGACGACGACTTGTCCTTCTTAATACGCCGCGAGGCGTAGTAGTCTCGAACAGCCTGTACCCGAGCCTCGTGCCGTAAGTTCTGTAGTGGGCGCCTGCACTCGTAATCGATAAGCTGGCCGTCTCTTCGATTCGTGCCACGTCATCTGTCTGGCCATCTCTTCGACCATGAAAAGGCGTTGAAGTCTTGGTATGATTGGCATATACCGAAGAACATTAACTGGGATTTTGGTCTGACTCTTCTCACCCATACCGTTGTGTACCACAACATACCTGGAGGACTTGCAAATGGGACAATAGTTCAAGCCCTCATACTCAAGCCTAAATAAGGCACATCCATTCTCACAGGCATCTATCTTCTCATAGGGCATCTTAAGCGCACGTAGGATTTTGTCCGACTGGTACAGGTTTGCAGGCAATACATGGCCTTTGGGTAGAAAGCGTCCAAATATCGTCATCATCGCGTCGTAGCATTCTCTGCCCAGGACGAACTGAGCCTTCAGAGCCATTACTTGCGCGATGGCATCCAGCTGACAAAGCTCAGTGTGCTCGTGGAGAGGACGTTTTGAAGACTCCAACATTTCATAGAAGGCCTTTGCAGATTCCTCCATCTCATCGTCCGAATCCCTAGCATCATCAAAGTCTTGCACCATGTCTTCAATCCCGGTACCATGATCGTCGGTGCGACGACGAACCACCTCAGCTTTGGCACGTTGGGTAGACTCACCATGAAATCTCCACACCGTATAATCAGGCGTAAAACCCCACTTCTGCAAGTGTTTACCCATTTCATCCCATATCCACTTTTTATGGTTGTCGCACCGGACACAGGGGTACCAGGTTATTTCCTGGCCATTTGCAAATGCGGCTCTCAGAAACCCCTTGGTTTTTGTTAACCATTCAATGGTCATGTCTTTCTGACTAGGTGACCGGTGTACATCCACGCACGATCACTCATCTTGCCTACCTACTAAACGCACAAGAAATATATATATAATTCATCATCTATATTCATCAGTTAATCAAGTTTGTCAGTTTTATTACGTCCATGCAGCCTACACGCTAATAGGTAAAGATATGTCCTAATCCCACCCGAGTATGTGTAAATTTCGGCAGCACCTCCCCGCTGTTCTCCTGATACACGTCTCGGCAATAAGCAGAGAGGATGTGTACCCGGAGAACAACAGGGAGGCACTGACGAAATTCCGCATCGGATCCGGAGCAGAGCATAAGGGAAAACGAACCCAATCTACACATACTCGGGCTGTCCATGGATAACGTTGGACAATTTGAAAGGATGGCGGTTATAAATATGCAAAGACATGCATATTTATAGATGCCGCCCTTTCGAACGGGAGACGCATACTGGTCACGCATACTGATGATTGAAGACACCTATAGCTAGCAAGTTTCATCAGCACGAAGACCGGAACAGAGAAAATTAAGGGGGGGGAGATGTCATTTGTGCTCACCCACGAACGCAGGGGAGCTCTTCAAACGCACGGGGAGGTCATCGAACACCAGACCCTCGCAGCGACGAAACAACTGCACATTGAAATCCACCCGATCAACACAAATATTCAATCCCGATAGGAAAATCTCTCTATATGTAACTACTTTTGCACTTCTATTTTATTATTTTGCTCCTATATTTCTTCTTCTTATTCTTCTTCTTCTTTTCTTCTCCTCTTCTTCTTCTCCTCTTTTTCTTCTTCTTTCTCCTCCTCTTCTATTTTTCCTCTTCTTCTTCTCCTCTTCTCCTCTTTTTCTTCTTCTTCTTCTTCTTCTTCTTCTTCTTCTTCTTCTTCTTCTTCTTCTTCTTCTTCTTCTTCTTCCTCCTCCTCCTCCTCTTCTTCTTCTTCTTCTTCTTCTTCCTTCTTTTCCTTTTTCCTATTCTTTTCCTCTTCTTCTTCTCCTCTTCTCCTCTTTTCTTATTTTTCTTCTTCTTCTTCTTCTTCTTCTTCCTCTTCTTCCTATTTTTCTTTATCCTCTTCTTCTACTTATTCTTCTTTTCTTCTTTTTTCTCTTCTAACCTAACTAACTAACCTAATAAACCAAGATAACAAACTAACCTAACTAACCTAATAAACTAAAAAACTAACCTAACTAATTTAACAGAAATAAAAAAACAGGAAAAACAAAATAAAAATAGGGGCGACCGGCGGGGGGGGGGGGGGGGGGGGGACTCACCGGCGGGGGCGGCTGGGGCGTCGTGGGCGGCGGGGCGCCGGGGCGGCTGGTGACGGGGACGACGGGGCGGCGGGGCTTTGGGGGCGGCGGGGAGGACGGGTGCGACGGGGGCGATGGGGCGGCGGTGCGACGGGGGTGGTGGGCACGTTGGGGGTGGCGGGGCGCCGGGGCGGCGGGAAGGACGGGCGCGACGAGGGTGCTGGGGCGGCGGCGCGATGGGGGCGATGGGCGGCGGCGCGACGGGGGCGGTGGGGCAGCGGCGCGACGGGGCTGGTGGGGCGACGACGGCGGTGGCCGCGGGGGTGGTGGCGGTGGGCGTCGGGGAGAGAGGGGAGTGGGAGTGGGAGTGGGTGAGAGTGAGAGAGAGGGGTCGGGGTGGGGGTGGGACGGCCGTTAGTACCCGTTAGTGCATTGCCGTCTGCTGGCGGACGGCAAAGAGGCTAGCCTCTTTGCCGTCTGCTTTAGGACTCGTTGCCGTCCGCTAGCAGACGGCAAAGAAGACGCCAAATTTAACCTACCCACCCCGCGGTCAGGTGGGGCCCAGCTGTCACTTTGCCATCTGCTGTGCGGCTCTTTGCCGTCTGCGAGCTGACGGCAAAGAGCTGACTGATGGCAAAGACCCTCTGTGCCATCTGCCAACTCTTTGTCGTCTGCTTTATGGCAGCTGACAGTAAAGACCCTCTTTGCCATCTGCCAGCCGACGGCAAAGAGCTGGCAGACGGCAAATAACTGAATTCCAGTAGTGTATACACTTTATAAGAGCACTGGATGAGTGTCCATCAATGGATCCATCATGCTCTAATCTTGGATGTTATATTATGTGCATGTATTAGTTGCTTTGCATTAGCATAGGGTTGCATAGACTCGGTTGGCCGCTCATTTTCTGTAATCTCACTACTAGGACAAGGCTTATAGGTAGCCTCAAATAAGTGGTGGTGCTATATATTACCCGCCACTTCTAGTTTTGAAAAGCATCATTGGTGGGTAGGAAACGGTACCCACCACTTCTTTATGCATAAGTGGCGGGGAATATTTAGGACCTGCCACAAGTAAACTCCTTGGAAGTTCCCCGCGTAAAATAGTGGCACGCGGTACGAAAAAACCTGCCACTGCTTTGTCAGTAACAAGTGGTGGGCGGTAAATACGTAAGACACACATATATTTTGGCAAAGCATGCCAAAAACATTCAAAAATTCCAAAAGTTTGCAGTGGCGGTAATAAGAGCCGTCCGCCGGACATATCGTAAGTCCAAAAAATACTTGGAAAAACATATTTACTAGACCGAAAAGTGGCCAAATTTGAGAATTGGGCTTTGGATGGTGTGTATTAATCATGTAAAAAGGTTGAATTACATATGATTTCAAAAATTGACTTGAGTGTGGCACGCGGCGGTTTTCCGTTCAAACATGGGGGAGAGTGTTCTGTTTGCACACGAGGTGCATCAAGTTTTGTCCGTAACGATTTCAAATATTTACTACATGCTAAAGTGTTTGGATGAAGAAAACATGACAAGTTTCATATTTCTCGCACCTTGTTTGCATGCGCCTTCCAACTGAAGAGCATTAAGTTCTTTTTAGTGGCCGAAAAATCACTTAATTCCTCGAAGCAAAACAACTCAAAAAGTCAAAGGATCAACATGTAGTTTTGGATGGTGTGTAATAAACATGAAAACATTTGAAGTCCAAATGATTTGGAAAATATAGTTGTGTGTGTAAGGCGTGGTTTATGTTCGAAACCCTATCACTTAGGGGGAGAGAGTTAGGTTATGATAGACTGGGTCCACTCATCAGGTGTAATGTGGCATAAAAGTCAACATCGTTAGTTATATTGGACCATTACGTTAGCCATTATGATAGGTGGATCCCACATGTCGATATCCATAAAAGGCAAGTGGGTCCCATGAAAAGAAAGCGATTGGGTCCTTATAAGTTTTTTAAAAAGCAACCAGCTCCTTGCACGTTTTGAAAAAAAAATGCAACCGGGTACGTGTAAGTTAAAAAGACAATTGAGTGCATGTTTTCTTAAAAGCAATTTACTCCCTGTGTTGTCTTTTAAAAAACTTTCGGGTTCCTTGAAGCAGGCCGTGGTGGTGGCCGGCAGTGGCCTTTCTACTGTCAGCAGTGACAGCCATGGCCAATGTTCGTCGTCACAACGACCGTGGCTCGTTAGCAGCGGCGGCGACCCTTGTGCGTCGCTTGGTGTAGGCTCATCGACATCGACAACACAGTCGTGGATCAGTCCAGGCTGGTTCGCGGAGAGGGCGACTCCTGACAGCCATGGGGCTGGAGAGAGAGTAGAGGTGACCTTCCAATTTCATGTGGTTGATGGTTGGCTTTCAGTTGATCGGCGGCCTCTTCCTCATCTTCGACCTCGCTGGTCATGCCTTCCAGGAGGTCAGTGAAATCTTCAACTTTCGCAATGATATGGGTGATGGGTGGGTCGAAAAATTGACTCCCATGGGGACTTCCACGTTCTTTCTGATGTCTAGATTGTGGTATCCGACTTTTTGATTTCCTGAATTTAGTCTAACGTCAAATCTAGGAGAAATTTCTAACACTTGCACAATGGGCCACGGCTTTGGGACTTGATCTGACATCGCTCCGGGAACAAGTTAATCACACATGTCCCGAGCTTGATCTGATATCGACCCTAGGGGAAGAAACTTTGAGGCCCGATTTGATACTAGCCTCGACACAAGTTTCTCATGCTCATCTATGATCGGGTTTGAGATTGGAACCTAGGAGAGTTGATTTGGGCCCCGATCTGACATCAACCCTGGTGAAGGCTTCTCACGCTCCTCGAGGGCCAGGTCTGACATGGGACCCAAAGGAAGCAAAACATATTGCTCCTAGAGTTGAGGAGAAACCAAGCCTATGAAGATTTGTTCTCCGCGGTATACTCTATGTTGCTAAATCTTCTGATCCGGCCTAGATAAGAAGACTCAGCCTGGTCGAGGAGGACAATCGAGTTGGTGACAAGGGTGCCGCCGCCAAAGGTAAACATCCTGTCCCGTCATGAAAGTCAAGTCGGCGTCAATCTAAGCGTTGATTTTGACACCCATCGAACCACGACGATTACCTAGCAGGACCTACATGCGCCACCACTGCCGGAGCTAAATCCGACAGACCTAAGTTTCGTTTCCTTGGATGATGGTAACAAGGACACATGATTTATCGATGTTCAGGGGCTCCCAAGGAATAAAACCCTAAGTGCTTGTGTTTACTATGTTCAAGTATGTATAGAGTACAAGTAAATTACCAAGAGATTTTTTTAATGTATCTATGGAGCCTAGCCCCTGATTTATACAAGATACTGTGGGATCCTAGTGTACATGGATCCTAGTCGGCTACGTACGAGGAGGTAGATTCCTCCACAAATCTAGCTTCTTGTCTGGCACAACAAGTCTTCTGGAATCTTCCTTGTGCGTGCCATGGGTAGCCCAGGTCGAAAACGACAAGGGATCCTTCGACCGACCCATCTGTCTGGGAGTCAACATCGTGAGAGCCCCTTAGCTAGGACACCGTAAAATGGGAGCACATTTTCTTCCAGTTTTGGGTTGGTTTCAAACAACAAAGGTAATGGAATGGTGGGAGGGTTAATTAATGGCCGTTCATGCTCCACTAAATTATAATGTGGTTTGGCAGCCTCTATCTGCTAACTATATCAAGATCTTTTTGTGGAGAACATGAGTGCCGCCAGTGTGGGGGTTGTTGCCTGAAAATCTTTTGGGGAAGTCATCATCTCTTCCTCGGGATTTTATTGGCCAGTTTACAAGTATTAATGAAGCTAAGCTTTAGGTTTTCTTGATGTGGTTTATATAGGTATCACTCTTCACAAGTATATTATTATGGGGTCTGATTGTACTTTTGTGGTTTCTTTTCTTACAAATGAAAACCTTGACACTCTCCTCTCGTTGAAATGAAGAAAAAGGCATTGAGGATTGGCTTCTCCAGAATTTTAAAATTTTAAAAAATTAATCGGTTTGCCGATGGAATGACACATGAGATAGTGAAGTACAATTTTGATAGTACGGATGATGTTATTCTTCTTAATGGGTTCCCGTGGCATCGGAGTCTAGGATCTGCGTCCAAGAACTTCTCCAAGAACCAAGGTTCAAACACCGTGGGACTTGACTTGGTGACCTTTGATATGTCCACTTTGTATCATGATTTACTACTATTAATTATTATGTTTTGTTGAATATTAATGCTTTAAGGAGTGATTCTAATGCCTTTTCTCTCATAATATGCAAGGTTTACACAAAGAGGGAGAATACCGGCAGCTGGAATTCTGGACCTGAAAAAGCACATCGAAGATACCTATTCTGCACAACTCCAATGAAGCTGAAATTTTACGGAGATTATTTTTGGAATTAATTCAAAATACTGGAGCAAAGAACTACCGGAGGGGGCCACCCTGGTGGGCACAAGACATCAGGGCGCGCCAGGCCCCCCCAGGCGCGCCCTGGTGATTTGTGCCCTCCTCGGCCCACCTCCGGTGCCCATCCTCTGGTATATATTCTCTATTGTCCTAGAAAAAATAAGGAGAGGACTTTCGGGACGGAGCGCCGCCGTCTCGAGGTGGAACTTGGGCAGGAGCACTTTTGCCCTCCGGCAGAGCGATTCCGCCGGGGGAACTTCCCTCCCGGAGGGGGAAATCGAAGCCATCGTCATCACCAACACCCCTCTCATCTTTGGGAGGCCAATATTCGTCAACTTCTTCAACAGCACCATCTCCTCTCAAACCCTACTTCATCTCTTGTGTTCAATCTTTGTACCGGAACCTCAGATTGGTACATATGGGTGACTAGTAGTGTTGATTACATCTTGTAGTTGATTACTATATGGTTTATTTGGTGGAAGATCATATGTTCAGATCCATTATGCTATTCAATACCCCTCTGATCTTGAGCATGATTATTATTTGTGAGTAGTTACTTTTGTTCTTGAGGTCATGGGAGAAGTCATGTCGCAAGTAATCATGTGAACTTGATATGTATTCGATATTTTGATGATATGTATGTTGTGATTCCCTTAGTGGTGTCCTGTGAACGTCGACTACATGATATTTCACCATTAATTCTTGGGCCTAAGGGAATGCATTGTAGAGTAGTTATTAGATGATGGATTGCTAGAGTGACAGAAGCTTAAACCCTACTTTATGCGCTACTTCGTAAGGGGCTGATTGTGGAGTAGTTATTAGATGATGGGTTGCTAGAATGACAGAAGCTTCGTAAGAAGCTTAAACCCTATGGTTAGATTTTATATTAATACTTTTCTCGTAGTTGCGGATGCTTGCGAGGGGGTTAATCATAAGTGGGAGGTTGTTCAAGTAAGAACAACACCCAAGCACCGGTCCACCCACATATCAAATTATCAAAGTAGCGAACACGAATCAAACCAACATGATAAAAGTGATTGATGAAATTCCCGTGTACCCTCACAAACACTTTGCCTATTACTAGAGACTGTTCTGGCCTGTCCTTTGCCACAAAAGGATTGGGCTACCTTGCTGCACTTTATTTACTGTTACCGTTCACTACTACAGAATGGTCCAAACACGACACAAAAATCAGAGACCCTTCGACGAAACTGTGTGCGATGCATGAATCGCAAACGGTATAGTGCAAGCTCCGTTGCTAATGGTATGAACTGTGTGCGAAGGTGTCTCCATCAAATACAATTCAGAAAGTAGTTGCGTGTGCGATCTACGGCAGACAGTTTGTTCTTATGAACCGTTTGTGATTAGATAAGATAACAGAAATGGTTACCAAAACTACATACGTGTGCGAAGTACGACATACAGTTCACTCGGATAAACTGTCTGCGCTGATACAGCAGAACACAAACGACTCGGCATAACACGATGTGTGCGGTATACAGCAAATAGGTGATTAATGAGAATCGTGTGCGAACACCAGAAATAACACAGACGATTCATACTGACAAGCTATGTGTGTTGTGGGCAGACGGTTGCTGCCAAGTAATTGTCAGCGACGGATGAGATCAGTACAGACGCTACGTTGGGAAGTGCCGTTTGCCTGTATTAATATCGCAGACGTTTTATTATTTTGACTCGTGTGCCTCCGCATCAGTCCGCCCTCCTCTCTCACGTCTTGTCACCGCGTTGCCGCCCGAGTATTCCAGTGCACGCTGCGGCACCGCTTTTGGGTTTTGGACACGCGCCCGCTCGATGATCCCGTTCCCGCTCAGAACCGCGCAGGTTCCCGCGCAAAACCGTCCTACGGCTCTAGCTTCCCGCCATGCTCGGTAAAATCCCCAATGCTTGCCGGCCTGCTATATAAACCCTCACGGCCGGCGACACCACATTGCCTTCATCCCCCCCTCCCCGTAGCTTGTCTAGTTTGCTTCTCCCCCAATCGCCAATGGCACCGGCCGTTCGTCGTCGTCCAGACACATCGCCAGAGGACAGCTCCAGCTGGGAGGCTTCACCGCGTCGGCGCGACAGTCCTTTGAAGGGTCTAGTACATGTGGTGTCCCACGTGGGAGTGCGCACGCCACCAACTACACGCTCCACCACCGCTGTCCGAAGGCAGCTGCTGCCGGTGGCCGCCGTGGCCGCCACCACGCCTTCCGCCGCCAGGGCCGCCACCCCACCGTCGTCCGTATTTGCCACGACCCAGTCGTCAGGCTGCGGGGTCATAACCCGCGCCGACACCAAGGCCCGAATGCGGGAGGTGGAGTCCGCCAAGGGCCTGCCGCCGGGCTTCTGCATCGCAACACTTCCTAGAGAAGGAGGTGGAGCGACAGGTCGCGCACGCGAAGAAGCTCACTGATGCCGTGGCCGGAGGAGAAGCCGCAGCGGCGGCGCAGAATGAGGAGATCTACGCAGAGTCCCGTCGCTTCGAGGAGGGGCGTCTTGAGCTTCGGAGGGCAGCACTAGCAGGCAACGGACACGTCTCTGCCAACTCATCGACAGGCTCCTCCTCCACTTGCTCTTACCGAGCGCGCTCGATTCTTCTGGAAGTAGTACAAAGCCCCTCCATAGTACTAGTATTTAGGGGTTATTTTGTTCAGTTCATCTAACTATAGATATGGTTGAACTGTACCACGTACTTTAATTAGCTACTATATAGTTGAACTAGCTAATTCATTACGTGGTTGGCAACAATTGGGGAAAAGTTTGTTCGGTTCAGCTGTCGAGTTGAACTGTATTGTACAAAGACCAGTGCTTAATGTATGAATGAAATCCATTTTTAAAGTGAATTTCAGTTGCAAAGTTACACCATAATTGTGATTTTGTTTCCGCAATACTTGCCAAATGCCAGTGCTAAAATGTTGACAAATGCCAGTGTTACAAGATCGACAGATGAAAATGTTTCCGATTTGACACATGGCAATTTACCCAGTATGATAGATGCAAATCTTCCCGTATTGTTTGTGCTAGGCACACGGATCATATTCAAGAAACGTTTGCGATGACGCATTGGACCAATCCTTCACGCCAATATTTCGACTTGGCTTACGGGCGAAGGAAAGTTAGTTGTCGATCTTCAAACGGGTATTCAACCTGTACCGTTTGTGATGTGTGTTCATTCTGATAAAACTATGATGGTTTTTTATTTGCTACATGAATTCAGAGATAAATACTTAGTTTATCAAACCATAGATTTCATTCAGTCAAGCTTTCACTTTACATTCATACAATCAAGATACAATATAAAGAAAACTAGTTGCGGCGGCGGCGGCGGCGGCCTCCTGCGGTGGCGTTCTCGTGCTCCGGGGCGCAGTTGTACAGTTCTTCAACCGAGACAAGAATGTTATGGAATTCGCAATCAAAGAGCCGGTCGTCGCGCGATCGACGGGCACGGGGCCGGGGGGCGGCGACTAGCGGCGCTGCGAGAAAGCTGTAGACGGCGGCGGCCCAATCCGCTGAGGGGGCCGTGACGGGTGCAGGCACGCGCACGGGCCCGAGCGCGGTGGGTGCAGGCGCGCACAAGGGGTCGGGCGCCGTCGGTGCGGGCACGCGCACTGGGACCGGCGTGGCGTGTGCAAGGGCGCGCACGAGCATGGGGGCAGGAGGAGGCGCTGGCGCTTGCACGTACATGAGCTCACGCGGGTCGGCGGGTGTCAGGACCGGTTTTCTAGGATATTAATTTCCCAGTAAATGGCCCTTGTGCTCACCAGCCCCAGGATTACTGTTAGCTGATGAGACACAATCTTGATACAGAAATTCCAAGCAAAATACAAAATATGTAGTACAAGACCATTCTGGTCTATGAGTACAACAAAAGGTTTCTAGTGGTTGATGGCGGAAGCGGTTAGCGGATCATCTGCGTCTATGGGACTCCATTTCCCACAGGAACAGCTGACCTGGATAATCCTATCTTCGCGTATCTGCTATCTTCGATGCCTAGGATTCTGGGCTGTCGTCGTTGTGCTCCTCTCCAAGCAACAAATCTGGCCAAGACAATAGCCAGGGACAGGCCAGTGAGTACTTTGAATGTACTCGCAAACATTATGAACACAAGTATAATATAACAGATGATAATCATGCACTGAAAAATCCATGATCACTTAATCAGTCACGAAATAAAATTCATGATGCACGCAAGCAGGTTATTCATATTAAACATGAATAAGCAATTAGAGAATAAAAAGTAAAATACACCGATCGGGTGTCTGAAGCTATGCCTCGAAAGGATAATAATATAAAGCATGCCTCAGTCGGGCGTCTGAGCGACGCCACATAAAGGGCTTATAAGGAAAAAAATTAACAAGCATGCCACAGTCGGGCGTCTGAGCGACACCACATAAAGGGCTTATAAGGAAAATAAATAACCAGCATGCCACAGTCGGGCGTCTGAGCGACACCACATAAAGGGCTTATAAGTAAAATAAATAACAAGCATGCCACAGTCGGGCGTCTGAGCAACACCACATAAAGGGCTTATAAGGAAAATAAATAACCAGCATGCCACAGTCGGGCGTCTGAGCGACACCACATAAAGGGCTTATAAGGAAGATAAATAACAAGCATGCCACAGTCGGGCGTCTGAGCGACACCACATAAAGGGCTTATATAATAATAATCATAATGAGTATCCAGGAGGTAGAACCAACCCAAGTGATACTCAGCAAAACAAATAAATAACATGGTTAGTCCACAATAATAATAATAATAATAATCAATTGTCACACGGCATGCTCAATATTCCGGTTTAGAAGTTTTCCTTCGAAGACCGACACTAAGACCAACACTTGACCCATCCCAGACTGTAGTCCTTAACCGCGGACACGGCTATTCGAATAGATATAAACTCTGCAGAGGGTGTACTCTTTACCCACGAGTAACGGATTCCGTTAGTCCACCGGGACTAATTCCGCTTACGGTCTTTTAATTGAAAACACACCTGACCCGCACACACCAGCTTAACTTACCAGTGTCTGGAATCACAAACGACACTCGTTAAGCAAAACTCTAAGTGGGGAGGCTGCAACCTCGACTAGCATGGGATCACAAAATTTATAACGCGCGCAAACTAGGGGTGCTACCCCCTCGACTCCAACCGGAAACACCCATGCCCCCAGACCAGGTTGCATGCCTACCGGATGCAGCCGATATCTTCCACCATGGCCTCTCTGTACGGTGTGTGCTAAGAAAGGGGTTGACAACTTACTGAACCGTACCCTACCTGGGGCAGGGACAAGTGGTAGCACGAAGCAAGTATGGGGGTTACTGGCACAAGACTCGATCTACGGTCGACTCAGGAGGTTAAAGTATTTCCTACATGATTAGCATAACAAATATGTTCCATACCAACACACAGAATCACCACTGGTTATACCTCACCATGCCCTACTGATCATACTCGCTCCAACGAAATATCAGTATCAGGCTCATGTCTACCCAAGAAAGAGACTTCTCCGGCTTCCTTCCGGTAGGCATGAAAGGCATACGAAGGTGAATACTGTCACAAGCATATCAATTCCAACAGCAAGGAATCTTCATCATGCACTCATGAGCATGATCAAATCATCACATAAAATAACGAATACTTCGTGTCAATTTGGTGTTGTAATCACATCAAACAACACACAACAAATATTATGCCAGGGTTCAGAATGCTTGCCTTCGAGGTGCAGGGAGATGAGGTGCACTCCAAAGCTTTTTTGAAAGTTTTAAACTTCCCTTCCAATCCTAGTTTTTTGAAAATATTCAAATTAACACATAGTTCAAAACAGTACTGAAAAGCTGTTGGAATTTTTTTCAAATAAATATGACAATAAACTAGGTGGAATTTGAGAGACACCAGAAAAAAAATCAGGTCCATTGGAGTTGTGGTTTAGAAACTAGTGCCAGTCAAAGTTCAGGTCAAAATCATATTTTTAAATCAATTAGAAAAGAAAACGCTTTGACCCGAATGGGCTTCTGAAATAGGGAGGCGTACTTGATAGGTTACGTTTTCCCGAAGGGAAAGCGTACTTGCACTGGTGCGCTGCCTGGGAGGTCGGTTGTCTCGCCGACAGGTGGGACCCGCCTGTCAGTTTTAGCCTCTTCCTCCCGCGTGCCCGGGGCGAGAACAGAGAGATCCTCCGTCGAGGCTTGCCGATGCCAGGAGATGCCATCTTCGACGCTCGGCATTCCCACAAGCTCAGAAGAGTGGGCCGCTTCTCATGGGGATGGAGAAGGTCGCCGGAGGGCTCAGAATCGAGCAGGGCCTCGCTCATGGCGGGCGGAAGCTTCGGCTGAGAGGGGTTTTCGTCCATGGCTTGATCTAGGGTACAATGGAGGGGTGGAATGGGTTCGCTGGGGCCTGAGAGGTTTACTGAGGTCGAGAGGGAAGCCTCGGGCAGCCTATTTATAGCGCGGCGATGTCGGTTCCGTAGCGGCTGGGGATAAGCTCGGCGGCCTGATGCAAGGGGCGACGTGGCGATGGCCGGCGCTAGCGGACGCGCTCGAGGATGAGCTCGAGCTGTACCCTGGGCGAGCTGGCGAGCGGAGGACGCTTGGACGGCGCTGCCACAGCAGGGCGCTCTGCGGCCGAAGGCATGCCCCCAAGATGGCCATGGCGGTTGGCTCTGAACTGCGCAGAGCAGCAGTCGAGCGGCGCTAGCGGACGGGGTGAGGTGGCAGTGGTGTTCCAGCACTCTTCTGCGAGCCGATAAGGATCAGGGGGCGAGGTCGGCTGGCGCTACGATGCGGGTGCGGCGCGTGCAAAATGCGCGCTCTGCGTCGTGCTCTGGGCACGTGCTCAAGGTGCTCGACTAAATGACAGAAACATTTGCAGAGCTCTGGTGTACCACAAACTTAAAAGGGTCACTAACGTGCATTCTAGGGATCTAGTGGACATGCTGATTATGCCAGTTGAGCACTTTCCTAATGCAAGTTTGAGAGCATGCCAAATCTGGCCATGCACCTAACCTGTTTGATGAAATGCCAAGGACATCTAGGAATCTCTCCTGGTGGCTAAAAACTCCATGTTGGGGTCTCTTTAGGTGTAGGCTAGGATGGCAAGGTTAGCTTGGGCAAAGCAAAAACTTCCTAGTGCAAGTTTTGCAAAACTACAGTTCTGAACAGAAAATAAAAGTCATTATTGCATGTGCTTAAAATCTTCTAATGGACTTAAGAGTTTGGTAGGGTGGACCACAAGTAGGAAAAATCTCATGGGCAATAGGGGAAGATAAAATGGGGTTGCGGTACAAATTAGCAAACTGGACCAGAATGAAGATGAGGATGGTTTGCTCAAATTTTTCAAAACACAAAGTTGTTTCTTTGCATAAAAGTGATGTAGGAACCTCATATGTCTTCTACAAATTTTTGTAGAATTTTTAAATGAAGTTTTCCAGTGGTTGTAGTGCAAATGAGGCTCTAAAAATTATGAGAAACCATTTTAAAAGGAATAAAGCTAGGAAAAATAATTATAGAAATATTTCCACTGATCATAAAACAAAAAGAAATATGCTTGAGAAGGTATTCAAATCCAACAATATTTTTGAAATGTTTTCTAATTGGAGGGAAAACTCCACAATTCAGAAGAAAGGAGTGACTCTGAAATCAATAAATGGTCCAGAAAATAAAATTTTAATTTTCTGGCAAAATTTTAATTAATAAAACATGGTTAAATTTTTGGGGTGTTACAACACTACCCCCCTTAAGAAAAATCTCGTCCTCGAGATTTGCTAAGGACGGTTTCAAAAATCTTACTCCTACTATCATGCAATAATACCTCGAAATTTAAACAAAATTCTGCTCACGCGATATGACGAGGCTACAGTGAGTGGACAGATAATTGGTGAACTATAGTGGGGGTACTGGCGCTGCGTGGAAAAATCTACGGTTGGGGAAACCGAGAGATTTCTACTTATGGCTACGGTAAATTTAGAATTTATAAAATTCTAAATTTCCGAATTGCGCTGGTCGTACCCGAGTGTATAGTGCTCTCTCTGGCTGACAGGTGGATCCGGGGCCCACTGTCAGTCTCTTATTCTACCTCCGCCTCTCTTCTTCCTTCTCTCGCTCGCGCGCGTCCGCGCTTTCTCTACTTGCGGTACCTAGCGAGTAGGGCACCTAGGGCCGTACTGCGGTAGTGCGTGGCGTGCTAGCTGCTGGCGCAGCGTTCACTCACCTCGCGGGCCAGTGCGCTGTCGGCACTGCTCGCGGATTCACCTCCGAACACCGGCGATCGAGCGACGAGCGGCGCTGGTGGACTTCGTTCACCGTACACCGATCTCGAGCTATAAAATGACCGCGGTGCTTCTCTCTTCCTCCTCACACCTGGCCTCGTTTCTTCTTCTCCTTCCTTCTCCTCCATTTCTGTTTGCAGGAGCTCGAGACGAGGCTCTAATGGCGGAGGTGATGCCGGACTGGTACACGATCCTGATGTGCGGAGGGTTGGCGGCAGTGCTGGGGTTCTTCGTGCTCTTCGTGATGCTGCTGCTCGAGTGTTGGCTCTTCGCGGCAGCAGTGATCATGAGGATTAAGCGTCGGTGTCAGGTGCTAACTGCTGTCAGTGTGCTGGAGGCAACTTGCACCAGAATAATTACCCACGGAGAAATGTGGTGTGTTAGTGCGGTGATCAGTGAGGTGCAAAAGGTGTGGTGTTGCTATTAGTGCTTGTGGTCGAGTGGTTGTGTCTGTGAGCCTGCTGTTGTGGTGCTTCGCGAATTTAAATCTATGCCACGGAGAAATGTTTGTTGCAATTGCTCAAGGAAAATACCACCTCGGGATTTACTGCGAGAGAAAGCAGTTGATCAAAAATCACAGCAGTAAAAATTTCTCACATCTATTGAAACCAAACAATATATTCATAGCACAAACTTAGGATACAATGCATAAGCTGCAACACATAAAGAAATGCTAGGCTAACAACATAGCAGTGACGTCTATAATGTAAACGGAAAATAGGCTGGGTCCTGAGAAAATGTCTCCGGCACTGGGGCACATTCTTCTTCTACCGGAGGAAGCGGATTGACTAGTCGAAGAACGCGCCCCTCCTGGTCTGGGCTCAGCGGTCGGCCAATGGCGATCTGAGGATTCAAATCAGCGAGGCTCTGGAGATAACCCATTACTCGCTGGGTCAAACGTTCTTGCGCGATGACATACTGGGCAAGGTTGGCCAGTACCGGGTCCCTCTCAATTCGCCCACCGGGAAAAGATGCTATTTCTCCGGGTGCTGCACGACTCGGGAAGTAATAATACCCCCTTTCGCTGGCATAGGGTACCGCGAATCGAAGGCGAGCAAGCGCTTCGTACACAGTAGCTTCTATGGCCATTTGCGGAGTCGGCATAGATTTCCCCACGAAGGAGACTTCCGTTGGGTCTTGGTTTGGGTTTGCGGGAGGGATGTGCACTACTGCCCAATACTTCGAGGCAGATGGGGTGATCCTCGTTTTGAGCAGCTCGTATTGGGGTGGATGGGTAGAACTCATGGTACTGCAGGTAAAATCCCATAATCTTTTAACAAAACTACCAGGGGTTGCATCTGGAGTTCTTAGATGAATACTAGGGCTCGGCATGGCAAAAATGGCTATGAGAGCTGTGCACAAAGTGAGGGATGCTTGGTAAGGTCACGGAGTGGCCTCTTATATAGCATCAGGGCTGGGTTACCGATTGCGGTGTGGGGGCAAACTAGTTTGTCGGTTTTGCGCTCTCGGGGGGTCGGGGTCAAAGCCACAGATATACATATCTCACAAAAGTGACGCATTACTGTGGGTGTCGTCTGGGGTGGTTTTTGGTAGCTATGCCCGGAATTTAATATGCAACCGCACGCCAACATACTTATGCGTGGCTACTATACAAAACAAAGGCACACAAGCAGACTGCATTTATACATGGCGATTACAAGGTCATACTATTACATGGCGTAGAATACTAAGACTCGGTACTACTCGAGTGACTTAGTCTACCTCGTTGATATCTAGTCAAGCGTGCCTTGTGGACGCACTAGTAGGAAAACCCCCATTTGTCCCGGTTCGTAAGGGCCTTTAGTCCTGGTTCTGGAACCGGGACTAAAGGGTCGGGACTAAAGCCCAAAACCTTTAGTCCCGGTTCGCTTACCAACCGGGACAGAAGGGGCTCCACGTGGCCGGTGTTGGGAGCCCAGGCAGGAGGACCTTTAGTCCCGGTTGGTAACACCAACCGGGACCAAAAGGCAGGACTTTTAGTCCCGGTTGGCAACACCAA
Organism: Elymus sibiricus; assembly: GCA_039707655.1. NCBI lineage: Eukaryota > Viridiplantae > Streptophyta > Magnoliopsida > Poales > Poaceae > Elymus > Elymus sibiricus. The sequence continues at coordinate 97,298,570 of CM077667.1, read as the reverse complement.
CTGGGACCAAAAGGCACTGGGGTTTTTGTTTTTTTTAAAGGGGGGGGGGGTTTAGGGGGGTTTGTAGGGTTAATTGAGGTGTTTCATATTTTGTTAGCTAGCAAATAGAGAGAAGTGTCCTCTCTTTCTCCGTGCTTGGTCGACGCTAGCTACTATAGAGAGAACTCGACACGCTAGCTAGTAAGCAAATGAAGGAACCATTAAGTACACAAGATCGTCATGAACATATACACAGAGAAGTGATCGACCTCTCTTTCTCCGAGAGATTGGTCGAACAACAAGTTTTCGTATATCTATCCGACGCTACTAGCTACATATATACAATATAAGATCTCTTACAATCCCTAACATTTAATGTCAAATTCCAGATGGTATTCTCCGGCTTTATTTATGACGTGGTCAAGAAAGAATCCCGCCAATTCCTCTTGAATTGATCGTATGCGATCATGTGGTAGGAGTTCATCCCACATCTGCCACATCTAATTTGAAGAAGGGGGTCAATACATATATATGAATGAAACTCAACACAAATCATGGTAATAAAATAAAATTGTGAATATTATTGCTTACGCACTTGAAATTGTTTTTCAGAGTAGCCCCACTTAGGGGTCGTCGTGTTGTAGATGAACTCGCAAACGTAGTATCCACAAAAATCATTCCCTTTTTCCTGCCACAAGCACTTTACGAGAAATAGAGTTCAATCAAACTGATAATCAAGCATGATAAATGGTATTGACGAAGCTAGTAGTACTTACTTTCGGGTGTGTAAATCGCAGCTCCCTCGGCAGTGCCGGAACAATTGCGGTGAACTCTTTCCAAACCCTGCCAGACAAAGAAAATAATTACTTGATATCAGGAAATGAACAAAGTTGCCGATATGATGCGATAATGATCGATTGAACTTACTTCTGGAGCATTTCAGTCATGCCCGCATATTCCTGGGGATCTTTTCGTTTTGAGTCTAAGACGATTACTACTCCCCGCTCAAGCTTAATCTCTAGCAGAATAAAGTGGAAACTGCGCACGCATGCATAACTCATCAATTACATTACTATAACCTCGAGTAATAAGGGAAACCGAATATGCACAAGACAGTAGCACTCACTTGAAGTTGTAAGGAAAGAGTATTGTCCCTTTGTTTTGATTTTTAAGCAATGATTGTAGCAAGTTGTCCTCGGTTTGTGTGACATTGTTTTTAACCGTAAACTCATGTATGATATTTGGGTTAATGAACCCAATGTCATAGATTTGTGCTTTTCTGCATTCGACAATCTTCAATCTGCATAATATAGTGAGGATAATTATATATACATGCAATGAAAGAGCTGAGCTATATATATATTGAGACTTAATTACAGAAGTAGTACTTACAGACAGTAGCAAGTCATGATTGTTTTGTCGAGGGCCTTTTGATTGTAAAACCGGAATATCTCCTCAAATTCAACATTCAACTGCTCCATTCCAATGAGGTCGTGATCCTCTTTAATTCTCAGCGTCAAAGCATCCCTCCCAGACTCCCGGCATGTTTTCATGTACCATTCATGCAATGTTCGCATCATCGTTGTTAGAGGAGGATGATCAGGTTTGACGAGAGGCCGCCCGTACCAGTAACTGAATTCGTCCACCTCCAACGGCTCAAACTGTACATCATCGCTCAGGTAATCACCAGGATTGGTACCGGGCACCATCCCCGGATGATTAGCGACGATATCGCTAGACACCTTGAGCGGGGGGCACGATTGGTTCGCCTGTTCGCCGAGCTGGGGAATTTTTTTCCCACTTCTTCGTTTTGCTAACCTTGCATCACTGGAAGTACTTCCCGACCGCCGCGCATCTTGATATGTCTTTTTAACACAGCGGTCAAAGTTGGAATCCGGCGGAGGCGGTGGTGGTCGCTTCAGGGCATCGATAGTGCGCATCACTTTCACCGGATCTAGCTTCTCCTTCGGAGGTGGAGTTTTCTTTGCAAAATGGGCCCTCAATTCGGCCTGACATATCTCCTCGTTTTCAGACTCGGTCCTCTCATATGGTAACTTTTCCAGAGGCTTGAGAGATGGACCATATCTGTATTCCCTCCCGCCTCTTCTTGTACTGCTAGCCGCCGGAGCGGCGGCGTCTCTCTTCCGTCGTTGCTTACGAGGCGGAGCAGGAGGCGGAGTGCTCCGACGCGCCGGAGGAGCCGGAGCGGCGGCGTCTGTCTTCTGCCGTTGCCGACGAGGCTGAGAAGGAGGCGTACTGCTCCGACGTGCCAGAGTAGGCGAAGGAGGAGGCGGAGTGCCCTCACGCGTCGGAGGAGCCGGAGAAGGAGGCGGTGTGCCCTGATCACTCGCCGGAGGAGGAGGAGGAGGAGGAGGCGGAGAGCCCTGATTCACCTGAGGAGGAGGAGGAGGCGGAGGCGTCCAGTTTGGAAGCTTGATGTACTCCTTCTGCCATAGACATGTACTCCTCAGAGCACGAGCCAGCTTATTCTCTCCTTCACCTGTAGACTGGTCAGGCTCGAGCTCCTCAAATCCCTCCATTACTTCATCCACCATCACAACAGCATAGCCATGTGGAATCGGTGAGCAGTGAAAAGTTCCGTTGGGTTGAGGAGGTGCAACAGAGCCGACAGCCGCCTTGAAAGTGAGGTTCCGGCATTTCGTCATGTGCTCGCAATGTTGAGCCTCCGTGATAGTATCCACGGGGTAGATAGGAGCCGTGAAGTCAGGCTGAACGGGCTCCGTGGAAGCGACGCTGCTTCTCCGCTGAGATGGCAGGGTAGCTTCTGGGGTAGCTTCGTGCCACTGAGATGGTTGGCCGGCAGCTCGCTGGCTCTCAGCTTCCTCTAGCTTTTGTAGTCTTGCATTCAGCTTCTGAATTTCGCTCAGCTCCGCTTTTCTCTTTCTCTCCCGGCTTCTGTAACCGCCTGCATCAGGAAACCCAACCTTCCACGGAACGGAGCCTGGTGTGCCTCGTGTTCGTCCAGGGTGCTCAGCATTCCCTAGGGCCTCAGTCAGCTCGTCCTTCTCTCTGTCGGGAATGAACGTCCCTTCCTGCGCTGCGGTGATATACTCCTGAAGCTTGTTCATGGGTATCGCAAGTTGCTCGTTCGTCCAACGGCACTTCCCTGTTTCAGGGTCCAAAGTTCCCCCAACCCCAAAGAACCAAGTCCTTGAACGGTCTGGCCAGTTCAATGTCTGTGGTACGACTTTTTTAGCAATCATGTCATTCTCAGCTTTGTCCCACAACGGCCGGGCTTTGAGGTAACCACCTGACCCCGTGTGATGGTGATACTGCTTCTTTGCAGCATTGATCTTGTTTCTCTCTGACATTTTCTTACTCTTGTCCGATGTCTTGTAGGCCAGAAATGCAGGCCAGTGATCACCTATCTTCTCAAATCGGCCGGTGAATTCTGGAGTCTTCCCTTTGTCGACAAACTTTGATTTCAACTCATTCTTCCACCTCCTGAATAGATCTGCCATCTTCTTAAGAGCACACGCCTTGACCAGTGGCTCTATAACTGGCTTATTCGGATCCTCCTCTGGCGGTAGGGTGAAATTTGCCTTAAGCGCGGTCCAAAGATCATCTTTCTGTCTATCGGTGACATAATCACCATCAGGGGCGCCGTCCTTAGGCTTATTCCATTGCTTGATGCTGATCGGGATGTTGTCCCTAACAATAGCTCCGCACTGAGAAGAAAATGCGTCCTTGGTCCGCTTGGGTTCAATCGGATGGCCATCGTGCGTGAGTGCTGTGATCGTGAACCTTTCTTCCTTGCGCAACCTCTTCTTCGGGCCTCGTCTCGTTACCGAAGTTTGGCTCGATCCGGAGGGCTATAAAAGAAGAAAGAAGAGTTAATTAATATATGTACATACCAAAACAATTAATGCATCAATTAGCTAGTCAGCATAGGCTTAATTAATATATATACCTCGCCGGACTTTGCAACAGCTCCCTCCTCCGTTCGGTCACCGGAGCCGTCATCATGGTCTCCTTCTTCCTCCGGCATTCGGTCACCGGAGCCATCATGATCATGTCCTTCCTCCTCCATTGTTCGATCACCGGAGCCATCATCCTCTCCTTCCAGACCATCGGTGTCGTTGAGATACGACAAGATATCACGTCTGTCGTAGATTATGTCCCCCAACAACTGTTCTTGTTCCAAGTCTCTTGGATCCATAGTTTCTGCAAATATTACAACATGGCAATTAATATACAAACATGAATGTCCGACGTCCGGACCGCCTCTCTCATGAATGTCCGACGCCCGGTTTGGGGTGGCCTCGACAACACTTGTAGGGTTTGGGTGGCGGGTATATCGACAACGCTTTTTTTCTCGGGTTTGGGTGGCCTCGAGAGTTGGTCGCCCGGTCTATCGAGAGGGGGGTGAACATTTTACCTAAGTAACTTAGAAAAAAAATGTTATAGGGGAGGGGGTATATCGACCCCCCCCTCATGTCGAAGTTATCGGGGAGGGGGTATATCGACCCCCCCCTCATGTCGAAGTTATCGGGGAGGGGGGTATATCGACAATGACATACATACATGGAAAAAAATGCTATCCATCTTTACATACATAGCCACATACATATATTATATATTTTCATTAACTCATGACATATTTTCATTATTTTTCTTTCTTTAACTCAACGACAACGACATACATACATGGAAAAAATGTATATCGACCCCCCCCTCATGTCGAAGTTATCGCGGAGGGGGTATATCGACCCCCCCCCCCTCATGTCGAAGTTATCGGGGAGGGGGTATATCGACCCCCCTCATGTCGAAGTTATCGAGGAGGGGGTATATCGAACCCCCCCCCCCCTCATGTCGAAGTTATCGGGGAGGGGGTATATCGACCCCCCCCCCCATGTCGAAGTTATCGGGGAGGGGGTATATCGACCCCCCCCCCCTCATGTCGAAGTTATCGGGGAGGGGGTATATCGACCCCCCCCCATGTCGAAGTTATCGGGGAGGGGGTATATCGACAATGACATACATACATGGAAAAAAATGCTATCCATCTTTACATACATAGCCACATACATATATTATATATTTTCATTAACTCATGACATATTTTCATTATTTTTCTTTCTTTAGCTCAACGACAACGACATACATACATGGAAAAAATGTATATCGACCCCCCCCCCCCTCATGTCGAAGTTATCGGGGAGGGGGCGATCTCTTTCTCATTATTTTTCGTGTGTCCGTGTCGCCGTATCCGTGTCCGTGTCCGTGTCCGTGTCCGTGTCGCCGTATCCGTGTCCGTGTCGCCATATCCGTGTCCGTGTCTGTGTCGCCATATCCATGTCCGTGTCGCCGTATCCGTGTCCGTGTCCGTGTCGCCGTATCTGTGTCCGTGTCGCCGTATCCGTGTCCGTGTCCGTGTCCGTGTGGCCGTATCCGAGAAGGGACCATGGGAAAGGGGGGCTCACTGGGGGTGGCGATGGGGCGGCGACGGGGCGGCGACGGGGAGGCGACGGGGCGGCGCGGCAACGGGAAGGCGACGGGGACGGGGCGGCGACGGGGCGGCTCGGGGCGGCGCGCGGCGACGGGGACGACGACGGCGACGAGGACGGGGCGGCGCGGCGACGGGAACGGGGCGGCGACGGCGACGGGGACGGGGCGGCGACGGCGACGGCTACCTCGGGGCGGCTCGGGGCGGCGCGCGGCGACGGGGACGGGGCGGCGCGGCGACGGGGACGGGGCGGCGACGGGGACGGGGCGGCGCGGCGACGGGGACGGGCGGCGCGGCGACGGGGACGGGGCGGCGACGGCGATGGGGACGGGGCGGCGACGGCTACCTCGGGGCGGCGCGCAGCGACGGCGACGAGGAGCGGGCGGCGACGGCGACGGCGACCTCGGGGCGGCTCGGGGAGGCGACGGCGTGGAGAGAAGAATGGCGGGTGGGGCGAAATTTCCTAAGTCTTGGTTATATAGCAACCACCTTTGGTCCCGGTTGGTGGCACCAACTGGGACCAAACGTCTCTTTTCAGCAGCCCAAAGGGCGGGAAGCAGAGACCTTTGGTCCCGGTTGGTGGTACCAACCGGGACCAAAGGTGGGCATTGGTCCCGGTTGGTGCCACCAACCGGGACCAAAGGTGGGCATTAGTCCCGGTTGGTGCCACCAACCGGGACCAATGGCCTTGCACAGCATTTTTTTTATTTTTTTCCAGTATTATTGTTTTGTTTTTTGCTTTATTTTTTTTTTCCAGTATTTTTCTTCTGTTATTTTAGTTCATTCTTTTTAACAAATAAATACTTTGATAATTTTAGTTGCATAATTTCCATTATTTTGTTTTGTTTTTTGCATTATTTATTTTTGTTTTGTTTTTTGCTTTATTTATTTCCGGTGTGTTTTATCATTATATTCTTTTTGCTATTAATGTTTTGAACAAAAAATACTTTGATAAATTTAGTTGCATAATTTTTATATAATTATAGTTTCAAAAATACTATAATTTTAAATGGGTGTTTTATATATTTTTTTCTTGCATAAATTTTATATAATTTTAAGTTTATAAAAGCTTTTTTGTTGATTCTTTTTGCTATTGAAGAATATTATAGTTTTGTTTTAGTTGATCATAACAAAATATTTTAATTGAGCCACCAACCGGGACTAAAGGCCTTGTCCTGGGAGTGGCTAAAATTTAGTCCCACCTCGCCAAGCGAGAGGGACTCGCAGCGGTTTATAAGCCCTGAGTGCAGAGACGAAGAACGATGAAGGAGAGGCGTAATGCTCACCTGCACGTTGCTTAGCTTCAGGCCTTGAGGAAATGGTGTAGACTGCACGGAGCTATCTGCAGTTTCTCAAGGCCTGAAGCTAAGCAACGTCCAGGTGAGCATTGCGCCTCTCCTTCATTTTTAATAACTTATTTTAACTCCGGACATTTTGTGTGTTCATTATGCACCATTCAAAGGCACATCATCAATGTTCAACCCTTTTCTGCCTTCATTTGCTATTTTTCATGCATTTAATGATTTGTTTTGAGCTAAATGACCCTGAAATTGAAAAGCACAATAAATGAACTCTGAAAAGGTTGAAAGTTGGCATGGTATCATCATTTCACCCACATAGCATGTGCTAAAAATTTGAGAGGGTTATGGCAAAAACTGGATGCACTTTGTGTACAAACTGGACAATCTCTTTCGAAGTATGAGGGTTTCGGACGAAAACTCATCTGTTACAAAGGGATTTCATTTTTTTGAACTTATTTGAACTCCAAACTTTTTGTGTGTTCAAAATGAACCATTCAAAGCCACGTCATCAATTTTCAACTCTTTCTGACTTCATCTGGTATTTTTCATGCATTTACTGATTTTTTTAAGCTAAATGACCCTGAAATTGAAAAGAACTATAAATGAACTCTGAAAAGGTTGAAAGTTGGCATGGTATCATCATTTCACCCACATAGCATGTGCTAAAAAGTTGAGAGGGTTACGGCAAAAACTGGATGCACTTCGTGTACAAAACGGACAATCTCTTTCGAAGTATCAGGGTTTCGGACGAAAACTCATCTGTTACAAAGTGATTTCATTTTTTTGAACTTATTTGAACTCCAAACTTTTTGTGTGTTCAAAATGAACCATTCAAAGCCACTTCATCAATTTTCAACCCTTTCTGACTTCATCTGGTATTTTTCATGCATTTACTGATTTTTTTAAGCTAAATGACCCAGAAATTGAAAAGCACTATAAATGAACTCTGAAAAGATTGAAAGTTGGCATGGTATCATCATTTCACCCACATAGCATGTTCTAAAAAGTTGAGAGGGTTACGGCAAAAACTGGATGCACTTCGTGTACAAAACGGACAATCTCTTTCGAAGTATCAGGGTTTCGGACGAAAACTCATCTGTTACAAAGGGATTTCATTTTTTTGAACTTATTTGAACTCCAAACTTTTTGTGTGTTCAAAATGAACCATTCAAAGCCACGTCATCAATTTTCAACCCTTTCTGACTTCATCTGGTATTTTTCATGCGTTTATTGATTTTTTAAGCTAAATGATCCTGAAATTGAAAAGCACTATAAATGAACTCTGAAAAGGTTGAAAGTTGGCATGGTATCATCATTTCATCCACATAGCATGTGCTAAAAAGTTGAGAGGGTAACGGCAAAAACTGGATACACTTCGTGTACAAAACGGACAATCTCTTTCGAAGTATCAGGGTTTCGGACGAAAACTCATCTGTTAGAGAGGGATTTCATTTTTTTGAACTTATTTGAACTCCAGACTGTTTGTGTGTGCAAAATGAACCATTCAAAGCCACATCATCAATTTGCAACCCTTTCTGACTTCATCTGGTATTTTCTATACTTCATACGAAAACTCACCTGAATGAACAAGACTGTGTAGAGGCCAACGGAGAATTCTTTCGTTGACGTTCTATAATGAATTTTCTATACTTTTTGTTTTTATATAATTATTATTTTTTCATATCTGTATAACCTTGGGTGGTGAAGGTCGTACCAATCAGGAAGAAGCACACGGATCGTGTGTTTCTTTCAAGCGCTTGTGAGCTGTTGGATCAGCACTATAACGACTAGTCCCGGTACGTGCTAGCAACCGGGACTAAAGAGGCACACGACCCTATATATAGCCCACCTCTCGGACATGTTCGACACTTAGTGTGTGTACTCATTCGGATTCAAATCATTCGGATTCCCTGCATACGGTCCAACGGTGCATTTCATATTTCCACCGTTGGGCTGTATGCAGGCGAAACCGTGTGTTTTGTTGATCTATCTAGAAATCCTTTAGTTCATCGACCGAATACAAATCATTCGGATTCCCTGCATACGGTCCGATGGTGCATTTCATATGCGGGCACTCACGAGCCACCGTCGGGCTGTATGTAGGGGAAACCGTGTGTTTTGTTGATCTATCTAGAAATCCTTTAGTTCATCGACCGAATACAAATCATTCGGATTCCCTGCATATGGTCCGACGGTGCATTTCATATGCGGGCACTCACGAGCCACCGTCGGGCTGTATGCAGGGAAACCGTGTGTTTTGTTGATCTATCTAGAAATCCTTTCATTTTTCGACGGTTCATTGGCTAGGACGAATGGTTCGTCTGCGTACCCAAGATTGTTGAGATCCACTGTTGTCATTCCGTACCGCCGGTCTTCCTTTACCCCGCCTATGTACATACCCGCCTAAATTTTCAACCCTTTCTAACTTCATTTGCTAATTTTCATGCATTTAATGATTTGTTTTGAGCTAAATGACCCTGAAATTGAAAATCACTACAAATGAACTCTGAAAAGGTTGAAAGTTGGCATGGTATCATCATTTCACCCACATAGCATGTTATAAAAAGTTGAGAGGGTTACGGCAAAAACTGGATGCACTTCGTGTACAAAACGGACAATCTCTTTCGAAGTATTAGGGTTTCATACGAAAACTCATCTGTTACAAAAGGCATTTCATTTCTTCACATGTAACTGCAATGATATAGTTGTGGAGAGAAAGTCTTCACTTTTTCTTCGCTTGTGTCCTTTGCTTATTATGCCGTAACCATGGATAATCTTCATCGTTTAAGAGGGTGCACTAGTAGAAATCAGGCCTTTAGTCCCGGTTGGGAAGGGCCTTTAGTCCCGGTTCCCCAACCGGGACTAAAGTATAGAGACTAAAGGGTCTAAGGCTTTAGTCCCGGTTGGCTACGAACCGGGACTAAACCCTCGCCACGTAGGCGGCAGAGCGCGCCAGGGCATGGGGACCTTTGGTCCCGGTTGGCAACCGGGACTAAAGGTTGAGTCTTCATTTTTTTTTCATTTTGTGTTTTCCATTTAATTTTTTCCTCTATTTCAACATGATCACTTGCATCCATCCACTTTAATCAAATATATGTCATATAACTCATCATCATCTTACTCATCTAACAACTCATCATCATCAACCATACCAAGTTAAAATCTCATAAAACAAAAAAAGATAAAATGACATAGTCCTCCCACGACCTAGTCCTCCCTCCTAGGTAAAATGACATAATTCAAAATAACACCTATGTCTCCATGATGAAGCAAAGAGATCCAACGGTCTCCAACTTGTGGCTTGCGATCCTTTTTTATTTGTCCCCATGCTTCAATTTGGAGCTGTCTTGGTGGTTTGCGCTCAGTCGAGTATGCAAAAGAGAACTCGGGCTGGAAGGGGCTTTTAATTGTCATATTACCTTCGAGTTGCATGAACGGAGGCACAACTTCATTTGGCAGTTTCTGTTGAAGAACATAATAGTAGCCTAGTTAGCAATGTAATCAATACCATTTACGCAACAGTACTAGTGTACTTAATTAGCAACTCTTACCAAGATATTTCGGCGAATGTCATCTGCCCTTAACCTATGCACTAGTGTCCTGTACAATGTATAATTTGGGCCAGTTCCCAAATTATACGGGAAGATCTCCCTACCAACTAGGACACCAATAACAAAGTTGATAAGATCATCCTTCTCCTCCCAAGTTAGATGTGATCCATAAGTGTAGTGTGTCGTGTCGATTATGTTCTGTAGTTCACTCGAAGAAACGAAATAAGCTGTAAATTATAAATTAACAAATTTAGTATGGATGAACACCAAATATTTTTAAATATAGAATGCAAATTACTTGACAAATATGCATGGTTGACAAACTCACATGGAGGAAAAACAGGAAGCATATCGAGATCCACCCAGATGTCGATGTTTCCATCAATATGATCTTCAGGACGAAGATCGAAGGTTATTTCCATATCCTCCTGAAATCCATATGCCTTGCAAAGAGCTTCCCAATTTGAGCACCCTAATTCTGTGTTATTAGGTGCATTCATTACTTTCACCAGAAATGTGTGACCATGTTTAGTCCTCAGGTTGGCTGTCCTCGTCTCGAAACTCTCGTGATCTTCGAAACCGGGCCTCTCCAAGAAATACCGTCTTGCATGACAGGGGATGAACTAGTCGAATTGTATAAAACAAAAATTACGCGTTGAAGGAAAGAAACAGAAGTCATGCTTAATTACGAAAAAAGAGTTGTCATCGTTGCCTACCGTAGAAATATCAAAGTCCTCGTAAAGCTTCATGGTGAAGAACCTGCCGTCTCGCAGCCCAGGCTGGTCGCAAAGACCCTTATCTTCACCGCAAAGTTCACACGCTTGGATCCTATCGTCGTCTGATGACGACGACATTTCCTGTGTTCATGATTCAAGAATTACGACACGCTTGGATCCTAATGCGTGTGTGACTTTCGGTCCGTCGAGGCTTTCCTTAAATAACTATCCTATCTCATGGTGTGTTGGTGCGCACTCTCTCACACTGATATGGTGGTGTATATATGTTGGTGGACACTCTCTCACAGTAATAGTTCGACCGTCGGTGATGGACGCCTCCCCTCTTCTCTTCTTGCGCATTATACCGACGAATATATCGCAAAGAAGAGAAGAAAGAGGAGGCGTCCCCCACGACAACAGTCGGGATTCCTCCATCAAGAACACACATGAAAGTCACACAAGGAGCAACGACACACCGAAAGTCACACACGCATTATACCGATAAAATATCACTAATACATTTATAATGAACTCGAATATAATATCAGTAATACATCATCTCGAATAATCCAGTTAATGCATCATCAAATATTAACTAATACATCTCGAATATTATCATATAAGATCACTAATACAGATCGAATACTATCGAATAATCTAAGTCACTAGCGGTTCCTGAGTCGCGGGTGGTGGACACCCAAAGATAAGGAACCATCACGGGATCATAACTAGGGTGAGATCCCTGAAGAATCTGCCAGGTATTGTTGAAGCTGGCGTTCGACGCCGCCATGTAGCGACGGACGTGCTCGTCCTCCTCCCTGACATGGCGACGTACCACCTCCGCGGGGGCCCGCTCCCTCTGCACTGAAAGTGGCCCACGTGACCGCCACCAAAGAAGCTCCGGGTCGACGACGAGACCAGGATTCCTCACCAAGCTCCGAGCCCGGGAAGGTAGCACCTCCCAGTGCCAGCCCGGCGGAGCCCAGTCCCGGACATTGCGCCTGTCAAGGATGTCGACGCCGACTCGAGGACGACGAGGATGCGGGCCAGGCATCGTCGACGTCGAGACAAATTCCTATGAGAACATTTTCTTATCGTTTAATCACTAATTTTTTCAAAACCCAAGAATTTTGAAAACCCAATAATTTTTCTCCAATCTAACATACACATACTAATTTTTCCTAGGACTCCTAATTAACTAAAACATAAAATAACTAAAACATAAGAAGCATCATAAACAAAATCATCTAACAATATCAATCTACTTATCCATCTACTACAATTTTCTTAACACATTGTTTAATAAAAAAATGTTGCATACCAACCACAAAAATTTTCATAACACTAAAAAGATGTTCTAACAATATTTGCACGTTTTTAATCAATATGTGTGTGTGTGTGTGTGTGTGTGTGTGTGTTTGCGGCACCGGCCGGCGGAAGTCGGAGGATGGACGGGGCGGCGGGGCGCCGGAGATGGATGGGGCAGCGGCTCTCGGGCATCTTCGGTGGTGGCTCTAGGTGGGGGATGGGCTCGGGGAGGGGCGGCGCCCATGCATGGCAGCAATGGCGCGCGGATGGGGGGGGGGCGGCCATGCATGCATGACGGCAATGGCGGACGGGGAGGGGGGCTTCAGGAGGAGAGGGAGGAGAGTGGCTCACAGCGGTCTCGGTGGCGAGTTCGAGGGAGAAGAGGCGCGTGGGGAGCTCCGGCAGCCTGGCGGCGTCGGGTGCAGAATGGGAGAGGTTGGGGAAGAAACGGTACTTATAAAGAGGGACTCTTTAGTCCCGGGTTGAGGCTCCAACCGGGACTAAAGACCTTTAGTCCCAGTTGGTATAACCAACCGGGACTACAGGTCCTCCCGGGATTCGGTGGGAGAAGGTCTTTTCGGCGCCCCAAATTCCGCACGGGAAGGGACCTTTTTTGTTTTGTTTTGTTTTTCTGATTTCTGTTTTTATATTTGGACTAACTGTTAGAATATTTATAGTTTTTGAATGAATCTTTTGGCCTTAGGTCAAAACAATTACAAACTTTCTGTTAGTGCCAGTAGTTTTCAAATTGAAATAGTTTAAATTTGAATTCATTTGAAATTTGTGTGAAATAGTAATTTGTGAATAACTTTACTTTAAAAATAGACTTTTGAGTGATTGTTTTTCCCGTGGTTTAATATTAGTATGTTTTATCATTATGTTAAAGTTGGGAATTTTTAGGATAATTTAAAAAGGCGTTTTAATCAAAATCAGATTCTGTTTAACTCATTTAGTTTTATACGTACATTCATTTGTTTTAGCCAAAATCACCCAACTGAACTCTGAAAAGGTTGAAACTTGGCATGGTATCATCATTTCACCCACATAGCATGTGCTAAAAAGTTGAGAGCGTTACGACAAAAACTGGATGCACTTCGTGTACAAAATGGACAATCTCCTTCGAAGTATCGGGGGTTCGAACGAAAACTCGTGTGTTACAAAAGGATTTCAATTTTTTTAAACTTATTTCAACTCCAGACTTTTTGTGCATTCAATATGAACCATTAGAAGCCACATACTTAAATTTCAACCCTTTCTAACTTCACTTGCTATTTTTCATGCATTTAATGATTTGTTTTGAGCTAAATGATCCTGAAATTAAAAAGCACCACAAATTAACTCTGAAAAGGTTGAAACTTGGCATGATACCATCATTTCACCCACATAGCATGTGGTAAAAAGTTGAGAGCGTTACAACAAAAATTGGATGCACTTCGTGTACAAACTGAACCATCTCCTTCGAAGTATCGGGGGTTTGGACGAAAACTCGTGTGTTACAAAAGGATTTCAATTTTTTTAAACTTATTTCAACTCCAGACTTCTTGTGCATTCAATATGAACCGTTAGAAGCCACATACTAAAATTTCAACCCTTTCTAACTTCACTTGCTATTTTTCATGCATTTAATGATTTGTTTTGAGCTAAATGATCCTGAAATTAAAAAGCACCACAAATTAACTCTGAAAAGTTTGAAACTTGGCATGATACCATCATTTCACCCACATAGCATGTGGTAAAAAGTTGAGAGCGTTACAACAAAAATTGGATGCACTTCATGTACAAACTGAACCATCTCCTTCGAAGTATCGGGGGTTTGGACGAAAACTCGTGTGTTACAAAAGGATTTCAATTTTTTTAAACTTATTTCAACTCCAGACTTTTTGTGCATTCAATATGAACCATTAGAAGCCACATACTAAAATTTCAACCCTTTCTAACTTCACTTGCTATTTTTCATGCATTTAATGATTTGTTTTGAGCTAAATGATCCTGAAATTAAAAAGCACCACAAATTAACTCTGAAAAGGTTGAAACTTGGCATGATACCATCATTTCACCCACACAGCATGTGGTAAAAAGTTGAGAGCGTTACAACAAAAATTGGATGCACTTCGTGTATAAACTGAACCATCTCCTTCGAATTATCAGGGGTTTGGACGAAAACTCGTGTGTTACAAAAGGATTTCAATTTTTTTAAACTTATTTCAACTCCAGACTTTTTGTGCATTCAATATGAACCACTAGAAGCCACATACTAAAATTTCAACCCTTTCTAACTTCACTTGCTATTTTTCATGCATTTAATGATTTGTTTTGAGCTAAATGATCCTGAAATTAAAGAGCACCACAAATGAACTCTGAAAAGGTTCAAACTTGGCATGGTACCATCATTTCACCCACATAGCAAGTGGTAAAAAGTTGAGAGGGTTACAACAAAAACTGGATGCACTTCGTGTACAAACTGAACCATCCCGGCTACTCACTAGAGAAGAAAAGTGATGATGGTGCAGCCTGTCACATCCCAGACAGGGATCTTGGGGTATAAAACTTTTTCTTCGCGTGTGTCCCTTGATTATTGCGCCGTAACCATGGACAATCTTCATCATTTAACATGATGCTTGGGTCAGTCTTCACTACGAAGGGAGGAATTTCAACAAACTTTTCATAATCTCTTGACATATCTGTCTTGTCCTCCACTCCCACGATGTTTCTTTTCCCAGAAAGAACTATATGGCCCTTTGGCTCATCGTATGATGTATCCGCTTTCTTATCTTTTCTTTTTTCGGTTTGGTAGACATGTCCTTCACATAGAAAACTTGCGCCACATCATTGGCTAGATCGAATGGTTCGTCTGTGTGCCGAAGATTGTTGAGATCCACTGTTGTCATTCCATACTGCGGGTCTACCATTACCCCTCCTCCTCCATTCAGATTGGCCCATTTGCACCGGAACAAAGGGACCTTCAAATCACCTCCATAGTCAAGTTCCCATATCTCCTCTATGTAACCATAATATGTGTCCTTTTCCTTGGTGTTTGCCGCATCGTCAAAGCGAACACCACTGTTTTGGTTGGTGCTCTTTTTATCTTGGGCGATCATGTAAAATGTATTCCCATTTATCTCATACCCTTGGAAAGTCAATATAGTCGAAGATGGTCTCTTGGCCAACAAGTACAAGTCATCTTCAACATTGTCGTCATTCATGAGATGTGTTCGCAACCAACCGCCGAAAGACTCAATGTGTGTACGTTGAATCCAGGGGTCAGACTTCTCCGGGTTCTTCGAGCGTATAATATCCATGTGTTCCTCGATATATAGGGTGACCAAGGTAGAATTCTGTAGAACTGTGTAGTGTGCTTGCGCCCAAGAATGCCCGTCCGTACATATTATTGATTTTGGTCCAAGCGTGCCTTTTCCACGCAGTCTCCCCTCATGCCGCGATTGAGGAACACCAATCGGCTTAATGTCAGGAATAAAGTCAACACAAAAGTCAATAACCTCCTCTGTTTCATGGCCCTTGGAAATGCTTCCTTCTGGCCTAGCACGGTTACGAACATATTTCTTTAAGACTCCCATGAACCTCTCAAAGGGGAACATATTGTGTAGAAATACAGGACCTAGAATGGCAATCTCTTCGACTAGGTGAACAAGGACGTGCGTCATAATATTAAAGAAGGATGGTGGGAACACCAACTCAAAACTGACAAGACATTGGACCAAATCATTCTGTAAGCTTGGTAGGATTTCCGGATCGATTACCTTCTGAGAAATTGCATTGAGGAATGAACATAGCATCACAATGGCTAATCGAACATTTTCTGGTAGAAGCCCCCTCAACACAACCGGAAGCAATTGCGTCATTATCACGTGGCAGTCATGAGACTTTAGGTTCTGAAATTTTTTCTCCGCCATATTTATTATTCCTTTATATTCGACGAGAAACCAGATGGGACCTTCATACTGAGCAGGCATTCAAAGAAGATTACCTTCTCTGCTTTGGTAAGATCGTAGCTGGAAGGACCTTCATACTACTCATGCATGTCGTCGTTTTCGTGCACACGTTGCTGGTCCTCCCGTGCCTCCGGTGTATCTTTTGTCTTCCCATACACGCCCAGGAATCCTAGCAGGTTCACGCAAAGATTCTTCGTCACGTGCATCACGTCGATTGCAGAGCGGACCTCTAGGACTTTCCAATATTCTAGCTCCCAAAATATAGATTTCTTCTTCCACATGGGTGCGTGTCCCGCAGCGTCAGTCGGAACAGATTGTCCGCCAGGACCCTTTCCAAATATTACTTGTAAATCCTTGACCATGTCAAGTATGTCATCACCAGTACGGAGGACGGGCTTCTTCCGGTGATCTGCCTCACCTTTGAAATGCTTAACTTTCTTTCTTAAGGCATGCTTGGCCGGAAGAAATCGACGATGTCCCAGGTACACATTCTTCAAGCATTTGTCCAAATATATACTTTGGGTATCATCTAAACAGTGCGTGCATGCATGGTATCCCTTGTTTGTCTGTCCTGAAAGGTTACTAAGAGCAGGCCAATCATTGATGGGTACAAAGAGCAACGCTCGCAGGTCAAATTCCTATTGTTTGTGCTCATCCCACACACGTACACCTTTTTTATTCCACAGCTGTAAAAGTTCATCAACTAATGGCCTTAGGTACACATCAATGTCGTTGCCGGGTTGCTTAGGGCCTTGGATGAGCACTGGCATCATAATGAACTTCCGCTTCATGCACAACCAAGGAGGAAGGTTATAGATACATAGAGTCACAGGCCATGTGCTATGCTTGCTGCTCTGCTCCCCGAATGGATTAATGCCATCTGCACTTAAACCAAACCATACGTTCCTTGGGTCATCTGCAAAGTCCGGCCACTCTCTCTCGATTTTTCTCCGCTGCGACCCATCAGCGGGTACTCTCAACTTCCCGTCTTTCTTACGGTCTTCTTTGTGCCATCGCAACGACTTGGCATGCTCTTTGTTTTGGAACAAACGTTTCAACAGTGGTATTATAGGAGCATACCACATCACCTTGGCAGGAATCCTCTTCCCGGGGCGCTCGCCCTGAACATCATCGCGACTGATCTTATATCGCAATGCATTGCATACCGGGCATGCATCCAAATTCTCGTACTCACCGCGGTAGAGGATGCAGTCATTAGGGCATGCATGTATCTTCTGCACCTCCAATCCTAGAGGGCAGACAACCTTCTTTGCTTCGTATGTACTGTCAGGCAATTCGTTGTCATTTGGAAGCTTATTCTTCATTATTTTCAGCAACTTTTCAAATGCCTTGTCAGGTACACCATTCTCTGCCTTCCATTGCAGCAATTCGAGTGTGGTACCGAGCTTTGTGTTGCCATCTTCGCAATTTGGGTACAACGCTTTTTTGTGATCCTCTAACATGCGTTGCAACTTCAACTTCTCCTTTTCATTTTCGCAGTTTCTCTTTGCATCAGCAATGGCCCGACCAAGATCATCAGCGGGCTCATCTGATGCCTCAGCTTCTTCTTCTTCATTCTCTTCCCCAATTGTACTACCATCATATTCAGGACACCCAGGATAGTTGTCGTCATCCTCTTCTTCTTCATTCTCTTCCATTAGAACCCCTCTTTCTCCATGCTTGGTCCAACAATTATAGCCGGACATGAAACCAGACGTAAACAGGTGGACGTGAATCTGTTTTGAGCTAGAGTAAGTCTTATTATTCTTACACACACCACATGGACAACACATAAAACCATCCCGCTTGTTTGCCTCAGCCGCACGCAAAAAACTCTGCACGCCATTAATGAACTGGGGAGAGCGTCGATCAACGTACATCCATTGCCGGTTCATCTTCATTACACAACACCGAGAAGACCAAATTAATACAAGTTCATACACAAAGTTCATACACACTTACTCTCATAAAACAACATAAAACTATCTAGCTAAAACATTTTAAATGCAACAACAAATGTGATCAAAATCGCAACTAAGGTAAAAATTGATCCAACAGCATAATGATACCAAGCCTCTTTATTAATGGCATATTTTCTAATCTTTCTAATCTTCAAGCGCATTGCATCCATTTTGATCTTGTGATCATCGACAACATCGGCAACGTACAACTCCAATTTCATCTTCTCTTCTTCAACTCTTTTCAATTTTTCTTTCAAACCTCATTTTCTTTTTCAACTAAATTTAACTTCTCGACAATAGGGTCGGTTGGCATTTGCGGTTCAACTACCTGCTAGATAAAAATATCTATATCAACTTCATGGGCATAATTGTCATTAACACGAAATGCAACAAATAGTTATAAAAGAGAATATACCACATCTGAATCGTAAACCGGACGAGGGCCGATGGGAACGGATATCATAACCATGGCACTATATAGAACAACAATCATACAAGTAAGAAAACTATGCAAGTAAGTATCTAAATCATACAAATACGATTTTATTTATCAAAATGATAAGAACACAAGAAGAGGCTCACCAAGGTGGTGCCGGTGACGGGACGGTGCGGTCGATCGACGGTGGTTAGGACGAGGACGGGAAGGCACTGTAAGTAAACCACACCTACACATATGCAAACTAAGGAGTTAATTTGAGCTCACATTACATATAAATCAAAAAAACTACCACATAATTACACCCAAACTAAAACCCACAAATCACTATACTTATAAAGCATAGCACGAGCTGATCTAGCAATAAGAGATGAAAGGACAAAGTTGCTAACCTTTGTGGACACTTGGATGGATTGGGGTGCCTCAAATCTTGACAAATCTTGGAAAAAAAGGAGGGAGGAGCTCGAGCTAGGGGAAGAACATAGAGGGGAATTCGAATGGAGAAAACAGAGAAATGGAGCCGTTCTAGACGAAGGGTTTATATAGCGAGAGCTTTAGTCCCGGTTGGTTATACAAACCGGGACTAAAGGTCGACGTATAGTCCCGGTTTGTATCACAAACCGGGACTAAAAGGTCTCGTGGGGGGCCCAGGCTGACACCAGCCTGCCACCACACCTTTAGTCCCGGTTTGTGATACAAACCAGGACTAAATGTCCCAAATGAACCGGGACTAATGGGGCCCGTACCCCCTGACAGCTCCTAGCCGTTGGAACCGGGACTAATGGACACATTAGTCCCGGTCCAAAGCAAAACCGGGACTAAAGGTTGAAACGAAAGGCCTGTTTTCTACTAGTGGTGCTTGGGTCAGCCTTGACTTTGAAGGGAGGAATTTCATGAAACTTTTCATAATCTTCAGACATGTCTGTCTTGCCCTCCAATCCCACGATGTCTCTTTTTCCTGAAAGAACTATGTGGCACTTTGGCTCATCGTATGATGTATTCGCTTCCTTATCTTTTCTTTTTCTCGGTTTGGTAGACATGTCCTTCACATAGAAAACCTGCACCACATCATTGGCTAGGACGAATGGTTCGTCTGTGTACCCAAGATTGTTCAGATCCACTGTTGTCATTCCGTACTGTGGGTCTTCCTGTACCCCGCCTCCTGACAGATTGACCCATTTGCACTGAAACAAAGGGACCTTGAAATCATGTCCATAGTCAAGTTCCCATATGTCCACTATGTAACCATAATATGTGTCCTTTCCCCTATTGGTTGCTGCATCAAAGCGGACACCGCTGTTTTGGTTGGTGCTCTTTTGATCTTGGGCGATCGTGTAAAATGTATTCCCATTTATCTCGTACCCTTTGTAAGTCAATACAGTCGAAGATGGTCCCCTGGCCAACGAGTACAACTCATCAGAAACAGTGTTGTCACCCATGAGACGTGTTTGCAACCAACTGCCGAAAGTCCTGATGTGTTCATATGTAATCCAGTCGTCACACTGCTCCGGGTGTTTGGAGCGCAGAATATTCTTGTGTTCATCGACATACGGGGTCACCAAGGTAGAATTCTGTAGAACTGTGTAGTGTGCTTGAGACCAAGAATGCCCGTCCCTACATATTATTGAGTCGGCTCCTAGCGTGCCTTTTCTAGTCAGTCTCCCCTCATACCGTGATTGAGGGAGACCAATCTTCTTAAGGTCAGGAATGAAGTCAACACAAAACCTAATGACATCCTCTGTTTGATGGCCCATGGAGATGCTTGCTTCTGGCCTAGCGCGGTTACGAACATATTTCTTTAAGACTCCCATGAACCTCTCAAAGGGGAACATATTGTGTAGAAATACAGGGCCCAGAACGACAATCTCGTCGACTAGATGAACTAGGATGTGCGTCATGATATTGAAGAAGGACGGTGGGAACACCAGCTCGAAACTAACAAGACATTGCACCAAATCACTCCTTAACCTTGGCAGGATTTCTGGATCGATCACCTTCTGAGAGATTGCATTGAGGAATGCACATAGCTTCACAATGGCTAATCGAACGTTTTCCGGTAGAAGCCCCCTCAATGCAACCGGAAGCAGTTGCGTCATAATCACGTGGCAGTCATGAGACTTTAGGTTCTGGAACTTTTTCTCTGCCATATTTATTATTCCCTTTATATTCGACGAGAAGCCAGACGGGACCTTCATACTGACCAGGCATTCAAAGAAGATTTCTTTCTCTTCTTTGGTAAGAGCGTAGCTGGCAGGAGCTTCATACTGCTTTGGATGCATGCCGTCTTTTTCATGCACACGTTGCTGTTCTTCCCGTGCCTCCGGTGTATCTTTTGTCTTCCCATACACTCCCAAGAAGCCTAGCAGGTTCACGCAAAGATTCTTCGTCACGTGCATCACGTCGATTGCAGAGCGGACCTCTAGGTCTTTCCAATAGGGTAGGTCCCAAAATATAGATTTCTTCTTCCACATGGGTGCGCATCCCGCATCGTCAGTCGGAACAGATAGTCCGCCAGGACCCTTTCCAAATATTACTTATAAATCATTGACCATATCAAGTATGTGATCACCAGTATGGAGGGCAGGCTTCTTCCGGTGATCTGCCTCACCTTTGAAATGCTTTCCTTTCTTTCGACATTGATGGTTGGTCGGAAGAAATCGACGATGCCCCAGGTACACATTCTTCCTGCATTTGTCCAAATATATACTGTCGGTGTCATCTAAACAGTGTGTGCATGCGTGGTATCCCTTGTTTGTCTATCCTGAAAGGTTACTGAGAGCAGGCCAATCGTTGATGGTTACAAACAGCAATGCTCGTAGGTCAAATTCCTCTTGTGCATGCTCATCCCACACACGTACACCTCTTCCATTCCATAGCTATAAAAGTTCATCAACTACTGGCCTTAGGTACACATCAATGTCATTGCCGGGTTGCTTAGGGCCTTTGATGAGCACTGGCATCATAATGAACTTCCGCTTCATGCACAACCAAGGACGAAGGTTATACATACATAGAGTCACAGGCCATGTGCTATGCTTGCTGCTCTGCTCCCCAAAAGGATTAACGCCATCTGCACTTAAACCAAACCATACGTTCCTCGGGTCACCTGTAAAGTCGCTCCACTTTCTCTCGATCTTTCTCCATTGCGACCCGTCAGCGGGTGCTCTCAACTTCCCGTCTTTCTTACGGTCTTTTTTGTGCCATTGCATCAACTCGGCATGCTTTTTGTTTTTGAACAGACGTTTCAACCGTGGTATTATAGGAGCATACCACATCACCTTGGCAGGAACCCTCTTCCCGGTGCACTGGCCCTCAACATCACCAGGCTCATCTCTTCTGATCTTATACTGCAATGCACCGCATACCAAGCATGCGTTCAAATCCTCGTACGCACCGCGGTAGAGGATGCAGTCATTAGGGCATGCATGTATCTTCTGCACCTCCAATCCTAGAGGGCATAGAACCTTCTTTTCTTCGTACGTACTGACGGGCAATTCATTATCCTTTGGAAGCTTCTTCTTCATTATTTTCAGTAGCAAACTAAATCCCTTGTGCTCACCAGCCCCAGGATTACTGTTAGCTGATGAGACACAATCTTGATACAGATATTCCAAGAAAAATACAAAATATGTAGTACAAGACCATTCTGGTCTATGAGTACAACAAAAGGTTTCTATTGGTTGACGGCGGAATCGGTTAGCGGATCATCAGCGTCTATGGGACTCCATTTCCCACAGGAAAAACTGACCTGGATTATCCTATCTTCGCGTATCTGCTATCTTCGATGCCTAGGATTCCGGGCTGTCGTCGTTGTGCTCCTCTCCAAGCAAGAAATCTGGCCAAGACAATAGCCAGGGACAAGCCAGTGAGTACTTTGAATGTACTCGCAAACATTATGAACACAAGTATAATATAACAGATGATAATCATGCACTGAAAACTCCATGATCACTTAATCAGTCACGAAATAAAATTCATGACGCACGCAAGCAGGTTATTCATATTAAACATGAATAAGCAATCAGAGAATAAAAAGTAAAATACATCGATCGGATGTCTGAAGGGACGCCTCGAAAGGATAATAATATAAAGCATGCCTTAGTCGGGCGTCTAAGCGACGCCACATAAAGGGCTTATAAGGAAAATAAATAACATGCATGCCACAGTCGGGCGTCTGAGCGACACCACATAAAGGGCTTATAAGGAAAATAAATAACCAGCATGCCACAGTCAGGCGTCTGAGCGACACCACATAAAGGGCTTATAAGTAAAATAAATAACAAGCATGCCACAGTCGGGCGTCTGAGTGACACCACATAAAGGGCTTATAAGGAAAATAAATAACCAGCATGCCATAGTCGGGCGTCTGAGCGACACCACATAAAGGGCTTATAAGGAAGATAAATAACAAGCATGCCATAGTCGGGCGTCTAAGCGACACCACATAAGGGGCTTATATAATAATAATCATAATGAGTATCTAGGAGGTAGAACCATCCCAAGTGATACTCAGCAAAACAAATAAATAACTTGGTTAGTCCACAATAATAATAATAATAATAATAATCAATTGTCACACGGCATGCTCAATATTCCGGTTTAGAAGTTTTCCTCCGAAGACCGACACTAAGACCGACACTTGACCCATCCCAGACTATAGTCCTTAACCGCGGACACGGCTATTCGAATAGATATAAACTCTGCAGAGGGTGTACTCTTTACCCACGAGTAACGTATTCCTTTAGTCCACCGGGACTAATTCCGCTTACGGTCTTTTAATTGAAAACACATCTGACCCGCACACACCAGCTTAACTTACCGGTGTCTGGAATCACCCTCGACACTCATTAAGCAAAACTCTAAGTGGGGAGGCTGCAACCTCGACTAGCATGGGATCACAAAATTTATAACGCGCGCAAACTAGGGGAGCTACCCCCTCGGCTCCAACCGGAAACACCCATGCCCCCGGACCAGGTGGCATGCCTACCGGATGCAGCCGATAGCTTCCACCATGGCCTCTCTGTACGGTGTGTGCTAAGAAAGGGGTTGACAACTTACTGAACCGTACCCTACCTGAGGCAGGGACAAGTGGTAGCACGAAGCAAGTATGGGGGTTACTGGCACAAGACTCGATCTACGATCGACTCAGGAGGTTAAAGTATTTTCTGCATGATTAGCATAACAAATATGTTCCATACCAACAGACAGAATCACCACTCGTTATACCTCACCATGCCCTACTGATCATACTCACTCCAACGAAATATCAGTATCAGGCTCATGTCTACCCAAGACAGAGACTTCTCCGGCTTCCTTCCGGTAGGCATGAAAGGCATACGAAGGTGAATACTGTCACAAGCATATCAATTCCAACAGCAAGGAATCTTCATCATGCACTCATGAGCATGATCAAATCATCACATAAAATAACGAATACTTCGTGTCAATTTGGTGTTGTAATCACATCAAACAACACACAACAAATATTATGCCAGGGTTCAGAATGCTTGCCTTCGAGGTGCAGGGAGATGAGGTGCACTCCAAAGCTTTTTTGAAAGTTTTAAACTTCCCTTCCAATCCTAGTTTTTGAAAATATTCAAATTAACACATAGTTCAAAACAGTACTAAAAAGTTGTTGGAAATTTTTTCAAATAAATATGACAATAAATTAGGTGGAATTTGAGAGACACCAGAAAAAGAATCAAGTCCATTGGAGTTGTTTGTTTAGAAACAAGAGCCAGTCAAAGTTCAGGTCAAAATCATATTTTTAAATCAATTAGAAAAGAAAACGCTTTGACCCGAATGCGCTTCTGAAATAGGGAGGCATACTTGATAGGTTACGTTTTCCCGAAGGGAAAGGGTACTTGCACTGGTGCGCTGCCTGGGAGGTCGGTTG
Source organism: Elymus sibiricus (assembly GCA_039707655.1). Classification (NCBI taxonomy): domain Eukaryota; kingdom Viridiplantae; phylum Streptophyta; class Magnoliopsida; order Poales; family Poaceae; genus Elymus; species Elymus sibiricus. The sequence goes on along the minus strand of CM077667.1, from coordinate 97,274,005 downwards.
TCTCGCCGACAGGTGGGACCCGCCTGTCGGTTTTATCCTCTTCCTCCCGCACGCCCGGGGCGAGAACAGAGAGATCCTCCGGCGAGGCTTGCCAATGCCAGGAGACACCATCTTCGACGCTCGGCATACCCACGAGCTCAGAAGAGTAGGCCGCATCTCATGGGGGTGGAGAAGGTCGCCGGAGGGCTCAGAATCGAGCAGGGCCTCGCTCATGGCGGGCAGAAGCTTCGGTTGAGAGGGGTTTTCGGCCATGGCTTGATCAAGGGTGCAATGGAGGGGTGGAATGGGTTCGCTGGGGCCAGAGAGGTTTACTGAGGTCGAGAGGGAAGCCTCGGGTAGCCTATTTATAGCGCGGCGATGTCGGTTCCGTAGCGGCTGGGGATAAGCTCGGCGGCCTGCTGCAAGGGGGTGACGTGGCGATGGCCGGCGCTAGCGGACGCGCTCGAGGATGAGCTCGAGCTGTACCCTGGGCGAGCTGGCGAGCGGAGGACGCTTGGACGGCGCTGCCGCAGCAGGGCGTTCTGCGGCCGAAGGCATGCCGCCAAGATGGCCATGGCGGTTGGCTCTGCACTGCGCAGAGCAGCAGTCGAGCGGCGCTAGTGGACGGGGTGAGGTGGCGGTGGTGTTCCAGCACTCTTCTGCGAGCCGATAAGGATCAGGGGGCGAGGTCGGCTGGCGCTACAAAGAGGGTGCGGCGCGTGCAAAATGCGCGCTCTGCGTCGCGCTCTGGGCACGTGCTCAAGGTGCTCGACTAAATGACAGAAACATTTGCAGATCTCTGGTGTACCACAAACTTAACAGGGTCACTAACGTGGATTCTAGGGATCTAGTGGACATGCTGATTATGCCAGTTGAGCACTTTCCTAATGCAAGTTTGAGAGCATGCCAAATCTGGCCATGCACCTAACCTGTTTGATGAAATGCCAAGGGCATCTAGGCATCTTTCCTGGTGGCTAAAAACTCCAGGTTGGGGTCTCTTTCGGTGTAGGCTAGGATGGCATGGTTAGCTTGGGCAAAGCAAAAACTTCCTAATGCATGTTTTGCAAAACTACAGTTCTGAACAGAAAATAAAAGTCATTATTGCATGTGCTTAAAATCTTGTAATGGATCTGATCTCCTGGACTTAAGAGTTTGGTAGGGTGGACCACAAGTAGGAAAAATCTCATGGGCAATAGGGCAAGATAAAATGGGGTTGCAGTACAAATTACCAAACTGGACCAGAATGAAGATGAGGATGGTTTGCTCAAATTTTTCAAAACACAAAGTTGTTTCTTTGCATAAAAGTGATGTAGGAACCTCATATGTCTTCTACAAATTATTGTAGAATTTTTAAATGAAGTTTTCCACTGGTTGTAGTGCAAATGAGGCTCTAAAAATTATGAGAAACCATTTTAAAAGGAATAAAGCTAGGAAAAATAATTATAGAAATATTTCCACTGATCATAAAACCAAAAGAAATATTCTTGAGAAGGTATTCAAGTCCAACAATATTTTTGAAAAGTTTTCAAATTGGAGGGAAAACTCCACAATTCAGAAGAAAGGAGTGACTCTGAAATCAATAAATGGTCCAGAAAATAAAATTTTAATTTCCTGGCAAAATTTTAATTAATAAAACATGGTTAAATTTTTGGGGTGTTACAACACTACCCCCCTTAAGAAAACTCTTGTCCCCGAGATTTGCTAAGGACGGTTTCAAAAATCTTACTCCTACTATCATGCAATAATACCTCGAAATTTAAACAAAATTCTGCTCACGCGATATGACGAGGCTACAGTGAGTGGACAGATAATTGGTGAACTATAGTGGGGGTACTGGCGCTGCGTGGAAAAATCTACGGTTGGGGAAACCAAGAGATTTCTACTTATGGCTACGGTAAATTTAGAATTAATAAAATTCTAAATTTCCGAATTGCGCTGGTCGTACCCGAGTGTATAGTGCTCTCTCTGGCTGACAGGTGGATCCGGGGCCCACTGTCAGTCTCTTCTTCTACCTCCGCCTCTCTTCTTCCTTCTCTCGCTCGCGCGCGTCCGCGCTTTCTCTACCTGCGGTACCTAGCGAGTAGGGCACCTAGGGCCGTACTGTGGTAGTGCGTGGCGTGCTAGCTACTGGCGCAGCGTGCACTCACCTCGCGGGCCAGTGCGCTATCGGCACTGCTCGCGGATTCACCTCCGAACACCGGCGATGGAGCGACGAGCGGCGCTGGTGGACTTCGTTCACTGTACACCTTCTCGAGCTATAAAATGACCGCGGTGCTTCTCTCTTCCTCCTCACACCTGGCCTCGTTTCTTCTTCTCCTTCCTTCTCCTCCATTTCTGTTTGCAGGAGCTCGAGACGAGGCTCTAATGGCGGAGGTGATGCCGGACTGGTACACGATCCTGATGTGCGGAGGGTTGGCGGCAGTGCTGGGGTTCTCCGTGCTCTTCTGCGCGATGATCCTCGATGATCGTCGTGATGCTGCTGCTCGAGTGTTGGCTCTTTGCGGCAGCAGTGATCATGAGGATTAAGTGTCGGTGTTAGGTGCTAACTGCTGTCAGTGTGCTGGAGGCAACTTGCACCAGAATAATTACCCACAAATTTCTCTTTTAGAAACTGTGGTGTGTTAGTGCAGTGATCAGTGAGGTGCAAAAGGTGTGGTGTTGCTATTAGTGCTTGTGGTCGAGTGGTTGTGGCTGTGAGCCTGCTGTTGTGGTGCTGCACGAATTTAAATCTATGCCACGGAGAAATGTTTGTTGCAATTGCTCAAGGAAAATACCACCTCGGGATTTACTGCGAGAGAAAGCAGTTGATCAAAAATCACAGCAGTAAAAATTACTCACATCTATTGAAACCAAACAATATATAAATAGCACAAACTTAGGATACAATGCATAAGCTACAACACATAAATAAATGCTAGGCTAACAACATAGCAGTGACGTCTACAATGTAAACGAAAAATAGGCTGGGTCCTGAGAAAATGTCTCCGGCACTGGGGCACATTCTTCCTCTACCGGAGGTAGCGGATTGACTAGTCGAAGAACGCGCCCCTCCTGGTCTGGCCTCAGTGGTCGGCCAATGGCGATCTGAGGATTCAAATCAGTGAGGCTCTGGAGATAACCCATTACTCGCTGGGTCAAACGTTCTTGCGCGATGACATACTGGGCAAGGTTGGCCAGTACCGGGTCCCTCTCAATTCGCCCACCGGGAAAAGATGCTATTTCTCCGTGTGCTGCATGACTCGGGAAGTAATAATACCCCCTTTCGCTGGCATAGGGTACCGCGAATCGAAGGCGAGCAAGCGCTTCGTACGCAGTAGCTTCTATGGCCATTTGCGGAGTCGGCATAGATTTCCCCACGAAGGAGACTTCTGTTGGGTCTTGGTTTGGGTTTGCGGGAGGGATGTGCCTACTGCCCAATATTTCGAGGCAGATGGGGTGATCCTCGTTTTGAGCAGCTCGTACTGGGGTGGATGGGTAGAACTCATGGTACTGCAGGTAAAATCCCATAATATTTTAACAAAACTACCAGGGGTTGCATCTGGAGTTCTCAGATGAATACTAGGGCTCGGCATGGCAAAAATGGCTGTGAGAGCTGTGCACAAAGTGAGGGATGCTTGGTAAGGTCACGGAGTGGCCTCTTATATAGCATCAGGGCTGGGCTACCGATTGCGGTGTGGGGGCAAACTAGTTTGTCGGTTTTGCGCTCTGGGGGGGTCGGGGTCAAAGCCACGGATATACATATCTCACAAAAGTGACGCATTACTGTGGGTGTCGTCTGGGGTGGTTTTTGGTAGCTACGCCCGGAATTTAATATGCAACCGCAGGCCAACATACTTATGCGTGGCTACTATACAAAACAAAGGCACACAAGTAGACTGCATTTATACATGGCGATTACAAGGTCACACTATTACATGGCATAGAATACTAAGACTCGGTACTACTCGAGTGACTTAGTCTACCTCGTTGATATCTAGTCGAGCGTGCCTTGTGGACGTCGAGACTTCTCCATGGGCTTCTCCGTCGGGGTTTGCGGGATGGGGTTGAGGAGCTGCAGGGTCGGGGTAGCGATGATGACCATCGCGGGGATTGGTGGTCACAATCCCGTTGGAGCGTGTCCCTAAAAGGCGACGAAGCTCTTCCGGGGATACAAATGCATTCCGGTCGGCCGCAGGAGCAGACCTCAAGGACTCAATCGGCTGTCCGAACAGCACGACTGGGTTGTCGGCGTCGGGCACATCTTCTCCTCTCGCCGGGGCTCGACGGACAAGTTCTCCACGAGCTGCGATCAGATCCAGAGTGACCTGATCAAACAATGCCTCTAGTGCTCTTACATAGCGCACCAGATGCAGCAATGCAGGGTCCATCTCGTGGTCTCCGTTGGCAACCTGGGGTGGCCTTCTATACCCGTCGTGGCTGGGGTAGTAGTAGAATGAGCGGCAGTTAACTCTTGGCGACAGGTGCCGGAGCTGAACTATAGCCTCTCGAGCGGCCAGCTGGATGGCTTGTGGCTCAAAGGAAGTTGTCCTTCCAGTGAACCTGTAAGGGCGCTCTGGCGCTATACCCCTACCATAGACGTGCACCGTGGCCCAGAATTGACGGCTCTCACCGCTCATTACCCTTGGTACACAACATACTCTGGGGGCTCTTCTAATGCAAAGGCACGACGGGTGAGGTTCGCTAGCACGGTGACAAAACGTCCAAGATTGGTTGCTGTGGTCTCATTGTGAACAATGGGGCCAGGCATCTTGGCTTGGTTTTGGGGTAGAGCCTGTGCTGTGCTGGGTTGGTGCTAGCGTTCCCTTTTATAGAAAAAGAGAACGGAGTCTTCCTTCGCACGCTTGCGAATGAGACAAATTTGGTGTCGGTCACTGGCGCGTGATCGACAGGCTAGGCTGGTAGGTTAGGCACCGACTGCCCAAAAAGGTGTCAAGGTCACTGTGTGGCTATCGTATCTGAGAAGCTTGGCTGGGTTTAGGTTACGACCTGGTGGGTGGGTTAACCTAGGTTTATCGACCTGGCTAAGATAGGATTAGCCAATGGTCAGCCTGGCTCTGATACCAAGGTTGTCAGGACCGGTTTTCTAGGATATTAATTTCCCAGTAAATGGCCCTTGTGCTCACCAGCCCCAGGATTACTGTTAGCTGATGAGACAATATCTTGATACAGATATTCCAAGAAAAATACAAAATATGTAGTACAAGACCATTCTGGTCTATGAGTACAACAAAAGGTTTCTAGTGGTTGATGGCGGAATCGGTTAGCGGATCATCAGCGTCTATGGGACTCCATTTCCCACAGGAACAGCTGACCTGGATTATCCTATCTTCGCGTATCTGCTATCTTCGATGCCTAGGATTTCGGGCTGTCGTCGTTGTGCCCCTCTCCAAGCAAGAAATCTGGCCAAGACAATAGCCAGGGACAAGCCAGTGAGTACTTTGAATGTACTCGCAAACATTATGAACACAAGTATAATATAACAGATGATAATCATGCACTAAAAAATCCATGATCACTTAATCAGTCACGAAATAAAATTCATGACGCACGCAAGCAGGTTATTCATATTAAACATGAATAAGCAATCAGAGAATAAAAAGTAAAATACACCGATCGGGTGTCTGAAGCGACGCCTCGAAAGGATAATAATATAAAGCATGCCTCAGTCGGGCGTCTAAGCGACGCCACATAAAGGGCTTATAAGGATAATAAATAACAAGCATGCCATAGTTGGGCGTCTGAGCGACACCACATAAAGGGCTTATAAGGAAAATAAATAACCAGCATGCCACAGTCGGGCGTCTGAGCGACACCACATAAAGGGCTTATAAGTAAAATAAATAACAAGCATGCCACAGTCGGGCGTCTGAGCGACACCACATAAAGGGCTTATAAGGAAAATAAATAACCAGCATGCCATAGTCGGGCGTTTGAGCGACACCACATAAAGGACTTATAAGGAAGATAAATAACAAGCATGGCACAGTCGGGCGTCTGAGCGACACCACATAAAGGGCTTATATAATAATAATCATAATGAGTATCTAGGAGGTAGAACCATCCCAAGTGATACTCAGCAAAACAAATAAATAACATGGTTAGTCCACAATAATAATAATAATAATAATCAATTGTCACACGGCATGCTCAATATTCCGGTTTAGAAGTTTTCCTCCGAAGACCGACACTAAGACCGACACTTGACCCATCCCAGACTGTACTCCTTAACCGCGTGTTGGGGAACGTCGCATGGGAAACAAAAAATTTCCTATGCACACGCAAGATCTATCCATGGTGATGAGCATCTACGAGAGGGAGAGTGAATCTACATACCCTTGTAGATCGCTAAGCGGAAGCGTTAAGAAACGCGGTTGATGTAGTCGAACGTCTCCGCGATCCAAATCGCAAGTCGACCCTCGATCCGATCACGAACTAGTGCCGAGCAGACGGCACCTCCGCGTTCAACACACGTACGGCTTGATGACGCCTTCACCTCCTCGATCCAGCGAGCGCTGGTGAAGTAGTAGATGAGTTCCGGCAGCACGACTGCGTGGTGATGGTGGTGAGGAACAATCTCTGCAGGGCTACGCCAAGCACTACGGAGATTATGACGGGAGGAACTAGAGGGTTAGGGTTGCCGGCACATGGCTTGGGAAATCCTGATGTGTCCCGTGTGCTAGCCCTGCCCCTCTATTTATATGTTGAGCCCTGGGGTCTAAACTTGGAGAGAAAGCCTCCACAAGGTCGGTTTTGCCCGCACAAGGTCGGTTTGGCCCGCACGGAAAGAGTCCCACTCGGATTCCAGCAGTACCGCGTACAAGCGGTAGTACCGCTCGTGAGCGGTAGTACCGCTTGAGCGGTAGTACCGCTTCACACAAGCGGTAGTACCGCTTACGCGGTAGTACTGCCTTACTAGCGGTAGTACCGCTTAAGGCAGCAGCAAAACTTCCTTTTGCACTTTCCAATACCTCGTGGGTTACCCCTTTGGCCCATATAAAGTGTTGCTGCACCCGAACACTTTGGTAAACATCCGGAACCCCTTCCGGTGAATTCTGGAACCCTTCCGGAGATCAAAACACTATTATCACATATATCAATCTTTACCTCCGGACTCTTCCGGAGATCCTCGTCATGTCCGGGATCTTATCCGAGACTCCGAACCACCTTCGGTGACCAACACAATAACTCAACTATACTAATCGTCACCAAACGTTAAGTGTGTAGACCCTGCGCGTTCGAGAACTATGTAGACATGACCGAGACACCTCTACGGTCAATAACCAATAGCGGGACCTGGATGCCCATAGTGGTTCCTACATATTCTACGAAGATCTATATCGGTCGAACCTCTATGTCAAGGATTTAGTTAATCCCTATGACGTTCCCTTTGTTCTTCGGTATGTTACTTGCCCGAGATTCGATCGTCGGTATCCCTATACCTAGTTCAATCTCGTTACCGGCAAGTCTCTTTACTCGTTCCGTAATACAAGATCCCGTGGCTAACACCTTAGTCACATTGCTTGCAAGGCTTATAGTGATGTTGTATTACCGAGTGGGCCCTGAGATACCTCTCCGTCACACGGAGTAACAAATCCCAGTATTGATCCATACCCACTCAACAGACACTCTCGAAGATACCTGTAGAGCACCTTTATAGTCACCCAGTTACGTTGCGACGTTTGATACACACAAGGCATTCCTCCAGTGTCAGCGAGTTGTATGATCTCATGGTCATAGGAACAGATACTTGACATGCAGAAAACTATAGCAATAAACTGACACGATCATATGCTACGTTTATAGTTTGGGTCTTGTCCATCACATCATTCTCCTAATGATGTGATCCCGTTATCAAATGACATCTCATATCCATGGCCAGGAAACCTTCACCTTCTTTGATCAACGAGCTAGTTAACTAGAGGCTTACTAAGGACACATTGTTTGTCTATGTACCCACACATGTATTTGAGTTTCCAATCAATACAATTATAGCATGGATAATAAACGATTATCATGAACAAGGAAATATAATAATAACCATTTTATTATTGCCTCTAGGGCATATTTCCAACAGTCTCCCACTTGCACTAGAGTCAATAATCTAGCTCACATCACTATGTGATTTACATTGTAATGAATCTAACACCCATACAGTTCTGGTGTTGATCATGTTTAGCCCTTCGAAGAGGTTTAGTCATCGGATCAGCATCATTCAGATCCGTGTGCACTTTGCAAATATTTATAACGTCCTCCTTGATGTAATCGCGGATGGAATTGAAACGTCGCTTTATGTGTCTGGTCCTCTTGTGAAACCTGGGTTCCTTGGCTAGAGCAATGGCACCAGTGTTGTCACAGAACAGAGTCATTGGGTTTAGTGCACTAGGCACTACTCCAAGATCTGTCATGAAGTCCTTCATCCAGACACCTTCCTTCGCCGCCTCCGAGGCAGCGATGTACTCCGCTTCACATGTAGAATCAGCTACTACGCTTTGCTTGGAACTGCACCAGCTAACCGCTCCCCCATTGAGAATAAATACGTATCCGGTTTGCGACTTAGAGTTATCCGGATCAGTGTCAAAGCTTGCATCGACGTAACCCTTTACGACGAGCTCTTGATCACCTCCATAAACGAGAAACATGTCCTTAGTCCTTTTCAGGTACTTCATGATATTCTTGACCGCCGTCCAGTGTTCCATTCCTGGATCACTTTGAAACCTTCCGGCCATACATATGGCAAGGCTGACATCGGGTCTTGTGCACAGCATTGCATACATGATAGAGCCTATGGCTGAAGCATAGGGGACGACACTCATCTTTTCTCTATCTTCTGCAGTCACTCGGAATTGAGTCTTACTCAACTTCACACCTTGCAATACAGGCAAGAACCCCTTCTTGGACTGATCCAATTTGAACTTCTTCAAAGCTTTGTCAAGGTATGTGCTCTGTGAAAGTCCTATTAAGCGTCTCGATCTATCTCTATAGATCTTGATGCCTAATATGAAAGCAGCTTCTCCTAGGTCCTTCATTGAAAAACTCTTGTTCAATTATTCCTTCACGCTTTCCAACATTTCTATATTGTTTCCAATCATCAATATGTCATCCACATATAATATTAGAAACGCTATAGAGCTCCCACTCACTTTCTTGTAAATACAAGCTTCTCCGTAAACTTGTATAAACCCGAACGCTTTGGTCACCTCATCAAAGCGAAGATTCCAACTCCGAGATGCTTGCACCAGTCCATAAATGGATCGCTGGAGTTTGCAAACTTTGTCAGCATTCTCTGGATCAACAAAACCTTCTGGTTGCATCATATACAACTCTTCCTTAAGGAAACCATTAAGGAACGCTGTTTTGACATCCATCTACCAAATTTCATAATCGAAAATGGCAGCAATTGCTAACATGATTCTGACAGACTTAAGCATCGCTACGGGTGAGAAGGTCTCATCATAGTCAACTCCTTGAACTTGTGAAAAACCCTTTGCCACAAGTCGAGCTTTATAGACGGTGACATTACCGTCCGCGTCCGTCTTCCTCTTAAAGATCCATTTGTTCTGAATGGCCTTACGCCCTTCAGGTAATACTTCCAAAGCCCATACTTTGTTTTCATACATGGATCCCATCTCGGATTTCATGGCCTCTAACCATTTCTCGGAATCCGGGCCCACCATCGCTTCTCCATAGCTCGTAGGTTCATCGTTGTCCAACAACATGACCTCTAAGACAGGGTTGCCGTACCACTCAGGAGCAGTACGCGTCCTTGTCGACCTACGAGGTTCGGTAGCAACTTGATCCGAAGCTTCATGATCATCATCATTAACTTCCTCTTCAACTGATGTAGGCTCTACAGAAACATCTTTCTGTGCTGCGCTACTCTCTGGTTGAAGTAAAGGTTCAATAACCTCATCAAGTTCTATCTTCCTCCCACTCAATTCTTTCGAGAGAAACTCTTTCTCAAGAAATGTTCCTTTTTTAGCGACAAACACTTTGCCTTCGGATCTGAGATAGAAGGTATACCCAACTGTCTCTTTTGGGTATCCTATGAAGACGCATTTCTCTGCTTTGGGTTCCAGCTTTTCAGGCTGAAGCTTTTTGACATAAGCATCACATCCCCAAACTTTAAGAAACGACATCTTTGGCTTCTTGCCAAACCATAGTTCATATGGCGTCGTCTCAACGGATTTCGATGGTGCCCTATTTAAAGTGAATGCAGCTGTCTCTAATGCATAACCCCAAAACGATAGTGACAAATCGGCAAGAGACATTATAGATCGCACCATATCCAATAAGGTTCGATTACGACGTTCGGACACACCATTACGCTGTGGTGTTCCAGGCGGTGTCAATTGTGAAACAATTCCACACTGTCTTAAGTGACTGCCAAACTCATAACTCAGATATTCTCCTCCTCGATCAGATCGTAGGAATTTAATCTTCTTGTTACGATGATTCTCAACTTCACTCTGAAATTGCTTGAACTTTTCAAACGTTTCAGACTTGTGTTTCATTAAGTAAATATACCCATATCTACTTAAGTCATTAGTGAAGGTGAGAAAGTAACGATAACCACCGCGCGCCTCAATGCTCATCGGACCGCACACATCAGTATGTATGATTTCCAACAAGTCAGTTGCCCGTTCCATTGTACCAGAGAACGGCGTCTTAGTCATCTTGCCCATGAGGCATGGCTCACATGTGTCAAGTGATTCAAAATCAAGTGACTCCAAAAGTCCATCAGCATGGAGCTTCTTCATGCGTTTTACGCCAATATGACCTAAATGGCAGTGCCACAAGAATGTGGTATTATCATTATCAATTCTACATCTTTTGGCATCAATGTTATGAACATGTGTATCATCACTATTGAGATTCAATAAGAATAAACCCCTCACATTGGGTGCATGACCATAAAAGATATTACTCATATAAATAGAACAACCATTATTCTCAGATTTAAATGAGTAACCGTCTCGCAATAAACAAGATCCAGATATAATGTTCATGCTTAACGCAGGCACTAAATAACAATTATTCAGGTTCATCACTAATCCCGATGGTAATCGAAGAGCGAGCGTGCCGACGGCGATCACATCAACCTTGGAACCATTTCCCACGCGCATCGTCACTTCGTCCTTTGCCAGCCTCCGTCTATTCCGCAGTTCCTGTTTTGAGTTGCAAATGTGAGCAACCGCACCAGTATCAAATACTCAGGCACTACAATGAGAGTTGGTAAGGTACACATCAATAACATGTATATCATATATACCTTGTTTGTTGTTGGCCGCCTTCTTGTCAGCCAAATACTTGGGGCAGTTCCGCTTCCAGTGACCAGCTCCCTTGCAATGAAAGCACTCAGTTTTAGGCTTGGGTCCAGCCTTGGGTTTCTTCACGGGAGGGGCAACTGCTTTGCCACTCTTCTTGGAGTTACCCTTCTTACCCTTGCCATTCTTCTTGAAACTAGTGGTTTTATTGACCATCAACACTTGATGCTCCTTCTGAATCTCAGACTCAGCGACTTTCAACATCGCAAACAGCTCGGCGACTGACTTATTCATCCCGTGCATGTTATAGTTCAACACGAAGCTCTTGTAGCTAGGTGGCAATGATTGACGAACTCTGTCAGTGATAGCCTCTGGAGGAAGGGGCATCCCCAATTCAGCCAGACGGGTGGAGTACCCAGACATTCTGAGTATGTGATCACTGACAGACCCGTTCTCCTCCATCTTGCAAGCATAGAACTTATCGGAGGTCTCATACCTCTCGATCCGGGCATTCTTCTGAAAGATAAACTTCAACTCCTGGAACATATCATATGCTCCATGACGTTCAAAACGTCTTTGAAGTCCCGGTTCTAAGCCATACAACATTGCACATTGAACTATTGAGTAATCATCAGAACGAGCCTGCCAGGCGTTCACAACGTCTGGAGACTCAACTGGAGCGGGTGGATCACCAAGCGGAGCATCAAGGACATAAGCCTTCTGGGAAGCTGTAAGGATAATCCTTAGATTACGGGCCCAGTCCACAAAGTTACTTCCATCATCTTTCAACTTAGCTTTCTCTTGGAACGCATTAAAATACAGGGGTGCTACTGCGCGAACCATGATCTACAACATAAATATTGCAAAGACAACTTAGACTATTGTTCAAGATAATGAGTTTAGTTAATCATATTACTTAAAAACTCCCACTCAAATTGACATCCCTCTGGTCATTCGAGTGTCACATGATCCAAATCAACCAACTCAAGTCCGATCATCACGTGAGTTGAGGTGGTTTCAATGGTGAACATCTTCATGTTGATCATATCTACTATATGACTCATGTTCGACCTTTCGGTCTCTTGTGTTCCGAGGCCATGTCTGTACATGCTAGGCTCGTCAAGTTTAACCCGAGTGTTCCGCACGTGCAACACTGGCTTGCACCCGTTGTTTGCGAATGTAGAGTCTATCACACCCGATCATCACGTGGTGTCTCGAAACGACGAACTTTCGCAACGGTGCACACTCGGGGAGAACACAATTTTATCTTGAAATTTAAGTGAGGGATCACCTTATAATGCTACCGTCGTCCTAAGCAAAATAAGATGCATAAAAGGATTAACATCACATGCAAATCATAAGTGACATGATATGGCCATGAACTTGTGCTTTTGATCTCCATCTACAAAGCACCGGCATGATCTCCATCGTCACCGGCATGACACCATGATCTCCATCATCTTGATCTCCATCAACGTGTAGCCATGAGGTTGTCGCGCCAACTGTTGCTTCCACGACTATTGCTAACTCATAGCGATAAAGTAAAGCAAAACGGCGAAAATAATTAAAGACAACTCTATGGCTCCTGCCAGTTGCCGTACTCATCGACATGCAAGTCGTGATATTCTATACAACACATGATCATCTCATACATCACACATATCTCATCATGTAATTGGCCATATCACATCACAACATACCCTGCAAAAACAAGTTAGACGTCCTCTAATTGTTGTTGCAAGTTTTACGTGGCTGCTACGGGTATCTAGCAAGAACGATTCTTACCTACGCAAAAACCACAACGGTGATATAAAAATTGCTATTCAACCTTCTCAAGGACCGCCTTTGTCAAATCCGATCCGACTAAAGTGGGAAAAACAGACACCCGCTAGCCATCTTTATGCAACGAAGTTACATGTCAGTTGAAGGAACCGGTCTCTCGTAAGCGTACGAGTAATGTTGGTCCGAGCCGCTTCATCCCACAATACCGCCGAAACAAGAAAAGACCAAGGGAGGAAGCAATCTGAATATCAACGCCCACAAAACCCTTTTGTGTTCTACTCGAGATTTCATCTACGCATAGACCTAGCTCAGATGCCACTGTTGGGGAACGTCGCATGGGAAACAAAAATTTCCGACGCACACGCAAGATCTATCCATGGTGATGAGCATCTACGAGAGGGAGAGTGAATCTACATACCCTTGTAGATCGCTAAGCGGAAGCGTTAAGAAATGCGGTTGATGTAGTCGAACGTCTCCGCGATCCAAATTGCAAGTCGTCCCTCGATCCGATCACGAACTAGTGCCGAACAGATGGCACCTCCGCGTTCAACACACGTACGGCTTGATGACGCCTTCACCTCCTCGATCCAGCGAGCGATGGTGAAGTAGTAGATGAGTTCCGGCAGCACGACGGCGTGGTGATGGTGGTGAGGAACAATCTCTGCAGGGCTTCGCCAAGCACTACGGAGATTATGATGGGAGGCACTAGAGGGTTAGGGTTGCCGGCACACGGCTTGGGAATTCCTGATGTGTCCCGTGTGCTAGCCCTGCCCCTCTATTTATATATGTTGAGCCCTGGGGTCTAAACTTGGAGAGAAAGCCTCCACAAGGTCAGTTTTCCCCGCACAAGGTCGGTTTGGCCCGCACGGAAAGAGTCCCACTCGGATTCCAGCAGTACCGCGTACAAGCGGTAGTACCGCTCATGAGCGGTAGTACCGCTTGAGCGGTAGTACCGCTTCACACAAGCGGTAGTACGGCTTACGCGTTAGTACTACCTTACTAGTGGTAGTACCGCTTAAGTGTAACATCCCAAAATTTGGAATGTTAAATAAATGAATTGAATGAATGATTGTTTGATTGAGTGATTGAATTGAGTGATTTGAAACTTTTGAAAACATTTTTGAACTTGGAATGAGAGGGAATAAAATGACTTTCCCTTTGTGTTTGATTTCAAATTCATCCAATTCAGATCAATGAGAGAAGATGACATGACTTCTTCAATACGATGTATTTGAAATTTTGGATTTTGAAAACTACTTTGAATCCATTTCATATTTGGCTCTATTTTAAAAGTTTGAATGAATTCAAACTCCCCTGCCTAAATTCAAAAATTTGAGATGAGGAACATGACCGTCCAAACCAGAGGTATTTTTGTGATTTATTTGAACCATAAAACCCATGGGATTATTTGATAATTATTTGCAAAAAGAAATAAAACCAATTTAGGTATTTTCTGAAAAATATTTTTTTAAAAGTATTTATTTTGGCCGTGGAAAAATGTCCCTCAGATTGCATTTATTTTTCTGATAATTTTGATATATAATACTCCCATACTTGACTTTATATTTATTTCCTATTTTTAGTTTTCTTTCCTGATTTTAAATAAAAGGAAAATGTTTTATAAAAAGGAAAAACGATCGTGCGCTATTAGGAAACAGTGTGGCCCATATGGAATAGTACCGGCCCGATCTCCCTGCGCCAGATCCGAAAAGATTCGGATCGGCCACCGATCGCCCGCGCAACTCCTCGCGCTCGCTGACACGCCGGGCCCACTGGCCGATCACCCTCGCCCGACGCTCTTCTCCTTCCTTCCCTCACCTCCTCCTTCCTTCGCCGGCGACCGCCTCGGATCCGACGGGATCTCGTCGATCCCCTTCCCTCCGAGCACCCCTGAACCCAGGGCTATAAAATCCGGGAGTCCCGCACCCTGTTCCACCCGAGTCCCCCTCGACCGACCCTCGCCACTCGCCGGAATCCCTCGTCGGAGTAGAGCCCCGCCGCTGCACCATTTTCGTCCTGCCGCACCACCCAGGCAACCTCACCCCTGCCTGAAGCGACCCACGCACTCGACTCCCTCGTACTCTTCCTCCCCGCCCGCTCACCGAGACCCACACCCCTCAGAACCCCCCTCCCCGTCGACCACCCGAGCGCCGCCGCCGCCCCGAAGCTCGCCATCGTCACCCCGTCGTCCCCGAGCTCGCCTTCGACCACCTCTGGATGCGCCGTTCACCGCCGCATCAACTGGAGCTCTTGCCGTCATCGGAGACCCGCCGGGGAGCTCACCAGCATCAACCCCGAGCAGCCGCCGCCGTCGGACATCGCCGGAGAATCCCTCCGCCCACTGTAAGTCACCGGCGACGCCATCCACCGTCCGATTTAGATCCAACGTACCGTAATAGATCACTTAAGCAGCGAAACGTTTTCTTTAAACGTTCGGCCGTCCTCTCGTTTAGCCCTCGCGCGCACGTGCCGTAGCCAATCAGGAGACGCCACGTAGCCCCTGTCCGTTAGTTCTGTTTTTGTTTTTTTCTGTTTTAATTTCAATTCCAGAATATATTCTGATTTTGTTTTTGCTATATCTTTTATGTTTTTAATTATTTTTGAGTGATTATTTTTGCATTGTGTCACAAATTTATTCTAGTTTCTGTAGATATCAAGTTTGACCATATTTGAATATTTTACATTTGAATTCAAACAGATTTGATTTAAATCTTGTTTTGTGGATAACTTGAGTTTAAAAATAGATTTTGAGTTGATTCTTTTTGCTACTTATCACTAGTGACTTTATTAAACGGTAGATAGAATTTGAGAATTTTTATAATAATTAAATTAGGGTTTCAAGCAAAACAGTTCTGTTTTAGTTCTTTTTAGGTTTATTTCTATTTCTTTTGTTTTAAATTGTTTTAATTTATTTTATTTTATATTAGTTGACAAGTTTTACTTTGTTTTATGTTAGTTAGCAGTAGTATTTCAACCAAGTTTATTTTTATGTCATTTATTATTTTTATTACATGAGATCAATTCTAGTTTCATAATAACTCGCAAATTGATTTCATTGCTAGTTTGATTTCCTATTTGAAAATTATTTCCATATATTGTTTTATAAATTTTATTTTCTGTTAACTTTAGTTTAGACCAGAAAACAATTTGTATTATAGTTGAAATTGTTTGTGGTCAATTCAAGGTTAACTTTGTTTAGGTTATAGGAAGAGTTTACTAAAAGCTTTTCTATTAGTTCTTTTTTTTTGTAATAAAGTTTTATGAGAAAATATTTTCTGTTAATTTAGTGTTTTATATTTTGTTTTTCTGTTATTTTATTATCTTAGTGTTTTCTTTGCTGTTATGTTCTATTAGATAGAAAACTTACATTGTTTAGGGTGTTGTTTTCATAGTTCTTACTTGTTCTTCAAAAGTAATTCTTTTTGCTAGTAAAATATTTAATAAAATACTTTTGTTACTTTTTTCTTTGTTTTTGTTTTGTTGCTATTGAAAAGAGTTTATTGGTAGGAAAAACTACCTTTGGTTGTTGTGATGAAGTTTTGTTGTTTTAACTTTTGTCTTAAGTATTTCCTTCATCACAACACAAGTGTGTTAAATCTTTTTGGTTTGGCTTATTGATTGCTAGTATTGATTGCTAGTATGATTGCTTATACGAGTGCAATGTTTGATTATATAGATTTTCATCGGAGAGTGGCGAATAGTTCTATCAAGTTATTTCTGAGAGAGATATTTATCTTCATCAACTGTACAGGCAAGTTCACTTTGATCATCTTACATTACCTATGTTTTACTTGCATTAGAATCAATCTTCGCATCATACATCCAGTAGGATATTGAGCTTGAACTTGTGGTAGTATCATGAGGTAGGAGAAACCCAACACCCTGTTACCATTGCCCGGGAAGGGACATTACTTCACAAATTGCTATGCTTTTAGTAAACGGGGTTTGGTTGTGAGATTCAGGAGTGTTGTGTCAACCCGGCAATCCGACCCATGGGCGCCCGCGCCCATGGGCACCCGACCCAAATGGGTAGGGTATGGGTCGGCATACTGACCCATGGGTAAACCCGATGGGTAACCCGATTAGTCATGGGCAGGGTATGGGTACGAGGTCCTGCCCGTGGGTCGCCCGATGGGTCGCCCGATTAGCTGACATGTGGGCCCTTTATATTAAATTAGTAGTATACGTATCCGTCTGTAGTCCAAGCTGCCAGCCCAGTAGCCCACCGTCCCAGGCCCAGTCCAGCAAGCCATCTAGGTTTACTGGAGTGGAGAGAAGCCAATCGCTAGTTCAACTCCAGAGTCCAGACTCCACGCACCAGACTCCTCACTCCTCCCTCGCTTAGCCAAACCTAGCCGCCGCACTCTCGCCCCATCCTCAAGCCGCCGCCTCCGCCCACTGTCCGCGGCCGCCTCCCACTCTACCTCCCCGCCGCCGCCCACTCTCCGTCGCCGCCGCAGCCTGCCGGATCCCCGCGGTCGCAATCCTCGCGGGCCACTGGATCCCCGCCGCCTCCATCCTCGTGCGACTCTGCACCGCACAGGACCGGAGCAGCACCGAGGCCATCACCACGCCGGAGCAGCGCCGCCTCCGTCCTCGACCACCTCTGCATCGACCGCGCCGGAGCAGCACCGTCGCCATCACCACGCCGGGGCAGCGCCGCCTCCGTCCTCGACCACCTCTGCATCGACCGCGCCGGAGCAGCACCGTCGCCATCACCACGCCGGAGCAGCGCCGCCTCCGTCCTCGACCACCTCTGCATCGACCCCGTCCAACCGAAGCAGTACCGCGGCCATCACCACGCCGGCAGCACCGCGGCCATCCTCTGTCTCACCAAGGTTTGCAACATCAGTACATGGAACTGAACTCTTTTGTGTGCTCTTGTATAGATGACATGTCCAAGATGAGTTGAACTAAGCTATTTTGTGTGGTTTTGTATAGATGAGTTCACCATTGGATAGTTTCTCATCGCCGGCAGTGGAAAGCTCAGCTGTACATGGAACTGAACATGACAAGTCATCCACTCCACAAGCAACAGAGGGGACAAATGGCACCGAGGCTGAGGCGACCCAAGGTACTGGTACACAACCTAGACAAACTAGAAAGAGGAAACTTACATCTGAAGCATGGAATGAGTTTCGGAAAGAATTTATTGGTGGGAAATGGCAAGCACAATGTATGTATTGTAAAAAATGGCTTAGTGCATCAAGTACAGGTGGCACCACACATTTGAACAACCACTTGAAAACTTGTTGTGCTAAGAGTGCACCTGTAGGCCTAAAGCAACAGAAGTTAAAGTTGGCGGTTGCTAGTGGTGGAAAAGTTGAACTCGATAACAATGGAGTTTTTGACCAAGACGTAGCTAGGAAAAATCTTGCCTTAATGATCTGTGTTCATGAATATCCTTTGTCAATGGTTGATCATTCTATTTTTCGAGTGTTTTGTGCTTCAATGCAACCTTTGTTCAAGGTTGTCTCAAGAAATACCATTAGAAAGGATATCTTACTTATGCATTCAAACCAAAAGGAAAAGATGGTGAAATATTTTGCAAATTTCAAACAACGAGTAGCTGTCACCTCGGACTTGTGGACTGCAGGCCATCAAAAGAAAGGCTATATGGTTGTTACAGCCCATTTTATTGATGAATCTTGGAATCTAAAGAGCATCATTTTGAGGTATGTTTTGTTAAAGCGAAGCTTTTTCGTATCTTATGAATCTAAACTCTTTTGTTACTGATTGTGAGCTGAACCTAGATATTTATTGTATATTAGGTTTGCATATGTACCAGCCCCACATAATGGTGAGGTTATATGTCAAGCTTTGCATGAATGTCTTCTTGATTGGCATCTAGAGAGGAAGTTATCCACAGTTACCCTTGACAATTGCACAACTAATGACAAGGCTATTGATATCTTGATAGATAAGTTGGATACTAAATCCCTTATGCTGGAGGGTAAGTATTTGCATATGCGTTGTTGTGCGCATATACTTAATCTGATTGTGAAAGATGGAATGAGTATCATGGAGAAAGGTATTGCTAGAGTCCGCGATAGTGTTTCATTTTGGCAGGCCACACCTAAAAGGCACGAGAAATTTGAAAAGATGGCACACACTCTAAACATTGACTATTCTAGAAGGTTGTTCTTGGATTGCAAGACTAGGTGGAATTCAACATATAAAATGATATCCATTGCATTACTATACACTGCTGTGTTCGATAAACTAAGCACACGTGAGCTCCTTTTCAACTGTTGCCCAACCGCAGAAGATTGGAAATTTGCAAAAGAACTTTGTGATAGGCTACAAGTTTTCTTTGAGATCACTGAGCTATTCTCGGGGACTAAATATGTTACAGCAAATCTGTTCTTCCCCAAAATTTCTTCTATTCGTCTAGCAATACGGAAATGGTCTACTAGTGAGCATGTTCCTTTGCAAAATATGTCAGAGGAAATGAAGACAAAGTTTGAGAAGTATTGGAAAGAAGTCCACGGCCTTATGTTTGTGGCAACAGTCCTAGATCCAAGATATAAGCTTCATATGTTGCAAGCTGTGTTTGGGTCTCTCTATGGATATGAACATGCAACTAAGGAAGTGGAGAAAATTAGAAAGTTAATGGGTGATTTGTTGCTAGAATATCAAGCATCTGATGGTGGTGTGGGTACCTCGGAGGTACCAAGAAGTGATGTTCCTGCCCAAGGTGGTGCTGCAGTAGATGAAATGGAGAATCTATTTGCACAATATATCTCCTCAAAGCCTGTTATGAGTGCTTCTCTTGTGCGGACAGAACTGGATTTATATTTGGAAGAGGATATTATCCATAGGCCAGAGGGGCTCGACATCATCAATTGGTGGCAGTTTGTAGGTATCAAGTATCCTACATTGCGAAGAATGGCTCATGATATATTGGCCATTCCTGTAACAACCGTGGCGTCGGAATCTGCCTTCAGTACTAGTGGGAGAATACTAAGTTCTCATAGATGTTCACTTGCACCAAACATGACCGAAGCTCTTATGTGTATGCAAGCTTGGTCCCGTGCTGATATGTTAGGTGATAATCTAGTTGAATCATGTCTTCTCTTTTCATGCACAATATTATTTCCTTGCTATGTGTTAATATCTAAATGTATGCATCAGGGGATTGCAATTCTACTCTCTTTGCGGACTTTGAAAGTGTTCTCAAGGATGACACAGAAATAATGGTAACAGATTCTATTTTTAGCGTGCCTTTTAATCATAGATTTTAATGCAATTCTTGTTCTTTACTTTGAATGCTTCTATTTTCTTATGTTTCAGGAGCTTGACGATCAATCCATCCTAACTGAAGCCTGAAACTTGATTGTATGATGTTGCTGCTTGCTTTCGATGAGAAGGCCGACCTGAAACCAGTACTTGCAGCACCACCTTGGGCAGGAACTTCTCAACCTGAAAGTTGTTTTTGCATGAGCTGCTACACTACAACCTGCTCCTGCTAGCTTGATGGCACAAAACTACTCAACCTAAACTTGTTTTTGTGTATTTGTGCTGCACCTGAACCTTGTATTTGTGCTACTACCTGCTATATGTGCACCTGAAGCTTTGTATTTGTGCTCCTGTAAGCTTTGTATTTGTGCTCCTGAAGACCTAAACTTATTTGTGCATTTGTGCTCATGAACCTTATATTTGTGCTCCTAAGAACTGAAGCTATTTGTGCATTTTTGTTATATGAATCGCTGCCACTATTTGTGTTGCTGAACTATTGTGTTGTTGCCTGAATCTTGTTCACTGTACAACAACCCGATGGGTTACCCGATGGGTCGGGTTACCCATGGGTTCGGGCATGGGTCTGCTGCTGCGCCCATGGGTAGGGTCGTGGGCGAAGGGTCGACCCGTTTACTAAATGGGCATGGGTTTGGTATACCTCGACCCGGGGAAACCCGACCCGACTGCCAGGTTGAGTGTTGTGAGGTTAATTAATTATTTCAAGACCTGCATGATGATCAAGACTTCAAGACTTCAAGGACTCAATATACCTCTGGGTGGATTGGACATGCATTTTGGCAGCCTGATATCTATCATGGTTATGCCGGGAATCCTGGTATCTACCTGTGATCATCCCAACGGAATGCCACCCAGGCTCAAAGAGATGGATGGATACTTCAAGGCCGGAAAGCTTACGTGTGCAACCGCAAGTCAATATGGGCTCTGGCTTGGTTCACCCTAGTCGTGACTCTGGTAGGTCAGATTGCTACGAGATGTAGAAGAACGGTAGGATTGGATGGGCACTGACTTTCTACCGGAGGATCGCTTTGGAAGGCCATGTTTCGATCGTCTCGTTCTCAAACACCAGGCAGTGCGAGGACACAACGAGAGGGATCGAATCTTGCGGGTAAAGTGTACAAACCTCTGCAGAGTGTCAAACTAATCGATTAGCCGTGTCCCCGGTTATGGACAACATGAGCACCGGAGATGATACTATCAGCCAGTCTCAACACAATTAATAAATTATTATGATGAGTGGGTCTATTAATAATTTTGGGACATGAGAATTGGTTGGTGGAACCATCTCATTAACAACCAACATTTGTAGTGATATTCCGATTGACCCCTTTGTTGTAGAGAAAATAAAACCAGCTTTTCTGCAAAAACTTAGACACAGAGCCACAAAGCCTTTTGCATATAGAATAGTCTTTATCATTTCTTTCTATGGTGATCTTGCCGGTACATTCAATGTACTGACCTACACGGCTGCAACGTCTTATGTTGCAGATATCTTTTCTACGACGAGTAAGAGTACGATTCAGGGTTACGGTCTACACTCAACCTGCCGTTGGTGTTTATTGGGACTCCACTCCCGTTGACTGTTTCCGCTGAGATTTAAGAGGTATATATCAATATTTACGTTATTTACATGTGATTGCACTTTGATATATACATTGATGTACTGTGTGTGCCAGCATACTGATCCATGGATGGCACTAACACATAGAGGCTTGACTCGTTTTGAGTCGGGACGCTACAGAGATGGTATCAGAGCACATGTTGACTATAGGACGTGACCCTAGAAACTGGAAAGCCCATAGGACAGGATACCTTTCAAAATTATTCTCAAAAAAAAAAATCTTTTACTTCTTATCCCTTCTGAGTTTTATCAAATAGTTAGATAATACCCTTGTCCCTTTGACCACTATGGAAAGAGCTACAAAAAAAAATTGAAGACTATAAGGACCTGAAGAAATGGAAGACCATGAAGAATTTCCAAGATTTTATGCCCCTTAGAAGACCAAACCCCTGTTGCATACTCACGTTAGATACGATGATTTGTGAGCTGTCATTTGTGTGCATTTTTCCGACAGCCACAAATAAAACCTATTTCAAAAACTATTGTTTGTATTGTGTGTATCCCCTCCTTTCTCTCTCCAGTATCTCATCCCCAAAACCTTGGACCCAATAGATGGTGAATGAAGCTGGACTTGTATTCTCTGGACCAATGACCCAGCTGGAGGCAGAAGTATGGATTCAAAACATGGAGAATAGCTTCGGGAGCAACTCGATTGCAAAGAAGTATGAGGTTCAATATGCTCTTCAGTACTTTACCCAAAGTGCTGCAACTTGGTGGAAAATGCATCACGCCATACAAGGATTTAATAGAGCAAAAAGTTGGGAAGAATTCAAGAAGACTCTGTTAAGATCCCGTCTCATTCAGAAGCACCGTGATAACACGATGAAGAAGCCTTGTGCATGCAAGATCTGTGGAGAAATAGGACACACCCAGGAAGAACACAAGGATGGATGGCCTCATTGTGAAGAAGATCACCCTGCTGAGGAATGCCCAACTGGGCAGGTGACATGTTTCTTGTGGGAAGGAACCACTCATTTTCCGGCACAATGTCAACTCTACCCCAAGGTACAAGAAGTCATGAAGTAGCAGAAGGAAGCAATGAAAGAAGCCCTCGGAAAAAGGTTAGAAGAACCCATGATGACGGGAGATATACCACACCCAAACAAAGATACCAAGTCATGTTATTCATGTGGAGAAGAAGGACATATTTCCCAGTATTGTCCAAATGAGTATCTGGGAGACTTCCCGACAGCAGAAGTGCAATATGAACCCCAGGAGATAGAAAGAATGGTCAACCTGGACAAGAAGAAAGGACAAGTAAGTGGAGGCATCAGATATTTGCATTGCAGCTTGGAGAGACCTCATTGTTGTTGCGAAAAGTATGAGCCAAGCATCAAGAAAGGAGCCCAACCCAAGAAGAAGAAAAAGACTCCGTGGTTTTCTACACGTAAGGATCTGAGTCACATCACTTGTCACCGGTGCAACAAGACAGGACACTACTTCTATACCTGCCCGGAGAAGAAGGCTAAATATGAGTAGTTGAGTTTTGGATTTTGGAAGTAATAAATGTAATAGGAAACAACTCTTATTGAGGTTATGAAGATAAATTATGTAACGGAAGTCTCAGAGATTGTAATAACTTCATGAATCAATAGAATTTATAGTGTCATGATTTCCTATGATGAATTGTATGAGTTGTTACTCTGTAAACAAAGATCTCCGACCAATTTCGAGGATATGAGAAAAAAAATATGGTCTGTGCATGCATAGGTACATTTCATTTTAAGTGTGGTAGTAACCGGTAAAACCACAGGACCCAAGGAAAAATAATGTACTATTCATGCCAATAAGTATGGACACAATGAATACAGTTGAAGGTAATGTTGGACCATATCAAACTATGTGGATGACAACATTTGTAATAAAGTACTATTGAGGTGTGAATCTTGAGAATAAAATAAGGATGAAATGAAGGAATGATTATGATGAGCCAATACGTTGTTGGTAAACAGACCAATGGAAAGGAAAAATGAATTCCACCGAGTGGAATCTAGACAAGGATGAGTCTGTGATTTATTACCCCGAAGGTATGATGAAATGAATTGAAGGTAATGATGGAATAGGAAACGCTAGTAACCCCAAGGGTGAGTTAGAGTTGTACAACTATTAAAGTGAGCCCACAACCCAGAGACCTCGGGATTGATAAGGATCAAGCCCTACCGCTATGAAGGAAGGTACTTGGAAGAAGCTATGACAGATCAGCAAACGTTTTCTTAGGAAGATACGAAAACCTGAGAGTTGTGAAGAAACGATAGATCATTTGTTCAGCTTGCAGAATCAATGGATTTATCCGAACTTCGTTCGTGGACAAGAGCAATTCTGCAACGATTGTGAGGAAGCCCAAGTGTTAGAATACGAGATTCACTAAACCTTATACAAAGTAATGATTTGGGTGCGGAATGGATTGATCACCATGACGACTTACTCTTATCATTTCTCTTGCTATTTGGAATGGTAAATCTGAGTGACTTACCCATAGTAAAGAGACGACGTTCTTTGAAGCTTTTGTTTAAGCCTTAGAATGGTATGATGAAGACCCCTTGTACATGGCAGCTGTTGCCAAATGTAAGAATTTTACGGTGAGGATGAAGCCAATAGCCATTTCACTGCTGGAAAGCCACAAATGGTAGACCACCATGAGATCATCGATAAGTTAATTAGAAATGAATCACGAGACTTGTCAGTTAAGAAGACCCAGTAACGGAAGAAGTTTGTATTGACCAAGGAAACACTGGATTTTGCAGGAAACGTTATGAATATAAAGGAAGGGCATCACCAAAAGGAGTTACTGTGGATAATGCGAAGAGACACATATTGTCAAGACCCCAGAGGACTGTCAAGATTTTGAGAGACCAGTAACTCTCATTTTAAGTGTGGTAGTACCCACACTTATCATACCAGTGGATTTGCTAGAAGAGCCCCAAACCCTAACCTTTTCTTTCTAGCTCTTTGAATCTCGAGGACGAGATTCATTTTAAGTGTGGTAGGTTTGTAACATCCCAAAATTTGGAATGTTAAATAAATGAATTGAATGAATGATTGTTTGATTGAGTGATTGAATTGAGTGATTTGAAACTTTTGAAAACATTTTTGAACTTGGAATGAGAGGGAATAAAATGACTTTCCCTTTGTGTTTGATTTCAAATTCATCCAATTCAGATCAATGAGAGAAGATGACATGACTTCTTCAATACGATGTATTTGAAATTTTGGATTTTGAAAACTACTTTGAATCCATTTCATATTTGGCTCTATTTTAAAAGTTTGAATGAATTCAAACTCCCCTGCCTAAATTCAAAAATTTGAGATGAGGAACATGACCCTCCAAACCAGAGGTATTTTTGTGATTTATTTGAACCATAAAACCCATGGGATTATTTGATAATTATTTGCAAAAAGAAATAAAACCAATTTAGGTATTTTCTGAAAAATATTTTTTTAAAAGTATTTATTTTGGCCGTGGAAAAATGTCCCTCAGATTGCATTTATTTTTCTGATAATTTTGATATATAATACTCCCATACTTGACTTTATATTTATTTCCTATTTTTAGTTTTCTTTCCTGATTTTAAATAAAAGGAAAATGTTTTATAAAAAGGAAAAACGATCGTGCGCTATTAGGAAACAGTGTGGCCCATATGGAATAGTACCGGCCCGATCTCCCTGCGCCAGATCCGAAAAGATTCGGATCAGCCACCGATCGCCCGCGCAACTCCTCGTGCTCGCTGACACGCCGGGCCCACTGGCCGATCACCCTCGCCCGACGCTCTTCTCCTTCCTTCCCTCACCTCCTCCTTCCTTCGCCGGCGACCGCCTCGGATCCGACGGGATCTCGTCGATCCCCTTCCCTCCGAGCACCCCTGAACCCAGGGCTATAAAATCCGGGAGTCCCGCACCCTGTTCCGCCCGAGTCCCCCTCGACCGACCCTCTCCACTCGCCGGAATCCCTCATCGGAGTAGAGCCCCGCCGCTGCACCATTTTCGTCCTGCCGCACCACCCAGACCACCTCACCCCTGCCTGAAGCCACCCACGCACTCGACTCCCTCGTACTCTTCCTCCCCGCCCGCTCACCGAGCCCCACACCCCTCGGAACCCCCCTCCCCGTCGACCACCCGAGCGCCGCCGCCGCCCCGAAGCTCGCCATCGTCACCCCGTCGTCCCCGAGCTCGCCTTCGACCACCTCTGGATGCGCCGTTCACCGCCGTATCGGCTGGAGCTCTTGCCTTCATCGGAGACCCGCCGGGGAGCTCACTAGCATCAACCCCGAGCAGCCGCCGCCGTCGGACATCGCCGGAGAATCCCTCCGCCCACTGTAAGTCACCGGCGACGCCATCCACCGTCCGATTTAGATCCAACGTACCGTAATAGATCACTTAAGCAGCGAAACATTTTCTTTAAACGTTCGGCCGTCCTCTCGTTTAGCCCTCGCGCGCACGTGCCGTAGCCAATCACGAGACGCCACGTAGCCCCTGTCCGTTAGTTCTGTTTTTGTTTTTTTCTGTTTTAATTTCAATTCCAGAATATATAATGATTTTGTTTTTGCTCTATCTTTTATGTTTTCAATTATTTTTGAGTGATTATTTTTGGATTGTGTCACAAATTTTTTCTAGTTTCTGTAGATATCAAGTTTGACCATATTTGAATATTTGACATTTGAATTCAAACAGATTTGATTTAAATCTTGTTTTGTGGATAACTTGAGTTTAAAAATAGATTTTGAGTTGATTCTTTTTGCTACTTATCACTAGTGACTTTATTAAACGTTAGATAGAATTTGAGAATTTTTATAATATTTTAAATTAGGGTTTCAAGCAAAACAGTTCTGTTTTTGTTCTTTTTAGGTTTATTTCTATTTCTTTTGTTTTAAATTGTTTTAATTTATTTTATTTTATATTAGTTGACAAGTTTTACTTTGTTTTATGTTAGTTAGCAGTAGGATTTCAACCAAGTTTATTTTTATGTCATTTATTATTTTTATAGCATGAGATCAATTCTAGTTTCATAATAACTTGCAAATTGATTTCATTGCTAGTTTGATTTCCTATTTGAAAATTATTTCGATATATTGTTTTATAAATTTTATTTTCTGTTAACTTTAGTTTAGACCAGGAAACAATTTGTATTATAGTTGAAATTGTTTGTGGTCAATTCAAGGTTAACTTTGTTTAGGTTATAGGAAGAGTTTACTAAAAGCTTTTCTATTAGTTCTTTTTTTTGTAATAAAGTTTTATGAGAAAATATTTTCTGGTAATTTAGTGTTTTATATTTTGTTTTTCTGTTATTTTATTATCTTAGTGTTTTCTTTGCTGTTATGTTCTATTAGCTAGAAAACTTACATTGTTTAGGGTGTTGTTTTCATAGTTCTTACTTGTTCTTCAAAAGTAATTCTTTTTGCTAGTAAAATATTTAATAAAATACTTTTGGTACTTTTTTCTTTGTTTTTGTTTTGTTGCTATTGAAAAGAGTTTATTTGTAGGAAAAACTACCTTTGGTTGTTGTGATGAAGTTTTGTTGTTTTAACTTTTGTCTTAAGTATTTCCTTCATCACAACACAAGTGTGTTAAATCTTTTTGGTTTGGATTATTGATTGCTAGTATTGATTGCTAGTATGATTGCTTATATGAGTGCAATGTTTGATTATATAGATTTTCATCGGAGAGTGACGAATAGTTCTATCAAGTTATTTCTGAGAGAGATATTTCTGAGGGACGTTACTTCACAAATTGCTATGCTTTTAGTAGACGGGGTTTGGTTGTGAGATTCAGGAGTGTTGTGAGGTTAATTAATTATTTCAAGACCTGCATGATGATCAAGACTTCAAGACTTCAAGGACTCAATATACCTCTGGGTGGATTGGACATGCATTTTGGCAGCCTGATATCTATCATGGTTATGCCGGGAATCCTGGTATCTACCTGTGATCATCCCAACGGAATGCCACCCAGGCTCAAAGAGATGGATGGATACTTCAAGGCCGGAAAGCTTACGTGTGCAACCGCAAGTCAATATGGGCTCTGGCTTGGTTGACCCTAGTCGAGACTCTGGTAGGTCAGATTGCTACGAGATGTAGAGGAACGGTAGGATTGGATGGGCACTGACTTTGTACCGGAGGATCGCTTTGGAAGGCCATGTTTCGATCGTCTCGTTCTCAAACAACAGGCAGTGCGGGGACACAACGAGAGGGATCGAATCTTGCGGGTAAAGTGTACAAACCTCTGCAGAGTGTCAAACTAATCGATTAGCCGTGTCCCCGGTTATGGACAACATGAGCACCGGAGATGATACTATCAGCCAGTCTCAACACAATTAATAAATTATTATGATGAGTGGGTCTATTAATAATTTTGGGACATGAGAATTGGTTGGTGGAACCATCTCATTAACAACCAACATTTGTAGTGATATTCCGATTGACCCCTTTGTTGTAGGGAAAATAAAACCAGCTTTTCTGCAAAAACTTAGACACAGAGCCACAAAGCCTTTTGCATATAAAATAGTCTTTATCATTTCTTTCTATGGTGATCTTGCCGGTACATTCAATGTACTGACCTACACGGCTGCAACGTCTTATGTTGCAGATATCTTTTCTACGACGAGTAAGAGTACGATTCAGGGTTACGGTCTACACTCAACCTGCCATTGGTGTTTATTGGGACTCCACTCCCGTTGACTGTTTCCGCTGTGATTTAAGAGGTATATATCAATATTTACGTTATTTACATGTGATTGCACTTTGATATATACATTGATGTACTGTGTGTGCCAGCATACTGATCCAGGGATGACACTAACACACAGAGGCTTGACTCGTTTTGAGTCGGGACGCTACAGAGATGGTATCAGAGCACATGTTGACTATAGGACGTGACCCTAGAAACTGGAAAGCCCATAGGACAGGATAACTTTCAAAATTATTCTCAAAAAAAAAATCTTTTACTTCTTATCCCTTCTGAGTTTTATCAAATAGTTAGATAATACCCTTGTCCCTTTGACCACTATGGAAAGAGCTACAAAAAAAAATTGAAGACTATAAGGACCTGAAGAAATGGAAGACCATGAAGAATTTCCAAGATTTTATGCCCCTTAGAAGACCAAACCCCTGTTGCATACTCACGTTAGATACGATGATTTGTGAGCTGTCATTTGTGTGCATTTTTCCGACAGCCACAAATAAAACCTATTTCAAAAACTATTGTTTGTATTGTGTGTATCCCCTCCTTTCTCTCTCCAGTATCTCATCCTCAAAACCTTGGACCCAATAGATGGTGAATGAAGCTGGACTTGTATTCTCTGGACCAATGACCCAGCTGGAGGCAGAAGTATGGATTCAAAACATGGAGAATAGCTTCGGGAGCAACTCGATTGCAAAGAAGTATGAGGTTCAATATGCTCTTCAGTACTTTACCCAAAGTGCTGCAACTTGGTGGAAAATGCATCACGCCATACAAGGATTTAATAGAGCAAAAAGTTGGGAAGAATTCAAGAAGACTCTGTTAAGATCCCGTCTCATTCAGAAGCACCGTGATAACACGATGAAGAAGCCTTGTGCATGCAAGATCTGTGGAGAAATAGGACACACCCAGGAAGAACACAAGGATGGATGCCCTCATTGTGAAGAAGATCACCCTGCTGAGGAATGCCCAACTGGGCAGGTGACATGTTTCTTGTGGGAAGGAACCACTCATTTTCCGGCACAATGTCAACTCTACCCCAAGGTACAAGAAGTCATGAAGCAGCAGAAGGAAGCAATGAAAGAAGCCCTCGGAAAAAGGTTAGAAGAACCCTTGATGACGGGAGATATACCACACCCAAACATAGATACCAAGTCATGTTATTCATGTGGAGAAGAAGGACATATTTCCCAGTATTGTCCAAATGAGTATCTGGGAGACTTCCCGACAGCAGAAGTGCAATATGAACCCCAGGAGATAGAAAGAACACACAGAGGCTTGACACGTTTTGAGTCGGGACGCTACATTAAGGCAGCAGCAAAACTTCCTTTTGCACTTTCCAATACCTCGTGGGTTTTACCCCTTTTGCCCATATAAAGTGTTGCTGCACCCGAACACTTCGGTAAACATCCGGAACCCCTTCCGGTGAATTCCGGAACCCTTCCGGAGATCAAAACACTATTATCACATATATCAATCTTTACCTCCGGACTCTTCCGGAGATCCTCGTCATGTCCGGGATCTTATCCGAGACTCCGAACAACCTTCGGTCACCAACACAATAACTCAACTATACTAATCGTCACCAAACATTAAGTGTGTAGACCCTGCGGGTTCGAGAACTATGTAGACATGACCGAGACACCTCTACGGTCAATAACCAATAGCGGGACCTGGATGCCCATATTGGTTCCTACATATTCTACGAAGATCTATATCGGTCGAACCTCTATGTCAAGGATTCAGTTAATCCCGTATGCTGTTCCCTTTGTTCTTCGGTATGTTACTTGCCCGAGATTCGATCGTCGGTATCCCTATACCTAGTTCAATCTCATTACCGGCAAGTCTCTTTACTCGTTCCATAATACAAGATCCCGTGGCTAACACCTTAGTCACATTGCTTGCAAGGCTTATAGTGATGTTGTATTACCGAGTGGGCACTGAGATACCTCTCCGTCACACGGAGTAACAAATCCCAGTATTGATCCATACCCACTCAACAGACACTCTCGGAGATACCTGTAGAGCACCTTTATAGTCACCCAGTTACGTTGCGATGTTTGATACACACAAGGCATTCCTCCAGTGTCAGTGAGTTGTATGATCTCATGGTCATAGGAACAGATACTTGACATGCAGAAAACTATAGCAATAAACTGACACGATCATATGCTACGTTTATAGTTTGGGTCTTGTCCATCACATCATTCTCCTAATGATGTGATCCCGTTATCAAATGACATCTCATATCCATGGCCAGGAAACCTTCACCATCTTTGATCAACGAGCTAGTTAACTAGAGGCTTACTAAGGACACATTGTTTGTCTATGTACCCACACATATATTTGAGTTTCCAATCAATACAATTATAGCATGGATAATAAACGATTATCATGAACAAGGAAATATAATAATAACCATTTTATTATTGCCTCTAGGGCATATTTCCATCACCGCGGACACGGCTATTCGAATAGATATAAACTCTGCAGAGGGTGTACTCTTTACCCACGAGTAACGGATTCCTTTAGTCCACCGGGACTAATTCCGCTTACGGTCTTTTAATTGAAAACACACCTGACCCGCACACACTAGCTTAACTTACCGGTGTCTGGAATCACCCACGACACTCGTTAAGCAAAACTCTAAGTGGGGAGGC
Organism: Elymus sibiricus; assembly: GCA_039707655.1. Taxonomy (NCBI): domain Eukaryota; kingdom Viridiplantae; phylum Streptophyta; class Magnoliopsida; order Poales; family Poaceae; genus Elymus; species Elymus sibiricus. The sequence continues at coordinate 97,242,770 of CM077667.1, read as the reverse complement.
TGCAACCTCGACTAGCATGGGATCACAAAATTTATAACGCGCGCAAACTAGGGGAGCTACCCCCTCGGCTCCAACAGGAAACACCCATGCCCCTGGACCAGGTGGCATGCCTACCGGATGCAGCCGATATCTTCCACCATGGCCTCTCTGTACGGTGTGTGCTAAGAAAGGGGTTGACAACTTACTGAACCGTACCCTACCTGAGGCAGGGACAAGTGGTAGCACGAAGCAAGTATGGGGGTTACTGGCACAAGACTCGATCTACGGTCGACTCAGGAGGTTAAAGTAATTCCTGCATGATTAGAATAACAAATATGTTCCATACCAACAGACAGAATCACCACTCGTTATACCTCACCATGCCCTACTGATCATACTCGCTCCAACGAAATATCAGTATCAGGCTCATGTCTACCCAAGACAGAGACTTCTCCGGCTTCCTTCCGGTAGGCATGAAAGGCATACGAAGGTGAATACTGTCACAAGCATATCAATTCCAACAGCAAGGAATCTTCATCATGCACTCATGAGCATGATCAAATCATCACATAGAATAATGAATACTTCGTGTCAATTTGGTGTTGAATCACATCAAACAACACACAACAAATATTATGCCAGGGTTCAGAATGCTTGCCTTCGAGGTGCAGGGAGATGAGGTGCACTCCAAAGCTTTTTTGAAAGTTTTAAACTTCCCTTCCAATCCTAGTTTTTGAAAATATTCAAATTAACACATAGTTCAAAACAGTACTGAAAAGTTGTTGGAAATTTTTTCAAATAAATATGAAAATAAACTAGGTGGAATTTGAGAGACACTAGAAAAAGAATCAGGTCCATTGGAGTTGTGGTTTAGAAACTAGAGCCAGTCAAAGTTCAGGTCAAAATCAAATTTTTAAATCAATTAGAAAAGAAAACGCTTTGACCCAAATGCGCTTCTGAAATAGGGAGGCGTACTTGATAGGTTACGTTTTCCCGAAGGGAAAGCGTACTTGCACTGGTGCGCTGCCTGGGAGGTCAGTTGTCTCGCCGACAGGTGGGACCCGCCTGTCGGTTTTATCCTCTTCCTTCGGCGAGGCCTGCCGATGCCAGGAGACGCCATCTTCAACGCTCGACATACCCACGAGCTCAGAAGAGTGGGCTGCATCTCATGGGGGTGGAGAAGGTCGCCGGAGGGCTCAGAATCGAGCAGGGCCTCGCTCATGGCGGGCGGAAGCTTCGGCTGAGAGGGGTTTTCGTCCATGGCTTGATCTAGGGTGCAATGGAGGGGTGGAATGGGTTCGCTGGGGCCTGAGAGGTTTACTGAGGTCGAGAGGGAAGCCTCGGGCAGCCTATTTATAGCGCGGCGATGTCGGTTCCGTAGCGGCTGGGGATAAGCTCGGTGGCCTGCTGCAAGGGGGCGACGTGGCGATGGCCGGCGCTAGCGGACGCGCTCGAGGATGAGCTCGAGCTGTTCCCTGGGCGAGATGGCGAGCGGAGGATGCTTGGACGGCGCTGCCGCAGCAGGGCGCTCTGCGGCCGAATGCATGCCGCCAAGATGGCCATGGCGGTTGGCTCTGAACTACGCAGAGCAGCAGTCGAGCGGCGCTAGCGGACGGGGTGAGGTGGCAGTGGTGCTCCAGCACTCTTCTGCGAGCCGATAAGGATCAGGGGGCGAGGTCGGCTGGCGCTGCGATGCGGGTGCAGCGTGTGCAAAATGCGCTCTCTGCGTCGCGCTCTGGGCACGTGCTCAAGGTGCTCGACTAAATGACAGAAACATTTGTAGAGCTCTGGTGTACCACAAACTTAACAGGGTCACTAACGTGGATTCTAGGGATCTAGTTGACATGCTGATTATGCCAGTTGAGCACTTTCCTAATGCAAGTTTGAGAGCATGCCAAATCTGGCCATGCACCTAACCTGTTTGATGAAATGCCAAGGGCATCTAGGCATCTCTCCTGGTGGCTAAAAACTCCAGGTTGGGGTCTCTTTAGGTGTAGGCTAGGATGGCATGGTTAGCTTGGGCAAAGCAAAAACTTCCTAGTGCAAGTTTTGCAAAACTACAGTTCTGAACAGAAAATAAAAGTCATTATTGCATGTGCTTAAAATCTTCTAATGGATCTGATCTCCTGGACTTAAGATTTTGGTAGGGTGGACCACAAGTAGGAAAAATCTCATGGGCAATAGGGCAAGATAAAATGGGGTTGCAGTACAAATTACCAAACTGGACCAGAATGAAGATGAGGATGGTTTGCTCAAAATTTTCAAAACACAAAGTTGTTTTTTTGCATAAAAGTGATGTAGGAACCTCATATGTCTTCTACAAATTTTTGTAGAATTTTTAAATGAAGTTTTCCACTGGTTGTAGTGCAAATGAGGCTCTAAAAATTATGAGAAACCATTTTAAAAGGAATAAAGCTAGGAAAAATAATTATAGAAATATTTCCACTGATCATAAAACAAAAAGAAATATTCTTGAGAAGGTATTCAAATCCAACAATATTTTTGAAATGTTTTCTAATTGGAGGGAAAACTCCACAATTCAGAAGAAAGGAGTGACTCTGAAATCAATAAATGGTCCAGAAAATAAAATTTTAATTTCCTGGCAAAATTTTAATTAATAAAACATGGTTAAATTTTTGGGGTGTTATAGCGGGGCCCTCCTTAACGCCCGCAGTTTCCAGCGCTGTGATGATGCTGGGCGACCAGCCCGTCAATGCCACGGGGATGGTTGCCGGCGCGGGCGCGGTGATGGTTGATGGCAAGTGCGTCGGGGCAGCATCTGCTGCGGCATGGAGCTCTTCCAGGGCCATGTCCATGGCATCCCATTCTTCTTCATGTTCTATCTCTTCCGGCTCGGTGTCAACTTCACCAAACCGGAAGACTAGTGGCATATGATCCTTCTGCAGCATGGCGTAGGTCACCGTGGAAGTCTGAAGATGGAGGGGAATGTGAGGCGAAGATATATGGAGGATTGTGAGTGAGTGGGCATTAAAGCCACCTATTAAACAGCAGCTCGGGCGCCATTGATAGACATGTTGGAAGCGAGGAGGGCGGATACGGAGGTCAAAGGGCTCGATTCCCGGTGAGTCTTCGGCGTACTGCCCGCACGCCTCCCGGTGAGCCTGCGCGGCGGATGCCAGCTCGCACGGCTCATGTCAACTCGAGCAGCTGCTCGCACGTCACCTCCTAAGCCCTAGCCAATAAAAGAGTACGACGCTTGGCAGCACGTAAAGGGCAGTAGAACGCCAACGGTTTGAAAATAATGCAACCGTCTGCGTGGAGACATGACAGTTCTTCGTTCCAAAAAGCTTTTGTTTGCTATTAATGACACGAAAAATACCACAACATATTTGTGCTATATAATGACGACATGCCAAATTTCTTGAATTTTGTGTGAGTTCTAGATTTACTATAATTTAACTAATATTCTCAATGTTGGCTCTAAAAGAAAATCTATATTAAAAAATGAGTCTCAGATACGAAAACAAAATGCTGTGACACCTTTATGTGCCATGTTCATGAAACCATACCAAGTTTCATGAATCTCCTGACGAGTTTTTGATTTACATGATTTAAAACCCTATAGTTTCTCAATGTTTCTGTGGCCAAGCCAAGACCCCGAGATGTTTGAAATTCATTCACATATCTTGCATGGGACCTAAAGATGCAAGCACACTAATATGGTTTTCAACCCATTTTGATGCACCGGACCTTCTGATTGTAGTTTGGATTTGAATTATGCATGTTAAATAATGCATATAAAAGTCAAATAATGTATAAAAAGGCCAAACGAACCATGTATAATTTCATATTTTGGCATGACACTCTCAGTTTGGTATATGTTGCCTATAGAAATAGTTCAAGACGAGATGAGGCAGCGGATGTCGATTCGCCCACATAAGGTGACATATTCCATATCGGAACAACAAAGCTTCACGTGATAATTAATCTTTGGTTTGTGCGGGGCTTGTGCCAAAACTTGTCCCAAATTGGACATTATTTTACCAGGGCACATATGAGCCATGCATGTTATGACACCATGCCAAGTTTCATGAATTTTCTGACTAGTTTTCGATTTACACATGACTTAAAACCCGTGTTTCTCAATGTTTGTATGGCCGAGCCAAGACCGCGAGATGTTTGAAATTCATTCCCATATATTGCATGGGATCCTAAAGATGCATGTACACTTATACGGGTTTTAACCATTTTGATGCACCGTACCTTGTGAATGTATTTCAATTTGAATTATGCATGTTAAATAATGCATATAAAAGTCAATTAATGTATAAAAAGCCCAAACGAACCGTGTATACTTTCATATTTTGGAACGACACTCATTTTGGTATATGTTGCCTCTAGAAATATATAGTTCAAGACGAGAAGAGGCAGCGGATGTCGATTCGACCACATAAGGTGACGTGTTCCTTATCGAAACCACAAAAGCTAGCTTCCCGTGAGTAGCTGAGGTTTGTAAGGAATTGTACCAAAACTTGTCCCAAATCAGACAATTTATCATCAGGACACATATGAGCCATGCCATGACACCATGCCAAGCTCCCTGAATTTCTGACGAGTTTTTGATTTATACATGAATGTAAAACCAAGTTTCTCAATGTATGTGGCCGAGCCAAGACCCCAAGATGTTTGTAATCCATTCCCATATCTTGCATGGGGCCCAAAGTAGCCATGGACACTTATATGATTTTTCAACCCATTTTGATGCACCGGACCTTGTGATTTTAGTTAGAATTTTAATTATCCACATTGTATGCCTAGAGAACTCAATTAACGTATGAAAATGAGAAAAGAACCTTGAATAATTCCATATTTTAGCAAGACACTCTTACTGGTGCGAGCTGCCTCTAACAAAAGTTCAGGCCGAGAAGATGAGCGGATGTCGTTTTGCCTACGTAAGGTGACGTTTTCCTTATCGGGACCTCAAATATTGAAGTGAGAAGCTCTGCTTTGTAAGGGACTTGTGGCTAAAATTGTCCCATGTTGTACAATTTTTTTACCATGGCACATATGTGCCATGTCATGACAACATGACAAGTTTTTAGAATTTCTGACGCGTTTTGGATTTACAGTAATTTAAAAACCAAGTTTCTCAATGTTTGTGACCGAGCCAAGATGCCGAGATGTTTGAAGTTCATTCCCATTTATTGCCCGTCACCTAAAGATGAAGCCATGGACACTAATATGATTTTTCATCCCATTTTGATGCACGGACATTGGGACGATAGTTCAAATTTTAATTATACACATTAAATGACTAGAAAACTCAATTAATTTATAAAAATGACAAACAGACCCTGAATAATTTCATATTTTAGCACGACACAGCTATTGGTCAGTGGTCACTGCACATAAATCTTATTGCAATCCAAACACCGTCCTTTGTCGAATTAACCTCATTTTTTGTTTTAAAAACATTTTGAAAATTAAGTCTTTCACAAACAATTGACATTCATGAATCGTGTGTGATGCAGTACAAAATATCTCGGGCCAATCTTCGTAATGCATGGCTTAGGCCGGAAGCTTCGTCGGCTGCAGTACACCGCCGGCTAGTTTACCGCACTGACTCCTCAGCCATTTTACTTTTCAATCGTCGCCGGTGAAAGATGGGGACGTGGATCCCCATCGTGAGGGCAACTTTGGCAACCGACTCCGGCCAGAGCGCGGCCGCATCAGCCATGAGCGCGCTCTCAACATGCTTGAACGGGGCCGCTACCTCCGACAGAGCGGCTGCAGCAACCGAAAGGGCAGCTGCTGTAGCTGAGAGGGCGGCAGCGACAACCACGACGGGGATAGCAAATGGCGAGAGTGGCACATCAGATGTTAGTTCCTCGGCGGTCACCGTAGCCCTGATGGCGGACGCCCAGTCCCATCTCGAGGCCGCCCACTCCCATCTCGTGTTGGTCGCTGCACAAATCACATCGGCCTTCTCCGACACCGGTCGACAACCCACCTCCATTGAGTTGGTAATCGCTGAGTGTGCTCGAGTAGGCGTTCGTTCGTCGACGGCCTCCCTAGCCAAGATTGTGGCCGTCCATGCCCGGAGCAAGGCCGCCCACGCCCGGCTCATGGCGGCCTTATCCAAAGAGATGGTGGACGAATACAGCGAGATCCTGGAGTATGTGGCGATGGATCTCCTTTCCCCAGAGTTCGTCGAGCGGGAGCTGGTCATCGAGGAGGCGGCGGAGATCGACGAATGCCAGGCGGAATATTAGTCTCTGTCTAGAGCGATGGTATTTTGTTAGAGTAATGTTTAAGTCAATTAACTAATGTTTATTAGTTGCTCGATTAAATAAGTGCGGGCAGTGCTGTAGTTTCTTTTGTGTAGTACTAATCAAATTTGCAAGTGTTGTTAAACTAAGCAATGACCAATGTAACGAGGGAAATTCGGACCAAAATTTGCCGCCGTATCCCCATTTTCTCTTCCAAATGAACATGAAATGCAAGTACCGTGTGCAATGTACTATCCGATATCTTACGCCGGATGATTGGAGACCAAAATTTCCATGTTCAGTCTCATCACACACGGGATAAACTATAGCATACGGTTGTGTTTTTGAATATCGCACACACTTATGGTAAAGGTATTGTGTCCAATGTGACTGTGCACGCTACTTTTTCGCCGCACCGAACGAAATTTTGGGCTGCCGCGCAAATATCTACCTCCCCCGCCCCTCGTACCAACCAAAAGCCACATTTCCCATTCCCCCTGCTCCCCCCTTTATTTCCTAAGTTCAAACATTCACTGCTTGCTTGCAGCGCCACCTCCTCGCTGGCGATGCTCCTTCCTGCTGCTCGGCCTCATCCATCTAGTCATAGTCAAGTAATCCAAACCTTCCCCATACCCCTCCCCCCTCCACCCCCTCCTCCTCCATTCCACATGGCCCGACCGCTGGCACGACACATTCCACCAAAATCACCGGCCCACCCCCACATAATCGCCGCCGAAAGACATGGTGCACGCAGTATAGCCAGGATCTCAAGGAGCACCTGCCAGCGGAGAAGCAAATCGTGACCGCACACGCGGATGAGTCCCCGATGGCTGCCATGCGTGCTGACCCCCAGATCTTGGAGCAGCATCTAGACGTCGAGGCCACCGTCGACGGCTCGCGCGCAGACGCCGCCACACGGTTGGCTGCTTTGAACAACAGCTCGTTGTGTTTTCTCTAGGGCTCCGTTGTTGCCTTCGATGACGACTCCGTGTTGTTTTCTCAGCGTGCCCGTGCTTTCCTCAACTCCATAGCAGACAGGTTCGTGCCCGGACAGACTGAGGCAACTCACCACCACGAGGAGGGCACCCACGATGTGGAGGCCTCGCCCTCGTCCAAGCCCATTGTTATCGATATCTCCAACGACGAGGAATATCTTGTTTTTTAAGCTTAATTACTAATGACCTGTGTTCAGCTAGCTACGCCTGTTACGCCTGTTTGTTTTAGCTGCTGCATGTGCTACTCCTGCCTTTCCTTAAGAAACTATAGTGAAATATGCAATGTAATGCTACTATGCAATCTGACCTTCTGCTACTATGTTGTATTGTGCAATGTGATGCTCAGTTAACTGTTTGGTTCAGTTGTTTTGGTGATCATCTACAATGTCATGTTCAATTATTGTTGGTACAATTTTGTTTTGTGATGCACGTGAAACCTTCAATTGCTATATTTCATAGTTCTTAGCACGCTTGTCTTTTCCATGTGGCTTGAATTCATATGTTGGATATGCAATGCGTTTATCTTTCATTAACAGATTTTACTGATCAATATCTATTCTTAAACACGTTACAGGGGGAACAATGGGAGACACTGAGGTTTACCATCAAGGTTTGCACTTTCATGATCCTTTGGCTAATAGCACATTATTGTGCAATTGCAGGAACCATTCTAATATTTAGGGTTGTAACAATAATTTGGTCTTGCATACGTAGGTCCTGCTGTAAGAGGTTTAGACCCACTGTTCGACCCATTTTGCATGTGGGGAAATGATGTGTTCATGAATATAAGTCAAATCAAGAAACTGAGAACGATTGTGAAGATAAACAAACTTGCGACGAAAAACAACAAGCTGTTTGTCTGCACAATGAAGAAGACATCAGTGAACTATAGGATGGTACAATCTCTTTTACCTTGTCTTTTTTCCATTTGTGACATTTCAATTTTTAGAAACGAAATTTACGCATATCTTTATTTCCAGTCCTTTCCAAAGCAGTTCATCGATGAGTACGTCTCAAACCACCTGTATGGTCAAGAGGCGAGGAAGGTATTCATACAGCACCCACGGTATAATTTTGAAGTCTTCCTCAAGAGGATGAAGGATGGGCGGGCAACCATCCACAGACACTGGCATAAAGTTGCAAGAACCTTCGACATCAGTGAAGGCTCAATATTTGCCTTCCACTTCAACAATTTTCTAGACAAGATTCATCTGTCTATTTACCGTATATGATGCTATTTTCCAAAGGTTTTAGATGTTGCAAGTGAAACTCGGTCCTGTCGTGTAATTGAGTAGGTAGGTAGTATATGCCTATATGATGTTGTACTCTGATGTATTTCAATTATGAAATCCTGGTTTCCGTAATACGAAATAAAATATATTGTGTGCTTGATTTGAAGTATCAATTTGTTTACTAGCTGGATTATAAATAATAGAGCAATTAGCCTGATTATTGGGGTTTCATATTGCAGACGGTTTGTCATAGAGCACCGTCAGCAATGACCTCATAAAACCCACACGCTTGCTGGAAAATTGGCGTGTTGGATCAGTGAACAATCACACACGATTTCCGGGCACAAACTGTGTGTGTTAGAAAACCCATTCGCAAACGTTTTCACATAAAACGTGTGTGTGATGGACAGTCCTATGCCAAACAGTTTCTTCTAGGCACCGTGCGTGATGGCCACCCCTAACACAGATGATGTTAAGCAGAAAATTGTGTGTGATGTACAATACGAATGGAAACGCATGTTTGGATTCACTGTGTGGGATGGTATGCACATCTCACATGATTTCTCGTAAATACTTGTTTGTGATAGTCCTTCCAATCGCACACGACATAATTTTGCCTATCGTGCGTGACCGGGAGTAGGCATCGCCAACGGGTTTTTTGTGTCGTGTGCGATAGACCCCCCCCCCCTATCGCCCACACATGCAAGGCGACGGTTTGAAACTATGTATAGCAGGCGCCTTCACTAGTGGTTACTTGCTTGTTACCAATTACCTTGCTATCAAACTATCTGTTACCTACAATTTCAGTGCTTGCAGAAATTACCTTGCTGAAAACCGCTTGTCATTTCCTTCTACTCCTCATTGGGTTCGACACTCTTACTTATCGAAAGGACTATGATTGATCCCCTACACTTGTGGCTCCACCTGCAACACGACGGCAAACCCAGCAGGTTCGACGACGAGCTCACTCCCTCACCGGAAACAACGGGGACGCGCGAGCTACCCAGGTTCGGGCCATCGTGTGGTGTAAAACCCTACACCTGCCTGTGTTGGATTGCTTTCCAATGGAGAGCTTGGCACTCGAGTACACAAAGTGTGGGGGAGGGAATGACTCGATTCCCTTACATGGAAGCGGCCCTGTCCCTCTTGCAGTGCCTCGGTCCTCTTCCCCGAAAATATGGCCGGGAAAGGGTGGCCACAGGGCGGCAATTCGAAGGGGGACAGGACCCCATGCTGATCTTGACTAAAGGCGGTCTTTGCCTGATAAAGTAGTCTTCGTGACACGCTTGTCGGCTCGGCGATGACCTCCATCCTGGCGCACCGATCCGTCCCAATCCTCTTTCACCGAAATGGCAAGCTATGTGAACCTGCTTTGGGGGAGGTAGCGGGCGCTGCACTTTAACCACCGAAGAGGAAATCCGGCCTGTCCGTGCCTGCTGTCACGGCCTCCGTCGTCCTCATATTTGCGGGTGCGTCACCCATGTGACCGGCGTGGAGCCCGGCAGCAGGGGTCGCGCATTGAGCCTCGCAGAGAGGCCTCGCGAGGCGATCCGGCGCTTGGTGGCCCGGGCTAGGACTAGCCTAGTGGTGAGGGGCCTCGCGAGACAAACTGTGTCGCGAGGCAATTTCCTCCAGGGCGGCCGAGGCCGGGCCATCCGCTGCGCGCCGGCCCAACTGCCGCCTCTTGGGCCGGAGGCAGACAGGTCGTGGTACCTTGGTTCCCACTAGGCCGATAGTAGCCCCCGGGCCCGCGGCACGCACGTTCCGCCTGTTAGGGACGAAATGGTTTGGGGCCCATCGAACTGTCGGTCTTAGAGGCGACACATGGCGCCATGTGCGGGCGCGGTGCCTCCACTTCCCATGACGCCTCGATAACTGCCGCCTCGGCTATAAAGCCGGCTCATGTGGGCCGCAGGCACTCCATTGCCTCCCCCTTTTTCGCGGCCAATTCCTCGACCTCCCGTTTCTCCAACCTCCCAATCTCCATGAGCAGTTGTCGCGGCAGTGGCTCCCAAGAGGAAGCTCCCTGTTGCTGAGAAATGTAAGAGAGCAGCGGAGGAGGCGGAGCCACCGAAGCCAGCGTCGGCGAGAAGCACAGGTCGGGGACGCGCTCCGTCCGCGGCGATGAGGGTTCCCCCCGGGGGCCAGACGTGCTCTACGGCCACCATAGCGACGGCCGGTCCCAGCAACCGTGTAACACCCACGGCCCGAGGCCGCGAACGGCGTGGTGCTCGCGGCCGCGGGGGGGCACAACGGAACGCGCTCCCCCTCTCCCCTGGAGGATGCCCAAGCGGCGGACGCGCATAAAGCGGAGGTTGCGCACGAGTTCATTGGGGGATGCACCGCCGGCCTCGCAGATGGCTCCGGCTTCCGGACTCCTTTGCAAGGATGATGGAGGACGGTGGACCCTTGGACCTGTGGCTGCAAGCGTACAACTGCTGCAATGGTCCCTCCCGGGTCGCTGTGAAGTCCCCCCCCCCCCCCCGGGTTCATGTTCCTGGCCCGAGGGTGGAAGCCATTCACTCGCTCCCACGACCTGAAGCGTGGGCAGGTCCTGCAGTTCAGGTATGATGGAGATGTGACCCTCTTCGTGAAGTTCTTCGGGGTCGCCGGTGGCCGCGTGGGATGCTGCGCGAAGAGCGAGAGTGGAAGTGGCTCTGACTCGTCCAGCGGGAGCGAAAGTGATGGGAGCCCCCAAAGCATTAAGAGCGAAGACGAGGATTCCGACTAGGCGCGGGTGGTGCCTGGGGCGGACTCCAGATGGAGGATGATTTCTTCCTTTTGCCCCTACGCAATCGATGTAGCCCGGTGGGGTGTAAAAAATATATTGTATGGCACCACTATGTTTTAAGTACTTGCTATTTTTATGCGTTTCTGATTTTCTCTCCGAGGCCTTTCTTCCCCCTTTGCATTGCCTTCGTGCCCTATGTCGCCGGGGCCCAGCCCTCAAGGTGGGCTACGACTATCGCTGGTATGCTTGGAGCTCAGCAAGGCCCGAGGGTGTAAGGCTCTTGGGGCAGGTAGGAGTCCCCGAGGCACAATGCTCAGGGTCCCCCCTTGACACGCAGCGATTCGCACCAGGGAGACCGGGAAGCCTCGAGAGGGGAATGAGAGGGAAAAAATGCGAGGGGTGCTTTGGACTTAGCTCCTTCGAGGTGTGCGGCTTGGAGCGAGTCGTACGCAGGGAGCGACTCGTGAGGCGTGGCGCTTCGTGACGCCTTCTGCGCACAGGGCGCCGCTCACGAGACCTCCCGAGGAGGGAAAAGGCTCCTGAGGCCTGCGGTACCCTGCACCAAGGAAATTGCCAAGCCTTCATAGGTAATGCAGCGGGGCGCGGTCACGAGGCCGCCTATGGGTGTCACGGGAGGAGACAAGAGCACCAAGTATCTTGTTAGGTGACGTGCACGGGGGTGGGCCCTCAAGCCAGAGCTCAGTAGCTTGGGTTTTGCAGTGCTGCTGGGACTGACCCGAGCACATGCACCGTGCCCAACCCCCGCTCACGTGACAGGCACAAGGAAGGCAATGAGTGCGCGCCCCTCTTGAGGCATGCTCAGCGGCGAGCACATGAAATTCCAAAGGAAGTAAGCTTTACTGCTGCATGAAGTATGTTAATTACATAACAGAAAGATACATGCTGCCGTGTTCAAAACGGGTCAGGTTGAGGATTTGACGGCCGAGGGCCCCTCAGGTAAGTAGGCCGCCAACACTGAGCATGGGGCATCCACGAGAGTGGGTAGGAGTGTCCACCAACGCGGAGCATGGGCTTCCACGAGAGTGGGAGGGAGCTCCCACATGCCGAATTAGTGCTGGTAAAGAGAGCTCCGGAGCGTGTCTAGCTCCATTTCGCTCGTATCCTAGGGATCACGGATAGAACTTGCAGAGATGTTGGATGTTCCATGAGTTTTGTACCGGAACACCCTCGGTCGTTTCGAGTCGTGCCGCTCCAGGCCTGGAGTTGTGCGTGACCCTGAAGGGGCCCTCCCACATGGGTGAGAGTTTGTGGAGTCACTCTCTAGAGAGGATTCGTCGCAGTACCGGGTCGCCTGCCTCGAGGGTGCGGGGGCGTATGTTGCAGCTGTGATAGCGATGCAACGCCTACTGGTACCTTGCCATGTGGAGGGCAGCCTGGCGACGGGCCCCTTTGAGGAAAAGCAGGTCATCTTCCCGCAGGTCGTCCGGACGAGATTCATCGAAGGCCAAAACCCACGAGGACCGGTGCTTGACCTCGGCTGGGAGGAGCGCTTCTGCCCCGTAGACGAGGAAGAAAGGTGTCTTGCCGGTGGGCTTGGTCGCCGTGGTGCGGATGGACCATAGGAACGACGGGAGCTCGTCCAGCTAGCCCTTGCCGCAGGCCGTGAGCTGCTTCTTGAAACTCCTGGTCTTGAGGCCCTAGAGGACCTCTACGTTGTCCCGCTCGGCCTGGCCGTTGCTTCAAGGGTGTGCCACGGAGGCGAAGTAGATATCTGTGCCGATGGAGGCCCGGTAGGTCTTGAAGAGGCCGCTGGTGAACTACGAGTTGTTGTCCGTGATGATGCTGTTGGGGACACCGAAACGGCACACCAGACCCTTGATGAACTTGACCGCGGACCCTGCTGGGATGACCCGGATAGGCTCTACCTTTGCCCACTTAGTGAACTTGTCGATGGCGAGGTAGAGGAAGCGATAGCCGTTGGCCGCATGAGGGAAGGGCCCGAGGATATCCAGCCCCCAGACCATGGAGGTAGGTGTGGTGTCCTTGCGCTGGCTGATGAAACTTCTTGGCGTGGAATTGGCAAGCCTCGCACGCCTGTACCAGCTCTGTAGCATTGATACCCGTGATCAGCGTTGGGTTTTTCGTGAAGAGGAAAGGGTAATTGCAGCACAAAATGGGTAAGTATTTCCCTCAGTTATGAAACCAAGGTTTATCGAGCCAATAGGACTGTCAATCCTCAACCATCTTCAGTGGCTGCACACAAAAGAGAAAACAACTTGCACCCAACGCAGGCAAGAGGGTTGTCAATCCCCTTGATCTCGTTATTTGCAAGCAAATGAGTTGTGTAGATAATTGTAGATAATTGTAAATTACAAAATAAAATTAAAGGTAAATAAAGGCAGCAAGGTAATAGTAGCGTTTATGAATTTATAAGTGAATAGAACCGGGGGCCATAGTTTTGCCTAGCAGCATCTCTCATGTAGGCAACATACGATGGGTAACAAATTACTGTTGGGCAATTGATAGAAAAGCGGATAGTTATGCGATTTTCACGGCAGTGATCATGTGTATATAGGCATCACGTCCATAAAAAATTAGGCCGACTCCTGCCGGCACCTATTACTATTACTCCACTCATCGAGCTCTATCTAGCATGCATCTAGAGTATTAAGTAAAACAGATTAATGCATGGAGAACGATGACATGATGTAGACAAAGTAAACTCAAGCAATATGAACAAACCCCATCGTGTTATCCTTAGTAGCAACAACACAAAGACGCAACTTGTCCCCTTCTTTCACGAGGATACAAAAACTCGTCAGGTTGAACCTACCACAACGCACCTCTCTCACTGAAGATAGATCAATCTAGTTGGCCAAAGCACATCGATAGATCAGAGAGAATTACGAAGCTATAATGATCATGCAAATAAGAATCTTAATATTCAGAGGTGACTCAAATACTTTTCATGAATAATCTGAACATAAACCCACAATTCATCGGATCCCAACAAACACATCGCACAAAAGGATTACATCGGATGGATCAAAGCGAAGATGCGATGATCATTTGATTGAAGATCAAGAGATAGAGAGATTGCTATCTAGGTACTAGCTATGGACCCACAGGTCTGTGGTGAACTACTCACAAATCATCACGAGTGCAACAAGGTTGATGAAGAGGCCCTCTATGATCGATCCTCCGGTAGGGTTCCGGAACGGAGCTCCAGATGGACTCGCGACGGAACAGAGACTTGCGGTGGCGTAAAATGAGTTTCAGGGTTTCCTTCAGGGGTTTTACGATATATGTGAATTTATAGGCCAGAGAACGAGGTCGGGGGAGCCGTCAGGGGCCCATAATATATAAAGGTGTACCCCCAGGGCGCGCCATGTTGGCTTGTGGGCCCTGGTGTGGCCCCCAGCCTTCTTCCGAATCTCCCATGTCTTCTTTTGGTCCAGAAAAAATTATCAAAAAGTTTCATGGCAATTGGACTTCGTTTGGTACTGTAAACCTGAAAAGTGAAAAACATGCAGAAAACAACAACTGGCACTGGGCACTGGTTCAATAGGTTAGTGCTCAAAAATATTATAAGTTGGTAAATAAAGAGCCACAAAGTATCCTAGAATGATAATATATCAGCATGGAATAATCAAAAATTATAGATACATTGGAGACGTATCAAGCATCACCAAGCTTAATTCCTGCTCGTCCTCGAGTAGGTAAATGATAAAAATAGAATTTTTGATGTGACATGCTACCCATTATCTAATCTTTTGCATGCATGCTCATTGATAAACGATGAATTAACAAATATTAACATAGCAATACTTATAAGTATAAGAAACAAAATCATCAATCTTTCAAAGTATACGATCCTCAAAGAATGTTAACCCCCATTCATCTTATTAGATTAGCAAGGCATGGCTCCATCTTCACCACCGTGTCCAAGTGAGGCAATTGGATCGTACTTTTCAATATGCATCAACTTTTTATTCTTCACGCAATACATGAGCGTGAGCCATTGGACATATCATTTAGGTGGAATAGAATATGGTGGTAGATATCAAAGGGGTAAAAAGTGGAGAAGGTAGTCTCAGATCGAATAGGCGTACCAACGGGCTATGGAGATGCCCATCGATAGATGTCAATGCAAGGAGTAGGGATTCCCATGGAAATGATGCACTAGAGCTATAAGTGTATGAAAACTCAAATGAAACTAAGTGGGGTGTGCATCCAACTTGCTTGCTCATGAAGACCTTGGGCATTTGAGGAAGCCCGTCATAGGAATATACAAGCCAAGTTTATAATAATGAAAAAGTAATTCCCATTAACATATGAAAATGACATAACATGTGACTCTCTATATGAGGAACAAGGTGCCACTTTGAGGCACAAGTGTGGTAAAGGATAGTAGCAAAGTCCCTTGTCTCATTTTCTCTCATTCATCATTTTTTCATTTTTTTCTTTTTTTATTATGGTGGGCTCATTTGGCCTTCCCCATTTTTATTTCCTCACTGGGACAATGCTCTAACAATGATGATCATCACGCTTTTATTTACTTACAACTCGATATGTAGAACTGATAGAAAGATATGACTCTATATGAATGCCTTTGGCAGTGTACCAGGATGTGCAAAGATCTAGCGTGAAATGTATCAAAAATATGATGAACGATGGCTTCCCCACAAATACTATGTCAGCTCTATATGATCATGCAAAGCAATATGATGATGAACGAACTAGTCATGTGAAGTGACGATGGAATTTGCATGGCAATATATCTCGGAATGGCTATGGAAATGCCATGATATATAGGTAGGTATGGTGGATGTTTTGAGGAAGATATAATGAGGCTTATGTGCAACAGAGCGTATCATGTCACGGGGTTTGGACACACCGGCGAAAGTTGCACCGATCCTGAAGGTGAGAATGGGCTATGCACGGTACCGAAGAGGTTAGAAAATATGAGGAGGTGAGATTGCGTATGTCCATGGTTTCACATTAGTCATAAAGAGCTCATATAATTATTGCAAAGTTTTATTAGTTTTATCACAAATCAAAGTACTAGTCGCATGCCCCGAGGGAGGAGGTTGGTAGGAGTTAACCATCGCGCGCGATCCTACCCGAAACAACACTAGGATTTCAACGAGGAATAGAAATGCTCACACATCATCACCACGCCTTTGTAATTTTTTGAAGAACAAGAAGTTAACCTCTCTTAATATCGACAATTCTATGAATCAACAATTATGAACTCACATCTTTTTCATATTACCACATCAATAGCATTAACCCACAATTTCTCTATATGTTCTACATGATGGTTTTGATTATCACTCATTGAATGACTATTATTTTTGAACTAGTCTTATGACCCATGCAAATTATCGTCACTTTTTATTAAATCTCAAACACATATATGTGAAGAGCGAGAGTGAAATTATTTCTATAAAATCTTCACGCCACCGTGCTCAAAAAGATATAAGTGAAGTACTAGACCAACTGCTAAGCTCAAAAAATATAAGTGAAGCACATAGAGTATTCTAAAAAAACATGATAAAGGTGTGTCTCTCTCAAATAGGTGTGTCTAGCAAACTATGATTGTGGCAAACTGAAAGTAAAAGCACAAAAAAAACGACGCTCCAAGCAAAACTAATATCATGTGATAAATAAAAATATAGCTTCAAGTGACATACCGATGGATTGAGACGAAAGAGGGGATGCCTTCCGGGGCATCCCCAAGCTTAGACGCTTGAGTCTTCCTTATAATATTACCTTGCGGTTCCTTGGGCTTTCCAAGCTTAGGCTCTTGCCTCTCCTTATTCCTTTGTCCATCGTGATAACACCCAAAACTTGAAAACTTCAATCACAAAACTCAACAAAACTTCGTGAGATCCGTTAGTATAAGAAACATATTGAATACTTTAGGTATTGTTATAAATTGATTATTATTTCATAATTGCATAATAGGTACTGTATTCTAACTTATACATGGCTTATACCCCCCGATACAATCCATAGCATAATCAAAACAAGCAAACTATGCAAGCAAATACAGAATCTGTTTAAAACAGAACAGTCTGTAGAAATCTATAGAGAACCTAAACTTATTTAACTCTTAAAATTCTACAAAATTAGGAAAAGCTCTAAATTTTGTATAGCAATACTGTGTAAAAAAATCAGATCAAATTATGCTCCAGTAAAAAATGAAAATTCCTGTACTGGAGTCAAAAGTTTCTGTTTTGTTTCAGCATCGATTCTACTCATCTTGTGAGTCATCCCAAAGGCTTTACTTGGCATAAAAACTAATTAAAACTTAAAAACATTATTATTACAGAGGCAATAATCATGTTATCAAAAACAAACAGAAAGTATTGGGTTGTCTCCCAACAAGCTCTTTCTTTATAGCCATTAAGATAGGTTTGAGATTTCAATGATGCTCACCTAATAGACAAGAATTGAAGCACAAAGAGAGCACCATAAAGCATGTCAAAAATGCATCTAAGTCTAACATACTACCTATGCATAGGTATTTTGTAGGAAAACAAATTCTCAAGACAAGTGAAATATAGCATATGCAAATAAGAAGAGTGAAGCATCAATAATTTCAACACAAAGAGAGGTAATTGAGTAACATGCAAAGTCTTATAACGCTGTTTGCCTCTCTCGTTATATGTAGGATCATAATCAAACTCAACAATATAACTATCATAATATTGATCATTATCCAAAGTAGTGGGACCGTTATTACCTAAAGTTGACACTCTTCCAACCCCACTTTTAGTAGATTCATCATGATGGCTAGAACTATCAAGATCACAAGGAACATCATGATTATTACCCTAATCATGATAGCACAATTGATATTCATCGAATTTATACTAGCAACATGATAATCATGCTTTTCATTCAAGGAACTATCATGAATCACTTTATAAATTTCTTTTAACACTTCATCACAATTTTTAGGTTCATGATTTTCAAGCAAGACCTCATAATTAAGGAAAATCTAGTGCACTCAACTCACTAGCAATTGGATCAACATAATCAGGTCTTTTGAAAAGATTAGCAAGTGGATGAGTATCCATTTATCTTTATTTTTACCTTTTACTTTGTATTTGTGTGTGATAATGATAAAGATAACATAGCTAGGCAAGCAAGAAAACTAGAGACGGAACAAGCAAACTAGCAAACTAGTAAAGTAAATATTTTTGTATTTTTGACATTTTTTTGAAACAAGCAAGATATAACAGCAAATAAAAATAAGAACAAGTGAATGATAATTTGTGTGAAGTTACTTGATAGTTGGTGATGATATTCCTCGGCAACGGCGCCAGAAATCCTTCCTGATACTTGTGACCTGCGTTGGGTTTTCTGTGAAGAGGAATGAGTAATTGCAGCACAAAGTGGGCAAGTATTTCCCTTAGTTATGAAACCAAGGTTTATCGAACCAATAGGAATATCAATCATCAACCGTCTTCAGCGGCTGCACACAAAAGAGAAAACAACTTGCACCCAACACGGTCAAGAGGGTTGTCAATCCCCTTGATCTTGTTATTTGCAAGCAAATGAGTTGTGTAGATAATTGTAGATAATTGTAAGTTACAAAATAAAATAAAAGGTAAATAAAGGCAGCAAGGTAATAGTAGCGTTTATGAATTTATAAGTGAATAGAATTGGGGGCCAGAGTTTTCCCTAGCGGCATCTCTCATGTTGGCAACATACGGTGGGTAACAAATTACTGTTGGGCAATTGATAGCAAAGCGGATAGTTATGCAATTTTCACGGCAGTGATCATGTGTATGTAGGCATCACGTCCATAACAAAATAGGCCGACTCCTGCCTGCACCTATTACTATTACTCCACTCATCGACCTCTATCCAGCAGGCATCTAGAGTATTAAGTAAAACAGAGTAATGTATGGAGAATGATGACATGATGTAGACAAAGTAAACTCAAGCAATGTGAATAAACCCCATCGTGTTATCCTTAGTAGCAACAACACAAAGATGCAACTTGTCCCCTTCTATCGCTGGGATATAGAAACTCGTCAGGTTGAACCTACCATAACGCACCTCTCTCACTGAAGATAGATCAATCTAGCTGGCCAATGCACATCGATAGATCAGAGAGAATTACGAAGCTATAATGATCATGCAAATAAGAATCTTAATATTCAGAGGTGACTCAAATATTTTCATGGATAATCTGAACATAAACTCACAATTCATCAGATTCCAACAAACACACCGCACAAAAGGATTACATCAGATGGATCAAAGCGAAGATGCGATGATCATTGTATTGAAGATCAAGAGATAGAGAGATTGCCATCTAGGTACTAGCTATGGACCCGTAGGCCTGTGGTGAACTACTCACTCATCATCATGAGGGTAGCAAGGTTGATGAACGGATCTCCAGATGGCCTCGCGGCGGAAGAGAGACTTGCGGCGGCGTAAATGGGGTTTTGGGACTGCCTCCATGGTTTTTATGATATATTCGAATTTATAGGCCAGAGAACGAGGTCGGGGGAGCCACCAGGGGCCCATAATATATAAGGGCGTGCCCTGTTGGCTTGTGGGGCCTTGGTGTGGCCCCCAGCCTTCTTCCGAATCTCCCAGGTCTTCTTTTGGTCCAGAAAAAATCATCAAAAGTTTCGTGGCAATTGGACTTCGTTTGGTACTGTAAACCCGAAAAGTGAAAAACGTGCAGAAAACAACAACTGGCATTGGGCACTGGGTCAATAGGTTAGTGCTCAAAATATTATAAGTTGGTAAATAAAGACCCAAAAAGTATCCTAGAATGATAATATATCAGCATGGAACAATAAAAAATTATAGATACGTTGGAGATGTCTCAAGCATCCACGAGCGTTGTGGGCCATTAGAAGCTGCTGCGGAATGCTTTGCCTGCGAGGGTGCGCGAGGACGAGTGGTGGCTGCTGTCGCCTCCGTGGATGTCGGCAAGCATCTCGCGCCCTTGGTCCTTGGAGATGTACTACAGCGCGTCCCCATTCGGGCGGTGGCGGTACAGGTCACCCTCTTTCAAGTTGTACAGTGCAGCATGGTAGACCACACGCTCTTTTTCTACGTCGATCTCTGGGAGGGCGCCGCCCTCTAGGTAGGCCTTGATCTCCGTGGACCAGCTTTCAGGCTACGACTCGAGCGCCAGTAGCAGGCAGGCGCCTAAGGATGGTCCGCTGTCTGGTGCGCCCACGGGTGGTGCGGGAGGGAGATCCTCATGAGGCGCCGCGGGGCTGATGGCCGGAGGTGCCGCTAAAGGCTTCAGAAGCTGCTCCTCGAAGACGTCGGGGCTCTGGGGCTCGCGGCGAGAAGCGTGGTTGGTGATCTCGTCCACCTCGCAGTTGTCGCCGCGAGGGATGTGCTGGAGCTCCATGCCCATGAAGCACTTCTCGAGCTTGCACACCTCCTCCAGGTAGGCCGCCATGTGCTCATCCTTCGGCTTGTACTTCTTGTTGGAGAAGTTGACGAGGAGTTGTGAGTCCCCCTTGATGACAATGCGCCTGACCCCAAGCGCGATGGCAGCCTTGAGCCCGGCGATGAGTCCCTCGTACTCGGCGATATTGTTAGAGACCTTGTCAGTGCACCTGAAACAGAGCTATACTGCGTAGTAAAGCTTGTCACATGTGGGCATAGTGAGAAACACGCCAGCCCCCGTGCCCGGCACGCAAACGCCCCGTTGAAGTGCATGCTCCAGCCTCCGGAGGTGGCCTCCTCGAGCAAGGCGACTGCTCATGAGGCTCGCCATGGTGCGGGTCCATCCACTCTGCCGCGCAATCCGCCAAGGCTGCACCCTTGATGGTCCTGGTGGTGACGAACTCCAGCTCGAAGGGCTGCAATTCGATGTTCCATTCAACGACATGGCCGGTGGCGTTCGGGCTCCGCAGGACCTGCTCCAGCAGGTAGGAGGAGATCACTCTGACTAGGTGCCCCTTAAAGTAGTGATGCGACTTCCTAGAGGACATGAGCAGCGCCAGGAGGAGCTTCTACTACATGGGATATCGCTTGGGTGCGTCTCGCAGCACCGTACTGACGAAGTAGACGGGGTGCTCGACGAGGCGCGTCACCGTGGTGTCCGAGTCGTGCTCACTAGGGGGTCTGGAAGCGGCGCCGTAGGGCCTCCGGAGGCAGGACTCCAGAGGCCTCCTTAGGGGGTGCTGAGGTTTCCTGAGGAGGGCCCTCGGCAGGCGCTGGGAGAGCATTGAGGGGCTCAAGCGATGCCTCCGCGGGGGCGCCATCTGACGGCGTGGACTCGGCGCGCTTCTTCTTGACGCGGGCTTGCTCCTCCCGCTCCACCACAAGGGTCGTGCTGGCCGTTTGGGGGGTGGCCGCAAGGTATAGCAGCAGGCGCTCACGAGGGCGCGGGGCGACCATGACGGGAGGGCTCGTGAGGTATCTCTTGATGTCCTCTAAGGCAGCGTCGGCGTCAGGGGTCTACTCTAAGGGGCCGGACCTCTTCATGAGCTTGAGGAGCGGTAGAGCCCGTTCGCCGAACTTGGAAATGACGAGGCCGAGCGAGGCCATGCATCCCGCCAGGCGCTGCATCTCCTTGAGGGTACGGGGCACACGCATCTGCTCGATGGCCTAGATCTTCTCTGGGTTAGCCTTGATGCCACGATGGGAGACCAAGAAGCCCAGGAGCTTGCCGAAAGGGACACCGAAGACGCACTTGGTGAGGTAGAGCTTAAGGTTGACCTTGCGCAGGTTGGTGAAAATTCCCCCAGGTCCTCGATGAGGGTGCGCGCCTCGAACGTTTTGATAACAAAGTCATCGACGTATGCCTACGCATTTCCCCCCATCTGGCACCCCAGGCAGATGTGCATCAGCCACTAGAAGGTGGCTCCCGCACTCCTCATGCCAAAGGGCATGCACACGTAGCAGAACACCCCGCAAGGGGTGATGAAGGCGGTCTTCTCGTCATCCTCCCTTGCCATCTTTATCTGATGATAGCCTGAGAAGGCATCCAGGATGCAGAGCAGATCACATCTCCTGGTGGAGTCCACTATCTGGTCGATCATTGGCAGCGAGAAGTGGTCCTTGGGACAGGCCATGTTGAGGTTGGTGAAGTCGACGCACATACGCTTGCCGCCGTGCGGCTTGGCAATGAGAACGGGGTTGGCGATCCACTCTAGGTGGATTACTTCACGGATGACTCCAACGTCTTGGAGTTTCTCGACCTCGTAAATGACGAAGCGTTGATTCTCAGTCGCGTGGCACCGTACCTTCTGCTTGATGGGGCGCGCGTTGGGGCACACCACCAGGTGGTGCTTGCTGACTTCTCTTGGCACACCGGGCATGTCTGAGGCTCTCCAACCGAACATATCGGCATTCGCCCAGAGGAAGGTGGCGAGCGCGCTCTCCTGCTCAAGGGAAAGGCCCCTGCCGATGGTGAGGAAGGGACCCGCATCGCTCCCATCCAATGACACTTTCTTGGTCTCAGCCCGCTATTGGGAGAATAGGAGATTGTTCTTCGCGGGCGCCGGCTCGGCGTACTGAGGGGCCTCCTCCTCGGCCGGGGATATGGTGGCAGCTGCCTTGTAGGCATGCGCGAGGGCATGCATCGCATCCTTCTCATCGCACACCTACCCCAAGGGCAGGGCGGAGCCACGCATGACATCCAAGAAGGCCATGGTGGGCGCCAGGTGCTCGTAGGGCACCTGGAGCGTCTCGAAGGTCTCCACCGAGAGCATGTTGAAGCCAGCGCCACCATCGACGAGCGTCTTTGCGACGGCCGCACTGCCGATGGTAGGAGTGCACCGTAGAGGGACGACACCCACAACCCTAGTGGACTTGGGGTGACCGTTGGCGTCGAAGGCGAAGAGGGACAGAAACCACTTGAGGCGGCCGACGGACTCGGGCGCCGGCAGAGCCGCACTCATCTCACGGGAGGAATGCTTGAGGTGGCGGCTGGACGGAGGGGCATGGGCCCCGCCGACGACGCAGGCCATCCTGCAAGGCTCTTGGAAGCCCCCGCTGGTGACCACACCCCTGGATGGAGCCGTGCAGCTCCCGCGCCCAACCATGGCGACGCCGCGGAGCGCATGACAAAGGATTCGGGGGCGGTAGCCGACGCTGTCTGGTCGAGAAGAACCGTGGGTCAGCTCCGACGCGCATGCCGCGCGGCCCCATCCGGCTACGCCGCGGCCCAAAGGAGGGGGTGATCGGTGCATCCGGGCCATTCAGCGCGCGGCGGTTAAGCAGGCGAGGAGTGAGGAGGCGCCTGGCCTTCGCTCGCGGCGGAGATGAGCTTAGTGACACGCTCGAGCCAGGCATCGTGGTCGTCCCAGGATGGGTGACGGCACAGCATCCCCTGTGCCACGAGCAGCGCGGCTCAAGGGGCAGGAGGGCTACGACCCATGAGCAAGGAGGCGGTGGTGGAGCGGCCGGGCGCGTGTATATCCGTCGACGGGTGGACGGAGGAGACCACGTGCTCCCCAGCAGGCTTGGTGGCGATGCAAGGGCGCAACCCCGAGGCATATGAGGCGGCGGATGCCGCGTGGACCCTGGCGGCAGCTTGGGGCATGGCGCGCTCCTAGCGAGCGGCGGCGTCGTCCATGTCGATGGCGACGTCGAGGTCGAAGGCGTGAAGACGGCATGTCCCTCTACCTGGCACGCCAAATGTCAGAGTCTAGGATCTGCGTCCAAGAACTTCTCCAAGAACCAAGGTTCAAACGGTGGGGGGCTTGGCTTGGTGACCTGCAACACAATGGCAAACACATGAAGATCGACGACAAGCTTACTCCTCACCGGAAACAACTGAGATGCGCGAGCTACCCAGGTTCGGGCCACCGTGCGGTGTAATACCCTACTCCTGCCTGTGTTGGATTGCTCTGTAATGAAGACCTTGGCGCTTGAGTACACAGAGTGTGGGGGAGAGAATGGCTCGATCCCCTTACATGGAAGCGGCCCTGCCCCTCTTGTACTGCCTCGGTCCTCTTCCCCGAAAATAAGAGCGTGAAATGGTGGCCACAGGGCGACAATTCGAAAGGGGACAAGAGCCCACGCTTATCGTAAATAAAGGCGGTCTTCGCCTGATAAAGTAGTCATCATGACGCACTTGTGGGCTCCACGATGGCCTCCGTCCTGGCGCGCCGATCCGTCCCAATCCTCTTTCACCGGAATGACAAGCTTTGTGAACCTGCTTTGGGGGAGGCATCAGGCGCTGCATTTTAACCACCGAAGAGGAAATCCTCCCTGTCCGAGCCTGCTGGCACGGCCTCCGTCGTCCTCTTCTATGCGGGTGCGTCACCCATGTGACCGGCGTGGAGCCCTGCGGCAGGCGTCGCACATCGTGCCTCGTGAAGAGGCCTCGTGAGGCGATCCAAAGGTTTTTGGCCCAGGCTGGGCCTAGCCTGACGGTGAGGAGCCTCGCGAGGCAAACTGCCTCGCGACGCTGTTTCCCCCAGGGTGGCCGAGGTCGGGCCGTCCGCTGCGAGTCGGCCCAACTGTCACCTCCTGGGCCGGAGGCAGAAGGACCATGGTATCCTGGTTCCCACTGGGCCGACACGTGGCATATACTTTAATTAATGATTCGTAATAACCTTCTTATTAGTTAATTCATGGGGTGTTTAAAAAACACTAAAAACTGTAATAGAAACAATTTGGTTGCACCACATGAAAAGATAGAAACTTCCTATCATGACGCAACACATGACATGGTTGGCGCAGACACAAAGGAAAAATCCCAAAAGATCTCACGATTTGCTTGAAATCCTATAGAATCCTATTGTAGAAATGAAATTCGTAGGATTTTTGAAGGGTTCAATCTTTGACATTTTGTAATCTGCGAGGGATTACCTAGAAAATGTTTACGATACCTAAAACTTAACATGGAGAGGTGATAGTAGCACAAATATCTAAGAGTCCAACAAACTTATAGAATTTTTCTTGGTTAATATACAATTTTATTTCGGGTCCAATCCGTTGTTTCACGTCGGTGGCCCGCCAAAACGATGCATAGGTATTCTTCATCTCGCCTCTTCCTTGGTGTCAGCTCCGTCATCATCTAAATTGTTAGCTAGCCCCCTCATGATGTGGCATTCTTTTTGCAAGGCAGACATGAAGGCTTAATTAATATTGATCACCTCATTAATGCATAGACCAGATAAATTGAGAAACTTGTCTATGGACATGAAAATGCATATTAATGTGAACTGAGTATTTGTATCCAATTGTCTTATTCATGGTAGTTACCCCATCATAGTGCATTGTGTTGCACAAAGGTGTTAATACGTCCAAAAGCTATCATGTTTAGTTCTAGATTTATGATGTCTTTTTCTGTCATGTATTTCTTGTAAATTTATATTTTCACACATTACATTACTTAATTTCTGGTTTAACTGGTAGACATGATAATTTAAGTGATATCCCTACTTGTAGCAAACATCAAGAGAACAATACCAATCAATAGAAAAGGCCCAAATATCAAAAAATATGATGACAAAGAAATTCAGACGCAAAGTATACTCACGGGGTGCAACAAGAGGGCACCACATGGTTTGTACGTAGGGCCCACCAATTACTCCATCGCCCTCAACTAACCGTTATCGCCACCATTCTAGATTGCATACATCATAAGGACTTCATTTATAGGTGTTTTTATAGAGGAATAGCGGAAGACGACCCACCAACAAAGAAAAATTATTCAGGTACAAAATATTGCCCAACTCTCTTCTCCACCGAAATCCATGATAGATTGCAAAGGATTTGTTTGTACCCATGGTAATGATATAATCCACATATCCTCTACGATGATCCCATAATGTGTGAGTAGTCCATCAAGACTATGGGGGTTCTGTAGTAGTAGACATGTCCGATCCGCCCACCCACATTTTCTTGGATCTAGGATGGTTTGTGATTCCACTAAAGTAATACTATTATGGTTGTGCCATAGATACATCGTTATTCTAACAAGGATGTGTACTTATTGAGAGTTACATCTTGGTCCTATCATTGACTCCGTCGTGCTATCATGGGATGAGTGGTATACACTTTATAAATACATTCGATGAGTGTCCATCATTGACTCCGTCGTGCTATCATGTGATGATATATTATGTGCATGTATTAATGTATTTGGCATGGGTTTGCATGGACTTGATTGACCCCTCAATTTGTGTAATTTGTCAAAGCCTAGAGAAGTAAATAGTAGTGTGACAAAAGCTATGTGATGTTTTTCTTTGCGTCTATCATTAGTACATGCCAAGATCTTTTTTGGTTGACCAACAAGGTAAATAACTAGAGATAGATGCACTAGTACATAACAGGGCTTTGGTCCAGCCCTGAGAAGCCCATTAATCCCGGTTAACTCACGAACCGGGACCCATGGGGGCATTGGTCCCTGTTCGCGAGGCCAGGGCGCCGGCCGGGCCTCGTGGGCCATTGGTCCCGGTTCGTCTGACCCCTTTGGTATCGGTTGCAGACACGAACCGGGACCAATGGGCCTCGCTCCTAGCCCACAACCATTGGTCCCGGTTTGTGGCTGGAACCGGGACCAAATGGTGTCCTTTAGTCCCGGTTCCAGCCACAAACCGGGACCAATGGTCGGCCTATATATACCCCCTGCCCGCGAGCAGAGCAATGCACTGCTCACTTTTTTTTGGCCGGCCGTGGGAGAGCTTTGTGGTGCTCTAGCTCACCTCCTATGCACATGAGGTGTTCGATGAAATGCCCGAACCACACTTAAGCTTTCTCCTCTCGAAGCTCCTTGTCCAAGATCCATTTTCCTCAAGATTTGTTTAGGTTTGGCGGTCCGTCCTGTTCCGTCCCCGTCCTCACCGCCGTACTTTTATTATTGTTTGTTATTATATAGTGCCATGGTCATGGTATCCGCCCACGTCGGCCCTCGTCCGGTCTATGATTCGGATGTGGTATATATTATCTTTTATAACTATTTGTTTTATTTAGTGTTTATGACAATTATGCCGACCAACGTGACATAGATATTTTAATCTAGGAGGTATGTGAACCGGAAATTCCAACCGACATAGAAATTCTTGTCGAGAAGTTAAATTTGGTTGAAAAAGAAAACAATTACTTGAAAGAAAAATTACAAAGAGTTGAAGAGGAGAAGATGAAGTTGGAGTTGCATGTTGCCGATGTCGTCGACGATCACAAGATCAAGATGGATGCAATGCGCTTGAAGATTAGAAAGATTAGAAAATATGCCATTCATACTGAGGCTTGGTATCATTATGCCGTTGGATCAATTGGTACCTTAGTTGCGGTTATGATCGCATTTGTTGTTGCATTTAAATTTTATAGTTTCAATGTATGTTTTAATTAGATGCTCTAGAGAGCTATATGTTGTTCAATAATGAGAACTATGTATGAACATTATGTATTTATTTTGGTCACTACTGTACTTTGGCTTTAATGTGATGATGAATTTCTATTAATTTGGTCACTTCTCTATTTATGATATGCATGCAGATGAACCGGAAATGGATGTACGGTGACCGACGCACCTTCGAGTATATTAAGGGCCTGCATAATTTTCTCGAAGCGGCTGAGGCAAACAAGCAGAATGGTTTTATGCATTGTCCATGTACTGTCTGTGAGAATACGAAGGCTTTCTACAACTATAAAACACTTCACTTCCACCTACTTCAGAAGGGTTTTATGCCACACTATAATGTTTGGACCAAGCACGAAGAAAGAGGGGTTATGATGGAAGACATAGAAGAAGAAGAGGATGACGACAACTACCCGCCCACTGAATACGGTGATGTTGCAATGGGGGAAGCTGAAGATCAAGAGGAACCAGACGATGTGCCCGATGATGATCTTCGCCGGTTCATTGTTGATGCAGAGAGAGAATGCGAAAGTGAAAGGGAGAAGTTGAAGTTCGATCGCATGTTAGAGAATCACAAAAAAGGGTTGTACCCAAATTGCGAAGATGACAATAGAAAGCTCGGTACCACACTAGAATTGCTGCAATGGAAGGCAGACAATGGTGTATCTGACGAGGGATTTAGTTCGCTACTGAAAATAATGAAGAAGAAGCTTCCAAAGGATAACGAATTGCCCGGCAGTACGTACGAAGCAAAGAAGGTTCTATGCCCTCTAGGATTGGAGGTGCAGAAGATACATGCATGCCCTAATGACTGCATCCTCTACCGCGGTGCGTACGAGGATTTGAACGCATGCCCGGTATGCGGTGCATTGTGGTATAAGATCAGAAGAGATGACCCTGGTGATGTTGAGGGCCAGCGCACCGGGAAGAGGGTTCCTGCCAAGGTGATGTGGTATGCTCCTATAATACCACAGTTGAAACGTCTGTTCAAAAACAAATAGCATGCCGAGTTGATGCAATGGCACAAAAAAGACTGTAAGAAAGACGGGAAGTTGAGAGCACTCGCTGGCGGGTCGCAGTGGAGAAAGATCGAGAGAAAGTGGAGCGACTTTACAGGTGACCCGAGGAACGTATGGTTTGGTTTAAGTGCAGATGGCGTTAATCCTTTTGGGGAGCAGAGCAGCAAGCATAGCACATGGCCTGTGACTCTATGTATGTATAACCTTCCTCCTTGGTTGTGCATGAAGCGGAAGTTCATTATGATGCCAGTGCTCATCCAAGGCCCTAAGCAACCCGGCAATGACATTGATGTGTACCTAAGGCCATTAGTTGATGAACATTTACAGCTATGGAATGGAAGAGGTGTACGTGTGTGGGATGAGAACGAACAGGAGGAATTTCACCTACATGCGTTGCTGTTTGTAACAATCAACGATTGGCCTGCTCTCAGTAACCTTTCAGGACAGACAAACAAGGGATACCACGCATGCACACACTGTTTAGATGACACCGAGAGTATATATTTGGAAAAATGCAGGAAGAATGTGTACCTGGGGCATCGTCGATTTCTTCCGACCAACCATCAATGTCGAAAGAAAGGAAAGCATTTCAAAGGTGAGGCGGATCACCGGAAGAAGCCGGCCCTCCGTACTGGTGATCACATACTTGATATGGTCAATGATTTACAAGTAATATTTGGAAAGGGTCCTGGCGGACTATCTGTTCCGACTGACGATGCGGGACGCGCACCCATGTGGAAGAAGAAATCTATATTTTGGGACCTACCCTATTGGAAAGACCTAGAGGTCCGCTCTGCAATTGACGTGATGCACGTGACGAAGAATCTTTGCGTGAACCTGCTAGGCTTCTTGGGAGTGTATGGGAAGACAAAAGATCCACCGGAGGCACGGGAGGAACAGCAACGTGTGCATGAAATAGACGGCATGCATCCAAAGCAGTATGAAGGTCCTACCAGCTACGCTCTTACCAAAGAAGAGAAGGAAATCTTCTTTGAATGCCTGCTCAGTATGAAGGTCCCGTCTGGCTTCTCGTCGAATATAAAGGGAATAATAAATATGGCAGAGAAAAAGTTCCAGAACCTAAAGTCTCATGACTTCCACGTGATTATGACGCAACTGCTTCCGGTTGCATTGAGGGGGCTTCTACCGGAAAACGTTCGATTAGCCATTGTGAAGCTATGTGCATTCCTCAATGCAATCTTTCAGAAGGTGATCGATCCAGAAATCCTGCCAAGGTTAAGGAGTGATTTGGTGCAATGTCTTGTTAGTTTCGAGCTGGTGTTCCCACCGTCCTTCTTCAATATCATGACGCACGTCCTAGTTCATCTAGTCGACGAGATTGTTGTTCTGGGCCCTGTATTTGTACACAATATGTTCCCCTTTGAGAGGTTCATGGGAGTCTTAAAGAAATATGTTCGTAACCGCGCTAGGCCAGAAGCAAGCATCTCCATGGGCCATAAAACAGAGGATGTCATTGGGTTTTGTGTTGACTTCATTCCTGACCTTAAGAAGATTGGTCTCCCTCAATCGCGGTATGAGGGGAGACTGACTGGAAAAGGCACGCTAGGAGCGGACTCAATAATATGTAGGGACGGCCATTCTTGGTCTCAAGCACACTACACAGTTCTACAGAATTCTACCTTGGTGACCCCGTATGTCGATGAACACAAGAATATTCTGCGCTCCAAACACCCGGAGCAGTGTGACGACTGGATTACATGTGAACACATCAGGACTTTCGGCAGTTGGTTGCAAACACGTCTCATGCGTGACAACACTGTTTCTGATGAGCTGTAGTCGTTGGCCAGGGGACCATCTTCGACTGTAATGACTTACAAAGGGTACGAGATAAATGGGAATACATTTTACATGATCGCCCAGGATCAAAAGACCACCAACCAAAACAGTGGTGTCCGCTTTGATGCTGCAACCAAGAGGGGAAAGGACACATATTATGGTTACATAGTGGACATATGGGAACTTGACTATGGACATGATTTCAAGGTCCCTTTGTTTCAGTGCAAATGGGTCAATCTGTCAAGAGGCGGGGTACAGCAAGATCCACAGTACATAATGACAATAGTGGATCTGAACAATCTTGGGTACACAGACGAACCATTCGTCCTAGCCAATGATGTGGCGCAGATTTTCTATGTGAAGGACATGTCTACCAAACCGAGAAAAAGAATAGATAAGGAAGCGAATACATCATACGATGAGCCAAAGCGCCTCATAGTTCTTTCAGGAAAAAGAGACATCGTGGGATTGGAGGGCAAGACAGACATGTCTGAAGATTATGAAAAGTTTCATGAAATTCCTCCCTTCAAAGTCAAGGCTGACCCAAGCACCCTGTTAAACGATGAAGACTATCCATGGTTACGGCGCAATAAGCAAAGGACACAAGCAAAGAAAAAGTGAAGACTTTCTCTCCACAACTATATCATTGCAGTTACATATGAAGAAATGAAATGCCTTTTGCAACACATGAGTTTTCGTCCGAAACCCTCATACTTCGAAAGAGATTGTCCGTTTTGTACACGAAGTGCATCCTGTTTTTGCCGTAACCCTCTCAACTTTTTATAACATGCTATGTGGGTGAAATGATGATACCAAGCCAACTTTCAACCTTTTCAGAGTTCATTTGAAGTGCTTTTCAATTTCAGGGTTATTTAGCTCAAAAAAATCAGTAAGTGCATGAAAAATACCAAATGAAGCCAGAAAGGGTTGAAAATTGATGATGTGGCTTTGAATGGTGAATTTTGAACACACAAAAAGTATGGAGTTCAAATAAGTTCAAAAAATGAAATCCTTTTGTAACACATGAGTTTTCGTCCGAAACCCTGATACTTCGAAAGAGATTGTCCGTTTTGTACACGAAGTGCATCCAGTTTTTGCCGTAACCCTCTCTACTTTTTATAACATGCTATGTGGGTGAAATGATGATACCATGCCAACTTTCAACCTATTCAGAGTTCATTTGAAGTGCTTTTCAATTTCAGGGTTATTTAGCTCAAAAAAATCAGTAAGTGCATGAAAAATACCAAATGAAGTCAGAAAGGGTTGAAAATTGATGATGTGGCTTTGAATGGTGAATTTTGAACACACAAAAAGTATGGAGTTCAAATAAGTTCAAAAAATGAAATCCTTTTGTAACACATGAGTTTTCGTCCGAAACCCTGATACTTCGAAAGAAATTGTCCGTTTTGTACACGAAGTGCATCCAGTTTTTGCCGTAACCCTCTCAACTTTTTAGCACATGCTATGTGGGTGAAAAGATGATACCATGCCAACTTTCAACCTTTTCAGAGTTCATTTGAAGTGCTTTTCAATTTCAGGGTTATTTAGCTCAAAAAAATCAGTAAGTGCATGAAAAATACCAAATGAAGTCAGAAAGGGTTGAAAATTGATGATGTGGCTTTGAATGGTGCATTTTGAACACACAAAAAGTATGGAGTTCAAATAAGTTCAAAAAAATGAAATCCTTTTGTAACACATGAGTTTTCGTCCGAAACCCTGATACTTCGAAAGAGATTGTCCGTTTTGTACACGAAGTGCATCCAGTTTTTGCCGTAACCCTCTCAACTTTTTAGCACATGCACTACTGGAATCAGCAAATTTGCCGTCTGCCAGTTCTTTGCCGTCAGGTGGCGGACGGCAAAGAAGCTCTTTGCCATCCATTTCCATAAAACGGACGGCAAAGAAATAGCTGACGGCAAAGAAGCTCTTTGCCATCAG
Source organism: Elymus sibiricus (assembly GCA_039707655.1). NCBI lineage: Eukaryota > Viridiplantae > Streptophyta > Magnoliopsida > Poales > Poaceae > Elymus > Elymus sibiricus. Next base: position 97,210,573 of record CM077667.1, on the reverse strand, counting down.
CCACCTCTTTGCCGTCTGCTAGCGGACGGCAAAGAAACTTTGCCGTCCGTCAGCAGACGGCAAAGAGGTGGGGTGGGGTCCAGTGGAGGCCAGCTTATTGCAACGGCCTACCCCACCTCTTTGCCGTCTGCTAGTAGACGGCAAAGAAGCCACTACCTAATGGCCCACCCCCTCCTCTCTCTCTTCTCTCTCTCTCTCTCTGTCTCTCTCTCTCCCCGACCGCACCCCGCCGCCGCCCCCGACCGCACCCCGCCGCCGCCCCGACCCCACGCCGCCCCGGCCCGCCGCCCGCCGCCACCGACGCCCCGCCGCTCCGCCCCCCCCCCCCGCCGCACCCCGCCGGCGCCCCCGACCGCACCCCGCTGCCGCCCCGACCCCCACCGCCACCGCCGCCCCGGCCCCGCCCCCTCCCCTGCCCCGGCCTCCTCCACCGGCCCCGCCCCGCCCCCTCCCCTGCGGCGACGCCGCCCCCTCCCCTGCCCCCTCCACCGGCCCCCTCCACCGGCCCCGCCCAGGCCACCCCGCGCCCCTCCCCTGCGGCGTGCGGCTCTGGACCGGCGCCCCCGCTGCTACCCGTCCCGCTCTTGGCAGATCGACGCCGGCAGCGACTCCTCTCCCCGATCCCGGTGAGTTCTTTCTCCACTCGCGCCCTGTTTATTTAGATTTAGGTTTAGTTTAGTTTAGTTCTGTTTTTTTTAGATTTAGGTTTAGTTTAGTTTAGTTTATTAGGTTAGAAAAAATAAGTTAGTTCGTTAGTTTTTTCTGTTAAGTTAGTAAGTTAGTTAGTTAGTTAGTTAGTTTTTTAGGAGGAGGAGGAGAGGAAATGAAGAAGAAGAAGAAGAAGAAGAAGAAGAAGAGAAGAAGAAAAGAAGAAGAAGAGGAGGAGAAGGAGAAGAAGAAGAAGAAGAAGAGGAAGAAGAAGAAGAAAAAGAAGAAGAAAAGGAGGAGGAGGAGGAGGAGAAGAAAAGAAGAAGAAGAAGAAGAACAAGAAGAAGAAGAAGAAGAAGAAGAAGAAGAAGAAGAAGAAGAAGAAGAAGAAGAAGGAGAAGAAGAAGAAGAAGAGGAGGAGGAGGAGGAGGAGAAGGAGAAGAAGAGGAAGAAGAAGAAGAAAAGGAGGAGAAGAGGAGAAGAAGAAAAGGAAAAAGGAAAACCAGGTCGAGGATCGCCGACGGGGTGCGTCGGCGCCGACGGAACCGGGTCGAGGATCGCCGGTCGCCAAGGGGTCGAGGGTCGAGGATCGCCGAAGAAGAAGAAGAAGAAGGAGAAGAAGAAGAGGAAGAAAAGGAGGAGAAGAGGAGAAAAAGAAGAAAAGGAGGAGGAGAAGGAAAAGAAGGAAGAAGAAGAAGAAGAATAGGAGGAGCAGAAGAAGAAGAAGAAGAAGAAGAAGACCACCGACCCCCGACCCCCGAGGATCTAGGGGAAAAGGAGTCGAGGGTCGACCCCGACACGACACCACCGACACCCCGACCCCCGACACGACACCCCGACACCCCGACACGGCACCCCCGACCCCGACACAGCACCCCTACCCCGACACGACACCCCCGACACCCCGACCCCGACACGACACCCCCGACACCCCGATCCCGAAAAAGGTGCTCTTCGGCCTTCCAGAGGCCGACGGGGTCATATATTTGTAAATTATGAGTTAGGTCATATATTTTTCGATTTTGTTATAAAAAACATCATATTTATGTTGATCGGGTGGATTTAAATGTGCAGTTGTTTCGTCGCTGCGAGGGTCTAGTGTTCGACGACCTCCCCGTGCGTTCGACGAGCTCCGCCCCTGCGTTCGTGGGTGAGCACAAATGACATCTCCTCCTCCCCCCTTCATTTCCTCTGTTCCGGTCTTCGTGCCGATGAAACTTGCTAGCTATAGGTGTCTTCAATCATCAGTATGTGTGACCACTATGCGTCTCCCGTTCGAAAGGGTTACATCTATAAATATGCATGCATTAGCATATTTATAAGTGTGATTCTTTTGAATTGTCCAACGTTATCCATGGACAGCCCGAGTATGTGTAGATTGGGTTCGTTTTCCCATATGCTCTGCTCCAGATCCGATGCAGAATTTCGTCAATGCCTTCCTGTTGTTCTCCGGGTACACATCCTCTCTGCTTATTGCCGAGACGTGTATCAGGAGAACAGCTGGGAGGTGCTGCTGAAATTTTGCGTCGGATCCGGAGCAGAGAATGGGAAAACGAACCCAATCTACACATACTCGGGTGGGATTAGGACCTATCTTTACCTACTAGCGTCTAGGTTGCATGGACGTAATAAAACTGACAAACTCTATTAACTGATGAATATGGTTTGTTGAATTATGTATATATTTCTTGTGTGTCCAGTAGCTAGGCAAGATGAGTGATCGTGCGTGGATGTACACCGGTCACACTAGTCAGAAAGACATGACCCATGAATGGATAACAAAAACCAAGGGGTTTGTGAGAGCCGCATTTGCAAATGGACAGCAAACAACCTAGTGCCCCTGTGTCGATTGCGACAACTATCATAAGAGGTCAGAGTTTGAAATGATCAAACACCTGCAGAAGTGGGGTTTTACGCCTAATTATACGGTCTGGACATTTCATGGTGAGTCTGCCCAACGTGCCAGAGCTGAGGCGGTTCGTCGTCGCACCGACGAGCATGGTACCGGGATCGAAGACATGGTGCAAGACTTTGATGATGCTCGGGATTCGGACGATGAGATGGAGGAAACTACAAAGGCCTTCTATGAAATGTTGGAGTCTTCAAAACGTCCTCTCCACGAGCACACTGAGCTTTGTCAGCTGGATGCCATCGCGCAAGTAATGGCTCTGAAGGCTCAGTTCAACCTGGGCAGAGAATGCTACGACGCGATGATGACGATATTTGGACGCTTTCTACCCAAAGGCCATGTATTGCCAGCAAACCTGTACCAGTCGGACAAAATCCTACGTGCGCTTAAGATGCCCTATGAGAAGATAGATGCCTGTGAGAATGGATGTGCCTTATTTAGCCTTGAGTATGCGGGCTTCAACTATTGTCCCATTTGCAAGTCTTCCAGGTATGTTGTGGTAGACAACGGTATGGGTGAGAAGAGTCAGACCAAAATCCCAGTTAATGTTCTTCGGTACATGCCAATCATACCAAGACTTCAACGTCTTTTCATGGTCAAAGAGACGGCCAGACAGATGACGTGGCATAAATTGGGCAAAAGAACCGAACTAGATGCAGATGGGAATCCGATGTTGGGACACACTTCAGACGCTTTTGCGTGGAAGCACTTCGATGCGTTACATAAGGACAAAGCGGCAGATCCAAGGCATCCTCGAGTCTCCATCAGCACAGATGGGTTCCAAGTGTTTGGTATGACGGCAACCCAATACAGTTGATGGCCTGTATTTGTCATTCCACTCAACCTCCCCCCCGGAGAGATTATGAAAAGAAAGAACATTTTCTTGACGTTGATAATTCCAGGGCCCAACTATCCGGGGAAGAATATGAATGTGTACATACAGCCGCTTAAGGATGAATTGCAAGAAGCTTGGGATAATGGGATCAATACATATGACGCCGCTACAAAACAAAACTTCAAAATGCATGTGTGGTACATGTACTCGACGCATGACTTGCCGGCGTATGCGCTATTCGTTGGCTGGTATGTGCATGGAAGGTTCCCGTGCCCCACATGCAAGGCAGCTCTTCAGTTCCGTTGGCTGCAGGCGGGTCGCAAGTATTCTTGCTTCGACTTGCATAGACAGTTCCTGGATCCTGGCCATATGTTCCGAAAAGACAAGAAAAATTTCATGAAAGGTAGAGTTGTCAAAAACTCTGCACCACCTGCATTGACAGGCCAACAGACCCTGGATCAGTTAAACGCTCTCGAGCCTGATCCACAGCGTCCAGGATATTTCAAAGGGTATAATTCGGAACACGCCTGGACTCACAAGATATGCTTGTGGGATCTGCCTTACTTTAAAGACCTCATTTTCCCACACAACATCGATGTGATGCACACTGAAAAGAATATCGCCGAGGCCCTTTTTGGTACACTGTTCGGCATAGAGGGGAAGTCAAAGGATAACCCTAAGGCTAGAGTCGATCAAGAGGCTCTATGTGATAGACCGTTACAAAACATGCGACAACTGAAAGGAAAGAAGAACTGGAGGAAGCCAAAGGCATGGTTCAATCTTGGAAGGCCAGCTATGAGGGAAATGGTCTTGTGGGTGAAAAAGCAGTTGATGTTCCCCGATGGGTATGCAGCGAATCTAAAGAGGGGAGCGAGTCTTGACAAATTGAAAATATTTGGTCTCAAGAGTCATGATTGGCACATATGGCTTGAGCGGGTAATGCCGGTGATGTTGCGTGGCTTTATCCCTGAGGATGAATGGCTAGTACTGGCAGAGCTGAGCTATTTCTTCCGTGCTCTTTGTGCGAAAGAACTATTGCCTGACGTGCTAGATGAACTGGAAGAGTTGGCGCCGGAGTTGATCTCCAAGTTAGAAAAGATCTTTCCACCGGGATTCTTTAATCCAATGCAGCATTTGATTTTGCATCTCCCGACCGAGGCAAGATTGGGGAGGCCCGTGCAAAATCGTTGGTGCTTCGCAACTGAGAGGATGCAGAAGACGCTTCGAGCAAAATGTAAAAATAAACGTAGAATTGAAGCATCGATGGCCGAGGCATTCATTACCGAGGAGGCCGCAAACTTTGTGACAGCACACTAGAAAGCCTAGAATCGTCATTTGCATAATCCAAAGCCTCGGTACAATGATGGCGACCATGAAAAAGGTCGATCCAACCTCAGCCTATTCAAAGGGAAGCTCGCACCAGCCGGTGCTTCGAAAGCAATAGCGTTGGATGTCGAAGAATGGCGGACCATTTCGCTGTATATCTTCAACAACCTAAAAGAAGTGCGGCCGTACATCGAGTAAGTTCTCGGTACATTGTTTCGCAAATTCTAATTCCTTTGAAATGCTCTTATTCCCGGATATGTGATACAGTCGATATGTCGCCAAATTCTCGGATGGAGCGGTGATCCAAAAGGATTCCATCGAAGAGTATGAGCTTCTGGCAAAGCATGGAGGTGGCTATCCCGGTTTCATCTCTTGGTTCAAACAAACGGTAATTTCCATTAATTAGACCATTTCATTTCTTCGTCTAGTTTGCGGCTAATGCAACAATCCTTTCGTATTAAACTTGTAGGCTAATGCAGAGTCTATGGACTCCGAATTGAGACAAGTCGCTAATGGTTTTGACTATAAGGTCCGTTCATTTGACAAATACGACATCAACGGGTATCGCTTTCGTACTTTTGGCAAAGAGCTATCTATGGCCGACCGAAAGTCTACAAATTGTTGTGTCTCCGCTGTCGGCGAAGGAGGGGTCGAGTATTATGGAAGAGTTGAAGCAATTTATGAACTTACATTCTTTGGTGAAAACCCACCAAACGTCGTAGTCTTCAAATGTTATTGGTTCCAGCCGAAGGAGACTAGAAGGACTCATGAACATATAGGGCTAGTCGAAATCAAACAAAGCACCCATTTAGATGTTTCCGATGTCTATATTGTGGCTCAACAGGCGACCCAAGTTTTCTATCTACCGTGGGCCTGCCAAACTGACCCAAATCTGAATGGTTGGGATGTCGTTTTTGATGTGCCGCCACATTTTAGACCACCTCCCCTCAATGAAGATGATTATGAACCTCACATTAACCCAGACACATATGAAGGAGAATTCTTCCAAGAAACACGTGTTTCCAAAAAACGTTTCAAGAACCGCTCTACTTCACCCCAGAACATTGAGGTAGACAGCGACAGTGAATCCGACTTCACCCCTGAGCCGGAACAATAAGAGATGGAAGAAGAAGAGGTTACTGCTGCGGATGACCTGTCAATGTTTGACCGATTACATAAAGGAGGCCTTCCACATGTTGATGCATTTATTGATGATGCTGATGAGCACGTCATTACTGATAGTGATGATGATTATGCATTTATTGATCCCGGAGCATATATAGACGATGAAGATTAATATTAGTAATGTCAGGTATTCAATTATTATAGACGATGATGATGATTTTCTTGTATGATTGTATGATTTATATAGTTACTTGTATAATTTTCTTACTTTGTATGATTGTTTCTTATACATAGTGCCAAGGTCTTGATATCCGTCCCCGTCGGCCCTCGCCCGCTTTATGATTCGGATGTGGTAAATTCTCTTTTATAACTATTTGTTGCATTTCGCATTTATGACAATTATGGCCATCAAGTTGACATAGAGATATTTTAATCTAGGAGGTATGTGAACCGGAATTTGCAACCGACCCTCTTGTCGAGAAGTTAAATTTAGTTGAAAAAGAAAATGAGTATTTGAAAGAAAAAATTAAAAGAATTGAAGAAGAGAAGATGACATTGGAGTTGTATGTTGCCGATGTCGTCGATGATCACAAGATGAAGATGAATGCAATGCGCTTGAAGATTAAGAAGATTAGAAAATATGCCATTGATAATGTGGCTTGGTATCATTATGCCGTTGGATCAATTGTTACCTTAGTTGCGATCTTCATCGCATTTGTTGTGATGAGGGTAAGTTTTCTCTAGTGTTTTGCTTAACAAATGCATACTTAGCTTATTTTCCTCCTAAATGGCATAATTACCTAAGTTAGATAAAAAATGAGCTATACTTACGTAAGTTGGCTCAAAAATGGCATCATCCTCGAAAATGACATAATAACCTTACTAAGCTCCAAAATGACCTATTTACCTAGCTTAGCTCTAAAATGACCTACACTTAGCATTTTTTTCCTAGCTTAGCTAAAAAATGGCATTTTTACCTACCTTAGTTAGAAGAAGAAGAAGATAAAGAAGAGGAGAGGAGAAAAAGAAAGAGAAGAAAAATTCTTCTTCTTCTAGTCTTCTTCTTCTTCTTCTAGCTAGTCTTCTTCTTCTAGTCTTCTTCTTCTTCTTCTAGCTAGTCTTCTTCTTCTAGTCTTCTTCTTCTTCTTCTTCTTCTTCTTCTTCTAACTTTCTTCTTTCCCAATTTGCAGATTTGCTTTCGATGAGGAAGCTTGCGTTGATGGAGTCTACTCTTCTTCTTGTGCTTCCTTTTTGTTTAGCTTTTGTAGGATGAACAATGTGAAACTTGCTACCTATATATGTATGTATGGATGAAACCATTGTATGCTTGTTGTTGGATATGTTGGCTAGCTATATATGTTGCATATGGACTTTTCATTTGGTATGTATATGTGTTGGATGATCATATCCATATGGCAGGGATATGATTTGGTATGTATATGTGTTGTTATGCTTGTTGAAAGTATTTTCAAATGTGTATATATATATATATGTGAAATTCTGTGAAATTGAATGAATTTAAGAAAAACCAGAAAAAACAAGGGTTGTACAGGCTCTTTGCCGTCTGCTGGCAGACGGCAAAGCGCTTTGCCTTCAGCCAGTAGACGGCAAATCTGCCACATGGCAGCTACCTGTGCAACCTGGGGTGCACTGGGCTGGCCTATTTGGAAGCTTTGCAGTCTGCTGGCAGACGGCAAAGACCTTTGCATCTTTGCCGTCTGCCAGCAGACGTCAAAGCATGCCGTTAACCCCTTAACGAACCTAAGCTGCCACGTGTGCCGTCCATGCCCTTTGCCGTCTGCTGGCAGACGGCAAAGATGCAAAGGTCTTTGCCGTCAGCCAGCAGACGGCAAAGTGGCCTTTACCGGAGCTTGTTCAGCCGGATGTGGTGCCGTCTGCTGGCTGACGGCAAAGACCTTTGCCGTCCGCAATGCATGCCTTTGCCATCAGCCATGGCAGACGGCAAAGTTGCTGATTCCAGTAGTGATGCTATGTGGGTGAAATGATGATACCATGCCAAGTTTCAACCTTTTCAGAGTTCATTTGAAGTGTTTTTCAACTTCAGGGTTATTTAGCTCAAAAAAATCAGTAAGTGCATGAAAAATACCAAATGAAGTCAGAAAGGGTTGAAAATTGATGATGTGGCTTTGAATGGTGCATTTTGAACACACAAAAAGTATGGAGTTCAAATAAGTTCAAAAAAATGAAATCCCTTTGTAACAGATGAGTTTTCGTCCGAAACCGTGATACTTCGAAAGAGATTGTCCATTTTGTACACGAAGTGCATCCAGTTTTTGCCGTAACCCACTCAACTTTTTAGCACATGCTATGTGGGTGAAATGATGATACCATGCCAACTTTCAACCTTTTCAGAGTTCATTTGAAGTGCTTTTTAATTTCTTTCAAAACATCGTGGGAGTGGAGTTCAAAAAAGAATCAACTAAAAAGATTTTATAAACCTCTAGTATTTTTGAAACTATAATTATATAAAAATTATGCAACTAAAATTATCAAAGTAGTTTTTGTTCAAAACATTAATAGCAAAAAGAATATAATGATAAAATTCACTGGAAATAAATAAAGCAAAAAATAAAACAAAAATAAATAAAGCAAAAAACAAAACAAAATAATGGAAATTATGCAACTTAAATTATCAAAGTATTTATTTGTTAAAAACAATGAACTAAAATAACAGAAGAAAAATACTGGAAAAAAATTAAAAAAATAAATAAAGCAAAAAACAAAACAAAAATACTGGAAAAAAAAATGCCGCCTACTGGGCCATCACTAGGCACCAATAGGCCCACAGGCAGATACAAAGTGGTTTGGCCCGTAAGTCTACTTTAGAGAGGAGCTCGAAGGCTCAGCCGCACCGTGCCTTATAAACAGGTGCGGCACTCTCTCCACTAGTGAGGTGGGACTAAAATCCCACCACGCCGCTGTGCAAGGCCATTGGTCCCGGTTGGCAATGCCTACCTTTGGTCCCGGTTGGTGGCACCAACCGGGACCAAAGGTCTTTGCTTCCCGCCCTTTGGGCTGCTGAAAAGAGACCTTTGGTCCCGGTTGGTGGCACCAACTGGGACTAAAGGTGGGCATTGGTCCCGGTTGGTGCCACCAACAGGGACCAATGCTTCTTGTATATAAGAAAACCCTTGGAAAATTTCAGTTTTCATCTACCAGTTGCCCCGAGCCGCCGTCCTCGTCCCCGTCGCCTCCGCGAGCCGCCGTCCTCGTCGCCGGCCCCGTCGCCTTCCCGAGCCGCCGTCCTCGTCCCCGTCGCCGCCGTCCTCGTCCCCGTCGCCGCCGTCCTCGTCCCCGTCGCTGCCGTCCTCGTCCCCGTCGCCGCCGTCCTCGTCCCCGTCACCGCCGTCCTCGTCCCCGTCGCCTCCCTGTCGCCGTCCTCGTCCCCGTCGCCTCCCCGTCACCTCCCCGAGCCGCCGTCCTCGTCCCCGTCGCCGCCGTCCTCATCCCCGTCGCCGCCGTCCTCATCCCCATCGCCTCCCCGAGCCACCGTCCTCGTCCCCGTCCCCGTCGCCTCCCCGTCGCCGCCGTCCTCGTCCCCGTCGCCTCCCCGAGCCGCCGTCCTTGTCCCCGTCGCCGCCGTCCTCGTCCCCGTCGCCTCCCCGAGCCGCCGTCCTCGTCCCCGTCCCCGTCGCCTCCCCGAGCCGCCGTCCTCGTCCCCGTCGCCGCCGTCCTCGTCCCCGTCGCCGGCCTCCAGCCATCGCTGCCCCCCCCAGTGAGCCCCCCCTTTCCCATGGTGTGCCACCCCATCCTCGTTTAGGGTTTTTTTTGCGGGCATTTATATGTGTATATATATGTTCATGTATATGTTTTTTTTCATGTATATGTATATATGTTCATGTATATGTGTGTATATGTTCATGTAAAAAGTCTTCGTTGTTTTTCATATGTACGAAAATGTAGAGTGAAAACGAAAACAAACATATAAGAAAAAAACAAAGGAAAAAATGAAGAAGGAAAAGAAAACCGCCCGGCCCGGCCACCACCGCATTTTCATAAAGTTTTTCCACCGAGTCCACGTCGCACCGAGCACCCGCGGCGAAGCAAGTCTTTTTTTGAAGGTAGTTTTTTGTTAAATGAAAATGTTGGCATCGGCTCTATCATCACGTTGGCATCGGCTCTATCTATCAACAAGGCCACGGGAGCACCCCGGCCCCCTATCATCACGTTGGCATCGGCTCCCCGAGAGCTTTCCAACGGATCCGGAATGTATGTCGTTGTTGATATACCCCCTCCCCGATAACTTCGACATGAGGGGGGGTCGATATACCCCTTCCCCGATAACAATTTTTTTCTAAGTTACTAAGGTAAAATGTTCACCCCCCTCTCGATATACCGGGTGACCAACTCTCGAGGCCACCCAAACCCTAGAAAAAAAGAGTTGTCGATATACCCCCTCCCCGATAACATTTTTTTTCTAAGTTACTAAGGTAAAATGTTCATATAGAAAACTCCGGTAATATAGATTTATCAAGAATGCCCCCATTATGGATGTGCACAAGTTGATCCAATTTTTTTCTGATCCCATCTATATATATATATTCTTCTATATGTCATGTTGTGTGTCAAAGTATTGAAGAAATCCATGGCTTCATCATTAGCCGGAAGTAACCGGCGTATGATGTTACGAAGCTCTTCAAAGTTGTTTTGGAACAGAGTTCTGGATAGAATAATTCGCTTTTTGGTACGAATTTCAGCAACGGCCTTCCACATAGCGATATTCGGAAGGCTCTTGCTGAACTTCGTACCAAAAAGCTAATTATCCTATCTGGGACTCCGTTCCAAAAATTTTTTGGAGAGCTTCGTACCATTATGCGCCTGTTACTTCCGGCTAATGATGAAGCCGTGGTTTTCTTGAATCCTTTGACACTAGACAACGTGACATATAGAAGGGTAGATGACATCAGGAAAAGTATGGACCATGTTCTGCACATCCAGAATGGCGCCATTTTGTTAAATCCCTAAAAGGTTAAGAGAATCCCGGCCCTCTCGACCTACCCAATAAACTCTCGAGGCCACCCAAACCCTAGAAGAAAGAGCGTTGTCGATCTCCTACCCCCTCCCGTCCCTACCCGATAAACTCTTGAGGCCACCCAAACCCTAGAAGAAAGAGCGTTGTCGAGGCCACCCCAAACCCTAGAAGTGTTGTCGAGGCCACCCAAACCGTACGTCGGACATTCATGAGAGAGGCGGTCCGGACGTCGGACGACATTCATGTTTGTATATTAATTGCCATGTTGTAATATTTGCAGAAACTATGGATCCAAGAGACTTGGAACAAGAACAGTTGTTGGGGGACATAATCCACGGCGGACGCGATATCTTGTCGTTTCTCAACGACACCGATGGTCTGGAAGGAGAGGATGACGGCTCCGGTGATCGAACAATGGAGGAGGAAGGACTTGATCATGATGGCTCCGGTGACCGAATGCCGGAGGAAGAAGGAGACCATGATGACGGCTCCGGTGACCGAACGGAGGAGGGAGCTGTTGCAAAGTCCGGCGAGGTATATATATTAATTAAGCCTGTGCTGACTAGCTAATTGATGCATTAATTGTTTTGGTATGTACATATATTAATTAACTCTTCTTTCTTCTTTTATAGCCCTCCGGATCGAGCCAAACTTCGGTAACGAGACGAGGCCCGAAGAAGAGGTTGCGCAAGGATGAAAGGTTCACGATCATAGCACTCGCGCACGATGGCCATCCGATTGAACCCAAGCGGACCAAGGACGCATTTTCTGCTCAGTGCAGAGCTATTGTTAGGGACTACATCCCGATCAACATCAAGCAATGGAATAAGCCTAAGAACGGCGCCCCTGATGGTGATTTTGTCACCGATAGACAGAAAGATGATATTTGGACCGCGCTGAAGGCAAATTTCACCCTACCGCCAGAGGAGGATCCGAATAAACCAGTTATAGAGCCACTGGTCAAGGTGTGTGCTCTTAAGAAGATGGCAGATCTATTCAGGAGGTGGAAGAATGAGTTGAAATCAAAGTTTGTCGACAAAGGGAAGACTCCAGAATTCACCTGCTGATTTGAGAAGATAAGAGATCACTGGCCCGCATTTGTGGCCTACAAGACATCGGACAAGAGTAAGAAAATGTCAGAGACAAACAAGATCAATGCTGCAAAGAAGCAGTATCACCATCACACGGGGTCAGGTGGCTACCTCAAAGCCCGGCCGTTGTGGGACAAAGCTGAGAATGACCTGATTGCTAAAAACGTCGTACCACAGACATTGAACTGGCCAGACCGTTCAAGGACTTGGTTCTTCGGGGTTGGGGGAACTTTGGACCCTGAAACAGGGAAGTGCCGCTGGACGAACGAGCAACTTGCAATACCCATGAACAAGCTTTAGGAGTATATCACCGTAGTGCAAGAAGGGACGTTCATTCCTGACAAAGAGAAGGACGAGCTGACTGAGGCCCTAGGGAATGCTGAGCACCCTGGACGAACACGAGGCACACCAGGCTTCGTTCCGTGGAAGGTTGGGTTTCCCGACGCAGGCGGTTACAGAAGCCGGGAGAGAAAGAGGAAAGCGGAGCTGAGCGAAATTCAGAAGCTCAATGCAAGACTACAAAAGCTAGAGGAAGCTGAGAGCCAGCGAGCTGCCGGCCAACCATCTCAGCGGCACGAAGCTACCCCAGAAGCTACCCCGCCATCTCAGCGGAGAAGCAGTGTCGCTTCCACGGAGCCCGTTCAGCCTGACTTCACGTCTCCTAGCTACCCCGTGGATACTATCACGGAGGCTCAACGTTGCCAGCTTATGACGAAATGCCGGAACCTCACTTTATTGGTGGATGTCGGCTCTGTTGCACCTCCTCAACCCAACGGAACTTTTCACTGCCGTCCGATTCCACATGGCTATGCTGTTGTGATGGTGGATGAAGTAATGGAGGGATTTGCGGAGCTCGAGCTTGACCACTCTACAGGTGAAGGGGAGAATCGGCTGGGTCGTGCCCTGAGTAGTACATGTCTATGGCAGAAGGAGTACATCAAGCTTCCAAACTGGACGCCTCCGCCTCCTCCTCCTCCTTCGGCGAGTCAGGGCACTCCGCCTCCTCCTCCTCCTCCTCCTCCGGCGAGTGATCAGGGGACCCCGCCTCCTTCTCCGGCTCCTCCGACGCATGAGGGCACTCCGCCTCCTCCTTCGCCTACTCCGGCACGTCGGAGCAGTACGCCTCCTCCTCCGCCTCGTCGGCAACGGCGGAAGACAGACACCGCTGCTCCGGCTCCTCCGGCGCGTCGGAGCACTCCGCCTCCTTCTCCGCCTCGTAAGCAACGACGGAAGAGAGACGCCGCCGCTCCGGCGGCAAGCAGTACAAGCAGAGGCGGGAGGGAATACAGATACGGTCCATCTCTCAAGCCTCTGGAAAAGTTACCATATGAGAGGACCGAGTCTGAAAACGAGGAGATATGTCAGGCCCAATTGAGGGCCCATTTTGCAAAGAAAACTCCACCTCCGAAGGAGAAGCTAGATCCGGTGAAAGCGAAGCGCACTATCGATGCCCTGAAGCGACCACCACCGCCTCCGCCGGATTCCAACTATGACCGCATAATTACTAAGACACATGCTGAAGCGCAGCAGTCGGGAAGTACTTCCAGTGCTGCAAGAGCGAAAAAACGAAGAAGTGGGAAAACAATTCCCCAGCTCGGCGAACAGGAGAAGCAATCGTGCCCCCCGCTCAAGGTGTCTAGCGATATCGCTAATCATCCGGTGCTACTGCCCGGTACCACTCTTGATGATTACCTGCCCGATGATGTATAGTATGAAACGGCTGAGGTAGTAGACGTCTTTAGATACGAGCACGGGAAGCCTCTCGTCAAACCTGATCATCCTCATCTAACAACGATGATGCAAAAATTGCATGACTCGTACATGGAAACCTGCAGGAAGTCTGGGAAAGATAGTTTGTTTGTCGGAATTAAAAAAGAGCATGACTTCCCTGGAGTCGACCTGCTGCCTGTTGAATTTGTGGAGTTATTTCAATTATACAATCAAAAGGCCCTCGACAAACAACTCATGACTTGCTACTGTCTGTAAGTATTACATCTATAATTAAGTCTCTAGCTCAGCTCGTTCATTGCATGTATATATAATTATCCTCACTATATTATGCAGATTGAAGATGGTCGAATGCAAAAAAACAGGAATGTTCGACGTTGGGTTCATTAGCCCAAATTCCGTAAATGAATGGTCGGTACGAAAGGAGGCTGAAGCTACCGAGAATAACTTGCTAGAAACGTTCCTTAGACATCAAAAAAAAAGGAAATACTCTTTACTTACAACTTCAAGTGAGTGTTACTGTCTTCTGCATATTTGGTTTCGCTTACTCGTGGTTAAGTAATGTAATTGATGAGTTATGCGTGCGCAGCTTCCACTATATTCTGCTATCCATTAACCTTGACGGGGCATTACTAACTGTCTTAGACTCGCTCCGTAAAGATCCCAAGTATTATGCGGACATGACTGCAATGCTCCAGAAGTAAGTTCAATCAATACCGGGACCATATCGGCAACTTTCGTTCATTTCCTGATATCAAGTAATCATTTTCTTTGCCTGCCAGGGTTTGGAAAACGTTCACCGCTATGGTTCCCGGTCTGAAGAAGGAGCTGCGATTTACACACCCCAAAGTAAGTATTACTAGCTAGTTCCGCGCATCTCTCATTGATTCTAGTTTCATCAATACCATTATCATGCTTGGTTATCAGTTTGATTGAACTCTATTCTCGTAAAGTGCTTGTTGCAGGCACCCAACACTCATTTATGTGGATACTACATATGCGAGTTCATTCGCTACTATACATCTGAACGGGCCTCCTCTGAGAAACAATTTGAAGTACGTAAACAATATTTACAATTTTATTTTATATATTACCATCAATTGTGTTCAATTTCATTCATATATATGTATTGACCCCCTTCTTTAAATTAGATCTGGCAATTACGAGCAATTCAAGAGGAATTGGCGGGATTCTTTCTTGACCACGTCATACCTGAACACGGAGAATACCATCTGAAATTGAAATGGTTGTAAGGGATGTTATATATTGTACATATGTAGCAGCGTCGGATAGATATACGAAAACTTGTTGTTCGACCAAGCACGAAGAAAGAGATGTCACTTCTCTCTATATATGTTCATGATGATCTTGTGTAATTAATGGTTTCCTTTATTTGCTTACTAGCTAGCGTCGAGTTCTCTCTATATGTGTAGTAGCTAGCGTCGACCAAGCACGGAAAAAGAGAGGTCACTTCTCTCTATTAGCTCGCTAACACAATATGAAACCCCTAAATTAACCCTCCAAAACCCCAAAACCCTCCCTTCCAAAAAAAAAAAAAAACCCCAGCGGCTGCGAGCTGCTGACGTGTGGCTGCCCTTTGGTCCCGGTTGGTGTTACCAACCGGGACTAAAGGTCGTCCTGCCTGGGCTCCCGCAGCGGCCACGTGGAGCCCCTTTGGTCCCGGTTCGTAAGCGAACCGGGACTAAAGGTTTTGAGCTTTAGTCCCGACCCTTTAGTCCTGGTTCCAGAACCGGGACAAATGGGCCTCTGGAACCGGGACAAATGGGCCGTTTTCTACTAGTGATATATATATATATATATATATATATATAGAGAGAGAGAGAGAGAGATTGCGAAACAATTGAACTCGTTGTTGCCTATCTCTTAGCATTGTTCTTTATTTTACGTGACAAGCACTTTTTTTATAAACCAGTTAATTGAGAAGTGGATAGCTGAAGCTTTTGCTTGCACACCCACTTTTTAGTTTAGTTTGTTTTAGTTTAAAGGAGAAGAGTCAACCTACACTTCCATGTGTTTGGTACTCATTGTGGTGCTATTTTCCCGACAATAATCAACTGGTGCAACGTATGTGTCGGTGATCCCAATAGTGGACACAAGGAGAGATTTAACCTGAATCTCGGATCGAGGTAATACCCTACTTTCTACTTGTCTGGATTGGTTTCTCTAGAATCATAAGAGAAATAGGGTTTATGTGTACAAGGGGGTTCGGTCGCTAGATCATATGTGGTGTATGAAGCTGAGATGATTCTGTAAAAATTCGGGGGAGGGGCAGGGCTAGGGGGTCTCTACCACACCTTATGTACTTGCACATGGCTACTATTACATGAGTCCCGAGTCGGTTGATACCTGCATAATACACTAGACCTACGCTATATGGAAAGTAGAGTAATTGTATTGTACGTCAATGTGGGGATGCACCCTCTATCATCGGAAGACTTTGAGGAGCAGGCCTAGGCCACCCCGTGGTTGTTGGGCTTCTTCCATCCTCCATTGCTATAGCGAGTGGGCATGGCATCATTACTCCTTCTCGTTAAAGAGAAGATGTACAACAACCATGTGGACTTGCATGAATGATTGTGGGTGACATAATCAAGTTCATTTATAATGTCATTGTTAGGCAAGAATGCATTAAGCTCCTCGATCATCGCAACCAATATCAAGCAACACTGGCTTCTCAGCCTCTGCACATAGAAGTCTTCCACGTCAATGCATGATGGCAAGTGATTTGCGCGTTACGTGTAGGCAGAACTTGCTCTGCTAGAGATGAAAAGAAGCAACACCCATGTCAGCCAGACATAGGCACACCCTATGAAGACCATTTTCAAATTCCCTAGCCCCTTGCCTGTCATGATCGTCATCGTCATATCTGATCTTGGGATTAGGCGTTCCGATCATACACGTACGAGCAAGTCCATAACTACTTCATTTTGTTGATTATTTTGAGTACATTTTCATTTTCTTTAATCACATACCTGACTACAATTTAACCACTATCGTGAAGGTACTCCCTCCTATTTGGAGGTGGTACACCTTAAAACTTATGTTCGAGTACCATATAAGATTGACTATTATATTAGGATGGATGTGTGGCTCATATCAATTTTGAGGTACTGTGAAAGAGCTTGGTTCATATGGATTAATTAGAATCCACCACAAGTCTGTTAAAAATCCTGAAAACCAAAGAGAACCTAACGTCACAATGACATGCAAGATACTGAAGGAAGGACTTTTTCTTTCCAGTTGAAGAGTCTTTGCCTACTCAGGGTCTTTTTTTTTACCCTATTTAAAATGTGAGAATTTCACATGAATGTGCAATGCAACCGGCTGGAACAAGAGAAATTTGTGTTTCATCTTACACTAACGATCGAACAAAACATATCACCACCAGCAGTTCACAGTGGTGGTACCTTTTGAAGAAAGATAGATCCATCATCCATCTCCACCTCGGTGGAAAAATGGTTGCAATCCACCCACTGATTCTTAACGCTTTTTGGGTACTTTAACGAAATGTGTTGTACATGGACATTTATCATCATGAAGCAATATGGTAGTGGATTACGAGAAAAGATTCATCTCCAACCCGCTGCCAAAATGGTTAGGTGGGTAGATAGCTAGTTTTCTTCATTCACTAATGATCGACCATTCAATCACCATTAACTGATCAACTTGCATGCCGAGCGACCGACCCAGTTTTTTGTTTAACACATGATCTAGGAGAGGCCCGAGGTGGAGTCTGCACAAATGAGGTTGACTCACACATGAAGGGCGTCCGTACGAATTACTCCCTTCGTTTCTAAACATAAGTCTTTTTAGAGATTTCACTATGGATGTATATAGACATACTTTAGAGTGTGGATTCATTCATTTTAATCTGAATGTAGTCGATAGTGGAAATATCTAAAAAGACTTATATTTAGGAACGGAGGGAGTAAGTGATATGTCAAGCTCGTGCATGAATTGATCATAAAAAAGTGAATCAGGTGTATCCTTTTTATTTGATCAGGAAACTAACCAATGATCTTGAGGGTCACCTTCGGCTCTTGTGCATATCTGCTCTGCGGTTCTACAAAGCCCCGAGTAACTGGTGTCGGGCCTTTGCCGCTGCAGGTATCGTACTCCTATATAACATTAAGAATGCACGCACTGCAGCGGGAATCCGACTACTTTCTGCCAACCGCAGAGTCAATCTTGTCAATGAACCGTCGGCTGCCGGCTTGCCAGAAGAAATGCCTTCCTTATCCAAAAACTATGACAACGCCTTCCAGAAGCAGTGCATGTCGGTCGGGGCCATTGATGGCCACATCGTCGTCTACTTCTTCAGCACATCATCTTCGGGTGCACTGTGCACAACCGGAGGATGGTCCCTAGTGCGTTCCTGCCTTCAAGCTCCCTGACTGTGATGTGCCCCACGGCCTTGCAGTAGCCCAACACTTGCCGATTCATATGCGACAGAGTAGCCCATTTGGCATAATTCTTGGGCATGACCATCATGTTCACTGAATTCCATACTACACTTGTAGCTCGTCGCGGATCCTCGGCATCCATCTCCGGGCATGACTCTGCACGTGCATGCACCGAGGAGTGCGTGTGGTGGATGGTGAGCAAAGGCTCCAGAACAGGATCAATGGTCTCATACCACTTTTTCCTGCCGAAAATGACACACTCCCACGATGAAATGTTACAACACAAACAAAATTCTTGTGCGGCATTCGAGTTGCACGTTTTTTTGTTTTGTTTTGGCTTGTCTATTCATTTGGCCACTACTTGAGCCATTCGGCTACAAATTGGAAGAGAGAAATACACGAGTTAGACCGAGCTTTATGGCGATGCCTTCCCAAAGCTACTCACTTTATGATGCCAACATTGTTGCAGCAATCGCTAGGTCTCGTGCCATCCCACGTAGTAACCACAACAGTCTAAGTCGTGTACATACACACACAACATGGCGCGTTATTTGCTTGCCGAAGAATAAAGCGAAACAAGGGTGCATGTGACATTGGCTAAAACGGAAGACCTTGTGCTTAGTCACGGGTAAATATGGGCCATATGCCATTTCGGTGGAGACCCTCTTTCAGATAGGCGGTGGCACGTCGGAGTTCTTCCTTGAGCCTCATATTCTCTGTACACAGGCGTTGGTGCTCCGAGTTATCCCGAGTTTGTAGCATCACCCCTGCGCATTTGAGGCATGTCTTGTTTTGCACAACCCACTTGATTGCTTGGTTTTCCTCGTTTAGCATCTGGTTCTCTCCCTGAAGATTCTTGGTGTCACGTAGCTGCCTCTTGCCCTGCATTTGTTAATTTCAGGTGTGCATCATTTTCGTGGTTAGCAAAGTATGCTACCATGTTCACAAGGAGAATATAGTAGTACACTGTAATATCAGATGACCAACAATGCTACTATTTTAAGTGCAGTTTCTTCTGTTTAACAGAAAAGCTTGTATAAGTGCATGTCTCAGGTGACCCATGTGGCCAAATTTCATGTAATTCACCGTGGAAATGAATGGAATATATACCTTGCTGGAGGTGCGTTTGTTTTGGAACCAGTACTTGACCTGCGGGGTACTCATGCCAAGCCTCTCGCTAAGGTCTTTTCGGAGTTTTGCATCTGGATAAGGGCATTCCTGAAACACACTACATATCACGTAGATGAAAATGGATTAGGACACATCTTATTTGATAGGTAAGAAACATTGATTGAGTATGTGTTGTACGCTTCAAGTTGTTGGATTTGTTCTCCGCGGAGACGGTGATAATTGGCACGCCTTTTCTCCATTCTCTGCTCACTATGGGTCTCTCCATCGTTGTTGTTGCCTTTGTCTGCAGCTACAGCGTTGCTATCGTCAGTGTTTCCCACGTTGGTAGTGGCTCCAAGCAGGCCATACATCTCATCACCATGCTCGTGCTGGAGTAGGTGGCTATGTTCGCTTCTGATGAAGAGGTCCAACATATTTTGCACATCACTGTCGTATTGCGGCCACTCCCCGTCCATGGTGATCTGTTATCATGAAATAAAAATATAATTCTAATGTGTATAGTTAAAGGTAGCAGTGAACAAATATCTTAAGAAAAAAGAATGTATTAGTGAAATATAAAATCAAGTAGACTTTATTTGCCAACATAGTACATTTAGATTTAGATTTTAATTTCCAACGTTGTCGAATGTTACTCCATGTTAAGAATACTTAAAAATCATCTATATGAGTTTACTAGACCGAAATGTAATCAAGTAGACTTTAATTACTCTCTAAAAATATATTGACATACTTTCCTGACTTCAGGATAACATATTCATGGTTATGTACCGCTGATTACTTCAATAATTTTGAAACATATGTGCCCTACATAGTTATGAAAAGCTATTATTTTGCCATCTCATCAGGTTCTTCTCTATGTATCAGAATGACCTTACTCTATCTATATATACATTAGTATCTATCTACAGATCCCATATGTGATGTATTTAAATAAGCCCATACATACAAAAGACAAGTACCAACTACTCCTAGTATGGTAGAAGCGAGATATTGAAACATACTATGCGGGGGAAATCATATTATCCATAAATAATAGCATCATAGGCATGACAATACAATCAGATCTATGAATATATATACAATCAGATCTATGTATAGCAAGCCATCTCCAAAGCAAAATGATGAAATGCTACTTTCTTTTTGTATCCACTCACTCCATGGTGGATCTACCTTTTTTCCAAGAATACAAGGGATGAGAGATGTCATGGAGTATCCGTGCTCAACTTCAAAAGCTATATATCCAACGATAACTAGAGTAGGGGTATACACATTACTTGATGAACGGCTTCAGGAAATATCAGTGGCTTCGGGAATCGTCGTCCTTAGAACTTCGGTAGGGGAAAAACTACACGACTCTGTTTTGTTCCTACTGATATATCGAACTCATTCAACAAAGTAGCTATGACCGTATGATTTTAAAGCCGTGGGCAGCATGCAAAATTTATGAGATGACCCATGATTAATGCAAGCGATAACTTGTATCCAAATATATAAGGCTCATATCATGGATTTTGGCATGTCATATAAATAGGTCATATTTAATACTCATTAAGCATATTTGTGGTGTGAATATTGACATATCGATGACAATATATTATGCTATAAAAACAATATAAATTGCTTGTTCACACTATCAATAGAAAAAAAACGACTAAGATCGATAATATCTAGTAGATCTAAATGATATACATGGACATAAAGAGTTCTTTAGTAAATAATACATATAGAGTATGTTTTTTTGGAAGAAAAACTTCCAATGTACACAATAGAAAAGAACATCAACAATAACTTGTATCCAAATATAAGGCTGACATGCCATGGATTTTGACAGTTGCGGAATGTCCTATATATGGGGCATAATTAATACTCATTAAACCTATATTTGTGGAGTCAATATTGTCATATTTATAGAATATATTATATTATTGAAAAAGGGTGGTTCTGATTATCTATATGCATAATATACATGGACATAAACGGATGGTGCCGATCCATTATATGTTGTAGACCAAAATGATATACATGGACATAAATTGTTCTTCATCCACTATTAAGGGAGCACAAAGAATACCAAAACTAATAGAAATTACATCTAGGTGAGCGACAACAACGAGCACTGGAGTGAGCTGAAGATGCGTCACCATCATCTCCCCTCTCCCACTGATGTCGGACAAACCTTAGTGTAGTAGCCAGATGTGAAGTCCTCATGCAAGGCCCCATAGGACAACTACACCAGAGCAGGAACCGTCGACATTGCAGAGAAGCGCAGATCATGATTCACTAATCAATATCTAACACATTTCCCTCCCCGGTCGCACCACCAGTGTCAGTGTTCAGGTCACTCGAGAAACCTGACCCCATTACGGTGACCCCGAAGGCAAAGGAAGGTGCGCTCATCAGGGACTTAATAGCTGAGTTGTGGAGGCCTGCCACGACCTCACCCAACAACGTTGCTTAGGCTAGGCGGCGGGCCTGGCTAGGCTCCAATGCGCGAGCAAGAAGCGACGGGCACCGCTCATTGAGAGTGGCCCCGGGCGGACCAAACGGTCCATCTGTCATGTACTTCCCAACCATGTCACCCGGGTTCAAGCCGTCCGGGCAGATCGGACAATGCGGATCGTCCCCGAGAGGCTACCGCCAGATGCCACGAAGCAACGGATGGCTCGTAGGCTCTATTCGCACATGGATCGCCCGCGTGATCCGTCCCCAATGACGATGGCCCCTCGTGCACAGGGCGGTCCACCTGTCATGGATCGTCCCGCCAAGTTGGTCGGGTCAGATGCAACCCAACTCAGCCCCTTGGCTTTGGCCCGACGCGGGGCATACACGCCGCCAGGAAGGTCCGGATACACCATCATGTGGGGGCGGGTGCGCGTCGGGAGCCACCCAAGGATGGTGGTGTCGGGCGGGCCTGCGGTGCATCCGCCATGGTCCTCCATCCGGATTGCCCAGGTGCAAGCTTTTCAGGCAGATTGGACGTCTCACATTGGCCCTGAGAGAGGCTCCTACTGCAAGCCAAACAGTACTACGACCAGGAGCCTCTCTTGGCCGCGAGGAGCCCAATGAGGCGGGTACTCCAGCATCCTTTATAGGAGTACACTAGTAGAAAACAGGGCACTAGTCCCGGTTCTAGAGGGCCTTTAGTCCCGGTTCTAGAACCGGGACAACACGATCGGGACTAATGCCCAAAACCTGTAGTCCCGGTTTTCTTACGAACCGGGACCAAAGGGACTCCACGTGGCCGCTGCGGGGCGCCAGGCAGGAGGACCTTTAGTCCCGGTTGGTAACACCAACCGGGACCAAAAGGCGGCCATGCGTCAGCAGCTCGCAGGCACTGGGTTTTTTTTTGGAGGGTTAATTTAGGGGTTTCATATTGTGTTAGCTAGCTAATAGAGAGAAGTGACCTCTCTTTCTCCTTGCTTGGTCAACGCTAGCTACTATACATATAGAGAGAACTCGACGCTAGCTAGTAAGCAAATGAAGGAAACCATTAATTACACAAGATCGTCATGAACATATATAGAGAGAAGTGACATCTCTTTCTCCGTGCTTGGTCGAACAACAAGTTTTCGTATATCTATCCGACGCTACTACATATGTACAATAAAACATCTCTTACAATCCCTAACACCTAATATCTAATTTCACATGGTATTCTCCATGTTCAGGTATGACGTGGTCAAGAAAGAATCCCGCCAATTCCTCTTGAATTGCTCGTATGCGATCATGTGGTAGGAGTTCATCCCGCATCTGCCAGATCTAATTTAAAGAAGGGGGTCAATACATATATATGAATGAAACTCAACACAATTGATGGTAATATATAAAATAAAATTGTGAATATTGTTTACGTACTTCAAATTGTTTCTCAGAGAAGCCCCACTCAGAGGTATAGTAGCGAATGAACTCGCATACGTAGTATCCACATAAAGTAGTCCCGGGTGACTAGTACAAGCACTTTACGAGAATAGAGTTCAATCAAACTGATAAGCAAGCATGATAATGGTATTGATGAAACTAGAATCAATGAGAGATGCGCGGAACTAGCTAGTACTACTTACTTTGGGGTGCGTAAATCGCAGCTCCTTCTTCAGACCCGGAACCATAGTGGTGAACTTTTTCCAAACCCTGGCAGGCAAAGAAAATGATTACTTGATATCAGGAAATGAACGAAAGTTGCCGATATGGTCCCGGTATTGATTGAACTTACTTCTGGAGCATTGCAGTCATGTCCGCATAATACTTGGGATCTTTACGGAGCGAGTCTAAGACAGTTACTAATGCCCCGTCAAGGTTAATGGATACCAGAATATAGTGGTAGCTGCGCACGCATAACTCATCAATTACATTACTTAACCTCGAGTAAGGAAACCGAATATGCACAAGACAGTAACACTCACTCGAAGTTGTAAGGAAAAAGTATTTCCCTTTTGTTTTGATGTTTAAGGAACGATTCTAGCATGTTCTTCTCGGTATCTTTGGCCTCCTTTTGTACCGACCATTCATTTACGGTATTTGGGCTAATGAACCCAATGTCATAGATTTGTGCTTTTTCGCATTCGACCATCTTCAATCTGCATAATATAGTGAGGATAATTATATATACATGCAATGAACGAGCTGAGCTAGAGACTTAATTATAGAAGTAATACTTACAGACAGTAGCAAGTCATGAGTTGTTTGTCGAGGGCCTTTTGATTGTATAACTCAAATACCTCCACAAATTCAACAGGCAGCACCTCGACTCCAGGGAAGTCGTGCTCTTTTTTAATGCTGACAAACAAACTGTCGGTCCCGGACTTCCTACATGTTTCCATGTACCAGTCATGCAATTTTTGCAT
The DNA here is from genome assembly GCA_039707655.1 of Elymus sibiricus. NCBI lineage: Eukaryota > Viridiplantae > Streptophyta > Magnoliopsida > Poales > Poaceae > Elymus > Elymus sibiricus. Next base: position 97,186,522 of record CM077667.1, on the reverse strand, counting down.
CATCGTTGTTAGATGACGATGATCAGGTTTGACGAGAGGCTTCCCGTGCTCGTATCTAAAGTCGTCTACTACTACCTCAGCCGTTTCAATTTCTACATCATCGGGCAGGTAATCATCAAGAGTGGTACCGGGCAGTAGCACCGGATGATTAGCGATATCGCTAGACACCTTGAGCGGGGGGCACGATTGCATCTCCTGTTCGCCGAGCTAGGGAATTGTTTTCCCACTTCTTCGCTTTTTCTCTCTTGCAGCACTAGAAGTACTTCCCGACCGCTGCGCTTCAGCATGTGTCTTAGTAACTATGCGGTCATAGTTGGATAGCCGAGTCCGTGGTGGTCGCTTCAGGGCATGCAGAGTTCGCTTCGCTTTCACCGGATCTACCGTTTCCTTCGGAGGTGGATCTTTCCGTGCAAAATGGGCCTTCACTTCGGCTACACTGATTTCAGCGATTTCCTCTTCGAACCTCTCATATGGTAACTTTCGAAGAGGCTTGAGGCTTGGACCATATTTGAATTTCTTCCCGCCTATTGTACTGCTAGCCGCCGGAGCGGCGGCGGCGACTCTCTTCCCCCGTTGCTGACGCGCCGGAGGAGGCGCAGTGCCATGAAGCGCCGGAGGAGGAGGAGGAGGAGGCAGAGTGCCCTGACACACCGGAGGAGGCGAAGGAGGAGGCAGAGTGCCCTGACGCGCCGGAGGAGCCGGAGTGCCCTGACGCGCCGGAGGAGAAGGAGGAGGCGGAGTGCCCTGACGCGCCGGAGGAGGAGGAGGCGGAGTCTGCTGAGGCGTCCAGTTTGGAAGCTTGATGTACTCTTTTCTCCATAGACAGGTACTCCTCAAAGCATTCTCCAAAAGAATAATATCCTCTTCACCTGTAGGGTTGTCAAGCTCCAGCCTCTCAAATCCATTCATTATTTCATCAACCATCACAACAGCATAGCCTTGTGGAATCGGACGGCAATGGAAAGTTCCCTCAGCTCGAGGAGGTACAACAGAGCTGACCGCCGCCTTGAAGGTCAGGTTCTGGCATTTCGTCATTAGCTCGCAATGTTTAGTCGCCGTGATACTATCCACGGGGTAGCGAGGAGCCGTGAAATCAGGCTGGACGAGCTCCGTGGAAGCCACGCTGCTTCTCCGCTGAGATGGTGGGGTAGCGTCGAAGGAAGCATCTTCGTACCGCTCAGATGGTTGGCCGGTAGCTCGCTGGCTCTCAAGTTCCTCTAGTTTTGCTAATCTTGCACTGAGCTTCTGCATTTGGCTTGCTTCCTGTTTCCTTTTTCTCTCTCGGCTTCTATAACCACCGCTGTCGGGAAACCCATGCTTCCACGGAACGGAGCCTGGTGTGCCTCGTGTTCGTCCAGGGTGTTCAGGATTCCCGAGGGCCTCTGTCAGCTCGTCCTTCTCTCTGTCGGGAATGAACGTCCCTTCCTGCGCTGCCTTGATCACTACTAGGAGAATGGCTATAGCTAATATGGACATTAATGGCGCACCATGTATGTGGTGCGCCACTGCTATATAGCAGTGGCGCACCAGATATGGGTGCGCCATTGATGGCCATATTACTAATGGCGCACATTGCATGTGGTGCGCCACTACTAAGTTTGTCCTGGCCCCACACCCATCCCCAGACTTAGCAGTGGCGCACCAGGGGAAAGTGCGCCATTACTAGTTTTAACTAGTAATGGCGCACCACACCCACGGTGCGCCACTACTAACAATTTTTTTTTCAATTTTTTTTTTCAAAACTAGTAATGGCGCACCAGGGGAAAGTGCGCCATTACTAGTTTTAACTAGTAATGGCGCACCACACCCACGGTGCGCCACTACTAACAATTTTTTTTTTCAAAACTAGTAATGGCGCACCACACACCAAGTGCGCCATTAGTAACCCTGGTTAACAATGGCGCATTCTTAGGAGGTGCGCCATTGGTAACCTGAGAGCAGCTAGATATTTTTGACAGCCACCTACCACACTCACTTTCCCCACTTCATTCTCTCCACCTCTACCAAGCTTGGTCTCGGCTGCCTCCTCCTCCTCACCTCATTTGCACCATAGATTCACCCAAATTAAGTGGTTAAATTTCCTTTTTTTGATAGGTAAGTAAGGGGAAAGCTTTCTTTATGTTCTAGATCTACTTTTTTCTCCCTCCAACGTACACACTTTTTATGGCCTAGATCTACACTTTTCTCATTGAGCTGGATCTACGTATGTTTGTGGTGTTGCATATGTTTGTGTTTGCAGGTACCGGTATTTGAAATGCGATAGTTGCCAATATTTTGCCGGAATGTTGATTCATTTCCGTTTCGGCGAGAATTTGGCACTATGCATTCTTTTTGGTCCTATTTTTAGGCAAAGTCATGCCAATTTTTTTTTTGGTTCTAAAATATCGTTTTGCTCTACCCCGCAGGCGACCATGGTCCGCACGATGACCGAAGGCATCGTGAATAGGTTTTTGAGCTCCGCGAAGGCCGAGATGCTTCAAAAGAACGAGACGAAGATAAGATGTCCGTGTCGAAGATGCAAGCTGAAGAGCCTTATGGACCCGGATTCCAGACTGGTGCGGGACCACCTGCTCGTGCGTGGTTTCATGGATGGCTATCGGTGGCAAGGTGATGAAGATGATTATGAAGTCGTCCATGGGGGCCGGGCAAGAAATAAGGAAGGGCAGCAAGACAATAGCGGCGAGGGCGGGCTAGAAGACGAAGAATCTCCAGGACATGATCACGAAGTAGATGCAGGACACAGTCATCATGTAGAAGATGCCGGACATGATGATGAGGAAGATCAAGACGAAGGGCATGATCATGAAGATGAAGATGCCGGAGCAGACGACGATGGACCATCGATGGGCTGGGTGCAGGACCCTCATATTCAAGAGCTGCTTCTCAAGCAGACGGGTAATGCAAGAGCTGCCGCCCGAGAGAAAGCCAAGCTGGATCAACTGGAGATAGACGCGGTTACTCCATTGTATGAAGGATGCAGGCCCGAGGATACCCGCCTGAAAGTAACGCTCATGGCTCTGGAGATGAAGGTAAAACACAAAATGACCGAGGCATGCTTCGACGAGAACATGTCATTCTGGCACGAACATCTTCCCAAGGGGAACAAGTGCCCGACCAGTTTCGAGGAGGCGAAGAAAATCGTGTGTCCTCTGGATTTACCGCACGTGAAATACCATGTGTGCATGAACGATTGCATCATTTATCGGGACGATCACGCGGAGTCTACCATATGTCCGGTGTGCGGCGTCACTCGATACAAGAAGAGGAAGAAAGCTCCTCGAAAAGTGGTGTGGTACTTTCCGATCACTCCTCGTCTGCAGCGGTATTTCGCGGACCCTAAGCAAGCAGAGCTCCTGCGTTGGCACGCGGATAGGAAGGAGAAGAAGCGAGAAGATGACGGAAATGATCCGGAGCTAAATAAAAAAGACAAGATGCTGAGTCACCCTAAGGATGCGAGCCAGTGGCAAGCGTTGAACTTCGAACACCCAGAATTTGGGGACGATCCAAGGAACATCATGCTGGGCGCGAGCACCGATGGAGTCAATCCGTTTGGCAGCCAGAGAAGCACACATAGCACCTGGCCTGTGTTTGTGTGGATGTACAACCTTCCCCCCTGGATGTGCATGAAGAGGAAGTACATTCACATGAGTATGCTAATTGAAGGGCCGAAACAACCAGGGAACGACATCAATCTGTATCTGGGGCTGCTGAAAGAGGAGCTAGACACGCTGTGGAAAACGCCAGCCAATACGTGGGACGCCACAGCGAAACAATATTTCCCTATGAGAGCCGCACTGCTCACGACTGTGCACGACTATCTCGGTTACGGATATGTCGCGGGGCAGGTGGTCCACGGATTTTGTGCATGCGTCAGGTGCATGGATGACACAACGTATCGCCAGCTAGATAGAGATCCCGGGTCTTCGAAAACCGTGTTCATGGGACATCGAAGGTGGCTTCGCGACGATGACGCATGGAGAAAACGCAAGGATCTGTTCGATGGTGAAACCGAACCCCGAAGACCCCCACGTACGAGGAGCGGCGAGGAAATAGACGAGCTGTTGAAAAATTGGAAAGAGTGCCCACCGCCGGGAAAGAAGCGAAAGGCGCCAGAGCCGCTACTGAAGGTATGGAAAACGAGGTCTGTTTTCTAGGACTTGCCGTACTGGAAGATCCCCCGTGTGCCTCACAGCCTTGATATCATGCATATCACGAAGAACGTGTGCGAGAGTCTGCTTGGTACCCTACTCAACATGCCAGAGAGGACCAAAGATGGGCCGAAAGCAAGGGCAGACTTGCAATCAATGGGCATCAGGGAGGAGCTTCACGCAAAACGCCCTAATGATGATGATGATGATGATGATGATGATGAGGCGAAGGACACGGAAAGTCGTCGCAAAGGCAAAAAGGCCAAGAAGATCGAATATGACTGCCCTCCCGCGTGCTTCACTCTAAGTCAGAAGGAGATCGAGCAGTTTCTCACCTGCCTCCTAGGAGTAAAACTTCCTTACGGTTACGCGGGGAAGATAAGCAGATACCTAGACTCAGCGAAGCAGAAGTTCAGCGGGATGAAGTCTCACGACTGTCACGTGCTGATGACGCAGATACTTCCAGTTGCAATCCGTGGGATCATGGACGCGCACGTCCGTGAAACGCTATTTGGCCTATGCAACTTTTTCGACGTCATCTCTCGGAAGTCGGTTGGCGTGAGGCAACTCAGAAGGCTACAGGAAGAGATCGTGGTGATACTATGCGAGCTTGAGATGTACTTCCCGCCCGCATTCTTCGACGTTATGGTGCATCTGCTAATCCATATCGTGGAGGATATCATCCAACTCGGGCCGACGTTCCTGCACAGCATGATGCCGTTCGAAAGGATGAATGGTGTCATCAAAGGATACGTTCTCAACAGGGCACGTCCAGATGGAAGCATAGCCAAGGGCTTTTTGACCGAAGAGTGCATCTCCTTCTGCACGAATTATCTAGGCATCGAGAACCCCATTGGTCTGCCCGTCAACAGGCACCTCGGCAGGCTCGCTGGATGGGGTCACCGCGAGGGTCGCCGCGAAATGCATGTCGACTTCAAGGGTCGACTCGCCGACTTTGAAAGAGCAAACCTAGTCGTGCTACAACACATAGACGTGGTCGATCCTTGGGTGGTAGAGCACAAAACCTTTATTGAGAAGACGTACAATGACCGAGGCCAACAGAGGACGGACGGAGATATAATCAAAGAGCACAACTCATGTTTCACGCGTTGGTTCAAGGACAAGCTTCTGTCATACCCTTTACATGAGGATTCTTCCGCGGAAGAAAAACTCATATTCGCCTTGTCACAGGGCGCCGAGCACAACCTGATGACCTATCAGGCGTACGATATCAACGGCTACACATTCTACACCGAGGAAAAGGACATGAAGAGCGATTATCAGAACTCCGGGGTAACGATGGAATCCTACACCGGTAACGACAAGGACAGATACTACGGAAGGATCGAGGAGATCTGGGAGCTGAGCTACGCTGGAGAGAAGGTCCCGATGTTCCGTGTCAGATGGGCCAAGAGCGTCCGAAAAGAAGACCGGTATTTCACCACCATGGTTATACCCGAAGCCAAATCCAAGACCGCGGGCGCAAACGTCACCGCGAAAAATGAGCCATGGGTACTGGCGTGCCAAGTGGACCAATGCTTCTTCATTACCGACCCGTCAAAGCCCAGTCGTGTTGTCATGAGGAGAGGCAAAAGGAACATCATCGGAATGGATGGAGTCGCCAATGAGCAAGACTTCGACAAGTACGGCGACCCGAAGATGGAAGATGACGAGGACGATGAAGTACCACACACCACAAGAAGAAGCAGCACCACCCTACCTAAAGGACGTCCGTTCAAGAGAAGAAATCAAGGGGTTCCGGGGCTAAATTATTCAACCGCGAGAAAGAAGGGCAAGAAGATTGTGAAAAGATAGCTAAGATCGAATCACGACGTGTCGGCCGCGTGTGTATGTGGGCATATTATATTATGTATCATTTTTCTATGGAGATGGATATGGCATATTGTTAATCTACACATTTTAACGACCTTAATAGTCATATACTATATATTTTCTTTTAGATATTATATTATTTTAAATACACTACATAATTATAATTATGTGTGCTTATTTATTTTAGAGTATTTAGATATTTATTAAAAGGTTAAAATAAATTTAAAATAAAAAGAAAAAAAATAGCAGTGGCGCACCAGGAAGAGGTGCGCCATTGTTATACGGGTATGTATGGCGCACCAGGCAGAGGTGCGCCATTGCTATACGGGTATGTATGGCGCACCAGGTAGAGGTGCGCCATTGTTATATGTATGTATGGTGCACCCCTCCCAGGTGCGCCATTGTTACCCAGCCTCCCCACTACACAGCCTCTCCTCTCCCCGGCCGGCCTGACCCTCCCCCCTGTAGTTACCCTGCTGCTTTCACAGCTAGCGAACGGCGAGAGAGCCGCCTCCTTCCCGTCCCCAGCGAACGACCGGAGCTCTTCCCGAGCGCGACAACTAGGGTTCCAGGCCGCTGCCGCTATAGCCGGCCCTCCGCCGCGGCGCGCCCAGCCGGCCGAACCCTCCGCCGCTACGGCAGCGCCTCCCTCCTTGTCCCTGGAGCAGCCGCCCCCGCCCAGCAACGCCACCGCCCGGAGCTACGCCGGCGACCAGTCCATAGGCAGGTAGCCACCACCGCTCGTTCGTCCTCCCTCCCTCCTCCCTCTAACATCCTCTGTCCGCTCAAAAAATTTCCCCTGATTTCTGCATTGGATGAGCACCTGCGGTAGATCTGATATTGTGAGAACATGATGATGATTATCTCTTGATGAGTACTCGCCGCATGAGTTTTCCCGTGCGTGCTCAAGTCCACTACATGTGAAAGGATTTTTGCTTGGTAGGTGTTTGTGGTAATGCTTGCAGGGGCAGATGCCTACGAATTGTAGTTTGAATCTTCTTCAGATGCTCAAAAAGAGGTTAAGTTGTTTCACCTGCACCGCCTTGACCTGAAACCAAAATGAATTCATTAAGTTATCCTGCTGCTGTTGTTCATATCCTATTGTTGCTGCTACTGCTAGTAGTGTTGCTACTGCTGTTCATATCCTACTGCTGCTGCTGTTCATACCCTTTTATGGATGTCTTCATAATTGATGTTGTTGTTCATATCCTCCTCCTGCTACTCCTACTAGCAGTGCTGCTGTTCATATCTATGCAGGGATTTGTGCCCGTTATCGCCGAAATGTTGATTCATTTCCGTTTCGGCAAAAAACGGGCACTTCTAGGTCAAGAAAATAGCAAAGGTCATGCCGAATTTTTCCTAGAATTTATGTTGCCAGCTAATTATTAGCCATGTGCTTAAGATAGATAGTACGAGGAGCAATGTGCTTAAGATCACCATGGCACTAATTATTAGCCATTTTTTCCTATTTAGAGCGAACATGGCCGACAACGATGAGGCCGGCGGTTCGGGCAAGCCATTCTGGGAGCTGTCCCAGGAGATGGAGGAAGAAACTCACCGCTACGAGGACGCCGTGGAAGACACCGATCCCGACTACACAACCCCTAGTGGCGTCGGGGATGACACCACTGATGGTGCCGCCGGGGATGCCACCACTGATGATGGCAGCGAACGCACAGATGGCAGCCAACCGAAGAGGCAACGGAAGGACCGGCGCCCGAACGTGCTCGGCACCGTCAAGGAGGAATTTACTGAAGTGTCCTCCAGTGGGCATCCAACGGCGCCCAAAGAATTAGTCGGTGGGTACGCGGGACAACTCGGGTGCATTCTCCGGAGCACCGTCTCGATCAACACCGAGAACCTAAGGCATCGTGACCGAGGGAATTTGCGCAACCTCCTCTTCAGGAAGCTGCACGAACGATACAAGTTCCCCGGTGACTTCGCAAACACACGCCTCTCAGGGAATAAAGTGAACAGTGCCGCCCTCACGAAGATGAGCACGGCCTTGGCTATTTGGAGAGCCGCGGTGAAGAGAAGGATTCTAAGAGGTGATAGTTATGAGAAGATCAAGGAGACAAATCCTTCGATCAGCGAAGCTGACTACCTGGAGTTCAAGATCAAGAGCGAGAGCAACGCATCCGCGGAATCAAGTCAGTGGGGGAAAGATATGCGGAACTTGAACTTAGGGGTCCACAAACTCGGTCGCGGCGGTTACAGAGTGGCGGAACCTAAATGGGACAAGGAGGACGCGGAGCGTGCCGAGCAAGGCCTACCGTCCCTCTTCGATAAATACCATGAAAAGCAGACCAGGAACTATGTCAGGGCCCGGTACAAGGTGGACCCGGTAACAAAGGAGCTTACCACGGATCCGAAGGTGAAGGAGCTTGAGCGTGTTCTGGTAAGGAATACACCCCCGCGTAATTAGCTCCATATGGTTGCATTCTAATTAATGAAGCCAAATGTCTAAATGGTTCACGTTCCTTCCGCAGGAAACTGAAAGCAGTAGCGCGGGGTCTCAGAGCTCCCCGTCTGCCCCTTGGGACACCACTTTAAATAGGGCGTTGAACGTAATGAAACACAAGGATAAGTACAGTAAGCCGTCGTCAGCTGGTCGTGTGGCCGGCGAAGGCTTGTCCACGAAATGGTCGGAATACTATAAGGCTGGGCGAAAGGAGAGAAAGACCAGCTCGGAAAGCCAGGAGCGCGAGGTTAAAGAACTCAAGGCAAAAGTGGCGCGGATTCCGGAGATAGTCCAAGAGCAAGTGCGAGACCAACTGGGAGCGACGATCACCGCCATTATGCCTTCCTTGCTTGAGGGGCTGCGGGGGTGGATTGCGGGCGGCCAACAGGGGCCGCCCCCGATTCCCAGCTTCACGGGCAGCAACTCGCACAACGCGCCGGCATTGGTGTCTCCGGCGGAGGCGGCATTGGTGTCTCCGGCGACGGCGCCAGTATTGGAGCTTAATGCACCCGGGTGTGGGAAGAATACGCCGGCCGGCACCTCGGCAGCAAGCGGCCCCTCCGTCACGTGCACGCCCGCCGTTGGCGGTGCCTCGACATTAGCCGAGCTCGACGCCATCACGGTAACTAAGTCTCGGCCGATGACTTCATCTCCTTGCCTTTGACTGGGCATCCCTGATGCCCTACATGTTTTCGCAGGGCGCCGCCAACGTTCCATGCACCCTCCTGCACTTCGTGGACGGCGAGTTGATCGATTCCACGGTAATCCGATGCCACCCACCATGTATAGGGTTCAACTGGTTCGGGTGCTGCGGGGCTGCGACGACTTGTTACCTCCGTATCGACCCCCTGGGGCCGACGAAGATGATGTGATGACCCTCAGCGCCTGCTTAAACTGGTCCATGCTTTGGCCGAAGAGCCAGATTCGTTTGGGGGCGGGGGACACCACCCCACAGACAACACCGCCAGTCGTGCCGGCGCCAAGCCATGGCAAGACCGCCGCAACGCTACCGCCGTCATCTGATCCGGACATGCATATGGCACAGGATCCGGACGACGACGACGATACATTTTCCAACGTCGATAAGTACTTCAACGAACATGGGTACGATGACGAATTCTTGGGGCCTCCTTCTCAAGAACCCAACCCTGCAAAAGACGATCGCGATCTAGCTGGTTCCGCGGAGAAACCCAATTGCAACAGGCGTCGTCTGTTCAGTTCTCAGGAGACGCCTCCAGCTGCCGCCTTCACCGAGACTCAAATAGCCGAGGTGCGAAATATTATCAGCCCCAACACACTCAAGAAGGTGGTCTCTGAGCAGAACTCGATCCCATTACAGCAGAAGAAGCAGAAGGGATGGAAAAGAAAAAATAACAAGGGTGTGAGCCAGCCGGCACCGAGTACGATCCGTGCTCTGGACGGGCCACCAATACCTAAGGATATCTCGAGGAGGGTGCATGTGGCGGGTAGGCCGATGCTACCGACTAATCTGCTCAATGCTGCAACCGGTGCTATGCGGAGTCTGCATGACGGTGTTCTTTCTATGGAGAAGCGGCGTCTCTCCGAGAATGATGTGGCATACCCGGTTTTCGTGGCCAAGGTGCCAGAGGGCAAGGGCTTTGTCGATAGCACCATCGGGCGTATGATCGTCCTGTGGTTTGATGACATCTTCGCTATGTTTAACCTTTATCCGCTCCACTACACCTTCATTCGGCTATTTTCTCTCAGTATGGAGATGCGGATCATTAGAGACAAGACCCCGGACATCGTGATAGTCGACCCCTTCTACATGCGTGCCAAGATCTTGGGCAGCGCTGGGGACCGGCAAGTCGCGAGTTGATACCTCGAAGGCGTCATTCTGGCGAACCCAGATAAGGATAACTTCCTCGTGCCTTACTTTTCTGAGTAAGTCATCCCCTCACCGCCCCGTAACATATGATTTCTTAGATTTCGATCGTTCTTTTTTTTTCTAACATTCCGTGTTTTGTGCAGTGACACACGGTGCACACTCATACTCTTAAGCCCGCAATATTCCATGGCCACGTATTTCGACTCGGACCGTCAGTCGAAGAAAGACTACACAAATATCAAGAAAGTTCTTGATGATGCTCTCCCCGGCTACGCCAAATCTGGAGGCACCTTCAGGAGGCCAATTTGTAGGTACGGCAAGCACGTGTTCACCCATGTAACGACGTTCCCCTGCGTCAAGCAGCCGCCTGGCAGTCAGAAGGATGCCTACTACGCCCTCCATCACATGCGGGCGATCGTACGGAACCATCATCAGCGTATGCTACCAAATAATCTCAAAGAATGGGCCGCATGCTTGTCGGCAATCCAGGACGAGGACATCAGACAAGAATTCTTTCGCATCCAGTCGGAGTTAGCGGAAATCATCTATCAAGATGTCCTTCGTACCTCGGGGCAGTTCTACCTCAACTATCAACCGTCCAACAGTGAAATAGAAACAACGCTACAAATGCAGGCTGACAACGACCGCACATTCATGACCATCACGAAAGACGGCGGCTTCATCCACGCTCCGGTCCCTGAGTCGAGTCGAAAGTATTGATGCTATGTAGTTCTGAAATATCGATTAGCTCATGATGTAATTAAACTTTAATGAACTTGTATGTCTCTTTAGTTTGGACAGTCGTTCAACTTATATGTAATCGATGCTATTTATTAGTAGGACCATGAACCGTGCTATTAATGTGTTGCTTTTCTCTTCCGATCCTTTTGTTGCATACTTATATATTGCTTATATATTATCTATGAATTGCTACTAACGTTTTGTTTGTCTAGTGCATAGAGATGTCGTCGTATGTCGTTTACAAGGGTGAGGTTCCCGGAGTCTACGACGACTGGGAGGAGTGTCGGAGACAGGTTCACCGTTTCAGCGGTAACAGTTACAAAGGGTACACCACTAGGGCGGAGGCGGAAGCTAGATACGCGCGCTATCTAGCGGGAGAGAGGAGGGAGCGGAGGAGGAACCGGATGAAGACCAGTTTCATCGCGATGATGCTCATCGTGACCGCAACTCTCTTCTATGTGATGGTAGTTTAGATGATATCGACTTTGTAATGTGACGACAAACTCGCTACTCGGTCTCGAGACCTAAACTTGTCTAATATTTGAACTTTGTTCGCTATTTCGAATTCCGAGACTAATGTGATGAATTGTATTATGTGTTGTTTATACTTGACTAATTGTGGTGCTGTATTGTACTGTATAAATGGGAGTTTATCTATTTATCAGGTTGAATATTCTGTGCATATTATTCTATGCTGTGTATTGTATTTTGTAATCTGTGCAAATACCAGAAAAGAAAAAAATCTTTGCTTGAATTAATAGTAGTGGCGCACCATCCTGCACTTTAGTGGCGCACCCTGCGAAATATCAGTGGCGCACCTGTATGTATATTAGTGGCGCACCTATAGGGTTACCAGCCCCCCCCCCCCCCCGCAGCTGCATTACTAATGGCGCACTAGAGGAACTATCAATGGCGCACCAGGTGGTGCGCCACTACTATCTGGATTAACAGTGGCGCACCAAGGGTGCGCCATTACTATTTGTTAGTTATGGCGTGTTAATAGTGGCGCACCTATAGTGCGCCACTAATAGGGAAAACAGGTGCGCCACTAATAGGCATTTTTCTAGTAGTGGATTACTGCCTGAAGCTTCCGGAAGGGTATTGCAAGTTGCTCGTCAGTCCAAACACACTCCCCTGTTTCTGGGTCCAAAGTTCCCCCAACCCTGAAGAACAAGTCCTTTAACGATCTGGACAGTGCAATGTCGCTAGTTGGACATTCTTAGCAAGCAGGTCTTGCTCAGCTTTGTCCCACAACGGCCAGGCTTTGTAGTAGCCACCTGACCCCGTGTGATGGTGAAACTTCTTCCTTGCAGCATTTTTCATGTTTGTCAGTGACCATTTCTTACCCTTCTCCGATTTCTTGTAGGCCACAACTTCGGGCCATTGATCTTTTATTTTCTCATATCGACCGACGAATTTCGGAGTCTCCTCTTTCTCGACAAACTTTGTGTTCAACTCTTTCTTCCAGTTCCTGAATAGTTCTGCCATCTTCTTAAGAGCAAACGCCTTGACCTTTCACTCTATAACAGGGTTATTCGGATCCTCCTCTCGCGGTAAGCTGAAATTTGCCATCAGCTCGGTCCAAAGATCATCTTTCAGTCTATCATGGACATAAGAAACTTCAGGGTCCTTATTATTCTTATTCCATTGATGGGTGTTGATCGAGACATGGTCCCTAACAACAACTCCACACTGATGTACAAATGCGTCCTTGGTCCGCTTGGGAGCAATCGGTTGGCCATCTATTGCGACTTCTGTGATCGTGAACCTTTCATCTGGGCGCAACCTTTTCTTCGGGCCTCGTCTCCTTACCTCATCGGACTTTGAAACAGTTGAGGCTCCCTCCTCCGTTCGGTCACCGGAGCCGTGATCATGATCTCCTTCCTCCGCGATTCGGTCACCGGAGCCATGATCATGATCTCCTTCCTGCGACATTCGGTCACCGGAGCCGTCATGATCTCCTTCCTCCACCATTGTTGGATCACCGGAGCCGTCATCCTCTCCTTCCTGATAATCGGAGTCGTTGAGATACGACAAGGGATCACCTCCGACGTGGATTATATCCCCCAACAACTGTTCTTTTTCTAAGTCTCTTTGATCCATAGTTTCTGCAAATATTATACAACGTGGCAATATACTAACATGAGATATATATGCAAATCAATACAAGGCAATGCAACAATACGATCATAGCGCCTCTCAAGCAGGTGGTCGCCGGCGCCGAGTCGACCACGAGGATGCGGGCCGGGCATCGTCGACGTCGAGAACAAATTCTACAACTATTTAAATTCCTACTATTTAATAAACTTTAATAAAGATCATTGCATTTGACAACTATGACAATAATAACATATTTAACAACAATGACACATTTTCTACTTAAGCGATCGTCGGGGACTCCTCCCCGGCGATCCTCGGGGACTCCTCGGGTTCGCTGACTAAAACAACTAAAACTTTTTTACAACTAAAACAACAAATTAATAAAACAAACTAAAACAACTAATAAAACAAACTAAAACAACTAATAAAAATAGTAAAACAAACAAAAAAATAAAATGCGTGCGAGGGCCGGGCCAGGCCAGCGGCGCCGGTGCACGCGGCCGCGGTGGCCGCGGAGGAGGGGGCAGGAGCTCACCTGCGACGACGGGCTCGGGGAGGAGGCGCGGGCGGCGACGATGGGGCTCGGGGAGGTGGTGCGGGCGGCGTCCAGCGTCGGGGGTGGCGACGACGTCGATGAGGACGAGGAGGCGCGCGGGGACGGGCTCGGGGCGGCGGCGAGGAGGCGCGCTGGGACGGGCTCGGGGCGGCGGCGAGGTCAGGCTTGGGGGCGGTGGCGATGACGGGCTCGGGGGCGGCGGTTTGGACAGGCTCGGGGGTGGCGGCGACGATGAGGACGGGCTCGGGGACGGCGGCGACGATGAGGACGGGCTCAGGGGCGGCGGCGAGCTCCGGCAGCCTGGCGGCGTCGGGGCAGGGCGTCGACGTTGGGGCGAATGGGAGAGATTGGGGGAAATTTTGACAAGTCCCGCCTTATATGCGAAAACCTTTGGTCCCGTTTGGTGGCTCCAACCGGGACTAATGCCCACCTTTCGTCCCGGTTGGTGCCACCAACCGGCACCAAAGGTCAATTTCAGCAGCCCAAAGGGCGGGAAGCAGAGACATTTGGTCCCGGTTGGAGCCACCAACCGGGACTAAATGGTGTCATTAGTCCCGGTTGGAGCCACCAACCAGGACGAAAGGGTTGGTCCTGGCTGTGGTGGGAGTTTAGTCCCACCTGCCCAAGCGAGGAGCGCTCGCACTGGTTTATAAGCCCGCCCCTCTCTGCCTTGTTGAGTTCCTCTCAAAGTGAAAATAGATTTCCTTATACGGGAAATTTGACCTGAAATCAAAGTGAATTTCACTCTGATTTCAGGTCGAATTTTCTCTATAAGTGCATCTATGTTCATTTTTGCTATTTTTTATGTTTTTTTGCATATTAAAAGTTCTTAACAAAAAATGCTTTATGAATATTCTTTTTGCTATTAAAGTTTTTAACAAAAATAACTTTTGGAAGATGTCTATCTCGAACCGTATCGTCTATTACAAATAACCTTGGGAAAACACGTCTATTACAAAGGGATTTCAATTTTTTAAACATATTTTAACTCAAGACTTTTTCTGCATTCAATATGCACCATTCAAAGCCACATCATCACTTTTCAACCCTTTTCTGACCTCATTTACTATTTTTCATGCATTTCATGATTTATTTTTAGCTAAAATGACCCTCAACTGAAAAGCACTGCGAATGAACTCTGAAATGGTTGAAAGTTGGCATGGTATCATGATTTCACCCACATAACATGTGCTAAAAAGTTGAGACGGTTACGGCAAAAACTGGATGCACTTCGTGTACAAAGTGAACAATCTCTTTCGAAGTGTCAGGGTTTTGGATGAAAACTCATCAGTTACAAAAGGATTTCAAAATTTTAAACATATTTCAACTCAAGACTTTTTATGCATTCAATATGCACCATTCAAAGCCACATCATCACTTTTCAAACCTTTTCTGACTTCATTTCTATTTTTCATGCATTTCATGATGTATTTGGAGCTAAGATGACCCTGAATTGAAAAGCACTGCAAATGAACTCTGAAATGGTTGAAAGTTGGCATGGTATCATCATATCACTCACATAGCATGTGCTAAAAAGTTCAGAGGGTTACGGCAAAAACTGTATGCACTTCGTGTACAAAATGAAAAATCTCTTTCGAAGTGTCAGGGTTTTGGACGAAAACTCATCAGTTACAAAAGGATTTAAAAATTTTAAACATATTTGAACTCAAGACTTTTTATGCATTCAATATGCACCATTCGAAGCCACATCATCACTTTTCAAACCTTTTCTGACTTCATTTGCTATTTTCCTGCGCATTTCATGATTTATTTTGAGCTAAGATGACCCCCAATTGAAAAGAACTGCAAATGAACTCTGAAATGGTTGAAATTTGGCATGGTATCATCATTTCACCCACATAGCATGTGCTAAAAAGTTGAGAGGGTTACGGCAAAAACTGGATGCACTTCGTGTACAAAATGAACAATCTCTTTCGAAGTATCAGGGTTTCAGACGAAAACTCATCAGTTACAAAAGGCATTTCATCAGAATAGTTGTGGAGAGAAAGTCTTCACTTTTTCTTCGCGTGTGTCCCTTGCTTATTGCGCTGTAACCATGGATAATCTTCATCGTTTAACAGGGTGCTTGGGTCAGCCTTCACTTTGAAGGGAGGAATTTCATGAAACTTTTCATAATCTGCAGACATGTCTGTCTTGCCCTCCAATCCCACGATGTCTCTTTTCCCTGAAAGAACTATGTGGTGCTTTGGCTCATTGTATGATGTATTCGCTTCCTTATCTTTTCTTTTTCTCGGTTTGGTAGACATGTCCTTCACGTAGAAAACCTGCGCCACATCATTGGCTAGGACGAATGGTTCGTCTGTGTACCCAAGATTCTTCAGATCCACTGTTGTCATTCCGTACTGCGGGTTTTCCTGTACCCCGCCTCCTGACAGATTGACCCATTTGCACCGAAACAAAGGGACCTTAAAATCATGTCCATAGTCAAGTTCCCATATGTCCACTATGTAACCATAATATGTGTCATTTCCCCTGTTGGTTGCTGCATCAAAGCGGACACCACTGTTTTGGTTGGTGCTCTTTTGATCTTGGGCGATCGTGTAAAATGTATTCCCATTTATCTCGGACCCTTTGTAAGTCAATATAGTCGAAGATGGTCCCCTGGCCAACGAGTACATCTCATCTGCAACAGTGATGTTACCCATGAGATGTGTTTGCAACCAACTGCCGAAAGTCCTGATGTGTTCACATGTAATCCAGTCGTCACACAGCTCCGGGTGTTTGGAGCGCAGAATATTCTCGTGTTCATTGACATACGGGGTCACCAAGGTAGAATTCTGTAGAACAGTGTAGTGTGCTTGAGACCAAGAATGCCCGTCCCTACATATTATTGAATTCGCTCCTAGTGTGCCTTTTCCAGTCAGTCTCCCCTCATACCGCGATTGAGGGAGACCAATCGGCTTAAGGTCAGGAATAAAGTCAACACAAAACCCAATGCTTTCCTCTGTTTGATGGCCCATGGAGATGCTTCCTTCTGGCCTAGCATGGTTACGAACATATTTCTTTAAGACTCCCATGAACCTCTCAAAGGGGAACATGTTGTGTAGAAATACAGGGCCCAGAATGCCAATCTCGTCGACTAGATGAACTAGGACGTGCGTCATGATATTGAAGAAGGATGGTGGGAACACCAGCTCGAAACTGACAAGACATTGCACCAAATCACTCTTTAACCTTGGTAGGATTTCTGGATCGATTACCTTCTGAGAGATTGCATTGAGGAATGCACATAGCTTCACAATGGCTAATCGAACGTTTTCCGGTAGAAGCCCCCTCAATGCAACCAGAAGCAGTTGCGTCATAATCACGTGGCAGTCATGGGACTTTAGGTTCTGGAACTTTTTCTCTGCCATATTTATTATTCCCTTTATATTCTACGAGAAGCCAGACGGGACCTTCATACTGAGCAGGCATTCAAAGAAGATTTCCTTCTCTTCTTTGGTAAGAGCGTAGCTGGCAGGACCTTCATACTGCTTTCGATGCATGCCGTCTTTTTCGTGCGCACGTTGCTGGTCCTCCCGTGCCTCTGGTGTATCTTTTGTCTTCCCATACACTCCCAAGAAGCCTAGCAGGTTCACGCAAAGATTCTTCATCACGTGCATCACGTCGATTGCAGAGCGGACCTCTAGGTCTTTCTAATAGGGTAGGTCCCAAAATATAGATTTCTTCTTCCACATGGGTGCGCGTCCCTCAGCGTCATTCGGAACAGATAGTCCGCTAGGACCTTTTCCAAAGATTACTTGTAAATCATTGACCATATCAAGTATGTGATCACCAGTACGGAGGGCGGGCTTCTTCCGGTGATCTGCCTCACCTTTGAAATGCTTTCCTTTCTTTCGACATTGATGGTTGGTCGGAAGAAATCGACGATGCCCCAAGTACACATTCTTCCTGCATTTGTCCAAATATATACTATCGGTGTCATCTAAACAGTGCGTGCATGCATGGTATTGCTTGTTTGTCTGTCCTGAAAGGTTACTGAGAGAAGGCCAATCATTGATGGTTACAAACAGCAACGCATATAGGTCAAATTCCTCCTGTTCGTTCTCATCCCACACACGTACACCTTTTCCATTCCACGGTTGTAAAAGTTCATCAACTAATGGCCTTAGGTACACATCAATGTCATTGCCGGGTTGCTTAGGACCTTGGATGAGCACTGGCATCATAATGAACTTCCGCTTCATGCACAACCAAGTAGGAAGGTTATACATACATAGAGTCACAGGCCATGTGCTATGCTTGCTGCTCTAATCCCCAAAAGGATTAACGCCATCTGCACTTAAACCAAACCATACGTTCCTTGGGTCACCTGTAAAGTCCCCCCACTTTCTCTCGATCTTTCTCCACTGCGACCCATCACCGGGTGCTCTCAACTTCCCGTCTTTCTTACGGTCTTCCTTGTGCCATCGCATCAACTTGGCATGCTCTTTGTTTCTGAACAAATGTTTCAACCGTGGTATTATAGGAGCATATAACATCACCTTGGCAGGAACCCTCTTCCCGGTGCGCTGGCCCTCAACATCACCAGGGTCATCTCGTCTGATCTTATACCGCAATGCATAGCATACCGGGCATGCGTTCAAATCCTCGTACGCACCGCGGTAGACGATGCAATCATTAGGGCATGCATGCATCTTCTGCACCTCCAATCCTAGAGGGCAGCCAACCATCTTTGCTTCGTATGTACTGTCGGGCAATTCGTTGTCCTTTGGAAGCTTATTCTTCATTATTTTCAGCACCTTTTCAAATGCCTTGTCAGATACACCATTCTCTGCCTTCCATTGCAGCAATTCCAGTGTGGTACCGAGCTTTATGTTGTCATCTTCGCAATTTGGGTACAACCCTTTTTTGTGATCCTCTAACATGCGATCGAACTTCAACTTCTCCCTTTCACTTCGGCATTGTTTCTTTGCATCAACAATGACCCGGCGAAGATCATCATCGGGCACATCGTCTGGTTCTTCCTCTTGATCTTCAGCTTCCCCCCATTGCAGCATCACCGTATTCAGGGGGCGGATAGTTTTCATCATCCTCTTCTTCTTCATTGTCTTCCATCATAACCCCTCTTTCTCCGTGCTTGGTCCAAACATTATAGTGTGGCATGAAACCCTTCTCAAGCAGGTGGACGTGAAGGGTTCTCGAGTTAGAGTAATCCTTCGTATTCCCACAGATAGTACATGGACAATACATAAAACCATTCTGCTTGGTTGCCTCAGCCACTTCGAGAAAATTATGCAGGCCCTTAATGTACTCGGAGGTCCGTCGGTCACCGTACATCCATTGCCGGTTCATCTGCGTGCATTATATAATTAAGTGTATCAAAAACCATTACAAAACATCAGGAATAGAGAAGTGACCAAATTAATAGAAGTTCATCATCACATTAAAATCAAAGTATAGTAGTGACCAAAATAAATACATAAAATTCATACTTCTAGAGCATTTGAAATGAGCTAAACTAGCAGTGAGAGATAAAACGATGAAGTCGGTAACCTTTTATTAGAACACTTGTGTAGTTGGTGCACCGCCAAACCTAAACAAATCTTAGGGAAAATCTAGCTTGGAGGTCGAGCTTGGAGAGGAGAAAACTTAAGTGTGGCTGCGGCATTTCATCGAACACCTCATGTGCATAGGAGGTGAGAATAGAGAGCAACACACCTCCCAAACGCCGCCCGGCCAAAAAACAGAGGAGTGAGCGGGCAGGGGCGAGCATATATATAGGCGTTGTATAAGTCCCGGTTGGTGGCTAGCACCGGGACTAAAGGTGAATCTTTTGTCCCGGTTCCAGCCACCAACCGGGACTAAAGGGTCGCGAGGCCCTTTAGTCCCGGTTCGTGTCTGGAACCGGGACTAAAGGTGTCACACGAACCGGGACTGGTTCCAGCCGAGGACCGGCCGGTGCCCTGGCCTCACGAACCGGGACTGATGCACCCATCAGTCCCGGTTCGTAACACGACCGGGAGAATGCAATGTTCTGGCCCGTTTCAAAGCCCTGTTTTCTACTAGTGGTAATGACCACTAGTGGAAAATGGGGCTTTAGTCTCGGTTGGCAACGGCCTTTAGTCCCGGGTCACCAACCGGGACTACAAAACTGGGACTAAAGGCCCCCACCCTTTAGTCCCAGTTTGCCATAACTCGGGACTAAAGCCCTCCACGTGGCCACTTGCGTGTGCTGGGGGCTGGAAGACCTTTAGTCCCGGTTGGTGACCTATGGTTCATTTTTCCTTTTCATTTTGTGTTTTCCATTCAATTCTTTTTCATTTCAAACATATTTTACGTTACTACATACTACACACGTTGATGCATATATAATATAATTTCTTATACGACCATACACACATATATATATATATACAATTTGGTATATACAATTTCTCCTACAATTTGGAGATCATTACATGCAGGCATTAGCGGCAATGGTATTCTCTGCTTTCAGATATGACCCCCGTAAGCAAAAATCCCGCAGTTTCCTCTTGAATTGCTCGTAGGCGGTTCCTGGTGGGAGCTTCTCCCGCATGTCTTCCATCTTTAAAGAAGGAGATCAATATGAATATATTAGTTGTGTGTATATATATATATTAGATCGTCATAAAAAAATTGTTAATAGTGTTTACGTACCTTAAGTTGTCTTACATCTGTGCGCCATTCACTCGCCATGCGAATGTTCTCGCAAACGTAGTATGCACATAAATTAGTCCCCTGTTTCTGCATCATGCACTTTGCGAGAATAAAATTCAATCAGATAATAATCAAGCATGATAATGGTATTGAAACTATAATTAAAGAGATGCGCGGACCTAGCTAGTACTACTTAATTACCTTGGTCTGTCGCCAATGCAGCTTCGGTTTCCACTGACCGACAACTTCATTGATGAACCGTTTCCAAACCCTGCCCGACAAAGAAAATGAATAAAGGAGTTATTAATTACTTGATATCAGGAAATGAATGAAAGAGGCCGATATAGTGCGATAATGATTGAAATTACTTGTCGAGCATCAACACCACACTGGAGTATTCTCGAGGGTCTTTAGCTAGTAAGTCCAGGGTTTCAACAATTCCATCGTCAACTTTAATGATTAGTAGGATCTAGTGGTACACCATCAACTACACTTAACATCGAGTAAGCAAAATAGAATCTGTAGTACAAGACAGTAACACCCACTAAAGTTGTAAGGAAATAGTATTTCTGCTCTGGTATTTTGTGACTTTAAAAACCTTAGCAAGTTATCCTCTGAGTCTTTCGGGTGGTTTTGTATCATTTTCTCATTAACGATATATGGGTCAACAAACCCAATGCCATAGATTTTGTCTCTTTTGCATTCGAGAATCTTCATTCTACATAATAGTGTGCAAAAGAATATAGTGAGAATAATTACAGGCAATGAACGAGCTGAGCTAGAGACTTAAATTACAGAAAGAAATCACTTACAGATAGTAGGAACTGACGATAGATTTGTCAGGTGAGTCTTGATTGTATAATTGAAAAATTTCTGGTAAATCAATGAATAACTCGTTTTCATAGAAGTAATGCTCTTCCTTGACTTTCACCATGAGCATCACTCGCCCTTTCTTTACTTCTTCCATGTACCACTCATACAATCTTAGCATTTGTGTTGATAGATCCCGGACCTGCTCAGGTCTGACCAGAGTACTCCCGGGGACATATTGCCATGCTACATCAGCCATGGGGATTTCCTCGGTGCATAGGAGTTGATCAACACTAAGACCAATGTTGCTAGCAGCGTCAGTTACCTTGAGTGGGGGGGGGGGGTCGATTGCATTGCCTGTTCTCCGAGCTGGGGAACTATTTTCCCGCTTTTATTACTACTTCCACGTCACGACTGATGCATTTGTTCCTTATATGGCTTCATAATAGAGCGGTCATAGTCTGATGGCCTAGTCTCCACATGTGCCGGGGGTCGCTCAAGAAATTTCACAAAGTGCTCTACGGTTTTCATTGGTATTTCCTCCTTTGGCGGTGGGGGCGTTTTCGGTGCAACATGGGACTTCACTTCGGAAACCACAAACGTTTTGCTTTCCTCATCAGTTATCGCGTAAGCTAACTTCTTTTTGGCAGCAGGCTCGTCGTTGCCTTTCTTATTTTTAGCTTTATTCCGAATAGGAATAGTCGACGGAGCGGTGGTCTGCCGCTTTTGGCACTGCTGGGACATAGGGAGTGGAGTCGGCTGACGCGGCGGAGATCGATATAGACTCGAGCTGCCCTCCATCTCGAGGTGGGGTGGACTTAGAGGTGTATTGCTACCCGGAGTAGTCGGTGGCCTTGGCGTCGAGTTTGGAAACACGATGCATTCCTTTCTCCATACAATGACACCATGTATGACTTCTCCCAGTGTGTGCTCCCCATCACCTCCAGGAATGTCAAGCTCTTGTGAGTTGTATCCCGGCAGAACTTCATCCACCCCGACACGAGAATGGCCAGCTAGAATCGGATTGCCATGGATGGTTGCTTCATGTGCATTCGGTAAAGCAACGCCGACCGCCACCTTCATGGATATGTTCTTCATTTTTTGGTGTACCTCACAATTTGTCCTCTCTTTGATATCATCCAAGGGGTAGCGAGCCAGTAGTGCATCATCGGCCCGGGCCCCCCGTTGAACCCATGCTACTTTTCTGCATAGATGGGACGGTACTATCCAATGTTGGATCTGTTTACTCCTGCCGCGGAGATGCCCTTTGCTGGCTAATTGTGTCCAGTTGCTCCTGTTGCCGCTTTAAGATGCGTTCCAACTCCTCGCCCTTTGTTTCTATCTTCTGAAACCGGTCTGCATCCTGCTTCTTTTTTATCTGATGGCTTCTATAAGTGTCGTTCCACTCCAAAAACCCCTAAACCCACGGAACAACGCCTTTGCCTCGTGTTCGTCCTCCATGTTCAGGATTCTTGAGGGTGCGTGTAAGCTCGTCGTTCTCTCTCTCGGGCTGGAACACCCCATTTTGAGCATCTTCTATTGCTTGAAGTAAATCGTTCGAGGCTATTTTAAGATCTGCCTTTACAATAATCTACCATGTGGCTGGGTCCAACTTTCCCTCATGCGCATAAAACCAATTCTTGGACCTCTCGGGCCATTCCGCTGTAGCTGTGGAATGACCCCTTCTGCAAGCATCTTGGCCTCAGATGCTTCCCACTTAGGCACGCCTATCTTGTAGCGAACAATCCCTAGAACATGGTGATACTTCTTTTTCCCATCATTTATCTTATTTTTTCTTGACCTTTCCAGAGCTTCAGCCAAGTCCTTGTACTCCACAAATGCGTCCCAGTGATCTTTTATCTTCTCTAGTGCTCCAGTGAATACTGCAGTCTTCCTTTTTGTCTTGATGTAGTCATTGTATAATCATTTCTTCCAGCTCTGGAATTGTGTGTCCATCTTCTGAAGAGCAAACTGCTTGACTTTCAACCATTGGCCATCTGTGAAACCCTTTGGTAGGTTGAAATTTGACATGAGCGTATCCCAAAGAAAAAAATTCGATATTTCATCGACATAACTAACTCCTCGATCTACCTTTGGCTTATTCCATTCTCGAATGGTGATCGGGATGTTGTCCCTAACGATAAATCCGCATTGATTTATAAATTTACGGGCATGCTTTTCAGGAGCAATCGGTTCGCCATCTTCTGCGACTTCATCGATGTTGAACATTATGTCATCGGCCAACTTTTTGGCCCGACCTCTTACCCTTCTAGGAGATTGGCTCGATACGGAGGGCTAAAAGAAGCAAGATTCGTTAATATATATATACGAATCAATTAATACATCTAATGATCACCAGAGGCTTAATATATATACCTCGCCGGACTTTGTTAATTGTCTAACATTTTCTTCGCCATCGTTGTTTGTTTGCCCTTCATCTATTGGTTCTTTCTCAAGTCCCTCACCGGAGTCGTTCAGATTTCTTAGTCGTCATCTTGTTCATTCTCTTGGTTTTGGGAGGAGCGTATGATGTCGAAGATGTCATCTTCATGGTTTGTGACACTATCGTCCATAGCTTAACTAATCCATAAGAAAGATAAAACAATTTAGTATTTAAATTAGAATGCGTTCATTTAACAGCCGTCTATCTAACCCGCATCCATTTAACATCCATCTATCTAACATTTCTATTCATCCATTATTCTAGCATACATCAATATAACATCTATCCAGTCAGATTCCTCGGACTACTTCACCATTTCTCATTATCCAGTCAGATTCCTCCTCCCTAGCCAAGTGCCTACGACAAAGCACCCAACGCAGGCCTCTAATCTATTTTTTCTTTACCTCATCTCAAATGAATTTATGTCTCTCTACTAAGCAAACAAAAATTGTTTACAATGGTCATGAAAAAATAACACAATACATTTTCTAAATTTTTCCGAGTGAAAAAAACTTAGGTCATCACATCACATACAACATTGACACTTAAATTTTTTAGCAAGATCATCATGATCAAGTAACCACTCATCATAATCTTAATTTTAGTCACCACATCACATAACGCATTGACACTTCAAACTAGGGAAATAATCATAGTGCTAATAACATCTACTGAAGATTTTATATCAACATCCATCCATCCATTCATCTATCACTAATTTGATCAACATCCATTCATCAATATTTTACAAACTAAATTTCTAAAAAAATTGACGAACATTCCATCCATCCATCCATCTATGAATCTACAAACATCCATACCAATAAGTGCAAAATAATGAAAATAATTTATGTTGCAAAATAATGTATACACTTACTAACAGTATGTTTCCACCAATAAGTGCTAGAATTATATAACAAATAAATTTGTATTATCATATTTAACAACAATAACATGTTATCATTTTTTTCTAAGTTTCGGCAGCCTTCCTGGGATCACCAGGAGCACGCCGGTGCAACGAGGGCAACCGGAGGGGTCGGGAGCACGGAGCTCACCGGCCATGGCGGCGGCCGGAGCTTGGAGCTTGCGAGGCAGCGACTATGGCTAGGGAACGGCGGAGGGGGGCAAGGGAGAAAGAGCAGGGGCTCATGGAGAGGCTGCTGGTGCCGACGTCGAGGCCGGGGAAGCTCTGGTGGCGGCGAATCGAAGCACGGCAACTGGCGGTCGTGGTTGGGGAAGGAGCGCCAGACAAGAGAGGCTCGGGCGGTGGAGGGGCGCTGGCGCCAGGCTGGAGAGGCTCGGGCGGTGGAGGGGCGAGGGAGGCACAGAGGCTACGTGATGGGCGGTGCAGATCGCCGGAGAAATTGGGCAGCCTGGCGGCGTCGAACTAATCCTTCTCCCGGGCGGTGGCTGGCACTGGGACATCTGGCGGAGTTATATACACAAGACCTTTAATTAGTCTCGGTTCCAGCCACGAATCGGGACTAAAGGACCTTTTGTCCCAGATCCAGCCACGAACTGGGACACAAGACCTTTACTATGATCATTCAAGGTATAATCTTGCATAGGCATTACATATGTGATATGTAGATCATTATCCAACTACATCTTCAACTAATACTCCACCCCAAGCCTACTATCCGAAATTAATTTTGTAAGAAATAAAGCATTGCAATAAGTATGATGGCAACATGTAGATAATTAAACTATCATCGAAGTGATAAAGAAACTATAATTTTATTCTTAGTGGCAACAATACAATACATGTCCAATCCCTTATTGTCAGTGGGATCAAATTCACAGCAAGATTGAACTCACTACCATGCACAAATCTCTATGAAGAACTACCTACCAATCATTGCCAGAGACAACAAATAGACTGGAAATCATACAAAGGTGCATCAAAGAAACTTCATAAGATTCAATATAATTCAATGGACTGATACGTCTCCGTCGTATCTATAATTTTTGATTGTTTCATGCCAATATTCTACAACTTTCATATACTTTTGGCAACTTTTTATACTATTTTTGGGACTAACATATTGAGCCAGTACCCAGTGTCAGTTCTTGTTTGTTGCATGTTTTTTGTTTCGCAGAAAATCCATATCAAACGAAGTCCAAACGAGATAAAAACTTATGGAGATTTCTTTTGGAATATATGTGAATTTTGGGAAGTGAAATCAACAGAAGGCGTTGACCGAGGGGCCCACAAGCCAGGGGGGCGCGCCCTGGGGGGTAGGGCGCGCCAGGCTGGCTTGTGGACACCCCGTAAGGTGGTTGGTGCCCTTCTTTCTCCGCAAGAAAGCTAATATCCGGATAAAAATCGTGTTAAAATTTCAACCCAATCGGAGTTACGGATCTCCGGGAATATAAGAAATGGTGAAAGGCCAGAATCTGGGAATGCAGAAACAGAAGGAAACAGAGAGAGATATCCAATCTCGGAGGGGCTCTAGCCCCTCCACCGCCATGGAAGCCAAGGACCAGAGGGGAAACCCTCCTCCCATCTAGGGGGGAGGCCAAGGAAGAAGAAGAAGAAGTAGGGGGGCTCTCTCCCCCTCTCTCCCGGTGGCACCGGAATGCCGTCGGGGCCATCATCGTGACGGCGATCTACACCAACAACTTCGCCGCCGTCATCACCAACTCTCCCCCCCTCTATGCAGCGGTGTAACACCCCTTCTCCCCGCTGTAATCTATACTTAAACATGGTGCTCAACGCTATATATTATTTCCCAATGATGTATGGCTATCCTATGATGTTTGAGTATATCCGTTTTGTCCTATGGGTTGATTGATGATCATGATTGGTTTGAGTTGCATGTTTTATTATTGGTGTTGTCCTATGGTGCTCTCCATGTCGCGCAAGCGTGAGGGATCCTCGCTGTAGGGTGTTGCAATGTGTTCATGATTTGCCTATGGTGGGTTGCTTGAGTGACAGAAGCATAAACCCGAGTAGGTGGGTTGTTGCATATGGGAATAAAGAGGACTTGATACCCTATAATGCTATGGTTGGGTTTTACCTTAATGATCTTTAGTAGTTGCGGATGCTTGCTAGAGTTCCAATCATAAGTGCATATGATCCAAGTAGAGAAAGTATGTTAGCTTATGCCTCTCCCTCATATAAAATTGCAATAATGATTACCGGTCTAGTTATCGATTGCCTAGGGACAAATAACTTTCTTGTGACAAAAAGCTCTCTACTAAGACTAACTTAGTTGTTTCTTTATCTAAGCAGTCCCTAGTTTTTATTTACATGCTCTTTATTATCTTGCAAACCTATCCTATCACACCTACAAAGTACTTCTAGTTTCATACTTGTTCTAGGTAAAGCTAACGTTAAGCGTGCATAGAGTTGTATCGGTGGTCGATAGAACTTGAGGGAATATTTGTTCTACCTTTAGCTCCTCATTGGGTTCGACACTCTTACTTATCGAGAAAGGCTACAATTGATCCCCTATACTTGTGGGTTATCATGGGCCATCTAATAATAAAGTGACAATTCATCATATCCTAACAAACAGAACCACCGATTACATCTTATGATGCCGATCATGTGAGGCACCTCATGAGAACTATGTATTGAATCACTTGAGAGAGAGGATGCCATCTAGCTATGGCCATCAACCCTAACGTCCTAAGGAAACTACTCACACATGTTCTTGATGGCAGCAGGGTAGATGAGATGGCTTCAGTAATAGATTCACCCTTCGGTAGGATGTCAGAACATGCCCACATATTAGATCTGCCCGGAAAAGAAGGTTGCGGCGGCGGAAAAAAATCGCAAAAAAAATGGTACGGAGTTCTCGGAAAATATGGGATTTATGGGCAAAGGAATCAACGTAAGGCGGTGCCAGGGGACCCACACAGCCACTCCATGAAGGTTGGCCCCTGGTGGCATAGCTTGGCCGCGTGGGGGCGAGGGGTGGCACCTGTCCTCTCCCGTCACGTTTTGGAATCTTCTATACTTGGAAAAAATCACCCTAAGTCCCTATGGTATTTTGAGTTCCGTAGATATTGAATTCTGAGAAGTAAAAAGCATGCACAAAATGACAGCTAGCTTTGTGCACTGAATTAATAGGTCAGTCTAGAAAAAATTCTATAAAAAGTATTCAAAAGGGATATTATAATAGCATGAAATTAAAAATTTAAAAATATAGATATGTTTGAGATGTATTAGTACCATAAATATCTTAGAGTCCAATCGCACCAGTAACGTACACAATTTGTCATGGCTAATGTACACTTTTCTTCCACGTCGAATACATAGTTTTCATGTCGGCGGACCACCAAAACAATGTTGTTCTTCATCCTCTCGCCTCGTGTTCTTGGATCCTTTGTCGTCGCCATTGTTAGCTAGCCCCTGTTACGTCCAAAACGTATCTACTTTTCCAAATGCTTTTGCTCTTGTTTTGTACTCTAATTTGCACAATTTCAATGGAACTAACCCGGATTGTCACTGTTTTAAGCAGGACTACTATGGTGTTATTTTTGTGCATAAATAAAAGTTCTTGGAATCGGACGAAAATTTACGGAGATTGTTTATTGAATAAATAAATAAAATACTTCAACGACGACCAACTGGAGAGAGGCCACCTGCTTCGCACAAGGCAACAGGGCGCGGCCACCCCCTGGTCGCGCACTGATGTCTTTTGGGGCCCATAGGCGGCCCTCTGACCTAATTCAAAGCATAAAAATTCCATTTCCCTGAGAAAAATGAGAGAAGATTTCATCACATTTTACGATACTAAGCCACCCCCACCTCCTGTTCTTCCTTGGGACGGCTAATCTGGAGTCCGTTTGGGGCTCCGGAGAGGGGGATTCGTCGCCATTGTCATCATCAACCCTTCTTCATCGACAACTCTATGATGTTCACCACTAGGAGAGATTCCTTCATAGGCTTGTTGGACGGTGATGGAGTTGGATGAGATTTATATTGTAATCGAGTCAATTTGGTAGGGCTTGATCCCTAGTATCCACTATGTTCTGAAATTGAAGTTGCTATGACTTTGGTATGCTTAATTCTTGTCACTAGGGCCCGACTGCCATGATTTCAAATCTCAACCTATTATGTTTTCATGAATATAAGAGTGTTTTGGATACTATCTATAAGTTGTATGCACCTATTATGTGTTATGATCCGTAGCCCCCAAAGTATCAATAATGGGGACCACCTCCGGTGATGACCGTAGTATCAGGAGTTCATTTATTCACCATGTGTTAATGCTTTCTTCCGGTTGTCTATTAAAAGGATGCCTTAATATCCCTTAGATTTCCTTATGGACCCGGCTGCCATGGGAGGGTAGGACAAAAGATGTCATGCGGGTTCTTATTATAAGCACGTATGACTATATACGGAATACATACCTACATTATATTGATGAATTGGAGCTAGTTCTGTGTCGCTCTAGGTTGTGATTGTTACATGATGAATGTCATACAAATATACAAGCATCCACCGTTGATCCAATGCCTATGCTTTACACATATTGTCTTTGCTAAGTTACTACTATGAGTGTTACTAGTACTACTATTACTACTACTATCAAACTACCACATTACTTTGCTACTAAACACTTTGCCATAGATACTTAGTTTTCCAGGTGTGGTTTAATTTACAACTCAACTACTAAGGCTTATAAATATTCTTTGGCTCCCTTGCTGTCGACTCAACAAATTTGGGTGAAATACTACCCTCTAAGACTGTCTCGATCACCTATAGTTATGGGTCATCAGACCCCTCTTGTTTTGGCATTCTTTTTGCAGTGTATACAAGAAGGCATAATTAATACTGCTCACCGCATCAGTGCATGAATCTATTAAATCGAGAAACATGTCTTTACACATGAGCATTCATATTGATACATTCCTGTGGATTGGGTATTTGTATTGAAATGTGTTATTCATGGTCGTTACATCAACATGGTGCATTGTGTTGTATGAAGGTGTTAATACGTCCAAAATAATCATGTCTTCTTCTATCTTTATGATGTCTATTCATGTCATTTTCACCGGAAATTCATAGGTGCGTACACCTTCCCGGCCAGGCCTCAATGCAGTATTTTCTCATGGTACACAAACTCGTTTGACTCCTTATAGTTCCCTACATGATTTTAAGTTTTAGCTTCTGAAACTTACTGAGTTTATCATTCATTCCTACCAAGTTTTATCATGTGAAACGTAGTGAAGTTGTTAAAATGTGGTATAACATTCAAAAGTGGTTTTATTTCAGTGCACTCATCACTAGAACCCAATATGCAAACGAAACATAAACTGGACTTTTGGTTCAAAAGATATAGCGGATTCAAATTGGAAGTCCAAAGAAAAAGCATGAGATGGGGTGGTGCCCCAACACGTGTGTTCCACCATGTATCTTTTTTATCAGTTGCATCACTTAGTTTCCAATTTTACTGATAGTCATGACAGTTTATATCATCTCCCTTTTGCACAAAAGTCAAAGAACAACGAAAATAAATAGAAAAATCCCAAACATAAAAGAATAGGAAGATAAAGAAAGTCATACAGAAAGTACACTCATGTGGTGTAGCTAGAGGGCACGAAAGGGTTCGTAAGGCCCACCAGTCGCTCCACCCATCTCATCCAACCGTTATCACCACCATTTTGACCCTAGATTGCATCCATCATAAGGATTTCATTTATTGGTGTACTTATAGACGAACGGAGGAGGATGAGCCACCGACAAAGAAAAATTCTTTTGGCCAGGATACGGCTCGACTCTCTTATCTTGAAAGTCCACAATAGATTGCCACTGATTGGTTTGTACCCATGGTAATAGATCCAATCCACATATCCTTCAAGATGATACCATAATACATGAATAGTCTATCAAGAATATAGAGGTTGTGTAGTAGCATGTATGTCAATATCTCCCTCATTTGCTTGGACCTAGGATGGTTTTGTGATTTCATAGAATAGTACCATTATGGGTATGCAATATATACATCTTAATTTGTTCTAACAAGGATGTGTAATGATGATAGTTACATCTAGGTCCTGTCATTGGGTGGTATACACTTTATAAATATATTGGACGAGCGTCCATTAATTGCTCTGTCATGCTCTAATTTGGGATGTTATATTATGTGCATCTATTAATGTATTTGCATTGGCATAGGGTTTCGTGGACTTGGTTTGGTCCTCATTTTTTGTAATCTGTAAAAGCCCAAAGATGGACACAGTTGTGTGAGAAAATCTATGAGATCTTTCCTTTTGCGGTTATCACCAGTAGTGCAAGCCATCATCTTTGCTGGTTATCCAACACCATAAAGAGCATAGGAGAGATAGAGAGAGAGAGAGGACTTCATTTATGGGTGTATTTATAGAGGAACAGAGGAGGACGATCCTCCGACAAAGAAAACAAATCCGCAAGGCAAAAATAGTGCCCAACTCTCTCCTCCAGCAAAATCAACGATAAATTGCCAAGGATTGGTTTGTACCCATGATAATTGGATCTAATCCACATATCTTCCACAATTATCCCATAATGTGTGAGTTCTCTATCAAGGCTACAGAGGTTGTGTAGTGGTATATATATCAATTTCTCCATCATTTGCTTGTTCCTAACATTGTTTTGTGATTTCACTGAAGTAGTACCATTATGGGTATGGTGTGGATACATCTTAATTTGTTCAAACAAGGATGTGTGATTATGATAGTTACATCTTGATCCTATCATTGAGTGGTACACACTTAATAAATACATTGTATGAGCATCCAACAATGACTCCGTCATGCCCTAATCTAGGATGTTATATTATGTCACTAGTGCAGAAAAGCCTAGCTATGGCGTGCCAAAAAGGAGCTTTCTGGCGTGGACACCCAACGCCACCATTATGGCACCAATGTTAGAAAAATAGTGTTGGCGTTGTACCTACGCCAACAGTATTTTGGAGGGTAATGGTTTGCCACATGCCTAACATCAGTAGTAATATTCATCAGTAGTGACATTCCATGTTGTCGCCATGCTAGTAATTTGATTTTCATATTTGAAATAAAAGTTGTACATTAGCGATCCCAACGAAAATGACAACATAATCCAGTTTAAGAACAATAATTAAATCAACTTTAAAAGACCCAATAACAGTATTTAAGTTCAACAATGCATCTATTGATATAGTTCTACAAAGCAGGCAAAGTAACACATGAATGTACAAGTTCGAACAAATAGAGGTGATAATAACATGAGATCTTCCATGCATGCCAACTAGCTAACTAGTCTTTTCGGCAGGCGGGCTCAGTGTCATAGTCCGGAGTAAGTGAACCATCATCGCTGCCAGCAGGCCTATAGTAGACCATGATCTCATCATGATCGTAGTCAAGGTAGAATGGAGCTCTCTCCCCAGCTTCCATCCGGTAAGAAGTTGCAAGGGCTATCCAACCAGGTCAACCGAAAAATGTGCGGTTTTCCTCGTTGGTGAAAAGGTAATTGAATTTTTGGGTCGTCAACATCTTCATGAGGATGCACTTGAATGTTATGGTGGCATCAACAGGAACTCAAAACTTCTCTAAGATATAACGCCTTACCCCGCAAGGGATGACCTGAGCAGAATTGGAAGAAATAACTAGCTAGTTAGACAATTTTATGCACAACCGTATACATCAGATGAAACTCAATCAGAACATGTTCAACTAAAACATACCGTCCTAGTGAGGAAGTAATTTAGAAGATCTATGACGAACTTCTTATCCCTTTATCATGTTGCTACTTGTAAGTTGCTTTGGGATTTTCCCCGAAGAGGAGAGGAGATGCAGCACAGTAGAGATAAGTCTTTTCCACAGTGAGAACCAAGGTTATTGAACCAATAGGAGAACCAAGCAAACTCCCTTCGACATCCCCTACACACATGAAACCAAACACTTGCACCCAACCCGGGCAAGAGCGTTGTCAAGCCCCTTGAACTCGCCACATGCAAGGATTAAATCTTGATAGAGATAGATAATGCAAATAACAAAAGTAAAAACAAATAATAAAAGGCAGCGATATATTTTTAGGGTTTTAGTATTTATGATTAAGTAGACCTGGGGGGCATAGTTTTCGCTAGAGGCTTCTCTCTTGAATGTAGCATACGGTGGGTACACAAATTACTGTTGGGAAATTGACAGAATAGCGCATAGTTATGACATGTTATTCACGGCAATGATCATGTATATAGGCATCACGTCCATAAACAAATAGACCGAAACGATTCTGCATCTACTACTATTACTCCACTTTGAGAGCGCTTCTATGCTTGCCTCTCTAGGTATTAAGTTCATGACAAACAAGGTAATGCTTGGAGCAAGGTGACATAATGTAGAGAAAGTAAGACAAGCAATATGTTCAGACCTCATCGTTTTATCCTTAATGGCAATAATACAAATACTTGTCTTGTCACCTTCTATCACTGGGATATAGAGCACCGCAAGATTGAACCCATTACAATGCACCACTCCCACTAAAGATAAATCAATCTAGTTGGCCAAACCAAACCGATAGATCGGAGAGAATTACGAAGCTATAACAATCATGCATAATAGAATTCAGAGAAGACTCAATTACTTTCAATGAATAATATGATCATAAACCCACAATTCATCGGATCCCAACAGACATACCACAAAAGGAGATTACATAGGATAGATCACCGCGAGAATCACGATGAACGTGGTATTGAAGATCAAAGAGAGAGAAAAATCCATCTAGGTACTAGCTTTAGACTCGTAGGTCTGTGGTGGACTACTCACGCGCATCATCATGTAGGCAGCAAGGTTGATCTAGATGGCCTTCATTATCGATTCCTCCTCCGACATAGTACCAGAAAAGGTCTCTAGATGGGATCGCGGTGGATTAGAGACTTGCGGCGGGGAAAAAATGTTTCAGGTGGCTCTCTATTGGTTTCCCTATTTTAGAGAATTTATGGAGGTGAAATTAGGCAACACGGAGCCACGAGGGGTCCACAAGGAAACATGGCGCACCCTGTTGCCTTGCCGTCTCCTCGCTTCGCGTCTGGTCTCCTCTTGAAGATTCCAAAGTCTCTTTTGTCCAGAAAAAAATTGTCAAAAAGTTTCGTAGCGTTTGGACTCGTTTGGTACTCATTTGCCGGAAAACCAAAAACAGGCAGAAAACAACAACTGGCACTAGGCGCTAGTTTAATAGGTTAGTTCCCAAAAATGGTATAAAATAGCATATAATTTCATATATAGTATCCAAGATTGATAATATAATAGCATGAAACAATCAAAAATTATAGATATGTTGGAGACGTATCACATCTCACTGAACCGCAGGTCTCACATGGGGCATCCATTTACTTGTTTCATCAAGTTCACAAAAATAAGCATACATAACAGATGCATAGATATAATGCAACATATATAAGTAGTTAGTACGAACTAGCGCTAGCTACCCGGCTGAGGGAGTCCGGGATTAAGGGGTCCTCGGGCTATCAACTTACGTCCTATGGACCAGCCTGGTGGGTCGCCTTGTGGCATCTTCGGGAAGGCCGGATTACAGAATGACCCCAGGCTTAGGGGGGAATATTACGAAGACTTGGTGTGTCCTCAAAGTAAGAATGGGCGTATCTATGCCCGGATGGAAACCAACCATGACTAACCCTAGGTACCCCTGGTGTCTATATAAACCAGGGGGCTTAGCTCGTAGAGGAACAAGTCAACTCATATAGGGTTTAGCTCATCTGGTCTCCAGTTAGATCAACTCTGTAACCTTCATACTCATCAATACAATCAAGCAGGATGTAGGGTTTTACCTCCTCACGAGGGCCCGAACCTGGGTAAACACCGTCTCCTTCGTCCCCTGTTACCATCGATCCTAGACTCATAGTTTGGGACCCCCTACCCGAGATCCGCCGGTTCTGACACTGACATTGGTGCTTTCATTCAGAGTTCCGCTGTGAGATCACCTGCGGATTGATGGATCGCCTAATCATCAGCGAACAGGCCCGTAACGAGGACATCTTTGTCCCCGGACAGGTCTTCGCATTCGGCAGCATTGTGCTGCATGCTGACTCGACCGGCCATCTAGGCCAGATCGAAAATTCCGCCCAGGGTCGGGAGATCAGGTTCGGGAACCTAGAGTTCATCGCCGACTCCCGGGGCGATATGTTCCTCGCGGAGCCCTCGGTTTCGTCCGACGGACCCGAAAATCCCGGAGCTTTAACTTCGGGCCCTCTATCCGGCTCGATCCCCGGATCTATCTCCGCCGGAGGTCCGATCTTGCGCCCGGACTCGTTGATAGTACCTGAATATCATGGTTCGGCCCTTGCCGAACACGCCCATCCCGAAGACACCTTGGAGCTCAACTCCAAGGACCTCAGGAAACTGATCTGGTCATCCTCTCGTGGTTGAACGAGGCTCTAGATCGGATCCACTCGATGGCAATCGAGGATGATCTTACCTCGACCCATGTTCCGGTCGACCTCGAGGCCGCTTATGGGGAATTTTACGGCCCACCCGCCGCCCATTTAGTAGCCACTGTCGGAGACTTAACCGACATGTTGGACTACGCCTCCGAGGAGGCAGAACACATGGATGAACAGATCGGCGACCCTGCCCCCGTGACCGCCGGGCGGTGGACGGCCACCTCTACCTATGATGTCTATATGGTGGACACCTCTAACGACAGGGACAACCACATCCCAAGGAAGAACGGCAAAAAATCCGGCGAAGCGTCAAAACGCCGGAAACAACGCAAGAATCCAAGATCAACAAGGGAAGGGAAGCCATCGCATGCAGCGGGGAAATTGACACCCCAAAAGACCTCGGTGACCCTGACGCTCCTGTGGAACTGCCAGAGGACCCGAAAAGGCTAACGGATCAACAGGACGCCGAGGACCTCAATGATTCCAAGGATGATAACTACCTCCCACCCGCTGAGGAGGAGGAAAGCCTCGAAGCCGAAGACTTCACCGTCCCCGAGAACCCCGAGGACCAAGAACGATTCCGGCAATAGCTCATAGCCACCGCTCGGAGCTTAAAGGCAAAACAACAGCAGCTCAAAGCCGAACAAGACACCATCAACAACAGATGGACGAAAGTCCTGGTAGCCGAAGAAGGGTTCGGCATTGAGCGGCCAGACCAAAACAAGAGTTACCCACGCCGGCGCCTGCTGCCTCAATTCAATGACGAGGCCCTTGAGCCTGAATCTCCCAGGCGTGCCCAGTACGACCAGCCGGACCGCCCCCCTCGAGGACGGCACAGGGTGGCTGGAGACACCGAATACTAGCCCACATCACCTCATAGGAGGGGAAAGGGGCCAGCACAGCCGGAGGATCGATACGATCTACGGCAAGACCTGGACTATAGGGCAGGTCACACTAGATCCATTTACGGATCTAAGGGGACGCTCCCCCGCTAGATGGGATGGCTACCAATCGTGGCTCGACCACAATCACAGAAGCCGGGAACAATACCAGGACTGGCCAGCAGCCAACGTCCGGCATGACGTAGCCCGGATCAGAGGCGCTGTGTACCCATAGTGTTTCACAGACGAGGTCATGCAGCACCAATTCCCGGAAGGGTTTAAACACGTAAACATAGAATCATATGACGGAACGACGGCCCCGGCCATATGGATCGAGGACTTCCTCCTTCACATCCACATGGCCAGAGGAGACGACCTCCATGCCATCAAATACCTACCACTCAAACTGAAGGGACCAGCTCGGCACTGGTTAAACAGTCTCCCAGAAAACTCCATTGGGTGTTGGGAGGAGCTCAAAGACGCCTTCCGGTCTAACTTCCAAGGCACTTACGTCCGGCATCCGGACTCTTCCGACTTAAGCAATGTCGTCCAGAAAGTTGGCGAATCGGCCAGGCAGTTCTGGAATCGGTTCTTGACCAAGAAGAACCAGATCGTCGACTGTCCAGATGCCGAGGCGATAGCCTCATTTAGACACAACATCCAGGATGAATTTCTAGCTCGCCGAAGCCACAATCCTGAAGACCCCGGCACCTCTGAAGTACGGGAGGGCAACGGAAAGCCAAGGCGCAACAAAAATTAACAGTGCCATAGCAATGGCGACTCGGAAGACACGGCTGTAAACACCGGTTTCCGTAATTCCAAACCCGGACAACGGAAGAAGCCCTCTAAAGGGAACAGGGATGGACCTACCACTTTGGACAAAATCATGGATAGGCCCTGCCAGATCAACGGCACACAAGACAAGCCGGCCACCCACACCAACAGGAACTGTTGGGTGTTCAAACAAGCCGGCAAGCTCGCAGCCGAGGAACAAAGCAAGAGCCCGCGCAGCGAGACGACGAAGAACCTCGCGGGCCGAGCAATGGCGGGCAGAAGCAATTCCCTCCCGAGGTCAAAACTGTGAAGATGATATATGTCACACATATACCAAAAAAGGAGAGGAAACGCGCCCTTCGGGAGGTCTACGACGTAGAGCCCATAGCCCTGAAGTTTAATCCGTAGTCGGCTTGCCCGATCACCTTCGATCGTAGGGATCACCCGACCAGTGTCCGTCATGGAGGCTCGGCCGCCCTCGTTCTGTACCCCATCATCGATGGATACTACCTCACTAGAGTCCTTATGGACGGAGGAAGCAGCCTTAACCTGATCTACTCAGACACAGTAAAAAAGATGGGTACCGACCCTTCGAGAATTAAACCTAGCAACGCTGCCTTCAAGGGAGTCATCCCTGGCGTTGAAGCACGCTGCTCGGGTACTGTGACGCTGGAAGTAGTGTTCGGCTCGCCCGATAACTTTCGTAGCGAAGACTTGATCTTCGATATCGTGCCTTTCCGCAGCGGCTATCATGCACTGCTCGGCTGTATAGTGTTCGCTCACTTTAACGCCGTTCCCCAATACGCATATCTGAAGCTCAAGATGCCTGGGCCAAAGGGGGTCATCAGCATCAACGACAATACAGAACGCTAACTCCGGACTGAGGAACACACGGCGGCTCTAGCGACCGAATTCCAGTCCGACATCGAAGCACCAAGACCCCAACCAGGCGACAAGCGGGTCCGAGCACGACCCGATTCCCCAGAGCAATCTCCTGTTCATCACAATTATGGACACGCCCCCCACACCACGGCCCCGCTACCCGTGAGGTACATACCGAGAAGGCATAATTTTGCGCTTAAAATACCATGGGTAGCTGCGGGGGGGGGGGGGGGGGGGGGGGGACATCCTATCAAAACCGAGTGGTCGGTTCGACTGAACTACTCTCAACACAGCAGGCGTCAAGCTCATGCATGTCTCGGCGATTAAACATGTAGCTCTCTCAAAGGTCTGTTCGCCGATTATAACCGCCTTTAAAGGAGTGATACGTCTCCAACGTATCTATAATTTTTGCTTGTTCCATGCTGTTATATTATCATTCTTGGATGTTTTACAATCATTTTATAACAACTTTATATCATTTTTTGGGACTAACCAATTGACATAGTGCCAAAGTGCCAGTTGCTGTTTTTGCTTGTTTTTTACTTCGCAGAAAATCAATACCAAACGGAGTCCAATCGCGACGAAACTTTTTGAAGATTTTTTCTGGACCAGAAGACACCCAGTGGGCCAAAGAAGTGCCGAGGGAGTGGGCCGAGGAGACCACAACCGACCAGGGCCCGCAAGGGGGGCCCCGACGCGCCCTGATGGATTGTGCCCTCCTCGGGGCCCCTCTCCAATGCCTCTGATGCCTATAAATTCCCAAATATTCCAAATACCCTAGGGGAGTCGACGAAACACAATTCCAGCTGCCGCAAGTTCCAGAAGCTCGAGATCCAATCTAAACACCATCACGGAGGGGTTCATCTTCCTCATAGGTGCCTCTCCGATGATGCGTGAGTAGTCCACCATAGACCTACGGGTCCGTAGGCAGTAGCTAGATGGCTTCTTCTCTCTCTCTTATGATTCTCAATACAATGGTCGTTTGGAGATCTATTTGATGTAAACTTTTGCGGTGTGTTTGTTGGGATCCGATGAATTTTGAGTTCATGATCAGTTTCTATCCATGAATATTATTTGAGTCTTCTTTGATCTCTTATATGCATGATTACTTATAGCCTCGTATTTCTTCTGCGAATCTTTGGTTTAGTTAGGCCGACTAGATCGATTTTTCTAGCGATGAGAAGAGGTGCTTTGTGATGGGTTCGATCTTGCGGTGTTCTTTCCCAGTGACAGAAGGGGCAGCAAGACACGCATGTATCGTTGCTATTAAGGATAACAAGATGGGGTCTATTCCTACATGAATAGATCTTGTCTACATCATGTCATCGTTCTTATTGCATTACACTGTTTTTCCATGAACTTAATACACTAGATGCATGCTGGATAGCGGTCGATGTGTGGAGTAATAGTGGTAGATGCAGGCAGGAGTCGGTCTACTTATCTTGGACATGATGCCTATATAATGATCATTGTCTTGGATATCGTCATGACTATTCGATTTTCTATCAATTGCCCAACAGTAATTTGTTCACCCACCGTGCGCTATACTCATGAGAGAAGCCACTAGTGAACCCTACGGCCCCCGGGTCTACTTTTCCAACATATTGCTTTCAGATCTATCTTTTTGCATCTTTGTTTTCAGATCTACAAAACCAAAAACCCAAAAACATATTGCTGAATATTTTATTTGCTCTTTTTATTTTGTGCTCTTGAGAGATCTATCTCTCCTATCTATCACTACCTAATCTATCTTTTTACCGTAGAGAGATTGACACCCTCTCTTTCGCGTCGGGTTGCAAGTATTTGTTGTTTGTGTGCAGGTGCTGCTTATTGGGTGGTGGTGATCCTCCTACTGGTTTGATAACCTTGGTTTCATAACTGAGGGAAATACTTACCGTCGCCGTGCTGCATCATCCCTTCCTCTTTGGGGAAATACCGACGCAATCTCAAGCCACGTCAAAGGAATTTCTGGCGCCGTTGCCGGGGAGGAAGCGGTCTCTTCTACGTGCTTATCGTAGGCGCCGAGGGGACTCCATCATCATCTACCAGGTTCCTAATCACAAATCTCATCTCCTTGCAATTACATTATTTGCCATTGGCCTCTCGTTTTCCTCTCGCCCACTTCACCAATTTGCCGTTTTATTCGCCCTCTTTTACGTTTGCCTTTTTCTCGCCGGATCTCTTACTTGCTTGAAATCTTGTTTGCGTAGTCACGATGACTCAAGAAAACACCAAGTTGTGTGTTTTTTGCAATACTAATAACAATGATTTTACTAGTTCTCCGATTGCTCCTCCCGCCACTAGTGCGGAGTCTTGTGATATTAATGCTGCTTTGTTGAATCTTGTCATGAAAGATCAATTTGCCGGTAATCCTAATGAGGATGCCACGTCCCATCTAAACACGCTCGTAGAATTGTGTGATATGCAAAAGAAAAAAGATGTGGACAATGATATTGTTAAGTTGAAATTATTTCCTTTTTCCTTGCGAGATCGTGCTAAAATTTGTTTTTCCTCTTTGCCTCGCAATAGTATCGATTCTTGGAATAAGTGCAAGGATGCTTTTATCACTAAGTATTTTCCGCCTGCGAAAATTATTTCCCTTAGGACGCAAATCATGAATTTTAAGCAACTTGAGCATGAACATGTTGCACAATCTTGGGAAAGAATGAAGTTGATGCTAATAAATTGTCCTACTCATGGTTTAAATCTTTGGATGATCATACAAAAAATTTATGCGGGGTTGAATTTTGTCTCTAGAAATCTTTTAGATTCCGCCGCGGGTGGTACTTTTATGGAGATTACTTTGGGTGAATCTACTAAATTGCTAGATAATATCATGGCTAATTATTCTCAATGGCATACCGAAAGGGCACCTACTAGTAAAAAATTTAATTCGGTAGAGGAAATTAGTACTTTGAGGGACAAGGTTGATGCTTTGATGAAATTGGTTGCTAGTAAAAATGCTCCTATTGATGTTAATGATGTTCCTTTGTCTACCTTGATTGAGCAAAATAGTGATTCCGTAGATGTGAATTTTGTCTCGCGAAACAATTTCAATAACAATGCTTATAGAGGTAATTTTAATCCTAGGCCTTTTCCTGGAAATTCCTCTAATAATTATGGTAATTCCTATGGTAATTCTTCTTACAATAATAATAAGAACATCTCTGATATTGAGAGTAATATTAAAGAATTTTTCAATGCGCAAAAGGCTTTCAATACTACGATAGAAGAAAAGTTGAATAAGATTGATGATATGTCTAGAAGCATTGATAGAATTTCTCATGATGTTGAAAATCTCAAGTTAAAAGCTTTTGTGCCTAAGATTGATGAATCTATTAAAGCTTTATATGTCTATATGGATGAAAGTAAGAAAAGAACCACTATGCTTAGAGCTAAAAGAGAAATCTTAGAAAAATCGTTTTCTAGTGATTGCCTTCATAAAAAAGATGAAGATCATAAAGTGCTTGGTATTTATTCTATTGATTCCTTGTTTAGTAATATTAATATTGATAATGAAGAGACTGAAGTAGAGTCAACTTTAGCTAGAAGGCGTCCCAATAATTTGGAGGGTGAAAATCTGGATGAAATTTTTGATAAAAGTGGGTTTGAAGAGGTCAAAACTTTAACTAGTGATATGCCCACTATTTTGGATTGCAAAGACTTTAATTATGATAGTTTCTATTTGATTGAATGTATTTCTTTGTTGCAATCCATGTTGAATTCACCCCATGCTTATGAGCAAAATAAAGCTTTTACTAAACATATCGTTGATGCCATCATGAAATCTTTTGAAGAAAAGTTGGAGTTGGAGATTTATATTCCTAGAAAATTACATGATGATTGGGAACCTACCATTAAGGTAAAGATTAAAAATTATTAATGCTTTGCTTTGTGTGATTTGGGCGCTAGTGTTTCCACGATTCCAAAATCTCTATGTGATGTGCTTGGTCTTACCAATATTCAAGAATGTTCTCTTAATTTGCACTTGGCGGATTATACTATTAAAAAGCCTTTGGGAAGAATTAATGATGTTCTTATTCTTGCAAATAGGAACTATGTGCCTATTGATTTTATTGTGCTTGATATTGATTGCAATCCGTCTTGTCCCATTATACTTGGTATACCGTTTTTACGCACTATAGGTGCCGTGATTGATATGAAAGAAGGCAATATTCGTTTTCAGTTTCCCTTGAGAAAGGGTATGGAAAACTTCCCTAGAAAAAGAATTAAACCACCATGTGAATCAATCGTGAGGGCATCCTATGGATCCAAAACAAAAGATGACAATACTTGAATCTATGCGTTATGCCTAGCTAGGGGCGTAAAACGATAGCGCTTGTTGGGAGGCAACCCAATGAATAAATAAATTTTTGCTTTTTCTTTTCTGTTTTTGAGTGTTGACACAATTATGCCTCTGTTATGATTGTGTTTTATAGTTTATTTAGTGTTTGTGCCAAGTAAAGCCTTTAGGATGATTCATAGGATGAGTAGAAGTGATGCTGAATCTGAAACAGAAACTTTCCGTCCAGTATATGAATTTTCATTTTTTGCTGGAACGTGATATTGAGCTGAAATTTTTACACCGTGTTTCTATACAAATTCCTTACGTTTTCCTAATTTTTCAGAATTTTTAGGGTTACATAAGTATGGTTAGAGTACAGATTACTACAGACTATTCTGTTTAAGACAGATTCTGTTTTCGTTGCATTGTGTGCTTATTTTGATGAATCTATGGGTTATATTGAAGGGTATGAGCCATGGTAAAGTTAAAATACAGTAGGTATAATTCAATAATAAAATATGAATGGTTTTGCAACAGTACCTAAAGTAGTGATTTTCTTTATTATACTAACGAATCTCACGAAGATTTTGTTGAGTTTTGTG
The DNA here is from genome assembly GCA_039707655.1 of Elymus sibiricus. Taxonomy (NCBI): domain Eukaryota; kingdom Viridiplantae; phylum Streptophyta; class Magnoliopsida; order Poales; family Poaceae; genus Elymus; species Elymus sibiricus. Next base: position 97,144,140 of record CM077667.1, on the reverse strand, counting down.
TGATTGAAGTTTTCATGTTTTGGGTGAGATCACGATGGATGAAGGAATAAGGAGTGACAAGAGCCTAAGATTTGGGATGCTACCGCACCCCCAAGATATATCCAAAGAGTAACAAGCAACTAAGCTTTGGGATGCCCCCTAGTGGCATCCCCTCTTTCTTCTAACGACCATCGGTATTTTACTTGGAGCTATATTTTTATTCGTCACATATCATGAGTTTTGCTTGGAGCGTCTTGTATCTTTGCTTGCTTTGTTTGTTAGTTTGTCACTTGTATCCTTGCTGGACACACCTATTTGAGAGAGCCAAAATTATGCTATCATTTGTTAGAATTGCTCTATGTGCTTCACTTAAACTTTTTGAGCTATAGAATTGCTCTAGTGCTTCACTTATATATTTTTGAGCACGGTGTGCTTGGATTTTTTTATAGAAATGCTCTCATGCTTCACTTAGATTAATTTTAGAGTTAGTAAATTTTGAAGAAATCCTCTCATGCTTCACTTATGCTATTTTGAGAGATGAAATCTTTATGCTCATGTTCTTCACTTAAATTTGTTTGAGCTTGCCAAAAAGCAATGGCAATATATGAAACTAGTCCCAAAGTGATAGATATCCAAGGAGGATATAATACAAACTTTGATGAAGATCATTGGGCAAATTAAACTTGATTCTTTGTAATAGTTTTGAAACATGATGATAGTAATATGTGAGTCATGTTAGTGAGTAATTATGCTTAGTAGGAATATTGGTGTTAAGGTTTGTGATTCCCTATGCATGCACGAAAGTCAACAGTTATGCAATGAAGTTACATCCTACTTGTGGTGCATTATTCGGTGTTAGTTATTTTCAATGCTCGCTTATGTGAATTTTCGTTTCTTGGTTTGGGTGCTTCCCAATCTATTTGCTAGCCTCCATTTGTACTAAGTAGAAATACAACTTGTGCATCCAAAATCCTTAAACCAAGTTTTTCCTTATGAGTCCACTATACCTGCCTATGTGCGGTATTTCCATGCCTTTTCAAGCAAATTTGTATGTGCCATCTCTAAATTTTCAAAATAAATTTTCTCTTTTGTGTGCTCGTACCGCTCATGAAACGGTCGGGAGTGTCCAATATTTTTCCATGCTAGATGTGTTATTCTCAAGATGAGTGTTTATTCACTTGTCATTGCACGAGAGTGCGGCGGTAATAGGGATGCCCATTCCCGAAATGAAAAAGAAAAAACTATTTACTTTATGTTGTCAAATAATAAATTCCTTGGAAAGTGTTGGTATGGAAGGCAACCGTGGATACGGCCCGCCATAGAAAGTGAAAGTTTGGTGGAAAAGGAATAAACTTTATTTTCTGTTTGGGAACCGCCTATGATATATCTAGCATGGAAAGTATTGTGAGCTACTTTGTCATTTTCGTTGACAGGAAAAGCATGCCACCCAAAATATTTTTTTCTCTCTCAATTTAAACCTTGAGCTCTGGCACCTCTACAAATCCCTACTTCCCTCTGCGAAGGGCCTATCTATTTACTTTATGCTTTTTTTATTTTTTCTTTGAGTCTCCACTTCTCTTATAAGCACCAACTAGGGGGCACTATGATCGTACTTGAGCATTGGGCATAGTTAATATTTGAGTGTGTTTCAAGAATGGATCAATGATTGAGCATGATGGGCTAGGGATAACTTTCTTTAGTGTTGATATTTTGAAAGACATGGTTTCTTGTTGACATGCTTGAGTATTGAAGTCATTATGTTAAAAATAGACTATTTCTTTGAATCATTTACAAGTCCAAATGTCCATGCTATAGAAAAGAAAAGAATATGATGAACATGTTAGGCAGCATTCCACATCAAAAATTCTGTTTTTATCATTTACCTACTCGAGGATGAGTAGGAATTAAGCTTGGGGATGTTGATATGTCTCCAACGTATCTATAATTTTTGCTAGTTCCATGCTATTATATTATCATTCTTGGATGTTTTACAATCATTTTATAACAACTTTATATCATTTTTTGGGACTAACCTATTGACATAGTGCCAAAGTGCTAGTTGCTGTTTTTGCTTGTTTTTTACTTCGCAGAAAATCAATACCAAACAAAGTCCAATCGCGACGAAACTTTTTGGAGATTTTTTCTGGACCAGAAGACACCCAGTGGGCCAAAGAAGTGCCAGGGGAGTGGGCCGAGGAGACCACAACCCACCAGGGCGCGCCAGGGGGGGCCCGGCGCGCCCTGATGGGTTGTGCCCTCCTCAGGGCCCCTCTCCACCACCTCTGATGCCTATAAATTCCTAAATATTCCAAAAACCTTAGGGGAGTCGACGAAACACAATTCCAGCCGCTGCAAGTTCCAGAACCTCGAGAAACAATCAATACACCATCACGGAGGGGTTCATCTTCCTCATAGGTGCCTCTCCGATGATGCGTGAGTAGTCCACCATAGACCTACGGGTCCGTAGGCAGCAGCTAGATGGCTTCTTCTCTCTCTCTCTTATGATTCTCAATACAATGGTCTCTTGGAGATCTATTTGATTTAAACTTTTGCGGTATGTTTGTTAGGATCCGATGAATTTTGAGTTCATGATCAGTTTATATCCATGAATATTATTTGAGTCTTCTTTGATCTCTTATATGCATGATTACTTATAGCCTCGTATTTCTTCTCCGAATATTTGGTTTAGTTAGGCTGACTAGATCAATTTTTCTTGCCATGCGAAGAGGTGCTTTGTGATGGGTTCGATCTTGCGGTGTTCTTTCCCAGTGATAGAAGGGGCAGCAAGACACGCATGTATCGTTGCTATTAAGGATAACAAGATGGGGTCTATTCCTACATGAATAGATCTTGTCTACATCATGTCATCATTCTTATTGCATTACTCCATTTTTTCATGAACTTAATACACTCGATGCATGCTGGATAGCGGTCGATGTGTGGAGTAATAGTGGTAGATGTAGGTAGGAGTCAGTCTACTTATCTTGGAAGTGATGCCCATATAATGATCATCGCCTTGGATATCGTCATGACTATTCGATTTTCTATCAATTGCCCAACAGTAATTTGTTCACCCACCATGCGCTATACTCATGAGAGAAGCCACTAGTGAACCCTACGGCCCCCGGGTCTACTTTTCCAACATATTGCTTTCAGATCTATCTTTTTGCATCTTTGTTTTCAGATCTACAAAACCAAAAACCCAAAAACATATTGCTGCATATTTTATTTGCTCTTTTTATTTTGTTCTCTTGAGAGATCTATCTCTCCTATCTATCACTACCTAATCTATCTTTTTACCGTAGACAGATTGACAACCTCTCTTTCGCGTCGGGTTGCAAGTATTTGTTGTTTGTGAGCAGGTGCTGCTTATTGGCTGGTGGTGATCCTCCTACTGGTTCGATAACCTTGGTTCATAACTGAGGGAAATACTTACCGTCCCCGTGCTGCATCATCCCTTCCTCTTTGGGGAAATACCAACGCAGTCTCAAGCCACGTCAAGGAGCACGCTACTCTTCAAGAGCAAAGGAGCGGAGGCGCACTGGGATAAGCCAAGGACATCAAGCCGTCTATCAAGAACCCCGAGTGAACCTCCCCTTTGTATACATTTGTTTTTAAAACAAAATACATGTAACAGTTGTGTCCGCAGTATGAATTCTAAAAATTCATCATATATAAAGATCACCTTTTACGGTCTGGTTATGTCATTTTATAAAGTGTTTTCTAACTCCTTGCCTCCAGAAACAAAACTATTCGATACATGTTTGGTGCAATCAGCTAATAGACTGGGGGCTTAACTTCGAAGCTCGTCCCAAGCATCATCCCGGCATTATCTTTTATATGTCTGGCGTCTCGGATTTTTGCGTTATATGCATCGGTTCCAAATTATGTCTTAGGTAAAAGGTTGGGTTGCCCGGCTCCTGTGCTTACCCTCTTATGTTCCGCTTGTTCGGCTAAAAGGGTAAAGGGAGAACCACTGCGATTGTATTTCCAGCTCGCCTGGTCAAGTACTTCAGTGGAGAAAGCCGAAAATCGACCGTCATAATAAGCGAGAACCGGTCTGCAATCCGAGCACAAGTGTCAAACTAAAAATCGCTAGAGGTTATCCCGTGTCATGCGAGGGGTTTGCATTTTCACAAGCTGTGTGGTGATGGTTTTATACCTCGGTCTACCCGAATATCACACAACATTGGTGGCTAGTAACCCACCCCCCGCAGTCAAGCTCCTTCGGCTAAGTGAAAGTACTAAAGCCACATAGTTTGATTGCCTTATTCCCATCTCTCGCACCACCGCCTCTGGGTTCCGATGATTCGGCTAAGGATAATACTGCGGATGACGGAACACCTCCTGTAATAATTACATGGGGGCTAAAGCCGACGACTGGCAACTTTCAGTTCCAAAACGACCACACAGGAGTCAAAAGAATCTAAACACCAAAGCATGATAAACCATGCATACGCATTATAAAAAGAATCATTCATCGGACATACAATAATATGTTCATTCGAAAATTACATACTTGGGGCACTGGGTCTCTACCGACCGAGCACCCTCCATCGCAGCGGCGAAGTACAGTTCGGGGCGCCTATGCTCCTTCCCGGGCGGCGGGGGTGCTATAGCCATCTCGAGCGGCTTCATTCCTGGCCAGTGCATCATAGCCCTCGCAAAGGCCATCCATGCTCTCTAAATACATACAGAGCACTTCAAGACCTCAATGCGGGAGGAGGCATCGCAAAGCTTCTGCACTAGGCCAAAATAACTGCTCGGTAGTGGCTCTAAAGGCCACAACCGAATGCAGAGGTCCTTCAATGCCGGCTCTGCAATCTGATGAAGCTCCATCCGCTGCTTCATCTGATAACTGAGAAGGGGACGGGGCTCGGGGGTCTAAAATTGCGCCCAGAATAGCCTTTGTTCCGCATCCCCATCCCGAGCCGCAAAGTGCTTGGCCGTGTCCGCCGCACTCCTCGGAACATCCGTGTAAGACGAGCAAACTTTTTACCACCAAAGGCACATTGCAATAAGTACGGCTTACCATCCGCAACCATCCTGACTTGGCGGAGTTCTTCCTCAAAAGACCGCCTATCTACACGCTCCGATTTAAGATCGGCAAACAACATGGATAGATCGGCCGCCTGGTCCTTGGTCTTCTGCTCAAAAGCCTCACACTTAGTTCTAGCATCTTGGAGCTCTTGCTGCTCCTCGGCCAGCCGAGCGTCGTGCTTTTCACTGACAGCCTTCAGGGAGCTCAGTTCGGCCACCGCCTGCTCGGCCGCCATCTAATGATCGGCGGACTCTTGCTTGGCCTTCTCCAGCTCAGCCTTGAGGTTCTCGACCTCAGAAGTAACGGCTGCAAATACAATGGAAGACCAAATTGTAGGAATTGAAAACTCGAGAACCTCAATTAATGAGGATTAGACAAGGTCTTCGAGATAAAATTCCAACTTACATTGCATCTCATCAAACCGGTTGTTCAGACGGTCAAGCTCCTCGTCAGAGCTCTTGAGCTTCCAGTTGAGCTCGGCAAAGCAAAACTTATGTGAGACACACCTCCGAGCTGTTGGTCTCCGGACAAAATCAAATTCCTAGGAACTCAGATAGTTTTTTCTTTTTTCTCGAAACCAGAGGTCCTTTGATCCCAGGGTAAGTTCTCTAAACTCACCCATGGCTCGGGGGCTACTATACCTATACGGAATATATAAACCTCACAAATAAATTTCATTCAAAGAAAGTAACATTACATGGATTACCTTGAAGCCTGTCAGAAGACTGCCGAAGGCCTCCTTCAATCCGCTATCAATGGACTGAATGCCTTGCAGAACCGCACCCATAAGGACGCGGTGGTCTTCGGCAATGGAGGAGCTACGCAAGGCCACCTCCATCATAGCTGGCCACCCGGTTGTGGCATGCCCCGTCACGGGCGGCACCGGTGGTGTCTGAGGCCTGGTGGTCTCCAGAGCCGTCTTCGGAGGGAGCTCCGATGACTTGCAGCCTTCCTCCTTGTTCACCAGGAGGGGCTCGATATCCTGGTCTTCGGTCGCCGAGGTACGGGCCTCGGTCATGACCTCTTCCCCCTCAGTATTCGGCTAGGGAGGGGTCCGCCTGGATACCACCTCCATGGCCTCTTCAGCGTCCCGGGGAGGAGAAGTGCGGGACGCAGTTCCACTCTCCGCCAACTCGGCTGGCGGGGGATCTCCCTCTAAGACATGTTCGGTCGGGAGATCGTGGGTCGGGCTGCAATATGGAAGACATTTGTCTGGTCAGTAACAGAAACTTTGTATAAAGCAAAGTGTTCGGACTCGGTACCTCTGGGCCACGGGCTTGGCCCTGGGGATCCTCATGCCTCGGATTCCTCATCGGAATCCTGGCTGACGTCGGGCAGGGTCACCTTGGCCCTGCAGGGTCTCTTCGGGGAGGGGGGAGTTGAGTCCTCCTCGGCATCCACAGATGCCGCCCTCTTCCTTGACTGGGGGGAATCGATTTCCCCCCTTCCTTCGTCTGCTCCTCGTGAGCAGAGGAGGCCTGGGTTTCCCCGGACCTAGCGTCCGTAGGGCCTCTTGGGCGAAGATCATCCCGGGTCTCTTTCTTCTCGCCCTTCTTCTTCTTGTCCTTCTTCTCTCGCACCGAATAAGGCGCCTCGACCAGCATCGCCATTAACAGGGTTGACCTGGGGGCTTCGGGCAGCGGGGCAGGGCCGTTGATCCGCATAGCCTTAGCTAGCTAGCCCTATGGAAACCAGGGAAGGAGAGGTTAAAATACTTGCTAAAAGATTGAATCGAAAGATAAAGATTGAAACTTTACCTTGAGAAGAGGGTGTTTGGCATCCAGGCTGGTGTCTTCCTCCTTGGACGGCCACTCCTCCTGAGGCTTGAACAGTGCCTTCCACAGCTTGTCCCGTGTAGTGCGGTAGAGCTTGCGCATGGTGAGAGTGTCGTCGGACCTATAGGCACACATCAATGTAGCCCGGAGCTGGTGGGGGAGGAGGCAACGTCGAAGCATGACTTGGATCACGTTGGTCAGGCCAACATTCGCTTCCAGCATCTGCCCGATGCGATCCTACAGCGCCTTCACTTCCGTGGCCGACCCCCAGTCCAGCCCTTTCTTGATCCATGAGGTCAGCCTCGCGGGAGGCCCGGATCTGAATTCGGGAGGGGCCGCCTAGTCTGCGGCGCATGGTTCGGTGATATAGAACCACTCCTTTTGCCAGGTCTTGATGGTGTCGATGAAGGTGCCCTCCGGCCACTGGACCCGCGGGAGCTTGCTGATCACCGCCCCCCCCCCCCCACAGTCCGCGTGCTGGCTGCTTACGGTCTTCTGCTTGACGTTGAAGACCTTCAGCCATAAGCCGAAGTGCGGATGGACTCACAGAAAGGCCTCGCAGATAATGATGAAGGCCGAAATGTGAATGATGGTGTTTGGGGGAAGGTCGTGGAAATCCAACCTCTAAAAGAACATCAAGCCCCTTACAAAGGGGTGCAGCGGGAAGCTCAGTCCCCGGATGAAATGGGGAATGAACACCACCCTCTCCCCGGGCTTTGGCATAGGGATTACTTGACCCTCTTCGGGGGCGCGGTTGGCGACGTCGACCGGGAGGTAACCGGTGCGCTTCAGTTCCTGGATGTCGTCCTTGGTGACGCACGACACCTCCCACTTGCCTTGCAAGCCGGAACCAGCCATGGCTATGCTCGGGGAAGGGGATGGGTGTCTTGGGAGGGGCTGGAGGAAGGATAGATCTGTGCGCTCGGAGCAAGGAAGGCCCGAGAGAGCGAATCTGAGGAGCGTGGAAAGCCTATGAAGATGTTTTTCTCCTTTTATGGAAGGCCGTAATACCAGGCGTCCCCTTACAGCGCCGCGAACTGCGCCAGTTCCCGAAGCAACCGTCCCGTTATGCGCGCGTGGGATAGCCCAAATCATTGATCATATCCCGTAAAAAATGGAGCACGATCTTCATGTCGATTGGACGTGCCAATAAAGAGGCGGCCTCGAACCGCGAATCGAGTTTTTGTAACTGGTTAAGTGGCCATGACCCATCTGAGCCTTTCGTCAGGAAAGTTGTCAGGGAGGGCATCCATTTACTTGTTTCATCAATTTCACAAAAATAAGCATACATAACAGATGCATAGATATAATGCAACATATATAAGTAGTTAGTACAAACTAGCGCTAGCTACCCGGCTGAGGGAGTCCGGCATTAAGGGCGTTCTCGGGCTGTCAACTTACCTCCAATGGACCAGCCTGGTGGGCCGCCTTGTGGCATCTTCGGGAAGGCCGGATTACAGAATGACCCCAGGCTTAGGGCGGAATATTCCGAAGACTTGGTGTGTCCTCCAAGTAAGAATGGGCGTATCTATGCCCGGATGGAAACCGACCATGTGTAACCCTAGGTACCCCTGGTGTCTATATAAACCAGGGGGCTTAGCTCGTAGAGGAAGAAGTCAACTCATATAGTGTTTAGCTCATCTGATCTCGAGGTAGATCAACTCTGTAACCTTCATACTCATCAATACAATCAAGCAGGGCGTAGGGTTTTACCTCCTCACGAGGGCCCGAACCTGGGTAAACACCGTCTCCTTCGTCCCCTGTTACCATCGATCCTAGACTCATAGTTCGGGACCCCCTACCCAAGATCTTTCGGTTCTGACACCGACACTGGCCATCCAGATATTAAGACATACTTGTAATTAAGCAGTTCTACAAACCATGCATAGTTCAAACATAAAACATGCATAAACTTAAGATAGCGCTACACATCTAGGAAGCTAGTGGCATAAGGGACCGTCCTCGTGGTCGTCCCTAGTGGGCCTACGAGACCCCTGCTGACCCTCCTCCTCACGCTCCAAGGCATTCCAGTCTATGGAATCCTCCTCCGCGTTATTCATTGCTGCATACTGAAGTAGCATAGCATCATCTTGTTGGTCTCCACGAGTTTCTCACCACACGCAAGCTCACTCACCAATGGGTCAAATAACTACATCTCGGCCTGTTTGTTCTCCTTCTCCTTAGCTCTAGTGCATATCCAAATGTCCGATGGCGCAAGAACTTTGCGTACTCATGACACTAAAGGAAGTTCAGAGTCGCCACTTCCTGAAAGAACTCTACCGCTATGGCATCATACGCGCACGCCGCTAACTCCGAGTTGTCCCAGTGACCAAGCTCGTGGACGACATTGTTCATCCTAATGGTGGCATAGTACTTATTCACCTTTGGTTGCACACCATAAAACTTCAGAGCCATCTGTGACGGTGCATATATAACTAACAAGTTAGTAAAAATTGGGCATATTAGCGAGTACCTGCAAAACCTACAATATACAATGTAATTAAATGTACACTACAGTTACACTAAAATCATACTCTACAACTACACTAAATTCTTTCACTACAAGTACACTACATAGAAGTACTACAATAAAATTACACTAGCTAAAATCATATACCATAATCTTACACTAAAATTTCTACACTACAACTACATCAAAATCTTACACTACAATTACACTAAAATTTTACACTACAATTACACAAAATCTTACTCTACAACTACACTAAATTCTTTCACTACAAGTACACTACATAGAACTGCAATAAAATTACACTAGCTAAAATCATATACAATAATCTTACACTAAAATTTCTACACTACAATTACACTAAAGTCTTACACTACTACACAAAATCTTACTCTACAACTATACTAAAATCTTACTCTACAACTACAGTAAAATCGTACTCTACAACTACAATAAAATCTTATAGTACAATCTTACATTAAAAATTCTAGACTACTCTTACACTAAGAATTCTACACTACTCTTACAGAAAAAATTCTCCACTACGTAGAAGGGTACAACGTCGGAGACGGCAACGGCGTTGGTGGCGGAGAATATACTGCCACATCGGTACAAATGAATGACGTACTTATGATAAAAATCATGTGAGGCTCTATAACATTAAATTTGATATACCACTTCTTTCCAAATATGTAATACCTCATCAAATTGTGAACCAAAATTCAACAATAAAATATGATTTATATGTTAAAAGCTATACCATTGGATTCACATTTACATCAAGTTTCAAATGGTATGATTTTCATGGCATATAACTTACATTTTGTTACGCAGATGCATGGTAAAATTTGACTCAAAGTTTGAAGGGTGTTACATATTTTTAAGGAGAGAGAGTAGATGAATCTTAGGTGTAGCTATAGGAATACAAAAAAATCAGTTTGATGTTAGATGGGTATAACGTGTATCTAAAATGATGTAACATATATGGTAAGAAAAAATGCAATGGAAAAAGTTAATAATTGATAGAAGATCGTGGTCCTCAAAAAATTAATGAATTTGCAAAAGCAACTATTACTTTATGTTCCCCTCGATGCAATAGATAACGTAGCATGAATGCTTATCCGTTATATTTTGGTAATTCTAATGTCATGTCCAGGGTATGCGGTAGATACATCTTAATTTGTTCTAACAAGGATTTGTCGTGTTGATAGTTACGTCCTGGTCTTATCATTGAGTGGTATACACTTTACAAATACATTGGACGAGTGTCCATCCATGGCTCCGTCGTGCTCTAATATGGGATGTAAATTATCTACTTGTATTAATGTATTTGAATTGGCATAGGGTTGCATGGACTTGGTTGTACCGTCATTTTTTGCAATATGTGAATGCCCAAAGATGCACACCGTTGTGTGAAAAAAGGTATGCTGTCTTTTCTTTTGCGCTTATCACTAGTAGTACATACCCACATATTTGGAGAGAGAGAGGGGGGAGAGAAGACTTCATTTATGGGTGTATTTATGGAGGCCAAAATTTTACCCAATTCCTTTCTCCACTGAAATCCACGATATATTGCCAAGGATTTGTTTGTACCCATGGAGGCTTTTTAGTAGTAGATATGGTAATTTCTCCCTCATTTGCTTGGATGTAGGATAGTTTTGTGATTTCACTATTATGGTATTTCTGACTGTGACCTGCAAATTCCCTTTGGTATCCGACCACGGACCGGGGGGGGGGGGGGGGGGGGGACCAGTCCGCAGACACAGATGCGGGAGTCGGCCATCCAGCGTTGTCCGCATACATTTTAAACATTTTTTCAACAAACCGGGTGAATTCCATGCAAACACACCAAATTTCATAAACCGGATGAATTTCATTATATTTTGTGCATATTTTAACTAAAATAGGCAAAACTATGTGCACATCAGGCCGCGCGGAGCTCCATTCCCACCACATGGATACACTACGCTAGTCTACGGCCGGCCGTGACGGATCCCTTTGTCTTCCCATGTCCGGCAGCCCGCTCATCGGACTACTGGGAGCGTCAGAGGTATATTCCTCCCCCTTTCCATATCCCCGGCTGCACCACTAGTCGGAGTGGGAAGGAGGGTGCTTCAGACCGAGGTGAAGGGTTGCATTAGCTTTCGTGAAGCCAGGATTCGTGCTTGTTTTGGGGGCAAGGGGAAGATGGTGGCCCGCAAGAGAGGACGAGACACCAGTTGTGGACGTACGCCGGCGAATCGCCTTTGGTGGCCTTCTTCGGACCAAAGCGACGGCAGCCTCCCATGTTCTACTTTTCCTCGGTGTCATAGCTGACATGCACGAGTTCGCCACTGACTCGCCGAGCTCCACGTAGCCAACTTCTTTCTCCATCGACCGGACGCGGTTCCGCAAACGTTGACGACAGATGCCACGTCGGATGTCCTCATCCATGGCAATTATGATGCCCGCTCCGCCATGCTCCCATGTGTGTTGGCATGGAGTAACTCGCCATTTCGTCGTGTGCCGGTTTCGAGTGGCGATTGGTTAAACCCAACGCTGGTGTGGAGCTTTAGTGGAGGAGCCAGTGAGAAGTCGTGTACGCTCTGGGCCGGCTTCATTATGGTGCGTCTGCTCTACAACGACATGAATGTGGGTAGCTCGTGCTAGGCGAGAACGCACGCGGGCGAGGGAGGAGGGTTTTGGGTGGGCCAGGGTGGTCAAAGCCGGGGTTGGGTGCTATTCGAACGCCCGCAACACCGCCCCACATTTATCTCTTGTTTGCGGGAAACAACACGTCCGGACCACTTGGTGGACCGATACATGCCCGCGTTGGATGGCTTTCACGGTCCGGAAGTATGCAGGCATTTTGCGGGTCGGCGTTGGAGATGCCCTTATGGGTATGATATGATACATCTTAATTTCTTCAAACATGGATGTGTAATGATGGTAGTTACATCTTGGTACTGTCATTGAGTGGTATACACTTTATAAGAACACTAGATGAGTGTCCAACAATGGCTCCATCATGCTCTAATCTGGGATGTTGTATTATGTGCATGTATTAGTTGCATTGCATTGGCATATGGTTGCATGGATTTGGTTGGCCCCTCATTTTTTGTAATCTCACTACTAGGAAAATGCTTATAGGTAGCCTCAAATAAGTGGCGGGCGCTATATATTACCCGCCACTGCTAGTTTTGAAAAGCATCATTGGTGGGTAGGAAACGATACCCACCACTTCTTTATGCATAAGTGGCGGGAAATATTTAGGACCTACCACAAGTAAAATCTTTCGAAGTTCCCCCGTCCGGTAAAATAGTTGCACGCGGTACGAAACCGCCCGGCGTTGGTTTATCGGTAACAAGTGGTGGGCGGTAAATATGCAAGCCACACATGTATTTTGGCAACACACGCCAAAACATTCAAAAATTACAAAAGTTTGAAGTGGCGACAATACGGGCCGTCCATCATACATAGAGTAAGTCCGAAAAATACTAGGAAAATCATGTTTACTAGACCTAAAAGTGGCCAAATTTAAGAATTGGGATTTCGATGGTGTGTCTTAATCATGTAAAAAGGTTGAAGTGCATATAATTTAAAAACTTGACTTGACTGTGGCACGCGGCGGTTTTCCATTCAAACTTGGGGGAGAGTATTCGGTTTGTACATGAGGTGCATCAACTTTTTTCCATACCGATTTCAAAAGTTTTACTACACCCTACAGTGTTGGGATGAAGACACCATGACAAGTTTCTTCTTTTATGCAGCTTGTTTGCATGCGCCTTCCAACCGAAGAGCATTAAGCCCTTTTTAGTGGCCGGAAAATCAGTTAATACCTGGAAGCAGACCAACTCAGAAAAGTCCAAATTTCGGCATGTAGTTTTGGATGGTGTGTAACAAACATGGAAAACGTTTGAAGTCCATATGATTTGGAAAAATGTAGTTGTGTGTGTAAGGCGTGGTTTATGTTCGAAACCATAGCCCTTAGGGGGAGAGTGTTATCTTATGACAGATCGGGTCCACTCGTCAGGTGTAATGTGGCATAAAAGTCAACATCGTTATATTGGACCGTTACGTTAGCCATTATGACAAGTGGAGCCCACATGTCGGTATCCATTAAATGCAACTGAGTCCCATGAAAAGAAAGCGATTAGGTCCGTGTAAGTTTTTTAAGAAGAAACCAGGTCCTTGCATGTTTTGAGAAAAACTGCAACCGAGCACGTGTAAGTTAAAAAGACAATTGAGTGCATGCTTTCTTAAAAGCATTCAAGTCCATGTGTTATTTTTTTAAAAACTATCTGGTTCCTTTAAGCCGGCCGTGGTGGTGGATGGCCGTGGCATGTCTATTGTGAGCAGCGATAGCCATGGATATGGCTCGTCGGCACATCGGCTATGGCTCATTAGCAGCGGTAGTGACCCATGTGGCATTGCTCGGTTTAGGCTCATCGACATCGACAACACAGTCGTGGCTCGGTCTAGGCTGGTTGGCGAAGAGGGCGACTCCTGACAGCCTTAGGTCGGGAGAGAGAGAGAGAGAGAGTACGAGTGGCCTTCCAATTTCATGTGGCTGGTGGTTGGCTTTCAGTTGATTCATCGGCCTCCTCTTCCTCATCTTCGACCTCGTTGGTCGTCCCTTCGAGGAGGTCAGTGAGATCTTCGACATTGGCGATGAAATTGTTGGTGGGTTGGTCAAAAAATTGACTAATGAGGACTTCCGCGTTCTTTCTGATGTCCAGATTGTGGCATCCGACTTTTTGATTTCCTGAATTTATTCTAACATCAAATCTAGGAGAAATTTCTTACACTTGGCCAATGGGCCACGGCTTTGGGACCCGATCTTACATCACTCCCGGAACAGGTTTATCACACATGTCCCGAGCATGATCTGATATCGACCCTAGGGGAAGCAACTTTGGGGCCCGATTTGACACTAGCGTTGACACGAGTTTCTCATGCTCATCTGTGATCAAGTCTGAGATTGGAACCAGGGAGAGCTGATTTAGGCCCCGATCTGACGTCACCCCTGGTGAAGGCTTCTCATGCTCCTCGAGGGCCAGATCTGACATGGGGCCCAAACGAATCAAAAGATGTTGCTCCTATAGTTGGGGAGAAAACAAGCCTGTGATGATTTGTTCTCCACTGTATACTCCATGTTGCTGAGTCTTGTGATCCGGCCTAGAGCAGAGGACTTGGCCTGGTCGAGGAGGCCAATCGAGTTGGTGAAAAGGGTGATGCCGCCAAAGGCGAATATCGGGCCCGTCAAGAAAGTCAAGATGGTGTCGATCTAAGAGTTGCTTTTGAAACCCATCAAACCATGACAATTACCTAGCAGGACCTGCATGCGCCACCGCTGCCGGAGCTAAATCCGAGAGACCTCCTGGTAGGTGATCCTAAGCTTGGTGTCTTGGGATGATGGTAACAAGGACACATGATTTATCGATGTTCAGGGGCTCCCAGGAAATAAAAGCCTACGTCATGCTTGTGGTTTACTGTATTAGAGTATGTATAGAGTACAGGTAAACTACCAAGAGATTTTTTTTTGATATATCTATTGAGCCTGGCTCCTTAATTTATACAGGATACCTTGGGATCCTTGTGTACATGGATCCTAGTCGGCTACATACGAGGAGGTAGATACCTCCACAAATCCAGCTTCTTGTCTTGCACGACATGTCTTCTGGAATCTTCCTTGTGCGTGCCATGGGTAGCCCATGTCGAAAACGACAAGGGATCCTTCGATCGGCCCACCTGTCTAGGAGTGAACATCGTGAGAGCCCCTTAGCTGGGACACCGTCAAACGGGAGCACATGTTCTTCCATTTTTGGAGGGCCTAGCATTTCAGAAATGATGTGATTTTTGGAAGGGAAAGAAATATATTATTGTCTCTGCTATTTATGTGGATAATTTTGGTTCCACCTTCTCGTTATGTCAGGCTAATTTTGAGTTTGTTTCAAACAACAAAGGTAATGGAATGATGGGAGGGTTAATGGCCGTCCATGCTCCACTAAACTATAATGTGGTTTGGCAGCCTCTTTGTGCTAACTATATCAAGATCTTTTTGTGGAGAACATGAGCGCTGCCAGTGTGGGGGTTGTTGCTAGAAACTCTTCTAGCGAAGTCATCATCTCTTCCACCGGACTTTATTGGCCAGTGTACAAGTCTTAATGAAGCTAAGCTTCGGGTTTTCTTGCAGTGCTTTATATAGGTATAAATCTTCACAAGTCTGTTATTATGGGGACTGATTGTTCTTTTGTGGTTTCTTTTCTTGTAAATTAAAACCTTGACGGTCACCTATCGTTGATCTAAAGAAGAAGGCATTGAGGATTGGCTTATCTAGAGTTTTAAAATTTTAAAAAATAATCGGTTTGCCGATGGAATGACACATGAGATAGTGAAGTATAGTGTTGATAGTAGGTCTTATGGTATTCTTCTTAATGGTTGGTTGTGGCGTATGCTTTAATTAATGATTTGTAATAATCATCTAGTTAGTTAATGTGGCGCTCCCTCCTGATTACCACTGTAGCCAGACGGTCGCCACGCATACTAGCCCAGGAAATCACTCTGGCATGTGCGTTTACAACAGGTATCATGAACACAGGCATTTCTATTAATGGATATATGAGTCTTACATGGGATATATTACAAAGATGATGGCAGCGGAAAAGCTCTATCTAAGGTAGCATGGTCTTGGTGCGGCTCCAATCCACAGGGATCTGACTAGGTTACTCTTCTAGCCCGCGAACGCTCCGGTTCCTCGACGACGGACGACGGACCCTTATGTGAACCTGGCCACGTTAAAGGCCGCTGAGTACTTTTGAATGTACTCGCAAGCAAACCAAACTAACATATACACTAAGCAAAGCAATCCATGGCATTCAAGCATGTATTTGTTATTAGAGCAATGTTAATTATCATGGCATAACAGGATTATCTAGCAAGATAACTACTAAAATAAATACGGTAAAGCATATCAGATCAATAACCCATACTCCGAACATACTCATGATCCAACCTGATTCTGATCCAAATCCAATCCAAATCATGTGGTCATTCGTCCACTCATCTCATAGCCATCCCATGGCTAACATATCATATTCCTGACATCATCTGATGTCTACTCAAGACGAGTTCTTCCATCAGTATTATCACTATTATGGTTGACCACCTAACGAGGTCTGGATGGGCTATCCAATACCGTGGACGCGGCTATTCGAATAGATTTTTCACTCTGCAGAGGTTGCGCACTTTACCCACACCATGAAGCACCTGGCCTCGTGATCCCACTCGGGTGGACCAGCGTCGCTTCAACGAAACCTGCCTGACCCGTGACTCTTTCATCGTACCACCGGCACTCTTCCTCCCCCGGAGGTCAGCCTTGGGTGGCCCCTGTGTCCTCATGATACCTGCCACCGTCGTGGCCAAACTAGGTAATCCCAAATGGGGATTACTGTCCAAAACGGGGACGGGCCCAAACAATCAAACAACTGGGCTCACAAAGTTATCGCCGCCTACCGGGCCAGGGTAGCGCGCGCGCATAACCTTCCCTCTTTGGAGGTACCGGTGAAAGAGCACGCGATCAGACCAAGTCAAGGCCGTCCCATACCGGCAAATGTGGTTGCACGAATAAGCCCGAACAGGTAACTCAAGACGAACCGACTAGGTTTCACTTTAGCCATCATTTAGCAAGCGTAGTTATTCATCATCAATAACTTAACATGGTAGTAACTAAGTACGAGGTAACAACTGTAGAAACATAACAATCTATTTCTATATAACATCACAATGAGTCATTAGTGGAACAAGTCTTAAATGGCAAGTTATCACCTACAAGTTCTAGCAGTAAGTTACGACCATCGGAACCCTTGCGTAGAACCGGCAAGGAACCCAGTAGCCACCAGAACGGTCTTTACAACTCAGATCTGGGACATTACCGGAATAACTCAACCCCGGCTCAAGACGGCTGGAAAGCAGCTCAGAGCATGAGACGGTGTTGATAAGAAGAATGTAGCAGTTCCCTAAGACGGTCGAGGAACAGCTCAGAGCATAGGGTCACTGCTACGGAAAGAAATTCAACAGCTGCCCGAGACGGCCGAAAAGCAGCTCAGAACACGGGCCAGTTGTTGAAAAGAGAACATAAAAGTCGGCATCCACCCCGGACGGCCGAAAACAGCTCAGACACAGGCGTGGTGCCGTTATCGAAGAGAGTGTAAGCAAGGGTTCGTCAGAGTCACTTACAGCCCACTACTCCGCATGCAATCACAAGCATATTAATTCGAACATGCAGGAACAACACAGAGCAATGCTTTAGGGCATATATCAGATGGTCGGCTTGCCTGGGATTGAAGAACACTCCGGGAAGAAGTGCGATCACCTCGCGGAAGGATTCGCCGGAAAGGATTCTCTCTCGGAGGACTGATTGAAGGGCAAGGGCAAAATGGGTATTTTCATAGTGTGAACACATTGTGAAAGTGATACCAAAAGAACGGGCTTGACGAGACGAAGATGTGGGTGCTGGAATCAACGGAATCGGAGCCTCGCTTAAAAAGTTATAGCCGTTTGAAGTCCAGGGACCAATCTGCAAAAAGTTTATTCACAAACAAACCCCTGGCGGCTAAAACCGAAGGCGCACTGGGCAGATTACGTTTTCTGAAAAGGAAAATGTATTCCGGGTCACAGTTTAACAGAAATACGCCTCTGCAGCTGGGAAGCGTATTCTTATAAATACGTTTCCACTTAACAATGGGCGGGCCCGGGGGTTGACCTCGCTGTGTCATTGCCGCGCGGGGCCCACGGGCAGGGGCTCGGGGTCGGCTTCCCCACGTCGCCTCCCGCTTGGCCGAGGAAGGGCCGGCCCCGACGGCGACCACCGGCAACACGGGCCACCTCTGGTGGCGCTCAGCCTGCCAGGATGACCAGCGCGACGGGCCGCATCCATCCCCGTAGGTGGCGGAGCTCGGGGAGGACCAGGGCACAGGCGCCTCCGGCCATGGCGGACGGCGGCTCGGGTGCCGAAGGGCGCGGCGTCTACCGGCCACCGGAGGACGAGGCGAGGGATTGCGGAGGCCCGCGGTGGAGAGGGCAGAGCAATGGTGAGGTCAGGTGGGAGAGAGGGGGCTCGCACTAGGCGAATTTAGCAGAGGGGGCGGCGGCCATGGCGGCCCTGGAGAGGAGATGGGTAGCTCCCGCGAGCTAGAAGGGCAGAGGGGATCGCCATGAGGTGCGGAGGAACTCGGGGAGTCTATTTAAAGGATCGGGAGGAGGGTTCTGGGCGTCTCTCGCCGACGACCGAAACTCCGAGAGGCACGGCAAGGAGGCGGCGCTCCGGGTGGTTGGCAGAAGCGTCCATGGCGAGGTGCAGAGGGTTCTGGAGGGCGCACGAGTGCGGTGGAGGTCTTCCCTGCGCTCGCGGACAGGATACGGCCTGCTGGAGGTGACCAAACGGCGGATGTGGCCACAGTGCACCGATTTGGCACGCTCTGCGTGTGATCACCGTCGGCACCACGTGTCCAGAGCGCCTATTTGACTCCAGGCCATGCCAAATAGATGCATTAAAGTCTCTGGAGTTGAACTGTCGAGGTTTGGAGGGAAGTGAGGAAAGGAGATGACAGGAGAGAGCTCAAATGGGTCCTGCCATGAAGGTGTTTGGAGTGGTCTGAGGGAAATTGGCCAAAGGAAATGGGCTAAGTTTCGTCATGGGTTAGTCACTCACTAAGGTGGACTTGATGCCAAAGTTTCAATACCAATAGACCAGTATAGATGGTACTTCCTTTGTAACCATGTATTCTGGCCAGAAATGGAGATGCTGGTGCTGGGGAAAAATGGCTACATAGATTTGGCTCAAACTTGGAGGACGTGAATGATTTGAATAATTGGAGATACTGGAAAAGTTTCTGCTCATTTAGAAATGCCTATATGGTACTACCTTCACAGCACTTCCAAATGGACAGAAACTTGAGAAAAATTCTGTGGAAAGATGGATAGATGGATTGAGCTGATTTTTGGTTTCCATGGGTGATTTATCAATGTTAATCACCATGAAAATTTCAGCTCAAATAGATAAAGGAATAGAGCACTTCCTTTGCAAATTGCCCAACTGGACAGAATCTGCAAATTGATGTTCTGCTCAAAATTTGAATGATGGAACTTGGGATCTTGATGGAAATGGGAAAGATATGGATATGAGAAGCTCCACAATTTATTTGGGATTTTTCTAGGCTACCAAAATAGTAGTTCCTTTAGAAAGTGCCCAAAATGCAATATTGGCATTAAATAGGAAAATGCCATTTCCTTTATTTGATTATGGCCAATAT
Organism: Elymus sibiricus; assembly: GCA_039707655.1. Classification (NCBI taxonomy): domain Eukaryota; kingdom Viridiplantae; phylum Streptophyta; class Magnoliopsida; order Poales; family Poaceae; genus Elymus; species Elymus sibiricus. The sequence goes on along the minus strand of CM077667.1, from coordinate 97,124,583 downwards.
TTTTATGGGAGCTCAATATGATCACAAAGAATATCTCCACAAGTTTTCATGAACTCTGGAGATGGATAGATAATTTCCTGGATTTAATTCCTTTAACTGGCAAAAAAAGGAATTAATTATAGATGAAAAATACTGCAAATGACTTGGCAATATTTTTGCATATCCAGGGTTTATAGATGAAGGATGATCACTGGAAAAAGTTTGGGAGGCAGAAGATCAAAGGAAATTGGGGTTGCTCTGGAACTGGAAAGATTAGGGTTTCCCTTCCGGCAACTCGGAAGGCATGATTTCGATGGCAAAGTCCGGAGATAGATCTTGGGTGGCAAGGTTGGACAGGGGAGAATCTCTGGTTGGATAGGGAAGGCAAGGCTATATGACCATCTTCGTATACCCAGGAGCAAGAGAAATCCGATAACACCGAGAAAAAAGACGGGAGTCAAATCCCGCAAAGGAAAAAAAAATAGGAGCGAAAACCAGGGTGTCACAAACCTACCCCCCTTAAGAAAATCCCGTCCTCGAGATTTCCAGGCTTACCTCCTAGGGAAGGGGGACTTACCTGTGTGCGACTTGGATCCATCAGCTGTCCTGTCTTTGCTGGTTCACTAGCCTTTTAACTGCCTCTTCTGACGGACCATGTGCTGTCTTTGCACACAACTTTCTTGAATCCTTCTCTTTCCTGTCAGGTATACCTTTTGTCCTGGTAGTGGTATTGTTGGGTGGGGTTGCGAGTAGTACCAACAGACGGCTCGGTTTCCAGGGCCTCGAAGTAACTGCTTCGGTTTTAATTGCGATACTTTGTACCCTGGCTGTTATGGGCAAGACATCCTTTCCTGGTACCAGGCTCTCGTGCTAGTATGGCCTCGAGTGAGTGAGAGTAGCTTTCTTTTTGCCGTGTCAGAATGCTCAGTCTGGCTGTGGGTTCCATGCCGATGTCTCTTTCTGCCTTATGCATTCTGACTTTGTCCTTAGGTGATCCATAACTCAAGGAATCAACATGACCTAGCTATTGCTGCTATATCCTTAACTGAAATGTCAGGCATAATCACAAAGTAATCATAGACAGTAATCTCTTATTCCAATGATGTCATGATGTCTATGAGCTGTTGATGCTGATGTGCTTGAGTCGTTCTATCTGAGTACCTTGTTTCAAACTTTGTCGCTTGTGGAAAGGGCTTTGTCATATATAGCCTCTGTAGTTCCTGCTATAACCACTGAGTTGAGCATAGTATGGCTATCATTTGGTGTATCTTTCGGAGCATAGCCTTCTGTCTTGGTTGATGGCCCATATTCATGATGAGTATGGCATGATGGCTGCATTGTTGTGGTCTTATATGCAAGAGTCTGACAAGGATTGATAATACCTCTCTGTCTGTGAAGCTATATTTTGCTGACCGTCATGGAGGTTGTTTGTCCACCACTTCTATGTTCTTGGGGATTCCTTTGATGGACCTGTAATGACGTGCCAATACGGCTCCTTGATTGTTTTCCCAGCTTGTCGGCTTGTTTCTACAACTTACTCTTGCATATCTCGTAGGGGTTGATGTGCTTATATTCTTCTTTTAAACATGGGCCAATGTTTCTCTGAACACAGTCATTCCCGTGTACGAGTGGCTCGCATGAATTGATCCACTGGACTGCATGCTCACAACATATGCGGGTGTGGGATAAATCCTTTCATAACCACTGAGTTCTAAGGCAGACGGGTGTGCCTGGACTAGTTCGTGTTTTGACACGCTTGTTGTAGGCACGATGGCGTGTTGAAGAAGACTGGATTCCTTATGCTCGAAGCTTCTGCCAGGGTAGTGTGCTGAAGAAGGCTGGGTATCGTACCTCGGAAGTTTTCCATCATATGGCTTACTGCGGAAGGTCGGGTGCCTTGTGCCGGCAGTTTTCCGCGGTAGCACGTTGTGGAAGATGGGAGTGCCGTATCCCAGAAGGATCTCACCAAGTGACGTACCGAGGAAGGTTGGCAGTCTGGTATCGTAAGCCCCTTCTGATGGCTTGCGGAGGAAGGCTGGGTTCCTTATACCAGTAGCCTTGTGTACACAATCGGATCTATGGCCGATTCTGGCTTCCTTCCGAAGTATTCGGAATTTTACCCATAGCAGAGCCAAAACTTGATATAGGCCATACCTTGACTGAAGATATTCTATTGTCAGGCACATCGCTTGTCCTTCTGCTGATGTTCTCATTGCTGCTATAACGGTTGCTCCACTGAGGCAGGCTTCATGTTAACAATTAATTCGGAATGCCCTTTTGCATTCAAACCATGTATTGCTGGATAATGAGCAGTTGACAGATAATTCCATTTGGTTCAGCTGGGCTTCCAAGCATGTTAGGTACTCCTTGATTCTGGCAATCGTGATCTTATCCATATTCCTTGCAGACCTTGTTCACAGTGCCCAGAAAACTTTGTATTTGTACCAGTGAACTTCAAAATATACTTTGAAATTTCTACCAACGTCCCGATATTTTGTTGCTGCTGTTGGCTCATTCACATTCTTGAGATATGTCCTCGGTGGGTGATAAATGATTCTTGGGTCCACTGAGAAAAAAACTCAAGGTTCACCCCACTGACTGAAATAATCCTTGTGTCGAGGACGGAATCATTTGTCCCTACTGGTGTTTATTCTTGGTAGCTCATCTGACTGTTCCTTAGGCGTGATTTGTTCTGAGGCAAACTCTCTCAGATATATTCTGGCCTTGTCTGTTGCACACATATTTTGCTTCTGACCCATTCTTCATTCTTGACAGATCCGGTGGTAATGTTCTGAATATCAGGTAATTAGCTGGACAGGACTCTTACTGAATTGGGATTATTGGGTATTATCCCAGTTGCATGTTGGTCTTCTTTGGTAGCTCTTGCCGATGGATCCAGTCAGAGCGAAGAAACGGAAAAAACAAAAACCGCGAAAAACCAAAAAGCAAATAAAGCTCAAATTTTGCGGACCTTACACACATGGCCAAGGATTCACTAGTATAACTAGTATAGCGCACTCGATGCACTTCTAAGGATTTAGAAGCGAAACGACACAATGCTCCTGGTAGCACTGGTGTCAAGCTCCTACTACTTCCTTAGGGAGCATCACACTCGACGCAGGACCATAGCCAAAGTGGCTTAGTCAACGTTCCTAAGGTTGTCGGGAAGAGATGGAATTTATAAGCGTTTCCCAAAGGAAACTAGAGTAAGAAGAGAAATGCCATGGCTAGGAAGCAGGGTAAGGATATCTAGTTTACCTAGGGGTTTCAGGGCTCACGGGTCGTTGCCGGGTGCGAGCATTTCACACCGGAGGCAGGGCCACGAGAGTTGGGGTCTGATGGAGCCGAAAACCTATGGGGTTGCCTTATGATCAATAGTAGCCGTGCCAGGTGGCAAAGATGGCTGAAATCCATCTGGGCTTTCTACTGAGCACAAGACAATGAAGTCTGGCTAGGGTAACATATGGTCAGCCTGGCTCTGATACCATTCGTTGTGGCACTCCCGCCTGATTACCACTGTAGCCAGACGGTCGCCACGCATACCAGCCTAGGAAATCAATCTGGCATGCGCGTTTACAACAGGTATCATGAACACAGGCATTTCTATTAATGGATATATGAGTCTTACATGGGATATATTACAAAGGTGATGGCAGCGGAAAAGCTCTATCTAAGGCAGCATGGTCTTGGTGCGGCTCCAATCCACAGGGATCTGACTAGGTTACTCTTCTAGCCCGCGAACGCTCCGGTTCCTCGATGACGGACGACGGACCCTTGTGTGAACCTGGCCACGTTAAAGGCCGCTGAGTACTTTTGAATGTACTCGCAAGCAAACCAAACTAACATATACACTAAGCAAAGCAATGCATGGCATTCAAGCATGTATTTGTTATTAGAGCAATGTTAATTATCATGGCATAACAGGATTATCTAGCAAGATAACTACTAAAATAAATACGGTAAAGCATATCAGATCAATAACCCATGCTCCGAACATACTCATGATCCAACCTGATTCTGATCCAAATCCAACCCAAATCATGTGGTCATTCGTGCACTCATCTCATCGCCATCCCATGTCTATCATATCATATTCCTGACATCATCTGATGTCTACTCAAGACGAGTTCTTCCATCAGTATTATCACTGTTACGGTTGACCACCTAACGAGGTCTGGACGGGCTATCCAATACCGTGGACGCGTCTATTCGAATAGATTTTTCACTCTGCAGAGGTTGCGCACTTTACCCACACCATGAAGCACCTGGCCTCGTGATCCAACTCGGGTGGACCATTGTCGCTTCAACGAAACCTGCCTGACCCGTGACTCTTTCATCGTACCACCGGCACTCTTCCTCCCCCGGAGGTCAGCCTTGGGTGGCCCCTGTGTCCTCATGACACCAGCCACCGTCGTGGCCAAACTAGGTAATGCCAAACGGGGATTACTGTCCCAAACGAGGACGGGCCCAAACAATCAAACAACTGGGCTCACAAGGTTATCGTCGCCTACCGGGCCAGGGTAGCGTGCGCGCATAACCTTCCCTCTTTGGAGGTACCGGTGAAAGAGCACGCGATGAGACCAAGTCAAGGCCGTCCCATACCGGCAAATGTGGTTGCACGAATAAGCCCGAACAGGTGACTCAAGACCAACCGACTAGGTTTCACTTTAGCCATCATTTAGCAAGCGTAGTTATTCATCATCAATAACTTAACATGGTAGTAACTAAGTACGAGGTAACAACTGTAGAAACATAACAATCTATTTCTATATAACATCACAATGAGTCATTAGTGGAACAAGTCTTAAATGGCAAGTTATCACCTACAAGTTCTAGCAGTAAGTTACGACCATCGGAACCCTTGCGTAGAACCGGCAAGGAACCTAGTAGCCACCAGAACGGTCTTTACAACTCAGATCTGGGACATTACCGGAATAACTCAACCCCGGCTCAAGACGGCTGGAAAGCAGCTCAGAGCATGAGACGGTGTTGATAAGAAGAATGTAGCAGTTCCCTAAGACGGCCGAGGAACAGCTCAGAGCATAGGGTCACTGCTACGGAAAGAAATTCAACAGCTGCCCGAGACGGCCGAAAAGCAGCTCAGAACACGGGCCAGTTGTTGAAAAGAGAACATAAAAGTCGGCATCCACCCCGGACGGCCGAAAACAGCTCAGACACAGGCGTGGTGCCGTTATCGAAGAGAGTGTAAGCAAGGGTTCGTCAGAGTCACTTACAGCCCACTACTCCGCATGCAATCACAAGCATATTAATTCGAACATGCAGGAACAACACAGAGCAATGCTTTAGGGCATATATCAGATGGTCGGCTTGCCTGGGATTGAAGAACACTCCGGGAAGAAGTGCGATCACCTCGCGGAAGGATTCGCCGGAAAGGATTCTCTCTCGGAGGACTGATTGAAGGGCAAGGGCAAAATGGGTATTTTCATAGTGTGAACACATTGTGAAAGTGATACCAAAAGAACGGGCTTGACGAGACGAAGATGTGGGTGCTGGAATCAACGGAATCGGAGCCTCGCTTAAAAAGTTATAGCCGTTTGAAGTCCAGGGACCAATCTGCAAAAAGTTTATTCACAGACAAACCCCTGGCGGCTAAAACCGAAGGCGCACTGGGCAGATTACGTTTTCTGAAAAGGAAAATGTATTCCGGGCCACAGTTTAACAGAAATACGCCTCTGCAGCTGGGAAGCGTATTCTTATAAATACATTTCCACTTAACAATGGGCGGGCCCGGGGGTTGACCTCGCTGTGTCATTGCCGCGCGGGGCCCACGGGCAGGGGCTCGGGGTCGGCTTCCCCACATCGCCTCCCGCTTGGCCGAGGAAGGGCCGGCCCCGACGGCGACCACCGGCAACACGGGCCACCTCTGGTGGCGCTCAGCCTGCCAGGATGACCAGCGCGACGGGCCGCATCCATCCCCGTAGGTGGCGGAGCTCGGGGAGGACCAGGGCACAGGCGCCTCCGGCCATGGTGGACGGCGGCTCGGGTGCCGAAGGGCGCGGCGTCTACCGGCCACCGGAGGACGAGGCGAGGGATTGCGGAGGCCCGCGGTGGAGAGGGCAGAGCAATGGTGAGGTCAGGTGGGAGAGAGGGGGCTCGCACTAGGCGAATTTAGCAGAGGGGGCGGCGGCCATGGCGGCCCTGGAGAGGAGATGGGCAGCTCCCGCGAGCTAGAAGGGCAGAGGGGATCGCCATGAGGTGCGGAGGAACTCGGGGAGTCTATTTAAAGGATCGGGAGGAGGGTTCTGGGCGTCTCTTGCCGACGACCGAAACTCCGAGAGGCACGGCAAGGAGGCGGCGCTCCGGGTGGTTGGCAGAAGCGTCCATGGCGAGGTGCAGAGGGTTCTGGAGGGCGCACGAGTGCGGTGGAGGGCTTCCCTGCGCTCGCGGACAGGCTACGGCCTGCTGGAGGTGACCAAACGGCGGATGTGGCCACAGTGCACCGATTTGGCATGCTCTGCGTGTGGTCACCGTCGGCACCACGTGTCCAGAGCGCCTATTTGACTCCAGGCCATGCCAAATAGATGCATTAAAGTCTCTGGAGTTGAACTGTCGAGGTTTGGAGGGAAGTGAGGAAAGGAGATGACAGGAGAGAGCTCAAATGGGTCCTGCCATGAAGGTGTTTGGAGTGGTCTGAGGGAAATTGGCCAAAGGAAATGGGCTAAGTTTCGTCATGGGTTAGTCACTCACTAAGGTGGACCTGATGCCAAAGTTTCAATACCAATAGACCAGTATAGATGGTACTTCCTTTGTAACCATGTATTCCGGCCAGAAATGGAGATGCTGGTGCTGGGGAAAAATGGCTACATAGATTTGGCTCAAACTTGGAGGAGGTCAATGATTTGAATAATTGGAGATACTGGAAAAGTATCAGCTCATTTAGAAATGCCTATATGGTACTTCCTTCACAACACTTCCAAATGGACAGAAACTTGAGAAAAATTCTGTGTAAAGATGGTTAGATGGATTGAGCTTATTTTTGGTTTCCATTGGTGATTTATCAATGTTAATCACCATGAAAATTTTCAGCTCAAATAGATAAAGGAATAGAGCACTTCCTTTGCAAATTGCCCAACTGGACAGAATCTGCAAATTGATGTTGTGCTCAAAATTTGAACTATGGAACTTGGGATCTTGATGGAAATGGGAAAGATATGTATATGAGAAGCTCCACAATTTATTTGGGATTTTTCTAGGCTACCAAAATAGTAGTTCCTTTAGAAAGTTCCCAAAATGCAATATTGGCATTAAATAGGAAAATGTCATTTCCCTTATTTAATTATGGCCAATATTTTTATGGGAGCTCAATATGATCACAAAGAATATATCCACAAGTTTTCATGAACTCTGGATATGGATAGATAATTTCTTGGATTTAATTCCTTTAACTGGCAGAAAAAGGAATTAATTATAGATGAAAAATATTGCAAATGACTTGGCAATATTTTTGCATATCCAGGGTTTATAGATGAAGGATGATCACTGGAAAAAGTTTGGGAGGCAGAAGATCAAAGGAAATTGGGGTTGCTCTGGAACTGGAGAGATTAGGGTTTCCCTTCCGGCAACTCGGAAGGCATGATTTCAATGGCAAAGTCCGGAGATAGATCTTGGGTGGCAAGGTTGGACAGGGGAGAATCTCTGGTTGGATAGGGAAGGCAAGGCTATATGACCTTCTTCGTATACCCAGGAGCAAGAGAAATCCGATAACACCGAGAAAAAAGACGGGAGTCAAATCCCGCAAAGGAAAAAAATAGGAGCGAAAACCAGGGTGTCACAGTTAATTTATGGGGTGTTTTAAAAACACTGAAAATTATAATAGAAATCATTTGGTTGCACCACATGAAAAGATAGAAACTTTCTATCATGATGCAATACATGACATGGTTGGCGCAAACAGAAAGGAAAAATCCCAAAATATCTCACAATTTGCTTGAAATCGTATAGCATCCGATTGTAGAAATGAAATTTAAAGGATTTTTGGAGGGTTCAATATATCTTTGACATTTTGTAATCTCCGCAGGATTTCCTAGAATTTTTTTACGATACCCTAAACTTAACGTGGAGAGGTGATAGTAGCATAAATATCTAAGTGTCCAGGAAACTTATAGAATTTTCTCGGTTAATATTCAATTTTATTTCGGGTCCAAACCTTTGTTTCACATCGGTGGCCCACCAAAATGGTGCATAGTTCTTCTTCATCTCGCCTCTTCCCTGGTGTCACCTCCTTCATCATCTAAATTGTTAGCTAGACCCCTCATGATGTGGCAATCTTTTTGCAAGGCAGACATGAATGCTTAATTAATATTGATCACCGCATTAGTGCATGGAACAGTTAAATCGAGAAACTTGTCTTTGGAAATGAAAATGCATATTAATGTGATATGAGTATTTATATCGAATTATCTTATTCATGGTAGTTACCCCCATCATGGTGCATTGTGTTGTACAAAGGTGTTAATGCATCCAAAAGCTATCATGTTTACTTCTAGATTTATGATGTCTTTTTTGTCATGTATTTATTGTAAATCTATACTTTCATCTATTACATTACTTAATTTCAAGTCTAACTCGTAGACATGACAATTTATGTGATATCCCTATTTGTAGAAAACATCAAGAGAACAATGCCAATCAATATAAAAGGCACAAATATCAAAAAATATGATGACAAAGAAAGTCATACGCAACGTATACTCATGGGGTGCAACAAGAGGGCACCACATGGTTTGTAGGGCCCACTAGTTACTCCACCTCCCTCAGCCAACCGTTATGGCCACTATTCCATATTTCATACATCATAAGGACTTCATTTATAGGTGTATTTATAGAGGAATAGCGGAAGAAGAACCACCAACAAAGAAAAATTCTTAGGGTACAAAATATTGCCCAACTCTCTTCTTCACCAAAATCCATGATAGATTGCAAATGATTGGTTTGTACCCATGGTAATGATGCAATCCACATATCCTCTACGATGATCCCATAATGTGTGAGTAGTTCATGAAGACTATGGGGGTTGTGTAGTAGTAGACATGTGCGATCCCACCCACCCACATTTGCTTGGATCTAGATGGTTTGTGATCCCACTTAAGTGATACTATTATTGTTGTGCTATAGATACATCGTTATTCTAACAAGGATGTGTATTTATTGAGAGTTACATCTTGGTCCTATCATTGAGTGGTATACACTTTATAAATACATTCGATGGGTGTCCATCATTGACTCCATCATGCTATTATGGGACGATATATTATGTGCATGTATTAATGTATCTGCCATGGGTTTGCAAGGACTTGATTGACCCCTCATTTCGTGTCATTTGTGAAAGTCCAGAGAAGTAAATGGTAGTGTGAAAAACGCTATGTGATGTTTCTCTTTGCATCTATCATTAGTACATGCCAGCATCTTTTTTGGTTAACCAACAACATACATAACTAGAGAGAGATAGATTGTGAAACTATTGAACTCCCTGTGGCCTATCTCTTAACATTGTTCTTTATTTTACATGACAAGCACTTTTTTATAAATCAGTTAATGAAGAAGTGGACAGCTGAAGCCTTTTCTTGCACACCCAGTTTTTAGTTTAGTTTGTTTTAGGTTAAAGGAGAATAGTCAGCCTACACTTCCATGTGTTTGGTACTAATTGCGGTGTTATTTTCTCGACAATAATCATCTGGTGCAGCGTATGTGTCAGTGATCCCAATTGTGCACACAAGGAGAGATTTACCCTAAATCTCGGATCGAGGTAATACCCTACTTTCTACTTGTCTGGATTGATTTCTCTAGAATCATATGTGAGAACTAGGGTTTATGTGTACAAGGGGGTTCGGTGGCTAGATTATGTGAGGTGTATGAAGCTGAGATGATTATGTACAAATTCGGGGGAGGGGCAGGGTTGGGGGATCATTGCCACACCTTATGTACTTGCCCATGGCTACTATTACATGAGTCCCTAGTCAGTTGATACATGCATAATACACTAGACCTACGCTAGATGGAAAGTAGAGTCATTGTATTTTACATCAATGTGGGGATGCACCCTCCCTCATCGGAGGACTTTGAGGAGCAGACCAAGGCCACCCCATGGGTGTTGGGCTTCTTCCATCCACCATTGCTATAGCCAGTGGGCATGGCATCATGACTCCTCATTAAAGAGAAGATGACTTGCAGGAATGATTGTGGGTCACGTAATCAAGTTCTTTTATAATGTCATTGCTAGGCTAGAATACATTAAGCTCCGCGATCATCATAACCAATATCATGCAATGTTGGATTCTCAGCCTCTGCACGTAGAAGTCTTCCACGTCAATGGATGGCTGCAAGTGATTTGCACGTTATGTGTAGGCAGAACTTGCTCTGCCAGGGATGAAAAGAGGCAACACCCATGTGAGCCAGACATATGCACACCCTATGAAGACCATTTTCCCAATTCCCAAGCCCCTTGCCTGTCATGATTGGCATCATCATATGTGATCTTGGGATTAGGCATTCCGGTCATACACGTACGAGCAAGTCCATAACTGCTTCATTTTTTAATTATTTTGAGTACATTTTCATTTTGTTTAATCACATACTTGACTACAATTTTACCACTATCGTGAAGGTACTCATCCTATTTACAGGTGGTACACCTTAAAACTTATGTTCGAGTACCATATAAGATTGACTATTATATTAGGATGGATGTGAGGCTCATATCAATTTTGAGGTACTGTGAAAGAGCTTGCTTCATATGGATTAATTAGAATCCACCAAAACTCAGTTAAAAATCCTCCAAACCAAAGAGAACCTAATGTGGCAATGACATGCAAGATACTGAAGGGAGGACTTTTCTTTCTAGTTTAAGAGCATTTGCCTACTTTGGATCTTTTTTGACCCTATTTAAATGTGAGAATTTCACATGAATGTGCAATGCAACCGGCTGGAACAAGAGAAATGTTTGTTTCATCTTACACCAACGATTGAACAAAACATATCACCACCAGTAGTTGACAGTGGTGGTAGCTTTTGAAGAAAGATAGACCCATCATCCATCTCCACCTCGATGGCAAAATGGTTGGGTTAAAATCCACCCACTGATTCTTAACGCTTTTCGGGTACTTTAATGAAACGTGTTTTACATGGAAATTTATCATCATGAAGCAATATGGTAGTGGATTACGAGAAAAGTTTCATCTGCAACCCGCTGCCAAAATGGTTAGGTGGGTAGCTAGCTAGTTTTCTCCATTCACTAATGATCGACCATTCAATCACCATTAACTGATCAACTTGCATGCCGATCGACCTCGTATTATGTTTAACACATGATCTAGGAGACCCCAGACGGAGTCTGCACAAATGAGGTTGAGTCACACATGAAGGGCGTCCGTACGAATTAAGGGATGTGTCAAGCTCGTGCATGAATTGATCATAAAAAAGCGAATCAATTGTATCCTTTTTATTTGTCGGGAAATTAACCAATGATCTTGAGGGTCACCTTGGCCTGTTGTGCATATCTCACTACTAGGGAAATGCTTATAGGTAGAATGTTACTAATAGCGCTGGTTATGGTCCAGGCGCTACTACTAAGTACCAGTAGTGCACACGAAATAAGGTGCAACTAGTAGAATTTAGAAGTAGCGCCGGCTTAGTCAACGCACGCTACTGCTAAGGGGGCCAAAGGTGCCCCAGGATCGGCATAAATTAGCAGCGCTGGCCCAAAAAAAGCGCTACAACTAATACCATATTTGTAGCGCATTTCGTTTAAACGGTGCTACAGTTATGTTTCTACGGGTAAGTCGGTGGGCCCCATGTGGCAGCAGCGCGTGGCTGCAAAAAGCGCTACTGCTAGTTGAGGTAGCAGTAGCGCGTTGCGATAAAAGGGAGCTACTGCTAATTTCCAACGGTTATGCTGGTGGGCCCCAGTTAACAGCAGCGCGCGGTAAGAAACAGCGTTACTGCTAGGTTAGCTAGTAGTAGCGCGTTTATCCTACCGGCGCTACTGCTATGGTCGACAGCCACTAAATATCTGCCACCTTTTCCACACCTCCTCTTCTTCTCCCTTCCTTCTTCCCCACATCCGTTTCTTCTTCCTTCAATGCTCCCCCTCCTCCCTCTCCCTCTTCTTTGCCCCTCCATCACCTCCATTAATGCCCTCCCTCCCCCCTCTCTCTTTCTTTGCCCTCCACCACCACCTCCATTAATTAATCACCTAACCACTCTCTTCAATATTTTAGCCCTCCACTAGCTAGCTAATTCTCTCTCTTCCTAGTTACCTCACTATCTAGATCTACTAGCTAATTAAGAAAGAGACTTGAATATATATCTTCGTACCGGGCTTGATCTCTCTCGACATAGGCGAGGAAAAAGAAGAGATAACGTGCAATAATGGAAATATGTGTATGTGTTTGTGCGCGCGCGCGATAGGACCGAGCTATGTGATTGTGTATGTGGCATGTGTGAGTTGCCTATATTGTGTATTTGTTGAAATGTGTGTGACATGAGTTGCCTATGTTTTGCCGAAATGTCGATTCATTTCCGTTTCGGCGAATTTTGAGCAAACTCGACTTGTCCTATGTTTAGGAAAGGTCATTTCAAATTTTTGTATGAATTTGTTGCATGCATGTACGTGGTTATAATTATTTGGCATCGCGCAGGCAATCATGAAGGTCAATGGAAGGAAGGTGGAAACGTACTGGCAATTCGCGGTGGATGACATGTATGAAAACAAACGGAAGGAGGTTTTATGTCCGTGTCGTAGATGCAAAGGAAGAGTATGGCTCGACCCCTTTAAGGCTGGCAAATTCAAGGCGCACCTGCTCATGTATGTTTTCATGGATGGCCATACACGATGGATAAGTGAAGACGATGATGATGAGGACGTCGACGGGGCAGGCAATAACGACATGCGAAGAGATGGTCGAAAATGTGCCCAAAGAAGAGGGCATGGGAAATGGTGCCGTCAATAGCGCAGAAGAGGCCGGACCTGGCGGAGAAGAGGCTGGACATGACGGAGAAGACGCGGACATGCCGAAGTCTTCGTCCCTACCAAGTTCAGCCATGGGGGACTTCGCAAGAGGACGAATAGCGACAGAGCTGCTTCTAGAGAGGAGGCCAAGTTGGCGCAACTGGAGCTAGACTCGAAGACTCCATTGTATGATGGTTGCGATCCCGAGGTGACCCGCTTGAGTTTCACACTAGAACTGCTTAAGACGAAGGCAAAAAACAAATGGACAGACACAAGCCTGGATGACCTTTTGAAGTATCTAAAGAAGGTTCTTCCCGCAGGAAGCCTGTGTCCCACTAGTGTCGAGCAGGCCAAAAAAATCTTGTGCCCTCTTGATCTGCCGCACATTAGATACCACGCAAGCATCAACGATTGCATCATATATCGGAACGAGCACGCGGAAAAAACTATCTGCCCAAAGTGCAATGCTTCACGATATAAGAAGGCCAGAAAGAAAGATCCACAGAAAGTCGTATGGTACTTTTCCATCACTCCCCGTCTGCAGTTTCGTAGATCCTAAGGAAGCAAAGCTCATGCGATGGCACACGGATAGGGTGAAGCCAGACGATGGAGATGATCCGAAGCTGAGACACATCGCACATGCTAGTCAGTGGAGAGCATTAAACGCTGAATTTAAATATTTCGCAGATGATCCAAGGAACATCGTGCTTGGCGCTAGTACTGATGGCATGAATCCGTTTGGCAAGCAGAACACCAACCATAGCACATGGCCCGTGTTTGTATGGATGTACAACCTCCCCCTGGAAATGCATGAAGGCAAAATACATAAACATGACTATGCTTATTCAAGGGCCAAAACAATCGGGAAATGATATTAATCTGTATCTCGGGTTACTGAAAGAGGAGCTAGACACGTTATGGACAACGCCGACCAAGACCTGGGACGCCAGCACAGGAGAGTATTTCGACATGAGAGCCGCGTTGATCACAACGGTGCACGACTATCTCGGATACGGATATGTCGCGAGCCAGGTGTGCCACGGATATTGCGGATGCACCAGGTGCATGGATGATACAACGTCTCAGCAGCTATCGAAAGATGGCAGGTCTTCGAAAATCGTGTACATGGGGCATCGAAGATGGCAAGAGAAGGATGACCCGTGGAGAAAGCATGGAGATCTATTCAATGGTAAGGTCAATCTTCGAGGACCTCCACGTAAGCGGAGTGGCATCGAAATTGATGAGTTGTTGAAAAACTGGGAACAGTGCCCCTCGCCGGGAAAAACGAATAAAAAGGCGTCGGAGGCGCTGCTGAAGGTATGGAAAACGAGGTCTGTTTTTTGGGACTTGAAGTACTGGCCCAAACTAGACACGCCTCATAGCCTTGATCAAATGCATATCACGAAGAATATCCTCGAGAGTTTGCTTGGAACATTGATGAACATGCCGGAGAAGACCAAGGATGGGCCGAAGGCAAGAAAAGACTTGGAATTTTTGGATATCAGGAAAGATCTCCACATGCCCGGTAAAAAGTCATCGGAAGAGACGGAGATGGAGACGGAGACGGAAGATAGGGGCAAAAAAGAAAAAAAGAAGGTAGAAGAGTATTGCCCCCCCTCTTTCTTCACCTTAGATCCGAAGGAGGTCGACCAATTCTTCAAGTGCCTTGCTGGAATCAAAGTTAGTTCGGGATACTGTGGGAAGATAAGCAGATATCTGGACACCAAGAAAAAAAGGTTCAGCGGGATGAAGTCTCAGGACTGTCACGTGATGATGAGGTCTCACGACTTTGCACGGATGAACACTAAGTTGATCGTGTTTTATTTTGCGCGGCCACGAGAGCGCCATTCTAATCGTTCTTTACCCACGTTGCTCCCGCGCTCTGTATTTGGACCCGTCCATGACCATACAGAAGAAAGATTACACACACATCATGTATGTTTTGGATAAAGCTCTTCTGGGCTTCAGCATGCGGGGTGGCAGCATCCAATTCAAGAAGACATTTAGGGGCACGGTGTGTTTCGGCCATAAGACTGACTTCTGTTGCGTTCAGCGATCGACAACAAGTAGTAGTAAGGATGGATTCTACGTCATCCATCTAACGCTGGAGTACAGAAGGGATCAACAGTTACTTCGCATGACATCTTCATCTCATGCCCATATCCAGAGATGGGCCGAAGCCTTAGAAACCGTACCGGATCATCAACTACGAAATGACTTCTACCGCATCCAGCAGGAAATTGCGTCGATCATCATGAAAGACGTCATTGAAGAGAATGGGATGTTCTACGGCGGTCCAATATCGCGGTGTGACGTCCGCACCCGCATAGCCCTACTACGTCAGGACACCACGCCTTTCACCAAGCTTGGGTGCATCCTGCCGGATATGGACGGATGGCACGAGTGCACTGCTTAAATTAACGATGACACTATGTCTGCTTAGTTTTTACTTTCTGTACAACCGAAACTTGGAATTTATCTGTACGACGTAACTATTAGATGTAAATGCTACCACAATCTAGTTAGTTAGTTTCGATATGATGAATTTCGTTAACTATGTTTATGTTGCTTCTATTTGCTAACTCTTTCTCTCCGCAGGCCGACGCCGTACATTATGTTGCATATTAATGTTGAATTCACTTGATGATATATGCATCTCTGACAGGTATATAGATCATCGATGTCGAGGTGGTATGCCGTGTACATAGGGAGGATTCCGGAAGTGTACGAGGAGTGGCCAGAGTGTCAGGCCCAAGTGTATCGCTTCCCGGGCGGCAGCCAGAAAGGGTTTGATAGCAGAAACGACGCGGAAGCTAGTTACTTGAGGTGGACGCTAGCGCGCGAGAGAAATCAGAACCGACGCCTCAAGAACTACTACATAATCCCACTTGTGCTCATCGTGATCGTCCTTCTCTTGTATGCGATCAGATCATAGCGAGGTTACATAGATGATGAAACATGAGTGTGATCATGGGTAGTTGCATGTATTCGAGACTTCTAATAACTTGTATCGCTATATCTTCGAGACATGAACGTGTTCGACTATTAATGATGATGATGATATGAGATGAAAGACCTTCTTTTATTCATATCTGTTTCAATGAATATGCATGTTGTTATCGTATAGAAGCTGTATATCTATATAAATAGAGCAAAAACCGTAAAAAAAAACATAAAAATATTAGTAGTAGCGCTGGGACAAAAATTACCAGCAGCGCGTTTATAACAGTAGCGCTCCTCCACAACACGCGCTGCAGATAGTTAGCAGTAGCGCTTGGTAGAGGAGCGCTACTAGTATATTACCAGTAGCGCTGGCCAAAACACGCGCTACTAGTAACGCTGGCCAAAACACGCGCTACTGCTAAAAAATAGCTGTAGCACCGTAGCTGTAGCGCGCCCATCAGCGCTATTGGTAGCTAAAAATTCATCGCTACTGGTAGGGTTTTCCTAGTAGTGTATGCTATGCGGTTCTACAAAGTCCCAAGTTTCTGGTGTCGTGCCTTTGCCGCTGCAGTGATCGTACTCCTATATAATATTAAGAATGCATGCACTGCAGCCGGAATCCGACTGCTTTCTGCCAACCGCTGAGTCGATCCGATTAATGAACCGTCTCGCTGCCGGCATGCCATAAGCAATGCCTTCCTTATTTAAAAATATGACAGCGCCTTCGAGAAGCAGTGCAGGTCGGTCGGGGCCATTGATGGCCACATCGTCTTCTATTTCTTCAGCACATCATCTCCGGGTGCACAGCCAGAGGATGGTCGCCAGTGTATTCCTGCCATCAAGCTCCCTGAATGTGATGTGCCCCACAGCCTTGCAGCAGCCCAACACTTACCGATTCATATGCCACAGAGTAGCCCATTTTGCATAATTCTTGGGCATGACCATCCGGTTCAACGAATTCCATACTACTACTTGTAGCTCGTCGCGGGTCCCCGTCATCCAGCTCCGAGCATGACTCTGAAGGTGCACGCACTGAGGAGTGTGTGTGGTGGATGGCGAGCAAAGGCTCCAGAACATGATCAATGATCTCATACCACTTTTTCATGCAAAAAATGACACTCACACAATGAAATGTTACAAAGACACACAAAATTCTTGTGCGGCATTCGAGTTGCACATTTTTTGTTTTTGCTTGTCTATTCATTTGGCCACTACTTGAGCCATTCGGCTTCAAATTGTAAGAAAGAAAGACATGAGTTGGACCGAGCTTTATGGCGATGCCATCCCAAAGCCACTCACTCCATGATGCCAACATTGTTGCCGCAATCGCTAGGTCTCGTGCCATCCCACGTAGCAACCACAACAGTCTAAAGAAAGAAACTAACCAGCGACCAAGTCGTGTACATACACACACAACATGGCGCGTTATTTGCTTGCCGAAGAATAAAACGAAACTAGGGTTCATGTGACATTGGCGAAAACGAAAGACGTTGGGCTTAGTCACGGGTAAATAGGGGCCATATGCCAATTCGGTGGAGACCCTCTTTCAGATAGGCGGTGGCACGTCGGAGTTCTTCCTTGAGCCTCATATTCTCTGTACACAGGCGTTGGTGCTCCGAGTTATCCCGAGTTTGTAGCATCACCCCTGCGCATTTGACGCATGTCTTGTTTTGCACAACCCACTTGATTGCTTCGTTTTCCTCGTTTAGCATCTGGTTCTCTCCCTGAAGATTCTTGGTGTCACGTAGCTGCCTCTTGCTCTGCATTTGTTAATTTCAGGTGTGCATCATTTTCGTGGTTAGCAAAGTATGCTACCATGTTCACAAGGAGAATATAGTAGTACACTGTAATATCAGATGACCAACAATGCTACTATTTTAAGTGCAGTTTCTTCTGTTTAACAGAAAAGCTTGTATAAGTGCATGTCTCAGGTGACCTATGTGGCCAAATTTCATGTAATTCACCGTGGAAATGAATGGAATATATACCTTGCTGGAGGTGCGTTTGTTTTGGAACCAGTACTTGACCTGCGGGGTACTCATGCCAAGCCTCTCGCTAAGGTCTTTTCGGAGTTTTGCATCTGGATAAGGGCATTCCTGAAACACACTACATATCACGTAGATGAAAATGGATTAGGACACATCTTATTTGATAGGTAAGAAACATTGATTGAGTATGTGTTGTACGCTTCAAGTTGTTGGATTTGTTCTCCGCGGAGATGGTGATAATTGGCACGCCTTTTCTCCATTCTCTGCTCACTATGGGTCTCTCCATCGTTGTTGTTGCCTTTGTCTGCAGCTACAGCGTTGCCATCGTGAGTGTTGCCCATGTTGGTAGTGGCTCCAAGCAGGCCATACATCTCATCACCATGCTTGTGCTGGAGTAGGTGGCTGTGTTCGCTTGTGATGAAGAGGTCCAACATATTTTGCACATCACTGTCGCATTGCGGCCTCTCCCCGTCCATGGTGATCTGTTATCATGAAACAAAAATATAATTCTCATGTGTATAGTTAAAGGTAGCAGTGAAGAAATATAATAAGAAAAAAGGATGCATTAGTGAAAAATGAAATCAAGTAGACTTTATTTGCCAACATAGTACATTTAGATTTAGATTTTAATTTCCATCGTTGTCGGATGTTACTCCATGTTAAGAATACTTAAAAATCATCTATATGAGTTTACTAGACCGAGATGTAATCAAGTCGACTTTAATTAATCTCTAAAAATATATTGACATACTTTCCTGACATCAGTATAACATATTCTTGGTTATCTACCGCTGATTACTTCAATAATTTTGCAACATATGTGCCCTACATAGTAATGAAAAACTATTACTTTGCCATCTCATCAGGTTCTTTTATATGTATCCGAAAGACCTTACTCTATCTATATACACATTAGTATCTATCTACAGATCCCATATGTGATATAATTAAATAAGGCCTTGTATACAAAAGACAACTGCTACTCCTAGTATGGTAGAAGCGAGATATTGAAATATACTATCATATTATCCATAGAAAATAGCATCATAGGCACGACAATACAGTCAAATCTATGAATATATATACAGACAGATCTATGTATAGCAAGCCATCTCCAAAGCAAAATGATGAAATGCTACTTTCTTTTTGTATCCACTCACTCCATGGTGGGTCTACCTTTTTTCCAAGAATACAATGGATGAGAGATGTCACGGAGTATTCGTGCTCAACTTTAAAAGCTATATATCCAAGGATAACTAGAGTAGGGGTATACACATTACTAGATGAACGGCTTCAGGAAATACCAGTGGCTTCGGGAGTCGTCTTCCTTAGAACTTCGGTAGGCGAAAAAGTACACGAATCTGTTTTGTTCCTACTTATATATCGAACTCATTCAACAAAGTAGCTATTACCGTATGATTTTAAAGCCGTGGGCGGCATGCAAAATTTGTGCGATGACCCATGATTATTGCAAGCAATAACTTGTATCCAAATATATAAGGCACATATCATGGATTTTGGCATGGCATATAAATAGGTCATATTTAATACTCACTAAGCATATTTGTGGAGTGAATATTGACATATCGATGACAATATATTATGCTATTAAAACAATATAAATTGCTTGTTCACACTATCAATTGAAAAGAACGACTAATATCGATAATATCTTGTAGATCTAAATGATATACATGGATATAAAGGGATCTTTAGTAAATAATACATATAGAGTATGTTTTTTTGGAAGAAAACTTCCAATGTACACACTAGAAAAGAACATCAACAATAACTTGTATCCAAATATAAGGCTCACATGCCATGGATTTTGACAGTTGCGGCATGTCCTATATATGGGGCATAATTAATACTCATTAAAATATTTGTGGAGTGAATATTGCCATATTTATACAATATATTATATTATTAAAAAAATAGAAAAAGGGTGGTTATGATTATCTATATACATAATATACATGGGCATAAACGGATGGTGCCGATCCATTATATGTTGTAGACCAAAATGATATACATGGACGTAAATAGTTCTTCAGCCAATACTAAATACAAAGTATGCATTTTTGAAAGAAAAACTCCAATTTATTCATCCACTATTAAGGGAGCACAAAGAATACCAAGACTAATAGAAATTACATCTAGGTGAGCGACAACAACAAGCACTGGAGTGAGCTGAAGACGTGCCACCATCATCCCCCCTCTCCCACTGATGTCGGACAAACCTTATTGTAATAGTAAAATGGGAAGTCCTCATGGCAAGGCCCCATAGGACCACTGCACCAGAGCAGCAACCGTCGTCATTGAAGAGAAGCGTAGATCATGATTCACTAATCAATATCTAACACATTTCCCTCCCCGGTCGCACCACCAGTGTCAGTGTTCAGTTCACTCGAGAAACCCGACCCCATGACGGTGGCCCCGAAGGCAAAGGAAGGTGCGCCCGTCATGGACTTACTAGCTTAGTTACGCATGCCCGCCACGACCTCACCCAACAACGTGGCTTTGGCTAGACGGCAGGCCTGGCTAGGCTCTAATGCGTGGGCAAGAAGCGACGGGCGCCGCCCATTGACAGTGGCCTCGGGCAGACCCGAAGGTCTACCTGTCATGTACTTCCCAGCCAGTTCGCCCGGGTTCAAGCCGTCTGGGCAGATCGGACAATGCGGATCATCCCCGAGAGGCTACCGCCGCATGCCACAAAGCAACGGATGGCTCGTAGGCTCTATTCGCACATGTATCGCTCGCGTGATCCGACCCCAATGACGATGGACCCTCGCGCACTGGGCGGTCCACCTGTCATGGACCGTCCAGCCAAGTAGGTCGGGTCAAACGCAAACAAATTCAGCCCCTTGGCTTTCGCCCGACACGGGGCATACACGCCTCCAGGCAGGTCCGGATACACCATCACGCGGGGGCGGGTGCGCGTCGGGTGCCACCCAAGGATGGTGGCCTCGGGCTAGCACGGGGTCCATCCGCCATGGATCCTCTAGCCGGGTTGCCCAAGTGCAAGCTTTCCGGGCAGATCGGATGTCCCACATTGGACCTGAGAGGCTCCCGCCGCAAGACAAATAGTAACCTACGACCAGGAGCCTCTCATGGCCGTGACGAGCCCAATGAGGCGGGAACTCCAGCATCCTTTATTGGAGAAATGACTATGATCATTCATGGTATAATCTTGCATAGGCATTACATGTGTTATATGTAGATCATTATCCACCTACATCATCAAATAATACACCACCCCAAGCCTACTATCCAATATTAATTTTATAGAAACAAAGCATTGCAATAAGTATGATGGCAACATGTAGATAGTAAAACTATCATCCAAGTGATAAAGAAACTATCATTTTATTCTTAGTGGCAACAATACAATACGTGTCCAATCTCTTATTGTCAGTGGGATCAAATTCACAGCAAGATTGAACTCACTACCATGCACAAATCTCTATGAAGAACTACCTACCACTCATGGCCAAAGACAACAAATAGATTGGAAAATCATACAAAGGTGCAGGAAAGAAACTTCATAAGATCAATATAATTCAATGGACAATCTAATAATAAAGTGACAATTCATCGTATCCTAACAAACATAACCACCGACTACATCTTATTGATGCCGATCATGTGAGGCATCTCATGGGAACTATCTATTGAATCACATGAGAGAGAGGATGCCATCTAGCTATGGCTATGAACCCTAACGTCCAACGGAAACTACTCACACATGTTATTGATGGCAGTAGGGTTGATGAGATGGCTCCAGTAATAGATATCAACCTTCGGTAGGATGCCGGAACAGGCCTACAGATTAGATCTGCCCAGAACACAAGCTTGTGGCGGCAAAAAAAATCGTGAAAAAATGGTACGGAGGTTCTCGGAAAATATGGGATTTATGGGCAAAGGAATAACCGTAAGGCGGTGGCAGAGGGACCCACACATCCACTCCACTAAGGTTGCCCCCTATACTATAAATATCATAGAGTCCAATCACACCAGTAACGTACACAATTTGTCGTGGCTAATGTACACTTTTCTTTCAGGTCGAATACATAGTTTTCATGTCGGTGGGCCACCAAAACAATGTTGTTCTTCATCCTCTTCCCTCGTGTTCTTGGATCCTTTGTTCTCGCCATTGTTAGCTAGCCCCTGATACGTCCAAAACATATCTGCTTTTCCAAACACTTTTGCTCTTGTTTTGTACTCTACTTTGCACAATTTCAAAGGAACTAACCCGGATTGACGCTGTTTTAAGCAGGACTACTATGGTGTTATTTTTGTGCATAAATAAAAGATCTCGGTATCGGACAAAAATTTACGTAGATTTTTTATTGAATAAATAAAAAAATACTTGAACGAAGATCAACCGGAGAGAGGCCACCTGCTGCGCACAAGGCAACAGGGCACGGCCACCCCCTGGTCACGTCCTGATGTCTTTTGGGGCCCATAGGCGGCCCTCTGACCTAATTCAAAGCCTAAAAAATCTGTTTTCCCGAGAAAAAATGGAGAGAAGATTTCATCGTGTTTTACGATACTAAGCCACGCCCACCTCCTGATCTTCCTTGGAACGGCTCATCTGGAGTCTGTTTGGGGCTCTGGAGAGGGGGATTTGTCGCCATCGTCATCATCAACCCTTCTCCATCGACAACCCTATGATTTTCACCACTGTGAGAGAGTCCTTCATAGGCTTGTTGGACGGTGATTGAGTTGGATGAGATTTATCATGTAATCGAGTCAATTTGTTAGGGCTTGATCCCTAATATCCACTATGTTCTAAGATTGAAGTTCCTATGACTTTGCTATGCTTAATGCTTGTCACTAGGCCCCGACTGCCATGATTTCAGATCTCAACCTATTATGTTTTCATGAATATAAGAGTGTTTTGGATCGTATCTTGCAAGTTGTGTGCACGTATTATGTGTTATGATCAGTAGCCCCTAAAGTGACAAGATTTAATTGGGACCACCTCCGGTGATGACTGTAGTATGAGGAGTTCATGTATTCAGCAGATGTTAATGCTTTGTTCCGGTTCTCTATTAAAAGGTGGCCTTAATATCCCTTAGATTTCCTTATGGGCCTTGCTGCCACGGGAGGGTAGGCTAAAAGATGTCATGCAAGTTCTTATTATAAGCACGTATGACTATATACGGAATACATGCCTACATTATATTTATGAATTGGAGCTAGTTCTGTGTCGCTCTAGGTTGTGAATGTTACATGATGAATGTCATCCAATTATACAAATATCCATCGCTGATCCAATGCCTATGCTTTGCACATATTGACTTTGCTAAGTTACTATTGCTACTGTTACTGCTACTATCAAACTACCATATTACTGTGCTACTAAACACTAGCATAGCTTTGTTTATTTAGTTTACTTGGCAATTATCTCTTTGATGAATGCTATGAATAAACTGAAAGACTCCAGAACCAAGATTCTACCCTCTAAGACGAGGGGAGGTACGACCTGTCAACTAGCTCTGCACTAGATTCACCTTCTGTTTTAAGTCAGCTTATGACACCACCACCTACTGTACAATATGATATGTTGCAAGTAATAGACACTTCTTCTGCTATAGATTATACTTATGATGATGCTACTACTATGCTTTTGAGACTAGAACTGTGCCACTAGGTGAATTTCTTGATGCTCAAATTGCTAAATCTACATAACTAGAAAATGAAACTGCTTAAAATACGGAATCACCTATTAAACCTAGCACTCCTATTAGAACTAAGATGCTTAACATACATGAGGTTTATGTTATGGATGGGGAGATTGCTAAGGAAATTCTTGCATCTAAGGATAGAGAGGATCTTGAAATTTTAATGAAGTAGATGAAACAAAAATCTATGAATGCGATGATGTAACATGATTCTAAATTTTCTACCTCTCATATCTTTGTTGATGATAAGGAATATGAATTCGGGTTGATCTTGAATTAATTACTTTAGTAGAATCCGATCATTTTCATGGTTATAAACCTGAAACTGTTGTGGCACACCTTGCTAAACTAAATGATATAGCCACCCTATTTGATCATGAGGAAAATATTCGCTACTACTATATTCTGAAGATGTTTCCTTTCTCCTTAAAGGGTGATGCTAAAGAATGGTTTAATACTCTGTCTCCAGGTTGTGCGCATAGTCCCCAGGATATGATTTACTACTTCTCTGAAAAATATTTTTCTGCTCATATGAAACAAGCTTCCTTATAGGAAATATTGAACTTTGTGCAACTTGAGGAAGAGCATCTCCCTCGAGCTTGGGGTCGGCTTCTCCAGCTATTAAATGGTTTGCCTGATCACCCACTTAAGAAAAATGAAATACTTGATATCTTTTATAATGGACTAACAGATACTTTTGGGGATTACCAAGATTGTTTTGCTGGTTGTGTTTTCAGGGGAACGAACTATTGAACAGTCTCAGGAATTATTGGATAATCTATTGAAAAATGCCGATGATTGGACACTTCCTGGACCACTACCCAAACCAACTTCGAAGAAGAGAGGTATACTATTCCTCGGTCAAGAAGATATGCAAGAGGCAAAGAAATCTAGGAAGGAAAAGGGTATTAAATCTGAAGATGTTAAGAATTTACCACCTATTGGAGAAATACATGGACTTGATATCCCGACATAGGTAGTTGAGGTAAATTCTCTTCATATATTTGATGAAGGTGGTGTCCCTTATAATAAGTTTCCTAGTCCGTGCTTGGATGAATTTGATAATTTTATTAATAAGAACGAAAAAAAATCAATATGCAAACTAGTGATCAATTGAAACGCAATGCCATTATGATTGAATACTTGAGGGATATGATGATTACAATTTCTAATAATGTTAGAGGCTTATGTAAACATGCGTATATGGTTCAAATTCAGTTAGAACAAGTTTATAAATCACAAAATGACTTGCTTAGTGAAACGAATAATAAAATGAATGATCATGATGTTAGAGTAATGACTAGAGGGGTTAAAATTACTCAGGATCCTCTATATCTTTAAGGTCATACTAAAAGGATTGAACAAGATTCTCAGAGGGTTCATGATGTTATACCCAGTTCACCTAGGAAGAATAAAAAGAAAAAGAATAGGCATTTGCATGCTTCTAGTGAACCTACTCTAGAGAAACCTCCTGAGAATCCTAATAATGTTTCTATTTCTGATGCTGAAACTCAATCTTGTAATGAACATTCATCTAGTGATTCTCATAATGAAGGTAATGATGCTAATGATAATCATGTTGATAGTCCACCAGATAATAATAAAGAATCTGATAATGGTCTAGAAATAGAACCCAAAGTGAGCTTGATGAACCACATCCAAAAAATAAAAGATATGATAAAAGGGACTTTCTTGCTAGGAAACATGGTAACAAAATAGAGCCATGGGTTCAGAAACACATGCCATTTCCTACTAACACTGTGAAATATAGAGATGAAGATGCTATTAATCGCTTTGTTGAAATGCTTAGACCTTTGTATCTGAGAACACCTTTGACTGGAATTATGAAAATGCCTCTATATGCTAAATACAAGAAAGAGATTGTCACTAATAGTAGGAAAATACAAAAAGTTGGAATTTCTACTATGCTTGCAAATTGTTCATTTGAAGGAAATTAAAAGTACCTCACAAGCTAGGATATCCAGGAATACCTATTATACCTTGCTCTATCAAAAACAATTATGTTAGAACTGCTTTGTGTGATTTAGGAGATGGTTTTAGTGTTATAACTTTTTCTCTATACTGAAGAACTTATTTGAATAAGTTGACACCCACTGAAATCTCTTTGCAAATGGATGATAAATCAACTGCTTTACAAATCGGTATTTCTGAGGATGTTCCCGTTGTTGTTTCTAATGTTACTATCTTAACAGACTTTGTTATTCCCGATACGCTCGAGGACGATAACATGTCGATTATCCTTGGCAGACCCTTTTGAAATACTACAGGGGCTGTTATTGATTGTAGCAAAATCAAGGTTACCTTTCATGTCAACAATAAAGAGCATACAATATATTTTCCGAAGAAAAAAAACGAAGTGAATAGTACTAATTATATTGAAAGGACTACGACAATCATTATTGGAAGTTTTGAATTCCCTCTCCCAGTACCTGAAAAGAAATATCAAACTCCTATTGTTGGGACAATGCATATCCCGGTTGAGGTAACTTAGTGTTATACAAAAGTTCTTCGGTTTCATATTACTCGAAAATATTTTGTTAATAAGACTTGATCAAACTTATCAATGCATTCTTTTTTAGGGGCATGTAGTCGATGAATTCTGTAAGCACAACTTTTTGTAGTCATAGTTTACTCTCTGTTATTTAAAGATTAATAAAGTAAAATGCCATGGTTATCCTGTTTTCTGAATTATCCATGCAATAAAAAATGACCCGAAAATAAAATTGCTCAGAATGTCGTAAAATTTTGCCATAATTTTTTAGTGAGTATTTAAGAATTTTTGGCACTAGACACACCCCTGGGGTGTAGCTGTTGTCGACAAGACAACAGGGCGGGGCTACACCACTAGCCGACCCATGATGCCTTGTGGGGTCTACAGGACGCCACTTACTTAGTCCACCTACCCATTGCTTCTTCTTCCTGTAGAAAAATTGTGGTAGCTCATGTTCTTGCCATCAAAACTGAGATTTTTTATCTCTTTGCTCGGAACTCCATTTTCGAAACTGTTTTGGGGGATTGCTCCTTGGTATGTGACTCCTCCATTGGTCCAATTAGTGTTTTTATAGTGGATTTTTTTTCCGCTACTTTTGGTGCCACTAAAAATGAGCTTGCATGTTGAATTCATTTGGTTCTAAGTAGTTTGAACGCTTGATATAGCCACTAGACACTTGTAGGAGTTATTGCTCTCAATTTTTTTATTTTTATTGAAAATCTTTTGTGACCCAAATATTTCAGATTTTTTCTTAGGAATATGAACTTATTCAGCAGAGGCTCATCGAGCCGGAGCCCCACAGGAGTTGCTGGTGGAGCACCTGACCTCAACCTCCCGCGTCCGGTGGAGGTACAGTCGTGCAAGTGTCCACACAATGCCTTCATGAACGAAGCCGGTTTTGAACACGACTTCACACAATTCGTGGCAAATGTCGGTTTGAGAAATTTCCTCACGGATGAGTGTGATTAGTACTACCTTCTCATAAATTTCTTTGTGCAACATTTTTGTTTCGTGCCTAGACAGGATCCTGCCATGGTACGCTTTTATTTATATGCTTAACATTTTGAAATACTACTTCCTAAAGTCTGTGAGATATGCATGATTCCTTTCAAAGGATATTTGAAGGGATCTCGGCCTGAGTAGTTCCAGAGTCACTAGTTTGCATTTTTCCTGTTGTGCACTACTTTGGTTTATTCATAGGAAAAAAATTGACTGCTAGGCACGTGGGTGGTACACTCGGTGCCCGTGACCTCGCCAGTTTACGTTGTGCACTTTATGGTAATAGAAGTTATAGCCTGGGAGGCATTATTGCGCGCCGATTGCACACTAATAGAACTAGATGCAATATTCACGATGGTATTTATGTCTCTCGCCTAGCTGCACACTATAGAATTGATAATCGTCCTGATATTTGCTTGCTGCCTAAGGTTTATTTAGATCACCAATCCATTATAGAACACCATTTTATCGATGACCCTGAACCAGCTCACCATATTTGTTACAACTTGGCATTAAAAAGGAACACTCGTGAGATTATTTTGTTGCCTGCACCTTCCTTGGTTTGACTCTTTCATGTCAGGAATGGATATGTCATCACGTCTAATGATATCATTGCTTACAAGAATGAGCTGGCTGCGGCAGTGAATGAGGCCCAACCTTGGGATGCTCAGGTGCCGCAGCAAGACCAGTTCTACCCCGGACTTGTCGGATATTATCAGTGGCTGTAAACCAAGTTAGGCCAAAGGCCTAATCTTGGGGCAGTACGTATTCTCACTGACATTACATTCATGTTCACATAGTCATTCCATTTGTCGGTGTTCATCGTTTTCATTGTATATCCATGTTTCGATTTATTTTCTTTTTCTATTGTGTGTTTGAAAAACTTTGAAAATTCAAAAATATTTACCGCTTCTTTTCGGTTTTTCTTTCTTGTTTAATTAGTTCATAGTATTAAAAGAAAACCCAAAAATATTTATCTTTCTTATTTTTGTGTTTGCTGGGAGTTCTCCCGTGTAATTAGTTTTTCTCATTTTCGTTTTCTTCTTTCAATGCGCTTCCTTCACAAAAACTAAAAACTCCAAAAATATTTTGGTGTGTTTCTCCGAATTTATTTTCTTTTCTTTGACTCGTCGTACAGAGAAGATTATGCTAAAACTATAAAATGGCTCATATACCTCTTATTATTGATCTCATGAAGAGCCAATTATCCCTTCTCTTCTCCTTTGAATAAAATGTTGCAGATTCCAGCTTAATCAACGACACTCTTGGACTATTAGAAGTTTAGCTTGTAATTCTTGATTCAACATATCATGAGCAAACATATTTGTGATGACAATTAGATATTATAGTGTCTCATGCCATGCTTAAGTACGTAGGAGTAAATAATATGTTATCTTTTGTGTCAACATGCATTAAAATGATTATGATGTAGTATGTTGGGATGGTATCGTCCTCTGAAGTATTCAAGTGGTTTGACTTGGCACATGTTGAAGCCATGTAATAGATTCAAATCCAATAAAGCCTCGATAATATTTATGTTCAGAGTGTTTTTATCCTACTCATGCTCATGTCCAATGCTAATTATTTTCAATGCATGACTATGACCATTGTCGCTCTCTAGTTGGTCACTTCACAATCTATTTGCTAGCATTCACATGTTCTAAGAGGGAATACTGCTTGTGCATTCAAATCCTTAAACCAAAGTTGTTCCGGAGAGTCCACCATATCTACATATATGCGGTATTACCCTGCCGTTCCAAGTAAGTTTGCATGTGCCAACTTTAAACCTTCAAATAAACATATGTTTTGTGTGCTAGTACCGCTCATGGAGCGATGGGGTGATGACCCACAGGTATAGGGCGTCAATCATAGTCCTTTCGATAAGTAAGAGTGTCGAACCAAACGAGGAACAGAAGGAAATGACAAGCGGCTTTAGGCAAGGTAATTTCTGTAAGCACTGAAATTGTAGGTAACAGATAGTTTGATAGCAAGATAATTGGTAACGAGCAAGTAACGGTAATGGTAAATAAATTGCAACAAGGTAGCCCAATCCTTTTGTGGCAAAGGACAGGCCAGAACAGTATCTTATAATAGGCAAAGTGTTCTTGAGGATACACGGGAATTTCGTCTAGTCACTTTTATCATTTTGGTTTGATTTGCGTTCGCTACTTTGATAATTTGATATGTGGGTGGACCGATGCTTGGGTGTTGTTCTTACTTGAACAAGCCTCCCACTTATGATTTATCCCCTCGCAAGCATCCGCAACTACGAAAGAAATATTAAGATAAAATCTAACCATAGCATTAAACGTTTGGATCCAAATCAGCCCCTTACGAAGTAGCGCATAAACTAGGGTTTAAGCTTCTGTCACTCTAGCAACCCATCATCTAATAACTACTCCACAATGCATTCCCTTAGGCCCAAGGATGGTGAAGTGTCATGTAGTCGACGTTCACATGACACCACTAAGGGAATCACAACATACATATCATCAAAATTTTGAACACATATCAAATTCACATGATTACTTGCAACATGACATCTCCCGTGACCTCAAGAACAAAGGTAACTACTCACAAATAATATTCATGCTCAAGATCATAGGGGTATTGAATAGCATAATGGATCTGAACATATAAACTTCCACCAAATAAACCATATAGTAATCAACTACAAGATGTAATCAACACTACTAGTCACACTCAGGTACCAATCTGAGGTTCCGGTACAAAGATTGGACACAAGAGATGAACTAGGGTTTGAGAGGAGATGGTGTTGTTGAAGATGTTGATGAAGATTGGCCTCCCAAAGTGAGAGAGGTGTTGGTGATGACGATGGCTTCGATTTCCCCTCGGGAGGGAAGTTCCCCCGGTGGAATCGTTCCGCCGGAGGACAAAAGTGCTCCTGCCCAAGTTCCGCCTCAAGACGGCGGCGTTCCGTCCCGAAAGTCCTCCCCTTATTTTTTCTAGGTCAAAAGACCTTAAATACCAGAAGATGGGCACAGGAGGTGGGCCGTGCTGAGCACAACCCACCAGGGCGCGCCTGGGGGGCCTGGCACTCACAGCATACCCATGAGCAAAAAGTTTCAACCGGACACATAGAAAGATAGGGGCTTATAATTTCACCTCCCAACATACTCACCTCAAGGGTGATGTCAACAATAATAACTCATGCTTACTCACATCCAACTGGATATATGTGCCGAGATCTTTCCTCACCACATGATGCTTGCAAAAAGAAAAAGTAAAAAGGAATAGGGAACAATACTTTGACTCTTGCATAAAAGTAAATACATAAAAGTAAAAGGATAGGCCCTTCGCAGAGGGAAGCAGAGGTTGCCATGCGCTTTTTGGTTTGTATGCCCAATCCCTTAATGTAAAAGAACGTCACGCTATATTGCCCCCTATGATAGCAACATTTATTTTGCAGTCCGTCGCTTTTATTACTTTGCCATCATAAATTCGTATAACGCTCAATTTTCTCTTACACTAATTGATCAAACACATTTAGAAGCAGTTTTTGTTGCCTTAGTGCACCGATGACAACTTACTTGAAGGATCTTAATCGATCCGTACGTAGGTATGGTGGACTCTCAAAACATGAATTTGGTTTTTGGGTTTTTGGATGTACAAGTAGTATTTCTACTTAGTGTGGAATTTTTGGCTAGCAAAGATATTGAGCAAGCACCACATGTTGAAGGATCTATGACAATATAACTTCTACGTGAATATGAATAAACATAAATAATTACGTTGTCTTCCTTGTCCAACGTCAACAATTTTGACATATAATATTTAATGGGGGCTAAAAATCATAAAAGATGTCCAAGATAGTGTATTTGCATGTGAATCTTCTCTTCCCTTATTAATTCTTTCATGAATTGCATCATTGACCAATGCTATGTTTGTCAATCTCCAATAAATTTTACCACTTATACTTTTCTTTATGTGATATCATTACTTACCATAAGATTAGCATATGATTCTTTTCATTTATTTCCTTTCGATTTTATTTTGATTGCAACAAGAAAGTAAAGAAGCAAAAGCTCAAACTAAACTTTATTATATAACTCTCACTCAATTACATAGATAGATAGATCACGAAACTAACACTAGAAAATAGATCATACTAAACTTTTATTCAACTAAATCACGAAAAATCTAAGGATCGAACAAAAATAGGTAACGGTGAATAAAACTGATGGTGATACGATACCGGGGCACCTCCCCCAAGCTTCGCTCAAGCCAAGGGGAGTGCCCATACCCATGTGTTCAAGTCTCCTTTGGTGGTGAAGGTGATGAAGGTGGTGGTGATGAAGTGGTAGGTTTGTCCTCCGGCTTCCAGGGCAACACTACTAGGAGAATGCTTACAGATAGGATTTTAGCAGTAGCGTTTGTTAAACGGACGGCGCTACTGCTAATTAGTAGTAGCGCGGTCAGAGAATGGCGCTACAGGTATTCCTTTAGCAGTAGCGCTGGACTTTGAATCGGCGCTACTGCTAATTGGTCCCATCCCGAACGACGGGGGCGACCGGTAGTAGTAGCGGCTGTCAGAGAGCAACGCTACTGCTAAAGGCATAGCAGTAGCGCTCTTCCCATCCCCGCGCTACTACTAAGTATCAGTCCCCTCGACTTATCATCTTCCCCTGCGCGCCCCTCACTCCTCACTCTCAGATCTATCCCTCGCGCCGCCGCTCCCACATCCCCGCGCCAACGCTTCGACGCGCCGACCCTCCCCACGCGGCGGCTGCTACGCGGCAGCCCTCCCCGTCCCGGCCATCCCCACGTGGCGGCTCCCCGTCCCGGTCATCCCCACGCGGAGGCTCCCCGTCTCGGCCCTCCCCACGTGGCGGCTCCCCGTCCCGGCCATCCACGCAACGGTATCTCTCCCACTCCCTCCTCTCTCCCATGGATGGATGAAATTTATATGGTTAGATGAATGGATGGATGATGTGAATGGATGCATTTAGATGGTTGTGAATGGATGCATTTAGATGCTTAGATGGATGGATGGATGCATTTAGATGGATGGATGCATGCATATAGATGGATGGATGGATGCATTTAGATGAATGGATGCATTTAGATGAATGGATGCATATAGATGAATGGATGCATTTAGTTGAATGGATGCATTTAGATGAATGGATGCATGCATTTAGATGGATGGATGGGTGGATGCATTCAAATTGTGTTACAAAGGTGCTTCGTGTCGTAACCGTAAAAAAATGTTTAAACATGCACACTTTCGTGGATTGCATCTAAACCATTGCTCCTATGGATCTGATTTCTTCATGAGATTTGTTCTATGTGATGTCTACTTAATATGTCCATTGTTAAGCAAATGTCATGCCAAATTTATAGGGATTCCCATGTCTCCTAAACATTCTCGTGAACAGGAGTTGGAGTGGCCGAGGCAGTTGCTGGCGCGGGGAAAAAGGATTGACGATGCAGTGTTCGGATGGAGAGATTGTATGCGGGAGCTGAAAGAGGCGGAGAATAAGTTCCGGGAGACTCAGTGTGGTTTCTGGGAGCACGAAGTCAATACGTGCAAGTCTTATGCCAAAACACAACTAAAACTTGCGGCAAACGTCATCTTCGCGGAGGCCAACACTGCAGAGCATGCTCGGATGCCGCCTCAGAGTAGTCCCCACTTTGTTATGGAATGGGCGGTACAACAAGTGACATCTTCGTGCCCGGCTCAGAGAGCCTGATGGGGAAGTGTGGTCGGGACACTTCCGCCGAGAATACCCCCACCAACACCAGATTCTGCTCATTAATAGTATTGTAGTAAGATTAATAGTATTGTAGTAAGATTATTGGTCTCGATCTAACAGTTTGGTCTGGACTTGTGAGGTTTTTGAAGTCTAGTTATCTGTTTGAACTCAAGTTGTCATCAATTAATATATATATATATATATATATATATATATATATATAAACCCATCCACTTCTGCTTACTAATGACACTGCTGCTACATGGGACCCACCAGCGATACTGCTAGTTACATTAGTGATGTCATTATGAGTTGGCAGTAGCGCTGGTTAAGAGGCGCTACCGCTAATATTTAGCTGTAGCGCTGGGAAAACGGCGCTACTGCTAAGTGTTAGCTGTAGCGTCGTACTAGTAGCGTTGGCTCTCGCGCTACTACTAGCCCTATTTCGGGCACTACTACTAGCTTTTCTCCTAGTAGTACAAGGGCTCACCATCAAAAGTTGACGCACGAGTTCCCCGAGTCCTGCAACTGGCAGCCAAACTCATACCTTTAAATCTTGCTTCATACTCAAAAACGTGGTTTTGAAGATCATAGATTTGACTTTGCAGAAAATTGATTTGCTCGTTGAGGGTGAAGACGGTGTCCTTCATAGACCAACCATCCACCATCTGACCACGGGTGAATTCCGTGATCATGGAGTGATTGGCACTAAGCCCACGCTCCACCATCCTTCGGCACTTGAAGATGTCTTGTTCCACCGCCTCGAGCCTAGCCTCCATGCTTCCCATCCTCTTGGGTCCCTGAACATCGCGGATGTGGAGCACCCCCTCACGCATCTTAATGGCTTGAGGGTGCTTTATCACCTCCGGCAAGTACATGTTGATGACCTTCTCGAAGAACTTGTCCTTGGAGGAGCTTGGTGGAGCCATGGAGATCTAGATCTGACGAGAAAATAGCACGAACCAAGAGCAGAGGATTTTTCTGCGATGCGGTGGTCAAACCAATCGGGGGGTATATATAGAGAATTTTTTTTCTTGGGAAGGAAGAATATGGAAGGAAAACAGAGTCGAGAAGGTGTCCGAGGTAGGCACAACCCAG
Source organism: Elymus sibiricus (assembly GCA_039707655.1). Taxonomy (NCBI): domain Eukaryota; kingdom Viridiplantae; phylum Streptophyta; class Magnoliopsida; order Poales; family Poaceae; genus Elymus; species Elymus sibiricus. The sequence continues at coordinate 97,090,693 of CM077667.1, read as the reverse complement.
CAGGGTGCGCCTGGTAGGGCTGGCGCGCCCTGGTGTATCGTGCTCACCTCGGTTGCTTTCCCGTTTATTTCTTATTTTCCTAATTTTTGTAATATTCTAAAACTGACATAAAATATTTTTGCGGATTTTTCGGAGTCCGTTTACTTACCATATCACATACCTCCTCTTTTTTAGAATTCTGGAGTGTTCCGGAAGGTTTATTTTATGTGTTCCTCTGGTGTCATGGTTTGAATAACATTGCTTTCAACATTAATAGGTATACCTGAGATATAGTGTTTAATTCTTTGTCCATTGACCACTTTCGGGTTAGTACATTCGGCATTATTGATCTTGATAGCTCCAGAACAATAAACCTCTTCGATAATATATGGTCCTTCCCATTTTGAGAGAAGCTTACCTGCAAAAAATCTTAAACGAGAATTGTACAAAAGAACATAGTCTCCTATTTTGAATTCCCGCTTTTGGATTCTTTTGGCATGCCATCTCTTTACTTTTTCTTTGAATAGTTTGGCATTTTCATAAGCTTGGGTTCTCCATTCATCTAGTGAGCTAATATCAAATAACCTCTTCTCACCGGCAAGTTTGAAATCATAATTGAGTTCTTAATTGCCCAAAATGCTTTATGTTCTAACTATAGAGGCAAATGACAAGCGTTTTCATATACCATTTTGTATGGAGACATACCCATAGGATTTTTATAAGCTGTTCTATAGGCCCAAAGTGCATCATCTAGTTTCTTAGACCAATTCTTTCAAGACCTATTGACAGTTTTTTGTAATATTAATTTTATTTCTCTATTGCTAAGTTCAACTTGACCACTAGATTGAGGATGATAGGGTGATGCAATTCTATGGTTAACATCATATTTAGCAAGCATCTTACGGAAAGCACCATGAATAAAGTGTGAACCACCATTAGTCATTAAATATCTAGGGACTCCAAATCTCGGGAAGATAACTTCTTTAAGAATTTTAATGGAGGTGTTGTGATCAGCACTACTAGTTGGAATAGCTTCTACCCACTTAGTGACATAATCAACAACAACCAAAATATGAGTGTACCCATTAGAAGAAGGAAAAGGTCCCATGTAATCAAAACCCCAAACATCAAATGGTTCAACAACAAGTGAATAATTCATATGCATTTCCTGACGCTTACCGATATTACCAATTCTTTGACATTCATCACAAGACAAGACAAACTTACGGGCATCCTTGAAGAGAGTAGGCCAATAAAAACCAGATTGCAGTACCTTGTGAGCAGTTCTATCTCCCGCATGATGTTCTCCATCAGCTTCGGAGTGACATTTCCGTAGGATTTGTTCCTGTTCATGCTCAGGTACACAACGTCTAATAATACCATCTACCCCTTCTTTATAAAGATGTGGGTCATCCCAAAAGTAATGTCTTAAATCATAGAAGAATTTTTTCTTTTGTTGGTATGTGAAACTTGGTGGAGTATATTTAGCAACAATGTAGTTAGCATAATCAGCAAACCAAGGAGTGTTTTGAGAAACATTTATTGCAGCTAACTGTTCATCAGGAAAACTATCATCAATAGGTAGTGGGTCATCAAGAATATTTTCTAACCTAGACAAGTTATCAGCTACGGGGTTCTGAGCTCCCTTCCTATCAACGATATGTAAGTCAAATTCTTGAAGCAAGAGAACCCACCTAATGAGTCTAGGTTTAGCATCTTTCTTTTCCATAAGATATTTTATAGCAGCATGATCGGTGTGAACAATTACTTTGGAGTCAACAATGTAAGATCTAAATTTATCACAAGCAAACACAACTACTAAAAATTCTTTTTCAGTAGTAGCATAATTTTGTTGGGCACTGTCTAGAGTTTTGCTAGCATAATGGATAATATTTAATTTCTTATCAACTCTTTGTCCTAGAACAGCACCAACAGCATAATCACTAGCATCACACATAATTTCAAAAGGAAAGTTCCAATCAGGTGGTTGAACGATAGGTGCAGAAGTTAAGGCTTTCTTGAGTGTTTCAAAGGCTTCTACATGATCATCATAAAAAACAAATGGAATATCCTTTTGTAAAAGATTAGTAAGAGGCCTAGAAATTTTAGAGAAGCCTTTAATGAACCTCCTATAGAAACCAGCATAACCAAGGAAACTCCGAATACCTTTAATATCTTTAGGACATGGCATTTGCTGAATTGCATCAACTTTAGCTTTATCCACCTCAATACCTCGTTCAGATATTTTATGCCCCAAGGCAATACCTTCATTCACCATAAAGTGGCACTTCTCGCAATTCAAGACGAGATTAGTTTGTTCACATCTCTGCAAAACTCGATCAAGGTTGCTTAAGCAATCATCAAAAGAAGTTCCGTAAACGGAGAAGTCATCCATGAAAACCTCCACAATCTTTTCACAAAAATTAGAGAATATAGCAGTCATACATATTTGAAAGGTAGCAGGTGCATTGCATAAACCAAAAGGCATACGTCTATAAGCATATGTTCCAAAAGGACAAGTAAAGGTGGTTTTCTCTTGATCAGATTGTGATACAGGTATTTGACAGAAACCAGAATATCCATCTGACGTGGCTTGAGACTGCGTCGGTATTTCCCCAAAGAGGAAGGGATGATGCAGCACAGCGACAGTAAGTATTTCCCTCAGTTATGAAACCAAGGTTATAGAACCAGCAGGAGAATCACCACCACCCAACAAGTAGCACCTGCACACAAATAACAAATACTTGCAACCCAACGCGAAAGAGAGGTTGTCAATCTCTCTACGGTAAAAAGATAGATTAGGTAGTGATAGCTAGGAGAGATAGATCTCTCAAGAACACAAAACAAAAAGAGCAAATAAAAAGTGCAGCAATATGTTTTTGGCTTTTTGGTTTTGTAGATCTGAAAAACAAAGAGGCAAAAAGATAGATCGGAAAGAAATATGTTGGAAAAGTGGACCCGGGGGCCGTAGGATTCACTAGTGGCTTCTCTCATGGGTATAACGCACGGTGGGTGAACAAATTACTGTTGGGCAATTGATAGAAGATAAAATAATCATGACGATATCCAAGACGATGATCATTATATAGGCATCACGTCCAAGATAAGTAGACCGACTCCTGCCTGCATCTACCACTATTACTCCACACATCAACCGCTATCCAGCATGCATCTAGTGTATGAAGTTCATAGAAAAACGGAGTAATGCAATAAGAACGATGACATGATGTAGACAAGATCTATTCATGTAGGAATAGACCCCATCTTGTTATCCTTAATGGCAACGATACATGTGTGCCTTGCTGCTCCTTTTGTCACTTGGAAAGGACACCGCAAGATCGAACCCATCACAAAGCACCTCTTCCCATGGCAAAAAAAATCGATCTAGTTGGCCTAACTAAACCAAAGATTCAAAGAAGAAATACGAGGCTATAAGTAATCATGCATATAAGAGATCAAAGAAGACTCAAATAATATTCATGGATAGAAACTGATCATGAACTCAAAATTCATCAGATCCCAACAAACACACCGCAAAAGTTTACATCAAATAGATCTCCAAGAGACCATTGTATTGAGAATCATAAGAGATAGAGAGAGAGGAAGCCATCTAGCTACTGCCTACGGACCCGTAGGTCTATGGTGGACTACTCACGCATCATCGGAGAGGCACCTATGAAGAAGATGAACCCCTCCGTGATGGTGTTATATTGGATCTCGAGGTTCTGGAACTTGCGGCGGCTGGAATTGTGTTTCGTCGACTCCCCTAGGGTTTTCTGAATATTTGGGAATTTATAGGCATTAGAGGCTGTGGAGGGGGGCCCCGTGGAGCGCACAACCCATCAGGGCGCGCCGGGGGCCCCCTGGCACGCCCTGGTGGGTTGTGCTCTCCACAGCCCACCTTCCTGGCTCTTCTTTGGCCTACTGGGTGTCTTCTGGTCCAGAAAAAATCTCCAAAAAGTTTCGTCGCGATTGGACTCCGTTTGGTACTGATATTCTGCGAAGTAAAAAACAAGCGAAAACAGCAACTGGCACTTTGGCACTATGTCAATAGGTTAGTCCCAAAAAATGATATAAAGTGGCTATAAAATTATTGTAAAACATCCAAGAATGATAATATAACAGCATGGAACAAGCAAAAATTATAGATATGTTGGAGACGTATCAGCATCCCCAAGCTTAATTCCTACTCGTCCTCGAGTAGGTAAATGATAAAAAAAGAATTTTTGATGTCAAAGTGTGCCTAACATGTTCATCTCATATTCTTTTCTTTTGTGTAGCATGGACATTTGGACTTGTAAATGATTCACAGTAATAGTCTAGTTTTAACATAATGACTTCAATACTCAAGCATGCCAACAAGCAACCATGTCTTTCAAAATATCAAAACTAAAGAAAGTTATCCCTAGCCCATCATGCTCAATCATTGATCCATTCATGAGACACACTCAAAAATTAGCTATGCCCAATGCTCAAGTACGATCATAGTGCCCCCTATTTGGTGCTTTATAAGAGAAGATGGAGACTCAAAGTAAAAAAATTGCATAAAGTAAATAGATAGGCCCTTCGTAGAGGGAAGTAGGGATTTGTAGAGGTGCCAGAGCTCAAAGTTTTAAATTGGGAGAGAGAAATATTTTGGGTGGCATGCCTTTCCTGTCAACGAAAACGACAAAGTAGCTCACAATAGTTTCCATGCTAGATATATCATAGGCGGTTCCCAAACAGAAAATAAAGTTTATTCCTTTTTCCACCAAACTTTCACTTTCCATGGCGGACCGTATCCACGGTTCCCTTTCATACCAACACTTTCCAAGGAATTTATTATTTGACAACATAAAGTAAATATTTTTTCTTTTTCATTTCGGGAATGGGCATCCCTATTACTGCCGCACTCTCATGCAATGACAAGTGAATAAACACTCGTCTTGAGAATAACACATCTAGCATGGAAAAATATTGGACACTCCCCACCATTTCATGAGCGGTACGAGCACACAAAAGAGAAAATTTATTTTGAAAATTTAGAGATGGCACATACAAATTTGCTTGGAACGTCATGGAAATACCGCATAGAGGTAGGTATGGTGGACTCATAAGGCAAAACTTGGTTTAAGGATTTTGGATGCACAAGTAGTATTTCTACTTACACTAGTAGAAAACGGGCCTTTAATCCCGGTTTGTAAGGCCCTTTAGTGCCGGTTCTACAACCGGCACTAAAGGGGGGGACTAAAGGCCCCCCCCTTTAGTCCCGGTTCGTCACGGCCCGGCACTAAAGGCCCACCACGTGGCGCCTGCCGGGGCCGTGCGCTGGGGGACCTTTAGTCCCGGTTGGTGTTACCACGTACAGACAATAGCAACTGACGATAGATTTGTCTAGTGCGTCTTGTTGGAATAACTGAAACAACTCTGAAAAATCAATCCACACATCTTTTCCATGGAAGTAATGCTCTGGCTTGACTTTCACCATGAGGGACTCTTCATTGGTATTTGCTGTTTTTTGCATGTACCACGTATGCAAATTGTACATTCTCGTTGGTAGAAGCTTGACATCGTGATATCCTGACACCATGAGGTTTGCCACGGACATATTGGTATTTTACTTCCTCCTCTGTAATCCCGGGGATTTCCTCAAGGCCTAGGAGTTGTTCAACAGTGACACCGGCCTCTTTAGCCTGCCTTCTAAGATCGTCGGTTATTGCCGGCCGATCGGCGGTACTCACATGTGTTTGTACAATGAGCGGGGGGATCGATTGCACTGCTTGTTCTCCCAGCTGGGGAACAGTTTTCCCGCTTTTTTTGCCAACTGCTTGGCTCGAGCTCGAGCTCGACTCCTTTTGCCCTGCAGAATATGACTTCTTGATAGACCGCACATAGTCGGAGTCCTTCTGATTGTCAGCCGGTCGAGCCATATCAATAAAGTGTTGTGATACATGCTCAGGTACTTTCTCCTATGGCGGCGCGGGCGGTTTCGGTGCAAAATGGGCCTTCAATTGGGCATCACATGCGTCGTCGAGTTCCACCTGAGTCCGGTGGTAAGACAACTTCGGAAGAGGCTTGAGGCTTGGACCATGTTTGAATTTCTTGTCTGTTGTACCGCTAGCCGTCGTAGCTGCGGCCTCTCTCTTCCGCTGTTGCTTAGGCGGAGCACGCTGAGTCGGCTGACTTGGAGTAGGAGGAGTTGGCTGACGCCGTGCCGGACTTGGAGGAGGAGTCGGCTGACGCGGTGCCAGACTTGGAGGAGGAGGAGTCGACTGAAGCGGCGGCGGACTTGGAGAAGGAGGAGTTGGTGGCCTTGGAAAGACGATGCAATCCTTTTTCCATAGAATGATACGATGTATGGCCTCTCCCAGTGTTCTCTCCTCGTCACCTCCAAGAATGTCAAGTTGTAGCTCGTGATATCCTGACATCACTTCATCAACCCCGACACGAGCATAGCCAGCTGGAATGGGATTGCAATGGAAGGTTGCTTCAGGGGGATTTGCTAAAGCATAGCCGTCCGCCACCTTCATGGATAAGTTCTTCACTTTCATGTGTAGCTCACAGTTAGTCCTGTCTTTGATATCATCCACAGGGTAGCTAGCTAGCAGTGCATTATCGATATCGGCCGGGGCGGAACCCACGCTGCTTCTCGGCATAGATGGGATGGTGTTATCCAATGCTGGATCGATCTGCTCATGCTGCCGCTGAGACGCCCTTTCCTGGCTGAGTGAGTCAATCTGCTCCTGCTGCCGCCTGACAAATCGTTCCAACTCCAGGTGCGAGGATATTAGGCCTTCAAGGCGGAGTGCTTCCTCCTTCTTCTTCTGCTCATCATGCTTCTTCTTTCTCGCACGGCTTCTATAGTCGTCGTTCCAATCCGCAAACCCCTCATACCACGGAACAACGCCTTTGCCTCGTGTTCTTCCCGGGTGTTCAGGATTCTTCAGGGCGCGCGTAAGCTCGTCGTTATCTCTGTTGGGCGTGAACACCCCCGATCGAGCTTCTTCTATTGCAATAAGTATTTCGTCTGTCGGTTCTTTAAGACTTGCCTTCACCATAACCAGCCCTGTCTCTGGGTCCAACTTCCCCCCATGCGCATAAAACCATGTCCTGCACCTGGGGGGCCATGGCAATGTAACTGGACTGACCCGTTTACTAATCATCTCTTGCTCAGATTGATGCCACTTATGCAGGGCCACCTGGTAGCCACCTGGCCCCAGACGATGGTGCCACTTCTTTTTCGCAGCATTAATCTTGTTTTTCCTCGACAGTTCCTTAGCTTCTTCCGATTCCTTGAACTTCACGAAAGCGTCCCAGTGATCTTTTGCCTTCACCAGTGCTCCCGTGAATTCTGGAGTCTTCTTTTTTGATTTGACGTACTTAGCCCATGCATTTTTCTTGAAGGTGTTGAATGCGATCGCCATCTTTTTAAGAGCATAGTTTCTGACTTTCTTCAGATCTGCATCTGTCAAATTATCTGGTAGGGTGAAATGTTCCATGAGCGTAGTCCAAAGCACATCTTTTGCTCTTTCGTCGACAAAAGTAACTCCTGCTCGATCTCCCTTTGCGGGCTTTCTCCATTCTTCAACGGAGATCAGGATTTGGTCCCTGACAATAACTCCGCATTGATTCTTGAACGTCGTCGCATTTTACTTAGGTTCAAGCGGTTCGCCAGTTGATGTTTTGATGGAATCGATGTTGAACTTTACGCCTTTGTCCAACTTTTTGGCCGGGCCTCGAATACCCTGTCGCTTGTACAAGATTTGCTCGATCCGGAGGCCTAAAAGAAGAAAGATCGATTCGTTAATACATACAAATCAATTAAGACATGTAATGATCACCGGATGGCTTATATATTAAATATACCTCGCCGGTCATTGTTATTTGAAGAACATTTTCTTCGTCAACATCGTTGTCATCACCTTCATCTATTCGTTCGTCTTCATCAAACATCATACCCTCACCCGAAGGGTTCAGATATTGCGAGCCGTCATCATGATCATCTGGGCTCGTGGAGCGTATGATGTCGAACACAGCCTCTTCTCCTTCTCTGCCTGTATTGTCCATAGCTTTTATTTAACTAATCCAGAAGAAAGTTAATACAATTTAGTATTCAGAGATCCGAAAGGTAGATGCATGAGATCAGAAAGAAATTGGATCAACTTGTGCACATCCATAATGGGGGCATTCCTGATAATTAATCCCTTAAAGGACTAAGAAAATCTATTGCAAATACAACATTAAAATATGCAACTTTTGCAAATACTAATTGCTATACATTGGATCAAATGTCAAAATTCCTCAACGTTTTTATATCTAACATTTATCTAGCTATAACTAAAAGTATAAAAAACTAAAAAACATTCATCTCACATTTCTATAACTAAAAGTATAAAAAATTAAAAAACAGATAAAGAAACACTAATTAAGCATACTTCTATACATCCATTAAAAAACAGAAAAACAACATTATATAAAAAAATCTATACTAATTAAACACTAATTATATCCATCTAACATGCATTCATACATACATATATACTAGTGAAAAACAACTAAAACATCTAAATAGAAAATGTGTGTGTGTTCATGCATGTGTGTGTGTGGGGGGGCTCGGGGACAGGCGGCCATGGCGGCAAGGGGCGAGGGAGGGGGGGGGGAGGAACTGAGCTCACAGCGGGGCGACGGCGAGGCGAGGCGAATCGGGGGCAGCGACGGCGTCGGGGCAGGCGGCGCAGCGAGGAGCGGGCGCGCGCGCGCGGGCTGGCGGCGCCGTCGGGGATCGGCGAGGAAGGGCGCGTCCGGAGTAGGGGTCGACGCGGAGGGACGGGCGGCCGGCGTCGGGGGCGGCGACGGCGTCGATCGGGGCAGGCGGCGGCGCGCAGCAGCCTGGCGGCGTCGTCTGTGTTTGGCGTCGAGAGAATGGAGAGGATGGTGAATTTTTCGCAAGTGGAGTTATATATATGAGAGCCTTTAGTCGCGGTTGGTGGTTCCAACCGCGACTAAAGGCCACCTTTAGTCGCGGTTGGAGCGACCAACCGCGACTAAAGGTCTCGCTTCCCGCCGCTTGGACTGGATGAAATTCACCTTTAGTCGCGGTTGGTGGCTCCAACCGCGACTAAAGGCCCCCCTTTAGTCACGGTTGGTGGCTCCAACCGCGACTAAAGGCCTGTTCCTGGCACGGCGCAGTGTGGTGGATGTTTAGTCCCACCTCGCCCAGCGAAGGGCGCTCGCACTGGTTTATAAACCCCGGCGCGGTAGCTCATTCGAGCTCCTCTCTAAAGCAGGCCTACAAGGCCTACCGTTCTTTCCTGCCCTGTGGGCCATACTGGGCCTTGCGGGCCTGCATCCTGGCCCAACTAGTGGGTGTCTAGTCGTATGCAGGCCGTGGCGGCCCAGTAGGCGGGCTTTTTTTTTTTACTTTTCAGTTTTTTTTTGTTTTCTTCTATATTTATTTTCTTTTGTTTCTTGGTTGTTTTTTGCTTTATTTAGAGTTTTTGAGTGAATCTTTTTGCTTTAGGTAAAAAAAATTATAAACTTTCTGTTAGTGCGAGTAGTTTAATATTAGTGTGTTTTATCATTATATAAAATTTGGTAATTCTTAGGTTATTTAAAAAAATGAAATGCCTTTGTAACAGACGAGTTTTCGTCCGAAAGCATGATACTTCGAAAGAGATTGTCCATTTTGTACACGAAGTGCATCCAATTTTTGCCGTAACCCTCTCAACTTTTTAGCACATGCTATGTGGGTGAAATGATGATACCATGCCAACTTTCAACCTTTTCTGATTGTGATTTGTAGTGCTTTTCAATTTCAGGGTCATTTAGCTCAAAACAATCAGTAAATGCATGAAAAATAGCAAATGAAGTCAGAAAGGGTTGAAAATTGATGACGTGGCTTTGGACATAATATTTCTTCGCGTTTCAAATGCCAAAACACATAAGTAGGAGTTCTATTACAAAGATTCCCTCTGGTTTGTCCGAAGTGGGACTTTCCAGATATATAAGTCCGGAAACTAACTAGAGAAGCCGGTCACATCCCAGAGTGGGATCTTTGGATATAAAACTTTTTCTTTGCGTGTGTCCCTTTGTGCCGTAACCATGGACAATCTTCATCGTTTAACTTGATGCTCGGGTCAACATTCACTGTGAAGGGAGCAATTTCATGAAACTTTTCATAATCTTCTGACATGTCTGTCTTGTCCTCCACTCCCACGATGTTTCTTTTCCCTGAAAGAACTATGTGGCGCTTTGGCTCATCATATGATGTATTCGCTTCCTTATCTTTTCTTTTTTTCGGCTTGGTAGACATGTCCTTCACATAGAAAACCTGCGCCACATCATTGGCTAGGACGAATGGTTCGTCTGGGTACCCAAGATTGTTGAGATCCACTGTTGTCATTCCATACTGCGGGTCTTCCTTTACCCCGCCTCCTCTCAGATTGACCCATTTGCACCGAAACAAAGGGACCTTCAAACCAAGTCCATAGTCAAGTTCCCATATCTCCTCTATGTAACCATAATATGTGTCCTTTTATCTATTGGTGTTTGCTGCATCAAAGCGGACACCACTGTTTGGTTGGCGCTCTTTTTATCTTGGGCGATCGTGTAAAATGTATTCCCATTTATCTCGTACCCTTTGAAAGTCAATATAGTCGAAGATGGTAACTTGGACAGCAAGTACAGGTCATCTGCAACAGTGTCGTCATGCATGAGACGTGTCTGCAACCAACCGGCGAAAGTCACAGTTTCTTCATGTGTAATCCTGTCGTCAGACTGCTCCGGGTGTTTGGAGCGTAGAATATTCTTGTGTTGCTCAATATACGGAGCCACCAAGGCGGAACTTTGTAGAACTGTGTAGTGTGCTTGCGCCAAAGAATGCCCGTCCCGGCATATTACTGAATTCTTTCCTAGCGTGCCTTTTCCACCCAGTCTGCCCACATGCCGCGATTCAGGAACACCAATCGGCTTAATGTCAGGAATAAAGTCAACACAAAACTCAATGACCTCCTCTGTTTCATGGCCCTTGGAGATGCTTCCTTCTGGCCTAGCACGATTACGAACATATTTCTTTAAGACTCCCATGAACCTCTCAAAGGGGAACATATTGTGTAGAAATACAGGACCCAGAATGGCAATCTCCTCAACTAGGTGAACTAGGACGTGCGTCATGATATTGAAGAAGGATGGTGGGAACACCAACTCAAAACTGACAAGACATTGCACCAAATCATTCTCTAACCTTGGTAAGATTTCTGGATCGATTACCTTCTGAGAGATTGCATTGAGGAATGCACATAGCTTCACAATGGCTAATCGAACGTTTTCCGGTAGAAGCCCCCTCAATGCAACCGGAAGCAGTTGCGTCATAATCACGTGGCAGTCATGAGACTTTAGGTTCTGGAACTTTTTCTCTGCCATATTTATTATTCCCTTTATATTCGACGAGAAGCCAGACGGGACCTTCATACTGAGCAGGCATTCGAAGAAGATTTCCTTCTCTTCTTTGGTAAGAGCGTAGCTGGCATGACCCTGAAACTGCTTTGGATCCATGCCGTCTTCTCCGTGCATACGTTGCTGGTCCTCCCGTGCCTCCGGTGTATCTTTTGTCTTCCCATACACGCCCAAGAAGCTTAGCAGGTTCTCGCAAAGATTCTTCGTCACGTGCATCACGTCGATTGCAGAGCGGACCTCTAGGTCTTTCCAATAGGGTAGGTCCCAAAATATAGATTTCTTCTTCCACATGGGTGCGCGTCCGTTAGCGTCATTCGGAACAGATTGTCCGCCAGGACCCTTTCCAAAGATTACTTTTAAATCCTTGACCATATCAAGTATATCATCACCAGTACGGTGGCGAGGCTTCTTCCGGTGATCTGCCTCACCTTTGAAATGCTTGCCTTTCTTTCTTACGGGATGCCTACTCTGAAGAAATCGACGATGCCCCAGGTACACATTCTTCTTACATTTATCCAAATATATACTATCGGTATCATCTAAACAGTGCGTGCATGCGTGGTATCCCTTGTTTGTCTGTCCTGAAAGGTTACTGAGAGCAGGCCAATCATTGATGGTTACAAACAGCAACGCTCGCAGGTCAAATTCCTGCTGTTTGTGCTCATCCCACGCACGTACACCTTTTCCATTCCACAACTCTAAAAGTTCTTCGACTAATGGCCTTAGGTACACATCAATGTTGTTGCCGGGTTGCTTGGGGCCTTGGATGAGCACTGGCATTATAATGAACTTCCGCTTCATGCACAACCAAGGAGGAAGGTTATAGATACATAGAGTCACAGGCCAGGTGCTATGATTGCTGCTCTGCTCCCCAAAAGGATTGATGCCATCTGCACTTAAACCAAACCATACGTTCTTTCCGTCATCTGCAAAGTCCTTCCACTTTCTCTCGACTTTTCTCCACTGTGATCCGTCAGCGGGTACTCTCAACTTCCCGTCTTTCTTACGGTCATCTTTGTGCCATCGCATCAACTTGGCATGCTCTTTGTTTTGGAACAAACGTTTCAACCGTGGTATTATAGGAGCATACCACATCACCTTGGCAGGAATCTTCTTCCTGGGGCGCTCGCCCGCAACATCACCAGGGTCATCGTGGCCGATCTTATAGCGCAATGCACAGCATACCGGGCATGCATTCAAATCCTCGTACTCACCACGGTAGAGGATGCAGTCATTAGGGCATGCATGTATCTTCTGCACATCTAATCCTAGAGGGCAGACGGCCTTCTTTGCTTCGTACGTACTGTCGGGCAATTCGTTTCCTTTGGTAGCTTATTCTTCATTATTTTCAGCAACTTTTCAAATGCCTTGTCAGGTACACCATTCTCTGCCTTCCATTGCAGCAATTCCAGTGTGGTACCCAGCTTTTTCTTGTCATCTTCGCAATTTGGGTACAACCATTTCTTGTGATCCTCTAACATGCGCTGCAACTTCAGCTTCTCCTTTTCACTTGCACAGTTTCTATTTGCATCGGGAATGGCCCGACCAAGATCATCAACGGGCTCATCTGATGCCTCTTCTTCAGCTCCTTCCTGCATTGCCGGCTCAGCTTCTTCCCCCATTGTTGTACCATCGTATTCATGGAACCCATGGCCAGGATAGCTGTCGTCATCCTCTTCTTCTTCATTCTCTTCCATTAGGACCCCTCTTTCTCCGTGCTTGGTCCAACAGTTATAGCCGGACATGAAACCGGACTCAAACAGGTGGACGTGAATGGTTCTTGAGTTAGAGTAATTTCGATCATTCTTACAGCCAGCACATGGACAATACATAAAACCATCCGCCCGCTTGTTTTCCTCAGCCGCAACCAGAAAAGTATGCACGCCATTAATGAACTGGGGAGAGCATCGGTCATCGTACATCCATTGCCGGCTCATCTTCATTACACAACACCGAAAAGACCAAATTAATACAAGTTCATACATAAAGTTCATACACACTTGTTCTCATAAAGCAACATACAAACTCTCTAGCTAAAGCATTTAAATGCAACAACAAATGCGATCAAGATCTCAACTAAGGTAACAATTGATCCAACAGCATAGTGATACCAAGCCTCACTATCAATGGCATATTTTTTAAATTTTCTAATCTTCAAGCGCATTGCATCCATCTTGATCTTGTGATCATCGACGACATCGGCAACATACAACTCCAGTTTCATCTTCTCTTCTTAAACTCTTTTCAATTTTTCTTTCAAATACTCGTTTTCTTTTTCAACTAAATTTAACTTCTTGACAAGAATATCTATGTCGGTTGCAATTTCCATATAGGTAAGAAAACTATACAAGTAACTATCAAAATCTTACAAACATGATTTTTTTTATAAAAAGGATAAGAACAAGAGGCTCACCAAGGTGGTGCCGGCGACGGGACGGTGCGGGCGATCGACGGTGGTTAGGACGGGGACGGGAAGGCACTAAGTAAACCACACCTACACATGCAAAGTAAGAAGTTAATTTGAGCTCAAATTGCATATAAATCAAATGAACTACCACATATAAATACTCCCAAACTAAAACCCACAAATCACTATACTTATAGAGCATTGCAAGAGCTAATCTAGCAATGAGAGATGAAAGGACAAAGTTGCTAACCTTTGTGAACACTTGGATGGATGGGGTGCCTCCAAATCTTGACAAATTTTGGCAAAAATGGAGGATGAGCTCGAGGAAGAGGAAGAACAAAGGAGGGGAAGAAGGGGGAAAAAAGGGAGGAGTACTGTGATCGGGCTGGCCGAATTCATATAGGGGATCTTTAGTCCCGGTTGGTATCTCCAACCGGGACTAAAGGGGGGGCCTTTAGTCCCGGTTGGTGATACCAACCGGGACTAAAGGGGCTCGTGGGGGCCCCAGCTGACACCAGCCTGCCACCACCCTTTAGTCCCGGTTCGTGTTACGAACCGGGACTAAAGGGGGGGCCTGTAGTCCCGGTTGGTGATACCAACCGGGACTAAAGGGGCTCGTGGGGGCCCCAGCTGACACCAGCCTGCCACCACCACATTAGTCCCGGTTCGTGTTACGAACCGGGACTAAAGGTCCAGAACGAACCGCGACTAATGATGCCCGTCCCGAACCGGGACTAATGGTCACATTAGTGCCGGTTCAAAACCCGACCGGGACTAAAGCTGCGGACAAAAGGTCCGTTTTCTACTAGTGTTAGTACAAATGGAGGCTAGCAAATAGATTGAGAAGCAACCAAACCAAGAAACGAAAATTCACATAAGCGAGTATTGAGCATAACTGACAACGAATAATGCACCATAAGTAGGATGTAACTTCATTGCATAACTATTGACTTTCGTGCATGCATAGGGAATCACAAACCTTAACACCAATATTCCTACTAAAGCATAATTACTCACTAACATGACTCACATATTACTATCATCATGTTCCAAAACTATTACAAGGAATCAAGTTTAATTCGTCCAATGATACTCATGAAAGTTTTTATTATATCCTCCTTGTATATCTATCACTTTGGGACTAGTTTCATATATTGCCACTGCTTTTTGACAAGCTCAAAGAAATCTAAGTGAAGCACATGAGCATAAAGATTTCATCTCCCAAAAAGGTATAAGTGAAGCATGAAAGGATTCCTTCAAAATTTACTAACTCTCAAATTAATCTAAGTGAAGCATGAGAGTATTTCTACAAAAATTTCCAAGCACACCGTGCTCAAAAAGATATAAGTGAAGCACTAGATCAATCCTATAGCTCAAAAAGTTTAAGTGAAGCACATAGAGAAAATTCTAACAAATCATAGCATAATTTTAGCTCTCTCAAATAGATGTGTCCATCAAGGATACAAGTGACAAACTAACAAGCAAAGCAAGCAAAGATACAAGATGCTCCAAGCAAAACTCATGATATGTGACGAATAAAAATATAGCTGCAAGTAAAATACCGATGGTCGTTAGAAGAAAGAGGGGATGCCACTCGGGGGCATCCCCAAGGTTAGTTGCTTGTTTCGCTTTGGATATATCTTGGGGGTGTTGTAGCATCCCCAAGCTTGGGCTCTTTTCACTCCTTATTCCTTCATCCATCGTGATCTCATCCAAAACTTGAAAACTTCAATCACACAAAACTCAACAATATCTTCATGAGATCCGTTAGTATAATAAAGCAAATCACTACTTTAGGTGCTGTTGCAAACCTATTAATATTTTATTATTGCATTATACCTGCTGTATTTTAACTTTATCATGGCTCATACCCTTCAATATAACCCATAGATGCATCAAAACAAGCACACAATGCAACAAGAACAGAGTCTGTCTTAAACAGAACAGTCTGTAGTAATATGTACTCTAACATACTTATGTAACTCTAAAAATTCTGAAAACTTAGGAAGACGTAAGGGATTTGTGTAGAAACACTGTGTTAAAATTTCAGCTCAATATCATGATCCAGTTAAAAATGAAAATTCATATACTGGACGCAAAGTTTCTGTTTTAGATTCAGCATCGCTTCTACTCATCTTATGAATCATCCTAAAGGCTCTACTTGGCACAAACACTAAATAAACCATAAAAACACAATCATAACAGAGGCATAATTGTGTCAACACTCAAAAACATAAAGGAGAAAGCAAAAATTTATTTATTCATTGGGTTGCCTCCCAACAAGCGATATCGTTTTATGCCCCCAGCTAGGCATAACGCATAGTTTCAAGTATTGTCATCTTCGGTTTTGAATCCATAGGATGCCCTCATGATTGATTCATATAGTGGCTTAATTATTGTTCTAGGGAAGTGTTCCATACCCTTTCTTAATGGAAATTGAAAACGAATATTGCCTTCTTTCATATCAATCACGGCACCTATAGTGCGTAAAAACGGTCTACCAAGTATAATGGGACAAGACGGATTGCAATAAATATCAAGAACAATAAAATATATGGACACATAGTTCCTATTTTCAAGAATAAGAACACCATTAATTCTTTCCAAAGGCTTTTTAATAGTAGAATCCGCCAAGTGCAAATTAAGAGAACATTCTTCAATATTGGTAAGACCAAGCACATCACATGGAGATTTCGGAATCGTGGAAACACTAGCACCCAAATCACATAAAGCAAAGCACTCATAATTTTTAATCTTGACCTTAATGGTAGGTTCCCACTCATCATGTAATTTTCTAGGAATAGAAATCTCCAACTCCAACTTTTCTTCAAAAGATTTTATCATGGCATCAATGATATGTTTAGTAAAAGCTTTATTTTGCTCATAAGCATGGGGTGAATTTGTTGGGGAACGTTGCATGGGAAACAAAAATTTTCCTACGCACACGCAAGATCTATCCATGGTGATGAGCATCTACGAGAGGGAGAGTGAATCTACATACCCTTGTAGATCGCTAAGCAGAAGCGTTAAGAAATGCGGTTGATGTAGTCGAACGTCTCCGCGATCCAAATCGCAAGTCGTCCCTCGATCCGATCACGAACTAGTGCCGAACGGACGGCACCTCCATGTTCAACACACGTACGGCTTGATGACGCCTTCACCTCCTCGATCCAGCGAGCGATGATGAAGTAGTAGATGAGTTCCGGCAGCACAACGGCGTGGTGATGGTGGTGAGGAACAATCTCTGCAGGGCTTCGCCAGGCACTACGGAGATTATGACAGGAGAACAAGAGGGTTAAGGTTGCCGACACACGGCTTGGGAAATCTTGATGTGTCCCGTGTGCTAGCCCTGCCCCTCTATTTATATGTTGAGCCCAGGGGTCTAAACTTGGAGAGAAAACCTCCACAAGGTCGGTTTTGCCCGCACAAGGTCGGTTTGGCCCGCACGGAAAGAGTCCAACTCGGATTCCAGCAGCATCGCGTACAAGCGGTAGTACCGCTTTACGATAAGTGGTAGTACCGCCTGTAGCGGTAGTACCGCTTACGATAAGCGGTATTACCGCCTGTAGCGGTAGTACCGCCTGTAGCGGTAGTACCGCTTACGATAAGCGGTAGTAACACCCCAGACGCCAACAAAACTTCCTTTTGCACCTTGCCTAAGCCTCGTGGGCTTTACCCCTTGGCCCAAATAAAGTGTTCTCGTACCCGAACATTTCGGGAAACATCCGGAACCCCTTCCGGTGAATTCCGGAACCCTTCCGGAGACCAAACACTATTATCCCATATATCAATCTTTACCTCCGGACTCTTCCGGAGATCCTCGTCATGTCCGGGATCTTATCCGGTACTCCGAACAACCTTCGGTCACCAACAAAATAACTCAACTATACTAATCGTCACCAAACGTTAAGTGTGTAGACCCTGCGGGTTCGAGAACTATGTAGACATGACCGAGACACCTCTACGATCAATAACCAATAGCGGGACCTGGATGCCCATATTGGCTCCTACATATTCTACGAAGATCTTTATCGGTCGAACCTCTATGTCAAGGATTCAGTTAATCCCGTATGTTGTTCCCTTTGTTCTTCGGTATGTTACTTGCCCGAGATTCGATCGTCGGTATCTCTATACCTAGTTCAATCTCGTTACCGGCAAGTCTCTTTACTCGTTCTGTAATACAAGATCTCGTGGCTAACACTTTAGTCACATTGCTTGCAAGGCTCATTGTGATGTTGTATTACCGAGTGGGCCCTGAGATACCTCTCCGTCACACGGAGTAACAAATCCCAGTCTTGATCCATGCCAACCCAACAGACATCCTCGGAGATACCTGTAGAGCACCTTTATAGTCACCCAGTTACGTTGCAACGTTTGATACACACAAGGTACTCCTCCGATGTCAGGGAGTTGTATGATCTCATGGTCATAGGAACAGATACTTGACATGCAGAAAACAATAGCAATAAACTGGCACGATCATATGCTACGTTTATAGTTTGGGTCTTGTCCATCACATCGTTCTCCTAAGGATGTGATCCCATTATCAAATGACATCTCATGTCCATGGCTAGGAAAGCTTCACCATCTTTTGATCAACGAGCTAGTCAACTAGAGGCTTACTAGGGACACAGTGTTGTCTATGTACCCACACATGTATTTGAGTTTCCAATCAATACAATTATAGCATGGATAATAAACAATTATCATGAACAAGGAAATATAATAATAACTAATTTATTATTGCCTCTAGGGCATATTTCCAACAGTCTCCCACTTGCACTAGAGTCAATAATCTAGTTCACATCACTATGTGATTTATATTGTAATGAATCGAACACCCATGCAGTTCTGGTGTTGTTCATGTTTAGCCCTTGGAACAGGTTTAGTCATCGGATCTGCAACATTTAGATCCGTGTGTACTTTGCAAATATTTATGTCGTCCTCCTTGATGTAATCGCGGATGGAATTGAAACGTCGCTTTATGTGTCTGGTCCTCTTGTGAAATCTTGGTTCCTTGGCTAGAGCAATGGCACCAGTATTATCACAAAACAGAGTCATTGGGTTAAGCGCACTAGGCACTACTCCAAGATCTGTCATGAACTCCTTCATCCAGACACCTTCCTTCGCCGCCTCCGAGGCAGCGATGTACTCCGCTTCGCATGTAGAATCAGCTACCACGCTTTGCTTGGAACTGCACTAGCTAACCGCACCCCCATTAAGAATAAATACGTATCCGGTTTGTGACTTAGAGTCATCCGGATCAGCGTCAAAGCTTGCATCGACGTAACCCTTTACGACGAGCTCTTGATCACCTCCATAAACGAGAAACATGTCCTTAGTCCTTTTCAGGTACTTCAGGATATTCTTGACCGCCGTCCAGTGTTCCATTCCTGGATCACTTTGAAACCTTCCGACCATACTTATGGCAAGGCTGACATCGGGTCTTGTGCACAGCATTGCATACATGATAGAGCCTATGGCTGAAGCATAGGGGATGACACTCATCTTTTCTCTATCTCCTGTAGTCACTGGGCATTGAGTCTTACTCAACTTCACACCATGCAAAACAGGCAAGAACCCCTTCTTGGACTGATCCATTTTGAACTTCTTCAAAATCTTATCAAGGTATGTGCTTTGTGAAAGTCCTATTAAACGTCTTGATCTACCTCTATAGATCTTGATGCCTAATATGAAAGCAGCTTCTCCTAGGTCCTTCATTGAAAAACTCTTGTTCAAATATTCCTTCACGCCTTCCAACATTTCTATATTGTTTCCAATCAGTAATATGTCATCCACATATAATATTAGAAACGCTATAGAGCTCCCACTCACTTTCTTGTAAATACAAGCTTCTCCGTAAACTTGTATAAACTCGAACGCTTTGATCACCTGATCAAAGCGTAGATTCCAACTCCGAGATGCTTGCACCAGTCCATAAATGGATCGCTGGAGTTTGCAAACTTTGTCAGCATTCTCTGGATCGACAAAACCTTCTGGTTGCATCATATACAACTCTTCCTTAAGGAAACCGTTAAGGAACGCTGTTTTGACATCCATCTGCCAAATTTCATAATCGAAAAAGGCAGCTATTGCTAACAAGATTCTGACGGACTTAAGCATCGCTATGGGTGAGAAGGTCTCATCGTGGTCAACTCCTTGAACTTGTGAAAAACCCTTTGCCACAAGTCGAGCTTTATAGACGGTGACATTACCGTCCGCGTCCGTCTTCCTCTTAAAGATCCATTTGTTCTGAATGGCCTTACGCCCTTCAGGTAATACTTCCAAAGTCCACACTTTGTTTTCATACATGGATCCCATCTCGGATTTCATGGCCTCTAACCACTTCTCGGAATCCGGGCCCATCATCGCTTCTCCATAGCTCGTAGGTTCATCGTTGTCTAACAACATGACCTCTAAGACAGGGTTGCCGTACCACTCAGGAGCAGTACGCGTCCTTGTTGACCTACAAGGTTCGATAGCAACTTGATCCAAAGCTTCATGATCATCATCATCATTAACTTCCTCTTCAGTTGTTGTAGGCTACAGAAACATCTTTCTGCGCTGCGCTACTTTCAGGTTGAAGTAAAGGTTCAACAACCTCATCAAGTTCTATCTTCCTCCCACTCAATTCTTTCGAGAGAAACTCTTTCTCAAGAAATGTTCCGTTTTTAGCGACAAACACTTTGCCTTCGGATCTGAGGTAGAAGGTATACCCAACTGTCTCTTTTGGGTTTCCTATGAAGACGCATTTCTCCGCTTTGGGTTCCAGCTTTTCAGGCTGAAGCTTTTTGACATAAGCATCACATCCCCAAACTTTAAGAAACGACAGCTTTGGCTTCTTGCCAAACCAAAGTTCATATGGCGTCGTCTCAACGGATTTCGATGGTGCCCTATTTAAAGTGAATGCAGCTGTCTCTAATGCATAACCCCAAAACGATAGTGGCAAATCGGCAAGAGACATCATAGATCGCACCATATCCAATAAGGTTCGATTACGACGTTCGGACACACCATTACGCTGTGGTCTTCCAGGCGGTGTTAGTTGTGAAACAATTCCACATTGTCTTAAGTGACTGCCAAACTCATAACTCAGATATTCTCCTCCTCGATCAGATCGTAGGAATTTAATCTTCTTGTTACGATGATTCTCAACTTCACTCTGAAATTGTTTGAAATTTTCAAATGTTTCAGACTTGTGTTTCATTAAGTAAATATACCCATATCTACTTAAGTCATCAGTGAAGGTGAGAAAGTAATGATAACCACCGCGCGCCTCAATGCTCATCGGACCGCACACATCAGTATGTATGATTTCCAATAAGTCACTTGCCCGTTCCATTGTTCCAGAGAACGGCGTTTTAGTCATCTTGCCCATGAGGCATGTCTCACATGTGTCAAGTGATTCAAAATCAAGTGACTCCAAAAGTCCATCAGCATGGAGCTTCCTCATGCGTTTTACGCCAATATGACTTAAATGGCAGTGCCACAAGAAAGTGGTATTATCATTATCAATTCTACATCTTTTGGCATCAATGTTATGAACATGTGTATCATTACTATCGAGATTCAATAAGAATAAACCCCTCACATCGGGTGCATGACCATAAAAGATATTACTCATATAAATAGAACAACCATTATTCTCTGATTTAAATGAGTAACCGTCTCACAATAAACAAGATCCAGATATAATGTTCATGCTTAACGCAGGCACTAAATAACAATTATTCAGGTTCATCACTAATCCCGATGGTAATCGAAGAGCGAGTGTGCCGACGGCGATCACATCAACCTTGGAACCATTTCCCACGCGCATCGTCACTTCGTCCTTTGCCAGCCTCCGTCTATTCCGCAGTTCCTGTTTTGAGTTGCAAATATGAGCAACCGCACCGGTATCAAATACCCAGGCACTACAACGAGAGTTGGTAAGGTACACATCAATAACATGTATATCATATATACCTTGTTTGTTGTTGGCCGCCTTCTTGTCAGCCAAATACTTGGGGCAGTTCCGCTTCCAGTGTCCAGTTCCCTTGCAATGAAAGCACACAGTTTCTGGTTTGGGTCCAGCCTTGGGTTTCTTCACAAGAGGAGCAACTGCTTTGCCACTCTTCTTGGAGTTACCCTTCTTACCCTTGCCATTTTTCTTGAAACTAGTGGTTTTATTGACCATCAACACTTGATGCTCCTTCTGAATTTCAGACTCAGCGGCTTTCAGCATCGCAAACAGCTCGGTGACTGACTTGTTCATCCCGTGCATGTTTTAGTTCAACACGAAGCTCTTGTAGCTAGGTGGCAATGATTGAAGAACTCTGTCAGTGATAGCCTATGGCGGAAGGGGCATCCCCAATTCAGCCAGACGGGTGCAGTACCCAGACATTCTGAGTACGTGATCACTGATAGACCCGTTCTCCTCCATCTTGCAAACATAGAACTTATCGGAGATCTCATATCTCTCGATCCGGGCATTCTTCTGAAAGATAAACTTCAACTCCTGGAACATCTCATATGCTCCATGACGTTCAAAACGTCTTTGAAGTCCCGGTTCTAAGCCATACAATATTGCACATTGAACTATTGAGTAATCTTCAGAACGAGCCTGCCAGGCGTTCACAACGTCTAGAGACTCAACTGGAGCGGGTGGATCACCAAGCGGTGCATCAAGGACATAAGCCTTCTGGGAAGCCGTAAGGATAATCCTTAGATTACGGGCCCAGTCCACAAAGTTACTTCCATCATCTTTCAATTTAGCTTTCTCTAGGAACACATTAAAATTCAGGGGTGCTACTGCGCGAGCCATGATCTACAACATAAATATTGCAAAGACAACTTAGACTATTGTTCAAGATAATGAGTTTAGTTAATCATATTACTTAAAAACTCCCACTCAAATTGACATCCCTCCGGTCATTCGAGTGTAACATGATCCAAATCCACCAACTCAAGTCCGATCATCACGTGAGTTGAGGTGGTTTCAATGGTGAACATCTTCATGTTGATCATATCTACTATATGACTCATGTTCGACCTTTCGGTCTCTTGTGTTCCGAGGCCATGTCTATACATGCTAGGCTCGTCAAGTTTAACCCGAGTGTTCCACATGTGCAACACTGGCTTGCACCCGTTGTATGTGAACGTAGAGTCTATCACACCCGATCATCACGTGATGTCTCGAAATGACGAACTTTCGCAACGGTGCACACTCGGGGAGAACACAATTTTATCTTGAAATTTAAGTGAGGGATCACCTTATAATGCTACGGTCGTCCTAAGCAAAATAAGATGCATAAAAGGATTAACATCACATGCAAATCATAAGTGACATGATATGGCCATGAACTTGTGCTTTTGATCTCCATCTCCAAAGCACCGGCATGATCTCCATCGTCACCGGCATGACACCATGATCTCCATCATCTTGATCTCCATCAACGTGTCGCCATGAGGTTGTCGCGCCGACTATTGCTTCCACGACTATTGCTAACTCATAGCGATAAAGTAAAGCAAAAGGGCGAAAATAATTAAAGACAACTCTATGGCTCCTGCCAGTTGCCGTACTCATCGACATGCAAGTCGTGATATTCTATACAACACATGATCATCTCATACATCACATATATCTCATCATGTAATTGGCCATATCACATCACAACATACCCTGCAAAAACAAGTTAGACGTCCTCTAATTGTTGTTGCAAATTTTACGTGGCTGCTACGGGTTTGCAAGAACCGTTCTTACCTACGCAAAACCACAACGTGGTGTAGTGATTGCTTTTTGATCTTCTAAAAGAACCCTCTTCATTGAAATCGATTCAACTAAAGTGAGAGAGACAGACACCCGCCAGTCACCTTTATGCAATGAGTGCACGTAGCGGTGAAACCTGTCTCGCGTAAGCGTACGCGTAATGTCGGTCCGGGCCGCTTCATCTGACAATACCGCCGAATCAAGTATCAACTAGTAACGGCAAGCAATATGTATACACCCACGCCCACAACTCGTTTGTGTTCTACTCGAGATCTCATCTACGCATAGACCTAGCTCAGATGCCACTGTTGGGGAACGTTGCATGGGAAACAAAAATTTTCCTAAGCACACGCAAGATCTATCCATGGTGATGAGCATCTACGAGAGGGAGAGTGAATCTACATACCCTTGTAGATTGCTAAGCGGAAGCGTTAAGAAACGCGGTTGATGTAGTCGAACGTCTCCGCGATCCAAATCGCAAGTCGTCCCTCGATCCGATCACGAACTAGTGCCGAACGGACGGCACTTCCGCGTTCAACACACGTACGGCTTGATGACGCCTTCACCTCCTCGATCCAGCGAGCGATGATGAAGTAGTAGATGAGTTCCGACAGCACGACGGCGTGGTGATGGTGGTGAGGAACAATCTCTGCAGGGCTTCGCCAAGCACTACGGAGATTATGACAGGAGAACTAGAGGGTTAAGGTTGCCAACACACGGCTTGGGAAATCTTGATGTGTCCCGTGTGCTAGCCCTGCCCCTCTATTTATATGTTGAGCCCTGGGGTCTAAACTTGGAGAGAAAACCTCCACAAGGTCGGTTTTGCCCGCACAAGGTCGGTTTGGCCCGCACGGAAGAGTCCAACTCGGATTCCAGCAGTATCGCGTACAAGCGGTAGTACCGCTTACGATAAGCGGTAGTACCGCCTGTAGCGGTAGTACCGCTTACGATAAGTGGTATTACCGCCTGTAGCGGTAGTACCGCTTACGATAAGCGGTAGTACCGCCTGTAGCGGTAGTACCGCTTACGATAAGCGGTAGTACCACCCCAGACGCCAGCAAAACTTCCTTTTGCACCTTGCCTAAGCCTCGTGGGCTTTACCCCTTGGCCCAAATAAAGTGTTCTCGTACCCGAACATTTCGGGAAACATCCGGAACCTCTTCTGGTGAATTCTGGAACCCTTCCGGAGACCAAACACTATTATCCCATATATAAATCTTTACCTCCGGACTCTTCCGGAGATCCTCGTCATGTCCGGGATCTTATCCGGGACTCCAAACAACCTTCGGTCACCAACAAAATAACTCAACTATACTAATCGTCACCAAACGTTAAGTGTGTAGACCCTGCGGGTTCGAGAACTATGTAGACATGACCGAGACACCTCTACGATCAATAACCAATAGCGGGACCTGGATGCCCATATTGGCTCCTACATATTCTACGAAGATCTTTATCGGTCGAACCTCTATGTCAAGGATTAAGTTAATCCCGTATGTTGTTCCCTTTGTTCTTCGGTATGTTACTTGCCCGAGATTCGATCGTCGGTATCTCTATGCCTAGTTCAATCTCGTTACCGGCAAGTCTCTTTACTCGTTCCGTAATACAAGATCTCGTGGCTAACACTTTAGTCACATTGCTTGCAAGGCTCATTGTGATGTTGTATTACCGAGTGGGCCCTGAGATACCTCTCCGTCACACGGAGTAACAAATCCCAGTCTTGATCCATGCCAACCCAACAGACATCCTCGGAGATACCTGTAGAGCACCTTTATAGTCACCCAGTTACGTTGCGACGTTTGATACACACAAGGTACTCCTCCGATGTCAGGGAGTTGTATGATCTCATGGTCATAGGAACAGATACTTGACATGCAGAAAACAATAGCAATAAACTGACACGATCATATGCTACGTTTATAGTTTGGGTCTTGTCCATCACATCATTCTCCTAATGATGTGATCCCGTTATGAAATGACATCTCATGTCCATGGCTAGGAAACCTTCACCATCTTTTGATCAACGAGCTAGTCAACTAGAGGCTTACTAGGGACACAGTGTTGTCTATGTACCCACACATGTATTTGAGTTTCCAATCAATACAATTATAGCATGGATAATAAACGATTATCATGAACAAGGAAATATAATAATAACTAATTTATTATTGCCTCTAGGGCATATTTCCAACAGAATTCAACATGGATTGCAGCAAAGAAATACATTCAATCAAAGAGCAACTACCATAATTAAAGTCTTTGCAATCCAAAATAGTGGGCACATCACTAGTTAAAGTTTTGACCTCTTCAAACCCACTTTTATCAAAAATTTCATCAAGATTTTCACCCTCCAAATTATTGGGATTCCTTCTAGCTAAAGTTGACTCTACTTCAGTCCCTTTATCATCAATATTAATATTACTATACAAGGAATCAATAGTAGAAACACCAATCACTGTAAGATCTTCATCTTTTTATCCTCTAGAGAGATTGGTTTGGCAGCCATTTGATTTATTAGAGTGGCTTGTGCATCGGAGATTTTACCAAGCAAATTTTCAGCATGAGCATACTTAGATTGGATATTACAAACTTCTCTACTAATATCATCGAGTTGTTTTGTTATGGCATCTAGCACAGTAGAGTGTTCCCTAAGCTCATCGGTAAAATACTTATTATGCTCAAATTGCGTAGTCACATATTCCTTAGTACTTTTCTCAATTTCAAGAAAAATATTGGGGTAAGGGACATCATAGTACTTTCTTTGGGGCATCATGATCACACAAACAAGATTGCCAGCAAGCAAGAGATCCGGCGAGAAAAAGGCAAACGAAAAAGAGGGCGAATAAAACGGCAAATTGGTGAAGTGGGGGAGAGGAAAACGAGAGGCAAATGGCAAATAATGTAATTGCAAGGAGATGAGATTTGTAATTAGGAACCTGGTAGATGATGATGGGTTCTCCACGGCGCCAGAGATTGGCACGTAGAAGAGACCGCTTCCTCCCTGGCAATGGCGCCAGAAATTTCTTTGACGTGGCTTGAGACTGCGTCGGTATTTCCCTAAAGAGGAAGGGATGATGCAGCACAGTGACGGTAAGTATTTCCCTCAGTTATGAAACCAAGGTTATCGAACCAGTAGGAGGATCACCACCACCCAATAAGGAGCATCTATACACAAATAACAAATACTTGCAACCCGACGCGAAAGAGAGGTTTTCAATCTCTCTACGGTAAAAAGATAGATTAGGTAGTGATAGCTAGGAGAGATAGATCTCTCAAGAACACAAAATAAAAAGAGCAAATAAAAATTGCAGCAATATGCTTTTCGGTTTTAGGTTTTGTAGATCTAAAAACAAAGAGGCAAAAAGATAGATCGGAAAGCAATATGTTGGAAAAGTAGACCCGGGGTCGTAGGATTCACTAGTGACTTCTCTCTTGGGTATAGCGCACGGTGGGTGAACAAATTACTGTTGGGCAATTGAGAGAAGATCAAATAATCATGACGATATCCAAGGCAATGATCATTATATAGGCATCACGTCCAAGATAAGTAGACCGACTCCTGCCTGCATCTACCACTATTACTCCACACATCGACCGCTATCCAGCATGCATCTAGTGTATTAAGTTCATGGAAAAACGGAGTAATGCAATAAGACCGATGACATGATGTAGAAAATATCTATTCATGTAGGAATAGACTCCATCTTGTTATCCTTAATGTCAACGATACATGCGTGCCTTGCTGCCCCTTCTTTCACTAGGAAAGAACACCGCAAGATCGAACCCGTCACAAAGCACCTCTTCCCATGGCAAGAAAAATCGATCTAGTTGGCCTAACTAAACCAAGGATTCGAAGAAGAAATATGAGGCTATAAGTAATCATGCATATAAGAGATCAAAGAAGACTCAAATAATATTCATGGATAGAAACTGATCATGAACTCAAAATTCATCGGATCCCAACAAACACACAACAAAAATTTACATCAAATAGATCTCCAAGAGACCATTGTATTGAGAATCATAAGAGAGAGAGAGAGAGGAAGCCATCTAGCTACTGCCGACGGACCCGTAGGTCTATGGTGGACTACTCACATATCATCGGAGAGGCACCTATGAAGAAGATGAACCCCTCCGTGATGGTGTTTAGATTGGATCTCGAGGTTCTGGAACTTGCGGCGGCTAGAATTGTGTTTCGTCGACTCCCCTAGGGTTTTCTGAATATTTGGGTATTTATAGGCATCAGAGGCGGTGGAGGGGGGCTCCGTGGAGGGCACAACCCATCAGGGCGTGCCGGGGCCCCCTTGGTGCGCCTTGGTGGGTTGTGCTCTACACAGTCCACCTTCCTAGCTCTTCTTTGGCCCACTGGGTGGCTTCTGGTCCACAAAAAATCTCCAAAAAGTTTCGTCACGATTGGACTCCGTTTGGTACTGATATTCTGCGAAGTAAAAAACAAGCAAAAACAGCAACCGACACTTTGGCACTATGTCAATGGGTTAGTCCCGAAAAATGATATAAAGTGGCTATAAAATGATTGTAAAACATCCAAGAATGATAATATAATAGCATGGAAAAAGCAAAAATTATAGATACGTTGGAGACGTATCACCATCCAGAAAACAAAAGTGTGTGTGCTTAGATAATCTTTCTAACATTTTATCAGTGAAGGGCAGAGGGTATTGATCTTTTCTAGTAGCTTTATTTAATTTTCTAAAATCAATTACATTCTATAGCCAGTGACAATTCCTTGTGGAATGAGTTTATTTTTATCATTAGGAACAACGGTAATACCTCCTTTCTTAGGGACACAATGAACGGGACTTACCCACCTACTATCAGCTATGGGATAGATTATACCTGCTTCTAGAAGCTTTATTTCAGTTCTCACCACTTCTTTCATCTTAGGATTCAATCGCCCTTGGTGATCAGTTTAGCATCAGGTTCCATATTGATCTTATGCTGACATAGAGTGGTACTAATGCCCTTAAGATCATCAATAGTATATCCAATAGCAGCCCGGTGCTTCCTCGGAATTTTTAATAATCTTTCTTCTTCATGTTCTGATAGGTTAGCACTAATAATAACAGGATATATCTTTTTCTCATCAAGATAAGCATACTTCAAAGTATTGGGAAATTGCTTTAATTCAAACACAGGATCACCTTTAGGTGGACCTCCAAGGGTTTCAATAGGCAAATTGTGTTTTAGGAGAGGTTGTTGTTCAAAGAAAATTTTATCTATTTCATTTCTTTCACGCAAGTGCATATCATTTTCATGGTCTAGCAGATATTGTTCTAGTGGATCGGTAGGAGGTACGGCAATAGAAGCAAGACCAATTATTTCATCCTTAATTACTAGATAATTCTCTATCACGAGGTTGTCTACTAAACTTAGAAAAATTAAACTAATGAGACACATCACCAAAACTGACACCGACAGTTTGTTTTTCATAGTCTATCTTAGCATTGACGGTGCTCAAGAAAGGTCTACCAAAGATAATGGGACAAAAGTCATCTTGTGGGGAACCAAGAACTAGAAAATCAGTAGGATATTTCACTTTCCCACACAAGACTTCAACATCTCTAACAATCCCAAGTGGTGTGATGGTGTCTCTATTAGTAAGTTTAATAGTAAAATCAATGTCTTCTATTTCAGCAGGTGCTATTTCATTCATAATTTCTTGGTATAAGGTAAAAGGAATAGCACTCACACTAGCACCCAAATCACATAAACCATGATAGCAATGATCTCCTATTTTGACCGAGATAACAGGCATGCCCACTACGGGTCTATGTTTATCTTTTTCATCGGGTTTAGCAATTCTAGCAGCTTCATCATAGAAGTAAATAACATGCCCATCAATATTTTCTGCCAAGAGATCTTTAACCATAGCAACACTAGGTTCTACTTTAATTTGCTCAGAGGGCTTAGGTGCTCTAATATTACTCTTGCGAACCACAGTTGATACCTTAGCATGTTCCTTTATCCTAACAGGGAAAGGTGTTTTTTCGATATAAGCAGTAGGCACAACTGGATCAACATTGTAAATGATGGTTTCATCCTTAGATTTTACCGGTTCTTTAATTTATTCTTTAATAGGGGGATGATATTTAAACCACTTCTCTTTAGGGAGATCAACATGAGTAGCAAATGATTCACAGAAAGAGGCTACTATCTCAGAGTCAAGTCCATATTTAGTGCTAAACTTGTGAAAAGCATCGGTACACATAAAAGATTTAACACAATGAAACTTAAGCTTTAATAATCTAATTGCAATATATATAATTGGGGCATGAATATACATAATTGTCACTTCTCTCGGGAGCTCATGATTGGGGCATGAATATAACATTGACTTAAGCCTCCCCCAAGCTAGAGCGATGCTTTATCCTTCACGAGGCCAAAAATTATATATATAATTCCAATCACTGATAACCCACAAGTATAGGGGATCAGTTGTAGCCTTTCTCAATAAGTAAGAGTGTCGAACCCAACGAGGAGCTAAAGGTAGAACAAATATTCCCTCAAGTTCTATCGACCACCGGTACAACTCTACGCACGCGTAACGTTCGCTTTACCTAGAACAAGTATGAAACTAGAAGTACTTTGTAGGTGTAACGAGATAGGTTTGCAAGATAATAAAGAACACGTAAATAAAAACTAGGGGCTGTTTAGATAAAGAAACAACTAAGTTAGTCTTAGTAGAGAGCTTTTTGTCACAAGAAAGTTATTTGTTCCTAGGCAATCGATAACTAGACCGGTAATCATTATTGCAATTTTATATGAGGGAGAGGCATAAGCTAACATACTTTCTCTACTTGGATCATATGCACTTATGATTGGAACTCTAGCAAGCATCCGCAACTACTAAAGATCATTAAGGTAAAACCCAACCATAGCATTATAAGGTATCAAGTCCTCTTTATTCCCATACGTAAACAACCTACTTACTCGGGTCTGTGCTTCTGTCACTCACGCCACCCACCATACGCGAATCATAAACATATTGCAAACCCTACAGCCGGATCCCTCACGCTTGCGCGACACGGAGAGCACCATAGGACAGCACTAATAATAAAACATGGAACTCAAACCAATCATGATCATCAATCTACCCATAGGACAAAACGGATCTACTCAAACATCATAGGATAGCCATACATCATTGGGAAATAATATATAGCGTTGAGCACCATGCTTAAGTAGAGATTACAGCGGGGAGAAGGGGTGTTACACCGCTGCATAGAGGGGGAGAGAGTTGGTGATGACGGCGGCGAAGTTGTTGGTGTAGATCGCCGTCACGATGATGGCCCCGGCGGCGTTCCTGTGCCACCAGGAGAGAGGGGGAGAGAGCCCCCTCCTTATTCTTCTTCCTTGACCTCCCCCCTAGATGGGAGGAGGGTTTCCCCTCTGGTCCTTGGCCTCCATGGCAGCGGAGGGGCGAGAACCCCTCCGAGATTGGATCTCTCTCTCTGTTTCCTTCTGTTTCTGCCTTCCCAGATTCTGGCCTTTCACCGTTTCTTAAAATCCCGGAGATCCGTAACTCCGATTGGGCTGAAATTTTAACACTATTTTTATCCGGATATTAGCTTTCTTGTGGAGAAAGAAGGGCACCAACCGCCTTACGGCGTGGCCACAAGCCCCCAGGGTGCACCCTACCCCCCAGGGCGCGCCCTTGCGGCTTGTGGGCCCCTCGGGCACCGCCTTCTGTTGATTCCACTTCCCAAAATTCACATATATTCCAATAAAAATCTCCGTAAGTTTTTATCCCGTTTGGACTTCGTTTGGTATAGATTTTCTTCGAAACAAAAAATATGCAACAAACAGGAACTGGCACTGGGCACTGGATCAATATGTTAGTCCCAAAAAGTAGTATAAAAAGTTGCCAAAAGTATATGAAAGTTGTAGAATATTGGCATGAAACAATCAAAAATTATAGATACGACGGAGACGTATCAGCATCCCCAAGCTTAATTCCTGCTCGTCCTCGAGTAGGTAAATGATAAAAAAGATAATTTTTGATGTGGAATGCTACCTAGCATAATCTTGATCATATAATCTAATCATGGCATGAATATTAAGACACGAGTTATTCAAAGCAATAGTCTATCATTTGACATTAAGACAATAATACTTCAGGCATACTAATAAAGCAATCATGTCTTCTCAAAATATCATGGCTAAAAGAAAGTTATCCCTACAAAATCATATAGTCTGGCTATCCTCCATCTTCATCACACAAAGTATTAAATCTTGTACAA
This sequence comes from Elymus sibiricus, assembly GCA_039707655.1. Lineage (NCBI taxonomy): Eukaryota > Viridiplantae > Streptophyta > Magnoliopsida > Poales > Poaceae > Elymus > Elymus sibiricus. The sequence continues at coordinate 97,058,865 of CM077667.1, read as the reverse complement.
CCCCGGTTTTAGCCAAGCAATTGTTTCATACTTTAGTATTCTCAAACTTTTTCAACTTTCACGCAATACATGAGCGTGAGCCATGGATATAGCACTATAGGTGGAATAGAGTATGGTGGTGGTTGTGGAGAAGACAAAAAGAAGGAGATAGTCTCACGTCAACTAGGCGTATCAACGGGCTATGGAGATGCCCATCAATAGATATCAACGTGAGTGAGTAGGGATTTCCATGCAACGGATGCACTAGAGCTATAAGTGTATGAAAGCTCAAAAGAAACTAAGTGGGTGTGCATCCAACTTGCTTGCTCACAAAGACCTAGGGCAATTTGAGGAAGCCCGTCATTGGAACATGCAAGCCAAGTTCTATAATGAAAAATTCCCACTAGTATATGAAAGTGACAACATAGGAGACTCTCTATATGAAAAACATGGTGCTACTCTGAAGTACAAGTGTGGAAAAAGGAATAGTAGCATTACCCCTTCTCTCTTTCTCTCATTTTTTTTGTTTTTTTTGGTGGGCTTCTTTGGCCTTTTTTTATATGGGCTTCTTTGGCCTCTTTTATTTTTTTGTAAAGTCCGGAGACTCATCCCAACTTGTGAGGGAATCATACCTTCCATCATCCTTTCCTCACATGGGACAATGCTCTCATAATGATGATCATCACACTTTTATTTACATACAACTCAAGAATTACAACTCGATAATAGAACAAAATATGACTCTATATGAATGCCTCCGGCAGTTTACCGGGATGTGCAATGATCTAGCGTAGCAATGACATCAAAAACGGACAAGCCATGAAAACATCATGCTAGCTATCTTACGATCATGCAAAGCAATATGACAATGATGGTGCGTGTCATAATAAACGGAACGGTGGAAGTTGCATGGCAATATATCTCGGAATGGCTATGGAAATGCCATAATAGGTAGGTATGGTGGCTGTTTTGAGGAAGGTATATGGGGGCTGTTTTGAGGAAGGTGGGTTTAATGCACCGGCGAAAGTTGCGCGGTACTAGAGAGGCTAGAAAAGGTGGAAGGGTGAGAGTGCGTACAATCCATGGACTCAACATTAGTCATAAAGAACTCACATACTTATTGCAAAAAATTATTAGTCATCGAAACAAGGTACTACACGCATGCTCCTAGGGGAAGGGTTGGTAGGAGTTAACCATCGCGCGATCCCGACCTCCACACAAAGGATGACAATCAATAAATAAATCATGCTCCGACTTTTTCACATAACGGTTCACCATACGTGCATGCTACGGGAATCACAAACTTTAACACAAGTATTTCTACCAATCCACAATTACTCACTAGCATGACTCTAATATCACCATCTTTATATCGCAAAACTATTGCAAGGAATCAAACATATCATATTCAGTGATCTACAAGTTTTATGTATGATTTTATGACTAACCATGTGAATGACCAACTCCTGTTAACTCTCTAAATAGATATAAGTGAAGCATGAGAGTTTAATTCTTTCTACAAAAGATATGCCCACGCTCTAACAAATATAAGTGAAGCAAAAGAGCATTCTACAAATGGTGGTTTTCTATGTGTAGAGAAACAGGCAATCCAAACTTCAAATGATATAAGTGAAGCACATGAAGCATTCTATAAAGCCATACTCAAAAGATATAAGTGAGGTGCAAAGAGCCTTCTATAAATCAACCAAGGACTTTCTCATACCAGCATGGTGCATTATTAAAAGAAAAATAAAAAGCACACGACTGCTACTTCTCGAGCATGCGTTGGTTTTCCCTTGAAGAGGAAAGGGTGATGCGGCAAAGTAGATAAGTATTCCCCTCAGTTGTTGAGAACCAAGATATCAATCCAGTAGGAGAAACAAGCAAGTCCCCAATAGGTGTACCTATACAAATAATCAAACACTTGCACCCAACGCAATAAAGGGGTTGTCAATCCCTTCACGGTTACTTGCAAGGATGAGATCTGATAGAGATAGATAGATATGATTGCTTGAAAGTAAAGTAAAACAAAAGTAAAAAATAATGCAGCAAGGTATTTTTGGTATTTTTGGTTTTAGATCTGAAAATAATAGATGGAAAATAGACCCGGGGGCCATAGGTTTCACTAGTGGATTCTCTCATGAAGGAAAATAATACGGTGGGTGAACAAATTACTGACGAGCAATTGATAGAAAAGCGAATAATTATGAAGATATCCAAGAAAATGATTATGCATATAGGCATCACTTCCGTGTCAAGTAGACCGAAACGATTCTGCATCTACTACTATTACTCCACACATCGACCGACTCCTGCCTGCATCTAGAGTATTAAGTTCATGAAGAACAGAGTAACGCATTAGGTAAGATGACATGATGTAGAGGGATAAACTCAAGCAATATGATGAAAACCCCATCTTTTTATCCTCGATGGCAACAATACAATACGTGCCTCGCTACCCCTACTTTGTCACTGGGTGAGGACACCGCAAGATTGAACCCAAAACTAAGCACTTCTCCCATTGCAAGAATTACCAATCTAGTTGGCCAAACCAAACCAATAACTCGAAGAGACTTGCAAAGATATGAAATCATGCATATAAGAATTCAGAGAAGATTCAAATAATATTCATAGATAATCTGAACATAAACCCACAATTCATCGGATCTCGACAAACACACCGCAAAAGAGTATTACATCGGATAGATCTCCATGAAGATCATGAAAAACATGGTATTGAAGAACAAAGAGAGAGAAGAAGCCATCTAGCTACTAGCTATGGACCCGAAGGTCTGTGGTGAACTACTCACGCATCATCGGAGGGGCAATGGAGTTGATGTAGATGCCCTCCGTGATCGATTCCCCCTCCGGCAGATTACCGGAAAAGGCTCCAAGATTGGATCTCACGGGAACAGAGGATTCCGGTGGCGGAAAAGTATTTTCGTGGCTCTTTTTGGTATCCAGGGAATATTAGTGAATTTATAGGCCAAAGAATAGGGTTAGGGGGGCTGCTGGGGGGCCACAAGCCAGGGGGCGCCCCCCCCCTAGGGTGCGCCCCTGTGGCTTGTCGCCACACGGTGGCTCCCCTGCCTTCATCTCCAAGTCTTCTGGGTTGCTTCTGGTCCAAGAAAAATTATTCCGAAGATTTTATTCCGTTTGGACTCCGTTTAATATTCCTTATCTGCAATACTCAAAAACAAGGAAAAAACAGAAACTGGCACTAGGCTCTAGATTAATAGGTTAGTCCCAAAAATAATATAAAATAGCATATTAATGCATATAAAACATCCAAAACAGATAATATAATAGCATGGAACAATCAAAATTATAGATATGTTGGAGACGTATCAAGCATCCCCAAGCTTAATTCCTGCTCGTCCTCGAGTAGGTAAATGATAAAAAACAGAATTTTTGATGTGGAATGCTACCTAACATATTTATCCATGTAATATTCTTTATTATGGCATGAATATTCAGATCCGTAATATTCAAAACAAAAGTCTAATATTGACATAAAAATAGTAATACTTCGAGCACACCAACAAGGCAATTGCGTCCTTTCAAAATAACATGGCCATAGAAAGTTATCCCTACAAAATCATATGGTCTGGCTATGCTCCATCTTCCCCACACAAAGTATCTAAATCATGCACAGCCCCGATGAACAAGCCAAGCAATTGTTTCACACTTTTAATGTTCTCAAACCTTTTCAACTCTCACGCAATACATGAGCGTGAGCCATGGATATAGCACTATAGGTGGAATAGAATATGGTGGAGGTTGCAAGGGAAAAAGGAGAAGATAGTCTCACATCAACTAGGCGTATCAACGGTCTATGTAGATGCCCATCAATATATATCAATGTGAGTGAGTAGGGATTGCCATGCAACAAATGCACTAGAGCTATAAGTGTATGAAAGCTCAAAAAGAAAACTAAGTGGTTGTGCATATGAAAAATTCCACTAGCTATATGAAAGTGACAAAATAGGAGACTCTCTATCATGAAGATCATGGTGCTACTTTGAAGCACAAGTGTGGAAAAAGATAGTAGCAATTGTCACTTCTCTCTTTATCTCATTTTTTTTATTTTGGTGGGCATCTTTGGCCTCTCTTTTTTTATTTGGGCTTCGCTGGCCTCTTTTATTATTTGTAAAGTCCGGAGACTCATCCCAACTTGTGAGGGATTCATAGCTTCCATCATCCTTTTCTCTCATGGGACAATGCTCTAATAATGAAAATCATCACACTTTTATTTACTTACAACTCAAAAGGAAAATTACAACTCGATACCTATGACAAAATTTGACTCTATATGCAATATGAAAGTGATGGTGCATGTCATGAAAAACGGAACGCTGGAAGTTGCATGGCAATATATCTCGGAATGGCTATGGAAATGCCATAATAGGTAGGTATGGTGGCTGTTTTGAGGAAAATATATGGTGGCTGTTTTGAGGAAGGTAGGTTTGATGCACCGGTGAAAGTTGCGCGGTACTAGAGAGGCTAGCAATGGTGGAAGGGTGAGAGTGCGTATAATCCATGGACTCAACATTAGTCATAAAGAACTCACATACTTATTGCAAAAGTCTATTAGTTATCAAACAAAGCATTAGACGCATGCTCCTAGGGGAGAGGTTGGTAGGAGTTAACCATCGCGCGCTCCCGACCCTCGCACAAAGGTTGACAATCATTAAACAAATCATGCTCCGACTTCGTTACATAACGGTTCACCATGCGTGCATGCTACGGGAAGCACAAACTTCAACACAAGTATTCTTCCAATTCACAACTACTCACTAGCATGACTCTCATATTACCATCTTCATTATCTCAAAACTATATGCAAGGAATCAAACTTCTCATAGTATCCAATGCACTTAATATGAAAGTTTTTATTATATCCCTCTTGGATGCCCATTATATTAGGACTAAATTCACAACCTAAACCAATTACCATGCTGTTTTAAAGAAACTCTCAAAATAATATAAGTGAGGTACGAGAGTTCAATAATTTCTATAAAATAAAACACCACCGTGCTCTAAAAAGATATAAGTGAAGTACTAGAGCAACATTGCCTAGCTCAAAAGATATAAGTGAAGCATATAGATTATTCTAATAAATTCACGATTCAGCGTGCCTCTCTAAAAATATGTGTGCAGCAAGGATGATTGTGGCAAACTAAAAAGAAAAGACTCATATCATACAAGGCGCTCCAAGCAAAACACATATCATGTGGTGAATAAAAATATAGCCTCAAGTAAATTTACCGATGGATTGAAGACGAAAGAGGGGATGCCTTCTGGGGCATCCCAAAGCTTAGGCTTTTTGGTATCCTTGAATATGGCTTGGGGTGCCTTGGGCATCCCCAAGCTTAGGCTCTTGCCACTCCTTATTCCATAGTCCATCAAATCTTTACCCAAAACTTGAAAACTTCACAACACAAAACTCAACAGAAAACTCATGAGATCCATTAGTATAAGAAAAATAAATCACCACTTTAGGTACTGTTGTGAACTCATTCTTTATTTATATTGGTGTAATATCTACTGTATTCTAACTTCTCCATGGTTTATACCCCCCGATACAACCCATAGATACATCAAAATAAGCAAACAACACATAGAAAACAGAATCTGTCTAAAACAGAACAGTCTGTAGCAATCTATAGACTTCGAATACTTCTGTAACTCCAAAATTTCTGAAAAATTAGGAAAATCAGGGAAATTTGTATATCAATCTTTTTTAAAAATTTCAGATCAAAAGCACGTTCCAGCGAATTTACAAAATTCTTGGACTGAGAGCAAAAGTTTCTGCTTTTCAGCAAAATCAAATTGCAAACACCGTAGACCATCCCAAAGGTCTTACTTGGCTCAAACACTAATTTAAACAAGAAAAAACAATTATTACAGAGGTAATAATGTGTGGAAAACTCAAAAACAGAAGCAAAAACAAAAGCATACAAATAAAATTGGGTTGCCTCCCAACAAGCGCTATTGTTTAACGCCCCTAGCTAGGCATAACGATTTCAATGATGCTCACATAAAAAGTAGTAATTGAGATATGCAAAAGAGCATCATGAATAGCATAAAAACACATTTAAGTCTAACCCACTTCCTATGCATAGGGATTTTGTTAGCAAACAATTTATGGGAACAAAAATCAACTAGCATAGGAAGGCAAAACAAGCATAACTTCAAAACTTTAAACACATAGAGAGGAAACTTGATATTATTGCAATTCCTACAAGCATATGTTCCCCCCTCATAATGAATTTCAGTAGCATCATGAAGTAATTCAACAATATAACTATCATATAAAATTTTCTCTTCATGATCCACATGGATGCAAAGTTGACACTCTTCCAAAATAGTGGGATTATCATTAACTAAAGTCATGACCTCTCCAAACCCACTTTTATCAAAAATTTCATAAGATTGAACACTCTCCAAAATAGTGGGATCAATAATGCCTAAAGTTGACACTCTTCCAAACCCACTTTCAAAATCATATTCATCATGAGTATTAAATAAATTATCAAGGTCATAAGAAGCATTATCACCCCAATCATAATCATTGCAATAAGTAGTGGTCATGGCAAACTCATCAAATATAGCATCCCCAAGCTTGTGGGTTTGCATATCATTAGCACAATTGATATTAATAGAATTTATAACAATATCATTGCAATCATGCTTTTCATTCAAGGAAACATCGTGAATCACTTCATCACAATTTTCAGATTCACAAATCTCAAGCAAAACTTCATAGAGATAATCAAGTACACTCAACTCACTAGCAATTGGTTCATCATAATTGGATCTCTTGAAAAGATTAGTAAGTGGATGAGGATCCATATCAATAGATTTTTAGCAAGCAAAGATGCAAGCAAATAGAAGGCACATGGTAACACAAGTAGACAAAAAGAGATCCGGCGAGAAAAAGGCGAATAAAACGGCAAATTGGTGAAGTGGGGAGAAGGAAAACGAGAGGCAAATGGCAAATAATGTAAATGCAAGAGATGAGTTTGTGATGGGTACTTGGTAGGCTTGATGTAGATCTCCCCGGCAACGGCGCCAGAAATTGGCAAGTTGACGGGAGAGTTCTTGTCCTGACTTGCTATGTATCTCCCCGGCAACGGCACCAGAAATCCTTCTTGCTACTTCTCGAGCATGCGTTGGTTTTCCCTTGAAGAGGAAAGGGTGATGCAGCAAAGTAGATAAGTATTTCCCTCAGTTGTTGAGAACCAAGGTATCAATCCAGTAGGAGATACAAGCAAGTCCCCAATAGGTGTACCTACATAAATAATCAAACACTTGCACCCAACGCAATAAAGGGGCTATCAATCCCTTCACGGTTACTTGCAAGGATGAGATCTGATAGAGATAGATAGATATGATTGCTTGAAAGTAAAGTAAAACAAAAGTAAAAATAATGCAGCAAGGTATTTTTGGTATTTTTGGTTTTAGATCTGAAAATAATAGATGGAAAATAGACCCGGGGGCCATAGGTTTCACTAGAGGCTTCTCTCATGAAGGAAAATAATACGGTGGGTGAACAAATTACTGTCGAGCAATTGATAGAAAAGCGAATAATTATGAAGATATCCAAGGCAATGATTATGCATATAGGCATCACGTCCGTGTCAAGTAGATCGAAACGATTGTGCATCTACTACTATTACTCCACACATCGACCGACTCCTGCCTGCATCTAGAGTATTAAGTTCATGAAGAACAGAGTAACGCATTAGGTAAGATGACATGATGTAGAGGGATAAATTCAAGCAATATGATGAAAACCCCATCTTTTTATCCTCGATGGCAACAATACAATACGTGCCTCGCTACCCCTACTTTGTCACTGGGTGAGGACACCGCAAGATTGAACCCAAAACTAAGCACTTCTCCCATTGCAAGAATTACCAATCTAGTTGGCCAAACCAAACCAATAACTCGAAGAGACTTGCAAAGATATGAAATCATGCATATAAGAATTCAGAGAAGATTCAAATAATATTCATAGATAATCTGAACATAAACCCACAATTCATCGGATCTCGACAAACACACCGCAAAAGAGTATTACATCGGATAGATCTCCATGAAGATCATGAAGAACATGGTATTGAAGAACAAAGAGAGAGAAGAAGCCATCTAGCTACTAGCTATGGACCTGAAGGTCTGTGGTGAACTACTCACGCAACATCGGAGGGGCAATGGAGTTGATGTAGATGCCCTCCGTGATCGATTCCCCCTCCGGCAGATTAACGGAAAAGGCTCCAAGATTGGATCTCACGGGAACAGAGGCTTCCAGCGGCGAAAAAGTATTTTCGTGGCTCTTTTTGGTATCCAGGGAATATTTGTGAATTTATAGGCCGAAGAATAGGGTTAGGGGGGCAGCCGTGGGGCCACAAGCCAGGGGGGCGCCCCCCCCTAGGGCGCGCCCCTGTGGCTTGTCGCCACACGGCGGCTCCCCTGCCTTCATCTCCAAGTCTTCTAGGTTGCTTCTGGTCCAAGAAAAATTATTCCGAAGATTTTATTCCATTTGGACTCCGTTTAATATTCCTTATTTGCAATACTCAAAAACAAGGAAAAAACAGAAACTGGCACTAGGCTCTAGATTAATAGGTTAGTCCCAAAAATAATATAAAATAGCATATTAATGCATATAAAACATCCAAAACAGATAATATAATAGCATGGAACAATAAAAAATTATAGATACATTGGAGACGTATCAACGACGCTCCAAGATTTACGCATATCATGTGACGAATAAAAATATAGCTCCAAGTAAAATTACCGATGGTTGTTAGAAGAAAGAGGGGATGCCTTCCGGGGCATCCCCAAGCTTAGTTTCTTGGGAGTCCTTGAATATTACCTTGGGGTGCCTCGGGCATCCCCAAGCTTAGTCTCTTTCCACTCCTTATTCCTTCATCCATCGTGATCTCACCCAAAACTTGAAAACTTCAATCACACAAAACTTAACAAAACCCACGTGAGATCCGTTAGTATAATAAAGCAAATTACCATTTTAAGTACTGTTGCAAACCCATTCACATTTTATTTTTGCATTGTAGCTACTGTATTATAACTTTTTTATGACTTATACCACCGATAAAATCAATAGTTTCATCGAAACTAGCAAAACAATGCATAAAAAACAGAATGTGTCTTAAACAGGACAGTCTGTAGCAATCTGAACATTCACTATAGTTTTGTAACTCTAAAAATTCTGAAAATTAGGACAAAATAAAAATTTTGCATATCAGTACTGTGTAAAAATTTCAGAAACTTTTGACATTCCAGTAAAAAATGTAAATTCACGCACTACAACTAAAGTTTCTGTTTTTGCACTGCACACACCAAACAAGCAATCTAATCATCCTAAAGGCAAATCTTGGCACATTATTTTTATAATACAATGGATTTATACAAGGGGATAATTATTTTTTTTGAAAAGTTTCTGTAATTAAGATTCACAAGGTTTCCATGGGAATGAACAAAGTTCAAGGCATGCTCCCATTTTAACAATGCTCGTCTCTCTCACTTTCACTTTTCTTTTTGAAAAAGTTTTATGTTCCCCTCTTTATTTTTTTGTTTTTTAAACTATATAAAAGCACACAACAGAATAAAATGACTCTCTAAAACTTCCGGGTTGTCTCCCTGGCAGCGCTTTCTTTAAAGCCATTAAGCTAGGCATATAGTGCTCAAGTAAAGGATCCACCCGGATCCCAAGGTATATCAAAGCCAATTTTAATTATCAATGATTTGTAATTTAGTAGTGAGCACAAAGTAACATATATCATGCAACAACGAAGTCTAACTCTCTTCCTATGCATCGGCATGTCATAAAAGAACAATTCATGCACACAAAGTAAAGGCCAATGCATAGTATAAACAGTTTCTTGCAATTTTATCGTATTGGAAACATAGAGAAGTGGAGATGTAGTTCCTCTCTCATAATAATTGCAAGTAGGAGCAGCAAGCACATGCATATTATACTCATCAAAATCATCATGTGTAATGGTAAAACGCAACCCATCAATATAATCCTTAATAAGCGCAAACTTCTCCGATATAGTATAGTTGGGAGAATTCAAAAAGATAATAGGACTATCATGCGTGGGTGCAAAAGAAACAATTTCATTCTTAACATAAGGAACTATAGCAAGTTCATCTCCATAAGCATAATTCATATTGGCATCATGGCCACAAGTATAGCAAGCATCAATTTCATCAAAAAGGGATATTTCAAATGAATCCAAGGGATCATAGCAATCAACATAGCATTCATCCTTCGGTAAGCACGAAGGAAATTAAACAATGTATGAGTTGAAGAGTTACTCTCATTAGAAGGTGGGCACGGGTAGCTAATCCGCTCTTCCTCCTTTTGTTCTTCGCTCTCCTCGTCATCTTTTTCATCCAATGAGCTCACAGTGTCATCAATTTCTTCTTCCATAGATTCCTGCAAAATATTAGTCTCTTCTTGGATAGCGGAGACATTCTCAATAAATTGATCAATATGGGCATTATATTCATAATTGGTATAACAATAACGAAGCATAGCCAAATTTTGAGATCGGTAAACAGCATCATCATAATCTTCATACTTTTCAAACAAAGCTTCAATTTCATAAGCACCCTTAAAAGCAACAAACTCTTCTATTTGTTCCACATCACAGTAATCATATATACCATTAGCATAAGAAGCCAAGGTTTCATTATCATTAAATTTACATGAAAAAGGGAAGGTGTTTAGCCTTCATCCTAGAGCAACAAGTAATATCATATCTCAAGCATAGATTCCAACTATACCATTTCAACATATGAATTTGATCCCATAACAGTTTCCCTTTTTGAGTCAAGCGATAATCCGTAAAGTATTCACGTTGATCCAACGTGTATCCCATTATATAATTGAATGGGGTTTTCTCAGGATTATTAAAGTAGTGCATAATATCTTTCACATAATGAGCATCGAGGGTTTTAGGAGGTTCCCCATCTCCATGAGTAGCAAGTACACCTAATTTTTTTGGTATTTCGTGTTCCATATCCATAACTAAAGATAGAGAACAACTTAGAACAGCAAATAAAATCTACTTAGTGATAAAGCAAACAAGCACACACGAGAATATTCACCCCACGCTATTGCTCACCGGCAACGGCGCCAGAAAAAGGTCTTGATAACCCACAAGTATAGGGGATCAGTTGTAGCCTTTCTCGATAAGTAAGAGTGTCGAACCCAACGAGGAGCTAAAGGTAGAACAAATATTCCCTCAAGTTCTCGACCACCGATACAACTCTACGCACGCTTAATGTTCGCTTTACCTAGAACAAGTATGAAACTAGAAGTACTTTGTAGGTGTAACGATATAGGTTTGCAAGATAATAAAGAAGACGTAAATAAAAACTAGGGGCTGTTTAGATAAAGAAACAACTAAGTTAGTCTTAGTAGAGAGCTTTTTGTCACAAGAAAGTTATTTGTCCCTAGGCAATCGATAACTAGACCGATAATCATTATTGCAATTTTATATGAGGAAGAGGCATAAGCTAACATACTTTCTCTACTTGGATCATATGCACTTATGATTGGAACTCTAGCAAGCATCCGCAACTACTAAAGATCATTAAGGTAAAACCCAACCATAGCATTATAAGGTATCAAGTCCTCTTGATTCCCATACGTAAACAACGTACTTACTCGGGTCTGTGCTTTTGTCACTCACGCCACCCACCATAAGCGAATCATAAACATATTGCAAACCCTACAGCGGGGATCCCTCGCACTTGCGCGACACGGAGAGCACCATAGGACAGCACCAATAATAAAACATGCAACTCAAACCAATCATGATCATCAATCAACCCATAGGACAAAACGGATCTACTCAAACATCATAGGATAGCCATACATCATTGGGAAATAATATATTGCGTTGAGTACCATGTTTAAGTAGAGATTACAGCGGGGAGAAGGGGTGTTACACCGCTGCATAGAGGGGGAGAGAGTTGGTGATGACGGCGGCGAAGTTGTTGGTGTAGATCGCCGTCACGATGATTGCCCCGACGGCGTTCCTGTGCCACCGGGAGAGAGGGGGAGAGAGCCCCCCTCCTTCTTTTTCTTCCTTGACCTACCCTCGATGGGAGGAGGGTTGCCCCTCTGGTCCTTGGATTCCATGGCAGCAGAGGGGCGAGAGCCCCTCCGAGATTGGATCTCTCTCTCTGTTTCCATCTGTTTCTGCCTTCCCAGATTCTGGCCTTTCACCGTTTCTTAAATTCACGAAGATCCGTAACTCCGATTGGGCTGAAAGTTTAACACGATTTTTATCCGGATATTAGCTTTCTTGCGGCGAAAGAAGGGCACCAACCGCCTTATGGGGTGGCCACAAGCCCCCAGGGCGCTCCCTTGCGGCTTGTGGGCCCCTCGGGCACCGCCTTCTGTTGATTCCACTTCCCAAAATTCACATATATTCCAAAAAAAAATCTCCGTAAGTTTTTATCCCGTTTGGACTTCGTTTGATATGGATTTTCTGCGAAACAAAAAATATGCAACAAACAGGAACTGGCACTGGGCACTGGATCAATATGTTAGTCCCAAAAAGTAGTATAAAAAGTTGCCAAAAGTATATGAAAGTTGTAGAATATTGGCATGAAACAATCAAAAATTATAGATACGACGGAGATGTATCAATCACGATGAACTAGATGCATGGGATACAACTTTTGATGGAATTCTAATTTCAATCGATTCCAGTTCCATGATCCAATATCATCACATAGCCTATACCATGTCAATGCTTTTCCCTTCAAAGATAAAGGCAAAACCTTCTTCTTAACTTCATCTCCGGGTAAACTTGCAAGCTTAAATAATCTACAAAATTCATTCACATGTATTAGGTGCATATCAGGATGTTCATTTCCATCTCCTGCATAAGGATTAGATAGCAGTTGTTCTAACATACCCGAAGGAATTTCATAACCAATATTTTCAGTAGGTGCAGTAGGTTGAGTGGCAACTAATTGTGGTTCTAGTCGAGGTGAAGATACCCCGAACAAACCCCTCAAAGGATTGCTTTCCATAGTAGCAAGTGACAATTAATTTCAGCATGTAGTATAAGTTTTTCCTTACTGATTTCCACTTACCAAGAGCGCTTCACTCCCCGGCAACGGCGCCAGAAAAGAGTCTTGATGACCCACAAGTATAGGGGGTCAATCGTAGTCCTTTCGATAAGTAAAAGTGTCGAACCCAACGAGGAGCGAAAGGAAATGACAAGCGGTTTTCAGCAAGGTAATTTCTGCAAGCACTGAAATTGTAGGTAACAGATAGTTTGATAGCAAGATAATTGGTTACGAGCAAGTAAAGGTAAAGGTAAATAAAGTGCAGCAAGGTAGCCCAATCCTTTTGTGGAAAAGGACAGGCCAGAACAGTATCTTATAATAGGCAAAGTGTTCTCGAGGGTACATGGGAATTTCGTCTAGTCACTTTTATCATGTTGGTTTGATTTGCGTTCGCTACTTTGATAATTTGATATGTGGGTGGACCGGTGCTTGGGTGCTGTTCTTACTTGAACAAGCCTCCCACTTTTGATTAACCCCCTCGCAAGCATCCACAACTACGAGACAATTATTAAGATAAAATCTAACCATAGCATTAAACATTTGGATGCAAATCAGCCCCTTACGAAGTAGCACATAAACTAGGGTTTAAGCTTTTGTCCACAATGCATTCCCTTAGGCCCAAGGATGGTGAAGTGTCATGTAGTCAACATTCACATGACACCACTACGGGAATCACAACATACATATCATCAAAATATCAAACACATATCAAATTCACATGATTACTTGCAACATGACTTCTCCCGTGACCTCAAGAACAAAGGTAACTACTCACAAATAATATTCATGCTCAAGATCAGAGGGGTATTGAATAGCATAATGGATCTGAGCATATAATCTTCCACCAAATAAACCATATAGTAATCAACTACAAGATGTAATCAACACTACTTGTCGGGGATATTACCCCGCGATATAACTAGGCCTAAAGTATGACCCGGCCCGGACTTAGCGACTCACTGGTGACCCGGCCGAGCCTGGCGGCTCATTGGTGACCCGGCGGGCGGGTCAAACAAACGCCAAGACCCGACGGCCTAGAAGGCGGCTCATGGGAGGGCCGACTCATGTTATGGCGGGCCGGCTCGCAGAGAAGGCCCAAGGAAAGGAAAGACTCCCTCACAAGGCAAACAAGACCCGGATTAGGATTCAAGAGAGACTAGTCCTAATCCTACTCTTAGTAGGATTCTACATGTAAACCTGCCCCTTCAACCTATATAAGGAGGGGTAAGGCGCCCCAAGAGGGACAAGTTCAAGTCATTAGAGATAGACAGATTAGAGGCACTCGAGATTAGAGGTAGCGACTCCGCACCCTTGTAATCGAGATCGTCAGCATCATCAATATAGACACAAAGCAGGACGTAGGCTTTTACCTCCATCGGAGGGGCCGAACCTGGGCAAACTCGCGTCTCTCGATTCCGACCAACCCCTCTCAAGCCACCACCTAAGTTGCGATGGCCTCACACCTAAGTTCTCTCACGAGGACATCTTGCCGTGACAAAACCACGACAGTTGGCGCCCACCGTGGGGCTCACGCACGGTAATGTTGAGTTCTTGGAGGGAGCTCCCAAGGAATCGAGAAGCTTGCAATTGACCGGATGAAGAAGAGTCGGCCCGGATGAATCTCCATCGACTCTGAATTTCATCAATCAAGAACCGGTAATATACTTTCGCGGCGACCTTCGCTTGGAAACATCGAGGTCACAAGATTGAACGCTGCAGCCGGCGAACGAGGTCGGCCAGCACTGTCCTGGTAAAACAACGCGGGTGATGCAGGCAGGATTCGTGGAGAAGCAGCGAAAAATCAAGTCAGAAGGCTTCCAACGGACACACACATTCCATAGCAGTTTTTATTTTCCATCAATTCACAACACCAGGCGTCATGTTGTATTACTAGATAATCAATATGGAAATCGGTGTCGGAGACAAAAAGGTGTACAGCCATGATGCACCAACACTCCAAGATAAAAAAAAAAGGAGAAGGGAGAAAAGCCCACTAGTGCCACTACCCCACGTGATCCATCAGAAGGCATATCAAGTTTGACACAGATTGGGCGCGTCATGCTCAAGCTCTCTAATCGGATCCAAGTATGAGTCCTAGTACAACTCGTTTTCTTTATTTCATCTATGGTCTGAAGCAGATGGCACACCAACATCGCCGTCGACTCGCCATGGACAAAGATCGGCTAAGGAAGTACCTTTATCAACGAATCTGACTAGGGTCCGAAGACGAATTTGCTGCAACGGACCTCATTGGGAATAATCTCACTGGACAAACCAGAGGAAAAACTTTGCCAAATAAATTCGGCGGAGCAACTTTGCAAGACGATTTCACCACGGATTACTTAAGCGGCAATGTTTCCTTCCGCCATGATGACTCCTGTCAGAGGACCCAAATTGCCCTGTCTCTAAAAAAAATCAGACATTGTTCTTGAAATAAACTAGTACTCCAAGGAGATCAATTACTTGCTCTAGGTCACGTGGGTCAAGGCATCACTCCCAAGAAGAAAAAAGCAGAATTGAATTTCTATTGTGCCATGGTCGCTGCACGTAGACGTACCATACGATGAACAAGCAAAAAGCAAGCAGCTGCCCTCAAACTTGGGAGTCCCACGTACCCAACCAACCTGTGTGGGGTCAGAGCACCTAGGACCTTGCAGAAATTACTGCTGCTACTAATTACGAAGATCAGTGTCCAGATCATCAGCCCAAATTAATATTTCTACTATCCGTAAGTTTTGTTGTACTGCTTCATGACGAAGGACAGAGTACAAGAATTGTCTAGCTCCCGTCGCACGGCTTCTTTTTGCGGTCGCCGAGCTCATCGCAATTTCAACTATATATTGGATCATTTTTCGAGCAAGACCGGCAGGGCGTGTAGTCACATTTATACGCAGATCAAATTTATATGAACAATGACTGCTGCAGGGGAGACCCACATGCAACTGTCGATCTGCTGAGGTTACTATGCCACGGCATCTAGCCGGCCTCCGCAAAAAAGAAAAAGAAAATATCTGACGTCTTACATCAGATTCATCCGGGTTAATTTCAATTTCACGACCTGCCTCAAGTGTCGAGCTGCCTATGCGTGCCGCTGCCCCGGGCGGCTCTCGCCTGCGCGCGCCCCGCTGCGCCTTGCTGGCTTTGCAGCGCGTCTGAGACGGCCGCCTGCGTCGCCCCTGCGAGCCGCACATCAAGGTCCGCATAAAAATACCAGGTGTTGTCTGTTCCACCTATTTTATTATCACATGATAATTTCTTTGAGAACATTACTTTGGCCTGCAATATTTTTATGCAGGACAATTATTCAAGTGGCTTTATACCACGGAGACGGAGGCGCGCCAACATCAGTCTGGACCAGTGTTCGTCCGTGTCGCAACCGCATCGGCTTACAACGCCGCGGCCGCCTCTCGCGACCGCACCGGCTTACAACGCCGAGGTCGCCTCTCGCGACCGCACCGGCTTATCAAACGCCGCGGCCGCCTCTCGCGGCCACACCGGCTTACAACGTCGCGGCCGCCTTTCGCAACTGCACCAACTTACAACGCTGCGGCGGACTCTCCCGTCGGCGCCGGCTTACAACGCCACAGCCGATTCACCGTCCGCGTTGGCCTACAACGCCATGGGCGACTCGCCGCCCGGTGGTCCGGTCTATATCGACATGCTGGTGCCACGCCTGCTCACTTAAACCGCCCAGGACGCTCATGAGTTGCCGTCTCTGCGGTCTAGTCTACATTAACACGTCGGTGTCGTGCTTGCTAGCTCAAGCCGTCCATCCACACAAGCTGCTCAGCGGGCGCGCGCAAGTCGCCGCCCCTGCGGACAGTCTACCATAAACAACTCTGGAGCAAATAACAATATATTCTCAGCTTCCGCTCGAATCAGATGGCTCAATGGGCAGGCGCCCAAGTTGCCGCTGTTTGGTTAACTTCAACAACCGGCCGGGTCGAACCATCGGCCGGGTTACTGACGAACTCAAATGGGATCATTTATAACCCGCCATTTCAACTTTCCGCGGGTTCATGTTGCGTTATCAACGCCAAGGACATACAATGAGTGTCGCGAAGATCATCAACTCGCCACACGATTTTGGCTTCAATAAATTTCAGTTATCAGCTGTCAACCATATGCCGGCTTATGCCACGGCCAAGTGTGAAGAATCTCAAGCCAACTCCTCGAGTCATCTTAAGACTCGGGGGCTACACGGACATGACTCGGCAGATTCAACCGGGTTCGAATATTCTGGAACCCCGGGTCATTGCAGGGAAGATAACCCGGTCCTGGGGGTTGCTGCCTTATTGCCTGAAGATTTAAAGTCGCCCAAGAGGACGAGCCGCCATGATGCAACCGTTCAAACATGGGTGCACTGCTTTATTGGCGGAAGATTTAAAGTCGCCCAAGAGGACGAGCCGCCATGATGCGACCGTTCAAACATGGGTGCCCTACCTTATTAAAGATTTAAAGTCGCCCAAGAGGACGAGTCGCCATGATGCGCTGTTCAAACATGGGTGCCCTGATTTATTGGATCATCATAAGATCACTTGGGGGCTTCCAACTCTATGAGTTTAGCTTTCATACCCTCTTGGCCAGGATTTATATGCCATGTTCGAGTTAAACCTGCCTGTTTGCAACTTGCTACTCCACCATGTGACCCGCCAAACTCTTGACAGTTAATCTTGCCCAGAGACCCTGAACTTTCATAGTCAATCTCGCACAAAGACCCTGAACTTGTCAAGGTTTAAACGGCGGCTTTTGTTACGAGAGAGCCGGCTTACAGTGAGCTAGGATAAACTCGCCTTGTCTGTTGTAGTCTCTCCGCTATGTGGCCCGGTCGTACTCTTAGCAACGTCAATCTTTTAAAGACCCTGAACTTGCTAAGGTTTAAACGACGGATTTATGTCATGTGAGAGCCGGCTTACGAGGTTTCCGGCTTTCATGCAAAGCTTCTTTGAAGCAAAACTTGAGTTTTTCAAAAAAAACGAAATAGAGCTAGTCTCTTTTTGTCGAGCCTTGAAAGCCGACATTTTTAAACTCTGTTATCATACACATACATCATCATACATTGCATCATACATTGCATCATCATTGCATCATCATACGATGCATCATATATGCATGAATATCCTGGTTTATATTACAGGAGCCGGTTTTCAAACCGGGATACATATTCCAATCCTTAATAGCCAACATGGCTGGATTTCCATTATGGTTGTTATAACCAATATTGAATAATTGAGGTTCTCAAACCAAGTTATATTATTATCTTAAATAGCCAACATGGCTGGATCTTCATCATGGTTTATCATAATCAGTATTAAATTATTGGGGTTTTTCATGCCAGCTCGAAAGAATTGACTATTCCCGAAGAGCCGCCCTATCAAGTATAATGCCGTGTCATCTAATTGACCGGCTCTTGGATTCTTTCAAATTGTGCTCTGTAGTAAACTACAACACTTATGGATTTCTCATACATATATTTGCCGGGTTGCACCGCAACCACGAGCAGGGATTTTTATTTCAAGGACAAAGGCATTATTCCAGGATATTCAACAAAATACCGGGTTACAACCACGGTCAAGGAGTCATTCAACAAATTATGATGAGTTATATTATTCTCACACAGTCCCAAGTCGCTGCAGGCATACGACCCGGCACTTGGGGGCTACATCATATGATGTTTTTCTTTTCAGAGGAGAAGTGCATGTAAGTCCCGAGTCGCTGCAGGCATACAACCCGGCACTTGGGGGCTACACCACTCAGATCAAATTTTCTAAAGTCCCAAGTCGCTGCAGGCATGCACCTCGGCACTTGGGGGCTACAGTATTCAGCTGCACAAACAGATTATAAAGGTCCAAAGTGAAGACCCGGCCCATCACACACTGATGAGCCGGCCCTTGCGGGCTAAATTACTATCATTTTCAAGTTGAGGAATCATATGAAGACCCGGCCCATCAAATAAAGATGAGCCGGCCCTTGAGGGCTACACTGGCTGAAGTTTTATGAGCATAAGACATTTACAAGTTCCAGGTTGCTGCAGGCAAAACAACCCGGTACTTAGGGGCTACATATGTGGAACATTCAACTTATGACTGGTGACTCAGATGAACAATCCGGATTTCTCTAGGATTGCAATATTTATATTGAAGCAAGTCTTAAAGCTATCACTACGTTCCCCTATTAAGACTTGGGGGCTACAGCTAATATGGATATGTCAAAAAATAGAAGAGCACTTTCAAGATGTCAATTGTGAGCGAGACCAACTCAACAGATTTTTATCTAGCCGAAGCATTGAAAGACCGGCTCGGCATCACACGGATTTCTTTATTCCCAATAATTTTATCAAGTTAGCTGGAGTCTGGTTGTTTGACCCGGCGTCACCAATCATGACCCGGCATTATCAAAAGATCATAACCCGGAAGAGTCTATATAAGCAACATGGCTTCACAAGTTGAAAGTGATTTAACAATAGGACGATTTTTTATTCCCAATCAAAGCAATAGAAGCCGGATCAACATCATGTGGATTTCTTATTCCCAAAAGTATCATTAAGCCAAAGCATTGGAGGCCGACTCAACGGCATATGGGTGTTTTATTCCCAATATTTTGCAAAGGACACAGACCTGCAAGATGTTTGTGAAGACGGCTCGTTAATATGAAGAAGAAACCTGGATTTTCAAGGAGCTACTTCTTTAAGCCGGCCAGTGGAGCAAGCCGATCACTTAACATATTTGTTATTCTTATTTCAGGAGCTTAGCATGAATAAATTCAAGCTAACCTGGGGGCTAATGTCGGGGATATTACCCCGCGATATAACCCGGCCTAAAGTATGACCTGGCCCGGACTTGGCGACTCACTGGTGACCTGGCCAAGCCTGGCGGCTCATTGGTGACCCGGCGGGCGTGTCAGACGAACGACAAGACCCAACGGCCCAGAAGACGGCTCATGGGAGGGCCGACTCATGTTATGGCGGGCCGGCTCACAGAGAAGGCCCAAGGAAAGGAAAGACTCCCTCACAAGGGAAACAAGACCCGGATTAGGATTCAAGAGAGACTAGTCCTAATCCTACTCTTAGTGGGATTCTACAAGTAAACCTACCCCTTCAACCTATATAAGGAGGGGTAAGGCGCCCCAAGAGGGACAAGTTCAAGTCATTAGAGATAGATAGATTAGAGGCTCTCGAGATTAGAGGTAGCGACTCCGCACCCTTGTAATCGAGATCGTCATCATCATCAATATAGACACAAAGCAGGACGTAGGCTTTTACCTCCATCGGAGGGGCCGAACCTGGGCAAACTCGCGTCTCTCGATTCCGACCAACCCCTCTCAAGCCGCCACCTAAGTTGCGATGGCCTCACACCTACGTTCTCTCACGAGCACAGCTTGCCATGACAAAACCACGACACTACTAGTCACCCACACGTACCAATCTGAGGTTCCGGTACAAAGATTGAACGCAAGAGAGGAACTAGGGTTTGAGAGGAGATGGTGTTGTTGAAGATGTTGATTTAGATTGGCCTCCCAAAGATGAGAGGGGTGTTGGTGATGACGATGGCTTCGATTTCCACCTCCGGGAGGGAAGTTCCCCTGGCGGAATCGCTCCGCCGGAGGGCAAAAGTGTTCCTGCCCAAGTTCCGCCTCGAGACGGCGGCGTTCCGTCCTGAAAGTCCTCTCCTTATTTTTTCTAGGTCAAAAGACCTTATATACCAGAAGATGGGCACCGAAGGTGGGCCGTGCTGGGCACAACCCACCAGGGCGCGCCTGGGGTGCCTGGCGCGCCCTGGTGTCTTGTGCTCACCCGGGTAGCCCCCTCCGATAGTTATTTGCTCCAGTATTTTTTATATAATCCAAAATAATTCTCTGTAAAGTTTCAGCTCATTTGGAGATGTGCAGAATAGGTATCTCTGATGTGCTTTTTCAGGTCCAGAATTCCGGCTGCCGGTATTCTCCCTCTTTGTGTAAACCTTACATATTATGAGAGAAAAGGCATTAGAATCACTCCCTAAAGCATTATTATACATCAAAAATTTATAATTAACAGTAGGAAATCATGATGCAAAATGGACGTATCATGCGGCGGTCAGTATCTTCCAAGCTAAGCGGGTTATTCTCATGACGAGAGTTTATTCACTCGTCTTGCATGAGAGAGGATGGTAAAAAGGATGCTCAGTCCTGCATAATACATAAATAAATAAACAAGAACTCCCCCCACAAAGTTGATTGTTTGGAGGACACCTGTGGATACGGCTAGCCATGAGAAGTGTTTGAATGGTTTAGGGGGAGTAAAAAAATTCATTCTGTTTGGGACCGCTATTAATGTGTTGACAGGAAAAGCATACCACCCAAATTAATCTATGTTTTAAACCATGAGCTCTGGAACCTCTGCAAATCTCTCCTTCCCTCTGCGAAGAGACATTCTTTTACTTTCATGTTATTTTCCTTTTTTTATTTGAGTCATCATCTTCTCATTCAAAGCACCAATCCTGAGAGCGCTACTGTCATTTTTATGCATTGGGTCTAGTTAATGGTGGATGTGAGCATGACGGGATCTCTTCTACCGTAAATTAGAATTTTTAGTCAATGCTTGAACTTCAGAGGTGCTCTACATTTATGTTTTGCGGTACGAGAAAGGGCTAGCGAGATACCATTTTATCATATTGCGTCATGATTATTTTCACAAATTGTTGGTACATGGGATATATTATTATTGCTCACTCATTGATTATGTCATTGATATGAGTAAATATGGTTTGTAAGTGTTATCATTTGTATGTTTGCATCATAACTTGTGTTGAAAACTTGATTATTAGCTAAGCTTATATATGGAAAGAATAACAAAAGAGTTTGTATTTTTTTTCTTTATCACATTCAATTTATCAACAGAATTGCTTGAGGACAAGCAATGAGTTAAGCTTGGGGGACTTGGATACGTCCAAAATGTATCTACTTTTCCAAACACTTTTGCTCTTGTTTTGGACTCTAATTTGCACAATTTCAATGGAACTGACCCGGACTAACATTGTTTTCAGCACAACTACTATGGTGTTATTTTTGTGCAGATATAAAAGTTCTCGTAATCAGACGAAAATTTGTTGAGATTTTTATTGAGTACGTAAAAAATACTGGAACAAATATCATGGAGTGGGGCCACCTGATACCCACAGGGCAACAGGGCGAGGCCACCCCCTAGCCATGCCCTGATGTCTTGTGGGGCCCACAGGCGGCTGTCTGACCTAATTCCAAGCTTATAATTTTCGATTCCCCGAGAAAAAACTCGAGATGAGATTTCATCGCATTTTATGATATAGAGCCACCGCCACCTCATGTTCTTCGTAGGGTGGGATAATCTGGAGTCCGTTTGGGGGGGTCCGGATTGGGGGATTCGTCGCCATCGTAATTATCACCCCTTCTCCATCAACAACTCCATGATGTTCACCACCGGGAGTGAGTAATTCCTTCATGAGCTTGCTGGACGGTGATTTAGCTGGATGAGATTTATCATGTAATCGAGTCAAATTGTTAGGGCTTGATCCCTAGTATCCACTATGTTTTAAGATTGATGTTGCTACGACTTTGCTATGCTTAATGCTTGTCACTAGGGCCCGAGTGCCATCCTATTATGTTTTCATGAATATAAAAGTGTTTTGGATCCTATCTTGCAAGTTGTATGCACCTATTATGTGTTATGATCCGTAGACCCAAAGTGACAATAATGGGGACCACCTCCGGTGATGACCGTAGTATGAGGAGTTCATGTATTCACCATGTGTTAATGCTTTTTTTCTGGTTCTCTATTAAAAGTATGCCTTGATATCCCTTAGATTTCCTTATCACTACTGGAATCAGCAAATTTGCCATCTGCCAGTTCTTTGCCGTCAGCTGGCGGACGGCAAAGAAGCTCTTTGCCATCCGTTTCCAGAAAACAGACGGCAAAGAACTAGCTGATGGCAAAGATTCTGTTTGCCATCAGTCATTTCTTTGCCGTCTGCCAGCTGACGGCAAAGAGCCAACAGGCAGACGGCAAAGAACTGGCCGATGGCAAAGATTCTGTTTGCCATCAGTCAGTTCTTTGCCGTCTGCCAGCTGACGGCAAAGATCCAACAGGCAGACGGCAAAGAAAAGCAGACGGCAAAGAGCTCACTTTGCCACCTGTAGAAAAATTGCGGACGGCAAAGAAAAAACACACCACGCGGATCGATCCCACGGATCGATGACATGGCATGATCCATTCCACACATCACGATCTCCCACACCGACCATCCTCTCTCTCCCATGCCCGACCCCACCACTCTCTCTCTCTCTCTCCCACGCCCGACCCCACCACTCTCTCTCCCACGTGCACGTCCCCATCCTCTCGATCTCTTTCTCTCCTCTCTGCCGGAGCGCAGAAGCGCAGCAGCCACTGCCGAACTTCCCCAGCGGCTCCGTCTCCGCTCCTTGTCGGGTGCCGCCTCTCCGCCCCTCGCCGGCTCCGCCGTCGCCACCCATTGCCGGATCCTGCCGCGGCCTAGCCTCCCAGACATCCTCTTCTACACCCCTTGCCGGACCTCGCCGCGGGCGAGCCTTCCCGCCCCCCTCCTCTGCGCACCTCGCCGCGGGCGAGCCTCCCCGGCCTCCTCCTCTACGCACCTCGCCGGACTACACCGCCGGCGCCACTCGCTGTCCTCGTCTCTGCCCCGAGCGCCAGATCTGCGGGAGTTGGCAACTCCGGCAACCACCGAAGCAGCAGCCGCCCTCCGGAGCCCGCCCGCATTTGCGCGCCGCCCGTGTCCGTGCGCAGCCTGCCGGAGCCTGGCCATGGATGTCGTCGTCTGCTGCTGCTTTGGCCATGGCCGCCGTCGTCTGCTGCTATTCCGGCCATGGCCGCCGCCGTCCGCTACTACTCAGGCCACACTGCTCAAAGGACGCCGGACATGCTGCTTAAAGGATGTTGGACACGCTGCTGGCCATACACCGGACACGCCGCTCGCCGGACGTCGGACACGTCGCTAGACGAATGCTTTTTTTTAATGTTTAGCAAAATCTTTGCCGTCTGTTGTGTACGAGGCTGACGGCAAAGCTATGTAGGGCCCACCGTTAGCCTCCTAACGGGGCTAACCCCTTTGCCGTCTGCCAGCAGACGGCAAAGAAGCCTTTGCCGAAGCTTGTTCAGCCAGATGTGGTGCCGTTTGCTGGCTGACGGCAAAGACCTTTGCCGTCCGCAATGCATGCCTTTGCCGTCTGCCATGGCAGACGGCAAAGTTGCTGATTCCAGTAGTGTATGGACCCCGCTGCCACGGGAGGGTAGGACAAATGATGTCATGCGGGTTCTTATTATAAGCATGTATGACTATATACGGAATACATGCCTACAATATATTGATGAATTGGAGCTAGTTCTATGTCACTCTAGGTTGTGATTGTTACATGATGAATGTCATCCAAATATAAAAACATCCATCATTGATCCAATGCCTATGCTTTACACATATTGTCTTTGCTAAGTTACTACTATGACTGTTACTATTGCTACTGTTACTGCTACTATCAAACTACCATATTACTTTGCTACTGAACACTTTGCCACAAATATTTAGTTTTCCACGTGTGGCTGAATTGACAACTCAACTACTAAGGCTCATAAATATTCTTTGGCTCCCCTGTTGTTGACTCAATAAATTTGGATGAAATACTACCCTCGAAGACTGTCTCGATCCCCTATACTAGTGGGTGATCAGCCCCCTCTTGTTTTGGCATTCTTTATGCAATGCATACAAGAAGGCATAATTAATACTGCTCACCGCATCCGTGTATGAATCCGCTAAATCAAGAAACATGTCTTTACACATGAGCATTCATATTGATACATTCATGTGGATTGGGTATTTGTATTGAAATGTGTTATTCATGGTCGTTACATCATCGTGGCGCATTGTGTTGTATGAAGGTGTTAATATGTCCAAAATAATCATGTCTTCTTCTATCTTTATGATGCTATTCAGGTCATTTTCACCGGAAATTCATAGGAGCGCACACCTGCCCGGCCGGGCCTCACTGCACAATTTCATAGGAGCGCACACTCGTTTGACTCCTGATAGTTCCCTGCATGATTTTAAGTTTTAGCGTCTAAAACTTTCTGAGTTTATCATTCATTCCTACCAAGTTTTAGCATGTGAAACATAGTGAAGTTGTTAAAATGTGGTATAACATATTCAAAAGTGGTTTTATTTCAATGCCCTCATCAATAGGACCCAATATGCAAACAAAACATAAGTTGGACTTCTGGTTCAAAAGATATAGCAGATTCAAATTGGAAGTCCAGAGAAAAAGCATGCAATGGGGTGTTGCCCCCACACATGTGTTCCACTATGTATCTTTTTTATGAGTTACATCACTTAGTTTCCAATTTTACTGGCAGACATGACAGTTTATATCATCTCCCTTTTGCACAAAACTCAAAGAACAACGGAAATAAATAGAAAAAGGCCAAATATAAAAGAATAGGAAGATAAAGAAAGTCATACAGAAAGTACACTCATGTGGTGTAGCTAGAGGGCACGATAGGGCTCGTAAGGCCCACCAGTCGCTCCACCCCTCTCATCCAACCGTTATCGCCACCATTTTGACCCTAGATCGCATCCTTCATAAGGATATCATTTATGGGTGTATTTATAGACGAACAGAGGAGGATGAGCCACCGACAAAGAAAAATTCTTTTGGGCAAGAATACTGCCCAACTCTCTTCTCCAGAAAGTCCACAATAGATTGCCAATAATTGGATTGTACCCATGGTAATGGATCCAATCCACATATCCTTCAAGATGATACCATAATACGTGAATAGTCTATCAAGGCTATAGAGGTTGTGAAGTAGTATTTATTTCAATTGCGTCCTCATTTGCTTGGACCTAGGATGGTTTTGTGATTTCATTGAATAGTACCATTATGGGTATGCGGTATATACATGTTAATTTGTTCTAACAAGGATGTGTAATGATGATAGTTACATCTAGGTCCTATCATTGGGTGGTATACACTTTATAAAAATATTGGATGAGCGTCCATCAATTGCTCTGTCATGCTCTAATCTTGGATGTTATATTATGTGCATCTATTAATGTATTTGCATTGTCATAGGATTTCGTGGACTTGGTTTGGCCTTCATTTTTTGTAATCCGTAAAAGCCCAAAGATGGACATAGTTGTGTGTCAAAAGCTATGCGATCTTTCCTTTTGTGGTTATCACCAGTAGTACATGACAGCATCTTCACTGGTTATCCAACACCATAAAGAGCATAGGAGAGATAGAGAGAGAGGAGTTCATTTATGGGTGTATTTATAGAGGAACAGAGGAGGACGATCCTCCGACAAAGAAAACAAATCCTCAAGGTCAAAATAGTGCCCAACTCTCCCCTCCACCGAAATCCACGATAAATTGCCAAGGATTGGTTTGTACCCATGGTAATGGATCTAAGCCACATATCCTCCACAATTATCCCATAATGTGTGAGTTCTCTATCAAGGCTACAGAGGTTGTGTAGTAGTAGATATATCAATTTCTCCATCATTTGCTTGTTCCTAAGATAGTTTTGGGATTTCACCAAAGTAGTACCATTATGGGTATGGTGTGGATACATCTTAATTTGTTCAAACAAGGATGTGTGATGATGGTAGTTACATCTTGATCCTATCATTGAGTGGTACACACTTAATAAATACATTGTACGAGCATCCAACAATGACTCCATCATGCCGTAATCTAGGATGTTGTATTATGTCACTAATGCAGAAAAGACTAGCTATGGTATGCCAAAAAGGGGCTTGCTAGCATGGACACCCGACGCCACCATTATGGCACCATTGTTTAAAAAATAGTATTGGCGTTGTACATACGCCAACATTATTTTGGAGGGTAATGGCGTGCCACATGGCCAACGCCAGTAGTAATATTCATCAGTAGTGACATTCTATGTTGTCGCCATGCCAGTAATTTGATTTTCAGATTTGAAATAAAAGTTGTACATTAGAGGTCCCAACGAAAATGACAACATAATCCAGTTTAAGAACAAATAGAGGTGATAATAACATGCACTTATTCATATAGTTCAACTAAGCAGGAAAAGTAACACATGAATGTACAAGTTCAAACAAATAGAGGTGATAATAACATGAGATCTTCCATGCATGCCAACTAGCTACTTTTCGGCAGGTGGGCTCAGGGTCATAGTCCGGAGTAAGTGAACCATCGTCGCTGCCAGCAGGCCTATAGTAGACCACGATCTCATCACGATTGTAGTCGAGGTAGAACAGAGCTCTCTCCCGAGCTTCCATCTGGTAAGAGTTGCAAGGGCTATCCAACCAGGGCAACCGAAATACATGCGGTTTGCCTCATTGGTGAAAAGACAATTGAATTTTTGGACCGTCAGCATCTTCATGAAGGTTCACTGGAATGTTATGGTGGCAATCAATAGGAACTCAAAACTTCTCTAAGATATCACGCCTTGCCCCGCAAGGGATGACCTGAGCAGAATTGGAAGAAAGAACTAGCTAGTTAGACAATTTTTGGCACAACCGTATACATCATATGAAACTCAATCAGAACATGTTCAACTAAAACATACCGTCCTAGTGAGGAACTCATTCAAAAGATCTATGATGAACTTCTTATCCCTTTGGCATCTTGCTACTTGTAAGTTGCGTTGGGATTTTTCCCAAAGAGGAGAGGAGATGCATCACAGTAGAGATAAGTCTTTCCCTCAGTGAGAACCAATGTTATCGAAGAACCAAGCATACTACCTTCGATAGCACCTACACGCACGAAACCAAACACTTGCACCCAATGCGGGCAAGAGGGTTGTCAAGCCCCTTGAACTCGTCACATGCAAGGATTAAATCTTGATAGAGATAGATAATGCAAATAATAAAAGTAAAAATAAATAATAAAAGGCAAGGAGATATTTTTAGGGTTTTAGTATTTATGATTAAGTAGACCTTGGGTGTCATATTTTTCGCTAGAGGCTTCTCTCTTGAAAGTAGCATACGGTGGGTAAACAAATTACTGTTGGGAAATTGAAAGAATAGCACATAGTTATGACATGTTATTCACAGCAACTATCATGTATATAGGCATCACGTCCATAAACAAGTAGACCGAAATGATTCTACATCTACTACTATTACTCCACTTTGAGAGCGCTTCTATGCTTGCCTCTCTAGGTATTAAGTTCATGACAAACAAGGTAATGCTTGGAGCAAGGTGACATGATGTAGACAAAGTAAGATAAGCAATATGTTCAGACCCAATCGTTTTATCCTTAATGGCAACAATACAAATACGCGTCTTGTCACCTTCTGTCACTGGGTTATAGAGCACCGCAGGATTGAACCCATTACAACGCACCACTCCACTGAAGATAAATCAATCTAGTTGGCAAACCAAACCGATAGATTGGAGAGAATTACGAAGCTATAACAATCATGCATAATAGAATTCAGAGAAGACTCAATTACTTTCAATGAATAATCTGATCATAAACCCACAATTCATCGGATCCCAACAGACATACGGCAAAAGGAGATTACATAGGATAGATCACCGCGAGAATCACGATGAACATGGTATTGAAGATCAAAGAGAGAAAAAAAGGCATCTAGGTACTAGCTATGGACCCGTAGGTCTGTGGTGGACTACTCACGCATCATCATGGAGGCAGCAAGGTTGATGTAGATGGCCTCCGTGATCGATTCCCCCTCCGACAAAGTACCAGAAAAGGTCTCCAGATGGGATCGCAGTGGAACAGAGACTTGTGGCGGTGAAAAAAAATGTTTCATGTGGCTCTTTGTTGGTTTCCCGATTTTAGATTATTTATGAAG
This sequence comes from Elymus sibiricus, assembly GCA_039707655.1. Lineage (NCBI taxonomy): Eukaryota > Viridiplantae > Streptophyta > Magnoliopsida > Poales > Poaceae > Elymus > Elymus sibiricus. The sequence continues at coordinate 97,029,919 of CM077667.1, read as the reverse complement.
GTGGAATTAGGCCAGAAGGAGCCACGAGGGGTCCACAAGGTAAAATGGCGCGCCTACCCCCTGGACACGCCCTGTTGCCTTGCCACCTCCTTGCTTCGCATCTGGTCTCCTCCTGAAGCTTCCAGAGTCTCTTTTGTCCAGAAAAAATTGTCAAAAAGTTTCGTAGCGTTTGGACTCGTTTGGTACTCATTTCCTGGAAAACCAAAAACATGCAGAAAACAACAACTGGCACTAGGCACTAGTTTAATAGGTTAGTTCAAAAAAAATATAAATAACATATAATTGCATATATAGTACCCAAGATTGATAATATAATAGCATGGAACAATCAAAAATTATAGATACGTTGGAGACGTATCACATCTCACTGAACCACAGGTCTCACATGGGGCATCCATTTACTTGTTTCATCAAGTTCACAAAAATAAGCATACATAACAAATGCATAGATATAATGCAACATATATAACTAGTTAGTATGATCTAGCGCTAGCTACCCGGCCATCTAGATATTAACACATACTTGTAACTAACCAGTTCTACAAACCATGCATAGTTCAAACATAAAACATGCATAAACTTAAGGTAGCGCTAAACATCTAGCAAGCTAGTGGCCAAAGGGACCGGCCTCGTGGTCGTCCCTAGTGGACCTACGAGACCCCTGATGACCCTCATCCTCACACTCCAAAGCATTCCAGTCTATGGGATCCTCCTTCGCGCTCTTCCTTGTTGCATACTGAAGTAGCATCATCTTGTTGGTCTCCACGAGTTTCTCATCTCTCGCAAGCTCACTAACCAATGGGTTAAAGAACTGCATCTCGGCCTGTTTGTTCTCCTTCTCCTCAGCTCTAGTGCATATCCGGATGTCCGGCGGTGCAAGAACTTCACGTACTCACGACACTAAAGGAAGTTCGGAGTTGCCCCTTCCTGAAAGAACTCTACTGCCATGGCATCATACGCGCACGCCTCTAACTCTAAGGTGTCCCAGTGACCAAGCTCGTGGACGACATTGTCCTTCCTAATGGTGGCATAGTACTTATTCACCTTCGGTGGCACACCACAAAACTTCGGAGCCATCTATGACGGTGCATATATAACTAACAAGTTAGTTAAAATTGGGCATATTAACGAGTACCTGCAAAACCTACAATCTACAATGTAATTAAACACACAACACAGCTACATTAAAATCATACTCTACAACTACACTAAATTCATTCACTACAAGTATACTACATAGAAGTACTACAATAAAATTACACTAGCTAAAATCATATACCATAGTCTTACACTAAAATTTCTACACTACAACTACATTAAAATCTTACAGTACAATTACACTAAAATTTTACACTACAACTACACAAAATCTTACTCTACAACTACACTAAATTCTTTCACTACAAGTACACTACATAGAACTACAATAAAATTACAGTAGCTAAAATCATATACTATAATCTTACACTAAAATTTCTACACTACAATTACACTAAAATCTTACACTACTACACAAAATCTTACTCTACAACTACACTAAAATCTTACTCTACAACTACACTAAAATCTTATAGTACAATCTTACACTAAAAATTCTACATTACTCTTACACTAAGAATTCTGCACTACGACTCTTACACTACAAATTGCACAGTACTCTTATAGAAAAATTCTACACTACGTAGAACTCACCGATGTCAGTGGAGACGGCGAGGGGGCGTTGCGGGGTGGAGACGACGGTAAAATTTGACTCAAAATTTCAAGGGTGTTACATATTTTTAAGGAGAGAGAGTAGATGAATCTTAGGTGTACCTATAGAAATGCAAAAAAAATCAGTTTGATGTTAGATGGGTATAACGTGTATCTAAAATGATGTAACATACATGGTAAAAAAGTGCAATGGAAAAAGTTAATAATTGACAGAAGATCGTGGTCCTCAAAAGATTAATGAATTTGCAAAAGCAACTATTACTTTATTTTCCCCTCAATGCAGTGGAGAACGTAGCACGAATGCTTATCCGTTATATTTTGGTAATTCTAATGTCACGTCCAGGGTATGCGGTAGATACATGCATCTTAATTTGTTCTAACAAGGATGTGTAATGTTGATAGTTACGTCTTGGTCCTATCATTGAGTGGTATACACTTTAAAAATACATTAGACGAGCGTCCATCCATGGCTCTGACGTGCTCTAATAATGGATGTAAATTATGTGCATGTATTAATGTATTTGAATTGGCATAGGGTTGCATGGACTTGGTTGGACCGTCATTTTTTGCAATATGTGAATGCCCAAAGATGCACACAGTTGTGCGACAAAATGTATGTGATCTTTTCTTTTGCTCTTATCACTAGTAGTACATACCTATATATTTGGAGAGAGACAGGGGAGAGAAGACTTCATTTATGGGTGTATTTATGGAGGAACGGAGCAGGACGAGCCACCGACGAAGAAAATTTTATTGGAGGCCAAAATTCTACCCAACTCTCTTCTCCACCGAAATCCACGATATATTGCCAAGGATTTGTTTGTAGCCATGGAGGTTTTTAGTAGTAGGTATGTTAATTTCTCCCTCATTTGCTTGGACGTAGGATAGTTTTGTGATTTCACTATTAGGGCATCTCCGACGGCGACCCGCAAATTCCCTATGGTATCTGACCACGGACGTGGGGGGGAGGGGGGGGGGGCGACCAGTCCGCGGACACAAACGCGGGAGTCGGCCATCCAGCGTTGTCCGCATACATTTTAAACACTATGCAAACACACCGGATTTCATAAACCGGATGAAATTCATTATATTTTGTGCATATTTTAACTAAGATAGGCAAAACTATGTGCACGTCAGGCCGCACGGAGCTCCATTCCCACCACACGGATACAGTACACTAGTCTACGGTCAGTCGTGACGGATTCCTTTGTCTTCCCATGTCCGGCAGCCCGATCATCAGACTGCTGGGAGCGCCAGAGGTATATTCCTCTCCCTTTCCATATCACCGGTTGCACCGCTAGTCGGAGTGGGAAGGAGGGTGCTTCAGCCTGAGGTGAAGGGTTGCATTCGCTTCCGTGAAGCAAGGATTAGTGCTTGTTTTGGGGGTGAGGGGAAGACGGTGGCAAGCAAGATAGGATGAGACACCGGTTGTGGACGTCGGTGACTCGCCTGTGGTGGCCTTCCTCGGACCAAAGCGATGGCGGCCTCCCATGTTCTACTTTTCCTCGGTGCCATAGCTGACATGGACGCACATGCCACTGACTCGTCGAGCTCCGCATAGGCAACTTCTTTCTCCATCGACCAGACGCGGTTTCACAAACGTTGACGACAGATGCCACGTCGGATGTCCTCATCCATGGCAGCTACGATGCCCACTCCGCCATGCTCCCATGTGTGCTGGCATGTGTCCTCATCCGTGAGCTGGATTCGAGCGTTAGTTGGCTGAACCCGACACTAGCATAAAGCTACAGTGGAGGTGCCAGTGAGAGGTCATGTACGCTCTGGGCCGGCTTCATTATGGTGCGGCTGCTCTACAGCGACATGAATGTGGGTAGCTGGTGCTGGGCGAGAACGCACGCGGGCGAGGGAGGAGGTTTTTGGGTGGGCCAGGGTGGTCAAAGGAGGGGTTGGGTGCTATCCGGACGCCCACAACACCGCCCCACATTTATCTCTTGTTTGCGGGAAACAACACGTCCGTACCACTTGGTGGACCGATATATGCCCGCGTTGGATGGCTTTCGCGGCTGGAAGTATGCGGCCATTTTGCGGGTCGGCGTTGGAGATGCCCTTATGGGTATGATATGATACATCTTATCAGTTCTAACATGGATGTGTAATGATGGTAGTTACATCTTGGTACTGTCATTGAGTGGTATACAATTTATAAGAACACTACATGAGTGTCCAACAATGGCTCCATCATGCTCTAATCTGGGATGTTATACTATGTGCATGTATTAGTTGCATTGCATTGGCATAGGTTTGCATGAACTTAATTGGTTGGCCCCTCATTTTTTTGTAATCTCACTACTAGGAAAATGCTTATAGGTAGCCTCAAATAAGTGGCGGGCGCTATATATTACCTGCGAGTGCTAGTTTTGAAAAACATCATTGGTGAGTAGGAAATGGTACTCACCACTTCTTTATGCATAAGTGGCGGGGAATATTTAGGACCTACCACAAGTAAACTCTTTCGAAGTTCCGCCGTACGGTAAAATAGTTGCACGCGGTACGAAAATGCGTGCCGCTGCTTTGTCGGTAACAAGTGGTGGGTAGTAGATATGCAAGCCACACATGTTTTTTGGCAACACACGCCAAACATTCAAAATTTACAAAAGTTTGCACTGGCGGCAATAAGGGACATCCACCAGACATATCGTAAGTCCGAAAAATACTACAAAAAACATGTTTACTAGACCTAAAAGTGGCCAAATTTGAGAATTGGGCCTTCGATGGTGTCTACTAATCATGTAAAAACTTTGAAGTGCATATGATTTAAAAACTTGACTTGAGTGTGGCACGCGGCAGTTTTCCATTCAAACTTGGGGAAGAGTGTTCGGTTAGTACACGAGGTGCATGAAGTTATTTCTGTAACGATTTCAAATTTTTACTACACCCTACGGTGTTGGGATGAAGACAACATGACAAGTTTCTTCTTTTTGGCAGCTTGTTTGCATGCACCTTCCAACCGAAGAGCATTAAGCCCTTTTTAGTGGCCGGAAAATCAGTTAATTCCAGGAAGCAGAACAACTCAAAAATGTCCAAATTTTAGCACGTAGTTTTGGATGGTGTGTAATAAACATGGACAACATTTGAAGTCCAGATGATTTGGAAAAATGTAGTTGTGTGTGTAAGGCGAGGTTTATGTTCGAAACCCTTTCACTTAGGGGAAGAGTGTTTTCTTATGACAGACTGGGTCCACTCGTCAGGTCTAATATGGCATAAAACTCAACATCGTTATATTGGACCATTACGTTAGCCATTATGACAGGTGGATCCCACATGTCGGTATCCACAAAATGTAACTGAGTTCCATGAAAATAAAGTGACTGGGTCCTTGTAAGTTTTTTAAAAAGCAACCAGGTCCTTGCATGTTTTTTAAAAAATGCAACCGGGCACGTGTTAGTTAAAAAGACAATTGAGTGCATGTTTTCTTAAAAGCATTCGAGTCCATGTCTTTAAAAAAAACTATCGGGTTCCTTTAAGCTGGCGGTGGTGGTGGATGGTCGTGGCATGTCTCCTGTCAGCAGTGATGGCCATGGCTATGGTTGTCGGCACAGCAGCTATGGCTCATTAGCAGCGGCAATGACTTGCTCGGTGTAGGCTCATCGACATCGACAACACATTCATGGCTCACTCTGGGCTGGTTGGCGGAGAGGGCGACTCCTGACAGTCATAGGTCGAGAGAGAGAGAGAGTATGGGCGGCCTTCCAATTTCCTGTGGCTGGTGGTTGGCTTTTAGCTGATTCATCGGCCTCCTCTTCCTCATCCTCGACCTCGTTGGTTGTGCATTCTAGGAGGTCAGTGAGATCTTCGACATTGGCAATGTTATGGTTGGTGGGTGGGTCGACAAATTGACTCTAATGAGGACTTCCGCGTTCTTTCTGATGTCCAGATTGTGGCATCCAACTTTTTGATTTCCTGAATTTAGTCTAACATCAAATCTAGGAGATATTTCAAACACTTGGCCAATGGGCCACGGCTTTGGGAACCGATCTGACATCGCTCCCGGAACAGGTTTAGCACACATGTCCCGAGCATGATCCGATATCGACCCTAGGGGAACCAACTTTAGGGACCGGTTTGACACTAGCCTTGACACGAGTTTCTCATGCTCATCCGTGATCAGGTTTGAGATTGGAACCAAGGAGAACTGATTTGGGCCTCGATCTGACGTTAACACTGGTGAAGGCTTCTCACGCTCCTCAAGGGCCAGATCTGACATGGGGCCCAAAGGAAGCAAAACATGTTGCTCCTAGAGTTGGGGAGAAACCAAGCTTGTGAAGATTTGTTCTCCACGACATACTCCATGTTGCTAAATCTTGTGATCCGGCCTGGAGCAGAGGACTTGGCCTGGTCGAGGAGGCCAATCGAGTTGGTGACAAGAATGACGCCGCCGAAGGCGAACATCTGGCCCATCACGAAAGTCAAGGCAGCGTCAATCTAAGCGTTGATTTTGAAACCCATCGAACCATGACAATTACCTAGCAGGACCTGCATGCGCCACCACTGCCGAAGCTAAATCCGACAGATCTCCTAAGCTTGGTGTCTTGGGATGATGGTAACAAGGACACATGATTTATCCATGTTCAGGGGCTCCCGGGAAATAAAAGCCTACGGCATGCTTGTGTTTTACTGTGTTAGAGTATGTATAGAGTACAGGTAAACTACCAAGAGATTTTTTTATATCTCTATTGAGCCTAACCGCCTAATTTATACAGGATACCTTGGGATCCTAGTGTACATGGATCCTAATCGGCTACGAGGAGGTAGGTACCTACACAAATCTAGCTTCTTGTCTTGCACGACAAGTCTTCTGGAATCTTCCTTGTGCGTGCCATGGGTAGGCTAGGTCAAAAATGACAAGGGATCCTTCGATCGGCCCACCTGTCTGGGAGTCAACATCGTGAGAGCCCCTTAGTTGGGACACCGTCAAACGGGAGCACATTTTCTTCCATTTTTGGAGAGCCTAGCATTTCAGAAATGATGTGATTTTTGGAAGGGAAAGGAATCTGCTATTGCCGCTGCTATGTATGTGGATAATCACCGGTCCACCTTCTCGTTATGTCAGGCTAATTTTGATTTGGTTTCAAACAACAAAGGTAATGGAATGGGAGGGTTAATGGCCGTCCATGCTCCACTAAAATATAATGTGGTTTGGCAGCCTCTTTCTGCTTACTATATCAAGATCTTTTTGTGGAGAACATGAGCGCCGCCAGTGTGGGGGTTGTTGCTAGAAACTCTTCTGGCGAAGTCATCATCTCTTCCACCGGATTTTATTGTCCAGTGTACAAGTCTTAATGAAGCTAAGCTTCGGGTTTTCTTGATGTGCTTTATATAGGTATCACTCTTCACAAGTATATTATTATGTGGACTCGTTGTGCTTTTGTGGTTTCTTTTCTTGCAAATGAAAACCTTGATGGTCTCCTCTCGTTGATCTGAAGAAGAAGGCATTGAGGATTGGCTTATCCAAAATTTTAAAATTTTAAAAAATTAATCTATTTGTTGATGGAATGACAGATGAGATAGTGAAGTATAGTGTTGATAGTAGATCTTATGGTATTCTTCTTAATTGTTTGCCGTGGCGTATGCTTTAATTAATGATTCATAATAATCTTCTTATTAGTTAATTTATTGTGTGTTTTGAAAACACTGAAAATTGTAATAGATATCATTTGGTTGCACCACATGAAAAGATATAAACTTTCTATGATGATGCAATACATGACATGGTTGGCGCAGACACAAAGGAAAAATCCCCAAAAGATCTCGCAATTTTCTTGAAATCCTATAGCATCCTATTGTATAAATGAAATTCGAAGGATTTTCGGAGGGTTCAGTCTTTGACATTCTGTAATCTCCGCGGGATTTCCTTGAATTTTTTTATGATACCCTAAACTTAACGTGGAGAGGTGATAGTAGCATAAATATCTAAGTGTCCAGGAAACTTATAGAATTTTTCTCGGTTAATATTCAATTTTATTTCGGGTCCAATCTGTTGTTTCATGTTGGTGGCCCACCAAAACGGTGCATAGTTATTCTTCATCTCACCTCTTCCCTGGTGTCACCTCCTTCACCACCTCAATTGTTAGCTAGCCCCCTCATGATGTGCCATTCTTTTTGCAAGGCAGACATGAAGGCTCAATTAATATTGATCACCGCATTATTGCATGGACGAGTTAAATCGAGAAACTTGTCTTTGGACATGAAAATGCATATTAATGTGATATGAGTATTTGTATCGAATTATCTTATTCATGGTAGTTACCCCCATCATGGTGCAGTGTGTTGTACAAAGGTGTTAATGCATCCAAAAGCTATCAGGTTTACTTCTAGATTTATGATGTCTTTTTCTGTCATGTATTTATTGTAAATCTATATTTTCATCTATTACATTACTTAATTTCAAGTCTAACTGGTAGACATGACAATTTATATGATATCCCTATTTGTAGAAACATCTAGATAACAATGCCAATCAATAGAAAAGGCACAAATGACAAAAAATATGATGACAAAGAAAGTCATACACAACGTATTCTCATGGGGTGCAACAAGAGGGCACCACATGGTTCGTAGGACCCACCAGTTACTCCACCGCCCTCAGCCAACCATTATCACCACCATTCTAGATTGCGTACATCATAAGGACTTCATTTATAGGTGTATTTATAGAGGAATAGCGGAAGACGACCCACCAACAAAGAAAAATTCTTCGGGAACAAAATATTGCCCAACTCTCTTCTCCACCAAAATCCATGATAGATTGCAAATGATTGGTTTGTACCCATGGTAATGATCCAATCCACATATCCTCTACGATGATCCCATAATGTGTGAGTAGTCCAAGACTATGGGGGTTGTGTAGTAGTAGACATGTCCGATCCCACCCACCCACATTTGCTTGGATCTAGGATGGTTTGTGATCCCACTAAAGTGATACTATTATTGTTGTGCCATAGATACATCGTTATTCTAACAAGGATGTGTATTTATTGAGAGTTAAATCTTGGTCCTATCATTGAGTGGTATACACTTTATAAATGCATTCGATGAGTGTCCATCATTGACTCCGTCATGCTATTATGGGATGATATATTATGTGCATGTATTAATGTATTTGGCATGGGTTTGCATGGACTTGATTGACCCCTCATTTCATGTCATTTGTGAAAGCCCAGAGAAGTAAATAGTAGTGTGACAAACGCTATGTGATGTTTCTCTTTGCATCTAGTGTTAGTACATGCCAGCATCTTTTTTGGTTAACCAACAACATCAATAACTAGAGAGAGAGAGAGAGAGAGAGAGAGAGATTGTGAAACTATTGAACTTCCTGTAGCCTATCTCTTAACATTGTTCTTTATTTTACATGACAAGCACTTTTTTATTAATCAGTTAATGGAGAAGTGGAGACCTGAAGCTTTTTCTTGCACACCCACTTTTTAGTTTAGTTTGTTTTAGGTTAAAGCAGAATAGTCAACCTACACTTCCATGTGTTTGGTACTAATTGCGGTGCTATTTTCTCGACAATAATCATATGGTGTAGCGTATGTGTCAGTGATCCCAATAGTGCAGACAAGGAGAGATTTACCTTGAATCTCGGATCGAGGTAATTCCCTATTTTCTAATTGTCTGGATCGATTTCTCTAGAATCATATGAGAACTAGGGTTTATGTGTACAAGGGGGTTCGGTGGCTCGATCATGTGTGGTGTATGAAGCTGAGATGATTCTGTACCAATTCGGGGGAGGGGCAGAGTTGGGGAATCATTGCCACACCTTATGTACTTGCCCATGGCTACTATTACATGAGTCCCTAGTCGGTTGATACATGCATAATACACTAGACCTACGCTAGATGAAAAGTAGAGTCATTAATTGTATTGTACGTCAATGTGGGGATGCACCCTCTATCACCGGAGGACATTGAGGAGCAGACCTAGGCCACCCCATGGTTGTTGGGCTTCTTCCATCCTCCATTTCTATAGATAGTGGGCATGGCATCATGACTCCTTCTCATTAAAGAGAAGATGTACAACAATCCTATGGACTTGCAGGAATGATTGTGGGTCACATAATCAAGTTCTTTTATAATGTCATTGCTAGGCAAGAATACATTAAGCTCCACGATCATCACAACCAATATCATGGAACGCTGGATTCTCAGCCTCTGCACGTAGAAGTCTTCCACGTCAATGCATGGCGGTAAGTGATTTGCGCGTTATGTGTAGGCAGAACTTGCTCTCCCAGGGATGAAAAGAGGCAACACCCATGTGAGCCAGACATCTGCACACCCTATGAAGACCATTTTCCCAACTCCCAAGCCCCTTGCCTGTCATGATCGTGTGGCACCCCGGCTCAGAGAACCGGATTACCAGTGTTTCCAGCCCAGAGATCATGTCCTCTGGAAACACACAACAACTTGGAACAGAACTGAACTGACTTTATTGATAGGTTTCGGGTACAAGCTCATATTTTACAATACTAGCGAGGCCAAAGGCACACTCGGTGCTATGACAGTATCTACATTATTTATGAAACATGGCAGGGCCTCGGAACTACTAAGTACTTCTACGGCGTAGCGGATCATAGCGGCAACTCCATCCACAGGGACACTGCTGTGGACACATCCTAGTTAGCGTAGCATGAACCATCAGGACCTCCGTCCTCGGCTTCTCCTGCATCTGGCATGATACGCCAGGTGAGTACTTTGAATGTACTCGCAAGCTCACGACAACCAAGTAATGCAGCAAACAATAGCATGGCAATCAATATGCTAATTATTTAAGCAATTCACTACTGTACCGATTATCAACTTACTCTCATCCGGGTTGTCCCACAACCCTCGGAATACTCGTCGAGTACTTCCGATCATCCGAAGAGTTCTTCCATCATTACTAACACAGATACGGCTGACCACCTACTGAGGTCTGGACGGGCTGTCCAATTCCGTGGACGCGGCTATTCGAATAGATTTGACACTCTGTAGAGGTTGCGCACTTTACCCACACCATGAAGCACCTGGCCTCGTAATCCCATTCGGGTGGACCAGCGTTGCTTCAACGAAACCTGCCTGACCCGTGACTCTCCCATCGTACCACCGGCATTCATCCTCCCACGGAGTCCTGTCCTGGGTGGCCCCTGTGTCCTCATGACACCTGCCACCGTCGTGGCCAAACTAAATTGTCCCAAACGGGGACGCCGGCACAATACTCAACTGGCTCACAGGGTTATCGCCGCCTACCTGATCAGGGTAGCACGCGCGCATAACCCTCCCTCTTTGGAGGTACCGGTGAAAGAGCACGCGGTCAGACCAAGTCAAGGCCGTCCCATACCGGCAAATGTGGTTGCACGGTTAAGCCCGGACAGGTGACTCAAGATCAACCACTAAGTTCATTTTAAATATAGTGGTTCATCACAATATGCAACTAGTATTTAAATAATTACTATGAATTATGCTATAGCGAATAAATAAGCATAATGCATGAAAATATGCAATGCTATGGAAATGCTACATAAAATGGGTATCATGGCTTGCCTTGCTCTGTTGGGTTGTTCAAACACTCCTGGTCTTCAAAATCACCAAAGTTCCCTTCTGAAAATATTTTTAAAATGCAAAGGGAAATGTCACATAATGCATTTCTATTCACCAAAAATTCTGTGAATATTGAAAAAATACCAAAAATTGTCAGCAACTAAAGGGGTTCAATACCAACTCAATGCAAAAAGAATCAATTGCATTGGAGCTATAGATAAAAAGTTATTTAAGGTCAAAGTTTCTGGTCAAATATGGAATTTAAATAAAAAGAATAGAAACCTGACAGGGGCCACGTCCAAGGCGTAAACTGGAAATACGCTTCCACTCGTACCGCTTCGGGCGCGGGCTGGGGTCGTTGACAGGTAGGGCCGGTTGGATTTAAACAGAGAGAGAGAAGGGAGGCAGAGGCAGGGCGACTCACCGACGACGCTCACCGGCGATAGGGACGGCGGCGGGGCTAGGAGATGGCCGAAACTGATCGGGCGCTCGACGGCGGTCACGCCTATACCCGTAGCTTCTCCGGAGGTGGACGGACGGCGTCGCCCCCTTCCTCTCCGGCGGGTGGATGCTACGGTGGTCGTCGGCGTCAGCGATTCCGGCAGAGGTTTGGCTGGCCAAGGGCTCGAGGAGGACCAGGGAGACCTTCTGATCTCGATGGCGATCTCAGGAGAGGCTGGGATGGGATGGAGGTGGCTGGCGACAGAGGGGATTCAGGCGGCGGAGCCTTCGCCGAAGCTGAGGGAGACGAGCTCCCGGCTCTTGCTGGGGCGCTCTGGCGGCGATTGGAGGATGGCGAGGAGGGGTGAGGAGCTCAGAGGGGCTGGGCAGGGCCTTTTATAGGCTAGAGGCGAAGGCGGGCGATCTCTCCCGAAACGGTGAGGCTCGGCCATGCCACTGGAGCAAGGACGGCGAGCTGGCCGTCGCGGCGTGTGGTGAGGTGATGGAGGAGGGCAGAGGAGCGACGCGACCACAGTGGCCGAAGCTTACTGTTGCGCCCGTGGCGAAGCTTGGCCGGGAGCGGCGGCGGCCTTCTCCGGCGACCAGGAGGGTTCGAGAGGGGCCACGCGGCTGGCTGGAGCGTTGTCGGCACCAAGGGACAAGGGGGGGCAGCGAGGGACGGCTCGGGCGAGCTCATCCGACTCTGGCGCCGTGCAGAGCGCGCGCACTGGCATGCCAGTGCCGTGCTCACCACGGTTGCGGCCACCAGGAGGCCACGCAGGCCTGGCGCACCTTGTCCATAGCGTCGACCTTCGTCCACTTAGCCACTCTGGGCCACTGGCTTGACTAGATTCACCCTGCTATGAAGTGTAGCTTCAGCTACAGCTTCTTCCAGCAATCTTGAGGAGGTTCTGGAGGAGAGATGAGATAGAGATAGGGCCAGAGGAGATGTCTAGTGCCATCTAGGTTGGAAGGACTACAGACTGGCAAAGTTTGGAGGGGTTTGAAGAAGATTTGGATATGGTTCCTTTGAAAACTGCAATCCTGGACCAGAAACTAGATGAACTTGTGGCACTCACATAGATGCTCTGCTGATGATGAAACTTGGTAGAAGGAAGTTATTTGGTAGTGCACACATGCCATAAAAATTTGAGAGCAAGTGTGCACCCCTAGCTAGTACTTCCTTCACAAAGGTTTGGAACAGGCAGAAACTTGTCAGGGTTTTGCGGCTGAAAATTTGTATTGGACCAGATGATATTTTTGGATATTGTGGCTAGATAGGATCCCTAGGAGCTTGGGGAATTTATTGAGAATTTTCTGAGATGGGAAAATAGGGGTTGCTTCACAACTGACAAATTCTGATCAGAAATGAAATAATTAATCTGGCCAAAACTTTGCATTGGATAATGGAATATTTTTGGAGATTATGAAATTATATGATGATGAGAAGATGTGGGAAAAGTTTGGGAATTTATTGATCATCCAAACTATAGGTTGCTTCACAACCCATAGTGATGACATAATTTCCCAAATAAGGAAAAGGATTATTGAAAAAGATTAAATATTGGAAATTGATCCAAGAGAGGTGTAGAAAGGTTTTGGCAAGATGATGAGGGTTTTGGGTTACTTGGGAAAAGATTCAAAGATTCACAGATCCAAATCAATTGAAAAGATTTGAAAATCAACCAAGTTTGCAAATAAAACCCAAAAGATTTTGAAAAGAAAAAGTTGCCAAAAATCAGGGTGTCACAGATCGATATCATCATATCTGATCTTGGGATTAGGCATTCCGGTCATACACGTACGAGCAGGTCCATAACTACTTCATTTTTTTAATTATTTCGAGTACATTTTCATTTTGTTAAATCACATACTTGACTACAATTTTACCACTATCATGAAGGTACTCCCTCCTATTTGCAGGTGGTACACCTTAAAACTTATGTTTGAGTACCATATAAGATTGACTATTATATTAGGATGGATGTGTGTCTCATATCAATTTTGAGGTACTGTGAAAGAGCTTGCTTCATATGGATTAATTAGAATCCACCAAAAGTCTGTTAAAAATCCTCCAAACCAAAGAGAACCTAATGTGACAATGACATGCAATATACTGAAGGGAGGACTTTTCTTTCTAGTTGAAGAGTCTTTGCCTACTCAGGATCTTTTTTGACCCTATTTAAAATGTGAGATTTCACATGAATGTGCAATGCAACCGGCTGGAACGAGAGAAATGTTTGTTTCATCTTACACTAACGATCGAACAAAACATATCACCACCAGCAGTTGACAGTGGTGGTAGCTTTTGAAGAAAGATAGATCCATCATCCATCTCCACCTCGGTGGCAAAATGGGTGGGTTAAAATACACCCACTGATACTTAACGCTTTTCGGGTACTTTAATGAAACGTGTTTTACACGGACATTTTGCATCATGAAGCAATATGGTAGTGGATTACGAGAAAAGATTCATCTCCAACCCGCTGCCAAAATGGTTAGGTGGGTATGACCATTCAATCACCATTAACTGATCAACTTGCATGCCGACCGACCCCGTTTTCTGTTTAACACATGATCTAGGAGACGCTCGATGGAGTCTGCACAAATGAGGTTGAGTCACACATGAGGGGCGTCCGTACGAATTAAGTGATGTGTAAAGCTCATGCATGAATTGATCATAAAAAAGCGAATCAATTGTATCCTTTTTATTTGCCGGGAAATTAACCAATGATCTTGAGGGTCACCTTGGGCTCTTGTGCATATCTGCTCTGCGGTTCTACAAAGCCCCGAGTAACTGGTGCCGTGCCTTTGCCGCTGAAGTGATCGTACTCCTATATAATATTAAGAATGCATGCACTGCAGCCGGAATCCGACTGCTTTCTGCCAACCGCTGAGTCGATCCGTTTAATGAACCGTCGGCTGCCGGCATGCCAGAAGCAATGCCTTCCTTATCTACAAATATGACAGCGCCTTCGAGAAGCAGTGTATGTCGGTCGTGGCATTGATGGCCACATCGTCTTTACTTCTTCAGCACATCATCTCTGGGTGCACAGACGGAGCATGGTAGCCAGTGCGTTCCTGCCTTCAAGCTCCCTAACTGTGATGTGCCCCACAGCCTTGCAGCAGCCCAACACTTGCCGATTCATATGCGATAGAGTAGCCCATTTGGCATAATTCTTGGGCATGACCATCCGGTTCACCGAATTCCATACTACTACTTGTAGCTCGTCGCGGGTCCTCGTCATCCAGCTCCGGGCATGACTCTGAAGGTGCACGCACCGAGGAGTGCGTGTGGTGGATGGTGAGCAAAGGCTCCAGAACATGATCAATGATCTCATGCCACTTTTTCCTGCCAAAAAATGACACACTCACACGATGAAATGTTACAAAGACACACAAAATTCTTGTGCGGCATTCTAGTTGCACTTTTTTGTTTTTGCTTGTCTATTCATTTGGCCACTACTTGAGCCGTTCGGCTACAAATTGTAAGAGAGAAAGACATGAGTTGGAGTGTTGGACCGAGCTTCATGGCAATGCCATCCCAAAGCCACTCACTCCATGATGCCACCATTGCTGCCACAATCTCTAGGTCTCATGCCATCCCACGTAGCAACCACAACAGTCTAAAGAAAGAAACTAACCAACGGCCAAGTCGTGTACATACACACACAACATAGCGTGTTATTTTCTTGCCGACGAATAAAGCGAAACTAGGGTTCATATGACATTGGCTAAAACAGAAGACGTTGTGCTTAGTCGCGGGTAAATAGGGGCCATATGCCATTTCGGTGGAGACCCTCTTTCAGATAGGCGGTGGCACGTCGGAGTTCTTCCTTAAGCCTCATATTCTCTGTACACAGGCGTTGGTGCTCCGAGGTATCCCGAGTTTGTAGCATCACCCCTGCGCATTTGAGGCATGTCTTGTTTTGCACAACCCACTTGATTGCTTGGTTTTCCTCTTTTAGCATCTGGTTCTCTCCCTGAAGATTCTTGGTGTAATGTAGTTGCCTCTTGCCCTGCATTTGGTAATTTCAAGTGTGCGTCATTTTCATGGTTAGTAAAGTATGCTACCATGTTCACGAGGAGAATATAGTTGTACATTGTAATATTAGATGACAAACAATGCTACTATTTTCAGTGCAGTTTCTACTGTTTAATGGTAAAGCTTGCATAAGTGCATGTCTTAGGTGACTCATGTAGCCAAATCTCATGTAATTTACCGTGGAAATGAATGGAATATATACCTTGCTGGAGGTGCGTTTGTTTTGGAACCAGTACTTGACCTGCAGGGCACTCATGCCAAGCCTCTCGCTAAGGTCTTTTCGGAGTTTTGCATCTGGATAAGGGCATTCCTGAAACACACTACATATCACGTAGATGAAAATGGATTAGGACACATCTTCTTTGATAGGTAAGAAACATTGATTGAGTATGTATTGTACGCTTCAAGTTGTTGGATTTGTTCTCCGCGGAGACGGTGATAATTGGCATGCCTTGTCACCATTTTCTGCTCATTATGGGCCTCTCCATCGTTGTTGTAGCCTTTGTCTACAGCTACAGCGTTGCCATCGTCAGTGTTGCCCACGTTGTTAGTGTCACGTAGCTGCCTCTTGCTCTGCATTTGTTAATTTCAGGTGTGCATCATTTTCGTGGTTAGCAAAGTATGCTACCATGTTCACAAGGAGAATATAGTAGTACACTGTAATATCAGATGACCAACAATGCTACTATTTTAAGTGCAGTTTCTTCTGTTTAACAGAAAAGCTTGTATAAGTGCATGTCTCAGGTGACCTATGTGGCCAAATTTCATGTAATTCACCGTGGAAATGAATGGAATATATACCTTGCTGGAGGTGCGTTTGTTTTGGAACCAGTACTTGACCTGCGGGGTACTCATGCCAAGCCTCTCGCTAAGGTCTTTTCGGAGTTTTGCATCTGGATAAGGGCATTCCTGAAACACACTACATATCACGTAGATGAAAATGGATTAGGACACATCTTATTTGATAGGTAAGAAACATTGATTGAGTATGTGTTGTACGCTTCAAGTTGTTGGATTTGTTCTCCGCGGAGATGGTGATAATTGGCACGCCTTTTCTCCATTCTCTGCTCACTATGGGTCTCTCCATCGTTGTTGTTGCCTTTGTCTGCAGCTACAGCGTTGCCATCGTGAGTGTTGCCCATGTTGGTAGTGGCTCCAAGCAGGCCAGACATCTCATCACCATGCTCGTGCTGGAGTAGGTGGCTGTGTTCGCTTGTGATGAAGAGGTCCAACATATTTTGCACATCATTGTCGTATTGCGGCCACTCCCCGTCCATGGCGATCTGTTATCATCCGAAAACAGGCTTTCGCCCCGCTTTATAGATAAAGCAAACATCCATACAGCATCCATACAGCCACTACCCAACCCGAGTCATAAAAGAAAATTGCTGGGGCCACAGCACAATCACGCCCAAATGAAAGGAGAAGAAACATAAAAGGCCACCAGGGGCAAGCTAAGAAGCAGGCGAACGGTCGGATAGCCGACGCGCAGACGTCAGCAGGGCGTCCAAATAAAGCTGAAGCCGGTCACGGTCTCTGGGCCTAACGAGCGGATGCCAATGCTGCAAGAAGGCAAGAAATTTGAAGAACGAGTCAGAAGCACGCCTCGGGAACACCCGCTCAATCACCATCTTATTGCGAGTAGTCCAAAGAGTCCACATCATAGCCGCGAAGACGAGCCAGAACAGTCGGCGCTTACGGCCAACCTGAGTGGCCCTTACCTGCAGAAACTCTGCCAGGTCATGGGCCTCCCACTCCGGTCCCAGAGCCTCACGAACAAAGCACCACAGTGCCTGCGCTGCTACGCAAGAGAACAAAATGTGCGCTCCCGTTTCCGGGACGCGGCAAAGGGGGCAAAGGCCATTGCCCGGACCGTGGCGTTTCAACACCTCGGTCCCCGAAGGTAACCGGTCTCGGAGAAGCTGCCATACGAAAATCTTGATCTTCAGGGGCATCGGTGCCTTCCATAGTGGGGATAACCACTGGCGAACCGGCAACCGGCAAAGCGCCTGATAGGCCGAACTAACGGAGAATTCTCCCGAAGGAGAAAGACTCCAAGAAACAGAGTCAGGGTCCGAGGAGATCGGAAGAGGGACTATTTCCCTCAAGACCGTCCATTCCTGTACCTCGGCTGGTCCGAATGAGCGGCGGAACGCAATATTCCATCCGTCATCCAAAGCAGCTGCAGATACAAGAACAGCCGGGTCGTCACAAATCGCGAAGAGCCTCGGAAACCGCAAGCGGAGAGGCTCTCCATCAAGCCAGGGGTCCAACCAAAACTGGGTCCCAGACCCATTGCCAACCGAGAACCGCAAACCCAGCCTAATCTCATCCTTGATGGCCTGGATAGATTTCCAAAACTGGGACCCAGCCGAGCGCGAGCAGGCCAAGAGGGGCTGCCCCTGCAAGTACTTGGACTCAATCAGCTGCAGCCACAGACCTCCATCTCCCCGCAAGATCCGCCAAACCCAACGAAGCATGAGTGCAACGTTCATACGGCGAGAAGCAGGGATGCCCAACCCCCCTCGGTCCTTCGGCAGGCAGATGTCAGCCCATTTCACCATATGGTATTTAGGTCGACCATCCCCTGCCTGCCAGAAGAACCTAGCCAGCTCCTTGTCAAAGGAACTATGCACACCTTCGGGCAAGATGTACATCCCCATCATATACATGGGGAGGCTAGCAAGGTTAGAGCTAATGAGGACGGTTTTGCTGCCCTTAGAAGTGAACCTACCGCACCAGGGCTCCGCACGGGACGCTACTCGTCCCACAAGCGGATCATACCCGCTCACCAAGATCCTGGACTCAGCCAGGGGCATCCCCAAGTAAGATATGGGGAAGGAAGCCAACCTACAATTGAGGTTATCCGCGATCATGTGCTGCTCAGCCTCGGAATAGCCAAGGACCACAACCTCGCTCTTATCAAAGTTAATCTTAAGTCCAGACATTTCCTCAAAGCAGAGCAAAAGGAACTTAAGATTAACAATGTCCGAATCTGAGCCTTCTACCATAATCATGGTGTTGTCCGCATACTGCAAGTGGGTAACTCCCCCATCCGGAATGAGGTGGCTAACCACACCCTTAAGGTGGCCGGCTAGCTTGGCCTTATCAAGGATGCCGGCGAGAGCATCAACTGCGAGGTTGAAAAGCAAGGGGGATACAGGATCCCCTTGCTTTACCCCCCTGGAAGCCTGGAAAAAGGGCCCCACTTCGCCATTGATGTTGATCGTTGTGTTACCAGATCTAACCAGTTGCATGATCCAGGAACACCACCTCTCGTCAAATCCTCGTCGCTGCATCACCAACCTCAAAAAGGACCAGTCAAGACGGTCATTGTCGGAAACAACACCTATGGGGTCACAAGGATCCCTTTACGATTCGGCGGGGAAGAAGGCTTGCACAGAGAGCAGAACTGATGATCAACACGCAGGGATTTTACCCAGGTTCGGGCCGCAAAGATGCGTAAAACCCTACTCCTGCTTGGTTGTATTAGGTGTGTTCTAGCTCAGTTCTAGGAGCGCTACAGTAGTACCTACACATGCAGAATGAGCTCTAAAAGATCTCCCCCTCCTGTAGCTATGCCTTGGGCCTCCTTTTATACTCTCGAAAGGGTCACCAACAGTGGCAAAGTACAAAGTTGGCGTACAGGGAATACATGAGGTGTAAAGTATCTACAGTGCTTATCATACCTAACACTGACGGCTTAGGACAAGGGCATTTAATGCTCCGTTGAGGTGTCCCTGCCTTTCTTGGGGATGGAAAAAGGAGCCATCCCATCGCACCGCTTAAGGCCTCACACCGTCAGCGTCTGACACGCCCCAGGAGGACAACAGCTAGAAGACAAGCTGGTAGTTGCCCTGGGGCAGCGCGCTTGAACAGTGATGACGTCTTGCCGGGTGCAGGGCTTGCCGGGGCCCTGAGCCTTCCCGGCAAGATCTTGCCGGGGCCCCAGCCTTTGGCTTTCTGTCTCCTTGATGCTGCCGTATCCGATTCCAGGGGGTTGCCCGCGCACAAGTCTGGGTAATAGATACCCTGGTTCTTTGTACACTGACAGGAGCCCCGGGCCTGGGCCATACATGCGTGCGCGGCGCTGTTGGGCTAGGCCCAAAATAGTGCGCGGGCACACGTGGCCGTAGCAATGATGGCGGTTGATGACTTTTCTCACGACGCACAGTGACTGCAGGTCTCGGGTGCATCAGAGCGAGGCGGTCCGCCTTCTTCCTCGGGAGGAGAAACGATGAACAGGGCGGCGCCCGCTCGCTTCCATATTAATGTCTTGGGTGAAGCGCCTTGAGTGACGCGTGTTGTCTAGGACTACGAAGAGTCGGCCTCCCTCCTCCTCCAGCATCCAGCCTTATAAAAGGGAGGTGAGGGAAAGAGGGCTCCGCCCATCCGCAATCTTCCACTCTTCTGCTGCTTGATTCTTTCTCCTTCTATCTTTCGCTACCTCCTTCGCTGCGCCGCCCCAAGATGGCGAGAGGACGCGGCCGCGCCCGGGGTTCCCTTAGCGCTACGAGGAGCAGCCCTCGGACCCCAGCGCGTGTGGTGGTGACGATGGAGGGTCCAAGCTCCCGCATCAGGTCTGCATCCCGAGGCCGCGTGAGGACGGCCCCGGCGGGGCGCGGTGGTCGCAGCAGCACGCCTCTTCCGCGGCCCCACGCGGGGATCCACGCGGGGGAGGAGTTGCGGGAGTTCGTCGTGGTCCTTCCACGCCGGCTCCGGAGCTGGCTGCGCCTCCCCGACCCCTTTGCGAGAGCCATGGAGAGCAGCCGGCCGCGCGGCCTGTGGCTCCGGGCGGACGGCTGCAGCAACGGCCCCTGGTGGGTGGCGGTCAACCTCACCCCCAGAAGCGCCATGTTCCTGACGCGGGGATGGAAGTCGTTCGCCCGCTCCCGGGGCCTCACCCCCGGGCAGCTGCTCCACTTCAAGCTCATCGACTCCGATACCCTCGCCGTGACGTTCTTCGGGGCGACCGGCGTTCGCCTGGAGTGCTGCGCTGAGAGCTCAAGCGACAGCGACTTCGACTCCTCCAGCGATAGCGACGACGAGGACAGCGTCATCGGCATGAAGAACGAGGACTCCGACTAGGCACGCTTGGCGCCGTAGTTAGGTCCCGACGTTCCATCCGCGAGACCTTGTTTCCGGATCAATCGCCGCGTCGCAGTAGTAAAATTTTCTTTTGATGTATCAAACTGTACCCAATGTAGTCCTTGGATATCTCAAGAAGAAATGCACTGGGTACCTATCTTTAAAAAATTCTTGTTTGAGAATCTTTTACTCTTGCATGTATCTTTGTCTCTTGCTGTTCCCCCGACAAGTATCCTGCCGGGGAGTTCTCAGGCACGTCCTCGACGGGAGCGCAGCACTCCGAAGAGGTGCGCTTGCCGGAGGTCTTGCCGAATTTTGAGCTTGTCGATGATGTGGACGAACGAAACGGGATATCGATAAGAGCCGCGGGCCTAAGGAAAAAGCACCGCGCCGCGCGATGAAGAACCAGCCCCCGAGACTTTCCCATAAAGGGTGCCGCGAGGACGATGCTCGATTCATGCACTCATTCCTGTCCTTACTTCCATCCATTGCAGACGTCCCACTGTTATCTTGTTGATCTCCAACTTGAGGTTCTTGACTTTGTGATCTTGCGCTTGCCGCAGATGTACCTTCAACTGCCCGAGCGTCCCCGGCAAGCCTTGCCATAAGCACTCCGACAGGCCTTGCCGCAAGCACCTCTACAAGTTTTGTCCCGACGGGCTCGGGCACAAGTGTACCGACACGGGACCCCCCGGGCCTGGGCCACACGTGGGCGCACGGCGTCGTTGGGCCAGACCCAAACAGTGCGCGGGCACGCGTGGCAGAAGTTACTGTCTGTAATCATTCCTTTACTGCGCCGCCCACGATGCCCATTAAATGCGGGACGTGGGGGATGTGCGCGACGCGACCGTTGCAGCAGCACACTCGCGAGGTATTCCATCATTAATTTAGTAAAGAGGCAGCCCCGCGCCTTCCCCATAAAAAGGAATCTGCAGGGCCACGACTCATTTACCTCTTGCCTCTTCCGATCTAGGAACCGCCGCCGTCTTCCTCCAAACCAGAGCTTCCTTCCACCCCTCTCGCCGCTCCCACACCTTTGCCATCCTCATCTTCCAGCCTCCATAGCCATCATGCCGCCCAAGGCAGGCAAGGGCAAGGGCAAGAAGGCGGCGGAGAACAAGATGGTGGAGATGCGGAAAGAGCGCGTCGTCTTCGCACCGTTGCTCGACACGGAGGCCTTGAAGGAGCAGTACCAGTTCATGTGGGCGTCGAAGACGGCGGCGCATCCCGCCACCCGCGTGAGTTCAGGTTCTGCTGAGGCTCATCCAATGAAATACCACTTTTTTGCTGATTACTTCTACTGCGGGCTCTGTCCCCCTTTCTCCGATTTCTTCAAAGATATCATGCACACCTACGGCTTCCAGCTCTTAGATTTCACGCCAAATGCCGTGACGTGCATGTCTATTCTCGCTCATCTTTGCGAAAACTTTGTCGAAGTGAATCCTAGCACTGCCCTCTTCCGCCACTATTTCATTCCTCGAATCGAGAGCGGCGAGGCCCTTTCTGGTTCCGTCGCCTGGATCCCACGGACAGGAACCAAGGAGGTCTATCCAGAGGGGGCCTACTGCCGGAAGTGGGAGGAATGGCGGGGCAGATGGTGTGGGTTCGGGAGACAGGAGAAAAAGAAGTTCAGTCTTTCTGCTTGCCGCGGCAGACGAGGATAGCCCGCAGCAACGATTGGAGCGCTCTTGACCCTGAAGATGCAAAACTCACAATCGGGACGACAAGAATCCTCCGCCTCAAAACTGCCGGGCTCTCTGTAGATATGATAGGCGCTGACTTCCTTCGCCGGCGGATTGCCCCTTTGCAGAACAAAGGGAGGCCAGCTTGGGAGTTCAAGAATGCGGCAGATATCATGAGGTTGCGCGCTGGGTTGGACTTCAACCTGACACTTATGCAGCACGCATCTGTCTGTCAGAAATTGTTCCGGAGTGCAGTAGTGCGCGATCTGCCGGCAGGCGTAGTCCCCTTGTGCAACAATGCTTCCCTAGGCCGCATCATCGCTATGATGCCAGTATTGGATGCCCACAGCGTTGATGGGCGCTGGATCGTGCCTCCCGATGACCAGGTCCAACGATTCTTTGATGGCCTGTCGGAGAAGTCTATCCTTAAGGAAGAAGACCTCATCCGCGACACCACTGAGAGAGAACTGGCGTACATCGCCAGCAGAGTGCAGGAGGCGGGCCTTGCCGCGGAGGCTAGCGGCGCTGGCTTCGCGGAAGAAGAATCCAGCGAAGAGGAGACGCTGCCGGATGAAGATCCTGCCGGGCAGGACGAAACTGTTGAGGAACAGGGCGGCACATCTGCCAGGGGTCAGCCTGTCGCAGACGCAGCCGAGGAGGAACCACTCGAGGAGGCCCCGACTCTCAGGCCAAAGAGCAGACGCGTCCTTCGAGGCGCCGCCTCTGGGGTCCCGGCCAAGCAGACCTCCTCAAGTAGTGCAGCCCCCGGCAAGGGGGCGGCCGGCAAGGCGACGCAGCGGCAAGAAGCTCATCGGCAACCCACACCTGTCGCGGCCAAGCGGCCAAGGAGCCCCCCTCCACCTCCTCCCAAGGCCACAAGGGCGGAGGTCGCCTTCGACCTCTCTGACCTTAGCTCGGGAGAAGAAGAAGAGTAAGAAGCTCGTCGCACCCTTTATCTTTTGAATTTCTGATTTTGCTCCAACTTATCGTTTGCTTTGGCTTGTTTCCGCAGAGACGCAGAAACTTTGGCGCAGAGGATAGCGAAGAGGGCAAGGACCTCGACGGACGAGGAGCCGCCGGCAAGCACCTCAGGTGCACCAGAGACGGCCACCATCAGCCCGAGACCCAGCCCGCGCCGCAGTCCTCGACTCAGCCCCCGGCGCAGCCCCCAGCGTGAGTCCATTACTCACTTTCCGCTGGCAAGTGCCGGGGTGTGCATTTATGCTGCTGACATCACCGGACGTGCAGGAGGAGAGCGGCGACAAGGAGAATCGTCAGAGTTCATCCCTGATATGCCACCTCCGTCAACCACGCCGCCCAGAGATGCATCTCCGGCTAGGACCTCCTCCAGCGTGCTTTATCGCGACGATGGGGAGCCGGCAAGCGAAGGCACCGGCAACCATACGCCGGCAACTGATGTTGGCGGGAGGGGAGAACCCACTCCCCGGCAGGCTGACACAGGTAAACCATCCGCTTCGGAGTATTTGTTGCTTTATCTTCCTTTTTTTGTCTTCTTGAACTTCCTCCTTATCTCCATTTTGTTTTATTCATTTGGCTTTCAGACATCCCCTCGGCGGAAGACATGGATGTTGATGCTGTCATCGAGAACACCGCCAGGGACGCTGCCGCCGAAGCCGACAGGCTTGCCGCTGAGGAGGCCGCCGAGAGCGCTGCCGCTGAGGCCGCCGAAGCCGCCAAAGCCGCTGCCGCTGAGGCCGCCAGGGCTGCACAAGGAAAAGCCACCGAAGAGTCTGTTGAGAGGGCCGACAAGGAATCCGGCGGCCGCACTGACCACATTCCTGCCGCAGGAGCGCATAGCGCTGAGCCAGCCCCGGAGCCCCCAGCTGCCGATGAGGCGGCCGCCAACGAGCAACCGCCAACATCTGAAGCTCCCTCTTCCAGCAAATACCTCAAGGTCGGCGATAATCTGTTCGTGAGCCTTCCAGGGGCAGCAAACATCAGGGCGCCAATCGAAGGAGAAACTTTTGAGGAAGTCGTCACTGCTGCCGGGCTTGAGATTGTTGATGATCCTAGCACCGGTAGCAGCAGGTCTGAGGAAGAGAAGCTCCTCCTGGCAATAAACAGCAACTACCAGAAGCTCCAGGCCCTTCATCGCGCTCGCAAAGAGAAGTTAGACTCCCGGGCCGCCATTACTGAAGCAACCGAGGTGAACTTCCAAGAGCGCGTCAAGGAGACCCAAGTGTGGTATGCTGAGGCCGTCCAGGGGTTGAAGGAGGGCCAACAGCAATTGAGCCAGAGCTGGGAAGAACTCCTCCTGAAACAATCTGATATCGAGAAGGCACAGGAGGATGCCAAGCAACGGGTTGCTGCAGAAGAAGCACGTCTGAGAGAGCTCCGCGTCGGGCTCAAATCTCATGAAGATGACCTTGCCGCGCGCGAGAAGGCGCTCACCGACAAGCTCCGTGCCAAGGACAAGGAAGTTGAGAACCTTGTCGCGCGGCGGACCCAGGAGCTAGAGCAGAGGCACGAGGAAGCGCTGAAAGCTCTAGCTGTAGATCATGCCGGCAAGCTGAAGGAGGCCATCGATGCCGCCAGGGCTGCAGAGGCCGCCAAGGACGAGTTTGCCGAGAAGGTGAAGAAGCTGGACACAGAGCTTGAGGAGCACGGCAAGAAGGTCTCAACGCTCGAGACCGAAAGAGACAAAACTCTTCGCAGTCTGGCGGAGGCACAGGTCGCCGTCTCTGACAAGTCCAAGGAGCTCTCCACAGCCAACGAGTCCATCACTGATCTGAAGCTGAAGCTGACCAAGCTGACGGAGTCCCTTGAAACCGCGGAAACTCACGAGAAGGCCCTGACCAAAGATCTCCAGAACGAACGAGAACTGTTCAAGAGTGTCGCCCTCGAGCACAATGACTATGTGCGAGGCATGGAGATCTGGACCGAGAAGCTTGTCGTCGTCGCGAGGAAGCTTGCCGCGCAACTGTCTACCATGGGCTTGGAAGATTACAGGGAGCCTCTTGATGACAGGATGTCCCAGAGCGCCAAGCTGACCATGTTCTTTGACCACGTGCTTGAAGCTCTGGAGCAACTCCACTCTAATCGAGCAGCTCATCTGGCCAGCGAGTTGCGCAAGCTCTGCCAGGACGTCCTTCGCAAGGTGCTCGTCAAGGTGGTGTACAGGAATCCCAGCATCAACCTCGCCAACGTCTTCGACCACCTGCCGAAGGATGCGGACCTCAAGGCAGCAGAAGAGCTTGTCGCACCCATCATCGACAGGGTAAGCCGGGTCAAGAGGGTCGAAGGCGATCGCCGGGATTAGCTGCTTGCCTGCTTTACTTCTTTGCCACAGCCATTTCATGCCAAAGACAACATTGCCTTATGTTAGAATCGCGGCAGCTTTTATTGTAATATAACTTGCTATGTTCTGGACAAATGCTATGTTATTCCCCTTTGCTTAATTTCTTTATGTATGTATTCGCCCTACGCTTGACTGGAAACTTGCCGGTGCGCACACCCTTGCCGCGAGCGCTAGGTGCGGGACTTTAGCAGCCTGCTGGCGGGGCCGCTACTGGCAAGAAGCCTTGGTGCTCTTAGTGCAGCCACCTAAACTGTTGAGCGGACTCGAAACAGGATAAGGGCGCAACCAATTCACAGCAAGGTTCCTTCGTGTGCAGGTTTTCCATACATAAGTTGAAATCGTTCAAGGAGAATAACAAACCAGAAATCTGAATCTGATTAAAATTCGTGTAACTTAGCTTTTTGTTGTTGCATTCCTTCCGGCAAAGTGATTTCCTTGAACGTCGCCTGTTGGTATCCATACCATCTTCCCCCCCCCCCCCCCCCCGGCAAAGCTGCACGCGAGGTAACCTTCTGTCCCTTTGAGAAAAAGAAAGAAGAGAAAAATAGAGGTATGGAACCTTGGCGGTCTGTTAGCACTTGCTGGGAATAAGTGTAACACAATATCTCAGATAAACATGCACGTAAGTAAACATGTAAATCAACAAGGATTGCGAAACACTTAGGCTTTATTCAACTATGCACAGGGTCTGCGCCTAGCTTTGTACAAAGGATCACATGCTACAGCGGCAAGACTTGTACAAAAGGGGTTGCCGGGAGGCCCGGCAACCGCGCCTCATGAGTAGAACTTACGAAGATGCTCGATATTCCAGGAGTTACTCACCGGAATACCGTCTTCGGTCTCCAGGCGGGCTGCGCCAGGCCTGGTGACTCGTACTACCCGATAAGGGCCTTCCCACTTCGGCGTCAACTTGTTGGAATTCTTGGCCGACAGAACGCGCCGAAGAACAAGGTCGCCTTCCTCAAGACTCTGGGCGTGAACCTTGCGGCTATGGTAGCGGCGCAAGGCTTGCTGGTAGCGTGCAGCTCGCACAGCAGCCTGGAGATGATCTTCCTCAAGGAGCAACGCGTCATCTTGCCACAGCTGCTCTTGCTCGGGCTCATCATAAGCGAGCACTCGAGGCGACCCGTATATGAGTTCCGTGGGGAGAACTGCTTCCGCCCCATATACTAGGGAGAAGGGTGTCTGGCCGGTGGCTCGATTCGGTGTCGTCCTGATTGACCAAAGAACCACTGGCAACTCATCAATCCAGCGCCTTCCGCACTTGCGCAACTTGTCGAAAGTTCTTGTCCTGAGACCACGCAGCACCTCAGCATTTGCCCTCTCCACTTGGCCGTTACTCCTTGGGTGAGCAACAGAAGCAAAACAAATCTTGCCGCCAAGGTCTTGGATGTACTGCATGAAGGTGTTGCTGGTGAACTGTGTGCCGTTGTCAGTGATGATCCTGTTGGGTACACCAAAGCGGCAAACTATTCCTTTGAAGAACTTGACGGCTGACTGTGCTGTCACCTTCCTCACTGCTTCCACCTCCGGCCACTTTGTGAACTTGTCGATTGCAACGTACAAGTACTCAAAGCCCCCGGTAGCACGGGGGAAAGGGCCCAAGATGTCGAGCCCCCAGACCGAAAATGGCCAGGATAAAGGGATTGTCTGAAGAGCTTGAATGAAACTGGCATGCTTCACACCTGGTCACTAGCGCAGTTGCATCCTGGAGGGCAGTGGGCCAAAAGAAACCTTGCTGGAACACCTTACCGGCAAGAGCTCTTGATCCTATGTGGGAGCCACATATGCCTCCATGTATCTCTGCCAGCAGCTCTAGTCCATCCTCCCGAGAAATGCATTTCAATTTCACACCGTTCGGCCTCTTTCTGTACAGGACATTGTCCACAAACTGGTACATTTTAGACTGACGGGCTACTTTCTCTGCTTCTTCCTGCTCCTCGCGGAGTTCTCCTGTCTGAAGGAAATGGACGATGTGTTGCGCCCATGCTGGAGCCTGAGGCTCGACGGCAAGGACTAAAGGCAACTCTTCTGCCGCGGGAGCAGTTGTCTCGACGGCAAGGGCCTAAGACCCTGCCGGACCTTGCTGGTCCCCAGCAAGCTTGGCGGGAGCATTTGTCTCGACGGCAAGAGCCTGAGGCGCTGCTGGAGCCTGTCGCTCACCGGCAAGCTTGGCGTTGTTCCCGGCAACTTCCTTGCCAGCGGCTTCTGGGAGCTCTGCCGGGAAGTACTTGCCGGAACTCAACTTTCTTCTTTTCTCTTGTCCTATTGATGGTGTCACGGATGGCTGAGTGAGTCGGAGCACAAAGGTACCTGGTTCCACAGGCAGCTTAAGGGCAGCGCGCTTCGACAGGTCGTCAGCAATGCTATTCTCTGCACGAGGGACGTGCTCCATTTGCAGACCGTCAAAACGCTCTTCCAACTTCCTCACTTCATCTACATAAGCTTCCATCAATGGGCTCTGATAATCTTTGTTGACTTGTCTGACGACAAGCTGAGAATCACCTCTGACAATGAGCTTCTTGATTCCGAGGTCTGCCGCGATCCTAAGATCGGCAAGCAGCCCTTCATACTCGGCAGTGTTGTTCGTTGATCTCTCCCGGGGAAAGTGCATTTGAATTACATACTTGAGGTGCTCTCCGGTGGGTGCGACAAGCAGCACGCCAGCACCGGCGCCTTGCAGCGAGAAAGCCCCATCAAAGTACATAACCCACTCTTGATTTGCTTCCTTGCCGGGGAGAGTTGACTCTGGAACTTCTTCATCTGGCATTGGGGTCCATTCTGCAATGAACTCCGCCAAGGCTCTGCTCTGAATAGTCGAAGTACTCTCAAACTTGAGACCAAAGCTTGATAATTCCAAAGCCCATTCCACAATTCTGCCGGTGGCTTCTGGATTCCGCAAAATCCGTTGCAAAGGAAAGCGAGTGACAATGGTGATCTCGTGTGCTTGGAAGTAATGGCGCAGCTTCCTCGAGGCCATAAGAAGGCCGAAGAGCAGCTTCTGCACGCCAGAATATCTCGACCTAGCCCCCTGCAGAAGGGAACTGACAAAATAGACTGGACGCTGCACCATCTTCTTCTTCTGTATCGCTTGACTTGACTGCGCAGACTCAACCTTGTCGGCGCCAGACTCTGCCGAGGAAGACCTTGGCTCGTCACTTGGCGGTCCCGCTGTTGGTGCTGCTTCTTCATCAATTTCTCTCTCCGCCACTAACGCAGCACTCACCACTTGATTTGTTGCCGCTAGATATAGCAGCAGCGGCTCTTGTGGTTTTGGCGCGACTAGTACTGGCGAAGAGGATAGGTACCTCTTCAAATCCTACAGCGCTGCCTCCGCTTCCGGAGTCCATTTCATTGGACCTGCCTTCTTCAAAATTTTGAAAAAGGGCAGGGCGCGCTCAGCAGATTTTGAGATGAACCTACTCATAGCAGCAACGCAGCCGGCAAGACGGCGCACATCTTTGACACGTCTTGGCGCTTCAATTTGCTCAATTGCTTTGATCTTGTCAGGATTTGCTTCGATTCCTCGTTGTGATACAAAGAACCCGAGAAGCTTGCCGGATGGTACACCAAACACACACTTCTCAGGGTTGAGCTTCAAGTTGATTTTGCGCAGATTTGCAAATGTTTCTTCTGAGTCTGATATGAGCGTTGCCTTGTCCTTGGTTTTGACCACTATATCATCCATATAGGCTTCCATATTTCTATGCAGCTGAGGCTCAAAACCAATCAGGACTGCCCTTGCAAATGTAGAACCAGCACTTTTCAACCCGAAAGGCATACGCAAAAAGCAATACGTACCACATGGGGTGATAAATGAGGTCTTTTCTTCGTCTTCCTTGGACATGAAAATCTGGTGATAGCCTGAATAGGCGTGAAGGAATGACAGTAAGTTGCAGCCGGCAGTGGAGTCCACAATCTGATCGATGCGCGGTAAGGGAAAAGGATCTTTTGGACAGGCTTTATTGATATCTGTATAATCAATACACAACCTCCATTTGCCATTTGCCTTGCGCACTACGACTGGATTGGCCAACCATGTTGGGTGGAGCACTCCTCTAACCAGGCCTGCTGCTTCTAATTTCTTGATTTCTTCGGCAATAAACTGTTGCCGCTCCAAAGCTTGCTTCCTGACCTTCTGCTTGACGGGCCGCGCGTGCGGACAGACGGCAAGGTGGTGCTCAATCACCTTCCTAGGAACACCGGGGATATCAGATGGTTGCCATGCAAACACATCGACATTCGCCCGTAGGAAGGCGACGAGCGCGCTTTCCTATTTGCTGTCAAGGGTGGAACTTATAGTGAAAGTTCCCCCCGTGCCATCTTCCTTGGCGGGCACCTTCTTGGTCTCTGGCGGAGCAGCCTTGGATTTCTTGCTCTTGCCGGTGGAGCTCTCAGGCACATCCTCAATGGGAGCACAGCACTCCGAAGAGGTGCGCTTGCCGGAGTGTGTGCGAGAGGCCTTACCGGTCTTCTTCCCCCCGGGAGCTTCATTGGCAGGAGCAAGTGCCCTGTCGGCAGATGGTGCAACTGCTTCCCGGTAGAGCTTGTCGGTGCAGACGATTGCATCCTTCTTGTCGGCGTTGATAGTGATGACACTTATCGGCCCGGGCATCTTCAATGTGTTGTAGGCATAGTGTGATGCCGCCATAAACTTGGCCAGCGCTGGGCAGCCAAGGATCCCATTATATGGCAATGGAATCTTGGCGACGTCAAACACAATCTTCTCCGTCCTGAAGTTCAAGTCACTGCCAAATGTTATCGGCAGCGTGATCTTTCCCTTTGGCTGGATCCTTCCTGGATTGACCCCTTGGAACGTGCCCGTTTCTTCGAGATCTCCATCAGGAATTTGGAGCCTCTTAATCACTTCAGGTGATATCAGATTCAACCCGGCCCCGCCGTCAACTAGCATTTTTGTCACCTTGAGGTTGCGAATCGTTGGCGAAACCAACAACGGCTAGCACCCGACCGCAGTAGTGCGATCGGGGTGGTCCTCAATATCAAAAATGATAGGCGTGCTGGACCACTTCAAAGGCTTTCGGGCGCCGATAGATGGCTCAGTCGCATTAACCTCACGCGCCCACTGTTTAAGTTGGCGGTGGGAAGAATGCAATGAGGCACCTCCGTCAACGCACATGGCGTCCGTAGCTTTCTGGAACTCTTGTTCACTGGATTCATAGTCCTCTTCCATGTCATCATCAGCCCCTCCTTGCTTGTCGCGGCCTCGGGCGGGCCGATCTTTTTATTGCTTGGCCTTGCCACGGCGACCTCCTCGGCCACCGCGCTTCTTGCCGGACCCCTCCGCGCCATCTTGAGCCTTCTCCTTATCTCGCCTCTCGTACTCGGCCTTCTGCTTCTCGACAAGCTGCTCAACTTGCCGGCAGTCCTGGAGATCATGGCCCTTGGTGCGGTGGATCTTGCAATACTGTTTGCCGGAGCCGTCTGGCTTGTCGGCAGCCGCCAAGGCCTGGCAGGAGGCGCACCCGGCAACATCCTTGCCAGGGTCGTCAACCTTGGCCTTCTTGGCGGTGCCGGGGTTGCCGGACCCCTCGACAGCAAGCACGGTCTTGCCCTTGCGCTTCCTGTTGCGCCACCGACCCTTCTTTGTCGGGGTAGCAGCGTCTTCATCGTCGGAATCGGCCCCTACGCCAGCGTCCTCGCCGGGGAGCCTCCTTCCTTCTTCAGCGCGTGCACACCTATCTGCCAGAGCATAAAGCTCGGCAACATCCTTGACCTTGTTCATTGCCAGCTCTTCCCGCATCCTACGGTTGCGCACGTTCTGATGGAACGTGCTGATGACAGCGGCAGGATGAACGTCTAGAATGTTGTGATGTATGCGGCTGAATCTCTGGATATACTTGCGCAGGGTTTCGCCTTCCTTCTGGGGAATGATATGTAGATCACTCTCCTGGCCAGGAGCTTGGTGGCCACCGGTGAAGGCGCCAACAAACTCGTGGCACAGATCTGCCCAGGAAGAAATGGATCCTTCCGGCAAATGCATCAACCACGACCTAACGTTAGGCTTAAGCACCAACGGGAAGTAGTTGGCGAGTATCTTGTCGTCACGACCCCTGGCAGCCTGCACCGCAATGGTGTAGATGCTCAGGAACTCTGACGGGTAAGTCTTGCCGTCGTACTTCTCCGGGACCTCCGGCTTGAACGTGCGGGAAATGGGCCACTGGACTCGCCGCAGCTCACGGGTAAACGCTGGACAACCCACCTCGTAAGGTAGGTCGACAGGATACCCCGGCACTGACTTGTCTACAGTGGGCCCCGCGCGCTTATCAGATTGGTGGCGCGCTTCCCGACGCCGCTCGATGGTGGTTCGAGCGTCTTCCTTGCCTCGCTCCCGAAGAACTTGACGTTGGTCGCGGCGAGTTCGCGGGTCAGACGACGCCGTGGAATCATCATCACGGGTGTTGACCCGCCGAGTCTGCGTCTGCTGCTGCCGCTGTGGAGGAGAGTACACCGTAGTTGTACCGCCCACAGTCTTCTCTCTGCCGACGCGGGCCGGCTCGATGGACCGTCGCCGCGAAGGCTCCGCCCGCTCCGGCTTGTCCTCATTTGCGAGGCCGACGAGGCTCTGGATGGCGGTCCTCCACTCGTCGAGCTTGTCCGCAGCAGGAGGGAAGTTCAGGAGCAGCTGTGCACGTGCCAGTGCTTCTGCCGGCGTAGGCGGCGGCGACAGGTGCGAGGAACGTGAGGTGCTCTGACTCCTAATCGTGTTAGAAGGAGCAACAACACGATCCTGCGACCGTACTCCGCTTCCACTAGCACGTGGACGTGCATGCTGGTCTCGCACATCCCGAGAATGATGCTCAGAAGATTTTCCATGAGGACGTCCGGGACCACCAACGTCGCGGCGATGTTCATCGCGCGCGCCCTGGGAAGGTCGCGGCATGTGCGCCGGCATGGGTGTCTTGGAAGCCGCCCTTCCATCTCTGGAGTTCGCTGCACCGCCCGCCGGCAGCACAGCTCCATCCCTAGATCCAGCGGCGCGAACGACGCCGCTCGCCTGGCTACGATCACCAGAGCGTCGTGGAAGCTCTGGATCTCTACTTCCTCCTCCACCCGCGTCGACACCGTCGCCCGTGCGTGTAGGCACAGGGGCGCGGCGGACGTGGATGGACCAACCGCTGTGAACCCCTTCCTCTTGGGGGCCATGGCAACGAAGATGATGAAGAACTGGCGCACTAGTCACCAGATCAGGTCCGCACAACCTCTCCCCCTACCTGGCGCGCCAAAGATGTCGGAAACGACACCTATCGGGTCACAAGGATCCCTTTACGATTCGGTGGGAAGAAGGCTTGCACAGAGAGCAGAACTGATGATCAACAGGCAGGGATTTTACCCAAGTTCGGGCCGCAAAGATGCGTAAAACCCTACTCTTGCTTGGTTGTATTAGGTGTGTTCTAGCTCAGTTCTAGGAGTGCTACAGTAGCAGCTACACATGCAGAATGAGCTCTAAAAGATCTCCCCCTCCTGTAGCTATGCCTTGGGCCTCCTTTTATACTCTCGAAGGGGTCACCAACAGTGGCAAAGTACAAAGGTGGCGTACAGGGAATACATGAGGTGTAAAGTATCTACAGTGCTTATCATACCTAACACTGACGGCTTAGGACAAGGGCATTTAATGCTCCGTTGAGGTGTCCCTACCTTTCTTGGGGATGGAAAAAGGAGCCATCCCATCGCACCGCTTAAGGCCTCACACCGTCAGCGTCTGACACGCCCCAGGAGGACAACGGCTAGAAGACAAGCTGGTAGTTGCCCTGGGGCAGCACGCTTGAACAGTGACGACGTCTTGCCGGGTGCAGGGCTTGCCGGGGCCCTGAGCCTTCCCGGCAAGATCTTGCCGGGGCCCCAGCCTTTGGCTTTCTGTCCCCTTGATGCTGCCGTATCCGATTCCAGGGGGTTGCCCGCGCACAAGTCTGGGTAATAGATACCCTGGTTCTTTGTACACTGACAGTCATACGCCTTCTGGAAGTCCAACTTGAGGAAGACCCCCTTAAGCCCCTTCGACGCCACCTCGTGGACAATCTCATGAAGGGCAAGAATCCCGTCATGGATCCGCCTGCCCTTCAAGAACGCGGACTGAAGGGGGTGGGCAATCCTTTCCGCCACGGGGGATAAACGGGTCGCGCAAACCTTCGCAAAGATTCGCTCCAACACGTTGATCACCGTGATGGGGCGGAATTGCCGAATATCCGTAGCCCCAACTACTTTGGGGATCAGAGATATGACACCATAGTTAATCCTAGCCATGTCCAGGGTTCCGATATAAAACTCATGGAACATGGGCATAATGACCGGACGCAAGATCTCCCAGAATTTCTGGAAGAAAACTACCGGGAGACCATCTGGCCCCGGGGCCGAGCAAGCATTCATAGAAGCAATCGCCCGACCCACCTCCTCAGGGGAGAACAGGAGAGTAAGCTCCGCATTCTCTGCATCGGAGACCTGATCAGCAAGCGGCCAGAAGTCAGCACAGAGGGAGACGCCTCCACGCGGCTCAGCCGAGAACAATTCCTTATAAAAGGAGTAAATATGGGTGGAGATGTCATCTGGGCTCTCCAGGAGAACATCCCCATCCCAGAGGACAGGGATGGCACATTTCCGCCTGCGGCCATTACCAATCGCCTGAAAGTAGGCAGTGTTAGCATCCCCCTTAAGGAGCCAGTTCTGGCCCCCTCGACGCTGCCAAAACAGCTCCTCGCTCTTGTAGATGTCCATGAGCGAGGCCTCGAGGGAGTATCTCCTAAGCCCGGCCCATCCGCAAGGCCATCCAGCACCTTAATCTGATCCAGCAGGGCCCCTTTACGGGCCCGGAGATCAGCGCCAAGGTTTGCCCCTAGCCCTTCATGGCCTGACGGGCCAATTTAGCACACTGGTGCCAGACATCCACAGCACAAAACACACGAGGCGGGGACGCGACCGCCTCTAGCCAGCGGTCGCGAACCAACTCAAAGAATCCCGGTTGCTCCAGCCAGAACGTCTCAAAGCGGAAGCGACGGGTCCTAGGGGGGCCTCATCCCCCGACGAGAAAAGCAGGGGGTATGGTCGGAGCCAATCCGAGTGACCGCCTTGAGGGAGCACAATGGGAACATCACTTCCCACTGAGCTGACACAAAGACCCGGTCCAAAACACTCCGGATGGGGTCCGCCTGCTTATTCGTCCACGTGAACCTAGCCCCTACGCGGGCTATCTCACGGAGCGCAAGGTCCGCAATGCAGTCGTTGAATAGACGCATGCGGACCCGATCAACATTAGGAGAGCTTTTATCAGAAGCCCACCTAATGAGGTTGAAGTCCCCGGCCACCACCACCGGAGTGGTGCACCTCTCCACCTTATTTTTCAGCTCGGCGAGGAAGTCGGCAGAGCGCCCATGATCCGCAGGACCATAGACGAAAATCACCTCCCAACTGAGGTGGACTCGTCGGTCGGTGACGAACATGCTCAGGAAGAATTCCCCTCGGTCCATATCCTCAACCGAGAAAGCATCCTCCCTGACTCCGAGCAAGATGCCCCCAGATTGACCCGTAGCAGGCAACCACTGCCAGGCAAACTGGTGGTGGGAGAGCCCTTGGAGCTCGTGCATACTAAAATCCTGGCGAATCGTCTCCTGAAGTCCCACAATGTCGATCTCTTCTTGTCGCAAATACTCGATGAGTTGCCGCCGCCGGCCAGTGAGGCCGAAGCCCCTAATGTTCCAACATAGGAGCTTTATTTAATAACCTCAGTGGAATCCCTAGGCCCCGCAAGCGGGGCCGAGCTAGCCCGCCCGTCAATCGCGGGACGGGGGGATGCCTTCACCGGACGGCCACGTCGCCCCCGCGTATGGGGGGCAGCGGATGCCTCCGGTCCGAGGGAAGCGGACCTGGAACTAGACCCACACACCTCTATTCGGTGTTCAGTGGGATTGAGACACAAAATTAATTCTCATGTGTATAGCTAAAGGTAGAAGTAAACAAATATCTTAAGAAGAAAGAATGTAGTAGTGAAAAATGAAATCAAGTAGACTTTATTTGCCAACATAGTACATTTAGATTTTAATTTCCAACGTAGTCGGATGTTACTCCACGTTAAGAATACTTAAAATTCATCTATATGAGTTTCCTAGACCGAGATGTAATCAAGTACACTTTAATTACTCTCTAAAAATATATTGACATACTTTCCTGACTTCAGTATAACATATTCATGGTTATCTACCGCTGATTACTTAAATAATTTTGAAACATATGTGCCCTACATAGTAATGAAAAATTATTACTTTCCCATCTCATCGGGTTCGTTTATATGTATCAGAAAGACCTTACTCTATCTATATATATATATATATTAGTATCTATCTACAAATCACATATCTGATATATTTAAATAAGGCCTTACATACAAAAGACAAGTACCAACCACTCCTACAACAGTAGAAGCGAGATATTAAAATATACTATGCAGGGGAAATCATATTAGCCATAAATAATAGCATCATAGGCACGACAATACAATCAGATCTATAAATATATATACAGACAGATCTATGTATAGCAAGCCGTCTCCTAAGCAAAATGATGAAATGCTACTTTCCTTTTGTATCCACTCACTCCATGGTGGATCTACCTTTTTTCCAAGAATACAAGGGATGAGAGATGTCACGGAGTATTCGTTCTCAACTTTGAAAGCTATATATATCCAAGGATAACTAGAGTAGAAGGGTATAAACATTACTAGATGAACGGCTTCAGGAAATACCAGTGGCTTCGGTAGTCGTCTTCCGTAGAACTTCGGTAGGTGAAAAAGTACACAAATCTGTTTTGTTCCAGCTGATATATCGAACTCATTCAACAAAGTAGCTATGACCATAAGATTTTAAAGCCGTGAGTAGCATGCAAAATTTATGTGATGGCCCATGATTAATGCAAGCAATATCTTGTATCCAAATATATAAGGCTCATATATCATGGATTTTGGCATGGCATATAAATAGGTCATATTTAATACGCATTAAGCATATTTGTGGAGTGAATATTGGCATATTGATAACAATATATTATGCTATTAAAACAATATAAATTGCTGGTTCACACTATCAATAGAGAAGAACGACTAAGATCGATAATATGTTGTAGATCTAAATGACATACATGGACATAAAGAGTTCTTTAGTCAATAATACATATAGAGTATGTCTTTTTGGAAGAAAAACTTCCAAAGTACACAATAGAAGAGAACACCAACAATACCTTGTATCCAAATATAAGGCTCACATGCCATGGATTTTAACAGTTGCGGCATGTCCTACATATGGGGCATAATTAATACTCATTAAACCTATTTGTGGAGTGAATATTTCCACATTTATACAATATATTATATTATTAAAACAATAGAAAAAGGGTGGTTCTGATTATCTATATACATAATATACATGGACATAAATGGATGGTGCCGATCCGTTATATGTTGTAGACCAAAATTATATACATGGACATAAAGAGTTCTTCAGCCAATACTACATACAAAGTACGCATTTTTGGAAGAAAAACTCCAATTTATTCATCCACTGTTAAGGGAGCACAAATAATACCAAGAGTAATAGAAATTACATCTAGGTGAGCGACAACAACTTGCACCGGAGTGAGCTGAAGACGCGCCACCATCATCCCCCCTCTCACACTAATGTCATACAAACCTTATTGTAGTAGTCAAATGGGAAGTCCTCATGGCAAGGCCCCATAGGACCACTGCACCAGAGTAGCAACCTCGTCAATGCAGAGAAGTGTAGATCATGATTAACTATTTAATATCTAACACATTTCCCTCCCGGTCGCACCACCAGTGTCAATGTTCAGGTCACTCGAGAAACCCGACCCCATGACGGTGGCCCCGGAGGCAAAGGAAGGTGCGCCCGTCATGGACTTACCAGCCGAGTTGCGCAGGCCCGCGCTGACCTCACCCAACAATGTGGCTTTGGCCAGGCGGCGGGCCTGGCCAGGCTCCAATGCGCGGGCAAGAAGCGACGGGCGCCGCCCATTGAGAGTGGCTTGGGCGGACCAGACGGTCCACCTATCATGTACCTCCCAGCAGGGTCGCCTGGGTTCGAGCTGTCCGGGAAGATCGGACAACTCGGATCATCCCCGAGAGGCGCCCGTAGCATGCCACAAAGCAATGGATGGCTCCTAGGCTCTATTCGCACATAGATCGCTCGCGTGATCTGACCCCAATGACGATGGCCCATGGCGCATTGGGCGGTCCACCTATCATGGACTTTCCAGCCATGTAGGTTGGGTCAGATGCAGCCCGATTCAGCCCCTTGGCTTTGGCCCGACGCGGGGCATACATGCTACCAAGTGGGTCCAGATACACCATCACGGAGGGGTGCGTGCACGTCGAGAGCCACCCAAGGATGATGGCCTAGGCTAGCACGCGGTCCATCCGCCATGGTTCCCCCAGCCAGCTTGCCCAGGTGCAAGCTTTCCGGGCAGATCGGACATCCTGCATTGGCCCTGAGATGCTCCCGCCGCAAGCCAAATAATAATAGACGACCAGGAGCCTCTCTTGGACGCGAGGATCCCAATGAGGCGGGTACTCCAGCATCGTCTATAGGAGTAATTACTATGATCATTCATGGTATAATCTTGCATAGGCATTACATGTGTGATATGTAGATCATTATCCAACTGCATCTTCAACTAATACTACACCCCAAGCCTACTATCTAGCATTAAGTTTATTATAAAAATAACATTGAAATAAGTATCATGGAAACATGTAGATAGAAAAACTATCATCCAAGTGAGAAAGAAGCTATCATTTTATTCTTAGTGGCAACCATACAATACGTGTCCAATCCCTTATTGTTAGTGGGATCAAATTCACAGCAAGATTGAATTCACTTCCATGCACATATCTCTATGAAGAACTACCTACCAATCATGGCCAGAGACAACAAATAGATTGGAAAGCATACACTGGTGCAGGAAAGAAACTTCATAAGATTCAATATAATTCAATGCACAATCTAGTAATAAAGTGACAATTCAGCATTTCCTAACAAACATAACCACCGATTACATCTTATTGATCCCAATCATGTTAGGCACCTCTTGAGAACTTTGTATTGAATCACTTGAGAGAGAGAGGATGCCATCTAGCTATGGCTATGGACCCTAACGTCCTAAGGAAACTACTCACATATGTTCTTGATGGCAGCAAGGTTAATGAGATGGCTCTAGTAATGGATCCACCCTTCGGTAGGATGCCCGAACAGGCCTCCAGATTAGATCTGCCTGGAATAGAAACTTGCGGCGGCAAAAAAATCGCAAAAAATTGTATGAAGATTCTCGAAAAATATGGGATTTATGGGCAAAGGATTCAATGTGAAGTGGTGCCAGAGGAGCCCATGCATCCATTCCTGGCAGGTTGGCCCCTGGTGGCGTTGCTTTGTCGCGTGGGGCGAGGGGTGGTCCCCTGGCCTCTCCCGTCACTTTTTGGAATTTTCTATACTAGGAATAATCACCGTAAGTCCCTATGGTATTTTGAGTTCCGTAGATATTGATTTCTGAGAAGTCAAAAACATGCACAAATTGGCAACTAGCTCTATGCACTGAATTAATAGGTTAGTGGAGAAAAAATGCTATAAAAGTATTCAAAAGGGATATTATAATAGCATGAAATTAAAAATTAAAATATTATAAATAGGTTTGAGATGTATTAGTACCATAAATATCTTAGAGTCCAATCGCACCAGTAACATACACAATTTGTCGTGGCTAATGTACACTTTTCTTTCAGGTCGAATCCATAGTTTTCATGTCGGTAGACCACCAAAACAATGTTATTCTTCGTCCTCTTTCCTCGTGTTCTTGGATCCTTCGTCATCGCCATTGTTAGCTAGACCCTCATACGTCCAAAACGTTTCAACTTTTCCAAACACTTTTGCTCTTGTTTTGGACTCTAATTTGCACAATTTCAATGGAACAAACCCGGACTGACGTTGTTTTCGCCAGAACTACTATGGTGTTATTTTTGTGCAGAAATAAAAGTTCTCAGAATTGGATAGAGATTTTTTTATTGAATAAATTAAAAAATACTTGAACAAAGATCAATTGGAGAGAGACCACCTGCTGCGCACAAGGCAACAGGGCACGCCCACCCCCTGGTCGTGCCCTGATGTCTTGTGGGGCCCATAGGCGGCCCTCTGACGTCATTCAAAGCCTATAAATTCCATTTTCCCGAGAACAAAACGGAGCAAAAATTTCATTGCATTTTACGATACTAAGCCGCCGCAGTCGGTGCCAAAACCGGCACATCTTGGGTAATGGGCCGAGCTATGAGATCGGACGGATGGTACCAGGACAAAAAGAACATGAGGGTTTTACCCAGGTTCGGTCCCTCTTGATGAAGGTAAAACCCTACGTCCTGCTCTTGTTGTTTTGATATTGTAGAGATTACAGAGTTGATCTACCTCGAGATCGTGGATTTGTGGACTAAACCCTAGGAGTTATGATGTTGCATATATCTGTCATAATGATCTATCAACCAGCCTGGCCTTGGCTTATATAATTCATCGGAGGCCTAGGATAACAAGAGTCCTAGTCGGCTACGTCGGTGCACTAGTGCAGGCGCCTGCTATACAAACGGTTTTTAACCACTTTCTGTGACGTAGTCTCAAACCGTCGCCTTGCATGTGTGGACGATAGGGGGGCTATCCCACACGACATAGAAAACCCGTTGGCGATGCCGGCGCCCGGTCACACACGATGGGAAAAAATATATCGTGTGCGATTGGAAGGGCCATCACAAACAGATATATTGGGGAAGTCATGTGAGATGTGCTTGGCATAGGGTTGTCCATCACACACACGTTTTATGTGAAAACGTTTGTGAATGGGTGTTCTAACGCACACAGTTGTCGGCCAGAAGTCGTGTGTGATTTTTCACTGATCCAACACGCCAATTTTCCAGAAACTGTGTGGGTTTGTTGAGGTCATCGCTCACAGTGTTCTATGACAAACCGTCTGCAATAGGAAACCCCAATAATCAGGCTAATTTCTCTATTATTTATAATCCGGTTAGTAATCAAATTGACTCTTCATATCAAGCACAAAAAATATTTCATTTCGTATTACGGCAACCAGGATTTCATAATTGAAATACATCAGAGTACAACATCATATAGGCATATACTATCTAGCTACCCAATTACACGACAGGACCGAGTTTCACATGCAACATCTAAAACCTTTGGAAAATAGCATCATATACGGTAAATAGAGAGATGAATCTCATCTAGAAAACTGTTGAAGCGGAAGGCAAATAGTGATCCTTCACTGATGTTGAAGGTCCATGCAACTATATGCCAGTGCCTGTGGATGGTTGCCCACCCATCCTTCATCCTCTTGAGGAGGACTTCAAGATTATACCGTGGGTCTTGTATGAATACCTTCCTCGCCTCTTGACCATACAGGTGGTTTGAGACGTACTCATCGATGAACTTCTTTGGAAAGGACTGGAAACAAAGATATGCATAAATTTTGTTTCGAAAAATTGAAATGTCGCAAAGGGAAAAAAGACAAGGTAAAAGAGATAGTACCATCCTATAGTTGATTGATGTCTTCTTCATTGTGCAGACAAACAACTTGTTGTTTTTCGTCGCTAGTTTCTTTATCTTAACAATCTTTCTGAGTTTCTTGATTTGACTGATATTCATGAACACATCATTTTCCCGCATGCAAAATGGGTCGAACAGTGGTTCTAAACCTCTTACAGCAGGACCTACATGTGCAAGACCAAATTATTAGAAACCTAAATATTAGAATGGTTCCTGCAATTGCACAATAATGTGCTATTAGCCAAAGGATCATGAAAGTGCAAACCTCGATGGTAAACTTCAGTGTCTCCCATTGTTCCCTCTGTAACGTGTTTAAGATAGATATTGATCAGATTATAAGTGAGATTTGGTGTGCTATCAGTAAAATATGTTAATGAAAAACAAATGCATTGCAGATCCATCATATGAATTCAAGCCACATGGAAAAGCCAAGCGTGCTAAGAACTATGAAATATAGCAATTGTATGTTTCACATGCATAACAAAACAAAATTGTACCAACAATAATCGAACATCACATTGTAGATGAGCACCAACAAAAATGAACCAAACAGTTAACTGAGCATCACATTGCGCAATAGAACATACTAGATGGTTAAATTGCATAGTAGCATTACATTGCATATTTCACTAGAATTTCTTAAGGAAAGGCGAGAGCAACACATGCAACATGTAAAGCAAACATGCTTAACAGGCGTAGCTAGCTGAACCCCGGATCATTAGTAATTAAGCTAAAAAACAAGATATTCCTCGTCGTCGGAGATATGGAAAACGATGGGCTTGGACGAGGGCGAGGACTCCACATCATGGGTGCCCTCCTCGTAGTGGTGAGTGGCCTCAGCCTATTCGGGCAGCAACCTGCTGGCTCAGGAGTTGAGGAAAGCACGGGCACACTGAGAAAACAACTCGTAGTCATCATCGAAGGCACCAGCGGAGCCCTCGAGAAAACACAATGAGCTGTTGTTCAAAGCAGCCAACCGCACGGCGGCGGCCGCACATGAGGCGTCGACGGTGGCCTCAATGGCGAGGTGTTGCTCCAAGATATGGGGGTCGGTGATGTGGCTTGAGACTGCATCGGTATTTCCCCAAAGAGGAAGGGATGATGCAGCACAGCGACGGTAAGTATTTCCCTTAGTTATGAAACCAAGGTATAGAACCAGTAGGAGGATCACGCAATACTATGTAAACAGCACCTGCACACACAAAGAACAAATACTTGCAACCCGACGCGAAAGAGAGGTTGTCAACCTCTCTACGGTAAAAAGATAGATTAGGTAGTGATAGATTAAATAGATAGATCTCGCAAGAACACAAAATAAAAGAGGAAAATAAAAAAATGGAGCAAGGTATTTTTGGGTTTTTGGAATAATAGATCTGAAAACAAAAGCGGCAAAAACATAGATCAGAAAGCAATATGTTGGAAAAGTAGGCTCGGGGGCCGTAGGTTTCACTAGTGGCTTCTCTCATGAGTATAGCACACCGTGGGTTAACGAATTACTATTGGGCAATTGATAGAAGATCAAATAATCATGATGATATCCAAGGCGATGATCATTATATAGGCATCACGTCCAAGATTAGTAGATCGAAACGATTCTGCATCTACTACTATTACTCCACACATCGACCAC
Organism: Elymus sibiricus; assembly: GCA_039707655.1. Classification (NCBI taxonomy): domain Eukaryota; kingdom Viridiplantae; phylum Streptophyta; class Magnoliopsida; order Poales; family Poaceae; genus Elymus; species Elymus sibiricus. Next base: position 96,986,860 of record CM077667.1, on the reverse strand, counting down.
TATCCATCATGCATCTAGTGTATTAAGTTCATGGAAAAACGGAGTAATGCAATAAGAACGGTAACATGATGTAGACAAGATCTATTCATGTAGGAATATACCCCATCTTGTTATCCTTAATAGCAACGATACATGCGTGCCTCGCTGCCCCTTCTGTCACAGGGAGAGGACACCGCAAGATCGAACCTATCACAAAGCACCTCTTCCCATGCAAAGAAAAATCGATCTAGTTAGCCTAACTAAACCAAAGATTCGAAGAAGAAATACGAGGCTATAAGTAATCATGCATATAAGAGATCAAAGAAGACTCAAATAATATTCATGGATAGAAACTGATCATGAACTCAAAATTCATCGGATCCCAACAAACACACCCCAAAAAGTTTACATCAAATAGATCTCCAAGAGACCATTGTATTGAGAATCAAAAGAGAGAGAGGAATCCATCTAGCTACTGCCTATGGACCCGTAGGTCTATGGTGGACTACTCACACATCATCGGAGAGGCACCAATGAGGATGATGAACCCCTCCGTGATGGTGTTAGATTGGATCTCGCGGTTCTGGAACTTGCGGCGGCTGGATGTATTTTTCGTCGATTCCTCTAGGGTTTATAGAGTATTTGGGTATTTATAGAGCTCAGAGGCGGTGGAGGGGGTTCCCGAAGCGGCCATAACCCATCAGGGCGCGCCCGGGGCCCCTGGCGTGCCCTGGTGGATTGTGGGCGGCCTGGGCTCCCTCCTGGTTACTTCTCTGGCCCACTGGCCTTCTTCTGGTCCAAAAAAAATCTTCAAAAAGTTTCGTCGCGATTGGACTCCGTTTGGTACTGATATTCTGCAAAGTAAAAAAACAAGCAAAAACAGCAACTGGCACTTTGGCACTATGTCAATAGGTTAGTCCCAAAAAATGATATAAAGTTGCTATAAAATGATTGTAAAACATAACAGCATGGAACAAGCAAAAATTATAGATGGTTCATCATATATCATAGACGTATCAGCATCCCCAAGCTTAATTCCTACTCGTCCTCGAGTAGGTAAATGATAAAAACAGAAATTTTGATGTGAAATGCTGCCTAACATGTTCATCACATATTCTTTTCTTTTGTAGCATGGACATTTGGACTTCTAGATGGTTCAAAGCAATAGTCTAGTTTTGACATAAAGACTCTAATACTCAAGCATGCCAACAAGCAACCATGTCTTTCAAAATATCAACACTAAAGAAAGTTATCCCTAGCCCATCATGCTCAATCATTGATCCATTCATGAAACACACTCAAATATTAACTACACCCAATGCACAAGTATGATCATAGTGCCCCCTAGTTGGTGCTTTATAAGAGAAGATGGAGACTCAAATAAAAATAAAAATTGCATAAAGTAAATAGTTAGGCCCTTCACAGAGGGAAGTAGGGATTTGTAGAGGTGCCAGAGCTCAAAGTTTAAATTGAGAGAGAAAAATATTTTGGGTGGCATGCCTTTCCTGTCAACGAAAATGACAAAGTAGGTCTCAATACTTTCCATGCTAGATACATCATAGGTGGTTCCCAAACATAAAGTAAAGTTTATTCCTTTTTCCACCATTCTTTTACAATCCATGGCTGGTCGTATCCACAGTTGCCTTCCATACCAACACTTTCCAAGGAATTTATTATTTGACAACATAAAGTCAATTTCTTTTTCATTTCGGGACTGGGCATCCCTATTACTGCCATACTCTCGTGCAATGACAAGTGAATAAACACTCATCTTGAGAATAACACATCTAGCATGGAAAAATATTGGATACCCCCTACCGTTTCATGAGCGGTACGAGCACACAAAATGGAAATTTATTTTGAAAAATTAGAGATGGCACATACAAATTTGCTTAGAACGGCATGGAAATACCGCATATAGGTAGGTATGGTGGACTCATAAGGCAAAACTGGGTTCAAGGATTTTGGATGCACAAGTAGTATTTCTACTTAGTACAAGTGGAGGCTAGCTAGCAAATAGATTGAGAAGCAACCAACCAAGAAACGAAAATTCACATAAACGGGCATTGAGCATAACTAACACCGAATAATGCACCATAAGTAGGATGTAATTTCATTGCATAACTATTGACTTTCGTACTTGCATAGGGAATCACAAACCTTAACACCAATATTCTTACTAAAGCACAATTACTCACCAACATGACTCACATATCACTATCATCATGTCTACAAACTATTACAAGGGATCAAGTTTAATTTGTCCAATGATCTTCATGAAAGTTTTTATTATATCCTCCTTGAATATCTATCACTTTGGGACTAGTTTCATATATTGCCATTGCTTTTGACAAGCTCAAACAAATTTAAGTGAAGAACATGAGCATAAAGATTTCATCTCTCAAATTAATATAAGTGAAGCATGAGAGGATTCCTTCAAAATTTACCAACTCTCAAATTAATCTAAGCGAAGCATGAGAGTATTTCTACAAAAGTTTATAAGCACACCGTGCTCAAAAAGATATAAGTGAAGCACTAAAGCAATTCCATAGCTCAAAAAATTTAAGTGAAGCATAAAGAGCAATTCTAACAAATCATAGAATAATTTTGGCTCTCTCAAATAGGTGTGTCCAGCAAGGATACTAGTGACAAACTAAAAGTCAAAGCAAGCAAAGACTCAAATGATACAATACGCTCCAAGCAAAACTCATGATATGTGACGAATAAAAATATAGCTCCAAGTAAAATACCGATGGTCGTTAGAAGAAAGAGGGGATGCCACTCGGGGCATCCCCAAGCTTAGTTGCTTGTTTATCTTTGGATAATATCTTGGGGGTGTTGTAGCATCCCCAAGCTTAGGCTCTTTTCACTCCTTATTCCTTCATCCATCGTGATCTCACCCAAAACTTGAAAACTTCAATCACACAAAACTCAACAAAATCTTCGTGAGATCCGTTAGTATAATAAAGCAAATCACCACTTTAAGTACTGTTGCAAACCCATTCAAATTTTGTTATTGCATTATACCTACTGTATTTTAACTTTACCATGGATTATACCCTTCAATACAAACCATAGATTCATCAAAACAAGCACACAATGCAACGAAAACAGAATCTGTCTTAAACAGAACAGTCTGTAGTAATCTGTACTCTCACCATACTTATGTACCTATAAAAATTCTGAAAAATTCTGACAACGTAAAGAATTTTTATATAAATACTGTGTTAAAATTTCATCTCATTATCACGCTCCAGTAAAAAATGAAAATTCGAGCACTGGAGTCAAAGTTTCTGTTTCAGATTCAGCATTGTTTCTACTCATCTTATGAATCATCCTAAAGGTTTTACTTGGCACAAACAATAAATAAAACATAAAAAACACAATCATAACAGAGTCATAATTGCGTCAACACTCAAAAACAGAAAGAAAAAGATGAAAATAAATTTATCCATTGGGTTGCCTCCCAACAAGCGCTATCGTTTTACGCCCCTAGCTAGGCATAATGCATAGATTCAAGTATTGTCATCTTTGATTTTCAACTCCTCAATCACACAAATAGATTTCTTCAACAATTTAGCATGTATACTCTCAATGACAACACTTCTAGGAATAAGACCAAAAAATCATTTTTGTGAATAGGGTCTTTTACTATTTCAACAAAATTGGGATGAATACTAATCATTTTAAGATCTCCCTTGTGGCTACTAGATGTAGAGCCTTTGTTCTTAGTTACTTGTGTAGTCTTGCAAAATTTTACGGGAGTTTTTTAAATAGTTTTAACGGAAGAAAAGGCCGAACTCAAGTTACTAAACATTTCTTCTAACTTATCAATACGGTGAGGACTTTCTTCTATTCTTTCGTTAACTACGGTTTCCTTTTCCTTCAATAATTTAAAGGCATCCCCCACTTTTGACCCATTTTTATTACCAAGATTATGCATTTTCTTATCCAAATTTTCAAGATGTTCTATGGTAATCATCTTCTTTTCAATAGCATCTAGTCTCTCCATAACATGTTCGAGAGTTAAGGTTGTTTCATTGATCATGAGAGATGGTGATCCCACTAAACTTCCCATAGCATTAAAATTATCCAAAGATGGACACATCAAGAAATTCCCACCGATAATCGTATCAAGGACGAATCTATACCAAGTGGTGATGCCCACATAAAAACTGCAAAGGAGAACAACGGTAGATTGCTTATGAATAGATCTATTATGAGCATTGCCAATCCTATACCAAGCATCTTTTAAGTTCTCCCCTCCCCTTTGCTTAAAATTAAGAACTTCATTCTCGGGGGTACACGCAATAGAGGAAGAACTAGGCATAACGACAAGGTAGGCAAACAAAAGATCTGACGAGAAAAAGGCAAACGGAAAAGAGGGCGAATAAAACGGCAAATTTGGTGAAGTGGGGGAGAGGAAAATGAGAGGCAAATGGCAAATAATGTAATTGCAAGGAGATGCGATTTATGATTAGGAACCTGATAGATGTTGATGGTGTCTCCTCGGCGCCAGATGTTGGCATGTTGAAGAGACTGCTTCCTCCCCGGCAACGGCGCCAGAAATTCCTTTGACGTGGCTTGAGACGGCGTCGGTATTTCCCCAAAGAGGAAGGGATGATCCAGCACAACGACAGTAAGTATTTCCCTCAGTTATGAAACCAAGGTATCGAACTAGTAGGAGGATCACGCAACACTATGTAAACATCACCTGCACACAAAGAACAAATACTTGCAACCCGACGCGAAAGAGAGGTTGTCAATCTATCTACGGTAAAAAGATAGATTAGGTACTGATAGATTAGATAGATAGATCTCGCAAGAACACAAAATAAAAGAGGCAAATAAAAAGTACAGCAAGGTATTTTTGGGTTTTTGGAATAATAGATCTTAAAACAAAAGCGGCAAAAAGATAGATCGGAAAGCAATATGTTGGAAAAGTAGACCCGGCGGCCGTAGGTTTCACTAGTGGCTTCTCTCATGAGTATAGCACACCGTGGGAGAACGAATTTCTGTTGGGAAATTGATAGAAGATCAAATAATCATGACGATATCCAAGGCGATGATCATTATATAGGCATCACGTCCAAGATTAGTAGACCGAAACGATTCTGCATCTACTACTATTACTCCACACATCGATCGCTATCCATCATGCATCTAGTGTATTAAGTTCATGGAAAAACGGAGTAATGCAATAAGCTATTCATGTAGGAATAGACCCCATTTTGTTATCCTTAATAGCAACGATACATGCGTGCCTCGCTGCCCCTTCTGTCACAGGGAGAGGACACCGCAAGATCGAACCTATCACAAAGCACCTCTTCCCATGGCAAGAAAAATCGATCTAGTTGGCCTAACTAAACCAAAGATTCGAAGAAGAAATACGAGGCTATAAGTAATCACGCATATAAGAGATCAAAGAAGACTCAAATAATATTCATGGATAGAAACTGATCATGAACTCAAAATTCATCGGATCCCAAAAAACACACCGCAAAAAGTTTACATCAAATAGATCTCCAAGAGACCATTGTATTGAGAATCAAATGAGAGAGAGGAAGCCATCTAGCTACTACCTACGGACCCGTAGGTCTATGGTGGAATACTCACGCATCATCGGAGAGGCACCAATGAGGATGATGAGCCCCTCCGTGATGGTGTTAGATTGGATCTCGCGGTTCTGGAACTTGCGACGGTTGGATGTATTTTTCGTCGACTCCTCTAGGGTTTCTAGAATATTTGGGTATCTATAGAGCTCAAAGGCGGTGGAGGGGGTTCCCGAGGCGGCATGGGCTCCCTCCTGGTTACTTCTTTGGCCCACTTGCCTTCTTCTGGTCCAAAAAAAATCTCCAAAAAGTTTCATCGCGATTGGACTCCGTTTGGTACTGATATTCTGCGAAGTAAAAAACAAGCAAAAACAGCAACTAGCACTTTGGCACTATGTCAATAGGTTAGTCCTAAAAAATGATATAAAGTTGCTATAAAATGATTGTAAAACATCCAAGAATGATAATATAACAGCATGGAACAAGCAAAAATTATAGATACGTTGGAGACGTATTAGTCGGCACGCATGGCAGCCATCGTGGCCTCATCCGCGCGTGTGGCCGCGATTTGCTTCTCCGTTGCCAGATGCTCCTTGAGATCCTGGCTATACTGCGTGCACCATGTCTTTCGGCGGTGATTATGTGCGGGTGGACCGGTTATTTTGGTGGAATTTGTCGTGCCAACGGTCGGGGCATGTGGAATGGAGGAGGAGGGGTTGGAGAGGGAGGGGGTATGGGGAAGGTGTGGATTACCTAACGAGATGGAGGAGGCTGAGCAGCAGGAAAGAGCGTCGCCAGTGAGGAGGCGGCACTGCAAGCAAGCAATGAAGGTTTGAACTTAGGAAAGGAAGGGGGAAGCAGGGGGGATGTGGCTTTTGGTTGATACAAGGGGCGGGGGAGGTAGATATTTGCGTGGCAGCCCAAAATTTTGTTCGGTGCGGCGAAAAACTAGCACGCACAGTCACATCGGACACAGTCCCTTTACCATAACTTAGTTCGATATCTAACAACACAAACGAATCCTATAGTTTATCCTGTGTGTGATGAGACTGGACGTGGAAATTTTGGTCTCCAAGCTTCCGACGTAAGATATCGGATACTACATTGCACACAGTAGTTGCATTTCATTTTCATTTGGAAGAGAAAATGGGGATACGGTAGAAAATTTTGGTCCGAATTTCCCTCGTTACATTGGTCATCGACGTCATTGATTAATTTAACAACACTTGCAAATTTGAGTACTACACAAAAGAGCCTACAGCACTGCCCACACTTACTTAATCGAGCAACTAAACATTAGTTAGTTGACCTAAACATTACTCTAACAAAATACCATCGCTCTAAACAGAGACTAATATTCCGCCTGGCATTCGTCGGTCTCCGCCGCCTCCTTGTTGACCAGCTCCCGCTCGACGACCTCCGGGGTAAGGAGATCCATGGGATCCATCGCCACATACTGCAGCATCCCGTAGTCTTCGTCCACCATCCCTTTGGATAATGCCTCCATGATCCGGGCGTGGGCGGCCTTGATCCGGGCATGGATGGCCACAATCTTGGCTAGGGAGGCCGCCGACGAACGGACGCTTGCTCGAGCACACTCAGCGATTACCAACTCATCGGACGTGGGTTGTCGACCGATGTCAGAGAAGGCAGATGTGATTTGTGTGGTGACCGACACGAGATGGGCGTGGGTGACCTCGAGATGGGACTGGGCATCCGCCATCAGGGCTCAAGCACACTCAGCGATTACCAACTCATCGGACGTGGATTTCATTCATACATTAAGCAGTGGTCTTTGTACAAAACAGTTCAACTCGACAGCTTAACCGAACAAACTTTTCCCCAATTGTTGCCAACCACATACTGAAATAGCTAGTTCAACTATATATACTAGCTAATTTAAAGTAGGTGGTACAGTTCAACCATATATATAGTTAGATGAACTGAACAAAATAGCCCCTAAATACTAGTACTACGAAGGGGCTTTGTACTACTTCCAGCAGAATCGAGCGTGCTCAGCAAGAGCCACTAGAGGAGGAGCCTGCCGACGAGTTGGTGGAGTCATGTCCATTGCCTGCCAGTGCTGCCCTCCGGCGTTCAAGACGCCCCTCGTCGAAGCGGCGGGACTCGGCGTAGATCTCCGCATTCCGCGCCGCCGCTGCAGCTTCTCCTGCGGCGACGGCGTCAGTGAGCTTCTTCGATGTAGATGTAGTGCGGAAGGGTTGTGACGCAGAAGCCCGGTGGCGGGCCTTTGGCGGCCTCCACCTCCCGCATTCGGGTCGAAGTGGCGGAGCGGGTGATGACCCCGCCGCCTGATGGCGGGGTCGTGGCCAAGACGGACGACGGTGTGGTGGCGGCCCCGGCGGCTACCGGCGTGGTGGCGGCCACGGCGGCCACCGGCAGCCACTGCCTTCCGGCAGCAGTGGTGGAGCGTGTATTTGGTGGCGTGCGCACACCCACCAGGAACGCCACATGCACTACACGCTTCAGAGGACTGCCGCGCCAATGCGGTGAAGTCTCCCAGCTGGAGTTGTCCTCTGCCGGAGTGGCTGAGCGACGACGAACGGCCGGTGCCATTGGCGATTGGGGGAGAAGCAAACTAGACAAGCTACGGGGAGGGAGGGGATGAAGGCAATGTGGAGTCGCCGGTCGTGAGGGTTTATATAGCAGGCCGGCAAGCATTTGGGATTTGGGATTTTGCCGAGCCGGGCGGGAAGCTAGAGCCGTAGCACAGTTTTGTGCGCGGGAACCTGCGCGGTTGTGCGCGGGAAAGGCCTCATCGAGCCGATGCGTGGCCAAAAGTGGTGCCGAAGCATGCACTGGAATCCTCGGGCGGCAACGCGGTGACAAGACGTGAGAGAGGAGGACGGGGTGATGCGCGTGTCGTAATAATAAAACGTCTGCGATATTAATACAGGCAAACACCACTTCCCAACGTAGCGTCGGTAATGATTTCATCCATCGCTGACAATTGTTTGGCAGCAACCGTCTGCCCACAACACACACAGCTTGTCAGTATGAATCGTTTGGGTTATTATTGGTCTTCCCACACAATTCTGATGAATGAACTATTTGCCTGGTATCTCACACACCTTGTTATGGTAACTCGTTTGTGTTCTAGCTCGATCAACGCAAACAGTTTGTCCGAATAACTGTATGTCGTACTTCGCACACCACTAGTAGAAAACGGACCTTTCGTCCGTAGCTTTAGTCCCGGCCGGGTTTAGAACCGGGACTAATGTTACCATTAGTCCCGGTTCCAATGGCTAGGAGCGGACTAGGGCAGGGCCACTTCTAGTCCCGGTTCGTGAGGGACTTCTAGTCCCGGTTGGTGACACCAACCGGGACTAGAGGGTTGTGTCAGGGTTGCGCCAGGCTGGGGCCCCCGCGAGACCCTTTAGTCCCGGTTGGTGACACCAACCGGGACTAGAGGGTTGTATCAGGGTTGCGCCAGGCTGGGGCCCCCGCGAGACCCTTTAGTCCCGGTTGGTGTCACCAACCGGGACTAGAGATGGACCTTTAGTCCCGGTTTGTATCACCAACCAGGACTAAAGATGTCCCTATATATAGATGCTTCTTCCAGCCCGAGCCCAAGCTCTCCTTTCTCTCCTCTCTGTTCCCTTCCCCTAGCTCGAGCTCATCATCCATTGTTGCCAAGATTTGTCAAGATTGGAGGCACCCCATCGTTCTAAAAGGTTAGCAACTTCATCCTTTCATCCCTCATTGCTAGTTTAGCTCGTTTCATGCTCTATAAGTATACTGATTTGTGGGTTTTAGTTTGGGAGCAATTGTGTGAAGTTTATTTGATTTATATGCAATTTGAGCTCAAATTAACTTGTATAATTTTCTTACTTGTATGATTGTTTGTTATATATAGTCCATGGTTTTGATATCCGTCCCCGTCGGCCCTCGTCCGGTTTATGATTCAGATGTGGTATATTATCTTTTATAACTATTTTGTTTCATTTCGTGTTTTTATGACAACTAGCAAACTGGCCCGCTCGATGCGCGGGCTAGAAATTTATAAAGTTGATTGATGAGAACATACAGTTTCATTTGTGTAAATAAAATTCGAAATTACATGTGATGTTATTTTTAAATATATAAGACTTTTATGAACATAGTTTTATCCTTGATCTTTATTGATATATAAATATATTTGTCATCACTTCATCAATTACGTATTAATTATACATGATGTATTGATTCTTTATGATTAGTTCTTTTGTTCAAAATATTATTTTCGGCATTTTTATCATGTGTTTATATTTTTTCTTCTTCAAACACAAATTTAATAGTTCTTATTGTTTTCCTGTAGCCATGGGTAGATTTGGTAGCGCTGTGCAAGATTGGTAGGTATTTGTTTCAATATATAGTTATTTTTGCAATGCAGTTGATTTTTTAGGTCGATATTTAAAGTTAGAGTTTGTTTATATATTGCAGATATCCATTAAAACTTTGTTGGTAGTTACTCTCTCCGTAACTTAATATAAAATGTTTTTTGACACTATTGTTGTGTGAAAAAATGTCTTACAGAGAGAGTATTAGTTTGGATGGTCATTTAATTTAGTTAAGTTAAGACACATGCTCTCAATCTAAATAAGGTTTTCCATAGTGTAGTAGTAATTTTGGTCGTATCGGGATAGAATCGCTCGTTGGTTGTGCAGTGTAGCAGACTCTGCTTCAAAATTTGCCTGAGCGACCGTAATTCTATTTTATGCAATAAAACTCACTTTTCCTTTAAAAAAAAAGACACATGTGCTCAGCGGTACCAATGGTGGCTTGTATTCTCGCGTTAGCATAGTTTGCTTGTCCACTTACTAGAAAAGAAACATCGTCCATGGTACTTTCATTATTCCAAAAAAAAAAGCATAATGCACACTATTATACATGTAGAAAACTTTACTGGTTTCCCACCATGCTAATTGTACCTCCCCTTTTATGTGTTCTTCTCTTCCAAGTAGATTCTTATTTTGTGTTGTTTTTGAAAAAGTAAAAAAACGGAAAAGTTCATTTGTTCTGCTGGTGGAATATTATTGGATTTAGCCAAACAGGCTCACGCAGATTGACATCGCAACCACACATCTTTCTTATTCACGCTTTCACACACACACACACACACACACGGTGCTCTTGCTCTTGCCCGATCCCCTTTCTCACTCCAACATTTCTGCCGCCGGTAGCTCCCATCAGCTTGATTTCTTGATTCGGCGCCTTGAGCTTGCTCGTCCACACCTGCAGCCACCCCCGCAGCTCGATTCGCTGGTGCGGTCACAGGGTGACCTTTGACGGCGGCTGGATTGTCTTCTCGTACGCCTCCTCGGTCTCCTCCTAGGCTGGTAAATGGCGATGGAGGGTTAGCAGTGCCCAAGGTGTAGCTGCGCAAGGGAGGAGGCGAGATCATCAATCCGCACGGCGTTGTTAATTTGAATGTCCGTGCAGGTGATGTTCGCGTGGATTTCGTCTCCCACAGCCAGCTTTGATCCATCTTTAGTATGAGGATGGTGGAGACGTTTTCTGCCCCTAGAGCGCCAGCCAGATGCATACTCGACATCGGCAACATTCCTCGAAGTTTGAAGGTCCCCTTTTTCCTTTTCCTAACTGTCATATTTAATTTTCATAACCGCTTCCCTTGTGTGATTGAACCAATATAACGTAACTAAGGAAATGCCTGTTAGTGAAAAATGTTGAAATCTTGGAAAACATGTGATTATTTTTAAGGGCTATATAAGCGTTAATGGGATATATAATAATCAGTTAGTGAAATTAAAAAGAATATAAGTATATGTCTGCGCACACATGATAACACAATCGGCGGCGCTTTTGCCATCGGCATGCATGTAGGCCATGGGATTGCTTCTATGTTGCGCAGTGTGAGGTTCGTAAGGGTGTTGTCATCCCCAAGTTCCAACTCGGACGCGTCATCACTGTCCCAAAGCAAGGCAGCCCAAACTTTTGTCTTCCGTCATCGACAAAGGTAGCCCGGCTTGGTCATTGAATATTTTCATCCGCATGCCTTCAGATGACTGATACCTACCAAAATAAAGGTTTAAACCGTAGGATAAACTAACCTGGCATATCTACCCCAGTCTACATGATGTATAGCTTATTGTGGAAACATGCACTAAATATGCTTTGATTAATTTCATGTGTCTATTAGGGTGAGAAGCATGCACATTCCTGAATCTGAATAAAACATGGATTGGTACCCAGCAACAGACCTCTTATAGAACAAATTGACCACAACCATATGGATGTACATGAAAAATAACATACCACCATTCTTTGAAATAGCAATATTTATTCGAAATTTACATTTGGTACACTCTAATTAGCCAATAAGAATTGTATAAATCTGCATATAGCACACTTTTCAAACTCTAATGCATGGTGGTAGCAATCATTTAATATTTAATATTTATGGGAATGTTAGAAAAGAAAAATGGAAGACAATACTGCGCAAGTATAGACTATGCATCCCTCCAAATAAAGGAAAGATTGTCAGCATAACTTCGAAATGCATAGGTGTATGTTCCAATTTTTAGGAGCTGTAAAACCGCAAATACTAACAATTTTTATTTTAACTGTAACTGAATTTCTTTCTCACTGAATTTCTTTTATGATCTGAATCTCTAGTTGAGAAAAGTTCATTGAAGTTTATGAAAAGCATGGCATTATGTCAGCCATTTCACATTGAATGCTTATGCCAAAAGAAGTGTTTTACATCCACGTACATGTGCCTATCGTGAAGTTAAGGTGCTTCATAGATCTTTGCGGTTTGATCACCATGGACGTTACAAATAAAAGCAAGGGATTGGGATTCTAATGTTGCATTTCCAATACCAATAGACTTTTAATACTATACTATGAAAAACATATGTACCATATTTAGAATTGAAATCCTTAGAGTAGATGGTATTTTTTCTGTGGAGTGCCTTGTCTTCTCGCTACTACATCTGAAAGGAGTTTTAAAATATAACAGTTACTATTAAGCAGTGCAACCAGTTCCAAACAGCGGACATGCAATCAGTTACTGCCTCCGATCCATAAAAAGTGTCGTAGTTTTGAACTAAACATAGCTCAAAACTGCGACACTTATTTTGGATCGGAGGGAGTAGTAGTTTACAGAAATAAACTTGCAAATATGACCACTTTGCCTCACTATATAGAAGTTGTATCAAGGAAATGCTGCAATTGACATGAGCTTAAACATATATGCTCACCTCCAGGAACAAAGTCATGTGTGTGTGTGTGTGTGTGTGTGTGTGTGTGTGTTCTAGTGTATAGTTACAAAAAAATAACTTGTGCATACCTTTTAGAAAGGAGTGGAAAAGGTGTTTCGATTGCCTAGAGTTGGCATCTAAACAGAAAAAAATGGATGGATAATTTTGTTTCTAGTAAATAGAAGAACTTCGCAACATTCCTAGACATCTAACATTTGTAGAATTTTTAGTCGCTATGCCCAATCGCCAGGATATATCATCTTTCACAATCAAGCTTTAGCCAATGCAAATAGAGCATCATTAACATGGACCGATCCAATAAATAGATAATTGATCTTTTAATAAATAGCCTTAAGAAGGGCAAATAGAGCATCATTAACATGGACCGATCCAATAAATAGATAATTGATCTTTTAATAAATAGACTTAAGAAGGGCAGCCTTGTTTTTACATTAATGTAATTATCTCTGAATGCACAAATAGACATCTCCATGTTGAATGGGTTATGATTTGGAAGCTAGATCCAGGTAAATATGTGACGACATCACACCTTGTGAAAAGATCATCATTTTGAAGAGTTACCAACATAACTAAAGTAAATCATTACTGTATTGCAGCATACACAGAGGGAAATTAATAGATTAGCTACCTTGTCTGATCCAGAACTTATGCAAAGTAGCCAACCATTGCACACCCTTCCTTATAAATAATCTGAAGAAGACAAATTGCCGTTGAAACCGTGCTGGTATAAATTAAGTCCAGCCCTGTGTTTTGGCGCGAACAATGTTCATAGTGTTACAATGCATGGATTTAAAAGGCCTGAAAGTGTTCTCTAGTTTTACAGTATTAGCAGTTGATTCTTTATTGATGATATGTGTTCCTACGGAAAATTCTCTGTTAGAATTGAAGCATTGAGACTAACAAATTGACGAACACTTGCAGTGTGTTGCCCTGCAGCAAAAAATAAGGAGGAGGCACATGAACTCAGGAACGATTGGACGTGGGGAGAGAAAAAGGAAATGTTACCTTGTTCTTGGCTGGAAAGAGTAGTAAAGCTCCAGCCTCTATGTCAATATCGTCCTTGACGAAGAGGTCAAATTCTGGCCACTTACAGGTCTGTGTATGTCTCTATGGTGTGTATCTCAAGTCTCAACTCTTACCTAGTTGGTCTTCTAATCTCCCTCTAGCTAGCTGACAGTGGGCATGCAACAACTCTATTCACCTGAAGTTGTTGGCGTGCATGAAGGATAGGCTTTGAGCCCATCAATCATATCTAACCTGCTGATCTGAGTTGAGATGCATGATGTATGATAACCTGCTGATCTGCTAAGTTGAGATGCATGATGTATGCCCAACGAGTAGGAGACAGGGTCGGAGATTAACTTTTTTTGGGGGGGGGGGGGACGACGTAGGTCAACTTGATTCCATCGCTATTGCTTTTCAATCATCGAGCACACCAGATTGTAGCTAGGAACCACACAATCATCGGCTCCACAAGGCCAGCAGTGCATGGCTGCTCACGCGACCAAGCCTTAGGCGCAGCCAGGACGACCAATCGGCCGGCGGCAACCATGAACGCATGGAACGGGACCCTTTTCTTCCTTTTCAATCACGTACAGGAGGACGGCCAATCGGTCGGCGGCGACTTGATAACCGCATGGAATAGGGATATTTTTTTTTTTTTTTTTCAATCTAGGACGGGAATGACAAAGACAATGCTTTAGGTCATATGGTTCCATGGCATAGGTGGGTAGTTTTGATCAAGTAAAACTTTGGATGATCTGATGGCTGTAATAACATAACTTGAGAGTTCAATGGTCTTTCTAATTTTTGTGGATATATCTCTTTTTTCTGGTTAACCCGTCAAATATTTTATATATATAATAGATTCGTGTGTGAGAGCATCAGGCACAAGAGGAGCCCAAGGACTCCTTCAGCAAGTTTGCACTACTTGTAGCTCCCGATCCTCCTCATCATGGTCCGTGTATGACTCTGCAGGTGCATGCACACCGGGGAGTGCGTGAGGTGGACGGCGATAGTGGTTCAGTTCCATCTATCGCTCCTGAAGATGATCAATGCTCTCATACCACTTTATGTTACCGAAAAACATCGATGGCAAAGGTATCTCATGAATGGCGTACTCACACAACGTAATGTTAGAACACACACGCGCAAAAAGTTATTGTGTGACATTCAACTTGCAACTTTTATGTATGTTTTTCTCTATTTATTGAAATCTACTTGAGCTCTTGGGTTACAAACTCAAAGGGATAAAGATGGGTGTTGGACCGAGCTTCATGGCAATGCCATCCCAAAGCCGCTCGTCCTACAACCTCTACATTGCTGCCATGACTGCCATATCTCGTGCCATCCCACGTAGCAACCATGAGAGCCTATGGAAATAAATAAACAAGCGACCAAGTCGTGTACATACACACACAACATGGCGCATTATTTGCTAGCTAAGGAACAAAGTAAACTAGGGTTCATGCGGCAGACTTAACATTGACTAAGACCAAAGACTCTCTGGTTAGTCGCGGGCCCATGGGAGCCACTTGCCATTTCGGCGAAGACCCTCTGTTAGATAGGCAGTGGCATGGAGGAGTTCTTCCTTGAGCTTCATATTCTCGGTGTATAGGCGATGGCGCTCAGAGGTATCCTGAGTTTGTACCATCACCCCACTGCATTTGAGGCATGTCTTGTTTTGAAAAGCCAACTTGATGGCCTGATGTTCAGATTTTAGCCTCTCATTTTCTACCAAACGATTTTGGGTCTCCTGCTGCTGCATCTTCACCTGCATTTATTAATTTCAGGTATGCGTCATTTTAAAGTGGTTAGCAGAGTACGACAACATGCTCATGAGGGGAACACAATATTATATTGTAAGACCAGAAAACGTACAACGGTATGATGTTCAGTGGAGTTTGTACTATTTAACATCAAAGTGTGCACAATTGCATACAGTAGGTGACCCATATGTAATTCACCATGGAAAAGAACGGTATATATACCTTGGTGAAGGTGCGTTTGTTTTGGAACCAGAACTTGACCTGCTTGGTGCTCATGCCAAGCCTCTCACTAAGGTCCTTCCGGAGTTTCTCATCTGGATGAGGGCGGTCCTTGAACACACTACAGATCACGTTAATGAAAATGGATCAGTACACATCTTTGATAGGTAAGAAACATTGATTGGGTATGTATTGTACGCTTCAAGTTGTTGGATTTGTTCAGCACGCAGACGGTGATAATTGGCACGCCTTTTGGCCATTCTCTGCTCACTATGGGTCTGTCCATCGTTGTTGCCTTGGTCAGCAGCAACAACGTTGACATCATCAGTGTTGCCCACTATGGTAGTGGCTCCAAGCAGGTCATCCATCTCATCACCATGGTCGTGCTGGAATAGGTGGTTGTGTGTGCTTGTCATGAAGAGGTCAAACTGATTGTGCACAACATTGTTGCACTGTGGCCACTCTCCGTCCATGGTGATCTAATATCATCAAACAGAATGTTTATTCCCTTATGTAGCACTGAAGGTAGCAGTTAAAACATATGTTAAGAAAAAAGAATGTAGCAGCGAAAAATGAAACCGCGCATAGAAGGAAACGTCATGCAGAAAAATTGGCCTATAAGCACAAAGATTCCCCATCGAGAAATGTCAGGACGCGTGATTTCCGGAACCCCTGTCGGGGCGATCTCCAGGCGATCGCCGTCCGGACTCAATCCACCCGCTCCGGCGGCCGATCCAAGCAACGAAGAGAGGAAAGTTGATAGTGAGAAGGATTCCAGGAGAGCCCAGACGGATACGGATCCGCTAGGGATACGTGAGGCTTGGCTCAAAGCCAGGGAATCGGTGCGCAGGTATGCAGAAAAGAGAAAGGCATCCTTGAAAAATCGGCAGGTTAGCGATTGCAATCGCGCGGATCCCTATGGCCCAGGGATTGAGAGGATCCGCGGCAAAGTACAGCAGATGAGGAGGGATCTGGACTGCTTGTTCAAGGAAGGTGATCAGGTTGCAGGGGAAAAGGGGGAAAAGGGATTGGGCATATCGCAGATGGGGGATCCTCCAGATACGGGAGGAGTTTTGATTCCAATTAAGGATCCATGGTTTCATAAAGGGGGAGTAGTGTGCCTACAGAGCCCTCACGCATTCAGTGTCTCATCCACCTACAACCAAACTGAGTCTATGGCGGACAATTCTCCAAGCAAGGGCAAGGCACCAATGGAGCAGTCTGGGAAGCTCGAAGTAGTCGGCAAGGGCAAGCTGGGCTCCAGGCCACTGCTGCGCGGTGGATCCTCACAGGGGAATGGTGATATGTACCGTACCCCCATGGGACATGGTGATCAGGCCGCCGAAGCACCCAGGTCGGCGAGGAGAGGTGCAGTGGTTACCCCTGCATTCCCTGTTCCCTGGAGAGGAGATCGCCAAACGTGGTTCAACTGAACCTGTCCAAGGAGAGGGCCGCCATGCGCACCAGATGGATTGCGGTCGGGCTGTTCTTCTCTGTACAACTCTTCAGTATCGGTGGGTTGTTCAAGGAACTCAAGAGCAAGTGGGGTTTGAGGGGGCGGTTCAATCATTCACCCCTGAAAAACAACAGCTTTCTCCTTGAGTTTGAACGTGAAGGTGATCTCAGGTTCATCCTCAGGAATGGCCCCTGGACCCACCGCGGGGATGCTTTCCTGGTGACGGAGATGGATGGGAGCGTGAGGCCAGACGACGTGGTGATCGCCCACATGCCGATCCGGGTACGCATCTATGATGCCCCCCCGATCATGCTCTCGGAACCGGTGGCCCGAGAAATTGGTAGCAGGCTCGGCGAAGTGCTGGAAGTTTACAAGGACAGGGAAGGTAAAATTTGGGGTGATTTTTTCAGAATCCGAATCAATCATGACATGGATGAACCCCTCCGTAGTACCTTAGAATATCATGACTGCTGAAAATGAAGTGTTCTTCTTAGATGTCAAGTATGAGAGGGTACCTCGCTTTTGTAGCTTTTGTGGTTTCTTAGGCCATGGCGAGCGTGATTGTAAGCTGCCCGTTGACCTCCAGAAGATGAGGTACTCGGCAGCAGTGCGCGCTTCTCCCTTTAAGCATAACAGTAGTAGTGAGAGCTATGTCGCTCCCGATGCCGGTAGTGCTCGTCGATTCCTCCACTTTGAGTCGGAGAGCACCGGAGAGGCAAAAACTGCTCCGGCTAGGCTTACTGCAGAGAGATATGGAGATATACCTGAGGAGGTGCTGGCAGATCCTCAGGTGCAGGCCGCGATAGCGGCAGTAAGTGCGATCAAGATTGGACCCGGGACGAACAAGGCCAAGGGCACGCCAACACAAGAGCGCGGTCTGGAGGGAGAGGGGTCCAACATCAACATAAACCCTCACACCTCGGGATCGTGGCTTGCTGAATCAGGAGAGGGAGACGGCACCAACAAAACCCCTCCTCGTATGGCCCCTTCAGCGATAGCGACTATTGGCGGCCAGAACTCCAGGGGGCCCAGCAAGGAGTACCCCCCGGGTTTTGGCCCCATCCCACGTCACCACCCAGCTCCGGTGCCTGTCTCTGCAACAACCTTGGCAGCACCGGACGACCGAACCAGCCCAGTCCTGGCTGCTACTGCAGTGACGGCTGGGGGTGAGGGGGCGATTTCAGAGAGGCTGGGAGGTACTGAAGATGCAGAGCAAGTGCTGAAGGGAGTTGAGGATTCAGAAGGTTCGGAGAATCCACAGCAAGCCATACAGGTTGAGAAGTTGACAGTCATGGATGGGAATAGAGATTGGGACCAGGCCATGGTTGCTGTGGTGGACTCTGTACTGGGAAAGAGACCTGATCGTGAGGATGACTCAGTTCAGAACAGCAAGAGCATTTCTGAGAAAGAAGGGGAGCAGCAGAAGAAAGCAAGAGGTGGTACAGAAGATGATGGAGAGGATGGCAGCGGCGCGTATGGTGGTACGGAAGCGACCGGCCAAGGGGCTGCCGGCATACTGACGGGCGCTAATGGCGGTGCCCGTCAGCGGCCATGACGATCCTAAGCTGGAGCTGCCGGGGACTTGGGCAACCCCGGACAGTTCAGGAGCTCGTGTGCTTAGTGCACACGTACAAGCCTAAGCTTGTCTTCCTCTCTGAAACGCGGCAGAGCAACTCGTATGTCAATAAGCTTAGATGGAGGCTTGGCCTCAAACATTGTATCACGCAACCCGGCAAAGGAAAAAGTGCCGGCATTGCTCTTCTATGATGAAAGTGTAGAGATAATAAAGCTCGCCGTTGGCCCAAGGTACATCGATGTGTTAATCCGGTTAACACCGAACGGCTTGCAGTGGCGGGGTACTTTTATTTATGGAGAACCAAAAGCGCAAGACAGACATCTCATGTGGGAACTTTTGAGAAGGATTAAAGATAATGCAGCTGCTCCATGGCTGATGCTAGGGAATTTCAATGAGACGATGTGGCAAACAGAGCACATCTCGGCGTCAAAGAGATCAGAGCGACAAATGGAAAATTTTCGGAAAGTTCTCTCAGACTGTAACCTCTTCGACCTGGGTTACAGAGGGCCGATTTGGACCTATAACAATAAGCAACAGGGACCAAAGAACGTACGCGCGAGACTAAACAGAGGTGTAGCATCTCCAGAGTGGTCAGAGTATTTCAGAGAAGCCAAAGTGGAGCACATCTGTTCTAGCCGGTCTGATCATCTGCCGGTCCTGCTGAGGTGTGGGAAGCGAATGGAGTGGAGACCCGTGGGATCTAGACCGCCACGCCCATTCCGGTACGAGCATATGTGGGAGCGCTTGGATTCCCTGAAGACTGTGATTGAGGACGGATGGAAGGAGTCAGATGCAGCTACTAATCTTCAGGAAGTGAGCTCCAAAATCAACAACATGCAACGTTTGTTGAGGAATTGGGCAGAGAGGGACTTTGGGTCTGTAATAAAAAAACTGCAGCAATTAGAAGAAGATTAAGCATCTTGTGGAGTTCTCCCAGCTCAGCTGCACAAGAACAGGAGATTAAACGTTGTTCAGAGGAGTTGGACGAGCTGCTACTGAGAGAGGAATTAATGTGGCGGCAAAGATCAAGAGCAACGTATCTGCGTGAAGGCGACCGCAACACCAATTGGTTTAGGATGAAAGCGACTTGGAGAAAAAAGAAAAATGAAATCAGTAAACTAAAAGACAACAGTGGTGTGTGGAAGGAGGATAGAGAAGAGATACATGAGATTGTGAAGGACTTCTTTCAAGGTCTGTATGAGTCAGAAAACAATGTGGATCCGCAGGTCATGCTGGAAAATGTTGACACTAAAGTAACAGACGAGATAAATTTGGAATTGACAAAACCATTTACGGCGAAAGAAGTGAGTGACTCCCTTTTTCAGATTGGGCAGTTGAAGGCTCCAGGCCCCGATGG
This sequence comes from Elymus sibiricus, assembly GCA_039707655.1. Classification (NCBI taxonomy): domain Eukaryota; kingdom Viridiplantae; phylum Streptophyta; class Magnoliopsida; order Poales; family Poaceae; genus Elymus; species Elymus sibiricus. Next base: position 96,966,709 of record CM077667.1, on the reverse strand, counting down.
ACTCCCGGCTAGGTTCTACCAGAGGAATTGGGAGATTCTGAAGGATGATGTGGTCAGAGGAGTTTTAAGTTTCTTCGAAAATGGAGTAATGCCGGAGGGGATAAATGATACGGTAATCGTGCTAATACCGAAGGGCAAAGACCCCCAATCTCTAAAAGATTACCGTCCGATTAGCCTCTGCAATGTCGTCTATAAGGTGATCTCGAAGTGCCTAGTTAATCGAATGCGACCATATTTGAACGAGATAATTTCTGAAACTCAAAGTGCCTTTATACCCAGGCGCATGATCACGGACAATGCCACGATTGCCTTCGAGTGCTTCCATAAGATCCAGCACAGCAGGAATAAGCACAACACTCACTGTGCATATAAGTTAGATTTGGCAAAGGCTTATGACAGGTTGGATTGGAGATTTCTTGAAGGAGTTTTGCTGAAGACGGGCTTCAACCAGAAGTGGACTGCTTGGGTAATGGGGTGTGTCCGCTCAGTGAGATATTCAGTCAGGTGTAATGGAGAACTTCTGGAACCATTTACCCCATCTAGAGGACTGCGGCAAGGTGATCCATTGAGTCCCTACCTATTCCTCTTCGTTGCGGATGGGTTGGTCAGCCTCATGAATAAGGAAATCGGATTAGGCAACCTGACACCCATAAAAGTTGCAAGGAACAGCCCGGGAATTTCAAACCTCCTTTTTGCAGACGATAGCTTAATTTTCTTCAAGGCATCAAGGGTGCAGGCTGAAACTATAAAGAAGGTGTTGTCCTCCTTCCAACTTGGTACGGGACAATTGTTGAGCGAAAATAAATGCTCACTTCTCTTTAGCGAGCACTGCCCGGTGGAGACGAGAGAAGAGATCAAGAGAATTCTAGGAGTGGAGTCCGCTTCTTTCGAAAGCAAGTACCTGGGTCTCCCAACTCCGGAAGGTAGGATGAAGGACGAGAATTTCCAACCGATCATGGATAGGCTCCAGAAGAGATGTACTGACTGGTCGGAAAGATTCATGGCCTACGCCGCCAAGGAAGTACATGTCAAATCCATGGTTCAGGCACTCCCTTGCTTCACCATGGGTGTTTTCCTCCTCTCGAAGGGCTTTTGTGACAAGTATGAGAAGCTGATTCGAGACTTCTGGTGGGGAGATGAAGAGGACCACCGCAAGGTGCATTGGATGTCTTGGGAGCATATGACACGGCCCAAGAGGGCGGGTGGTATTGGATTTAGGGATATGCATCTTTTCAACCTTGCTTTGCTAGCGAAACAGAGTTGGAGACTTCTTCAAAACCCGGACAGCTTGTGCGCGAGAGTGATCAAATCCAAATACTTCCCTCATGGTAATCTGCTAGATACGGTGTTTGCGTCGGACGCGTCCCCAGTGTGAAGGGGGATTGAGGCCGGGTTAGAGCTCTTGAAGAAAGGTATTATTTGGCGGGTAGGGGATGGAAAAAACATTCAGATCCAGAGGGACCAGTGGATCCCAAGAAAGGAAGGCTTACGGACTGCTTCTTTCATAAGAAGATCAAGATTGAGGTGGGTGAACCAGTTAATACACTCTGATAGTAAGGAGTGGGATGTGGAGCTTATTAGGCAAAATTTTCACCCTTTTGACGCGGATGAAATCTGTAAAATCCCCATCCCGAGATCGGATGCAGAGGACCGTGTTGCGTGGCACTACGAGAAGAACGGAATCTTCACTGTTAGAAGCGCGTATAAACTGGCCGCGCAAATTCAAGGGCAAACTCTTCAAGAACCGTCTAGCTCATCAGGGGATGCAAACGATAGAAGCATTTGGGATCTCATTTGGAAGTCGAATGTGCCACCAAAAGTTAAAAATTTTGGCTGGAGAGTTGCCACCAGCACACTCGCCACAAAGAAAAATAAATGGAAGAAAACATTGGAAGTGGATGCCACCTGCGATATATGTGGATGTGGGGAGGAAGATGAGTTCCATGCAGTGGTCTCCTGCACAAAGAGTAGAGCACTCAGGCATGAAATGAGAAACGAGTGGGAGTTACCTTCGGAAAACTCCTTCAGGTACACTGGCCCTGACTGGCTGCAACTGCTATTAAGTACTATATCTGAGGAGATGCGTGGGAGGGTGCTGCTGTTATTATGGAGAGGGTGGCACCTGAGGGATGATTGTGTTCATGGGAAGGGTAAGGAAACAATCAGGCAATCCATACTTTTCCTCCTGAAGTACGAGGAGGATCTTAAGTCAGCCAACACTACTGCTACTTCAGTGAATGGGAAGGATGGGTGGCCCCTAGCCAATCCCACGACAGGCCAGGAAGGGAAGACACTAGGAAATTGGTCTGCTCCTGCAAGAGGTTCAGTAAAGATCAACTCGGATGCAGCCTTTGATGCTGACAGTGGACAATGCTGGGCGGGAGCTGTTGCGAGGGATGACGGAGGTCTGGTGTTTGTGTCTGTTGGAAAGCAAATGGGCTGCTCGACGAGTGTTGAGGAGGCAGAGGCGAGGGCCATGCTGATTGGTATACAGACGCTGGCTGAGGTGTTCAGAGGACCAATTATCCTAGAGATGGATTGCATGGCTGTTGTGAATGAGCTAGAAAAGAACTCCCAGAGTTTATCGGCATATTGCGGTGTGATGACTGATATTAGGGAGGCTTTGAAGGTCTTTTCTTCAGTTGCTGTCAATCATACCGGAAGGAAGAGCAATGTCCTGGCACACGAGCTGGCTGCGGAGGCAAAACGCAATGGTGATTTCCATTATATTGCATGGGTTCCGTACAGGCTTACGCCTCTGATGCAGTCTGAATATAGCCCCCATACTTGAGTGCTGTGTGTACTCGAGTCTCTCTCAAAAAAAAAAGGAAACGTCATGCAGAGCTCTACAGCTCAAAGTACGTACATTTAGATTTTTGTGTCCACATTAGTCCGATGTTACTTCACTTTAAGAATACTTTAAATTCACCATATGAGTTTCCTAGACCGAGATGTAATCAGGTAGACTTTAATTACTATCCAAAAATATATATTGCATACTTTCCTGACTTCACTATAACATATTCATGATTATCTAGCGCTGATTACTTCGATTATTTCAAAACGTTATGCCCTACGTAGTAATGCAAAACTATTACTTTCCCATCTCATCAAACTCTTTTAATTTATCCGAAGAACTATACTGTATTTATATATACATTGGGGTCTATCTATAGATGCCATATATGTGATAAATAAAACGTGTACCAACTACTCCATCAAATTATAGAAGCGAGATATTAAAATGCACTATACGAGGGAAATCATATTAGCCATAATAGCATGATAGGCACGATAATACAATCTGATCTATATATGAATACGATCAGATCTATGTTATCTCCTATGTTTATATTTGGAGGATTAGCTTAATTTATAGCAAGATGCTAGCCATCTTCAACGCAAAACGATAAAACGCTAATTTCTATGTGTATCCCCATTCACTCGATCGTGGATCTACCTTTCTGTCCAAGAATACATGAGATGTCAGATGTCACGGAGTATCTGTACTCAACTTTAGAAGTTATAGATCCAATGACAATTGGAGTAAAAAGGTATAAGCATTTTCTAGATGAACGGATTGAAGAGATACCTTTGACTTTGGTGGTCGTCTTCCTTAGAACTTCAGTAGGCGAAAAAGTACACGAATATATTTTGTTCCTACTGAGATATCAAACTCATTCAGCAAAGTAGCTATGATCGTCAGAATTTAAAGCCATGAGGGGCAAGCAAAATTTAGGCCACGGCCCTTGATTACTGCAAGCAATAAATTGTAGCCAAATATAAGGCTAAGATAACACAAAGTTTGAACATTGCAGGATGGCCTATATATAGGTCATAATTAATACTCCCTCTGCAAAAGAAATATAAAAGCGTTTAGATAACTAATGTAGTTATCTAAACACTTTTATATTTCTTTACAGAGGGAGTAGTCATTAAGTATATCTGTGGAGTGAATATTGGCATGTTGATGACAACATATCGAACTAAAATGGCTGGTTCAGATTATCAGTAGAAAAGAACGTTTGAGATCCATAATATGTTGTAGATCTAAATGATATAGACGGACATAAAGAGTTCTTCAGCCAATACTACATACATAGTAAAAAATCAGGAAAAACCTCCGATCTATCCATCAAGTGTCAAGGAAGCACAATAGGAAAGAGCACCAGTAGTAACTTGTATCCAAATATAAGACTCACATGCATGTAATGTATTTTCATTGTTGTTGCATGGCCTATATATAGGGCATAATTAATACTAATTAAGAATATTTGTGGAGTGAATATTGGCATATTTGTAACAATATATTATATTATTAAAAGTTTAAAACAATAGGAGCGGGTTGTTCTGGTTATCAATAAAAGAGAATAGTTGAGATTAATAATACGTTGTAGATCAAAATTATATACATGGAAATAAAGATTTCTTCGGCCAATGCTACATACAGAGAATGTTATCTTTGTGGGAAAAACTTTTGATTTATTCATCAACTGTCAAGGTAGCACAAAGAACACCAAGAGTAACAGAAATTACATCCAAGCCCGTAGAACGCCTAGCAACGATACCAAACACTAGAGCGAGCCAAAGGCATGCCATCATCATTGCCCCTCCGTTAATGAAGCCAAACAAACCTTGTTGTAGTAGACTGTAAGGAAGTCATCATGCTAAGGCACCATAGGACCAGCGCACTGGGGCAGAAACCGTCATTAATGAAGAGAAGAATACATCACGATTCACGAATCATTATCTCATATATCTCTCTCCCCATGTTTTTATCCTCTTCACAATGCATTACTCAACTTTTAGATGCAAATGAAATGTGTAGGAGTCTAATTTCAAAACATATTTGGTGTAGTGCTCTTTTTGATAAAGGGCACTTTGATTAAGGAAAATGTAGTTGTCACAACCCTAGAATATTTGCTCATAAATATTTATATTAGAGAGCATTCAAGAATCATATTCAAATTTCTGAAATTTGAATTGAGGAATTTAAAGCCTAAAGATTTAAATAAAAAGGTCAAAGAACTCTGAAAATGTATTCAATGCATCCAAAAATGCTCCTCATTGATGTTTGATATTTTTGGCAAGGGTAATGACCGAAACCAAAAACAGTTAACGTTTTTAAGGTAAAATTCAGACTTTATTTAAATCATTATTGTATTTGAATTTGGTGTTATATTCATACTATATACTCCCTCGTGGGACGGAGGGAATAGAATATAAGTTCAAATATTTTATGTGCACTTGGCTAGGTCCAAAGTACCTGCATAAAAATATTCACAGAAATTTTGCATTGGTTTTGAGTTCACTAGCAAATGAGCCCGTGCGTTGCAATGGGTGAAAAAAACACTCCCTAATCTCATAATGATGAGTCCAAACTTTAGTACGTTCATGTGCTTTATTTCAACACTTGGCATCCTATCTATGTTTCTATTTATCCTTCTTCCCATTCTCATCGGCGCTGGCCTCAGTGTTCACATCATCACAACACGTTTGAATGTTGTCAATCTTAAGACGTCTCCTTCTCGACATAGGATGATAAATCTATTTTTTTAATATTTTGACGAGACGTGCATGGATGGTTATAGATATTTTTATTATTATTAGGTAAAAATAAATATTGCACACTTGTTCTTCACTTTTATTTGTTGCAACGGGAGAAAATAATGACTTGCCCCTTGCCCAATATGTCAAACAACATGTCCTAATTTTGTATCGACCATTGTGATACATGCATAACTTCCCGCCTAGTCCCCGTTTCGGTGGTGCGCTATTTTAGGCATTTCTCTCCATGTGATTAGATCAGCCACATGTTTTCCTGGCCTTGCCCTCGCTCCCTCTCCGGCCGTTTCTCCTATATGCATATGGGTGACTTTTCTTTGGCTAGTTTTCCACGACGTCTCTTTTGATGGCTTGACTCTGTTGAATATTGCAACTCACTGATGTATATAAGTCGATGAGTTTTGATGTAATTAAGCGAGGTGGTACTATTAGTTAAAAGACAAACCCAAATTCACATAAGCCCATTCAAGGTTCGCATAAGAAATTCTGGCCTAGGCATATGCACTACTACGTATGAACAAAATTAAGAAAATTTCAAATTGTTGAGATGTATCAGCTAGCTTATTTGGTTGTTCATGAAAGAAGTTTCAGCTCGTGGGTTCAGTTCCCATGACATACATATTTTTTATTGATTTGTTGGCTAGCCCGTCATGGTGTGGACGTCCTTTTCTGGGGACCAGCGATCGAATCCTGCACACGTATATTATTTTTCAAGGCGAAAAAACAATGTAATTAGCTAGCTAGCTATCCCAGCGGTACTTAGCGGGCGACGGCTTATAAAAAAAATTAACAAAGGAAGCACCCGCTCACGGCTTATCATTTAGTCCCACCTCAGGTAATGTAGAATCAATATAAAATCATCTAAGCGGGACGAAATCAAGAATATCACCTTGTTTTAATAGTATATATATATATATATATAATATATATAATAAATATAAATAGGTATAGATTCGAATTTACAAACAGTGACGAAGAAATAAATAAAAACAGAAACAGAAAAGAATAGATGGAAAAGAGAAAAAACTTACCTAAGCAACCCACCTTGCCCAGGAGAGAGCCAGCCTAGCCCAGGGGGACATCTTCGTCTTCCTCCTGCAAGGAGGACGAGCGCGTGCCCCACGCCCGCACGCACACGCACACGCACATGGCACCTCCTACTTGCCGCCGAGCCGCTGAGGTGGAGATAAGCACGCCACGAGCCCCCTCGATCTTATCCCTCTCTCTCAGCTTCCTCCTCCCTTCTCTTTCTTTCGATCCCGCACGAGTCCGAGAGAAGCCGGTACGCGCCGTCGTTGTTCGTCATGGCCACCATCGTTGCTTCGCCCGGGCAGTTTATCCAGAAGCTCCGCCACCTCGAGAAGTCCCTCTACGCCTAAGCACACGACCGTATAAAAGTCCAAATCGACCGGACCATCGTCGTCTTTGTCCTCTGCCCGAACGGCCGCCGTCGCTCGATTCTCGTCTGTCGTTCGTCCCCGAGCCAAAGGAGCCGCATGTCAGATCCGTTGTGAGCCCCCAACCATTTTCCCCTTCCTTCTTCCTGTTGAGTATATTTTATGACATGTATAGATTGTTCTTGTACACCAAACCCATCTCCTATTTCCATATATAGATTGAGGTAGAGGCCCACGTTGTACATCATATATACGTGCATATTGCACCGATCAATATATCATGCATTACAACAACTCTCTACATGGTATCAGTTACCGCGATCCAACCCTAGCTTCTGCTCCCCCGCTGCATCCCCTTGCGCCGCCGCAGTCCCCCCCCCCCCCCATCGATCGAGCGAACCTGGTACGACTAGGATACAACTAGCGATCCAAACGTACGTGCAGAGGTATTCCCCCCCCCCCCCCCCCCCCCCCCCATCAGGCTATCTTTCACTCAACGTGAACATTGGAAAGGAGAAAAAGGGCCATGCATGTGAAAAGCCCATTGCAGCGGCCAATTGGGCATTGGCTCGGTTCCACCGTAATTAGTGTATATAAGTGCGATAGTTGCTGAAAATTAGCCGTCGCGGTTCCAGTTTCCACGCCCTTGCCGCGCGCTCGCCTCTTCTCTCCCCGCCCAGCCCTGCTGCTCTTGATCTGATATTCAGCGACGCCGCGACGCAACCTGATGCACTCATCAATTCTTCCGGCTCCAACCAACGGGACAGCCAAGGTTTAACAGATCACACTGCTATTAATCTCCCTCGATCCCCATCTTATATCATTGTTGAATAGAATCAATTGATACATCAGATTTTTCTTGTTTTGGTTGTGTGATTGGTGACGCTACGATTCTATGAAAACTTCCTAATCTGTACATGTCCAAGAAATCATCACAATCATAATGCAAATTATTTTGTACTAGTTCCGATCTTTGATGCAAAAGAATATATGTTGAAATTATACATTATGCTAATTTGAGGTTGCAATTCAGCAGCTATGAAGACAAAACTCCACCTATTATACAGTGTCCTAATATGTCTAAATTATTTTTTTCATTTTATTGGCAGCGGTAGGAGCCAATTTAAATAATGCAAATATAATGATGTTTTTGTGTCGCCAAAGCAGAACCTTGTTCTATAAGATAGTTTTTTCACTGGATTTTTTGTCTGCTTGACTTGGCCCCCTATACCTAAATCCTGGCTCCGCCCCTGCCACAGCTGCCGCTCCCCCTAGCCGCTGCCGCCCTCTAAAACCCTAGCTGCCGCCCCTCCTACGCGCCGCCGCCTCCCCACCCCGTCGCCATGTCCTCGGGTTCCTCCCTCTCCGGTGCCAGCAACCCCTTCGCCGGCCCCTATCCCACCGATGTCCGCGATCTCAACATCTTCGAGCGGGTCCCCGTTCGTCTTGATCAACATGACAACACCTACTACGCCTGGAAGACATACTTCTCCCTCGTGTTCCGGGAATACAACATCCTCAACCACATCGACGGCTCCGTCGACTCGCGCGCCATGCGCGATGACTCTGAGTGGGCCGCCATCGACGCCACGCTCATCAGGTGGTTCTATCTCACCATCTCGAAGGACCCGTTTCACATGGTCGTGAGTGATGGTGATGATGCTCGCGCCGTCTGGACTAAGCTCACCGGCCTCTTCACCGACAATCGTCTCCAACATCTCGTCTTCTTGCAGCAAGTATTCTTCGACTGTCACCAAAACGACCAGCCCGTTGATGACTATTGTCGGCGCCTTAAGACGCTCTCCGATGAGCTTCGTGACATCGGTGCCAAGATTGATGACGAAACTCTTCTCCGCACCCTCACTGTCGGGCTCAATGAGGAATTTGGCAACGCCGCATGCAACCTCTCCTTGATGACGGAGCCCTCGTTCCCCAAGTTTGTCGCCTACCTTCGCTTGGAGGAACGCCGGATGAAGCAGGCGAAGTCCCGCGCGCTGCACACCGCCCTCACCGCCGCACCAACCGCGCCCCCCCCCCCCCCCCCCCCCGCCGCCGCCGGGTTTCCCGCAGCCACGGACTCCAGCCTCGGCCCCTCCGCAGTACGGGGCACGCCCACCACCACCACCGGGCTTCCCGCAGCCGCCCGTGGCCACGACGGCATGCAAGCGCGGGGGCCGCAAGCAGCAGCGGAACCAGGGCGGGGCTCCGCGTCCACAGCAGCAGCCGACTCCACTGTGGGCCGGCGGGTTTAACCCATGGACCGGCGTAGTCCATGCGTACACCATGTCGGTCCCTCGCGCCCCTGCCCCCGGCATCCTTGGCCCGGGACCACGCCCGGCAGCCCCCCAGGCCTACCTTGCCGCACCTCCGTATGGCGTTCAGCCGCCGGTTGCTCCTCCGTACGGTGGTCCGCCGCCTGGAGGGTACTACCCTCCGTCGCCGCAGCCCGCTGGCGTGCTGCCCCAGCCGCCCGCGCCGTGGGATCCGGCCCTTCTCTCCGCGCTCCACACCGCTCCTTCACCGAATAACTACACCGGGGGCGGCAACTGGTATATGGACATTGGGGCCATGGCTTACATGTTCTCTCATCCTGGTAATCTCACTTCCTACCATCCCATCAACACTTCCACTCGCATCACCGTTTGTGATGGCTCTTCCCTTCCCATTACTCATGTTAGTCATGCCTCATTTCCGTCCACTTCCACACCTTTATCTATGTCTAACATACTTGTTTCGCCTAACCTCGTTAAAAATCTTCTTTCTGTTCGTTGTCTCTCTCGCGAAAATCCTGTTACTGTTGAATTTGACAAACTTAGTTTTTCTGTCAAGGACGGACGAACCAGGATGGTGCTCCACCGATGTGACAGTCCCGAAGATCTCTACCCGGTGCACTCTTCATCTTCCACCGCCGCCACTCTAATCGCCCTCTCCACCGGCGTAGATCTTTGGCACGCTCGATTGGGTCATCCCAATCTTTTCACACTTTGTCACATTCTTAAGAGTTTCAGTTTCAGTTGTAATAAGATCGAGGATCACACTTGTCATGCATGTCGTGTTGGCAAACATGTTTGGCTTCCGTTTAATAATTCTTCCACCATCGCATCTTATCCCTTTCAACTTTTACATAGTGATGTGTGGACCTCTCCGGTTGCAAGCAACACGGGGTTTCTTTATTATCTTGTCATCCTTGATGATATCTTTCACTATGTGTGGACTTTTCCTTTACGGCGCAAGTCGGATGTGCTCCCCACCCTAACAGCCTTTTATTCCTGTGTCACCACACAGTTTGGTCATTCCATCCAATCGCTTCAAACTCACAATGGAAAAGAGATTGACAATCATGCCATCCGCTCCTTACTCACCCACCATGGTATTGTTTTTCGCCTTACCTGCCCGTACACATCGCAGCAAAATGGGCATGCCGAACGGGTCCTTCGCACGCTCAATGACTGCGTCCGCACTCTCCTGCTCCATGCCAACGTTCCACCTCGCTTCTGGCCGGATGCCCTCGCCACTGCATCCCTTCTCATTAACATTTGGCCATGTCGTCCTCTATGGAACTACGCCCCTCATCATCTACTCTCTGGGACTCCACCTTCCTATGATGTGTTCGGGAACATTGCATGGGAAACAAAAAAAATTCCTACGCACATACAAGATCTATCCATGGTGATGAACATCCATGAGAGGAGAGATCGGATCCACATACCCTTGTAGATCGCTAAGCGGGAAGCGTTAAGAAACGCGGTTGATGTAGTCGAACGTCTTCGCGATCCAAATCGCAAGCCGTCCCGCGATCCAATCACGATATAGCGCCGAACGGACGGCACCTCCGCGTTCAGCACACGTACAGCTCGATGATGATCTCCGCCTCCTTGATCCAGCAAGCGAGGGCGGAGAGGTAAATGGGTTCTCCGGCAGCACGACGGTGTGGCGGTGGTGGTGGTGGAGCTGATCCAGCAGAGCTTCGCTAAGCAACGCCGAACCAATCTATGCTAGAGCAGAAACGATCTAGGGGAGAGGGAGGGCTGCACCGTGGCTCAAGGTATGGCAGCCCTCCCTCCCCTCTCATATATGTAGGGGGAGAGGGAGAGGGGCTCGGCCCCCTAGGGTTCCCACCCCTAGGGGCGGCGGCCAAGAAGGGGGGCGGCGGCCAAGGGGTGCCTTGGCCCCCAAGGCAAGGTGGCCGGCCCCCTCTAGGGTTCCCCCCTCCACCCTTCGGCCGCATGGGCCTTGTGGGAGGGGCGGCCAGCCCACCAGGGGCTGGTGCGCCCCCTCTCACATCCCATGTGGCCCTCCGGGGCAGGTGGACCCACCCGGTGGACCTCCGGAACCCTTCCGGCACTCCCGACGAAATCCGAACATTTCCCGAAACTATTCCGGTGTCCGAATATCATCTTCCTATATATCAATCTTTACCTCCGGACCATTCCGGAGCTCCTCGTGACATTCGGGATCTCATCCGAGACTCCGAACAATCTTCGGTCACCAACATACATAACCTAGTAATACCGAAACATCACCGAACGTTAAGTGTGCAGACCCTGCGGGTTCGAGAGCTATGTAGACATGACCGAGACATCTCTACGGTCAATAACCAATAGCGGGACCTGGATGCCCATATTGGCTCCTACATATTCTACGAAGATCTTTATCGGTTGAACCTCTATGTCAAGGATTCAGTTAATCCCGTACATTGTTCCCTTTGTTCATCGGTATGTTACTTGCTCAAGATTCGATCGTCGGTATCTGCATACCTAGTTCAATCTCGTTACCGGCAAGTCTCTTTACTCATTCCGTAATACAAGATCCCGTGGCTAACACTTTAGTCACTTTGCTTGCAAGGCTCATTGTGATGTTGTATTACCGAGTGGGCCCTGAGATACCTCTCCGTCACACGTAGTAACAAATCCCAGTCTTGATCCATGCCAACTCAACAAATGCCTTAGGAGATACCTGTAGAGCATCTTTATAGTCACCCAGTTACATTGTGACATTTGATACACACAAGGTACTCCTCCGGTGTCAGTGAGTCACATGATCTCATGGTCATAGGAACACATACTTGACATGCAGAAAACAATAGCAATAAACTGACACGATCATATGCTACGTTCATAGTTTGGGTCTTGTCCATCACATCATTCTCCTAATGATGTGATCCCATCATCAAGTGACATCTCATGTCCATGATCAGGAAACCTCGACCATCTTTGATCAACGAGCTAGTCTACTAGAGGCATACTAGGGACACAGTGCTGTCTATATACCCACACATGTATTTTGTGTTTCCAATCAATACAATTATAGCATGGATAATAAACAATTATCATGAACAAGGAAATATAATAATAACCATGTATTATTGCCTCTAGGGCATATTTCCAACAGTCTCCCACTTGCACTAGAGTCAATAATCTAGCTCACATCACTATGTGATTTACATTGTAATGAATCTAACATCCATACAGTTCTGGTGTTGATCATGTTTAGCCCGTGGAAGAGGTTTAGTCAATGGGTCTGCGACATTCAGATCCGTGTGCACTTTGCAAATATTTATGTCCTCCTCCTTGATGTAATCGCAGATGGAATTGAAGCATCGCTTTATGTGTCTGGTCCTCTTGTGGAACCTTGGTTCCTTGGCCAGAGCAATGGCACCAGTGTTGTCACAGAACAGAGTCATTGGGTCCAGTGCACTGGGCACTACTCCAAGATTTGTCATGAACTCCTTCATCCAGACACCTTCCTTTGCTGCCTCCGAGGCAGCTATATACTCCGCTTCGCATGTAGAATCAGCTACCACGCTTTGCTTGGAACTGCACTAGCTTACCGCTCCCCCATTGAGAATGTATACGTATCCGGTTTGAGACTTAGAGTCATTCGGATCAGTGTGAAAGCTTGCATCGACGTAAACCTTTATGACGAGCTCTTAATCACCTCCATAAACGAGAAACATCTCCTTAGTCCTTTTTAGGTACTTTAGGATATTCTTGACCGCCGTCCAGTGATCCACTCCTGGATTACTTTGAAACCTTCCGACCATACTTATGGCAAGGCTGACAGCTGGTCTTGTGCACAGCATTGCATACATGATAGAGCCTATCACAGAAGCATAGGGGATGACACTCATCTTTTCTCTATCCTCTGCAGTCACTGGGCATTGAGTCCTACTCAACTTTACACCTTGTAACACAGGCAAGAACCCTTTCTTGGACTGATCCATTTTAAACTTCTTCAAAACTTTATCAAGGTATGTGCTCTGTGAAAGTCCTATTAAGCGTCTTGATCTATCTCTATAGATCTTGATGCCTAATATGAAAGCAGCTTCTCCTAGGTCCTTCATTGAAAAACTCTTGTTCAAATATTCCTTCACGCTTTCCAAAAATTCTATATTGTTTCCAATCAGCAATATGTCATCCACATATAATATTAGAAATGCTATAGAGCTCCCACTCACTTTCTTGTAAATACAAGCTTCTCCGTAAACTTGTATAAACCCAAACGCTTTGATCACCTCATCAAAACGCTTATTCCAACTCCGAGATGTCTGCACCAGTCCATAAATGGATCGCTGGAGTTTGCAAACTTCGTCAGCATTCTCTGGATCGACAAAACCTTCTGGTTGCATCATATACAACTCTTCCTTAAGAAAACCGTTAAGGAACGCTGTTTTGACATCCATCTGCCAAATTTCATAATTGAAAAATGCAGATATTGCTAACATGATTCTGGCGGACTTAAGCATCGCTACGGGAGAGAAAGTCTCATCGTAGTCAACTCCTTGAACTTGTGAAAAACCCTTTGCCACAAGTCGAGCTTTATAGACGGTGACATTACCGTCCGCGTCCGTCTTCTTCTTAAAGATCCATTTGTTCTGAATGGCCTTTCGCCCTTCAGGTAATACTTCCAAAGTCCATACTTTGTTTTCATACATGGATCCTATCTCGGATTTCATGGCCTCTAACCATTTGTTGGAATCCAGGCCCATCATCGCTTCTCCATAGCTCGTAGGTTCATCGTTGTCCAACAACATGACCTCCAAGACAGGGTTACCGTACCACTCAGGAGCAGTACGTGCCCTTGTCGACCTACGAGGTTCGATAGCAACTTGATCCGAAGCTTCATGATCACTATCATTAGCTTCCTCTTCAACTGATGTAGGCTCCACAGAAACATCTTTCTGCGCTGCGCTACTCTCTGGTTGAATTGAAGGTTCAACAACCTCATCAAGTTCTATCTTCCTCCCACTCAATTCTTTCGAGAGAAACTCTTTCTCGAGAAATGACCCGTTCTTAGCGAGAAACACTTTGCCTTCGGATCTGAGATAGAAGGTGTACCCAACCGTCTCTTTTGGGTATCCTATGAAGACGCATTTCTCCACTTTGGGTTCCAGCTTTTCAGGCCGAAGCTTTTTGACATAAGCATCGCATCCCCAAATTTTAAGAAACGACAACTTTGGTTTCTTGCCAAACCACAGTTCATACGGCGTCATCTCAACGGATTTAGATGGTGCCCTATTTAAAGTGAATGCAGCTGTCTCTAACGCATAACCCCAAAATAATAGTGGCAAATCGGCAAGAGACATCATAGACCGCACCATATCCGATAAGGTTCGATTACGATGTTTGGACGCACCATTACGCTGTGGTGTTCTAGGTGGCGTCAACTGTGAAACTATTCCACATTGTCTTAAGTGACTGCCAAACTCATAACTCAGATATTCTCCTCCTCGATCAGATCGTATGAATTTAATCTTCTTGTTACGATGATTCTCAACTTCACTCTGAAATTGCTTGAACTTTTCAAACGTTTCAGACTTATGTTTCATTAAGTAAATATACCCATATCTACTCAAGTCATCGGTGAAGGTGAGAAAATAACGATATCCACCGCGCGCCTCCATGCTCATCGGACCGCACACATCAGTATGTATGATTTCCAACAAGTCACTTGCCCGTTCCATTGTTCCAGAGAATGGGGTCTTAGTCATCTTGCCCATGACCATGGTTCACATGTGTCAAGTGATTCAAAATCAAGTGACTCCAAAAGTCCATCAGCATGGAGTTTCTTCATGCGTTTTACACCAATATGACCTAAGCGGCAGTGCCACAAGAAAGTGGTACTATCATTATCAACTCTACATCTTTTGGCATCAATGTTATGAACATGTGTATCATCACTATCAAGATTTAATAACAATAAACCCCTCACATTGGGTGCATGACCATAAAAGATATTACTCATATAAATAGAACAACCATTATTCTCCGATTTAAATGAGTAACCGTCTCGCAATAAACAAGATCCAGATATAATGTTCATGCTTAACGCAGGCACTAAATAACAATTATTCAGGTTCATCACTAATCCTGATGGTAGTCGAAGAGCGAGCGTGCCGACGGCGATCACATCAACCTTGGAACCATTTCCCACGTGCATCGTCACTTCGTCCTTTGCCAGCCTTCGTCTATTCCGCAGTACCTGTTTTGAGTTGCAAATGTGAGCAACCGAACCGGTATCAAATACCCAGGCACTACAACGAGAGTTGGTAAGGTACACATCAATAACATGTATATCATATATACCTTGTTTGGTGTTGGCCGCCTTCTTGTCGGCCAGATACTTGGGGCAGTTCCGCTTCCAGTGGCCAGTACCCTTACAATGAAAGCACTCAGTTTCTGGCTTGGGTCCAGCCTTGGGTTTCTTCACGGGAGGGGCAACTGCTTTGCCACTCTTCTTGGAGTTACCCTTCTTGCCCTTGCCATTTTTCTTGAAACTAGTGGTTTTATTGACCATCAACACTTGATGCTCCTTCTGGATTTCAGACTCAGCGACTTTTAGCATCGCAAACAGCTCGGCGACTGACTTGTTCATCCCTTGCATGTTATAGTTCAACACAAAGCTTTTGTAGCTAGGTGGCAGTGATTGAAGAACTCTGTCAGTGATCGCCTCCGGCGGGAGGGCAATTCCCAACTCAGCCAGACGGTTGGAATACCCAGACATTCTGAGTATGTGCTCACTAACAGACCCGTTCTCCTCCATTTTGCAAGCATAGAATTTATCGGAGGTCTCATACCTCTCGATCCGGGCATTCTTCTCAAAGATAAACTTCAACTCCTGGAACATCTCATATGCTCCATGATGTTCAAAACGCTTTTGAAGTCCCGTCTCTAAGCCATACAACATAGCACACTAAACTATTGAGTAATCATCAGAACGCGACTGCCAGGTGTTCGCAACATCTGGAAACGACACTGGAGCGGGTGGCTCACCAAGCGGTGCATCAAGGACATAAGCCCTTTGGGAAGCCGTGAGGATAATCCTCAGATTACGGGCCCAGTCTACAAAGTTACTTCCATCATCTTTCAGCTTAGCTTTCTCTAGGAACGCATTGAAATTCAGGGGAACTACTGCGCGAGCCATTGATCTACACAACTGCAATATTCAATCATGTCAACAAGCAACCATGTCTTTCAAAATATCAACACTAAAGAAAGTTATCCCTAGACCATCATGCCCAATCATTGATCCATTCATGAAACACACTCAAATATTAGCTATGCCCAATGCTCAAGTACGATCATAGTGCCCCCTAGTTGGCGCTTATAAGAGAAGATGGAGACTCAAAATAAAAATAAAAATTGCATAAAGTAAATAGATAGGCCCTTTGCAGAGGGAAGTAGGTATTTGTAGAGGTGCCAGAGCTCAAAGTTTTAAATTGAGAGAGAAAAAATATTTTGGGTGGCATGCTTTCCCTTCAACGAAAACGACAAAGTAGCTCACAATACTTTCCATGCTAGATATATCATAGGCGGTTCCCAAACAGAAAATAAAGTTTATTCCTTTTTCCACCAAACTTTCACTTTCCATGCCGGGCCGTATCCACGGTTGCCTTCCATACCAACAGTTTCCAAGGAATTTATTATTTGACAACATAAAGTAAATATTTTTTCTTTTTCATTGCGGGAATGGGCATCCCTATTACCGCCGCACTCTCGTGCAATGACAAGTGAATAAACACTCATCTTGAGAATAACACATCTAGCATGGAAAAATATTGGACACTCCCCACCGTTTCATGAGCGGTACGGGCACACAAAAGAGAAAATTTATTTTGAAAATTTAGAGATGGCACATACAAATTTGCTTGGAACGGCATGGAAATACCGCATATAGGTAGGTATGGTGGACTCATAAGGCAAAACTTGGTTTAAGGATTTTGGATGCACAAGTAGTATTTCTACTTAGTACAAATGAAGGCTAGCAAATAGATTGGGAAGCAACCAAACCAAGAAACGAAAATCACATAAGTGAGCATTGAACATAACTAACATCGAATAATGCACCACAAGTAGGATGTAACTTCATTGCATAACTATTGACTTTCGTGCATGCATAGGGAATCACAAACCTTAACACCAATATTCCTACTAAGCATAATTACTCACTAGCATGACTCACATATTACTATCATCATGTTTCAAAACTATTACAAGGAATCATGTTTAATTTGTCCAATGATCTTCATGAAAGTTTTTATTATATCCTCCTTGGATATCTATCACTTTGGGACTAGTTTCATATATTGCCATTGCTTTTTGGCAAGCTCAAACAAATTTAAGTGAAGCACATGAGCATAAAGATTTCATCTCTCAAAAAGGTATAAGTGAAGCATGAGAGGATTTCTTCAAAATTTTACTAACTTCTCAAATTAATCTAAGTGAAGCATGAGAGTATTTCTACAAAAGTTTTCTGAGCACACCGTGCTCAAAAAGATATAAGTGAAGCACTAGAGCAATTTCTATAGCTCAAAAAGTTTAAGTGAAGCACATAGAGCAATTCTAACAAATCATAGCATGATTTTGGCTTTCTCAAATAGGTGTGTACAGCAAGGATACAAAGGAAAAACTAACAAGCAAAGCAAGCAAAGATACAAGATGCTCCAAGCAAAACACATGACATGTGACGAATAAAAATATAGCTCCTTGTAAAATACCGATGGTCGTTAGAAGAAAGAGGGGATGCCACTCAGGGGCATCCCCAAGCTTAGTTGCTTGTTACTCTTTGGATATATCTTGGGGGTGCGGTATCATCCCCAAGCTTAGGCTTTTGCTACTCCTTATTCCTTCATCCATCGTGATGTCACTCAAAACTTGAAAACTTCAATCACACAAAACTCAACAAAATCTTCGTGAGATCCGTTAGTATAAGAAAGCTAATCACTACTTTAGGTACGGTTGCAAACCCATTCATATTTTATAGTTGCATTATACGTACTGTAATTTAACTTTACCATGGCTTATACCCCCCAATACAAACCATAGATTCATCAAAACAAGCACACAATGCAACAAAAACAAAATATGTCTTAAACAGAACAGTCTGTAGTAATCTGTACTATACCCATACTTATGTAATTCTACAAATTCTGAAAAATTAGGACTGCGTAAGGAATTTGTATAGAAAGACTGTGTTAAGATTTCAGCTCAATATCATGTTCCAGCAAAAAATGAAAATTCATATACTGGATGCAAAGTTTCTGTTTCAGATTCAGCATCACTTCTACTCATCCTATGAATCATCCTAACGGTTCTACTTGGCACAAACACTAAATAAACCATAAAAACACAATCATAACAGAGGCATAATTGTGTCAACACTCAAAAACAGAAAGGAAAAAGCAAAAAATTATTTATTCATTGGGTTGCCTCCCAACAAGCGCTATCGTTTTACGCCCCTAGCTAGGCATATTGGATAGATTCAAGTATTGTCATCTTTGGTTTTCAACTCTTCAATCACACAACTAGATTTCTTCAAGGATTTAGCATGCATGTTTTTAACGATAACACTCCTAGGAAGAAAACCAAAAAAATCATTCTTGTACATAGGATCTCTTATGATTTCAACAAAGTTGGGATGAATACTAATCATTTTAAGATCCCCCTTGTGGCCACTAGTTGTAGCAACTTTGTTCTTAGTGACTTGCGTGGTCTTGCCAATTTTTATGGGAGTTTTTTCAATAGGTTTGATAGAAGAAAAATCCGAACCCAAATTACTAAAAATCTCTTCCAACTTATCAATACGGTAAGGACTTTCTTCTACCCTTTCGTTAACTACGGTTTTTTTGCTTTCAATAATTTAATGGCATCTCCCGCCTTAGATCCAATTTTATTAGCAAGATTATGCATCTTTTTATCTAGATCATCAAGATGTTCTTTAGTAATCATCTTCTTTTCAACAACATCTAATCTCTCCATAACGTGTTCGAGAGTTAAAGTTGTTTCGTTGATCATGATAGGTGGTGATCCCACTAAACTTCCCAAAGCATTAAAAGCATCCAAAGATGGACACATCAAGAAATTCACACCGGTAATCGTATCAAGGATGAATCTATACCAAGTGGTAATGCCAACATAAAAACTGCGAAGAAAAACAACGGTAGATTGCTTAGTGATAGATCTATTATGAGCACTGCAAATCCTATACCAAGCATCTTTTAGGTTCTCCCCTCCCATTTGCTTAAACTTAAGAACCTCATTATCGGGAGTACACGCAATAAAGGAAGAACTAGCCATAGTGACAAGGCAAGAGATCCGGCGAGAAAAAGGGCAAACGAAAAAGAGGGCGAAGAAAACGGCAAATTGGTGAAGTGGGGAGAGGAAAACGAGAGGCAAATGGCAAATAATGTAATTGCAAGGAGATGAGATTTGTGATTAGGAACCTGGTAGATAATGATGGAGTCCCCTCGGCGCCTACGATAGGCACGTAGAAGAGACCGCTTCCTCCCCAGTAACGACGCCAAAAATTCCTTTGACGTGCTTGGACTGCGTCGGTATTTTCCCCAAAGAGGAAGGGATGATGCAGCACAGCGACGGTAAGTATTTCCCGCAGTTATGAAACCAAGGTTATCGAACCAGTAGGAGGATCACCACCACCCAATAAGCAGCACCTGCACACAAACAACAAATACTTGCAACCCGACGCGAAAGAGAGGTTGTCAATCTCTCTACGGTAATAAGATAGATTAGGTAGTGATAGATAGGAGAGATAGATCTCTCAAGAACACAAATAAAAAGAGTAAATATGCAACAATATATTTTTGGGTTTTTGGTTTTGTAGATCTGGAAACAAAGAGTGCAAAAAACATAGATCGGAAAGCAATATGATAGAAAATTAGACCCGGGGGCCGTAGGGTTCGCTAGTGGCTTCTCTCATGAGTATAGCGCACAGTGGGTGAACAAATTACTGTTGCGCAATTGATAGAAGATCAAATAATCATGAAGATATCCAAGGCAATGATCATTATATAGGCATCACGTCCAAGATAAGTAGACCGACTCCTGCCTGCATCTACCACTATTACTCCACACATCGACCGCTATCCAGCATGCATCTAGTGTATTAAGTTCATGGAAAAACGGAGTAATGCAATAAGAACGATGACATGATGTAGACAAGATATATTCATGTAGGAATAGACCCCCATCTTGTTCTCCTTAATGGAAATGATACATGCGTGCCTTGCTGCCCCTTCTGTCACTGGGAAAGAACACCGCAAGATCGAACCCATCACAAAGCACCTCTTCCCATGGCAAGAAAAATCGATCTAGTTGGCCTAACTAAACCAAAGATTCGAAGAAGAAATACGAGGCTATAAGCAATCATGCATATAAGAGATCAAAGAAGACTCAAATAATATTCATGGATAGAAACTGATCATGAACTCAAAATTCATCGGATCCCAACATACACACCGCAAAAGTTTACATCAAATAGATCTCCAAGAGACCATTGTATTGAGAATCATAAGAGAGAGAGAGAGAGAAGAAGCCATCTAGCTACTGCCTACGGACCCATAGGTCTATGGTGGACTACTCACGCATCTTCGGAGAGGCACCTATGAGGAAGATGAACCCCTCCGTGATGGTGTTTAGATTGGATCTCGCGGTTCTGGAACTTGAGGCGGCTGGAATTGTATTTCGTCGACTCCTCTAGGGTTTTTGGATTTTCTGGGAATTTATAGGTTTGATAGTCGGTTGAGGCGGTGCCCGAGGTGCCCATCCCCCACCAGGCTGCGCCAGGGGGCCTTTGGCGCGCCCTGGTGGTGGGTGGCCACCCTGGGCCCCCTCTTCAGGTGTTCTTTGCCCCGTCTTCTTTCTTCTGGTCCATAAAAAATCCACAAAAATCCCCGCAGCTTTTGGGCTCTGTTTGGTACTGATTTTCTGCAGAGTAAAAAACAAGCAAATATAGCAACTGGCACTTTGGCACTATGTCAATAGGTTAGTCCCAAAAAGTAATATAAAGTTGTAATAAAATGATTGTAAAACATCCAATAATGATAATATAACAGCATGGACAAGCAAAAAATTATAGATACGTTGGAGACGTATCACTAGACTATTGCTTGGAATCATTATAAGTCCAAATGTCCATGCTATACAAAAGAAAAGAATGTGATGAACATGTTAGGCAGCATTCCACATCAAAAATTCTGTTTTTGTCATTTACCTACTCGAGGACGAGTAGGAATTAAGCTTGGGAATGCTGATACGTCTCCAACGTATCTATAATTTTTGCATGTTCCATGCTATTATATTATCATTCTTGGATGTTTTACAATCATTTTATAACAACATTATATCATTTTTTGGGACTAACCTATTGACATAGTGCGAAAGTGCCACTTGCTGTTTTTGCTTGTTTTTTACTTCGCAGAAAATCAATAACAAACGGAGTCCAATCGCGATTAAACTTTTTAGAGATTTTTTCTGGACCGGAAGACACCCAGTGGGCCAAAGAACTGCCGGAGAGGTGGGCCGTGGAGACCACAACCCACCAGGGGGGCCCCGGCGCGCCCTGATGGGTTGTGCCCTCCTCGGCCCCCCTCCGCACCGCCTCTGATGCCTATAAATTCCCAAATATTCCAAAAACCCTAGGGGAGTCGATGAAACACAATTCTAGCTGTCGCAAGTTCCAGAACCTCGAGATCCAATCGAAACACCATCACGGAGGGGTTCATCTTCCTTATAGGTGCCTCTCTGATGATGCGTGAGTAATCCACCATAGACCTACGGGTCCATAGGCAGTAGCTAGATGGCTTTCTCTCTCTCTCTCTCTCTCTCTCTCTCTCTCTCTCTCTTATGATTCTCAATACAATGGTTGCTTAGAGATCTATTTGATGTAACCTTTTGCGGTGTGTTTGTTGGGATCTGATGAATTTTGAGTTCATGATCAGTTTCTATCCATGAATATTATTTGAGTCTTCTTTGATCTCTTATATGCATGATTACTTATAGCCTCGTATTTCTTCTCCGAATCTTTGGCTTAGTTAGGCCGGCTAGATCGATTTTTCTTGCCATGGGAAGAGGTGCTTTGTGATGGGTTTGATCTTGTGGTGTTCTTTCCTAGTGATAGAAGGGGCAGCAAGACACGCATGTATCATTGCTATTAAGGATAACAAGATGGGGTCTATTCCTACATGAATAGATCTTGTCTAGATCATGTCATCGTTCTTATTGCATTACTCTGTTTTTCCATGAACTTAATACACTAGATGCATGCTGGATAGCGGTCGATGTGTGGAGTAATAGAGGTAGATGCAGGCAGGAGTCGGTCTATCTATCTTGGACATGATGCCTATATAATGATCATTGCCTTGGATATCGTCATGACTATTCAATTTTCTATCAATTGCCCAACAGTAATTTGTTCACCCGCCGTGCGCTATACTCATGAGAGAAGCCACTAGTGAACCCTATGGCCCGAGGGTCTACTTTTCCGTCATATTGCTTTCCGATCTACGTTTTTGCACTCTTTGTTTTCAGATCTACAAAACCAAAAAACCAAAAATATATTGCTGCATATTTACTCTTTTTATTTGTGTTCTTGAGAGATCTATCTCTCCTATCTATCACTACCTAATCTATCTTTTTACCGTAGAGATTTTGACAACCTCTCTTTCGCGTCGGGTTGCAAGTATTTGTTATTTGTGTGCAGGTGCTGCTTATTGGGTGGTGGTGATCCTCCTACTGGTTCGATAACCTTGGTTTAATAACTGAGGGAAATACTTACTGTCGCTGTGCTGCATCATCCCTTCCTCTTTGGGGAATTACCGTCGTAGTCTCAAGCCACGTCAAAGGTCAGTCTTGACCTAGAAAAATAAAGAGGAGGACTTTTGGGACGAAGCGCCGCCGCCTCGAGGTGGAACTTGGGCAGGAGCACTTTTGCCCTCCGGCGGAGCGATTCCGCCGGGGGAACTTCCCTCCCGGAGGGGGAAATCAAAGCTATCGTCATCACCAACACCCCTCTCATCTTTGAGAGGCCAATCTTCATCAACATCTTCAATAGCACCATTTCCTCTCAAACCCTAGTTCATCTCTTGTGTTCAATCTTTGTACCGGAACCTCAGATTGGTACCTATGGGTGACTAGTAGTGTTGATTACCTTGCGTAGTTGATTACAATATGGTTTATTTGGTGGAAGATTATATGTTCAGATCCATTATGCTATTCAATACTCCTCTGATCTTGAGCATGATTATTATTTGTGAGTAGTTACCTTTGTTCTTGAGGTCACTGACGTGGCTTGAGACTGCGTCAGTATTTCCCCAAAGAGGAAGGGATGATGCAGCACAGTGACGGTAAGTATTTCCCTCAGTTATGAAACCAAGGTTATCGAACCAGTAGGAGGATCACCACCATCCAATAAGCAGCACCTGCACACAAACAACAAATACTTGCAACCCGACGCGAAAGAGAGGTTGTCAATCTCTCTACAGTAATAAGATAGATTAGGTAGTGATAGATAGGAGAGATAGATCTCTCAAGAACACAAATAAAAAGAGAAAATATGCAACAATATATTTTTTGGTTTTTGGTTTTGTAGAGCTGAAAACAAAGATTGCAAAAAAGTAGATCGGAAAGCAATATGATCGAAAAGTAGACCCGGGGGCCGTAGGGTTCACTAGTGGCTTCTCTCAGGAGTATAGCGCACGGTGGGTGAACAAATTACTGTTGGGCAATTGATAGAAAATCGAATAGTCAGGACGATATCCAAGGCGATGATCATTATATAGGCATCACGTCCAAGATAGATAGACCGACTCCTGCCTGCATCTACCTCTATTACTCCACACATCGACCGCTATCCAGCATGCATCTAGTGTATTAAGTTCATGGAAAAACGGAGTAATGCAATAAGAACGATGACATGATGTAGACAAGATCTATTCATGTAGGAATAGACCCCATCTTGTTATTCTTAATAGCAACAATACATGCCTGTCTTGCTGCCCCTTCTGTCACTGGGAAAGAACACCGCAAGATCGAACCCATCACAAAGCACCTCTTCCCATGGCAAGAAAAATCGATCTAGTTGGCCTAACTAAAACAAAGATTCGAAGAAGAAATACGATGCTATAAATAGTCATGCATATAAGAGATCAAAGAAGACTCAAATAATATTCATGGATAGAAACTGATCATGAACTCAAAATTCATCGGATCCCAACAAACACACCGCAAAAGGTTACATCAAATAGATCTCCAACAGACCATTGTACTGAGAATCATAAGAGAGAGAGAAGAAGCCATCTAGCTACTGCCCACGGACCCGTAGGTCTATAGTGGACTACTCACGTATCATCGGAGAGGCACCTATGAGGAAGATGAACCCCTCCGTGATGGTGTTTAGATTGGATCTCGCGGTTCTGGAACTAGCGGCGGCTGGAATTGTGTTTCATCAACTCCTCTAGGGTTTTCCGAATATTTGAGAATTTATAGGCATCAGAGGCGGTGCGGAAGGGGGCCGAGGTGGGCACAACCCATCAGGGCACGCCGGGGCCCCCCTGGCGCGCCCTGGTGGGTTGTGCTCTCCACAGCCCACCTCTTCGGTAGTTCTTTGGCCCACTGGGTGTCTTCTGGTCCAGAAAAATCTCCAAAAAGTTTTTCACGATTGGACTCCGTTTGGTATTGATTTTCTGCGAAGTAAAAAACAAGCAAAAACAGCAACTGGCACTTTGGCACTATGTCAATATGTTAGTCCCAAAAAATGATATAAAGTTGTTATAAAATGACTGTAAAACATCCAAGAATGATAATATAACAACATGGAACAAGCAAAAATTATAGATACGTTGGAGACGTATCAGCATCCCCAAGCTTAATTCCTACTCGTCCTCGAGTAGGTAAATGATAAAAACAGAATTTTTGATGTGGAATGGTGCCTAAAATGTTCATCACATTGTTTTCTTTTATATAGCATGGACGTTTGGACTTGTAAATGATTCAAAGCAATAGTCTAGTTTTAACATAATGACTTCAATACTCAAGCATGTCAACAAGCAACCATGTCTTTCAAAATATCAACACTAAAGAAAGTTACCCCTAGCCGATCATGCTCAATCATTGATCCATTCGTGAAACACACTCAAATATTAGCTATGCCCAATGCTCAAGTACGATCATAGTGCCCCCTAGTTGGTGCTTATAAGACAAGATGGAGACTCAAAGCAAAAATAAAAATTGCATAAAGTAAATAGATAGGCCCTTCGCAGAGGGAAGTAGGGATTTGTAGCGGTGCCAGAGCTCAAGGTTTAAAATTGAGAGAGAAAATATTTTGGGTGGCATGCTTTTCCTGTCAACAAAAAGGACAAAGTAGTTCGCAATACTTTCCATGCTAGATATATCATAGGCGGTTCCCAAACAGAAAATAAAGTTTATTCCGTTTTCCACCAACCTTTCACTTTCCATGGCGGGCCGTATCCACGGTTGCCTTCCATACCAACACTTTCCAAGGAATTTATTATTTGACAACATAAAGTAAATAATTTTTTTCTTTTTCATTTCGGGAATGGGCATCCCTATTACCGCCGCACTCTCGTGCAATGACAAGTGAATAAACACTCATCTTGAGAATAACACATCTAGCATGGAAAAATATTGGACACCCCCCACCGTTTCATGAGCAGTACGAGCACACAAAAGTGAAAAATTATTTTGAAAAATTTAGAGATGGCACATACAAATTTTCTTGGAATGGCACGAAAATACCGCATATAGGTAGGTATGGTGGACTCATAAGGCAAAACTTGGTTTAAGGATTTTGGGTGCACAAGTAGTATTTCTACTTAGTACAAATGAAGGCTAGCAAATAGATTGGGAAGCAACCAAACCAAGAAACGAAAAATCACATAAGTGAGCATTGAACATAACTACCACCGAATAATGCACAAGTAGGATATAACTTCATTGCGTAACTATTGACTTTCGTGCATGCATAGGAAATCACAAACCTTAACACCAATATTCCTACTAAGCACAATTACTCACTAACATGAGTCACATATTACTATCATCATGTTTCAAAACTATTACAAGGAATCAAGTTTAATTTGTCCAATGATCTTCCTGAAAGTTTTTATTATATCCTCCTTGGATATCTATCACTTTGGGACTAGTTTCATGTATTGCCATTGCTTTTTGGCAAGCTCAAACAAATTTAAGTGAAGCACATGAGCATAAAGATTTCATCTCTCAAAAAGGTATAAGTGAAGCATGAGAGGATTTCTTCAAAATTTACTAACTCTCAAATTAATCTAAGTGAAGCATGAGAGTATTTCTATAAAAAATTCCAAGCACACCGTGCTCAAAAAGATATAAGTGCAGCACTAGAGCAATTTTATAGCTCAAAAAGTTTAAGTGAAGCACATAGAGCAATTCTAACAAATCATGGCATGGTTTTGGATTTCTCAAATAGGTGTGTCCAGCAAGGATACAAAGGAAGAACTAACAAACAAAGCAAGCAAAGATACAAGACGCTCCAAGCAAAACACATGATATGTGACGAATAAAAATATAGCTCCAAGTAAAATACCGATGGTCGTTAGAAGAAAGAGGGGATGCCACTCGGGGGCATCCCCAAGCTTAGTTGCTTGTTTCTCTTTGGATATATCTTGGGGGTGTGGTAGCATCCCCAAGGTTAAGCTTTTGCTACTCCTTATTCCTTCATCCATTGTGATCTCACCCAAAACTTGAAAACTTCAATCACACAAAACTCAACAAAATCTTCGTGAGATCCGTTAGTATAAGAAAGCAAATCACTACTTTAGGTACTATTGCAAACCCATTCATATTTTGTTATTGCATTATACCTACTGTATTTTAACTTTACCATGGCTTATACCCCCCAATACAGACCATAGATTCATCAAAACAAGCACACAATGCAACGAAAACAGAATCTGTCTTAAACAGAACAGTTTGTAGTAATCTGTACTCTACCCATACTTCCGTAACTCTAAAAATTCTGAAAAATAGGGAAACGTAAGGAATGTATAGCAACATTGTGTTAAAATTTAAGCTCAAGATCACGTTCCAGAAAAAAAATGAAAATTCATATACTGGACGCAAAGTTTCTGTTTCAGATTCAGCATCACTTCTACTCATCCTATGAATCATCCTAACGGTTCTACTTGGCACAAACACTAAATAAACCATAAAAACACAATCATAACAGAGGCATAATGGTGTCAACACTCAAAAACAGAAAGGAAAAAAGCAAAAATTTATTTATTCATTGGGTTGCCTCCCAACAAGCGCTATCGTTTAACGCCCCTAGCTAGGCATAATGGATAGATTCAAGTATTGTCATCTTTGGTTTTGGATGAAGTGTTTTCATCAAGAATTTTAGCAAATAAAACTTGGAACACATCATCCATAGCAACTTTAGCACTATCAAGTTGTTCCTCTACGTAACCCCTTTGATTACCGGCCACGATCCACGAATATTGTTGGTTCACATCGTTGAAAACTTGTTGGATCATGTCTAAAATGAGGACTTCCTTTTTAAGATTCTCATCAAAAATTTGATTATTTCCAAGCAAATATCTCATCATATAATCAGTATTGTAAAGGATTTCTCCTATTACCGGTTTTTCACGGTTCATACCATAAAAGTCAAAGATCTCCCTAGCTTCCCGTACTATGTGATCAAATTCATTCATAAGAACAAGGGTAGCTAGCTTTTTAGCTTGGGAATTCTTTATGATGGGTAGCTCATAAAACAATCTTTGCAAAGTAGGATGGGTACGAATAAATCTATTTTCAAGTTGTAGAACTAACGCCGAGATAGCTTCCGCAAAAGATTTAGTTCTTTTCAGAATAGGGGTATCATCGAGTGTCAAATTCCCAATGCAATTGAAAAACTCCTGAATAGTTTCTTTTCCTATAACGTTCCCTTGCCCCAAAACAAAAGTTTTAGAATCAAGATTAGCAGAACGTCCTATTTTAGGAGTCCTGCCATCATCCATTTCTGCCATACCAAAATCACTCATGGTGACAAGCAAACAAGAGATCTGACGAGAAGAAGGCAAACGAAAAAGAGGGCGAATAAAACGGCAAATTGGTGAAGTGGGGGAGAGGAAAACGAGAGGCAAATGGCAAATAATGTAATTGCAAGCAGATGAGATTTGTGATTAGGAACCTGGTAGATGATAATGGAGTCCCCTCGGCGCCTACGATAGGCACGTGGAAGAGACCGCTTCCTCCCCGACAACGGCGCCAGAAATTCCTTTGACGTGGCTTGAGACTGCGTCGGTATTTCCCCAAAGAGGGAGGGATGATGCAGCATAGCGACGGTAAGTATTTCCCTCAGTTATGAAACCAAGGTTATCGAACCAGTAGGAGGATCACCACCACCCAATAAGCAGCACCTGCACACAAACAACAAATACTTGCAACCCGACGCGAAAGAGAGGTTGTCAATCTCTCTATAGTAATAAGATAGATTAGGGAGTGATAAATAGGAGAGATAGATCTCTCAAGAACACAAATAAAAAGAGCAAATATGCAGCAATATATTTTTGGGTTTTTGGTTTTGTAGATCTGAAAACAAAGATTGCAAAAAAGTAGATCGGAAAACAATAAGATGGAAAAGTAGACCCGGGGGCCGTAGGGTTCACTAGTGGCTTCTCTCATGAGTATAGCGCACGGTGGGTGAACAAATTATTGTTGGGCAATTGATAGAAAATCGAATAGTCATGACGATATCCAAGGCGATGATCATTATATAGGCATCACGTCCAAGATAAGTAGACCGACTCCTGCCTGCATCTACCTCTATTACTCCACACATCGACCGCTATCCAGCATGCATCTAGTGTATTAAGTTCATGGAAAAACGGAGTAATGCAATAAGAACGATGACATGATGCAGAAAAGATTTATTCATGTAGGAATAGACCCCATCTTCTTATCCTTAATAGCAACGATACATGCGTGTCTTGCTGCCCCTTCTGTCACTGGGAAAGAACACCGCAAGATCGAACCCATCCCAAAGCACCTCTTCCCATGGCAAGAAAAATCGATCTAGTCGGCCTAACTAAACCAAACATTCAAAGAAGAAATACGATGCTATAAGCAATCATGCATATAAGAGATCAAAGATGACTCAAATAATATTCATGGATAGAAACTGATAATGAACTCAAAATTCATCGGATCCCAACAAACACACCGCAAAAGTTTACATCAAATAGATCTCCAAGAGACCATTGTATTGAGAACCACAAGAGAGAGAGAGAGAAGAAGCCCTCTAGCTACTGCCTACGGACCCGTAGGTCTATAGTGGACTACTCGCGCATAATCGGAGAGGCACCTATGAGGAAGATGAACCCCTCCGTGATGGTGTTTAGATTGGATCGCGCGGTTCTGGAACTTGCGGCGGCTGGAATTGTGTTTCGTCGACTCCTCTAGGGTTTTCCAAATATTTGAGAATTTATAGGCATCAGAGGCGATGCGGAAGGGGGCCGAGGAGGGCACAACCCATCAGGGCGCGCCGGGGCCCCCCTGGCGCGCCCTGGTGGGTTGTGCTCTCAACAGCCCACCTCTCCGACAGTTGTTTGGCCCACTGGGTGTCTTCTGGTCCAGAAAAAAACTCCAAAAAGTTTTGTCGTGATTGGACTCCGTTTGGTATTGATTTTCTGCGAAGTAAAAAACAAGCAAAAACAGCAACTGGCACTTTGGCACTATGTCAATATGTTAGTCCCAAAAAATGATATAAAGTTGTTATAAAATGATTGTAAAACATCCAAGAATGATAATATAACAGCATGGAACAAGCAAAAGTTATAGATACGGTGGAGACGTATCAGTCACGGGAGAAGTCATGTTGCGAGTAATCATGTGAATTTGATATGTGTTCGATATTTTGATGATATGTATGTTGTGATTCCCTTAGTGGTGTCATGTGAACGTCGACTACATGACACTTCACCATTCATGGGCCTAAGGGAATGCATTGTGGAGTATTTATTAGATGATGGGTTGCTAGAGTGACAGAAGCTTAAACCCTAGTTTATGCGCTACTTCGTAAGGGGCTGATTTGGATCCACATGTTTAATGCTATGGTTAGACTTGGTCTTAATACTTTTCTCGTAGTTGCGGATGCTTACGAGGGGGTTAATCATAAGTAGGTTGTTAGTTCAAGTAAGAACAACACCTTAGCACCGGTCCACCCACATATCAAATTATCAAAGTAGTGAACACGAATCAAACCAAGATGATAAAAGTGACTAGACAAAATTCCCGTGTACCCTCAAGAACACTTTGCCTATTACTAGTGATTGTTCTGGCCTATCCTTTGCCTCAAAAGGATTGGGCTACCTTGATGCACCTTGTTTACCATTATCCATACTTGCTCGTTACAAATTATCTTGCTATCAAACTATCTGTTACCAACAATTTCAGTGCTTGCAGAAATTACCTCGCTGAAAACCGCTTGTCATTTCCTTCTGCTCCTCGTTGGGTTTGACACTCTTACTTATCGAAAGGACTACGATTGATACCCTATACTTGTGGGTCATCAAGACTCTTTTCTGGCGCCGTTGCCGGGGAGTGAAGCGATCTTGGTAAGTGGAAATCGGTAAGGAAAAACTTATACTATCGCTACTTGCTACTACGGGAGAACAATCCTTTGAGGGGTTTGTTCGGGGTATCTTCACCTCGACCGGAACCGCAATTAGTTGCCCCTCAACCTACAACACCTACTGAAAATGTTACTTATGATATTCCGTCGGGTATGCTAGAACAACTGCTTGCTGAACCTTATGCATGAGATGGAACTGAACATCCTGATATGCATCTTTTATATGTGAACAAAATTTGTGGATTATTTAAGCTTGCAGGTTTACCCGGAGATGAAGTTAAGAAGAAGGTTTTCCCTTTATCTTTGGAGGGAAAAGCATTGACATGGTATAGGCTATGTGATGATCTTGGATCGTGGAACTGGAATCACTTGCAATTGGAGTTTCACCAAAAGTTTTATCCCATGCATCTAGTTCATCGTGATCGGAATTATATATATAATTTTTGGCCTCGTAAAGGAGAAA
This sequence comes from Elymus sibiricus, assembly GCA_039707655.1. NCBI lineage: Eukaryota > Viridiplantae > Streptophyta > Magnoliopsida > Poales > Poaceae > Elymus > Elymus sibiricus. The sequence goes on along the minus strand of CM077667.1, from coordinate 96,935,362 downwards.
GTATCGCTCTAGCTTGGGGGAGGCTTAAGTCAATGTTATATTCGTGCCCCAATCATGACATTCTGAGGGAAGTTACCATTCAGAATTTTTATGCTCGGCTTTCTCATAATGATCAATCCATGCTCGATACTTCTTGTGCTGGTTCTTATATGATGAAGACTATTGAATTCAAGTGGGATCTCTTGGAAAGAATTAAACGCAACTTTGAAGATTGGGAACTCGACGAAGGTAATGAGTCAGGTATAAAGCTTGAATTTGATTGTGTTAAATATTTTATGAATACCGATACTTTTCACAAGTTTAGCACTAAATATGGACTTGACTCTGAGATAGTAGCCTCTTTCTGTGAAGCATTTGCTACTCATGTTGATCTCCCTAAGGAAAAGTGGTTTAAATATCATCCCCCTATTAAGGAAGAAATTAAAGAACCGGTCATAGCTAAAGAAGAAACCATCTTTTACAATGTTGATCCAGTTGTGCCTACCGCTTATATTGAAAAACCTCCTTTCCCTGTTAGGATAAAGGAACATGCTAAGGTATCAAATGTAGTTCGTAAAAGTAATATAAGAGATCTCAGGTTAGAAAATATTGCTGGGCATGTTATCTACTTTTGTGATGAAGCTGCTAGAATTGCTAAACCTGATGAAAAATAAAAATATAGACCCATAGAAGGCTTGCCTGTTGTCTCAATCAAAATAGGAGATCATTGCTATCATGGTTTCTGTGATTTAGGTGCTTGTGTGAGTGCTATCCCTTTTGTTGGAAATATGCCCTAGAGGCAATAATAATTTAGTTATTATCATATTTCCTTGTTCATGATAATCGTTTATTATCCATGCTATAATTGTATTGATTGGAAACTCAAATACATGTGCGGGTACATAGACAATACTGTGTCCCTAGTATGCCTCTAATAGACTACCTAGTTGATCAAAGGTGGTCAAGGTTTCCTAGCCATAGACATGAGATGTCATTTGATAATGGGATCACATCATTAGGAGAATGATGTGATGGACAAGACCCAAACTATGAACGTAGCATATGATCGTGTCAGTTTATTGCTATTGTTTCTGCATTTCAAAGTATCTGTTCCTATGACCATGAGATCATGCAACTCTCTGACACCGGAGGAATACCTTGTGTGTATCAAACGTCGCAACGTAAGTGGGTGACTATAAAGATGCTCTACAGGTATCTCCGAGGGTGTCTGTTGAGTGGGCATGGATCAAGACTGGGATTTGTTACTCCGTGTGACGGAGAGGTATCTCAGGGCCCACTGATGTCTACTACGCAACCTTCTTCTTGTAGACTCGTGTTGGGCCTCCAAGCGCAGAGTTTTGTAGGACAGTAGCAAATTTCCCTCAAGTGGATGACCTAAGGTTTATCAATCTGTGGGAGGCGTAGGATGAAGATGGTCACTCTCAAACAACCCTGCAACCAAATAACAAAGAGTCTCTTGTGTCCCCAACACAGCCAATACAATGGTAAATTGTATAGGTGCACTAGTTCGGCGAAGAAATGGTGATACAAGTGTAATATGGATGGTAGATATAGGTTTTTGTAATCTGAAAATATAAAAACAGCAAGGTAGCAAGTAACAAAAGTAGCACAAACGGTATTGCAATGCTTGAAACAAGGCCTAGGGTTCATACTTTCACTAGTGCAAGTTCTCTCAACAATACTGACATAGTTGAATCATATGTAAATCCCTCACGTGCGACAAAGAGTTCACTCCAAAGTCACAAATAGCGGAGCACAAACGAAGAAATTATTGTAGGGTACGAAACCACCTCAAAGTTATCTTTTCCGATCAATCTTATGAGCTATCCCTATAAGTGTCACGAACAGCCCTAGAGTTCGTACTAAAATAACACCTTAAGATACACATCAACCAAAACCCTAATGTCACCTAGATACTCCAATGTCACCACGAGTACCCATGGGCTTGATTATACGATATGCATCACACAATTTCAGATTCATCATGTTCAATCGAACACAAAGAACTTCAAAGAGTGCCCCAAAGTTTCTACTGGAGAGTCAAGACGAAAACGTGTGCCAACCCCTATGCATAGATTCCCAAGGTCACGGAACCCGCAAGTTGATCACCAAAACATACATCAAGTGGATCAATAGAACATCCCATTGTCACCACGGATATCCCATCGCAAGACATACATCAAGTGTTCTCAAATCCTTAAAGACTCAATCTGATAAGAAAACTTCAAAGGGAAAACTCAATTCATCACAAGAAGATAGAGAGGGGGAAACTCCATATGATTCATCTATATTAATAAAGCTCGTGGTACATCAAGATCGTGTCATCTCAAGAACACGAGAGAGAGAGAGAGATCAAACACATAGCTACTGGTACATACCCTCAGCCCCGTGGGTGAACTACTCCCTCCTCGTCTTGGAGACCGCCAGGATGATGAAGATTTCCTCCGGTGATGGTTTCCCCCTCCGGCAGGGTGCCGGAACGGGCTCCCGATTGGTTTTTTGTGGCTACAGAGGCTTGCGGCGGCGGAACTCCCGGTCTAGGTTTCTTTCTGGGGGTTTTTGTATTTATAGGAATTTTTGGCGTCAGAAACAAGTCAAGGGGGTTCCCGAGGGGCCCACAAGCTAGGGAGGCATGCCCCCTAGGCTTGTGACTGCCTCGGGACTCCTCTCCGGTATCTTTTTGCTCCAGTATTTTTTATATTTTCCAAAAATATTCTCCGTAAATTTTCAGCCCATTCCGAGAACTTTTATTTCTGCACAAAAAACGACACCATGGTAGTTCTGCTGAAAACACCGTCAGTCCGGGTTAGTTCTAATAAAATCATACCAAAATCATATAGAATTATTGTAAACATGACATGGATACTTCATAAATTATAGATACGTTGGAGACGTATCAGCATCCCCAAGCTTAATTCCTGCTCGTCCTCGAGTAGGTAAATGATAAAAAGAAATAATTTATGAAGTGTGAATGCTAGCAAGTGCACAAGTTTGATCAATGATAATTCCAATCACTTTTTCTAGCATCAATATAAACCATAAACAGTAGCTCATCTCATAAAACTTCTCATGATCAAGTAACAAGCTATTCACATGTTAAATTATAGACCAGAAAGTTTCTTGAAAACTAACAAACCATATTCCTAGTCATCGAACAATTGCAATTCATCTTATTTTCAGGAAGGGTCTATGTAAGAGCTTTGATTTAGCAAATTCCACATACTGAACTATCATATAGTCTTCCATGATTATTGTCACTCAAAGCATATTTTTAGAACAAATAGCATCCATCGAACACAGAGAAAGATAGGGGCTTAATGTTTCGCCTCCCAACTTATTTATCATATAGATAATTGTCAACAATAATAATTCATGATCAAATATATTTGTGTGGATATATATGTCTAGATCATTCCCCAACACATGACGCTTGCCAAGAGAAAAAGGCGAAATATAGGAAGTGGTGAAGATCACCATGACTCTTGCATAAAGGTAAGTACTAGAAAGTAAAAGATAGGCCCTTCGTAGAGGGAAGCAGAGGTTGTCATGCGCTTTTTGTTTTTGGATGTGCAAACCCTTAATGCAAAGGAACGTCACGTTGTATTGCCCTTTGTGATAGCAACCTTTATTATGCAGTCCGTCGCTTTTATTTCTTAACCATCACAAGTTCGTACAACGCTTATTTTCCCTTATAATAAAAGATCATACATATTTAGGAGCAATTTTTATTGCTTTTTGCACCGATGACAACTTACTTGAAGGATCTTACTCAATCCATAGGTAGGTATAGTGGACTCTCATGGCAAAACTGGTTTAAGGGTGTTTGGATTTACAAGTAGTATTTCTACTTGGTGCGGAAGTTTTGGCTAGTATGAGGTGGAAGCAAGCACCACATGTTGGAGGATCCATAACAATATAACTTCTATACAAATATACCCAAACATAACTCATTAAGTTGTCTTCCTTGTCCAATTTTAACTAATTTGCTCGAGTTTGAAAATAATTAATGAGCTCACAATCATAGAAGATGTCCAAGATAGTATATTTATATGTGGAATCTCTCTTCCTTCAATATTCTTTCATGAATTGTTCAAGTGACCAATGCGGTGTTTGCTAACTTTCAATAAATTTTACCACCTATACTTATTATGTGTGAAGTCATTACTCCCTATGGGATAAGTATACGAAGCATATTTAATTTCAGATTTATGATATTCAATTCATTCAACCATTTACTCATAGGATATAAGTTAAGCACGAGAGTGAATGACAAACTACTCCAAAAAGATATAAGTGAAGATCAATGCGTAGTCAAAAATTAAATAACTATGTGAAGACTCTCTCATCTAAGAATTTCAGATCTTAAGTATTTATTAAACAGCAAGCAAAAGAAAAATAGCACTCCAAGAATAGCACGCATCATGTGAACGAATAAAAATTTAGGCTCAACATAGGCTAACCGATAATTGTTGATGAAGAGAGGTGGGATGCGTAGCATCCCCAAGCTTAGATGCTTGAGACTTCTTGAAATATTTACTTGGGGTGCCTTGGGCATCCCCAAGCTTGATCTTTTGTATCTCGTTCAATCCTCTCATATCATGGTTTCACCTATTCTCAAAAACTTCATCCACACAAAACTCGAAAAGAACTCGTGAGATAGGTTAGTACACATAAGAATAAATCAACACTTCATGTACTGCCAAGACAAGTTGCACAATAATTTCCAAACATCATCTACTGTTTACTATCATCTCCACAATTTATATCTACCAATATAGGCTATGGAAACTATAGGATAAGTAACAAAACTATGACAGCAATCTGTCCAAACAGAACAGTCTGTAGAAATCTATTAATGTACTTATGTAACTCAAAAAATTATGAAAATTTAGGAAATGCTATAAAATTTAGATGGCAACACTGTGTAAAAATTTCAGAAAGTTTCCACGTTCCAGTAAAATATGAAAATTCAAACACCACAGACAAAGTTTCTGTTTTTACACAGCACACATCAAAACATGCAATGCAAGCATCCTAAGACAATTCTTGGAACTTTTTATTGAAAAACAAGATTATAAATAACACCTAACAGAGAACAACAAAATAATATGACGCTCCAAGCAAAACTCATATTATGTGACGAATAAAAATATAGCTCCAAGTAAGATATACCGATAGTGTTGAAGACGAAAAAGGGGATGCCTTCCGGGGCATCCCCAAGCTTACGCGCTTGAGTATTCCTTGGATATTATCTTGGGGTTGCCTTGGGAATCCCCAAGCTTATATTCTTGTCACTCCTTATTCTCCTCATATCGGTGTGTCACCCAAAACTTCAAAACTTCAATCACACAAAACTTAACGGAACTTCGTGAGAAGGGTTAGTATAATAAATAAAGATAATTCACTTAGGTACTGTCAAGACAAGATTCATAATTGTTCCCACATGATACCTACTGTATTCTATCATTCCCATATTTTATACCGCTAAATATAAGCTATGGAAACACTAAAACAAGCAAACTATGCGTGCAAAACAGAATCTGTCAAAAACAGAACAGTCTGTGAAGATCTGTAGTGTAACCATACTTACCTGTCTATAAAAATTCGTAAAAATTAGGAAAACCTGAAGAATTTGTATATAAAGACTGTGTAAAAACTTCAGATCATTATCACGCTCCAGTAAAAAATAAAAATTCCTGTACTGGAGTCAAAGGTTTCTGTTTTGGTTCAGCATCAATTCTACTCATCTTGTGAGTCATCCCAAAGGCTTCACTTGGCACTTTATTGAAATAAAAGACACAAAACATGATTACTACAGTATATTAATCATGTGAACACACAAAAACAGAAAGGAAAAGTGTTGGGTTGTCTCCCAACAAGCGTTTTTCTTTAAAGCCTTTTAGCTAGGCATGATGATTTCAATGATGCTCACATAAAAGATAAGAATTGAAACATGCAAGAGAGCATCATGAAGCATATGACTAGCATATTTAAGCCTAACCCACTTCCTATGCATAAGGATTTTGTGAGCAAACAACTTATGGGAACAAGAATCAACTAGCATAGGAAGGTAAAACAAGCATGACTTCAAAACTTTCAACACATAGAGAGGAAACTTGATATTATTGCAATTCCTACAAGCATATGTTCCTCCCTCATAATAATTTTCAGTAGCATCATGACGGAATTTCTCAATATAACCAGCACATAAAGCATTCTTTTCATGATCTACAAGCATAGAAATTTTACTACTCTCCACACAAGAAAATTTCTTCTCATGACTAATAGTGGGAGTAAACTCAACAAAATAAATATCATGAGATACTTGATTGACATAACCACTTTGAATATTAAAATCATGATGACAAGTTTCATGATTACTATCACTCTTTATAGCATACGTGTCATCACAATAATCATCATAGATAGGAGGCATGCCATCATCATAATAGTTTTGCTCATCAAAACTTGGGGGACTAAAAATATCATATTCATCAAACATAGCATCCCCAAGCTTGTGGCTTTGCATATCATTAGCATCATGGATATTCAGAGAATTCATACTAACAACATTGCAATCATGCTCATCATACAAAGATTTAGTGCCAAACATTTTATTGACTTCTTCTTCTAACACTTTGGCACAATTTTCCTTTCCATCATTTTCACGAAAGACATTAAAAAGATGAAGCATATGAGGCAACCTCAATTACATTTTTTTTGTAGTTTTATTTTATAGACTAAACTAGTGATAAAACAAGAAACTAAAAGATTTAATTGCAATATCTAAAGATATACCTTCAATAACTCACCTCCCCGGCAACGGCGCCAGAAAAGAGCTTGATGTCTACTACGCAACCTTCTTCTTGTAGACTCGTGTTGGGCCTCCAAGCGCAGAGTTTTGTAGGACAGTAGCAAATTTCCCTCAAGTGGATGACCTAAGGTTTATCAATCCGTGGGAGGCGTAGGATGAAGATGGTCTCTCTCAAACAACCCTGCAACCAAATAACAAAGAGTCTCTTGTGTCCCCAACACACCCAATACAATGGTAAATTGTATAGGTGCACTAGTTCGGCGAAGAGATGGTGATATAAGTGTAATATGGATGGTAGATATAGGTTTTTGTAATCTGAAAATATAAAAACAGCAAGGTAGCAAGTAACAAAAGTGAGCACAAACGGTATTGCAATGCTTGAAACAAGGCCTAGGGTTCATACTTTCACTAGTGCAAGTTCTCTCAACAATACTGACATAGTTGAATCATATGTAAATCCCTCACATGCGACAAAGAGTTCACTCCAAAGTCACAAATAGCGGAGAACAAACGAAGAAATTATTGTAGGGTACGAAACCACCTCAAAGTTACCTTTTCCGATCAATCTTATGAGCTATCCCTATAAGTGTCACGAACAGCCCTAGAGTTCGTACTAAAATAACACCTTAAGATACACATCAACCAAAACCCTAATGTCACCTAGATACTCCAATGTCACCACGAGTACCCATGGGCTTGATTATACGATATGCATCACACAATTTTAGATTCATCATGTTCAATCGAACACAAAGAACTTCAAAGAGTGCCCCAAAGTTTCTACCGGAGAGTCAAGACGAAAACGTGTGCCAACCCCTATGCATAGATTCCCAAGGTCACGGAACCCGCAAGTTGATCACCAAAACATACATCAAGTGGATCAATAGAACATACCATTGTCACCACGGATATCCCATCGTAAGACATACATCAAGTGTTCTCAAATCCTTAAAGACTCAATCCGATAAGAAAACTTCAAAGGGAAAACTCAATTCATCACAAGAAGATAGAGAGGGGAAAAGTCCATATGATTCATCTATATTAATAAAGCTCGCGGTACATAAAGATCGTGTCATCTCAAGAACACGAGAGAGAGATCAAACACATAGCTACTGGTACATACCCTCATCCTCGAGGGTGAACTACTCCCTCCTCGTCATTGGAGACCGGCGGGATGATGAAGATGGCCTCCGGTGATGGTTTCCCCCTCCGGCAGGGTGCCGGAACGGGCTCCCGATTGGTTTTTCGTGGCTACAGAGGCTTGCGGCGGCGGAACTCCCGATCTAGGTTTCTTTCTGGGGGGTTTCTGTATTTATAGGAATTTTTCGTGTCAGAAACAAGTCAAGGGGATTCCCGAGGGGCCCACAAGCCAGGGGGCGCGCCCTAGCGGGGCGTGCCCCCTAGGCTTGTGACTGCCTCGGGACTCCTCTCCGGTATCTTTTTGCTCCAGTATTTTTTATATTTTCCAAAAATATTCTCCGTAAATTTTCAGCCCATTCCGAGAACTTTTATTTCTACACAAAAAACGACACCATGGTAGTTCTGCTGAAAACAGCGTCAGTCCGGGTTAGTTCTAATAAAATCATACCAAAATCATATAGAATTATTGTAAACATGGCATGAATACTTCATAAATTATAGATACGTTGGAGACGTATCACCCACTCGGTAATACAACATCACAATAAGCCTTGCAAGCAAAGTGACTAAAGAGTTAGCCGCGGGATCTTGTATTACGGAACGAGTAAAGAGACTTGCCGGTAACGAGATTGAGCTAGGTATACAGATACCGACGATCGAATCTCGGGCAAGTAACATACCGAAGAACAAAGGGAACAGCATGCGGGATTAACTGAATCCTTGACATAGAGGTTCAACTGATAAAGATCTTCGTAGAATATGTAGGAACCAATATGGGCATCCAGGTCCCGCTATTGGTTATTGACTGTAGAGGTGTCTCGGTCATGTCTACATAGTTCTCGAACCCGCAGGGTCTGCACTCTTAACGTTCAGTGACGTTTCGATAGTGTTGAGTTATGTATGGTGGTGACCGAAGGTTGTTCGGAGTCACGGATGAGATCTCGGACATCACGAGGAGCTCCGAAATGGTACGGAGGTAAAGATTGATATATAGGAAGTCCCGTTTTGGTCACCGGAAAAAGTTCGGGCGTCACCGGTAGTGTACCAGGAGTGCCGGGAGGGTTCCGGGGGTCCACCGGGAGGGGCCCACTCACCCCAAGGGCCACATGGTCCTAGGGGGTGGCGCACCAGCCCCTGGTGGGCTGGCCGGCCAGCCCCTAAGGGGGCCATGCGAAATAGGAAAGGAGGAGGCCAAGTGGGAAGGAGTCCTCCCAAGACTCCACCTCCCTTGTGGGAGGAGGAGTCCTAGTTGGGGGGAGGACTCCTCCTCTATGGTTCGGCCGAACCCTCCTTGGTGGAGGGTTTTGGGCTGCCTCCTCCCCTCCCTTCCTCCTATATATACTAGAGGATTTGAGGGCAGCCCTCACCTGAAAAGCCACGGCTGCCTCTCTCTCCCTCTAGATCTGTTCTCCACTAGATCGTCTTGGTCGTGCTTGGCGAAGCCCTGCCGGGACAGCTCCACCACCACCGCCACCACGCCGTTGTGCTGGCGGAGAACTCATCTACCTCTCCACCCTTGCTTGCTGGATCAAGGAGGTGGAGATCGTCATCGAGCTGTATGTGTGCTGAACGCGGAGGTGCCGTCCGTTCGGCGCTAGATCGGAAGGACCGTGATTGGATCGCGGGACGGATCGTGATTGGATCGCGGGACGGATTGCGATTTGGATCGCGACGATGTTCGACCACATCAACCGCATTTCTTAACGCTTCCCGCTTAGCAATCTACAAGGGTATGTAGATCCACTCTCCCTCTCGTAGATGCTCATCACCATGGATAGATCTTGCGTGTGCGTAGGAAATTTTTTGTTTCCCATGCAACGTTCCCCGACAGTGGCATCATGAGCTAGGTCTATGTGTAGATGAGATCACGAGTAGAACACAAAGGAGTTTGTGGGTGTTGATGCTCAGATTGCTTCCTCCCTTGATCTTTTCTTGATTCAGCGGTATTGTGGGATGTAGCGGCGCGGACCAACATTACTCGTACGCTTACGAGAGACCGGTTCCATCAACTGACATGTGACTTTGTTACATAAAGATGGTTGGTGGGTGTCTGTCTCTCCCACTTTAGTTGGATCGGATTCGACAAAGGAGGTCCTTGAGAAGGTTGAATAGAAATTTGTGTATCACCGTTGTGTTTTTTGCGTAGGTAAGAATCGTTCTTGCTAGATACCCGTAGTAACCATGTAAAACATGCAACAACAATTAGAGGACGTCTAACTTGTTCTTGCAGGGTATGTTGTGATGTGATATGGCCAATTACATGATGAGATATATGTGATGTATGAGATGATCATGTTTTGTATAGAATATCACGACTTGCATGTCAATGAGTACGGCAACCGGCAGGAGCCATAGGGTTGTCTTTAATTTATTTTCGCCGTTTGAGTTTTACTTTATCGCTATGAGTTAGCAATAGTCGTAGAAGCAACAGTTGGCGCGACAACCTCATGGCGACACATTGATGGAGATCAAGATGATGGAGATCATGGTGTCATGCCGGTGACGATGGAGATCATGCCGGTGCTTTGGAGATGGAGATCAAAAGAACAAGTTCATGGCCATATCATGTCACTTATGATTTGCATGTGATGTTAATCCTTTTATGGATCTTATTTTGCTTAGGACGACGGTAGCATTATAAGGTGATCCCTCACTAAAATTTCAAGATAAAATTGTGTTCTCCCCGAGTATGCACCGTTGCGAAAGTTCATCGTTTCGAGACACCACGTGATGATCGGGTGTGATAGACTCTACGTTCGCATACAACGGGTGCAAGCCAGTGTTGCACATGCGGAACACTCGGGTTAAACTTGACGAGCCTAGCATGTACAGACATGGCCTCAGAACACAAGAGACCGAATGGTCGAACATGAGTCATATAGTAGATATGATCAACATGAAGATGTTCACCATTGAAACCACCTCATCTCACGTGATGATCGGACTTGGGTTGGTGAATTTGGATCATGTGACACTCGAATGACCAGAGGGATGTCAATTTGAGTGGGAGTTTTTAAGTAATATGATTAACTAAACTCATTATCATGAACATAGTCAAAATGTCTTTGCAAATTATGCTGTAGATTACTAGCTCGCGTTGTAGCTCCCTTGAATTTTTATATGTTCCTGGAGAAATAGAGTTGAAAGATGATGGTAGCAATAATGCGGACTGGGTCCGTGATCTGAGGATTGTCCTCATTGCTGCACAGAAGGCTTATGTCCTTAATGCACCGCTCGGTGCGTCACCCCCCCCCCCTCAAGCGTCGTCTGTAGATGTTGTGAACATCTGACAGGCACGTTCTGATGACTACTTGATAGTTCAGTGTGTCATGCATTACGGCTTAGAATTGAGGCTCCAAAACGTTTTGAACGTCACGGAACATATGAGATGTTCTAAGGGCTGAAATTGGGTTCTCAGGCTCGTGCCCGTGTTGAGAGGTATGAGACCTCCAACAAGAAACTTTGCTTGAAAGATGAAGGAGAATAGCTCAATCGGTGAGCATGTGCTCAGATTGTCTGGGTACTACAATTGCTTGAATCGAGTGGGAGTTGATCTTCCAGATAAGATAGTGATTGACATAGTTCTCCAAGTCACTACCACCAAGCTACTGGAGCTTCGTGATGAACTATAAACATGCCAGGGATGGAGAAGATGATCCCTGAGCTATTCGCGATGTTTGACACCGCGAAGGTAGAAATCAAGAAGGACCATCAAGTGTTGATGGTTAGTAAAACCACTAGTTTCAAGAAGGGAAAGGGCAAGAAGGTAAAACTTCAAGAATGGCAAGCCAGTTGCCGCTCCAGTGAAGAAACCCAAGGTTGAACCCAAACCCAAGACTGAGTGCTTCTATTATGAGGAGAACGGTCATTGAAGCGGAACTGCCCTAGATACTTGGTAGATAAGAAGGCTGGCAACGTCAACAGAAGTATATTTGATATACGTTTTATTCATGTGTACCTTACTAGTACTCCTAGTAGCACCTGGGTATTAGATACAGGTTCAGTTGCTAAATGTTGGTAACTCAAAATAAAAGCTACGGTATAAACGGAGACTAGCTAAGGGCGAGGTGACGATGTGTGTTGGAAGTGTTTCCAAGGTTGATATGATCACCATAGCATGCTCTCTCTACCTTCGGGATTAGTGATGAACCTAAATAAATGTTATTTGGTGTTTGCGTTGAGCATGAACGTGATTAGATCGTGTTTATTGCAATACAGTTATTCATTTAAGTTAGAGAATAATGGTTATTCTGTTTACATGAATAATACCTTCAATGGTCATTCACCCAATGTGAATGGTTCACTGAATCTCGATCGTAGTAATACACATGTTCATTGATGCCAAAAGATGCAAAGTTAATAATGATAGTACCACATACTTGTGGCACTGCCGCCTAGGTCATATTGGTGTAAAGCGCATGAAGAAACTCCATGCTGATGGATCTTTTGACTCACTCGATTTCGAATCGGCTGAGACATGCGGACCATGCCTCTTGGGCAAGATGACTAAGACCCCGTTTTCCGATATGATGGAGCGGGCAAGTGACTTATTGGAAATAATACATGTTGATGTAGCGATCCAATGAGTGTTGAAGCGTGCGGTGGATATCGCTATTTTCTTACCTTCACTGATGATTTGAGTAGATATGGGGATATTTACTTAATGAAACACAAGTCTGAAACGTTTGCAAAGTTCAAACAAATTCAGAGTGAAGTTTGAGATCATCGTGACAAGAAGATAAAATGTCTACGATATGATCGTGGAGGTAAATATCTGAGTTACGAGTTTTGTATACAACTCAAGACAATGTGGAAGTTGTTTCACAACTCATGCCACCCGGAACACCATAGTGTGATGCTGTGTCCGAACGTCATAGTCGTGCTCTATTGGATATGGTGCGTACTATGATGTCTCTTATCGTTTTACCACTATCGTTTTTGGGGTTATGCATTAGAGACAACTGCATTCACTTTAAATAGGGCACCATCTAATTCCGTTGAGATGACACCGTATGAATTTTGGTTTGGCAAAAACCTAAGCTGCCATTTCTCAGAGTTTGGGAATGCGACGCCTATGTTTGATAAGCTCGAACCCAAAGCGGAAAAGTACATCTTCATAGGATACCCTAAAGAAACAGTTGGGTATACCTCCTATCTCAGATCCAAGGGCAAAGTGTTTGTTGCTAAAAACGGGTCCTTTCTTGAGAAAGAGTTTCTCTCGAAAGAATTGAGTGGGAGGAAAGGTAGAACTTGATGAACGTTATTGAACCGTCACTTCAGTTGGATGGTAGCACGACACAGAAAGATGTTTCTGTGGCGCCTACACCGAATGAAGAGGAAGTTAATGATAATGATCATGACACTTCAGATCAAGTTACTACCAGGCCTCGTAGGTCGACAAGGAATCGTGTCGCCCCTGAGTGGTACGGCAATCCTGTCTTGGAGGTCATGTTGTTAGACAACAGTGAACCTACGAGCTATGAAGAAGCGATGGTGGGCCCGGATTCCAACAAATGGCTAGGAGCCATGAAATCCGAGATAGGATCCATGTATGAAAACCAAGTATGGACTTTGGTAGACTTGCCCGTTGAACGGCAGGCCGTTGAGTACAAATGGACCTTTAAGAAGAAGACAGACGCTGATGGTAAATGTCACCATTTATAAAGCTCGACTTGTCGCAAAGAAGTTTCCGACAAGTTCAAGGAGTTGACTACGATGAGACTTTCTCACCCGTAGCGATGCTAAAGTCTGTTGGAATTATGTTAGCAGTTGCTGCATTTTTCGATTATGAAATCTGGCAGATGGATGTCAAAACAGAGTTTCCTTAACGGTTTCCATGAGGAAAGGTTGTATGTGATACAACCAGAAGGTTTTGTCAGTCCTAAGGATTCTAAAATGTATGCAAGATCCAACGATCCTTCTATGGACTGGACCAAGCATCTCGGAGTTGGAATATACGCTTTGATGAGGTGATCAAAGTTTTTGGGTCTATACAAAGTTTATGAGAAACTTTTATTTACAGTAAAGTGAGTGGGAGCACTATAGAATTTCTGATAAGTATATGTGGATGACATATTGTTGATCGGAAATGATGTAGAATTTTTGGAAAGCATAAAGGGTTGTTTGAAAAGGAGTTTTTCAAAGGAAAACCTGGAATGAAGCTACTTAAATATTGGGCATCAGGATCTATAGAGATAGATCAAGACGTCTGATAAAACTTTCAATGAGTACATACCTTAACAAGATTTTGAAAGAGTTCAAAATGGATCAGTCAAAGAAAGAGTTCTTGCCTGATTTGTAAGGTGTGGAGTTGAGTGAGACTCAAAGCTCGACCACGGCAGAAGAAAGAGAAAGGACGAAGGTCGTCCCCTATGCCTTATCCATTGGCTCTGTATAGTATGCCATGCTGTGTACCGCACCTGGTGTGTGCCTTGCCGTGAGTCTGTCAAGGGGTACAAGAGTGGTCCAGGAGTGGATCACTGAACAGCGGTCAAAATTATCCTTAGTAACTAGAGGACTAAGGAAATGATTCTCGATTATGGAGGTGACAAAGAGTTAGTCGTAAAGGGTTACGTCGATGAAAGCTTTGACACCAATCCGGATGACTCTGAGTAAAAATCCGGATACGTATAGTGGAGCATCCATTTGGAATAGCTCCAAGTGGAGCGTGGTAGCATCTACAGTATGACATATAGATTTGCAAAGAACACACGGATCTGAATGTTGCAGACCGTTGACTATAACCTCTCTCACATGCAAAACATGATCGAACCCCAGAACTCATTGGGTGTTAGATTCATAACAATGTAAATCACATAGCGATGTGAGCTAGATTATTGACTCTAGTGCAAATGGGGGACTTTTGGAAATATGCCCTAGAGGCAATAATAATTTAGTTATTATCATATTTCCTTGTTCATTATAATCGTTTATTATCCATGCTATAATTGTATTGATTGGAAACTCAAATACATGTGCGGGTACATAGACAACACTGTGTCCCTAGTATGCCTCTAATAGACTAGCTCGTTGATCAAAGATGGTCAAGGTTTCCTAGCCATAGACATGAGATGTCATTTGATAACAGGATCGCATCATTAGGAGAATGATGTGATGGACAAGACCCAAACTATGAACGTAGCATATGATTGTGTCAGTTTATTGCTATTGTTTCTGCATGTCAAAGTATCTGTTCCTATGACCATGAGATCATGCAACTCACTGACACCGTAGGAATACCTTATGTGTATCAAACGTCGCAACGTAACTGGGTGACTATAAAGATGCTCTACAGGTATCTCCGAGGGTGTCTGTTGAGTGGGCATGGATCAAGACTGGGATTTGTTACTCCGTGTGACGGAGAGGTATCTCAGGGCCCACTCGGTAATACAACATCACAATAAGCCTTGCAAGCAAAGTGACTAAAGAGTTAGCCGTAGGATCTTGTATTACGGAACGAGTAAAGAGACTTGCCGGTAACGAGATTGAACTAGGTATACAGATACCGACAATCGAATCTCGGGCAAGTAACATACCGAAGAACAAAGGGAACAGCATGCGGGATTAACTGAATCCATGACATAGAGGTTCAACCGATAAAGATCTTCATAGAATATGTAGGAACCAATATGGGCATCCAGGTCCCGCTATTGGTTATTGACCGTAGAGGTGTCTCGGTCATGTCTACATAGTTCTCGAACCCGCAGGGTCTGCACACTTAATGTCCAGTGACGTTTCGGTTGTATTGAGCTATGTATGGTGGTGACCGAAGGTTGTTTGGAGTCCCAGATGAGATCCCGGACATCACGAGGAGCTCCAGAATGGTCCGGAGGTAAATATTGATATATAGGAAGTCCCATTTTGGTCACCGTAAAAAGTTTGGGCGTCACCGGTAGTGTACCAGGAGTGCCGGGAGGGTTCCGGGGGTCCACCGGGAGGGGCCCACTCACCCCAAGGGCCACATGGTCCTAGGGGGTGGCGCACCAGCCCCTGGTGGGATGGTCGGCCAGCCCCTAAGGGGCCCATGCGAAATAGGAAAGGAGGAGGCCAAGTGGGAAGGAGTCCTCCCAAGACTCCACCTCCCTTGTGGGAGGAGGAGTCCTAGTTGGGGGAGGACTCCTCCTCTATCGTTCGGCCGAACCCTCCTTGGTGGAGGGTTTTGGGATGCCTCCTCCCCTCCCTTCCTCCTATATATACTAGAGGATTTGAGGGAAGCCCTCACCTGAAAAGCCACGGCTGCCTCTCTCTCCCTCTAGATCTGTTCTCCACTAGATCGTCTCGGTCGTGCTTGGCGAAGCCCTGCCGGGACAGCTCCACCACCACCGCCACCACGCCGTTGTGTTGGCGGAGAACTCATCTACCTCTCCACCCTCGCTTGCTGGATCAAGGAGGTGGAGATCGTTATCGAGCTGTACGTGTGCTGAACGCGGAGGTGCCGTCCGTTCGGCGCTAGATCGGAAGGACGGATCGTGATTGGATCGCGGGACGGATCGTGATTGGATCGCAGGACGGACTGCGATTTGGATCGCGAAGACGTTCGACTACATCAACCGCGTTTCTTAATGCTTCCCACTTAGCGATCTATAAGGGTATGTAGATCCACTCTCCCTCTCGTAGATGCTCATCACCATGGAAAGATCTTGCGTGTGCGTAGGAAAAAATTTGTTTCCCATGCAATGTTCACCGACACCTTTTACCTTATACCAAGAAATTATGGATGAAATAGCACCTGCTGAAATGGAAGACATTGATGTCACTATTAAACTTGCTAATAGAGACACTATCACACCACTTGGGATTGTTAGAGATGTTGAAGTCTTGTGCGGGAAAGTAAAATACCCTACTGATTTTCTAGTCCTTGGTTCCCCACAAGATGACTTTTGTCCCATTAGCTTTGGTAGACCTTTCTTGAGCACCATCAATGCTAAGATAGATTGTGAAAAACAAACTGTCAGTGTCAGTTTCGGTAATGTGTCTCATGAGTTTAATTTTTCCAAGTTTAGTAGACAACCTCGTGATAAAGCGTTATCTAGTAAGGATGAAATAATTGGTCTTGCCTCTATTGCTGTACCTCCTACTGATCCATTAGAACAATATTTGCTCGACCATGAAAATGATATGCATTTGCGTGAAAGGATTGAAATAGATCAAATCTTCTTCGAACAACAACCTCTCTTGAAACACAATTGGCCTATTGAAACTCTTGGAGGTCCTCCTCCACCTAAAGGTGATCCTGTGTTTGAATTGAAACAATTGCCTGACACTTTGAAGTATGCTTATCTTGATGAGAAAAAGATATATCCTGTTATTATTAGTGCTAACCTTTCAGAACATGAAGAAGAAATATTATTAAAAGTTCTAAGGAAGCACTGGGCTGCTATTGGATATACTCTTTGTTGGGGAACGTCGCATGGGAAACAAAAAATTTCCTACGCACACGCAAGATCTATCCATGGTGATGAGCATCTACGAGAGGGAGAGTGAATCTACATACCCTTGTAGATCGCTAAGCGGAAGCGTTAAGAAACGCGGTTGATGTAGTCGAACGTCTCCGCGATCCAAATCGCAAGTCGTCCATCGATCCAAACACGATCTAGCGCCGAACGGACGGCACCTCCGCGTTCAACACACGTACGGCTTGATGACGTCTTCACCTCCTCGATCCAGCGAGTGATGGTGAAGTAGTGGATGAGTTCCGGCAGCACGACGGCGTGGTGATGGTGGTGAGGAACAATCTCTGCAGGGCTTCGCCAAGCACTACGGAGATTATGACGGGAGGAACTAGAGGGTTAGGGTTGCCGGCACACAGCTTGGGAAATCTTGATGTATCCCGTGTGCTAGCCCTGCCCCTATATTTATATGTTGAGCCCTGGGGTCTAAACTTGGAGAGAAAGCCTCCACAAGGTCAGTTTTGCCCGCACAAGGTCGGTTTGGCCCGCACGGAAAGAGTCTCACTCGGATTCCAGCAATACCGCGTACAAGCGGTAGTACCGCTCACGAGCGGTAGTATCGCTTCACACAAGCGGTAG
Source organism: Elymus sibiricus (assembly GCA_039707655.1). NCBI lineage: Eukaryota > Viridiplantae > Streptophyta > Magnoliopsida > Poales > Poaceae > Elymus > Elymus sibiricus. The sequence goes on along the minus strand of CM077667.1, from coordinate 96,917,380 downwards.
TACCGCTTACGCGGCAGTACTGCCTTACCAGCGGTAGTACCGCTTAAGGCAGCAGCAAAACTTCCTTTTGCACTTTCCAATACCGCGTGGTCTTTACCCCTTTGGCCCATATAAAGTGTTGCTGCACCCGAACACTTCGGTAAACATCCGGAACCCCTTCCGGTGAATTCCGGAACCCTTCCGGAGATCAAAACACTATTATCACATATATCAAACTTTACCTCCGGACTATTCCGGAGATCCTCGTCATGTCTAGGATCTCATCCGGGACTCCGAACAACCTTCGGTCACCAACACAATAACTCAACTATACTAATCGTCACCAAACGTTAAGTGTGTAGACCCTGCGGGTTCGAGAACTATGTAGACATGACCGAGACACCTCTACGGCCAATAACCAATAGCGGGACCTGGATGCCCATATTGGTTCCTACATATTCTACGAAGATCTTCATCGGTTGAACCTCTATGTCAAGGATTCAGTTAATCGCGTATATTGTTCCCTTTGTTCTTCGGTATGTTACTTGCCCGAGATTCGATCGTCGGTATCTCTATACCTAGTTCAATCTCGTTACCGGCAAGTCTCTTTACTCGTTCCGTAATACAAGATCTCGTGGCTAACACTTTAGTCACATTGCTTGCAAGGCTCATTGTGATGTTGTATTACCGAGTGGGCCCTGAGATACCTCTCCGTTCATACGAAGTAACAAATCCCAGTCTTGATCCATGCCAACCCAACAGACACCCTCGGAGATACCTGTAGAGCACCTTTATAGTCACGCAGTTACGTTGTGACGTTTGATACACACAAGGCACTCCTACGGTGTCAGTGAATTGCATGATCTCATGGTCATAGGAACAGATACTTGACATGTAGAAAACAATAGCAATAAACTGACACGATCATATGCTACGTTTATAGTTTGGGTCTTGTCCATCACATCATTCTCCTAATGATGTGATCCTGTTATCAAATGACATCTCATGTCCATGGCTAGGAAACCTTCACCATCTTTTGATCAACGAGCTAGTTAACTAGAGGCTTACTAGGGACACAGTGTTGTCTATGTACCCACACATGTATTTGAGTTTCCAATCAATACAATTATAGCATGGATAATAAACGATTATCATGAACAAGGAAATACAATAATAACCAATTTATTATTGCCTCTAGGGCATATTTCCAACAGTCTCCCACTTGCACTAGAGTCAATAATCTAGTTCACATCACTATGTGATTTACATTGTAATGAATCGAACACCCATGCAGTTCTGGTGTTGTTCATGTTTAGCCCTTGGAAGAGGTTTAGTCATCGGATCTGCAACATTCAGATCCGTGTGTACTTTGCAAATATTTATGTCGTCCTCCTTGATGTAATTGCGGATGGAATTGAAACGTCGCTTTATGTGTCTGGTCCTCTTGTGAAATCTTGGTTCCTTGGCTAGAGCAATGGCACCAGTATTATCACAAAACAGAGTCATTGGGTTAAGCGCACTAGGCACTACTCCAAGATCTGTCATGAACTCCTTCATCCAGACACCTTCCTTCGCCGCCTCCGAGGCAGCGATGTACTCCGCTTCGCATGTAGAATCAGCTACCACGCTTTGCTTGGAACTGCACCAGCTAACCGCACCCCCATTAAGAATAAATACGTATCCGGTTTGTGACTTTGAGTCATCTGGATCATTGTCAAAGCTTGCATCGACGTAACCCTTTACGACGAGCTCTTGATCACCTCCATAAACGAGAAACATGTCCTTAGTCCTTTTTAGGTACTTCAGGATATTCTTGACCGCCGTCCAGTGTTCCATTCCTGGATCACTTTGAAACCTTCCGACCATACTTATGGCAAGGCTGACATCGGGTCTTGTGCATAGCATTGCATACATGATAGAGCCTATGGCTGAAGCATAGGGGATGACACTCATCTTTTCTCTATCTCCTGCAGTCACTGGGCATTGAGTCTTACTCAACTTCACACCTTGCAAAACAGGCAAGAACCCCTTCTTGGACTGATCCATTTTGAACTTCTTCAAAATCTTATCAAGGTATGTGCTTTGTGAAAGTCCTATTAAACGTCTTGATCTATCTCTATAGATCTTGATGCCTAATATGAAAGCAGCTTCTCCTAGGTCCTTCATTGAAAAACTCTTGTTCAAATATTCCTTTCACGCTTTCCAACATTTCTATATTGTTTCCAATCAGTAATATGTCATCCACATATAATATTAGAAACGCTATAGAGCTCCCACTCACTTTCTTGTAAATACAAGCTTCTTCGTAAACTTGTATAAACTCGAACGCTTTGATCACCTCATCAAAGCGAAGATTCCAACTCCGAGATGCTTGCACCAGTCCATAAATGGATCGCTGGAGTTTGCAAACTTTGTCAGCATTCTCTGGATCGACAAAACCTTCTGGTTGCATCATATACAACTCTTCCTTAAGGAAACTGTTAAGGAACGCTGTTTTGACATCCATCTGCCAAATTTCATAATCGAAAAAGGCAGCTATTGCTAACATGATTCTGACGGATTTAAGCATCGCTACGGGTGAGAAGGTCTCATCGTAGTCAACTCCTTGAACTTGTGAAAAACCCTTTGCCACAAGTCGAGCTTTATAGACGGTGACATTACCGTCCGCGTCCGTCTTCCTCTTAAAGATCCATTTGTTCTGAATGGCCTTACGCCCTTCAGGTAATACTTCCAAAGTCCATACTTTGTTTTCATACATGGATCCCATCTCGGACTTCATGGCCTCTAACCATTTCTCGGAATTCGGGCCCATCATCGCTTCTCCATAACTCGTAGGTTCATCGTTGTCCAACAACATGACCTCTAAGACAGGGTTGCCGTACCACTCACGAGCAGTACGCATCCTTGTCGACCTACGAGGTTCGATAGCAACTTGATCCAAAGCTTCATGATTATCATCATTAACTTCCTCTTCAACCGATGTAGGCTCTACAGAAACATCTTTCTGCGCTGCGCTACTCTCAGGTTGAAGTAAAGGTTCAACAACCTCATCAAGTTCTATCTTCCTCCCACTCAATTCTTTCGAGAGAAACTCTTTCTCAAGAAATGTTCCGTTTTTAGCGACAAACACTTTGCCTTCGGATCTGAGGTAGAAGGTATACCCAACTGTCTCTTTTGGGTATCCTATGAAGATGCATTTCTCCGCTTTGGGTTCCAGCTTTTCAGGCTGAAGCTTTTTGACATAAGCATCACATCCCCAAATTTTAAGAAACGACAGCTTTGGCTTCCTGCCAAACCAAAGTTCATATGGCGTCGTCTCAATGGATTTCGATGGTGCCCTATTTAAAGTGAATGCAGCTGTCTCTAATGCATAACCCCAAAACGATAGTGGCAAATCGGCAAGAGACATCATAGATCGCACCATATCCAATAAGGTTCGATTACAACATTCGGACACACCATTACGCTGTGGTGTTCCAGGCGGTGTCAGTTGTGAAACAATTCCACATTGTCTTAAGTGACTGCCAAACTCATAACTCAGATATTCTCCTCCTCGATCAGATCGTAGGAATTTAATCTTCTTGTTACGATGATTCTCAACTTCACTCTGAAATTGTTTGAACTTTTCAAATGTTTCAGACTTGTGTTTCATTAAGTAAATATACCCATATCTACTTAAGTCATCAGTGAAGGTGAGAAAGTAACGATAACCACCGCGCGCCTCAATGCTCATCGGACTGCACACATCAGTATGTATGATTTCCAATAAGTCACTTGCCCGTTCCATTGTTCCAGAGAACGGCGTTTTAGTCATCTTGCCCATGAGGCATGGCTCGCATGTGTCAAGTGATTCAAAATCAAGTGACTCCAAAAGTCCATCAGCATGGAGCTTTCTCATGCGTTTTACGCCAATATGACCTAAACGGCAGTGCCACAAGAAAGTGGTATTATCATTATCAATTCTACATCTTTTGGCATCAATGTTATGAACATGTGTATCATTACTATCGAGATTCAATAAGAATAAACCCCTCACTTCGGGTGCATGACCATAAAAGATATTACTCATATAAATAGAACAACCATTATTCTCTGATTTAAATGAGTAACTGTCTCACAATAAACAAGATCCAGATATAATGTTCATGCTTAACGCAGGCACTAAATAACAATTATTCAGGTCCATCACTAATCCCGATGGTAATCGAAGAGCGAGCGTGCCGACGGCGATCACATCAACCTTGGAACCATTTCCCACGCGCATCGTCACTTCGTCCTTTGCCAACCTTCGTCTATTCCGCAGTACCTGTTTTGAGTTGCAAATGTGAGCAACCGAACCGGTATCAAATACCCCGGCACTACAACGAGAGTTGGAAAGGTACACATCAATAACATGTATATCATATATACCTTGTTTGTTGTTGGCCGCCTTCTTGTCAGCCAAATACTTGGGGCAGTTCCGCTTCCAGTGTCCAGTTCCCTTGCAATGAAAGCACACAGTTTCTGGTTTGGGTCCAGCCTTGGGTTTCTTCACGGGAGGAGCAACTGCTTTGCCACTCTTCTTGGAGTTACCCTTCTTACCCTTGCCATTCTTATTGAAACTAGTGGTTTTATTGACCATCAACACTTGATGCTCCTTCTGAATCTCAGACTCAGCGACTTTCAACATCGCAAACAGCTCGGCGACTGACTTGTTCATCCCGTGCATGTTATAGTTCACCATGAAGCTCTTGTAGCTAGGTGGCAATGATTGAAGAACTCTGTCAGTGATAGCCTCTGGCGGAAGGGGCATCCCCAATTCAGCCAAACGGGTGGAGTACCCAGACATTCTGAGTATGTGATCACTAACAGACCCGTTCTCCTCCATCTTGCAAGCATAGAACTTATCGGAGGTCTCATACCTCTCGATCCGGGCATTCTTCTGAAAGATAAACCTCAACTCCTGGAACATCTCATATGCTCCATGACGTTCAAAACGTCTTTGAAGTCCCGGTTCTAAGCCATACAACATTGCACATTGAACTATTGAGTAATCATCAGAACGAGCCTGCCAGGCGTTCACAACGTCTAGAGACTCAACTGGAGCGGGTGGATCACCAAGCGGTGCATCAAGGACATAAGCCTTCTGGGAAGCCGTAAGGATAATCCTTAGATTACGGGCCCAGTCCACAAAGTTACTTCCATCATCTTTCAACTTAGCTTTCTCTAGGAACGCATTAAAATTCAGGGGTGCTACTGCGCGAGCCATGATCTACAACATAAATATTGCAAAGACAACATAGACTATTGTTCAAGATAATGAGTTTAGTTAATCATATCACTTAAAAACTCCCACTCAAATTGACATCCCTCCGGTCATTCGAGTGTCACATGATCCAAATCCACCAACTCAAGTCCGATCATCACGTGAGTTGAGGTGGTTTCAATGGTGAACATCTTCATGTTGATCATATCTACTATATGACTCATGTTCGACCTTTCGGTCTCTTGTGTTCCGAGGCCATGTCTGTACATGCTAGGCTCGTCAAGTTTAACCCGAGTGTTCCGCATGTGCAACACTGGCTTGCACCCGTTGTATGTGAACGTAGAGACTATCACACCCGATCATCACGTGGTGTCTCGAAACGACGAACTTTTGCAACGGTGCACACTCGGGGAGAACACAATTTATCTTGAAATTTAAGTAAGGGATCACCTTATAATGCTACCGTCGTCCTAAGCAAAACAAGATGCATAAAAGGATTAACATCACATGCAAATCATAAGTGACATGATATGGCCATGAACTTGTGCTTTTGATCTCCATCTCCAAAGCACCGGCATGATCTCCATCGTCACCGGCATGACACCATGATCTCCATCATCTTGATCTCCATCAACGTGTCGCCATGAGGTTGTCGCGCCGACTGTTGCTTCCACGACTATTGCTAACTCATAGCGATAAAGTAAAGCAAAACGGCGAAAATAATTAAAGACAACTCTATGGCTCCTGCCAGTTGCCGTACTCATCGACATGCAAGTCGTGATATTCTATACAACACATGATCATCTCATACATCACATATATCTCATCATGTAATTAGCCATATCACATCACAACATACCCTGCAAAAACAAGTTAGACGTCCTCTAATTGTTGTTGCAAGTTTTACGTGGCTGCTACGGGTATCTAGCAAGAACGATTCTTACCTACGCAAAAACCACAACGGTGATAAAAAATTGCTTTTCAACCTTCTCAAGGACCGCCTTTGTCAAATCCGATCCGACTAAAGTGGGAGAAACAGACACCCGCTAGCCATCTTTATGCAACGAAGTTACATGTCAGTTGAAGGAACCGGTCTCTCGTAAGCGTACGAGTAATGTTGGTCCGAGCCGCTTCATCCCACAATACCGCCGAAACAAGAAAAGACCAAGGGAGGAAGCAATCTGAATATCAACGCCCACAAACTCCTTTTGTGTTCTACTCGAGATCTCATCTACGCATAGACCTAGCTCAGATGCCACTGTTGGGGAACGTCGCATGGGAAACAAAAATTTTCCTATGCACACGCAAGATCTATCCATGGTGATGAGCATCTACGAGAGGGAGAGTGAATCTACATACCCTTGTAGATCGCTAAGCGGAAGCGTTAAGAAACGCGGTTGATGTAGTCGAACGTCTCCGCGATCCAAATCACAAGTCGTCCCTCGATCCAAACACGATCTAGTGCTGAACGGACGGCACCTCCGCGTTCAACACACGTACGGCTTGATGACGTCTTCACCTCCTCGATCCAGCGAGCGATGGTGAAGTAGTGGATGAGTTCCGGCAGCACGACGGCGTGGTGATGGTGGTGAGGAACAATCTCTGCAGGGCTTCGCCAAGCACTACGGAGATTATGACGGGAGGAACTAGAGGGTTAGGGTTGCCGGCACAAGGCTTGGGAAATCTTGATGTATCCCGTGTGCTAGCCCTGCCCCTATATTTATATGTTGAGCCCTGGGGTCTAAACTTGGAGAGAAAGCCTCCACAAGGTCGGTTTTGCCCGCACAAGGCCGGTTTGGCCCGCACGGAAAGAGTCTCACTCGGATTCCAGCAGTACCGCGTACAAGCGGTAGTACCGCTCCCGAGCGGTAGTACCGCTTGAGCGGTAGTACCGCTTCACACAAGCGGTAGTACCGCTTACGCGGCAGTACTGCCTTACCAGCGGTAGTACCGCTTAAGGCAGCAGCAAAACTTCCTTTTGCACTTTCCAATACCTCGTGGTCTTTACCCCTTTGGCCCATATAAAGTGTTGCTGCACCCGAACACTTCGGTAAACATCCGGAACCCCTTCCGGTGAATTCCGGAACCCTTCCGGAGATCAAAACACTATTATCACATATATCAAACTTTACCTCCGGACTATTCCGGAGATCCTCGTCATGTCTAGGATCTCATCCGGGACTCCGAACAACCTTCGGTCACCAACACAATAACTCAACTATACTAATCGTCACCAAACGTTAGGTGTGTAGACCCTGCGGGTTCGAGAACTATGTAGACATGACCGAGACACCTCTACAGCCAATAACCAATAGCGGGACCTGGATGCCCATATTGGTTCCTACATATTCTACGAAGATCTTCATCGGTTGAACCTCTATGTCAAGGATTCACTTAATCGCGTATACTGTTCCCTTTGTTCTTCGGTATGTTACTTGCCCGTGATTCGATCGTCGGTATCTCTATACCTAGTTCAATCTCGTTACCGGCAAGTCTCTTTACTCGTTCCGTAATACAAGATCTCGTGGCTAACACTTTAGTCACATTGCTTGCAAGGCTCATTGTGATGTTGTATTACCGAGTGGGCCCTGAGATACCTCTCCGTTCATACGGAGTAACAAATCCCAGTCTTGATCCATGCCAACCCAACAGACACCCTCGGAGATACCTGTAGAGCACCTTTATAGTCACCCAGTTACGTTGTGACGTTTGATACACACAAGGCACTCCTACGGTGTCAGTGAATTGCATGATCTCATGGTCATAGGAACAGATACTTGACATGTAGAAAACAATAGCAATAAACTGACACGATCATATGCTACGTTTATAGTTTGGGTCTTGTCCATCACATCATTCTCCTAATGATGTGATCCCGTTATCAAATGACATCTCATGTCCATGGCTAGGAAACCTTCACCATCTTTTGATCAACGAGCTAGTTAACTAGAGGCTTACTAGGGACACAGTGTTGTCTATGTACCCACACATGTATTTGAGTTTCCAATCAATACAATTATAGCATGGATAATAAACGATTATCATGAACAAGGAAATATAATAATAACCAATTTATTATTGGCTCTAGGGCATATTTCCAACACTCTTGATGATCTTAAGGGCATTAGTCCCACTCTATGTCAGCACAAGATTAATATGGAACCTGATGCTAAACCCGTTGTTGATCACCAACGACGATTGAATCCGAAGATGAAAGAAGTGGTAAGAACTGAAATATTAAAGCTTCTGGAAGCAGGTATAATCTATCCCATAGCTGATAGTAGATGGGTAAGTCCCGTTCATTGTGTCCCTAAGAAAGGAGGTATTACCGTTGTTCCCAATGATAAGAATGAACTCATTCCACAAAGAATTATTACTGGCTATAGAATGATAATTGATTTTAGAAAATTAAATAAAGCTAATAGGAAAGATCATTACCCTCTATCCTTCATTGATCAAATTCTAGAGAGACTATCTAAGCACACACACTTTTGTTTCCTAGATGGATATTCTGGTTTCTCTCAAATACCTGTGTCACAATCCGATCAAGAGAAAACTACCTTTACTTGCCCTTTTGGAACCTATGCTTATAGACGTATGCCTTTTGGTTTATGCAATGCACCTGCTCCCTTTCAAAGATGTATGATTGCTCTATTCTCTGATTTTTGTGAAAAGATTGTGGAGGTTTTCATGGATGATTTTTCCGTTTATGATACTTCTTTTGATGATTTCTTAAGCAACCTTGATCGAGTTTTGCAGAGATGTGAACAAACTAATCTCGTCTTGAATTGGGAGAAGTGCCACTTTATGGTTAATGAAGGCATTGTCTTGGGGCATAAAATATCTGAACGAGGTATTGAGGTGGATAAAGCTAAAGTTGATGCAATTGAGAAAATGCCATGTCCTAAGGATATTAAAGGTATTCGATGTTTTCTTGGTCATGCTGGTTTTTATAGGAGGTTCATTAAATACTTCTCTAAAATTTCTAGGCCTCTTACTAATCTTTTGCAAAAGGACATTCCTTTTGTTTTTGATGATGATTGTGTGGAAGCCTTTGAAATACTCAAGAAAGCCTTAACCTCTGCACCTATCGTACAACCACATGATTGGAACTTGCCTTTTGAAATTATGTGTGATGCTAGTGATTATGCTGTTGGTGCTATCCTAGGAGAAAGAGTTGATAAGAAATTGAATGTTATCCATTATGCTAGTAAAACTCTAGACAGTGCCCAACAAAACTATGCTACTACTGAACAAGAATTTTTAGCAGTTGTGTTTGCTTATGAAAAATTTAGATCCTATATTGTTGACTCCAAAGTTATTGTTCACACCGATCATGCTGCTATAAAATACCTTATGGAAAAGAAAGATGCTAAACCTAGGCTCATTAGGTGGGTTCTTTTGCTCCAAGAATTTGACTTACACATCGTTGATAGGAAAGGAGCTGAGAACCCCGTAGCTGATAACTTGTCTAGGTTAGAAAATATTCTTGATGACCCACTACCTATTGATGATAGTTTCCCTAATGAACAGCTAGCTGCAATAAGTGTCTCACAAAACACACCTTGGTATGCTGATTATGCTAATTATATTGTCGCTAAATATATACCACCAAGCTTTACTTATCAACAAAAGAGAAAAAAATTCTATGAGTTGAGACATTACTTTTGGGATGACCCACACCTTTATAAAGAAGGAGTAGATGGTATTATTAGACGTTGTGTACCTGAGCAGGAACAGGAACAAATCCTATGGAAATGTCATTCCGAAGCTTATGGAGGACATCATGCGGGAGATAGAACTGCTCATAAGGTATTGCAATCTGGTTTTTATTGGCCTACTCTCTTCAAGGATGCCCGCAAGTTTGTCTTGTCTTGTGATGAATGTCAAAGAATTGGTAATATCGGTAAGCGTCAGGAAATGCCTATGAATTATTCACTTGTTGTCGAACCATTTGACGTTTGGGGTTTTGATTATATGGGGCATTTTCCTTCCTCCAATGGGTACACTCATATTTTGGTTGCGGTTGATTATGTCACTAAGTGGGTAGAAGCTATTCCAACTAGTAGTGCTGATCACCACACCTCCATTAAAATGCTTAAAGAGGTTATCTTCCCGAGGTTTGGAGTCCCTAGATATTTAATGATCGATGGTGGTTCACACTTTATTCATGGTGCTTTCCGTAAGATGCTTGCTAAATATGATATTAACCATAGAATTGCATCACCCTATCATCCTCAATCTAGTGGTCAAGTTGAACATAGCAATAGAGAAATAAAATTAATATTACAAAAAACTGTCAATAGGTCTCGTAAGAATTGGTCTAAGAAATTAGATGATGCACTTTGGGCCTATAGAACAGCTTATAAAAATCCTATGGGTATGTCTCCATATAAAATGGTGTATGGGAAAGCTTGTCATTTGCCTCTAGAATTAGAACACAAAGCATTTTGGGCAATTAAAGAACTCAACTATGATTTCAAACTTGCCGGTGAAAAGAGGCTATTTGATATTAGCTCACTAGATGAATGGAGAACCCAAGCCTATGAAAATGCCAAGCTATTCAAAGAAAAAGTAAAAAGATGGCATGACAAAAGAATCCAAAAGCGAGAATTCAAAATAGGAGATTATGTTCTTTTGTTCAACTCTCGTTTAAGATTTTTTGCAGGAAAGCTTCTCTCAAAATGGGAAGGACCATATATTATCGAAGAGGTTTATCGTTCTGGAGCTATCAAGCTAAATAACGCCAAAGGTACTAACCCGAAGGTGGTCAATGGACAAAGAATTAAGCATTATATCTCAGGTACGCCTATTAACGTTGAAAGCAATGTTATCCAAACCATGACACCGGAGGAACACATAAAAGAAACCTTCCGGAACACTCCAGAATACTTAAAAATAGGAGGTATGTGATACGGTAAGTAAACGGACTCCGAAAAATCTGAAAAAATATTTTTTTCTTAGTTTTGGAATATTTTAGAATTTTGGAAATAAAAAAATAAACCGGAAGGTGACCGAGGCGAGCACGATACACCAGGGCGCGCCCTGGTGGGTTGTGCCCACCTCGGATGCCTTCCCGACTCCGTTTTCCTTCCAAATACTTGTTCCCCAAGAATAAAAATTCTCTATATATACCCCCGACTGTTTTGACTACCGCATCACAGAAAAATCCTCTGTTCTTGTTTCTTGCTGTTTGCTCGTTAGATCTAGAACTCCATGGCTCCGCCAAGCTCCTCCAAGGACAAGTTCTTCAAGAAGGTCATCAACCCGTACTTGCCGGAGGTGATGAAGCACCCTCAAGCCATTGAGATGCGTGAGGGGGTGCTCCACATCCGCGATGTTCAGGGACCCAAGAAGACTGAAAGCGTGGAGGCTAGGGTCGAGGCGGTGGAACAGGAAAACTTCAAGTGCCAGAAGATGGTGGAGCGTGGACTTAGTGCCAATCACTCCGTGATCACGGAATTCACCCGTGATCAGACGGTGGATGGCCGGTCTATGAAGGACATTATCTCCACCCTCAACGAGCAAATTAATTTTCTGCAGAGCCAAGTTTATGATCTTCAAAACCAAGTCTTTGAATATGAAGCGAGATTTAAAGGTATGAGTTTAGCAGCCAGTTGCAGGACTCAGGGGACTCTCGCGTCAACCTTTGATGAGGAGCCCTTGCCCTGGAAGCTAGAGGACAAGCTTACTACATCATCACCACCACCTACATCAACACCACAAAAGGAGACTTGAGCACACGGGTATGTGCACTCCCCTTGGCTTGAGCCAAGCTTGGGGGAGGTGCCCCGGTATCGTATCACTACCACTTTTATTCACCTTTACATATTTTAGTTCTATCTTTAGTTTCCCTTTGATTTAGTTGAATAAAAGTTTAGTATGATCTATTTTCGTGTGTTAGTTTCGTGTCCTACCTATCTATGTAATCGAGTGAAAGTTATATAATAAAGTTTAGTTTGAGTTTTTGCCTCTCTACTTTCTTATTGCAATCAAATAAAGGAAAATAAACAAATGAAAAGAATCATATGCTAATATTATGGTGAGTAATGACATCACATAAGGAAAATTATAAGTAGTAAAATTTATTGGAGATTGACAAACATAGCATTGGTCAATGATGCAATTCATGAAAGAATTAATAAGGGAAGAGAAGATTCACATGCAAACACACCATCTTGGACATCTTTTATGATTGTGAGCCCCATCAAATATTATATGTCAGAATTTTTTACGTTGGACGAGGAAGACAACGTAATGATTTATGTTTGTTCACATCCACATAGAAGTTATATTGTCATAGATCCTTTAACATGTGGTGCTTGCCCAATATCTTTGCTAGCCAAAAATTCCGCACTAAGTAGAGATACTACTTGTGCAACCAAAAACCCAAACCAAACTATTTCTTTGAGTGTCCACCATACCTACCTATGGGTCAAGAAAGATCCTTCAAGTAAGTTGTCATCGGTGCAACAAGGCCATAAAAATTGCTTCTAAAAGTGTTTTGATCAATTAGTGTAAGAGAAAATTGAGCGTTATACGAACTTATGATGGCAAAGTAATAAAAGTGATGGACTGCATAATAAAGGTTGCTATCATAGGGAGCAATATAGCATGACGTTCTTTTACATTAAGGGATTGGGCATACAAACCAATAAGCGCATGACAACCTCTACTTCCCTCTGCGAAGGGCCTATCTTTTACTTTTATGCACCTACTTTTATGCAAGAGTCAAAGTATTCTTCCCTATTCCTTTTTACTTTTTCTTTTGCAAGCATCATGTGGTGAGGAAAGATCTAGGCACATATATCCAGTTGGATATGGGTGAGCATGAGTTATTATTGTTGACATCACCCTTGAGGTGAGTGAGTTGGGAGGCGAAACTATAAGCCCCTATCTTCCTACGTGTCCGGTTGAAACTTTTTGTTCATGGGTATGCCGTGACCATTAGCAATCATAGAAGACTAAATGATGGTTGAGTATGTGGACTTGTGAAAAGGCTCCGACATGAGACCCTTCCTGAAAATATGATGAATTGTAGTTGCAAAGTTGACTGAGAACATAGTTTGTTGGTTCCCAATAAGGTTTATGCCTCATACTTCTTTGTTGTGGTGAATTGTTACTTGTTCATGAGAAGCTTTATGATAAAAATGTATTGAAATAAGTTCTTATGTTAGAGTTTGTTGATGTTATGTTAATAAGCATGATGCTTCTATGTCTGTATTTTGTTTTTATTGACACCTCTCTCAAACCATGTGGACATGCTTTTCAATATCGGCTTTCGCTTGAGGACAAGCGAGGTCTAAGCTTGGGGGAGTTGATACGTCCATTTTGCATCATGATTTCCTATTGTTATTTACTTTGTTTTGTTGAATAATAATGCTTTGGGGAGTGATTCTAATGCCTTTTCTCTCATAATATTCAAGGTTTACACAAAGAGGGAGAATACCGGCAGCTAGAATTCTGGACCCAAGAAAAGCACGTCAGAGATACCTATTCTGCACAACTCCAATGAAGCTGAAATTTTACGGAGATTATTTTTGCATTTAATAAAAAATAATGCAGCTGAAAACTACCGGAGGGGGCCTCCCAGGTGGGCACAACCCACTAGGGCGCGCCAGGCCCGCCTGGGCGCGCCCTGATGGGTTGTGGTCACCCTGGCCCACCTCTGGTGCCCATCTTCTAGTATAAGGTCACTCTTGACCTAGAAAAAGTAAAGAGGAGGACTTTCGGGATGAAGCGCCGCTGCCTCGAGGCGGAACTTGGGCAGGAGCACTTTTGCCCTCCGGCAGAGCGATTCCGCCGAGGGAACTTCCCTCTCGGAGGGGGAAATCAAAGCTATCGTCATCACCAACACCCCTCTCATCTTTGGGAGGCCAATCTTCATCAACATCTTCAACAGCACCATCTCCTCTCAAACCCTAGTTCATCTCTTGTGTTCAATCTTTGTACCGGAACCTCAGATTGGTACCTCTGGGTGACTAGTAGTGTTGATTACCTTGCGTAGTTGATTACTATATGGTTTATTTGGTGGAAGATTATATGTTCAGATCCATTATGCTATTCAATACTCCTCTGATCTTTTAGCATGATTATTATTTTTTAGTAGTTACCTTTGTTCTTGAGGTCACGGGAGAAGTCATGTTGCGAGTAATTATGTGAATTTGATATGTGTTCGATATTTTGATGATATGTATGTTGTGATTCCCTTAGTGGTGTCATGTGAACGTCGACTACATGACACTTCACCATTCATGGGCCTAAGGGAATGCATTGTGGAGTAGTTATTAGATGATGGGTTGGTAGAGTGACAGAAGCTTAAACCCTAGTTTATGCGCTAATTCGTAAGGGGTTGATTTGGATCCACATGTTTAATGCTATGGTTAGACTTTGTCTTAATACTTTTCTCGTAGTTGCGGATGCTTGCGAGGGGATTAATCATAAGTAGGTTGTTAGTTCAAGTAAGAACAGCACCTTAGCACCGGTCCACCCACATATCAAATTATCAAAGTAGCAAACATGAATCACACCAACATGATAAAAGTGACTAGACCAAATTCCCATGTACCCTCAAGAACACTTTGCCTATTACTAGTGATTGTTCAAGCATGTCCTTTGCCTCAAAAGGATTGGGCTACCTTGCTGCACCTTGTTTACCGTTACCGTTACTTGGTCGTTACAAATTATCTTGCTATCAAACTATCTGTTACCTACAATTTCAGTGCTTGCAGAGATTACCTTGCAGAAAACCGCTTGTCATTTCCTTCTGCTCCTCGTTGGGTTCGACACTCTTACTTATCGAAAGGACTATGATTTTTCCCCTATACTTGTGGGTCATCAGCGGCCAGCCCACCAGGGGATGGTGCACCCCCTCTCACAGCCCATGTGGCCCTTCGGGGCAGGTGGACCCACCCGGTGGACCTCCGGAACCCTTTCAGCACTCCCGACGAAATCCGGACATTTCCCGAAACTATTCCGGTGTCCGAATATCAACTTCCTATATATCAATCTTTACCTCCGGACCATTCCGAAGCTCCTCGTGACGTCCGGGATATCATCCGGGACTCCGAATAATCTACGGTCACCAACATACATAACCCAATAATATCGAAACATCACCGAACGTTAAGTGTGCAGACCCTGTGGGTTCGAGAGCTATGTAGACATGACCGAGACATCTCTACGGTCAATAACCAATAGCGGGACCTGGATGCCCATATTGGCTCCTACATATTCTATGAAGATCTTTATCGGTTGAACCTCTATGTCAAGGATTTAGTTAATCCCGTACGCTGTTCCCTTTGTTCATCGGTATGTTACTTGCCCGAGATTCGATCGTCGGTATCTGCATACCTAGTTCAATCTCGTTACCGGCAAGTCTCTTTACTCGTACCATAATACAAGATCCCGTGGCTAACACTTTAGTCACTTTGCTTGCAAGGCTCATTGTGATGTTGTATTACCGAGTGGGCCATGAGATACCTCTTCGTCACACGTAGTAACAAATCCCAGTCTTGATCCATGCCAACTCAACAGACACCTTCGGAGATACCTGTAGAGCAAATTTATAGTCACCCAGTTACGTTGTGACGTTTGATACACACAAGGTACTCCTCCGGTGTCAGTGAGTCACATGATTTTCTCATGGTCATAGGAACACATACTTGACATGCAGAAAACAATAGCAATAAACTGACACGATCATATGCTACGTTCATAGTTTGGGTCTTCTCCATCACATCATTCTCCTAATGATGTGATCCCGTCATCAAGTGACATCTCATGTCCATGATCAGGAAACCTGGACCATCTTTGATCAACGAGCTAGTCTACTAGAGGCATACTAGAGACACAGTGTTGTCTATATATCCACACATGTATTTTGTGTTTCCAATCAATACAATTATAGCATGGATAATAAACGATTATCATGAACAAGGAAATATAATAATAAATATTTATTATTGCCTCTAGGGCATATTTCCAACATGATGTTCTACGAGTGTTCGGATGTCTTTGCTATCCCAGTATCGCAGCCACCACACCCCACAAACTCGCCCCTCGATCGCTCGCTTGCATCTTCCTAGGTTATCTCCCAACACCAAAGTCTACCGGTGCTATGATCCCGTCTCCGATCGCGTCTTCACATCGTGGCACGTTTACTTTGACGAGATGGTTTTTCCGTTTCACCAGGTACCCACGGCTCCTCCTTCATCGTCGCTCGCCCCCGAGGACCCCTCGACTACAGCTTCTCCGCACTAGTGTAGAAAAGCCTAGATATGGCGTGGCGAAAATGGCCATGCTGGCGTAGAGTCCCGACGCCACCAATAAGGCGCCACAGTTAAAAAATACTGTTGGCGCTGGACCCGACGCCAGCACTATTCTATATGTTTACGGCATGCCTCTTGTCCAACGCCAGCAGTAATATACGTCAGTAGTGGCATTGGATGTTAGTGCTACGCCAGCAATGTAATTTTCAGATTTAAAACTGTACAGCAGCACGATACAGCAAAAATGATAGCATAATCAAAGGTTTTGACGGTAATTAAACAGTACATTGCAAATACCAAAATCTAAGTTCAAGAGTCATTATTTATTGACATTATTCAAAAAAGTATCAAAAATAGGCATATAACACAAGTACACACAAGTTCGGATAAATTAACAGGAGGTGATATGGCATGCATGCCCTACTAGCTAGCTAACTCAGACAATACGCTGGGCGGAGTCAGGATCATAGTCTGGAGTAAGTGGACCATCATCATCGCTGTCAGCAGGCTTGTAGTAGACCATGATCTCGTCACGATTGTAGTCAAGGTAGAACATGGCTCTCTCCCCAGCTTCCATACCGTAAGCAGTTGCAAGAGCTGTCCAACCAGGGCAACCGAAATAGGTGCGGTCTGACTCGTTGGTGACAAGGCAATTGAAGCATTCGGCCGTCACCATCTTCATTAGGGTGCATTGAAACGTGATGGTTGCATCAAGCGGAACTCGAAACTTCTCTAAGAAGTCATGCCTTGCCCCGCAAGGGATGACCTGAGCGAAATTTGAAAAAATAACTAGTTAGACAATTTCGGCCACAAACGTACCATATGAAACTCAATCAGAACCTGTTGAACTAAATCTCTCTCTCTCTCTCTCTCTCTCTCTCTCTCTATATATATATATATATATATATATATATATATATATATATATATATATATATATACCGTCTTAGCAATGAAGTCCTTCGGAAGATCGATGAAGAACTTCCTATCCTTCTGGCATCTCAAAGCACCACAAGTCTTCCATGGGGCATCCATTTTTTGCTGTCAATATCGTTGATCAAAGTAAGCATAGATAATTAAACTAAATAACTAGCACATCAAAATAGAACATATATGCACTAGTAATTAAGAAATTCTACAAACGATGCACGGTTCAAACATATAATAACATGCATAAAGTTAAACAGTCATTCATATATGAAATAACTAATGCTACGTCCATCTCTAGCAAGCTAGCGGCCAAAGGGGTTGGCCTCGTGGTCGTCCCTGGTGGACCTACGACGAAGCAATAGCGACTGAACCTCCTCCTCCTCCTCCTCATGCTCCTTCTCCTCCTCGAGCTTATCCCAATATATGGGATCCTCCTCTGCGCTCTTCTTCGCTGCATACTGAAGGAGCATCATCTTGTTGGTCTCTAAGAGTTTGTCATCTCTCGCAAGCTCCGTCACTAATGGGTCGAACAATTGTTGCTCGGCCTGGAGGTTCTCCTTCTCCTCAGCCCTAGTGCATATCCTTATGTTCTCCGGCGCGAGGAACTGCGTGTACTCACGGCAATCAGGAAAGTTTAGAATCGCTTTTTCCTTGTGATACTCAACCGCCTTTGCATCGTAGGCGCGCGCCGCTAACTCTGGGGTGTCCTAGTGGCCAAGCTGGTGGACGACATTGTCCTTCGTGATGGTTGCATAATACTTAGTACCCTTCTGTCGCACACTACGAAACTTCGAAGCCATATGACAGTACCTGCAACACCTATATATATATACAATCTATAGACAATGTAATAAAACTACAAAACTACACTAAAATCTGAAAATACAAAACTACACAAAAATCTGAAACTACAAAACTACACTAAAAATTTGAAACTACAAAACTACACTAAAAATCTGAAACTACAGAATTACACTAAAATCTGAAACTACACGTGATTGCGACGCTAGAGGAGTTGAATTGTGCAAATTAGCTGAAAGCCAATCAATATGTACATACGTAGCTTTCCACGGTTGGCGCAGATGTAGAACTCTCGCTCTGGATTCCATTCCGTGTGCGACATATGCTTACCAAGAGGGCGACGACAGCCGCAAAGCAGCACAGGGCTGGTATCTTCAACGCTGGTGGCGTAGCTGCCGGATTGAACAGAAGTGGCGCTGCTGCGGCGGGATGATTCGCCGGACTGCATTGGCCGTGGCGAAATCATGGTGTAGCCAACAGGACCAGACGGGAGCTCGTCCAGGGCGGCGGAGTCCCAAACTTTCGACACGCTCCGTCGACGTGGGTCCATAACTAAGAGGAGCTAACTAGTTATTAGGGACAAGAATTGGAAGTGAATGTATTTTGAGAAACAAAGGGGCTTCCAACACCAGCTTATATAGGCAAAACTTAATGATGGCGTTCACGAACAGGGAACGTCAGAACTACATAATATATCTATGGCGTGTTAGGACATATTGCGCCAGCAATGCATCCCGATTGGTCAGCTCAACAGGGCCCACTTTCTGGTGGCGTTCCTCTTTATTTCCACGCCAGCACTAACTGCACAACCCTGTCGTACCATTTTGTCCAACGCCATAGCTATTTGAAAATATTAGTGCTGGCGTTAGTGGAAAATGGCGCGCCACCAACAAGAGTTGTGGCTAGCCATTTCTCTACTAGTGTCGGGGCCCTCTCGGGCGGCGCTCGTTCCACCGCCTGACTTTGCACCGGCTCTGCTGCCTCCTGCAGCGGCTAGCCCAAGTCCTCACCCGGCCGCCGTGCTCGCGCCCGCGTCGCCTGGCACGGCCCTTCCGGACAACGTGGCCGACCTCTCCGTTGGCTCTGCTGCCACCCCAGCTGCGGTTGGCCCCGCCGATCGCCCGGTCACTACGGCCGACTCGGCCACTTTTGCAGCGACGGGGTCGTCATCGACCTCTACCCCCATCGCCCCGGCTCCACCAGCTCGCCACATGATGACAGGCGCTCGGGCTGGCATCCATTGCCCGAGCAACCGGTAAACGTCTGACGAGTATCTTCTCGCGACCGTTCCGTCTTCACCGTCTCCTCTTCCATCCTCAGCTCGATTGGCCTTCGTGACCCCCATTGGCTCGTTGCGATGCAAGAGGAGTTTGACGCTCTTCAACGCAACAGGACGTGGCGGCCTGTCCCACGGTCGCCTCATGCCAACGTCATCACTGGCAAGTGGGTCTTTCGTCACAAGACCCGCCCAAATGGATCCCTTGAGCGCTACAAGGCTCGCTGGGTGGTCTGCGGCTTTCGACAGCGCGCGGGCATCGACTTCACCGACACCTTTGCCCCAGTTGTCAAACCAGGCACCATCCGTGTCATTCTCCAGTTGGCGATCTCTCGTGCCTGGCCTGTGCATCAGTTGGATGTTTCTAATGCCTTCTTGCATGGCCATATCGCCGAGCAGGTCTACTATCAAAAACCCACTGGTTTCATCGACACCGACCACCCTGATCACGTCTGTCTGTTGTCCCGTTCTCTATATGGGCTCAAGCAGGCACCTCGGGCATGGTACCAGCGGATTGCGGCGTTCCTCCAGCACCTTGGTTTCCGGTCCACACGCTTCGATGCTTCTATCTTCGCCTACCATCTGGGAGCTGCTACTGCATATCTCCTGCTCTACGTCGACGACATCATCCTGACGGCATCCTCTTTTGAGCTCCTTCAGCAGCTCACTGCTCGTCTCCGCGACGAGTTTGCCCTTAAGGATTTGGGAGCCTTACATTACTTCCTTGGCATTGAGGTTATCAGGCATCCTGGTGGGTTATTTCTGCACCAGCAGAAGTATACCCATGAGCTGCTTGACCGAGCTGGCATGCTTAACTGCAAGCCCGCCTCCACGCCTGTCGACACGAAGGCCAAGGTTTCTGCACTCGAGGGCGCTCCTGCGCCTGATGGTCCGTTCTACCGCTCCATTGTAGGCGCCTTGTAGTATTTGACGCTCACACGACCGGATCTTTAGTATGCTATTCAGCAGGTGTGCGTACATATGCACTCTCCCCGCGACTCTCACTGGACTCTGGTGAAGCGTATTCTTCGGTATATACATGGCACCATGAGCATGGGTCTCACACTGACGGCTTCCGCCTCCACCGACATCGCCGCCTACTCTGATGCTGACTGGGCTGGCTGCCCCGACACGCGTCGCTCTACCTCAGGCTACTGTGTCTACCTCGGGTCCTCGCTGATTTCGTGGTCGTCCAAGCGACAACCTACGGTGTCTTGCTCGAGTGCTGAGGCGGAGTATCGAGCAGTGGCTAATGCCATTGCCGAGTGCTCTTGGCTCCGTTAGTTGCTTCAGGAGTTGCTTTGTGAGGTTCACAAGGCCAGCGTTGTCTACTGTGACAACGTCTTTGCTGTCTACCTCTCTGCCAACCCCGTCCATCATCGCCAGACAAAACACATCGAGCTGGATATTCACTTTGTGCGCGAACAGGTAGCCCTTGGTCGCATACGTGTTCTACATGTGCCAACCGCTCAACAGTTCGCCGACGTGATGACCAACGGGCTGCCTACTTCTGTCTTTGAGGAGTTCAGGTCCAGTCTTTGTGTCGCTGGCGACGCTTCGACTGCGGTGGTGAGTACATTCTGTGGCATGTATAGATTGTTTCTTGTACACCAAGCCCACCTTCTATTTCCTTGTATAGATTGAGATAGAGGCCCATATTGTACATCATATATACGTGCATATTGCACCGATCAATATATCGTGCATTACCACAACTCTCTACACTTCCCTTCTCGATTTCTTCCTGTAGCTACATCCCCGCAAGCTCCCGCGCCGTCGTCCGCCATGGCCGTTGAACCTGTTGCTCCCGTGCCCCTTCGCTTGAACCCATAGCACCGGCGTGATCGAACACTCCCAGCAAACTAGCGCGCCACTCCATTTTGTTTTGTTCGTGCTAAAAATCCGCGCTCGTGCAGCACCGAGCTCCGGCCACCACAAACACCATAGCCACCACCGCTGCAGGGAACCCCCGATGCCACTGTTGGACGCGCCGCACTGCCAGATTTCCAATGCACCCAACCACGCTTCAAACTGTGCCCTGTAGCCGAAACCCGACAGACACCACCTTCGCTTTTGGTCGCCGGCGTTTGTTCTCCGACGTTAGCTGCTAATCACCAATTAGTAACCCTGGTGCCACGGGCAAAGGACCCCACTTTCTAATTAACCGAGGATAAAGTTCTATTTAAATTGGGAAACATTTCAAAACGGCGCGTCGGTTGAAACTTCCGCCGGTCACGCGCTCGACGTGGGATCAAAACTAATCCAACTGTAACGCAGACCCACTCCTTTCTTATCTCTTGCCAATCGATGCAAACCAACCATCTCTCCCCTGCAGTTGCCATGGCCAGCTACCTCCGGCGCTAGGCCATGGCCGCGTCCACCCCCGGTGACGCCGCACTCCCTCCTCCTCTCCCTCGAAGCACGTCGTCGTGGCCGCCCCCTCCCCCACAAATGTTGCAAATGAGGTGCTCGTCGCTAGATCTCGTGTGGCTGCGTGCTGCATTCTACGGCCATGGTTGCGAGCTCTTTGTTCAGGGGGAGGTCATGATCGCTTTTTTTCTCAGCCTTCCTCTTTATCTTCTTCCCCATGTCGTTTTCAAGATCCATGTTCATCACTGCAGTTTTTACTACATGCTTCAACCAGCGTTGGAATTTGCTACAAATGGTATCGCATACTGCTACCACCGGCGTCATGTTTTCCTGCAATGCACAATCGGCACCGCGTTTTTGCTACAACCGATGTCGCTTTTTGCTACAACCGTTTTCATTTTTTGCTACATACATTAACGGTTGAGCTGGACCCGCGACGGTGGCGATGACTTTTCTGTTGCAACCGTAGTAGATTTTTGCTACAACCGGCAATAATTTTTCTTACATCCATTCATTTAGGCGACAATATGTTGCGACCTGCAACGGCGAGCTACAACCATCGGCGACGATGACAACATTTATCGCTGCAACCGTTGTCTCCGTTTTCTACGATCGACAGCGAAATTTGCTACCAGGGAGGCGAGCAAGATTTGTAATCCAGGAGTGCGCCAGCGAGCGGCTCTGGCGAGCTTCTAGCGGGAGGCGGTGAGAAGTCATGAAGGTGTATGCGAGCGAGGGGATTTTTTTCTTTTTTTTCTTCTCTGAATCTGACGGTTACATGTGCGCGTATCCTACGCTAGGGTGCTGACCTGCCAAAAATTTCGGCCGGTGTGCCGGCACGTACCAGTCGCCATTTAAATTAGCCCTAAACCCGGTGGGCCCAGTGATGGTGTCCTGGACTAGGGGGTACTCACCACGTCGTCTCCCGACCAGTGGGTCGGGCCGAGGACCCCAAGGATGATTCACTAATGGGCCACTTCGGACAGCCCATGATGCATACAAGGGAGATTCCACAAGACTTGGCGCACAAGACAAGGACTCCTTTAAACCCTAGGCCTACGGTGCATTATATAAACCGATGCCAGGCTAGAAAATAGACAACCTCAATCTCATATTCATTACAACCATCTCGTGGTAGATACCTGTACTATGTACTATACCCCATATGATTACAATCAAAAGCAGGACGTAGGGTATTATCTCTTCGAGAGAGCCCGAACCTAGGTAAAATCCTGTGTCCGTGTTACCATCGCTCCAAGATGCCTAGCTTAGGACCCCTACTACGAGATATGCCAGATTAAGAACCGACATTGGTGCTTTCATTGAGAGCCTGCTGGGTGATCACCGTGGTGCAATGGATCTTCTACCGACGCCAGATCTGGTGTTATACTTTCAGTTTATTTCGTTTGACCTAGATCAATTTGTTTGTAGAAAAACATATCTTTGTCGTTCTGCGTTCTGTACTGTTTCGTCCGCAGATCGGTCTCGATAATTTTTCTTCGTACGACGGCTAGCTGAGCAAAGGATAGAAAGGCTGCTGCTGGCCGTACGCGTGAAGGCAACGACCATGATGTAATTCCCCTCTGGAAGAATCAATCTACCTCACGTGGAGACAAGCTGATGGACGCCACGTTTGTGGTCATCAAATCAATCTAGTGCTACTAGATTGTTTTCTAGAACTCCAAGGAAACCTCTTCTTCCTTTCCTTAAATAAATTATTAAGCCTGCTGCTGGTCAGCCATGGTTTCCATATTAAATATGTGTATAGACTAGACCTGGGCATTTCTCGGGCCGGGCTTCGGGCCGGGCCGAAAAAAGCCCGACGCTAAATACCCAGGCCCAAGCCCGGCCCGGCCCGACTGTCGGGCCGTAGATTTAGGCCCGAGCCCGGCCCGAAGCAGGAAAAGCCCGGCCCGGCCCGAACTGCCCGGCCCGGCCACGGCTTAAATCATGCATTTAGTAGGCCCGAGCTCGGCCCGGCCCGACTGTCGGGCTCACAAATACAGGCCCGAGCCCGGCCCGAAGACAAAGCCCGACCCGGCCCGGCCCGGGTTTTTCGGGCCGGGTTCGGGCTGGGTCGTCGGGCCGGGCTGCCCATGCCCAGGTCTAGTATAGACCAGGCACTAACGTACCAGCACTAATTTGCAAGCATGGATTGCAAGGATGGTTAAAGGAAGCGGAGGCGTTGCCCTCTCCGTATTGAGTACCCGTGCAGGTCCCGCTAGGTGATCGCCATGGCTCGATGAGAGTCTAGATCAGAGATCAGGTGATATTTTTCAAATAGATCTGTTTCATATAAGCTATCTTCGTTTTTGCAAAATTATGGCTGCTGCTTCGTGCAATTTTGTTCGCAGTCATATTGAGATCAAGAAAGTTTCGCCGGCGGCGGCCATGTGCGTCGTCTGATTATATGTCCGACCGGAGCCGAGCACGTGCACGCAGCAGCGAACTAGATTCGCTACACAAGTCAAGTCAAGAGAAAAAGAAAAATGCGATCTGACCGGTGGCGTTGTAGCCGGGGACACCATGAAGCTGGTTCTAATCCATGCAGTGCAATGCACAAGGGCTTAATTCCGATCGCGGGCTGCGTACAGAAAGATGACCCATCTCTCTTTCCTTTATTATTTAATTAGGACGGTCCATGCTTTTTTGCTAATTATATTTCTTTCATTCACTCCTCACGTGTTAATTATACTAGTACTATTACTAGCTCGGTCTATGTGTAATATTAGAAGCAAATCCATGGACGTCCACACGTTTTCTTCGGATTGCTACAACGACCGTGGAACAAAATAAACCAGGTGCTACTAATCCTAGTAATTTTTGCTAGCATGAATTTATTTTTCTTAAGAAATTATTACTCTGGCTAGTGCTATCCTTTGTATGCAGGTAATTGACTATGACTGGGTAACGCGGTCGCCTCGGCGCGTCAACGTCGTCGTCTCGACTCTGTTGGCCAAATTGTGTCATCACCTTTTGACCTGCGTCGCCACCGCAACACCGTCGCTTCTTCAAGATAGCGTCTGCCTCGCCGACCTGTTTCGACACGTCAGCTGGAATGGGGCTGCAACGTCACCTTACCGACCTATTCCGTCACCTCGGTTAGACCGGGAGCTTTGCCATCTCTTTATCAACCTACTCCTGGGACTTCGGCGTCATCAGCCGACCAGCTTCATCACCTCGACTGGACCGGGGGCTTCTCCTCGCCACATCAACCGTGATGTGTCGCCGCTTCATCGAGCTCTTTGCTCGGGCACTTCGGGACCGCCTTGGGGGCTGGGAACTTGACCCGCTACAAGCTCGCCCACGTCATCAACACCGAGCATGTTAACCAGCTAATTTGTTTGTTCAAAACACTTCCTTTTCCCATGATAACTGGGGGCTTAGCCGTCACGCTGCCGAACTACTCTGTCTCCTCGGCTGGACCGGGGGCTTCGCCTCGCCGCAGCAACCGTGTTGCGTGGCCACTTCTCGATCCGAGCTCTTCGCTCGATTACCTCGGGCTTGGGGGCTGGGACCTCGGCCAGGCCGAGGACTACGTCTCCGTCCCGTCACAACCCCAGACCGCACCGAGCACATTAACTAGCTAAGTCTCTTTGAAATTTTACTTTTTGTTCGGTTCAACCAAACATTATATTTTCTGTTAAACAAAAAAAAAATTAGAAACTTTGTTTGTTAAAAATTCTTTACCCGATTTAACCGGGGGCTCTTAAAATTTATGTGAGTCGTTTTATAATAAATGTTTTTTTCTTCTTGGTCGTTGCAAAGTCTTTTTCTACTACTCATTTTTTCCGACACTAGTGTATGGTCAGTAGCCGGATAGCCTGGTTGCTTTCTAAAGCCGCTCGAGTTTAGTTCGCTAAACAGGCCTCGGAGAAACACTCCGCCTTCGGGATATGGAGGTTGAAGCCAAAGGCTGACCCGCTTGGAGTCTGGAGATCGGATGTATCATGTTAAAGCACGGCCGAAGCACGTATTAATTTCAAGACCAATTTTGGATTGGCATAAAAAAACTTGATTTAGTTCGGACGTCAAAGTTTTTTTCATAAGTTTTTTGGCTTTTCGAGCTTATGGCACTTTTAAGCTATTTATATGTTTTTTCTTTTAGGAGGCGGGACACCCTCATGACCGAGGTGCCCTACGTAATAATTCAGCTCGGGAGATCTTTTCTGACCCACAACTCGGTATCTTTCCTGCCAACTTACACCTCGGTGTTGGGGAAACGCATATGACATCTGGACTAGTTCCCGAGGAGATTCGATCCTCAGGTTGGTCGGCCGCACCCAACCTGGGACTCGGGGGTTACAGTGTGTCTCCGGCATAGCTCTCGTAGTACAATGTCGGATGCCTTTAAAATATCGACAATATCAACGGGGGACTCCGACTAGAGCTGAACCCACCAAAAGCCAAGGTACTCCGAGCAGTCCTCGGCAAAACATTCTCGGATATTGTTTTATATGCATCCGTTTCGAATTGTGTCTTCGGTCAATAGTTGGGTTGCCCTACTCCTGTGATTGCCTCCTACATTCCGCTTTGTTCGGCTAGGTGTGCAAAGGGAGAACCACTGCGATTGTACTTCTGATTTAACTGCTCAAGTACCTCAGTGGAGAAAGCCGAAAACTGACTGTCACAATGAGCGCAAACTGGTCAGCGATCCGATGAGTCTGTCAAACTATAGACCGATAGAGGTTACCCCATGGGCCTTTCATAAAATTGGCCGAAGTGTTAACGACTTGACCTCGGCTGACGCCAAACACTAACCGGGGGCTAGTAACTGGTCTCCCAAACTCTAAGCTCCTATGACTAAGTGATAAACGGTCACAAAGGAGTCAAAATACCATATAGCATAACAAGCATTTGTATTCAATATGCGAGTGCTGCCTTCCATAGTCATCGTTATAAAGCCATAAATATGCATCAATTTGACTTAAGATTTTGACCAAGCTGGGCTGCCTGGCTCCTCTGCTTACCCCCTACGTTCCCGATTGTTCGGCTAGGGGGTAAAGGGAGCACCTCTGTGATTGTTGCTTCCGGGTCATCCAAGTTAGTACCTCAGACTGGGTGAAGCCGAAAGCTAGTCATCTTAAGAATATAATTGGTCGGCAATGACGGAAGTGAACATTTCGGTTCATTAAAGACCACTGATTTCGAGAACATTTCCCAAACTAATTCCTCGCTATTTTCCTCCCACATTGATCGGAGGTGAGGTTTCACGATCATGGTCAACATGATAGCCTGGGAAAAGGAACTTATAAAGGAACTATTTTCCCAGAAGATGTTTCTTACGTTAAATAGTAATATAACATATCTCTCAGCGTACCTTTGTTTATAAAACCGTATGGCCGGATTGCGTTGTTTGCCATAAATCTTTGCCCTTATAAAGGCTTTATAAAGTAGGACAAACACTCCTCGGCTACTGGCCGAGGAGGTTGAAGCCGATGGTCGGTCAACAAAGTCTTGTACAATGCAGATCCGAGCATTAATGATGTAAAGTACTTGGATACATAGAATCATTGTGTCGAACGTAACAACGTTTGTGTCAAACAAATGTCGATCCTTAATTCGACCACCCGTGCCCAAATTAAGGCTTGGGGGCTACTGCATTACCTATTCAATGCAACAAATTCAAAGTGTAATACGGTTTCCAAGGAGATTCGATCCTCAGGTTGGTCAGCCGCACCCAACCTGAGTCTCGGAAACTATAGTGCACCGCGTTTCTGTTCCTAAGTATGCTGCCGAGCAAGGACTTGATTCTCAGGCCGATTTCACGAATCGACCTAAGTCTCAGGGGCTACTGGGATCTGTGGTTTTATTATTTCCTTTAGGTGCATCTCGGGTTTTAGACCGACACACACCTTGAGGGCTACTGGCTATACATCTCGGTAGTAAATAAATTGCGCCGATCGGAAATAAATCCTGCAAAAAACAGCCCGAGACCGAGGTGGTGCACCTTGGAAGCATGTCCGGCATAAAGCTTGGATGCAAGTGGCTGGCTCCATAAAGGGCATTTCTGGCATTAAGCTCGGATGAACTCCTTCAACTTTTTCAAGACCGAGGTAATCTATGACACCTCGGATGCATACCGGCATTGGAGCTCGGCTGCAAAAAGATACCTCGGATACAGTCCGGCGTTGGAGCTCGGACACAGTCCGGCGTTGGAGCTCGGTTGTAAAAAGACACCTCGGACGTAGTCCGGCGTTGGAGCTCGGATGCGAGAGGAGACCGCCACACGGGAAACACTTTGAGCCCAAGGTGTGGTGTAAATATTACAAGGCATTGATAAAGGCCGAGAACTTAAAGGGGCTCCTCGGATGCCCGACTTGTGAACTCTTCGGATACACCTCAGCGATCCTCAAGATCGGAGATAGGAAGATTTGTTGAACCAGTTTTCAAGACCGGCGTCTGAAGACGGAGAACAGTTCGGAAGAACCGAGGAGCGTCCCCAACTTGAATACCGGTTCAGGGGGGCTACTTCGAGAGAGCCCGAACCTGGGTAAAATCCTGTGTCCATGTTACCATCTCTCCAAGACGCCTAGCTTAGGACCCCTACTACGAGATATGCCGGATTAAGAACCGACACCCAGCTATCAGGTTTGACCACCGCACGTCACAGTTGACCTGGCCCCACTATCATAGAGACTGGCCGCTACTGCTGTGTAACAAAAGTATTTTTTGAATTAAATTAAATTAGACATGATTTTGAATTTCCTGAAAATACTTTAAACTTCAAAAATTCATAGTAAATAATCTATAGCTCAGAAGAAAATAAATTGTAAAGAAAAAATATCAGAAAAATATAAGGAATATGTTGGTGCAACTTTTTTTTAAAGAATATGTTGGTGTAACTTAATAACACTATTTAGGACAAATCATGATTAGGTCAATTTTGATAATTAGTTTTGGAGTTAGAATTTGATATATGTCTGAATTCCACTTCAATTAATTAAGTTTGGCTAACTGTTGCATTAAGTCAATTCATTACCTTAACATGTCATGTTATACATTTGGTTGTGCATTGCAATGTTTGAGTGTTGTTCCTTTGTTGTTTGTCGGTGTTTACTTCTTCTCGGTAGAAGACGATACCGACGTAGTGATCGTTGACACTGATGAAGGGCAGTACCATCTTCAGAAGTGTCAGGCAAGCAAACCCCCTTGATCATGTCGATACAATCCCACCCTCTCGCTCTTGCTCTCTTTTCAATGCATTAGGTCAACACGATTTAACCGTTACATGTTCTTGGTAGTTAAACCCACTCCTTTGCATGACCCGTCATTGCCAAAATACATTGTCGGGGGGATGACCCCCGGTACCCCAAAGACGACGAGTCGGACGGGGTGCCTGCCCGCCCGGGCCGGCTGCTCCGACTCACACGCGCGGCCGACTGCTGCAGCCAGCCGGCTGCCCAGAGCCGACTACGTCGTCCCATCGGACACGCGCGGACGGGACGGCCATACCCAGCAGCGGTACACTGCTGACGAATAGTAGGATACTATGCGCATGACATCGTGTACAGTGCTACTTGTCCCTTGGCACTATTTATAAAGTGGCCCAGGGACAAGTAGGCACACCCACCACGCACACACTCTCACGGGCATGGACTCCCATGCCCCACCGTGACAACCTCACCTAGCTTAGGAAGTAAGCTACCCCTGCCTATAAAAAGGCACCACACTCCACACACGGGAGGGCCTGGCCTCCTCACACTCTCATCCCCTCTCACTCTCACACATATACGAGGCCAAGGTAAGGAGCTCACGGCTCTCTCTTCCTCTTCAGATAGATACAGCTCTAGGAGCAACTCTGTACTGCTATACACCTCATATACAGACATGCAGGAGTAGGGGTATTATCTCTCCGGAGAGCCCCGAACCTGAGTAAACCACCGTGTGCTACTACCCTATCCCGTCCCAGATCTTCCACGGCAGCCTTGCTCTCACCTCGATTAGCCACCCCTGGCATCTGTTGTGAAAAAATGATGACAGTTGGCACCCACCGTGGAGCTAGCTGCTGCTGGAACCGCGGTCCGGGCGGGACCCTCTTCGTCATCACCACCGCGACATCGCCGCCGTCTCTCCTCCGACGGTGCTCGGGGGCTCGACATCAACACGCCCCCGGGGCGAATGCACACCATGCCACGTGCTTGCTGCCGGTCTCGTCATCACCACTGCGACGGTGCCGCCGTCCCTCCGGCGGTGCTCGGGGGCTCGACGCCAACATGCCCCGGGTCAGCCGCACGGGACGGCGCGTCCCCACCGTCGGCCTAGTCCATTTCTAGCTCGCTGCAACACGCCGCTGGGGCAACCGTACGGGTCGGCGCGTCCTCGTCCCGCTCCGGTCTCCCACACCTCCGCGTACAGGGAGGCTAGCCGCCTTCATCCCTGTACGTGCACACTGTCGCGCCTAGCTAGCTAGCTAGCTAGCAGAGCCAATCGATTAGCTAGCTAGCTAGCTTAGCTCGAGCGCACGCCGTCGGCCGTATGGGCCTCGCCGTCGCCCCGGCCGGCGACTCCGTCTTGCGACGCCGCCTCGCGCACCTCCCGTGGACGCGTGCCTGGGTCGCTCGCGCCGTCTCGTCGCCGCGCCCGGCGCCCTTCCGTTGCGCCGGCTCCGCCCCGTCACTGCACCCACGCGGACCTCCTCGCCTGACGTCCGCACGCCCCGGCCGGCTCCGCCTCGACCCCGCCCGTTGCGCCGCGCCCCGGCAGCTCCGCCTTCGTGCGGTCTGCTGGCTTTCTCCAGCTCCGCCCTGCTACGGCTCCTTCGCGTCCGCGCTTGGCCTCCGCGCCCGTCCGCCTCGCCCGCCGCGGCTGTGCGTGCCCCGTGTGCTGTGGCCGCGCGCTCCTCCCGCACACCTGGCCGGTTGCACCATGTCCTAGCTGTCAAGCCGCCCAAGGAAAAGAAACGCAACATGCATGCATACGTACATGGGCACATGCACGTTGGCCGTGTGCATGGACACATGCACGCGTGCGCGGCCGGCTGCTGGGCCGGCAGCTTGGCCCGCTGCCAGTTTGCTATCCGGCTGCCCGGCCGCTGCCATCCTGCTGACCGGCTGCCCGGCTGCCCGACTGCCTGGCCGGCCCCCGGCGGCCGCCTCGCCGGTTGACCGGTCGACGCCCACGGGAATCAAGCCGGCCGGCTTCGTCCGGCTCCGCCGTTTCAGTGGCCTTTGTTGTGCCCATTCCCTCCTCACCGCGCCTCCCCCGCTCGGCTTCCCTACGCCGACTCGCTCACGCCGCTGTGCCCCCGCACTCGATGCGCCCAGCCGCTCGCCCGCCCATGAGTGTGGCGCCCATCCGCTCACAGCTTTCAGTCGGCGCTCCGCTCCGCCTGCTCCGCGCCCGCGTCGCGCGCCGGCTCGGCCTCGCTGGCTCCGCCTCCACTCGCCCGCACACGCTCCGCCCTGCTCCGGCTCCTTCGCGTCGACGCGCTTGTCAAACTGCGCCCCGCGCTCAGCCTTCGCGTGCTCGTCCGCAACTGCTGCTCCGACCGCGTAGCTCCGTCTTGCCCGACGCGTCGCGGTCGCGCCCTTCCATGCTCCCTTGCTCCGGCTCGCTGCCGCTTCCCCGGCAGTTTTCCCAGCGATCCGGTTGCCCATGGAGAAGAAAAAAATGCACTCATGCATGCGTACGTGCATGCACGTCCAGGCCACATGCATGGACGTTTGCTTGGTCTGGCTAGCTGCCTCGGCCGGCTGCCAGGGTGCCTTGGCCGGCTGCACCTCAGCCCCCGCCTGCCTGCGTCCGGACTGTGCGCGCGCGGCCTATGCCTCGCGCCGGCTGCCACCACGGCTCAGCGCACCCCGCGCGTGCCTCTCCCGCCTCGTCGATGACCTGCTCTGCCTCGCCGGCTAACGCTCCGCGCCCCACGGCTGGCTGCGCCACGCGCGTAGTCGGTCGGCTGCGTCCAGTCCGCTACCTCGCCATACTCTCAATGTTGTTCTAGGACTCAGGCCCGGGCGAGGGCTTGTGCAAAATGTGCCACCCGCACAGGGCCCCACAAATTACAGGGGCCCCAGCCCAGCTATGTATACGGGTACATTGTAGTCTACAGGGCCCATTCTCTCAAAAGAAATATTGAAACTAATCAGCCCAACTACGTAAGGACCGAGCGAGCGAGCGGCTAATTACTGCGCATCGACCAAGCCCTTCTCCCACGTCGCCGCGCCTCGCCTCCCACGTTTTCGCTTGCCGCCTCCTTGAGTCCTTTATCCTCTTTGCTTTCTCCTCTTCCTTAATCACCCGTCGAGTTTCTGTTTCGATTTTTTTTTAGGCGGAATTAACGAAGGGAAGATCACGATCTGTGGATTCCCAACAAATTCATCTTCAATCTGCAACAGTCGGCAACATTATCCTTATGTAATGTTTAGGTTTTTTGTTTCTTTTCAATCAATTTTATCCTATAGTCTTCCTCCAATCTCTATTCCTTTTAGAATTGAGAGAGAGAGAGAGGGAGAGAGAGAGAGAGTAGTCCAGCCCAAGTCCGCAATGGGATTGCTAGGCGACCTCGCATCGTTCAGGTGCTTTTGTTTCCCTTTCATGCCATAATTTCAGTACTGCTTGTGTGCTAAGATTTCATCTAGCAAAAAATGAAGTTTCCAATACAATTCTGATTATATATTTAGTGCTATGTAGCACACTATTGTAGATCTATTTTTTTCTAATGCGTTAGGGCCTGTTCTAGAGTTTTGGCACAGGGCCCTTTATTTTGTCGGCCCGGCCCTGCTAGGACTACACCTATCGATATCCTAAAATTCTAAAAACATGATCACCAACAACACTTGAGCTAGTTTTAGAGGCGAGACTAGGAATCTTATTTTACCGTTTATTATTCCACACGTGCATATGAGTTTTCCATGAATCGCATATTCCAATTTAAACTCTTAATTATGAATACAAAAATATAATAATACGATATTATAGCCTCTAGTGCATATTTCCAACAGACTCCGAGTTGCACTAGAGTCAATAATCTAATTACATAATTTTTCTAACACCCATGGCTATCCGGTGTTGCTTATGCTTTGCTCGTAGTAGAGCCTTCGTCATAAGGTCTAACACATTCAAATCCTTGTGATACTTGTGCTTGTAATGTCTGGTCTACACCTGGGATCTAGATTCCTTTTGCTTTGAGTAATGGCACTACTATTCACAATATATAGTGTCATTAAATTCATTGCACTTAGGATCACACCAACTATATCAAGACACTTCTTGATTCAGACTTTCTCCTTTAAAGTTCATCGTATATTTCACCATCAATGCCGAGTGCCTTCAATGCCAATGCAATCTCCTCCGGTATTTATGGACAGAGCCCGCCTATCCTCTTTGCATTGCATTCGATCACTTTCTCTTTCCACCATGGCTAAGGATATCTTCCAAGTTCAAGGCACAATTCATTTGTTAATTGAAGGTCTAAAACATCTTGAGAAAATTTAACTAAGGCTGAAGCCGAGGTCAGTGGAGCATATATCAGATTCAGACCAATTGACGGGCCGCATGGAGCGAAGATATCCCTGTTCAACTCCTTCTCAGCCTAGGTGGCAGCACTTTCAGTATCCGGCCGGACCTCATCTCTCAATGATGCTATGATGTAGTCCACATCAAATTTATCTCAGAACTCACTGTAGCCAAAGCAACAAAAAAAAGGATAAGACAAAGTCAGTGCAGCGAGTGCATAAAGAAATGCTGACCTAGCTAGCATCAGCCCAAAATGAAGTTTTATCCAACTTCGGCATGATGAGTGTGGCATTCAAGTATCTTGCAGCCGTCACCATATCACATATCTGATTTAACAGTGGAACTTTCATGGTTCAGTTTTAGTATTTGAACAGCGATGGCCTAGAAATATAGACAGCGAAGTCGATGCATTGAGATTGTCACAAGCTGTACTTACAGCAGCGCACATTGGGTTGAGACCCACATTGCAGGTCACCAACAGATAGCCATTGTTCTTGTACATTCCTGAAAATTGAACCGATAAGATCAAATGGGGGTAGAGACTGTAACAGGGTTGGAATTAGTATTCAGCCGCATATGACACATGCACTGGTTAATCGAGCCATTGATATGAACTGTTCTCGTCAAATACGGAATCTTTTGGACTAAATTGATCCGACATGAACTGATTGATCCAGAAAATAGGTGCTGAACCAACCAAAATCTCGCAGGGAAGCCCCTGATTCGCAGATATTTCCTAACCAAAAGAAGGCATCAAGAGGGGAGCAAAAGAAGCAAGAATTGACCGACCAACCTGGGAAGTTTCCTTTTCTCTTGCTATATTTTCATTGAGGAAGGTTTCACCGAGAGAGATGTTACCTGGGAAGTCTCCAACGCCCTCTCTGCCCGCCGCCTCCACGCTTGGCTCCTCCCGTGCGGCTGCCGCCCCGCTCCCCCAGCTCCCCCGGTCTTGTCCTCCACCATCCTTCACCAGCGCGCGGCCCTGACTACTGGCTGCAAGAGGCGAGCCCGACTGCTGGTGGTGAGAAAACGTCCCGGCCGCCGAGCTGCCGCCGTCGCGCGGCCGCGCCGTTCCCTACCTGGCTGCCTCATCGCTCGGTAATTCCCATCCGTGCTTGGTAATTTTCTTACAACATATCAACGCGTGGTAATTTTATTAGATGAGGCCATGAGGGGACATTAGAATAGTGCTTGGCTCTAGGTTTAGATGAAGTATATAGACAGCTCATGCGGGGAGCATATCTGCTTATGCGACAATGAAGTGTAATTTTCTCACAACTCCATTTGCATTTAACTTGAATTTAATTGAAAAGTAACTGTTTGTGTGTGCAGTACGTCTCTCTATGTGTATCAGTGTACATATTTCTAATTTCCTATGCGTATTGTTGAACTGAATTAATCTATTTTTATATAACATTCATGTATGATTATTAAGAATTAAGTTTAAATTGTAGATTTGAGCAACTGAGCTTTATATTGTTGTTTTTCATGTGTGCCATTTTTTGGGAATGTACTTAGGCAATTTTGGGTAATTCTAAGTGGCAAAGCTATTTCATCTTGCCTAAATTATTATTTTTTGGCCCGGGGGTTGCTTCGATCCTGGCTCTTACACTTCATGCACTTGATATATGCAAAATATTGTTAAATATTTTCTAGTTTGAGGTTTTGAAACTATGTTGATGCAGTGTATTGCTTGTGAAGAAAATGTCAAGCATATAAGTTAATTGTTTGTTTTAGCTAGACTAAGTTTTTAATGTAAACTGTTCTGTTGAACTTTGGATGTTTCCAAAACAATGATGATTTATGATATATACAAGAGCCATTTTCAGTCTACTATAAAGGATAGGCATATCAAGCAGCTTTGGACTAGCTGGTTCTCCAATTCACTGAGAGACAATATTTGACTAGGCATGTTGGTTTTATCGAAAAAGGCTTTCACCCCGTTTTGTATATAAAGCAACGATCATAAGTAACCCGTTAAAACGCATGTCACCACAACACACGCACACACCCAAAGTGAGATACATAGGCGCTGAGCGCAGCAACACCACCCCTAGCACTACAAGAACAACCGGGGGCTCCAGCCGTGAACATGCCACCACGAAGAAATGAAGCTGCATACGACGAACCGTGGGCTCCAAGGCGGCACCTTCAGGAAGGGTACGACACCGGAGCGCCGCCATTGCCTGATCCGAGGATCAGAGTTTCCCCTGGAGCAACACGACGGGCAATGAGAGCCGCGGCGACGCCTTCAAGAAGGGAACGAGCTTCGTCGTCGCCGGTCCGTCCAAAGTAGAGCAGGTTTTCACCCCGGCCAACACTCACCGCCACCAAACGCCACACCCCGGCTACCACGCCGCCCACACGGCCATGGCTACCAGGCAGCACTGAGACATGGGCTCTGCCCATGAGCACTGTGCTACCACCACCAGGGCCGCTGTCCCGGCATCCAAGACCTTGACACCACCTCATCCGAGACCCACCGCTACCCCAACCAAAGAGACGAGCGGAAAAGCCCCTCCATTCGCACCCCTGGGCGTCCCCCAGCACCGAGACTCAATAGGCCGGTCAAAACTGGTCTCCATCGATCCGTCCTGCAGCACCGGGTGTGAGACGAGCTCGGTCATGCCCACAGGCACGAGACGAGCTCGGTCGTGCAGCACTGGGCGCGAGACGAGTGTGGACCACAGTTGGGACAGGGCCAACCCTTCGACGAAAGTAGCGCCCAAACGACCAGGATGGGGGTCGAAGGCCGACACAGGCCGCCTACAGATGAGCCGGCGCCGGAACATGCCAGCCATCGCCACAGCCGATCTGCCACCACCACAGGACCTGCGCCTCCACGCCCTGGCCAGATCCTCCCGGAGCCCCGACACCCCGCACCGGATCAGCTCAAACACCAGCTAGATCACCACCACCTCATCAAGGCCGCCGGCCACCCCCGCAATTGCCTACCATCACCATCCGCCAGATCTGGGCAGGGATTCCCAGATTCGCCGCCAACATGTCCCGAGAACTCCGGACCCCACGAGACGTTGCCGGAGGGGGAGGGAGAGGAAGCAGCACCAGCGGGCCACCAGGACGCGCGAGGAGGGAGCCAGAGCAGGGGTCGACCGGGACCCGACGCCTCCGAGCAGGGGAAGCCGCCCCGCGACGCTAGCCACCCTCGCGCAGGAGAAAGCCACCCCGTCGGTGCGTACGCCACGCGGTCTTTGGCCGGCGACGACACTGGCGGTGGCGAGGGAGGGGAGGCCGTGGCGAGAGGCCGGGGGCGGCGGCGCTAGGGTTTCCTCCCGAGGGCGCTTGCGTGGGCGCCTCTGGAGGGAGTGAGGAGGGCTGTTTTTATTTTCGGTTTCTCTCTTTTGGTCAGCATGTTGGTTTTCATTCAGTGTCACTTACTTTGAAGCGATCACTTGAGAGCTGATATGTTGAAGCTTACACCCTTATTATCCATTGATCACATCTCGCGTGCAAAATATTAGCTGAGGGTAATACCTTGGTTTGGTATTATTTGATTTCAAGATCTTATTCATACTTAACCATGCATGCTAAATACCTCTATATAATTTTGCTTGTGTATCATGTCCTAGTAGCATCGACGTTCATGGTTCGGAATGTGGGATCAAAATTAACATACATTGTAGCTATATATTTATGTACCTCCACGTCGAAAATTTGTTATGTTGTGCTTATATGTGTTTTAATTTACTCTATCTTTCTTAGTCTAATTTTTATCTAACTAAGCTTAGGTTACCATAATGCAATGTTTAGGAAATCGTTAACTGGTAGCTGATCGGTCAACTGGGGATACAATCTCCCAAGCAATGGTACTCAATACTTACATTCCCCGATTGTTCTCTCATCATGTCGCAATTCGCTGTTGGACCTCGACCGCAACCACCAGATTGGCGGATACTTCTTCCGCATCCCAGATCGGCAGCTTCCTTTCTAAGAAGGCCTATACGCCGCCGCCTTGGGCTTCAGACCTCTCCATCATCCCCTTCGACAACTTCACCCTCGGCCAAGTAAGCTTCGCTATCTCTACTAGGACTATTTAGTATGCAGATTAGAAGTAGATTAAAGTTTCAACATAATGTAAAACGGTTAAGTCTAATGTATTTCCCTTTTTGTAATCAATACAGTTGCCAACTCCGATTCACAAGTGGAAACTTCCCAATTTGCCGAAAGACACAGAAGTCTGGATCAAGGTGAAACGCAAGAGCCACTACTTTGGTCAACTTCCAAAATTTGAGATACTTCATGATTAGCTCATTAGTACTATTTGCATTTCCATTCTGATGTGGAATTTTTTGGGACACGGTAGCGGGATGATCTCGCTGGCATGGAACTTAGCGGCAATAAAGTTCGTAAGCTCGAATTTCTGATGGCAGATGCCGTCGGACAGGGTGCCGATTGTGTTATCACTATCGGTGGTATCCAGAGCAACCACTGCCGAGCGACAGCCATGGCTGCCAAGTATGTTAATCTTGATTGCTATCTGGTACTAGTTACCTCCAAGGTAAGTTATGTGATTTTAAGGTGAAATTGATTGAACGCTTATGTGGCAATGCATTTTTTTTACTTGGTTTTGGTGGGATGTTTTCAGCTTCTTGTGGACGAAGATCCTGGTTTGGTTGGTAATCTCCTTGTCGAGAGATTGTTGGGAGCGCACATTGACCTTGTCTCCAAAAGAGATTTTGTTAAAATTGGGGGTGTGGTATGCTCTCCTCTATGTTATGGTAGTTTGTGCTTTTCAAAGATGTGTTTGATTATGTTGCCAAATCCTTGTCCATACACCAGTCTTACGCATTCATGCTTAACAAGATATATTTTTATTTGTTAAAAGATAACCACACTAAATAGCATGTGTTTTTGTTATTGTTTCAGATCATAATACTTTGTACTCTCCATTTTTTTTGTCCTTCGAAAAAATCTATGTTATTGTCTATTCTTTTGATACATGTAGTACAACTTTTTGTGTCAGTGTCCTTCAAGGTCTCAGTGGTTAGTTTTTCTTATGCCTAGCATTATTTGTTATGATGTACCCCTTTGTATTGCTCAAGAAGTTTCTGCAATCACAATATATATTTATTTGTTATAGGCTCTAACTGACTTGCTAAAAAAGAGGCTTTTGGAAAAAGGACAGAAGCAATATGTGATTTCTGGTGGTGGATCCAACTCACTGGGAGATTGGTACGATCTTATATGTTATGATAGCTTCTAAAACTACAATTATGTTCTCTTACGTTCCTGCTTATAGCATAGTTTGAGGTTCCCTCGGGGATTGATATTCATGGATTGATATGGTTGTCTTACATTCCTGTATTATAAAGTCTAGGATTATGGGAGTCATATGCTAGGAGTTATTATTGTGATAGTAAAGGTTAAGGGTGTAAACATCCACTATATAAAGATACCATGTGTCTTACATTCGAGAAATACAAGAACCATTTTATTACCTCCCAAATATTCTTTCACCTAGCCTATGTCTTGTCTAACTCGCGGTAGATATGCCAGCTAATCTTTGCACAATAAATATTCTGTTGTGAGCCATGTTTCACAACATACCCCATTGTCCTCCGCCCTCTGTTGAGGTCCCGTAAAAAGAAACATACCCCATTGAAAAAATAGTTATTATTGATCTCTTTGAAGTGGACTTGGCCCCTACTACTCATGTAAGCAAAAGTGTCTAGATAGGATCTCATGCCATGGCTAACCAGTGGCATAAATAGTGGCTTGTTGTGTTCAATATGCATATGAGGTTGTAGAAAATATTACTCCCTCAGATCCAAAAAAGTGCCATGGTTACTTATTTTGGATCTGAGGGAGTAGTGTATTCTTTTCACATTGTGTCGAGAAGACACTAAAATTTTCATTATGCAAAATGAATGTAAGATTATGTACTGTAAAAGGAATAGCTGGAGTTCAAAAAGGCCTTAGAATTTTTTTAAAAGAGAATTTAGTTTACAGCATTCAATCTTACACGTGTGACATGTAGTTGTGTTCCTCTTACAGGGGATATATTGAAGCAGTAAGGGAGATTGAGCAGCAAATTCAGTTATCTGATGATGTTAAGTTTGATGACATTGTTGTTGCATGCGGTAGGTATTTGGGTGACCCCTGCTATTTTTTACATTATATGAGAGTAATTTTATTTAAATGTATTATATTGTTTCATGTATACATCATGGAAGTTGTTATATTGTCACTTTATGATTTCATGATTGAACTTTGTGCAGTGGTGGAACCGTTGCTGGTCTTGCTTTAGGATCACAATTGAGTAGCTTAAAGGCAAAAGTATATGCTTTCTTTAACTATTTTCTTATCTTGCTGATGTCTCCATACTAATCATCCACATGCGCGATAGGTCCATGGATTCTCTGTTTGTTATAACCCTGGATACTTCTATGACAATGTTCAAGGTCTGATTGATGGACTTCAACCAGGTTTGAAGTCCCATGATATAGTCAGGATTGAAGATGTGAGTATGTTGTATAACTTCTATTGTTTGAGGATATTTAAAAGTAGTCCATTGCTAGTTCTCTTGCATGTGGCCCTCTTGATAGTATGGTTTTCCGTAAACTCAATGTGAATATTTATCCACTAAAATCCTGGAAGATTACAAACTAAAAACCTTGGGCTACAACCTTCTCTTGAAGAATAAAATCCTTCTGCTATTTTCTTTTTGTGGCTAATTTGTTCATTTCCCAGTATTTATCACTTATGTGATGGAACACTTCTATAAAGAATGAATTCATCTATTTATGTTAGTCGAATTTGTGAATATTTTGCTTGACAGGCTAAGGGCTTAGGTTATGCCATGAGCACAGCTGAAGAGCTTAAATTTGTGAAGGATATAGCTACAGCAACAGGCATTGTGCTTGATCCAGTCTACAGGTGCAATAATTTTCTTTTATGTGTGACATCGTGTATGCTAGTCCTTGCCCGTCTAAGTAGAAAGTACCTCTGTAACTAGATATACGACGTTTTGGCAGTTGAAATTGAACTGCAAAAACGTTATATATTTAGTTACAGAGATGGTATGATATATTCTTGTCTGTCAAGTCAGTACTAAGACCCTTGCCATAAATTCATGAAGAGATTTAATATTTACACTCCTTAATGGGGACATGCATGGTTTTGTTTTGTACAGCGGTAAGGCAGCGTATGGTATGCTGAAAGACATGTCCAAGAATCCAAGCAAGTGGGAAGGGCGAAAGGTCCTCTTTGTCCATACCGGTGGTCTCCTTGGGTTGTATGATAAGGTGGATCAGTTGTCATGTTTGGCTGGGAGATGGCGCAGAATGGACCTTGAAGAATTGGTCCATGCAAAAGGGCAATGGCGGACATAGAAACTTGTCGAAGCCTAGATAGACTACAAACCTAAAGCGCCGAGGATGTTATTTTTATGTCTAAGACCGCCCCAAAAATCGCGTGAGTTATAGTGTTTGGCTGTCGACAAGCTCGGCGAACGCTAGGTTCGCCCATGCAATTTGATCATAGGGAAGGGGTTTTCATGATAGAAAACAAGTATCAACTCAAGTATCAGTAAAAGTATTTGATCTGTCAACAGTTTCTTGCTAACGACGTTTTCTGCCTGCCCTGCCTGCCCTTGGGGATAGCTTGGGAGTACACGGCGGTGGTGACCTGCTGAGGCTCCACATATCGTGTTAGACAAGGTTGTACTACGTACATGTTTCCCATCCGTCCACGATGCTCTCCAAACTGGACGAGGACATACACGTACGAATGGACTCCGGCCGGCCGAATTGCCAACCTTTACGTGCAGTATAGTACACAGTACAGTACAGGGGTACACATCATCAGGAGATTAAAATAGGGACGAATAGAAAACCCAAAATTGCAAGAAACCACGAAAGTTAAGCCAGCAGAAAACACTAGAAAGCACCGTGTCTATCGTAATCTATTTGCAAAAAAAAACACTAATCAACAGATTTAATTCGGTTGAGTGCATTTATGATAGATGGGGACCGCACCAATCTCTCACACAGTTACATATCGAATCGTTTTGCTGGACGCGGGAACCGCTTGTCAGCATAACACCTCTCTCTCTCTCTCTGTGAAACCACTTTCTCTTTGTCATTTTATCGAATAGTACACCGGCGGGCGATCGCAGAAGGCGGCCCACGCGGGAATGGCTCTAGTTGCAGTGCCGCGGGACGATGGCCGCGAGCGCTGGCGGGACATGGATGAGGTCAGTGACCCCGGCGATGCAGTCGTCCTGGAACGCGCACACGGTGTCCTCGGTGAGGACCTTGTACTTCTGCTTCCTCGCGCCAGCACCGTCGTCATGTCCTTGTCCGACTCGAGCTCGATCGGGTCCTCCTCCTCGTCGAAATTGTTGTAGCCCTGGTCGTTGTTGTCGCTCGACGCCATATACTGGCGTCATTCCGCCCAGAGGCAACACGGACTGGCGAGGATGCCCCGATCACGACCGGGTCTGGAAGAATTGGACGGTGGCGAGGTAGTTCCCTGCGTTGAGAAGGTGCGGCGGGCCACAGCGGCGGCGGCGGGATCTCTCATCCCCTCGCGCGTGGTGACTGGTGCGGGCCAGTTGCGACGGGTCGGGGCGCCGCGCGTGGGTGGGGCGCGGCGGCGTGGTGCCTCAGCTCCCGGCGGCGACGTCCGGTGGGCTCGGTGGCGCGGCGGGCTGCCTGGAGGGTGGTGCGCGCCTGGCTGCTCCGGTCGGATCTGGCCGGCAGGCGGCGTGGGCTGGTGGCTGCTCTGCCGCGCTCCGGCGGTGGTGGATCCCTGCTCTTCGTGCGGCTGCTCTTGGCCACGACGGGGCGGGGAGGCGGGGCAGGCTTGTGGTGGCTGCGGCGGTGCGGCGTTCGGGGTCCAACAGGCGGTGCAGGGGGTGGTGGCCATCTCCTTCTTCTAGATCCAAGCCGACGGTGTACGGGGCTGGGCAGGTGCCGGTGGTGCCGGCCGCACGTGCGACGGGGGAGGCGCGGATCAGGGGTTCGTGCTTGGGCAGGCCTGATCTGGGCCCGAGACGGATCGGAGTCGTGCTCCGGGTAGGTATGGTGGGGCTCGGCCTGGGATGTGCCTGCAGTCCTTTGCGGGCGCGGTGGTCGTTGGTGGTGGTCGGGGACATCCCTTCTCTGTCGGGGCAGATCGGCGTGATGACCATGGGCATGGCGTCGTGTGAGTTTGCTCGCCGACGGTCGTCGGTAGCCACGGGATTGTGTCTTCCCCGGTCTACTGGGACTGGCTGGGGACGCGGGCGTTGACGCCTCCTACTGTGGAGGCATCGACCCATCCCGTGCCTGATGCCGGGCTAGGAGTGAAAGGAGATCCCTTTTACTCCTCCTTCCATGGTTGATGCATCGTGATGTGGACGGGTTGGGGTGTCGCGGACATGGATGCCGGGGCGGCGGCTCCGGATGGCGGTCCGCATGGTTGGCTCTTCGGCGGGCACCATGTCGGTGATGGTGGCTCTTCCTCTTGGTCGTGTGGACGGCGAGAGGTGTAGCGGCGGGTGGCCCGGGTGTGCCCTCGGTGCAGTGGCGACGCCTCGCTCCGGACTTAGGGATCTGGACACGGCGCGCTTGTCCTGGAGACCTCGTGGTGGCATGGAGGAGCTGCCGGGCAAAAGCTCTGCGCGTTGGCGCAGACGACGGCGACGCTCGCGGGCGCCGCTTTCTTCCTGAAGACGCCGTTGTGGTACTCCTCTCGGTGTCAGGGTTCCGGGTGAAAACCCTTGTCTACTCCAGACTCGGCAGCGGTGACGCTTGGCGCCATTCCCCCCTCCTGAGGGTGTTGTCGTGGGACTTAGGTGCTATAGGGCGTAGCGTGGTTGTGTACTCTTCTTCCTATGTTCTTTGTCGGTAGCGTAGTCGCGTGCGTTCTGCGTGATCCGGTTATCTTAGGATCGACATTGTATGAGGGCTTCATCACCATCTTGTATCGTTCGGCCATGTACTCTGTTCCGTTGTTGCTTTATTTATAAAGCGGGGCGAAAACCTATTTCGAGAGAGAGGTGTGGCGGCAGGCGGTTGGCGAACTCCAGCGTTAGCCATCTCACCGGCGAGTGGCGAAAGGCCGCCTCTCGGCCGGAGGCGGGGACGGGATGGGCGGCGTCCTCTACCTCGCCCTCGGTGAGGCGACGGCGACGACGGCCCCTTTCTTGGCCGGGGTTGGGACGGGTGACGACCTTTGCGTCCACCTGGTCGCAGCAACGGCGACAATAGACTTTGCCTCCCCGACAGGATGGTCGGCGGCGGGGTGTGCTACTTCTTGAGCTTGCGTTGGTTTTCCCTTGAACAGGAAAGGGTGATGCAGCAAAGTAGATAAGTATTTCCCTCAGTTGTTGAGAACCAAGGTATCAATCCAGTAGGAGGTACAAGCAAGGCCCCAATCTTTGCACCTACACAAACAATCAAACACTTGCACCCAACGCTATAGAGGGGTTGTCAATCCCTTCACGGTTACTTGCAAGGATGAGATCTGATAGGGATAGATATGAAAGATTGCTAAAAGTAAAACTAAAATAAAAGTAAATAGATTGCAGCAAAGTATTTTTGGTATTTTTGGTTTATAGATCTGAAAATATAATATGGAAGATAGACCCGGGGGCCATAGGTTTCACTAGAGGCTTCTCTCTTGAAGGAAAATAATACGGTGGGTGAACAAATTACTGTCGAGCAATTGATAGAAAAGCGCATAGTTATGACGATATCCAAGGCAATAATTATGCATATAGGCATCACGTCCGTATCAAGTAGACCGAAACGATTCTGCATCTACTACTATTACTCCACACATCGACCGACTCCTGCCTGCATCTAGAGTATTAAGTTCATGAAGAACAGAGTAACGCATTAAGTAAGATGACATGATGTAGAGGGATAAACTCAAGCAATATGATGAAAACCCCATCTTTTTACCCTTGATGGCAACAATACAAATACGTGCCTCGCTACCCCTACTTTGTCACTGGGTGAGGACACCGCAAGATTGAACCCAAAACTAAGCACTTCTCTCATTGCAAGAATTACCAATCTAGTTGGCCAAACCAAACCAATAACTCGAAGAGACTTGTAAAGATATGAAATCATGCATATAAGAATTCAGAGAAGATTCAAATAATATTCATAGATAATCTGATCATAAATTCACAATTCATCGGATCTCGACAAACATACCGCAAAAGAGTATTACATCGGATAGATCTCCATGAAGATCATGGAGAACATGGTATTGAAGAACATAGAGAGAGAAGAAGCCATCTAGCTACTAGCTATGGACCCGAAGGTCTGAGGTGAACTACTCACGCATCATCGGAGGGGCAATGGAGTTGATGTAGATGCCCTCCGTGATCGAATCCCCCTCCGGCAGATTACCGGAAAAGGCCCCAAGATGGGATCTCACGGGAACAGAGGCTTCCGGCGGCGGAAAAGTATTATCGTGGCTCTTTTTGGTATTGGGGGAATATTTCTGAATTTATAGGCGGAGAATTAGGGTTGG
Source organism: Elymus sibiricus (assembly GCA_039707655.1). Classification (NCBI taxonomy): domain Eukaryota; kingdom Viridiplantae; phylum Streptophyta; class Magnoliopsida; order Poales; family Poaceae; genus Elymus; species Elymus sibiricus. The sequence continues at coordinate 96,872,559 of CM077667.1, read as the reverse complement.
AGGAGCCATGGGGGGCCCACAAGCCAGGGGGCGCCCCCTCCCCCCCCCCCCCGGGCGCGCCTAGGTGGCTTGTGGCCCACCCGTGGGTCTTCTGGCCTCTTCTCCAAGTCTCCTGGGTTCCTTCTGGTCGAAGAAAAATCATCGTAGAATTTTATTCCGTTTGGACTCCGTTGGATATTCCTTTTCTGCAATACTCAAAACCAAGGAAAAAACAGAAACTGGCACTGGGCACTAGGTTAATAGGTTAGTCCCAAAAAATAATATAAAATAGCATATTAATGCATATAAAACATCCAAAACAGATAATATAATAGCATGGAACAATCAAAAATTATAGATACGTTGGAGACGTATCAGGGTGGTGGACGAGATTTGGGGCAATACAGTGAAGATAAGACGAACCAGATTTTCTTTCTTTTTTCTTTCAATGACAGATGGACCCCACAGGGCCACACATAATGATAATGTTACCAATTGTCGCCATTACATGTGAGATGTTAAGCGGTGCCACGTCAACCTGACTGATGGTCCTCATGTGACGCACTTAACCGAGTGAAATCTGTTGATCAATGTTTTTTGCAAATAGATTATGATAGACACGGTATTTTCTTCCAAAAAATATAGAATGGTGTTTTCTGCTGACCTAGCCTTCTATATGATTTTTTTTGCAATTTACTCCACACATAGAAAGGATTTCAAGAGTGTATGTCGGCGTGGTGCGTGCGCTTTCTTTTTAGAGGTAATAACACTGGTGGTGCTTGAACTTGTCATGGATGTTCATTTTAGTGCCTGGACTTGAAAAATACGTCGAACTGGTTTTAAAACTTAGCGCGAGCGTGCAAATACGGTGCTAATTCCATTTGTAGATGTAAAGTGTGCTGATGTGGCACTGTATTGGGCCGACGTGGCATATGGTCCACTCGTAGTAATGAAATACCTGTTAATTATAATCACACTAATATACATGCTACCAACATTTTTCTGGTATTAATAGTTATCTCGTGGTATACAAATATTTATGTGCATATTTTTTTCAAATATATTAAAAAGGCCCCATGCCATGTCATGCATTATAAATATTTGTTGTACATAAATAATAACCTCGTGGTGCATAAATATTCGTGTGCACACAAAATAAATATATAGATGTATGCCATAAACTAACATACTAAAAATGATCCTGTAAATTTAAAAAATATTAACATATTAGATTTAAAATACTATTTTAAATATAGTGAATACGAATATTTTTGGACATGCATGGCTTATATTTAAAATGAAGAAATTAAGGATAACAACATTTACTAAATACTTATGAATATTCACTGGTGTATAATTTCGCTCATGGGTTGTATTATTAATATTATATAATGTAAATATAATCAACGAGTGAATATTCATATATGCATTTTAAATTTTAAATTATGAATAATTTTTAGTTATAGAAACATTTTTTTAAACAACATACTTATGAATTATAAAATGTGTGTATAGTTACTCAAATGTTTGAATAATTAAAATAATATTCACGAAGTGTAATTTTAAAAATATTTATATTATATTACACAAAAAAAATTATTATACATATATATTATTTCAGTTATGTTAATGTTTTTAAATTAATACGTGAATATTCTAAAAGGTACATGATTTTTTTTTAAGTTAGTTATTCTAGTTATATATATAATATTTATAACTATTAATACCACACATATAATTGATCTTTATTGGTATTACTATGATTTATAATTTATACAGACATTTTACAGTTTTTTTTAATGAACGTGTGCTAAATAGGCCGCACTGCTCCAACGAATTTAAATAGCAGAAGCTTTTATTTCAACACTGCATTAGATCTAAAGGGGGGAAATACGCATATAAGTCTGTCCGGTGGATTGGCTAGCACAGTAGCCCACTTGTTATAAGGACATAGTATTCAACTAAAATTATGTTTCATCTCTACAAGAGAACCCCATGCCACGTCAGCAAAATACGGTGCCATGTCAGCACATTTTACGTTTATGAATGGGATTAGCACCGTATTTGCACGTTCATGACAAGTTTTAGAACCAGTTCGACGTATTTTTCAAGTTGAGACACTAAAGTGAACATCTGTGACAAGTTCAAGCACCAGTGATGTTATTACCTCTTCTTTTAATTAGGTAGGTCGCCATCTGGAAACCCTAGAATCGAATCGAGGCGAGGCAAAAGATGGAGGTGGCAACGAAGATGAGCGAAAAGGAAATCCAATCAAACAACCTGCCCCTCCACCGATTTTCTTCAACGCTAGCCCACCTTCCGTCTGGTTTTTTTCCAAAGAAAGAAAACCCACAGATTTTACTCTGGTTTTTTTCGTAACGTGCCCAAATCAATGATCACGAGAGCCCCACGCCAGCCGATCCATCCATGTACCGATATTTCCTTTTAAATCTTGACTTTCCTTACCTGGGTCCACACATTCCTAAATTACAAAAGATTCTACAAACTTTCCTTCGATCTCATCCAGATCGTGAGTTCCTGACCCTCACCCTCACGGCGGCCAGCCTGTGGACGTGGCGGCATGGCGGGCGAGGGACGATGCGGCACGCGTCGGAGATCCCAGGCATCCACTCGATGACCTCTCCTCTTCCCCACAGCCGAGAAGGTCTCGGGGCCGAGGACAGAGGATCCGGCTGTAGTGAGGCCGGCGGCGGCCAGATTGTCACCATGGCCAAGTAGGTATGCGGCCGGATCACGAGATGGAGGTGGTGGCGCTGGTGAACGGCAGCAAGGACAGCTTCTTCAACATGATGTGATGTCTCGACTAAAATCACAACATCCATCCTCCGGCCACTCAGTATGTTCGCCAATTTTTCTAAGCTCCTCCTGAACTATGGAAGCCATAGTTTCACTACACCTGCCTGCTTGTTGATGTGTGTATGTATTTTATGTGTTTGCCGCCACCAGCTGCGCGTGCGTCGGCGTGTGTTTGCTTGCCGCTGCTACCTGCTAGTGTTATGCGTGTGTGATTTCTCCAAGCTTCAGTATATGCATGGTTGCACATGAACACGCATAAAGCTCAGGTGCAGGTTGCATCTTAGTGGGGTATTGGGATACCAAAAAAATGTACATTGTTAGTAGTGAATCTGATGCATTGACTTCACACAAGTGTGTATATAATAAATTTTCCTCTAATTAGTAATTCCTTTTCCTTTTCTATAATTTTTGTTTGATGGCAGGATTGATCTCTCCGGCTGTTCGTTTCGCACATGGGGCAATCAAAGTGTGGCTGTGTTCGGATGCCCCTTGCTGCTCAAATTATTCGTTCTTTCTTTTAGACCGGTTGATGTGCTTTGTTTGATTCGTGATCTGGTTCAGCACCTCTATCGTTTTCGGTCGCAAAGGTACGTTAGCTCATGCCTCTCTTGAGTGATATAATTTTTATCATGCATATCTGCATTACAAGGTGGCGTCCTTAAAAATCATATAGCTACAGTACACGAATCTGCTCCTCTATGGACTTCTTCTTTGCACTAAATACAAATTAGGACATACATGGAATTTATTTTCTTGCTGAAGATGAACCTAAATTTTATGTGCTAGCATTGGTGCATTTCCCCCCTTTTTGAACAAGATTTATGTAGTGCAGAATGACTATTTTTAAGTGTGTTCCGAAACAATGGTTAGTGTTTAATGAAAAGGGTTTAATGACTGTAAATTATATATTGTTTCTGATTTGTCTAGAAATTATATATTATTTCTGATTTTGGAGCTAGAATAATATGTGTGTTGCTTTTAGTTATATGTGTAAACTCATTGGTTAATTATTGTTCGTTGGATCATTTCAGCGAACTGCTAAACAATGGACGAAGAGGTTGACATTGATTAAGAAGTACAGAGTTTGAAGATAGTTCAAATTTACTTTTGCCAATGATCAAAGAACTGTCGTTCTGGACGTACACCTATTGTGTTGCGTATCTCTCCGTCACTCGTGCTGCCTCTTGTGGCTTACCTTAGGAGTAGTACCAATCTTAGAACATGCTCTTAATTTGGATAAAAATTGAACGTTTATGGTGGACACATTTTAGGATTCCATCCTTTATTAGCTAATTTTTGTAGCTTATGATCTCAAAATTTATGGCCACTTATCCTATTCTTTAGGTGTGGAGTTAAAAGCTTCACACAGCTGATGACATAAATGCTATGTTAAAAAATATCGACGAAGTCAGCAGTTATCTTTGTCTCTACTTTTTCGATGACAAGTTCTATTTTTCCAATTAATGGATCAAGCTTTGTTGGGTTAACTTCAAAGTGGTACAAGAAACATGCGTCTATTTTTTTTGTTAGTTATCTTATAAGCAACAGAAAATAGCGGTATCATATTTCTGTCTTTGTGGCATTTAAACTATCTTGAAGCCAATGCTAAATGAATGCATGCTCCATCTCCAGTTGTGCCCATTGTAACTGAAATCGTTATCTACCCCTGGTTTATCGTAGGCCATTTGCAAATGCTAAAAGCCCGTTGTCACTTGGAGTAATATATGACAAGGGACTGATTTGTAAGCCTGTTACATGACTTTTGTATGCTCTTATAATTCTACCAGCAATACGAGTTGCAACTATACACAACTTAATCATTCAATCATTGTTATGTCTTCTGCAAAGTGTCCTAATCGTCCTATTTTTCCATAAAATTAACCACTGCATTCTTTTGTACTTTCCCTAACCTACAGTTCTTTTTAAAAATCTGTGTTGTGACGCTAATTCATTATAGGTAAGGTCAGCAAGAATTGCGGGCTTTGTATATGCTAAATTACATGTTCTGATTTTTCCTATGAATGCAAAACTGTGTGTTTTATGCTCTGGTGTAATAAGTATGCCCGTGTTATTTTGTACTAAACAAATTATGTAACCCTAGACTTTGTTTGTACAGGTAACCTTATAACTTTTTATGTGCTAATGTCAATATTTCCTTCCATCATGTACATGATATGCCAAACAAACGTATTATAATAGTTGGTCTAATGGTTGTCTATTATTTTTTAAATAGTAAAGAATTATGCAGTGTAATTACGTGGAGAGGCCAGCATGCAATCCTGCATGGAGGCCGACAAGTGCAGGCTGCACGTCCCTCTCATGCCCCTCTTCGTCTTTAATTCCAAATATACGTGTTTTTTAAATGCTACACATGTTCTCAAACTAGATCATATTTATGCGTAACTTTTAAAGTATCCTTCCAAATTTTCACTCATGAACCAGCAAAGAAGAGTTGAAGGTATGCAGGACTCAAAGAAGAGGTCAGTTTCTTCCAAGCAGATAAAGCTGCATATTTACCCTTTTAAGATCTGGGCAAAATGTGTTTTCCTTAAATTATATTCTTCATCTCTTTACCATGTAGTATTACCGAGCATTGCTTCACAATCCCCCTATCTCTTTACCTATAAGTAATTGTTCCTAGCATGTATGTCAGCTACCTATAAACATAATTAGCAACCCACCTTTTTCATGCTTTCATCTAACAACTACTTAGTTCTATTAACATTTTGCTCATTTGTGAAAGGCACATGCTACGAAGAACAGTTTTAAATTGGATAAAATCTGTTCAATGGTGCAAATTATATTCAGGTAAAGATATTGATTAACACCATTATACTCTATGCACAGCATGTAGGGGAACGTAGCAGAAAACAAAAAAAATTGACCTACGCATCAGCCCAGGACCACCATGGAGACTGCATACAAGGTTTGATCTTTTTCGTTACCGACTCGTAGCGCAGCGGAAGTAGAGTCGATGACGATCGGCGGTGCAGATCCCCGCAGCTAGGATTTACAACCTCCCAACCGCGAGGATGTATACCCTCATCTGCCCCTCGGACAGCCCTCCGGGAGGCGGTCGGACAGTCCCCCGGACGGTGACGCGGACAGCCCTTCGGGAGGACCTTCGAAACCCGGACGGTCACACGGACAGCCCTACGGGAGGCACTCTCGAACTAAGACCGAAACTACGATCTCTCTACATAGTTGCACACATACGGTGTCAACTATCCGGCAGGGCTTCGCCGTCCAGAATTAGTTCCTGCCGGAACCCAGACAGCCAATCGGCTCAACGAAACTATTTCGCGGGGAGGGAGAGAGAAGGCCAGATCATGCATGGCTTGTGTATGAGAGCAATGATGAGGTTTGGGCAGCCCCCTCACCTCCTATTTATAGGAAAACCAAGGGGTAGTGTGCCTCCACAAATTACCAAAAAACCCCATGCAAAAGGGTTCACATGAGGGTGTTATGGACAAAATGGGGTGCCATGTGGAGCTCCAAGGAGCTCCACCCATCTTGGCCGGCCACACCCTTGGGGGCCCCCCATGAGGGGCTTCCTTGGCCCCCAAGGCCTTCTAGAAGCCTTTTGAGAAATATCCCAAAAGGTGGTTTTCCATAAATATCCAAAAAGCACTTTCACTATTCACGACGACATTTTTCAGCGTCCGTTCGAACTGAAAATATTTATGTGGGCTTAGAACATTTCTAGTACCCACTAAAATAATTTTCAATGCGTTCCGGAACAATTCCGGATTAGTGATTTTCATCTGCGAAAGGCATCTGAAGTGGTTCCGGCAGCTCCGGGACATTTCCGGTTTTTCTTCCGGAAAATTCCCAGAAGTTTCCAGAATGATTCTGGCACCCTCCAAGAATTATCAGGCATGTGCCAAAACCAATTTGACTTAATGGTATCCCCTGAAACAACTTTTCAGTTTTACCGAAACTGTTCCGGTGTTCTCTCTGCGGAACTTTTCCGATGTCCGAAACTTTTCCGGTGATTTTCTCTCAGACTCCCTGTCTAGTATTCAGCAGATAGATGACCCTTAAGCGTGTGACCCTATAGGTTCGGTGAAGCATAGACATGACCCGGAACCCCTTCCGATCAATGATCAACATCGGAGCCGTGGACACCCATATTGACCCCTATACCTACACGAATAAATATTCGAGTGAACCTCCAGTTGCCGTGTGCTATTCCTGTTGCTTTGCGATATGTTACAAATACCCGAGGTGAGACATGTTGGCATCCCCGTGGATCAACAACTTGTCCACTATGCCAGTTACCTCGTTACCGGTATTGTTCTCTTTTCTCGTTACCGTGTTCCGGCATCCCCGTGATGAAATCACAAAGTGTCTGGCCAGACGATGATGGATACCGTAACACCAAGAGGGCCCAGAGATATCTCTCCATCGTCGGAGGAGCAAATCCCAATCTTGAGCTATCAAGTTACTTGACATACTTTCCCATGAACCCGTAAGCCGCCGTAATAGCCATCCAGTTACGGATGACGTTTAACAAAATCCCAAAGTTCATGAATCAAGTATGAAGAAACTCGACACTCTCATGGTCTGAGGAATCATGCAAACGTTAACCATCTCTGAGTTATTAACCATTTAACTTGTGACGAATGTATCTCATAGCATAACATCAATTCGGGTCGATTCAACACAAATGTTCTCCTAACATTTTGCCCTCAAAATTGCTGGCATAGACATGCCCATGATCAGGAAAACAGAACCATCATGCAACACTTGAGCTAGTCTTAGAGGCCAGACTAGGAATACATTTTACCGTTTATTATTCCACACGTGCATATGAGTCTTCCTCCGAGCCTCGTGGTTATTGTAGACTCGAGAACCATAGCAATTATAGCATGAAACATAAACCTAATTATGAACAGGGAGATAATCAATAACATTTATTATTGCCTCTAGGGCATATCTCCTACACGGCACCTAGGGGAAACAAAAAATAAATACAAGTACATTTGAGCCTCTTTATAGTTGTCCATCTGGTTCTAAACTTTGCTAAGATGCAAACTAAATTTTACATTCATTAATAGTTGCACATATGACTTGGTTTGCAATGAAGTGGGCAAGTACATGTTTTTGCCGACTAAATATTTTTCATAAATATGGGTATGAAGATAATCTGTTCTTTATTTACTCTTCTGACAACGGGATAACAATTGTTTGGCATCAATTAATAAACCATAGTATATCTAATACTGTGTTTTTTACAGTATTTGAAAAAGAGGTCGTTACATGTTTGACCTCTTTTTTCCGTAAACACCTACTATTTGTTAATAGTGTATATATGGCAATATTTCTTATTTTTCAGATGAAAGGCCCCCCTTCCCGAATTCCGGTTGCCCCGCTAGACCAGCCCCCGCTAGGGTTCCCCCCTCCCCACCCCCGCCGCCGCCGGCCGTCCTCGCGTCCTCCCTCCGCCGCCGGTCGCCGGCCCCCGCCCCTCCCCTCCCCCCCTCCCCTCGCCAGATCCCGCCCTTGGGTCGCCTCCCCGGGAGGCGGCCGGGGCGGCGCGAGCTCCTTCCCCCATCGGCCCCCGTCCTCCCCCTCCCCCCCGCCACCGCCGGCGGGCGCCCCCAGCTCTGGCCCGGGTGGTGCCGGCGGCGGCGGGACCTCCTGTTCCCGCGCGCACGCCTTCCCTTCCCGGGGCAAGGGGCGGCGGCGGTGCTGCTCGGCTAGGCAGCGGTCCGGCGGCGGGCGATGTGGCGGCATTGCTCCTTGGCGGCGGGGTAGTGTGGTGGTGCGGGGTGGCCGGCAGCGCGCCCTCGGTCCAGATCTGGGCCCTGCGGGCCCCATCTGGGTCCTAGCGGGCTGACCCCCGGGGTGGCTCCATTGTCCGCTGCGCGGTGAGGAGGAGGAGCAGCTCGGATGTGGGGCGGCAACGTCGACGGCGTGCCGGCAGCAGCGCGATGGCGAGAGCTTTACAGGCTTATGAGCGCCCGGCCGGGCCTGTGGGCCCACGGGCCTGGTGTGCTCCTGCTATTGCGTCCGGACGGCTACCGTCTTTGACGGTGGAGGTTGAGCCCTCCAGCGTGCCGACGGTGCTGCTACCCCTAGTCCCGGCTCCGAATCGTTGCTGTGCAGCCCTCACTTCGCGATGCCGTGGTGAGACGGCGTGGGGGCCTCAAGACCGTGTTGGCGCAAGGTGGTGGTTGGTTTGGTGGCAGGCTCCGGAGCGCCCGAGGTGTTGGTTGGGATCGGGGTAAACTCTTGTCGACTTGGTCGACACCGTCGCGGTGGCGCTTGTTGGTGCCGCCGGACCTTCCTGGAGGGCGTCGGGGCTACCCTTCCTCTCGCCTCGTCGTGTACCGGGGGAAACCCTTGGCAGCAGCGTCGTCATCGTCGCGGTCCTTCTTGGAGGTGTTGATTGGTTCCGGCGCTACGGAGTCTTGGAGCTTGGTGGAAGATCCCCGGTGGGCGCAACGGTCGCGAGGCCTCTTCGTTTTTGTTGATCCGCCGTTGTCGGCATTTATTTCTTTTGTATTTTCTCTGTCGTTTATTTTGGGTGTGACTGTGCTGCTTCCGCCCCAGCACCTATCAGTGAATGTTCGGTTGGTTGCTTTGTAATACAAAGCGGGGGGAAACCCTTTTTCGGAAGGCCCCCCTTCCCCCACAATTTACTTTAAAGCAACCTAAAGTATCTTACAACCATCCTCAACAACACAACCAGAAAAGCTAGGCTAAAGTGTCAAAAAGGGAAATGTGGCCATAGTAATTCCAAGGACCTTGTATGGATAATAGATTTGACTCTCAATTGCACATGTGAAAAAATGAAGTGTGAACTCTACTAACGTCTTGTAGAATTTGGGGGAGATTGTCAGCGAGCCACTGGTTGAAGTTCCTTTGCAATGACAGCGAGGATTTGGAAAATCCCGGCTCTCATGGGCAACCGGTGAACTCCCGTATGGCGATGTCATCTAGTGTCAACCGGGTTTACTCCTAGACAGGGGCGATGTCCGGTGGCAGCGGGGTGTGACAACGTACAAGGAAAGGAAAAGTGGGAGGGTGGAAAAAACTGAAACAAGAGTATTCAGAAAAATCGGTTGGGGGAGACAGGTAATGTGTGTGTGGGGGGGGGGGGGGCACACAAACGAAATGGAGTCTTGCCATTTATAATTGGTTGAAGTGCAACCAATGCTAACTATTATTTTCTTGCAACAACGAAATGTGTTATTGCTCTTGTCATACATCCTTCGGTATTCATCTTAGTGTAAACTTGACTTGTTTTCTGAATAAATTATAATATACGCAAGAATAAGGATCATAACTGATGTCGTGGTGCCCATGTCAAGTCTGGCTAAGGATGAAAATTTTACCCTGTGAAGTCACCTTTGTTTGTTGTACAGAGTATAACCATTAAATTGTGTGCTCCAAAATGGTGGAGTAAGTGAGTGAGTAATAAGTTTGAAGTTGTTTTAGCTCAGGGAAAGGTTAAGATTTTCCTTTAATGTTTAAGGTTCTAGGATATATTGTAGCCGTTGAATGTTAACACCCAAAATTAAGGTTTGAGTTGAGGGAGAGGGAGGTGTGTGTGTGTGCGCGTGCGCGCGCGCACGCGCGCGCGTATGCTTGTGTGTGTGTGTGTGTGTGTGTGTGTGTGTGTGAGAGAGAGAGAGAGAGAGAGAGAGATCATCAGAAAGACAAAAGAGAGAGTGACGTTTGTAGAGAGAAAGGGAGAGCTTTGTTGTAAAATAGAGCACAAGTGCATCGTTACATGTTTAAAATTTAAAGTTGTGTTGATGGAGGTCGAAGGGGGATTGGGAGCCGATGTGTAACTAATTCTTGTGGTGAACATGGACTGGAGTTGCGAAGATAGTTGCTGAAGAAAGAAGGTGTAGAGTGATATATTGATTAAAAAGGTAGGTCCAGATGTGTATGACAAATCTATTGGTATACGTTAACTTGATTAAATCTTCATACTAATTATATATTTCTTGTGTAGGATAGTTATGAGTTGAGGTATAAATCTTCATACTGATGTTGAGTGATATCCTAAGTAGATCTTAGTTTGTAATATATAATTATTTGGATCATTTCTTCTATGTATATATCATCGAGTTACATTGCAGGTGAAGTGATTTTCAATTATTGCAGGCTATATTTGATATACATGCGAAATATGATATACATTATATACACAATGGAAAAAAAATCTATAAATGTAAATTTGACTTGAACTGTATTCGTAGTTGTAATAAATAAAATATATTAAAAGCCCGTGACAACGAACGGACGTTCTACTAGTCAAGGATAATGGGCGTAGCAAGAGGCAATCATGTCCCTCGGCCGGCGGGCCGGCGGCTTCCTCCTCGCACGGAGGTTCTCGCTGCGGGTGATCCCAAGGACGGCCCCCGCACGCTCTTTCCACACCTTGAACGAACTCCCCCATCAGTGATGGCCTTCGTGGTGCTGCTGATGTGGCCGCGGTTGCGTTTGCTGGTGTTGGAGCCTGGGCAGTTCACTATTTCAGGAAAGGCCCACATGATGATGAGTCAGTTGCCCGCAAGAGAGAGTAGGACATGAAGGCGAGGTTCGAGAATTGGAGGAAGGAGTTCAACAAGACATACCGCGCGACGAGGAAGAGAAGGCTATGCGGTTTCAAGTGTTCAAGGACACCGTCAAGTGGATCGAATCACAGGCCGCCTAACGGGTTTGCAGACTTGACAAGCAGGAGCTCCCGTGCAAGTGCAACCAGCCTGTAACTATACTACGTACTAGGGAATTCGGCTGGTTCCGTATCCGACTCTAGAACACGACGGGAGAAATTAAGCGACTCCGTGTCCTACTCCTACTCCGAAACATAACGGGAATCGTCTGTCGATCCCCAAGCCCGGTGTATATATACACCACGGTCCGCGGCGCGAAACCAAGACACACCTCGCCGCTTGCCGATCAAGATTCAAGAAGATCGATCGGGGTCGCAGCAGCCACCGGAGAACTCGATCACCAGCGAAACCGCTGCACGCGAGGCTCCCGGCGATGACGAGCAGCACCAACGCACACGGAGGCGGAGATGATCAGGCGCCGGCTGCTGCGGCGACCGAGGCCCCGCAGAAGGCACCGGAAGCGTCCTCGGACAGTTGCGACTTCCCTGCGTGCTTGAGCAAGGAAGCAGCCATGGCCATATGGAAGGAGAACCCACGCAGCCACAGCTTCCACGGATGGCTGTGGGAGAGCTGGACCAAGGTCGGCGGGACGTGCCCCGCGTGCCGGCGCGAGCTGCCGACGCCGCCTCATGATCCGGAGCAAGATCTCTACGCGGTACATCCTCTGCTGCGGTCCAATTACGAGAAGCTTCGCAACACCTTGCAGTATATGGACGGAAGCAGACGTATGTACCAGGAGGATGGTCAGGTCGTCAAGTACACTTCATGGCACAGGTCGTGAATTAGTACGCTTCATGGTTGAACTGTGATGTAATTGAGCGATTGCACTTGCACATCATTGTGATTTATTTTTATTTTTTTTATAAAGCATTGCGATATATTTCTGTACAAGACTATATATACTCCCCTTGTTCATAAATATAAGATATTCTAGATGTTTTAGTATGCACTGCACGCGGACTGAAACAAGAGAACAAACACACTAATACGTATTTATATACATTCGATTCACAAAAAAATTAGAACAACTTATATATTATAACACTAATCTCCCTATAATTGGAGAGCCCACGTTCAATTGAGGTCTCCAATTGACATTGAATCACCCGATTTTGATCGGGTCAACAATTTCTCAAAGCTTTCTTGTTCAATTTTTATACTACTAGTACAAATGCCCGTGCGTTGCAACGGGCTAAAAATATCATAAAACTTGTTTCGTGTAATAGTACGCGGCATTTCTTATGTCTAGTTTTGATAAATATCGGTTATAAGTTTATAATGTTAACTCTTTCGGAGTATGACGTGTGAACGTAAATAATCCACCCTAACAGCTTTCATCTGATTGCAGAGCAGTGGTGCATGGAATAGTCTAGTAATCGTCTCTATCTTTTACTTTTAGAAAACACAAATATATTTTTTGTTTTAAACTACTTATTTTTTATGAAATTTTAAATCTTTATATTAGAATTGAAACATCTTTTGAAGATGAACATTTTTTGGAACACATGTTTTTTAAATATGAATTTTTGATTTATTTTGTCAATTTTAAAGGATTTTATTGAAAAGTTTGAACATTTTTTCGGAGTTTGTGCATTTTCAAAAGCGTGAACATATTTATAAGCATGAATTTTTTTAAAGCAAGAATTTGAAACACTCTTATCTTAAAAAAGCACACACGCTCGGTGTCCGTAATTAAAAACAGAATTGTTAGTATAAAGTTGAGAACCTTTGGTGGCTCCTCCTCCGATCAATAGCACACGTAGCAATATCCAGCAGCTTCAGGTCGGTGCAGCCATAAAAAAACGCAATAACAACAGCACAAAAAATGCCCACCGAGAGAGTTACAAGCCTATACATTTAATTCTGCCTTTTTTTTTGTATGTGGGAACATTTCAGCTCGAAGATTACAGAAAATGGTTTTGACATGTACCTCGTGCGTGTTCAAGAAAAGACATTATTATTTCAGAGCTTTGTTGAATATATGGCCTGCTTCTGCTGAGAACGCTTTCAAAAACAATTATGCAAAGCGCTCCCATCGAGCGCCGTAGATTTTTTTCGGACCAAGGTCCATCCTTAGTCCGGCATTACAACACCTACTTGATTCTTTTTTAGAAAAGGAGGATTACCCCCGGCCTCTACATCTGGGCGATGCATGTGGTCATTTTATTGATTATTCACAAAGACCTTACAAAGTATTACATCAGGTAGTCTGAAGCCACCATCTTAGCAACATCTGTCGCTAATCCTAACCACATGATGAAGGAGTGCCGATAATCCGAGCCTAATACCAAACAGACATCGCACAAAAGCCTAACATCTAAAGCCAGAGGTCTCAACCAAGCCACATACTCGGTTTGTGACCCAAACTGGTCCGACGCACTCTCATGTGTCGCCGCCGCCATCTTCCACCAATCCATCTTCAAAGCAAACTAACGCACCGACCTTGTGAGGCTTCTCTGCCATCGACGTCACCATGGCGCCAAACAACATCCTCCTCCTGCGCAAGTCCATCTCCACGCATCGGACGTCGAGTCTTCACAACGCCACGCCGCCGAGATCCGCCGCCACGAATGTGTAAGATGAAACACCGCTCCACCAAAGAAGCCGTCCTCCGGTTCCTCGAGCCCGTGTGTACCTCCAAGAATGACGCCCCCAAGGGGAAACGACACCAGAGAGCCGCCGTCATCCGATCTATTGATCTAGGGTTTCCCCCGGAGGTAACAGAGAGTGGCCTCGAACTTCTCCACAGCGATGCCTTCAGGAAGGGAATGACGCAAACAGCGCCACCATCGCCGGCCTTGGCAATAGCCGATAGCAGGTTTTCACCAAGATCTGTTCGAAGAACCTCCAACTCTCGTGCACGGATCCAGGCCGCCACTGACAGATCACAGCAAGGAGAAGCCCCATCGAGACCCGTCGGCCGATCAGGGGAGGCCGAGACCGCGCTCGCAGGACCAGATCCGTGATGGATCAGTGCCCGTGCCGCCGCCCAGGAGCCAACCCCATGCGCAGCCGCCACGGCCTGGCCACCTGCTCGCGCCGCCGCCTGCCCGCCGCGCCCACCACGCATCAGCGCCGCGCCGCCCGACGCGCCCGCATGCATCAGTGCCAATCCTCCGCCGCGTCGCCGCATCTCGCGCTGCAGCCGTATGCCGGGAGAGGAAGAGGGGCACCGCCGCCGCCGACGCGCATCGGGCTTCGCCCGGCGACGCCTTCTGGCGGCTGCGAGGGAAGGGAAGGGTGTAGGAGGCGGCCGCGGGGCGGAGGCTAGGGTTCTCCCACCGCCGCCCGCGAGAGCGACGTGAGGGATCCAATCTTGAGGCTAATGATCATAATTTATTTCATCTCGAAACATATTTTCTACTGTACAAAACAACTCTATGTTCAGTGAAGGTTTTTGTTTCTTTTCTATGAATTTTATTTCCGAGATCACAGTGACATGAATATGAACATATAGCTTAGAGCATCTACAACCGGAGCCCTCATACCCATCTCAAACGCCTGGGCAGGCCGTCCGGTCACTGAGGGGTCACGAAATTTCGACCCAGTCGGGCGCTTCAAACGGGCCTTAAACGTCCGAGCTAACCGCCACCCCTCATATCCAGCGCAAATATGGGGCAGATATTGGGGCGCCCGGGCATGCCCGCCATGTCGGCCTGACGATGGGGTCTCATGCGGACTCGCCCGGAAACCCGACGGTCCGACGGACGCCTCGTCCGTCGCCGCGGTGTGAACGTCGCGTGACGCCGCTCCGGCTCGCTGCCCGAGGCCAAATCCATCTTTTTAAGCCGGTCGGCATCCCCATCCCTAGCACATCCACCTCCTCCCTCTCTGCGCTAGCATCGGAGCCCGTCCGCCTCCTTGCCCACGCTCTCCCGTGGTCTCCGGCGTCGATATGGTCCGGCGTAAGATCACGACCTACGAGATGCTCACGCCGGAGCGCCAGATGCAGATCGAGGCAAAGATCCCGGCTAGGCGAGGCGCACGCCTCGCTACGGATCTGCCTCCGGACTTGCCAGAGCCGGAGGAGGAGGAGAAGGAGGAAGAGCAGTTGTTAGAGCAGATGGAGGTGGCGGATTCGGAGGAGGCCGAGCCTGCTCCGGGGATCAACATGGCGGAGGCGGATGCCGACTTCACCGTCGCCCAGGCCGAGGAGATGGCGGAGCAGCAGGCCATCCTGGATTCCATCCAGGATGATGCGGAGGTGGGAGCTCATCTGACAAAAGCAGGCAGAGGCCGACGTGCTCTTCGACGAGCCCGACGCGGAGATAATGGCGGAGGAGGCCGGAGTAGAGCAACCGGAGGCGTGAGAGGGGGCGAATCTGCAACTGTCGCGCATGTATCCGCCGGAGGGCATGGAGATAGTCGATATCTCCGACGAGGAGTAGCTACGTAGAATCTAGGTTTTTTTATTTTACATGCTTTTGTATGGACATAAGAATCTAGTATGAGATGTTCGGATGCAATGGTGTTAATTTGAGGCATGTCCGGTCACTACCCGTAGACGCGTCATTTGAGAGATCATATTTGCCATCCGTGATGTAGATGCTTTTACTAAGTTAAAACGGTTTTTATCAAAGTATAAGGCGATACAGTTAAATAATCATGGTGGGCCCATACGAAGAGGGAACACCTAGCAGATGACCATTTGTTGGAACGCCATCCCTTCGTTTTTTATTGGAAAGCCATGAACAATCGCACATAAATCCAACGAATGAGCATCGATTTTTTTAGTCAGTGCATCCAGCAGCTTCCAGCAACAACGATTGATTAAAAAAAGAGCAACAGGCACTAAATCCCCACCGAGCTGCACTGCGTGCACCGTATCCACACAACATCTCCCGTCCTCCTCCTGCTACCTCACACAGCCATGGCAGATTCCCCGCTGCACAGCCATGGCGGATCCCCCGCTGCACAACCATAGCGGCCCGGCCTGCTCGAGGCCGCCGTCGTTGCCCCCCCCCCCGCCTCCTCATGATCCACCTAGCACTCCGCCCGTCCCCAAATTCCCTCCCATGTGCGCCCGTGCTCCAGCCATAGCCCCTCCCCTCCCCCACGGCGCCGCGTACGCACGGATCGAGCACACGCACGGTCGCACCTCCTCCCTCCCTCCCTCCCCTATCTCGGCTCCTACAATGCACTCCTCCACTGCTGGAGTGCGCGGTCGTGGGGTCGTGTCCGGCCTGGGTCAGGAGAGGACGCTGGGGCCGCCGAGGGGTGGAGTCAGGCCGGTGTGCACCCCTCCTCTCCAATCGCAGGTCCGTCGAGGGAAGCGTCGGTTGCGGCGGTGTCCATCGTGCAGGTCGTGATCCCGGCCGGTGCCCTTCTCTTCCTCTGCGAGCGGCACGTCGGAGATTGAGAAGGATACTGCGGAGGAGTCCAGAAAGGACCGGCGGAGGCGGACAGGTCACAGGCCGGCGGCGAGCTCGCGAAGGCATGGAGGTCTGGCGGCCATGGCTTCCTTTGAAGGGGGGGAGAGGGAGGTGATAGATAGAACCGGAGGGAGGGGAGGGAAGAAGGAGAGGAAGGCAGGGTGGCGCGTTGGTCCGGCGGCGGCGCTCCGGTGGCCGACCAACGCGGCGGCGGGGATGCTCGAGCGCGAGCCCGTGCGTGGAGGCGCTGGGTGCGGTTGGTGGCGGCTATATGTGGCCATCTCAGGCCCGGCCCTAAAATCCAGGGCCTAGGCCCGACGGGCTTGCCCGTGGGCCGGGCTTGGGCCTGAGTTTTGAGCCCACCAGCAGGGCCGGGCCGGGCTTGGGCTTGGCTAATTGGAAATTTAAGGAAGAGGCCCGGCCCACGGCCCTAGGCCCGACGGGCTTTTCAGGGCTTGGGCCGGGCTTGGGCTTCGAAGTAGGCTTTATGGCAGGGCCTGGGCCGGGCCTGGGCCTCAGTTTTCTGCCGTGGGCTTTTTAGGGCCAGGCCCAAGCCCGGCCCGGCCCGGCCCATGGCCAGGTATAGTGGCGGCGGACGCCGGCAAATGCAGGGTGTTGTTCGTGAAAATGTTTTTCTTAGATCCAATTAAAGTAGGATTGCGGGTTCAATATCTAAAAACACAAGGGTTTTTATGCAAAAAAGCCGACAACGTACGACAAGCATTATTTGCTTTATTATTACTAGCAAAAGGGCCCGTGCGTTGCAACGGGAGAAACAATATCACATGCTCTTATAGTCTACAAATGGTGGTTTAGAATTTGAGAATATGTAGTTGCAGCCGAAATAAAAATGTTCTTAGCCTACAAATGCACGGTTCAAGATTCCACGGGTCGAGGTCTTCTATTTCAACACTGCTTGTACGTAGATTTAATATATACATACAAACGGGCTAGCGACCAATCATTTGTTCATGACATGCGTGGAATGGGGTGTTATTACGGGTAAAGGAAAACGATAAAAACAAACATTATACATTTGCACACTACGGAGACATGCATGCATCGTGGGCGGTTAAGCGTCACCAACTTAGGGCATGTTCAACATCATTCCAGCTCTTGGCTTCGCTCCACGACCTCAAAGCTCATCGTCGCGCCGCCGCCTCGAGCTCGTCCTTGTTTCCCTCCGACATGAAACATCGCTCTTGCCATGCATGTCCTTATTTATTTACATCCCATATTTATCGGATCTCCTTGCAACGCGTCCTCTCTTTTATTTCTTTTATAGCGCAACACATTACATCTTTATTCGGGCATCTCTTTTATTTCTTTTATAGCGCAACACATTCCATCTTTATTCCCGTATTTATTGGATCTCCTTGCCACAAGGTCCCCTCTTTATTCCTGTTATAGCGCAACACATTCCATCTTTATTCGGGCATCTCTTTTATTTCTTGCTAGGCTTGTTCCTTGTGTACTTGCGGACATATATAAATTGGTGTAATTTTGTGTAAAGTAGCGATGTGGTACTATTAATTAATACGAGCGAACACTTTCTTTTGACAGAATTGAATCACAGGTGAGCTGGTTCCTTCCTTACCCACGATAAAGTGGAGACGTGGGTTCGATTCCCCCGCGCCACACATTGTTTTTTGGCTGATTTGAGCGATGCATCGTCAAAGGGCCGGCCCATGTGCGAGACGCGACGTACTTTTTTCCATATGGACGGACGAAAAACCAACGACGGACCAAACAGACGAAAATTAGGGTGGTAAGAAAGGCGCTTCCTATTTACCGCTGCAGGCGCCCGTTACAGGTCATTTTCGCAAACGGGCGCCTGTAGCGCACTCCCTCTGCCGCGAGATGGGCCGGCCCATTTAGTGTTTTGCTTCATCTCTTTATAAAATGCAAAAAATGGAGCACTGCGCCGAATCGAACCTGAGACCTATACGTTCACAGCGCACCGCGCTAACCACTACGCCCATCGCTAGCTAATGCATGGTAACTTCTTGCGTACTTCTTACTCTTTCTCCAGTTCACATTTTCTTTTTCTGTTTCTTGTTTTTCTTGTTTTTCTGTTCTTTTTTCTTTTTATTTATTTTTCTTAAATGCGTGATTGTAAATCGATGAACTTTTTCTTCAAAATCAACGAACGTTTTTTCAAAAATCCATGAACTGTTTTCAAATTTTGTGTTTTTAAACTTTGATGAACTTTTTTCAAAAATCCATGAACTTATTTTTCAAATTTGATGAACTTTTTCAAATTCAATGAACTTTTTTAAAATTTGATGAACTTTTTTTTGAAAATCCATGAACTTTTTCAATTTTGATGAACTTTTAAAATCGATGAACTTTTTTTAAAAAAAAATTGATGAACTTTTTTTCAAGTTTGTGAACTTTTCTTGAAAATTGATGAACTTTTTTCGAAATCTATGAACCTTTTCAAAATTGATGAACTTTTATTGAAAATAGATGAACTTTTTTCAAAACTTATGAACTTTTTTTAAAATTGAATATATCTTTTTCAGAAACGATGAACTTTTTTCAAAATCGATGAACTATTTTTCAAAATTGATGAACTTTTTCCAAGTTTGTGAACTTTTTTGAAATTGTTGAATTTTTTTCTAATTCATGAAAATTCTTTGAATTCGTGGTTTGTTTTGAGATCTGCGAACTTTCAAACTTTCTTCACATTTTTTTCCAAAAATCACGTTTTTCTAATTTCTATATGCATTAAATAGCGTGGCTATACTTACTTCTTAAACAGTTTGCGCCCAAATGATTCACTAAAGCCTGTTTGGTCTATTGGTTGGGCAACACGCACTGGAGGTGGAGGCCGTGGGATCAAATCCTCACAAGAGCTGTTTTTTGCGCTATGCGCTATTAATGAATTTCCGCTGTGCTGCGTGTACTGGAATGGGCCAGCTTCGAAACCGGCCCAACGAAGGAACGTGCATCTATTTTTCCATTGTCAATAATGTTGTCTAAATATGATTCAATGTGTGACATAAAAAAATCTTGTAAATTGCTTGCTCAAAGTAAACTTTGGTATACTACTTGTTTGGATATTCCAAATCGCTGTTGATAAATTTATTGTTTTCATTGCAGGTACCAGTGTTCATAGACATGTTGAATGGTGTCGTATATTGAAACAGATATAAAAAATACCTGATGTAAAGCTGACTTGCCAAACAACTTAATTGAGCTGAAGGCAGTTTGCACAAGGCGACAAGGCGACGTGTGAAACTGACTGGTTGATTGCGCCAAATACTTGGGGTTTGTGTAAGATAAAATAACTTGGAGATAGTATTTGTAGCACCAACGGTGCCTGCCTCAAAGTAGGTTTTGGACTCCTGTACGAGTAGGTTTTGGACTCCTGTACGAATCTAAATAGGATTTGGATTCGTAATAAAATAAGCGTATTCACTCTCCAAGTCTCATGTACGCGGATACGGACACGTCAGGTGAGAAGCCAGCGGGCGTTTTTCTTTTTCTTTCTGGGAAATCCGTGTGTGCTGTCCTAGGCCTAATAGGAGAGAAAAGAAGAAAAAAAATAAGAAGGAGAAAAATTGAGAGAACTAGGACTCGAACCCGGGTGTCTGCTGCGGAGAAGGGAGGTTCGTACCACTGCGCCTCACGTCCAGTTCTGTTCCATATTAGGGGCTTACAATAAATAAACCGAATCCGCCCGCGATTTTAGAAGAAAAACGCGAACCGTTTTGTTCCACTTACCGATGGCATGGTGGGTAATTTGTGCCAACTCTAGGGGTAATTCTATGACGGACGACCAGAAACCCAATTCTCTTTATTCTTTACCTAATAATAAAGCACGGAGTGTTTCTGTCGGCTCACCGTCGTCGCCCCTTTTTGCGAAAAAGTCCTTATGTTTTTTGTTTATTGAACCCGCAGTACACGTTTAAGTCGCGGCCGAACCGTTATTTTGCATTTTCTCAGAAAACCCCCTGACATTTCAGGTAATCAACCCGCCGTCCATATTTAAGTCAGCCGAATCGTTTTTTTTGTTTTAACAGAAAACCCCCTGACTTTTCGGTTAATCAATCCGCAGTTTATCTAAAACAAAATTATCCATATCTTTTAAACCGTAACTCCGATTTTAACATGTTATATATGAAATTTGATTAGAAAAATGTGTAGAATCTAAATATGATGTTATTTTTAACTGTTAAATATTTTTAAAATATTATTTTTGGTGCACACTTAATCTATAGTGCACGGTCCATTGTTCTTTCGTACCGGCGGTGATCCGAATTGCAAATAAACACCCATTAAAACCAGATTGAGAGGAAAGAAAACATCGATAACCACGCATGCACAACTCTGAAAAACCTCGCGGGGAAAAACAACATATTTCTTTTCTTATTCCAAGCGAGTGTGCGTGCGCGCGCGCGAGATAGAGATGCCTTAGGACTGACCACATTCAAATGCGTTTTCGTTATGTGAGCACTGAGGCCACTGTCGGCAACACAAATGTGATGCCATGTGAAAATAAAGGACGTGGACCTATTAGGGTCTTGAGTCATGGTTATTCGGTTAAGAGCGTGTGTTATTTTCTCTCCCGTTGCAACGCACGGGCTCTTGCTAGTATTAGGTAAAGACTAGCAAAAAAAGAGCCCGTGCGTTGCAACGGGGAAAGGAAATCATAATTTTTAATGGTTATGATCACATTTTACTGCATCACCGAGATATACTATTGCTCTTAATTTCGTGAATATATTTGAAATCGTGAACATTTTACAAATTTTCAAACATTTTCTAAAATCAAGAACATTTTTTTGAGTTCATGAACATTTTCTACTATATGCAAGCATTTAAAAAAAATTGTGAATACGACATCAGCGACATCCATAGTTGCGGAATATCTTGATCGTCAACAAGTTCCTGTGAGCTTCAAATATCTTTGCCCTTAAGAAATATTTATTTCCAATATTCGACTCACTTTTAATTATTGTCTGAGGGTATCTTCAAAGCTGACCCGCAAATAACTTCGGTATATGTACGTTTTTATGTCAGGGCGTGGTCTGCGAACATGATGCCGGAAGGAGCCATCCAAAGATATTCAGAAAATAATTCTTTTTGTGCGGTTGAGAGGATAGAGAGGAGAGTGGATCATGCATGTGCGGAAAGTGAAACCGGAGGAGGACCACGTGGTTATTTTTAGGATTACTTTTAGTTTGTCAATTGGATGTCCGAACTTCAATATATCTCCCCCACGTATGTCTCAGGTTTATTGGAAAACAGGCGTACGGACCACTTCGCGGACATATGGGGTCCCACGTTTGTCTCTGGTTTACTGGAAAACAGGGTCCGACCCACTTCGCGGACATATGGGGTCCCGCGTTTGTCTTTGATTTACTGGAAAACGGGGTCCGACCCACTTCGCGGACATATGGGGTCCCATGTTTGTCTCTGATTTACTGGAAAACGGGTCCGACCCACTTCGCGGACATATGAGGTCCCACGTTTGTCTCTGGTTTACTGAAAAACGGGGGTCCGACCCACTTCGTGGACATATGAGGTCCCATTGAATGATAAAAATTGTCACAAACAGTCCGACCGTCATCACCCGGACATATATCGGAGCTTTGGGGATGTATTCATAAGATGTGGTAAACTATAAGAGTAACAACAAACAGCAACATGTAATTATAATCGATGCTCATTCAGACTAAATATGCAATTGGTAGCACACGTAGCAACATCCAGTAGCTTCTCGTCGGTGCACCCATTAAAAAAAGCAATACAAAAATCCCCACCGAGGTTATATCCTACTCTGCTGGTCCTTTATCCACAGCGCTGCTCCTCCGTCATCCAGCAGCGCCGCTCTCCTCTTCTCCGCCCCGCCCCTAGTTCTCTTCTCCACAGCTGGCCGTGCTCCAACCACACTCCCCCATGGCGATGCGCCCCTCTCTTCCCTCCTCCACAAACCAACCAAGCAAGCACGGATCTGTGCGGTAGTAAGGCTCCTCCTTGGCGACCTCACACCTCTCCACTCCTGGAATGTGAGGCCGCGTTGTCCGGCCTTGGCGAGGAGAGGACGCCGGGGCCGACGAGGGGCGGGGTCGGGCCGGTGTGTATGGTAGCGAGGCGGAAAAGGAAGGGCCGGGCTGTGTGGCAGGCAGGGCGACGGTTGGGCTGTGCGGGGAATGTGGAGATCCATCCTCGTGGTACCCCTCCTCTCGCTTTTTGGAGAATCGCGGGTCCGTCGTGCTAAGATCCGGGGCAGTGCATGTCTTGCTCCGGCTAGTACCATCTCTCTTCCTCTGCTCTGACGCCTTGCTTGTGCTCGCAAGGCTCTCCTGCGACCACGCCACGGCAAACTGAGCACGCTGATCGCCTTACCGTCCTCCGCCGCGACGCCTCGGCCCGCCAAGCACCGAGGCCGACAAGGTGTGCAGGAAGCACAAGGGCCTCGCCAAGTCGCCAAGGAGCGAGAGCGCTTGCGGGCTAGGCTCACCTGCCGCAAGCGCGCCCGCGAGCTCGCCCTCGTGCCGGCCAAGGCCACCTTTGGCGACTTCCTATCCACCGCGCTCTCCAACGCCCGACGCGACGCCTCGCCCCATTCCCGGGCTCGGCCAGCGCAGACGCCCACCGCGACGCATCACCCCTTTCTTGGCTTCTGCGGCGTGGAAGCCGGCGACAAGCGGCAGCACGTACCCGGCGGTGGAGGCCGGCAATGGATAAGGGGGCGGTGGTGACCGGTGGTGAACCAGTTAAATCGTAAGGATCGCGGATAGAATTGTAACTAATGCAGGGTTTTCTTTGCTAAAACGAAACGTTATCCCAGGAACACACTTAAGATAGGACTGCGGGTTAAATTCTCAGAAACAAAGGGGCTTTTTTACAAAAACGTCGACGACGTACGACCAGAAGCTATCGCCGCTTTATTATTAGGTAAAGATATCTATAAATAAACTATGCCCATTATTTCTAAGGCCTCACAATCAGTTAAAGTCTTCAATTTATAATTGGGTCACCCGATTTTGACCGGGTCAACCATTTCTCAAGGAGCTATCTTATTTAATTCTTTTAATTTATCTCTCTTAGTAAATTTTTCTAATTCACCTCTGTTATTATATTCGTTTATTCCATATGCTCTTCAATTTTGAAGCTCTTTCATTCAATCGAGGTATTCAATTTTGGATTTGGTTCATGATTTTGACCGGTCCAACGATTTTTCAAATCAATTGACAATAATCGATCTATAAAAACATATTAATCACGTACACCTCTCACCACCTAAAAAAAGTGTCACGTGTGATATTATAGCACAAATATAGAACATGGAGCCACCGACGAAATTTTCACACAAAAGTATTGATTGATTAGCAAATAATATTGAATCACACTCTCGAAGGCCCACCAAACATGCTGCATTATAAATGAAAAGAAAACACACTCCATCGTCTTCCCCTCTTGCCAAACCACATACTCACTCAGTTTCAACATATAAGGTGTATTAAATTTTTGAAAGGTATAATATCTTTAACTTTAACCAAGTTCAGAGCCAAAAATATTGGAATCCACAATACAAACTAAATAAAAAATAAAAATATATTTCATGATGAATCTAATGATATCGATTTGATATTATGTATATTGACATATTTCTCTACAAATTTGCCCAAACCTAAAAGATTTGACTTTTCAAAAAATTACACCTTATATTTTGATTATATTTTAAAACAGATGGAGTAATTTCTTTTATGAAAACCCATCAACACTGACGGCGCAGCAAGGCGCGTCCAACCCTTCTAGTATTTGTGAACGGGGGAAATATATGTATCGCGTATACTCTTCGATATTGTCACGCAAAACATGCTTTTCACTCTCCAATAATAAATCTTCATCGTTAGTTATACACACACTTTATTTTGTATGCATGTCCATGATGCTCTAGGTTTACTTATGTGCACACTCTTACAAGGTATCATATCCGGTGAATCTGTATATGTCGGCGCATCCGTGAATCCCGTTGTAGTCATTTGATTGATCAAATCTATGGTTCTGCAACGTGTTGGCGTGTGCCTTGCGAAAACACGCCTGCTTTTAGGCTAGCTCAGCCACATGATTTCATGGACTTGTCTATCTACACGACAATGTTAAGAAAACATCCTCGCATGATATGATATGATTAGAACAATCACTAGGGCGGCTACCAATGCTAGCGAAGAATCCATGACGGCTAACACGGTTAGGGACGGTGAAGCTGCTTCACTGATAATCGAGGGAACGTGGTTAACCTCTTCCATTTCATGATTATAGTATTATTTTATTTAGGATTTACCCAGCTAATGAATTACAATATGATAACTACTCCCTTCATTCCGAAATATAAGTCTTTCTAGAGATTTCACTACGGACTACATACAAAACAAAAAGAGTTAACCACTAGTAGAAAACAGGGCATTAGTCCCGGTTGGGAAGGGCCTTTAGTCCCGGTTCCCCAATCGGGACTAATACATCGAGACTAAAGGCCCCCATCCTTTAGTCCCGGTTTGCCACGACCCGGGTCTAAATCTTGGCCACGTGGCCGGCAGCGCGCGCCGGGGGCTGGGAACCTTTAGTCCCGGTTGGGGACACCAACCGGGACTA
This sequence comes from Elymus sibiricus, assembly GCA_039707655.1. Classification (NCBI taxonomy): domain Eukaryota; kingdom Viridiplantae; phylum Streptophyta; class Magnoliopsida; order Poales; family Poaceae; genus Elymus; species Elymus sibiricus. The sequence goes on along the minus strand of CM077667.1, from coordinate 96,847,148 downwards.
AAGGTTTAGGGGTTTAGGTTTATTGTTTATTTTTTCTTTTCATTTTCTGTTTTCCATTTGATTCTTTTTCATTTCAAACATACTGTATGCGTTATGCATATACAATAGAATTTCTCGTAGAATCGATCATATATATATATATCATAAAATTTCCCGTACGACCATGCATACACACATATATATAGAATTTGGTATATACAATTTCTCCTACAATTTGCAGATCATTACATGCAGGCATTAGGTGAAATGGTATTCTCCGTCGGGAGATATGACCTGCTCAAGCAAAAATCCCGCCATTTCCTCTTGAAGTGCTCGTTTGCGGTCCCTTGGTAGGAGACTATCCCGCATCTCCATCATCTTTAAAGAAGGAGATCAATATGAATATATTAGTCGTGCGTATATATACATATATATATATATATATATTAGAACATGATAAAAAAATTGTAAATAGTGTTTACGTACCCAAAGATGTCTTGCATCTCGGCTCCTTTCGGTCATAAAGCGAATGTTCTCGCAAACGTAGTATGCACATAAATTGGTCCCCTGTTCCTGCTTCATACACTTTACGAGAATATAATTCAATCAGATAATAATCAAGCATAATAATGGTATTAAAACTAGAATTAAAGAGATGCGCGGACGTAGCTTGTACTACTTAATTACCTTGGTCCGTCGCCATTTCAGCTCTGGTTGCCAAGCACCGACAACCTCTTTGATGAACTTTTCCCAAACCCTGCCCGGCAAAGAAAATGAATAAAGGAGTTATTAATTACTTGATATATCAGGAAATGAACAAAAGAGGCCGACATGGTGCGATAATGATTGAAATTACCTGTCGAGCATCAAAACCAGGCTTCTGTATTCTTTAGGGTCTTTACCTAGTGAGTCCAATACTTCAACAGTTCCTTCGTCAACTCTAATGATTAGCAGGATCCAGTGGTATCTGCGCACACGTTTGTATAAGCGGGCATGCATAACTCATCAACTACACTTAACATCGAGTAAGCAAAAATAGAATTTGTAGTACAAGGCAGTGACACTCACCTGAAGTTGTAAGGAAATAGTATTTCTGGTTTGGTATTTAGTTCCTTCAAAAACATTAGCAAGCTTTTCTCCGTGTCTTGTTTGAAGTTATTTAACACCTCTTCATTAACGATATTTGGGTCAATGAACCCAATGCCATAGACTCCATCTCTTTTCATTTTAAAAATCTTAATTCTGCATAATACCACACAAAAGAATATAGTGAGGATAATTACAGGCAATGAACGAGTTGAGCTAGAGACTTAAATTACACAAAGAAATCACTTACAGACAATAGAACCTAACGAGAGATTTGTCGAGTGCGTCTTGATTGAATAACTGAAATAATTCTTCATTTTCAATCCACAAATCTTTTTCATGGTAGTAATGCTCTCGCTTGACTTTCACCATGAGATTCTCTCGCCCGACATTTATTTCTCTCAGGTACCACTCATGCAAATTGCGCATTTGCGTTGATAGAAGCTTCTCCTCGTCTTTACTGACCAGAGGTTCCCCGGGGACATATTTCCTTGCTAGTTCATTCTCAGCGACAGTGGGGACTTCCTCCATGCCTAGGAGTTGTTCAACAGTGATACCCAGCTCTCTAGCCATCTTTCTATTAGTGTCGGTTACCGCCTTCTCGGTACTCACCTTCAGCGGGGGTATCGATTGCACTGCCTGTTCTCCGAGCTGGGGAACAGTTTTCCCGCATTTGTTACTACCTGTAAGGCTTGACTGTTGCTTTGTTTTTTGATGATATGACTTGCTAATAGAGCGTTCATAGTCTGATCGCTTTTTCTCCACAACCGGTTTAGCAAGATCCACAAAGTGTTGTATGACTTTCTCAGGTATTTTCTCCTTTGGCGACGGGGGCGGTTTCGGTCCAAAATGGGCCCGCAGTTGGGCAGCCACTTCGACATCGGTTTCCTCCTCAGTCATCTCGTAAGCTAGCTTCTTTTTGGCAGGAGGCTCGGGTTTCTTCTTTCCTGCTCTCTTCCGCTTTGGAGTCGGCGCCTGACGCGACGGAGATCGATATCGCGGACTCGCGCTAGGCTCCGTCTCGGGCTGGGGTGGATTCGGCTGACGCCGCAGACTCGCGCTGCGCTCCGTCTCGAGGTGGGTTGGAGTAGGCTGACGCGGCGGACTCGCGCTGCGCTCCGTCTCGAGGTGGGTTGGAGTCGGCTCACGCGGCGGACTTGGAGGAGGAGTCGGTGACCTTGGCACCGAGTTTGGAAACACGATGCATTCCTTTTTCCATACAGTGAGACCACGTATGGCTTCTCACAGTGTCTGCTCCCCTTGACCTCCATGATAGTCAAGCTCTAGTGAGTCATATCCCGACAGAACTTTGTCCACCCCGACACAAGCATAGCCAGGTGGAATCGGATTGCCGTGGAAGGTTGCTTCAGGTGGATTCGGTAAAGCAAAGCTGTCCGCCACCTTCATGGATATTTTCTTCATTTTCATGTGTAGCTCACAAGGTGTCGACTCTTGGATATCATCCATGGGGTAGCGAGCCAGCAGCGCACCATCGGTTGAGACCCCCGTGGAACCCGAACTGCTTTTCGGCATAGATGGGATGGTACTATCCAATGCTGGATCTGGTTACTCATCCTGCCGCTGAGACGCCCTTTGCTGGCTAAGTGTGTCGATCCGCTCCTGCTGCCGCATGACAACGCGTTCCAAATTTTGAAGCCGGTCTGCATCCTGCTTCTTCTTTCTTCCACGGCTTGTGTAAGTGTCGTTCCACCCCGCAAACCCCTCAACCCACGGAACAAGGCCTTTGCCTCGTGTTCGTCCCGGGTGTTCAGGATTCTTGAGGGCACGTGTAAGCTCATCATTCTCTCTATCGGGAACGAACATCCCCCTTAGAGCCTCTGCTATTGCTTCAAGTAAAGCGTCTGAGGCTTCTTTAAGACTTGTCAGTTCAATAATCTCCCCTGTCTGTGGATCCAACTTTCCCACATGCGCATAAAACCAAGTCTTGCACCTCTCGGGCCAACCCACTGTTTTTGGAGTGACCCCTGCAGCAATCATCTTTCTCTTAAATTCATCCCACTTAGGCAACCAAGTCTTGTAGCCACCTGGCCCCAGAACATGGTGAAACTTTTTTTTCTCAGCATTTATCTTGTTCATTCTCGACCGTTCCTTAGCTACTTCTGATTCCTTGCGCTGCACAAATAAGTCCCAGTGATCTTTTACCTTCACTAGTTCTCCTTTGAATTCTGGAGTCTTCTTTCCTGCGCTGACGTACCTGGCCCATACTCTTTTCTTCCAACTCTGGAATTGTGTGGCCATCTTCTTAAGAGCACACTTCTTGACTAATTCCTGTTGGCGATCTGTCAAACCTTCTGGTAGGGTGAAATGTGACATGAGCGTATCCCAAAGCATATTTTTTGCTCTTTCGTCGACAAAACTAACTCCTCGATCTTCCTTTGTCTTATTCCATTCTTGAACGCTGATCGGGATTTGGTCCCTAACAATAACTCCGCATTGATGTATAAATTTGTCCGCATTCTTTTTAGGAGCAATCAGTTCGCCACCCGAACTGATTTCATCGATGTTGTACTTTATGCCCGCGTCCAACTTTTTGGCCGGGCCTCGTACTACCCTTGTAGAAGATTTGCTCGATCCGGAGGGCTAAAAGAAGAAAGATTCGTTAATATATATATACACAAATCAATTAATACATGTAATGATTACCAGAGGCCTTATATATATATATTTATATATATACCTCGCCGGACTTTGTTAATTGATGAATATTTCCTTCGCCATCATTGTTTGTGTGCCCTTCATCTATTGGTTCTTCCTCAATTCCCTCACCGGAATCGTTCAGCCATTGTGAGCCGTTATCTAGTTCAATCTCTGGGTCTTGGGAGCGTATAATCCTGAAGAGATCCTCTTCACGGTCTCTGCCGCTATCGTCCATAGCTTAACTAATCCAGATGAAAGATAAAACAATTTAGTATTCATCATATAATATCACTAATACATCTCGAATAATCCAGTTAATGCATCATCGAATATTATCACTAATACATCTCGAATATTATCATATAACATCACTAATACATCTCGAATATTATCATATAACATCACTAATACAGCTCGAATACTATCGAATAATCCAGTTGACTCGCGGTTCCTGAGGCGCGGGCGGTGGACACCCAAAGAGAAGGAACCATGACAGGATCATAGCTCGGGTGAGATCCCTGAAGAACCTGCCAGGTATTGGAGAACCTGCCGTCCAACGCAGCCATGTAGCGACGGCCGTGCTCGTCCTCCACCCTGACACGGCGACGTACCACCTCTGCGGGGGTCGGCTCCCTCCGCACCGATAGTGGTCCACGCGACACCCACCAAAGAACCTCCGGGTCGACGACGGGAGCCTGATTCCTCACCAAGTTGCGCGCCCCGGAAGGTAGCACCTCTCAGTGCCAGCCCGGCGGAGCCCAGTCCCAAACATGGCGCCTCTCAAACTGGTTGTCGCCGCCGAGTCGACGACGAGGATGCGGGACAGGCATCGTCGACGTCAAGAACAACTATGAAAAAAATTCCTATGCAATAATTATCATTTTATTACTCATATTTAATAAACTTTTACAACTATATAATAGATGAGCAAATTTGAAAAACTATTTAATAAACTTTTACAACTATATATATAAAAGATGAGCAAATTTGAGACATCACACACGAGATAAACAATACGAGGAGATCTCCAATTTTAATAAATGTCCGACTTTTCCTACACACATAAACTATTTAATAAACGTTCGACTTCACGAGATAAACTATTTAATAAACGTTCGACTTTTCATATCTGTCCGCTGTCGTATTAGATCAATACGAAGAGATCTCCAATTTTATTAAAACTATGCCCGCAGCCCGCTAGTAGGGACCTTTGCTATAACTCTGGAGATCATGGGTTTGATTTCCTTCTCCCACTTTTTCTTTTTGGAAAGATCAAATACTTTTTAAAACATTTATATCTTCCAAACCCTAAATCCGAATCTAACATGTCATATACAAAAATCCATCAGACAAATGTGTAGATTCCAAATATAATATTATCTTGCATGTTAATAATTACGGTTGCAAACACATATATATTTTTAATGTGTAACAGTGTGTGTGTGTGTGTGCACCGGCGCTGGTGAGTTCTTGCGTCGGCACTGGCGGGGCTCCTACGCCAGAGATGGACGGGGAGGCGGCTCTCGGGCGTCTAGGGGGCTCCTACGCCGAATTTAGGCCGAGGACGACGCGACGGCCATGAGGGCAATGGCGGACGGGCCGGGCTACGCGCGCGAGGTCGAGGCGAGGGAGGAGACATGATCGTGAGGGGATTTCGAGGGAGGAGAGGGAGGAGAGGGGCTCACAGCGGTCGCGGCGATGCTTAGCGGGCTCGGGGAGGGGCCGGAGCGAGCGGGACGGCGTCGGCGATCTCCGGCGGTTTGGAGCAGTAGGGGGGCGCCGATTTGGTCGGAGAGGCATCGACGGCGAGGTCGGGGACGGGGTCGGGCAGCCTGGCGGCGTCAAGGGCGAGGTCGGGGACGGGGTCGGGCAGCCTGGTGATACGTCTCTGTCGTATCTACTTTTCTTCACACTTTTGCCCTTGTTTTGGACTCTAATTTGCATGATTTGAATGAAACTAACCCGGGCTGACGCTGTTTTCAGCAGAACTACCATGGTGTTGTTTTTGTGCAGAAATAAAAGTAATCGGAACTGGACGAAACTTTTTGGAGATTTATTTTAGAATAAATAAAAAATACTGGAGCTAAGAACCACCGGAGGGGGGGCCTGGCTGGGCACGATACACCTGATGGGTTGTGCCCACCTCGTGGCCCCACTGACCCTAATTCCGACGCTATAAAATCCTATTTTTGGAGAAAAAAATCAGGGAAAAAGTTTCATCGCTTTTTACGATACGGAGCCACCGCCACCTCCTGTTCTTCATCGGGAGGCCAGATCTGGAGCCCGTTTGGGGCTCCGGAGAGGGGAATCTTCGTTCTTCGTCATCATCAAACCTTCTCCATCGCCAATTCCATGATGCTCCCCATCGGGAGTGAGTAATTCCTTCATAGGCTTGCTGGTCGGTGAGGAGTTGGATGAGATTCATCATGTAATCGAGTTAGTTTTGTTGGGGCTTGATCCCTAGTATCCACTATGTTCTGAGATTGATGTTGCTATGACTTTGCCATTCTTAATGCTTGTCACTAGGGCCCGAGTGCCATGATTTCAGATCTGAATCGTTTAAGTTATCACCATTATATCTATGTTCTTGATCCGATCTTGCTAGTCATATGCACCTATTACGTGTTCTGATCCGCAAACCCCGGAGTGACAATAATCGGGATACTTTTCGGTGATGACCGTAGTTTGAGGAGTTCATGTATTCACCGTGTGTTAATGCTTTGTTCCGGTTCTCTATTAAAAGGAGGCCTTAATATCCCTTAGTTTCCTTATGGACCCCGCTGCCACGGGAGGGTAGGACAAAAGATGTCATGCAAGTTCTTTTCCATAAGCACGTATGACTATCTACGGAATACATGCCTACATTACATTTATGAACTGGAGCTAGTTCTGTGTCACCCTAGGTTATGACTGTTATATGATGAATATCATCCAACGAGTTCACCGATCCAGTGCCTACGAGTTTTCCACTTATTGTTCTTGCTAAGTTACTATTGTTGTTGCTATTGTTCCAACTGCTACAAAACTATTGCTATCACTGTTACCGTTACTGTTACTGTTGCTACTGCTATCAAAACTATCATACTACTGTGCTACTGATCACTCTGTTGCAGATATTTAATCTCCAGGTGTGGTTGAATTGACAACTCAGCTGCTAATATCCAGGGAATGAACCATTGAACAAGCTGAGGAATTATTGAATAACATATTGAAGAATTACGATGATTGGACTCTTCCTGAACCACCGCTCAAACCCACTCCGAAGAAGAGGGGTATCTTATTTCTCAGTCCTGAAGATATGCAAGAGGCAAAGAAATCTATGAAGGAAAAAGGTATTAAAGCTGAGGATGTTAAGAATTTACCACCTATTGAATAAATACATGGCCTTGACACACCACCACCTCCACAGGTGGTAGAGGTAAATTCTTTATTAAAGTTTGATGAAGGTGATATCCCTTACAATAAACATCCTAGTCAGTGCTTACATGAGTTTGACAACTATATTATGAAGCAAAATCATTTCAATGCACATGTCCTGAAACAATTGAAATATAACTCGGATATGATTGCTCGCTTGCGTGACTTGCTATTTAGAATTAGTAATGATGTTAGAGGCGTAGGAAAACATGCCTCTATGGTTCAAACTTAGTTAGAACAAGTTGCTAAGTCTTAAAAAGAATTGCTTGATGAAATGAATAATAATATGAATGATTTTGCTGCTAGAGTAGTAACTAGAGGAGGTAGAATGACCCAAGAACCACTTTATCCTGAAGGTCATCCTAAAAGAATTGAACAAGACTCTCAGAGAATTAATACTGATGCACCTAGTCCTTCTAGAAAGAAAAAGAAAAAGAAAAATGACAGGACTTTGCATACCTCTAGTGAACCTGAGATACAGAAACCTTCTGATAATAATGATGTCTCTGTTTCCGATGCTGAAACTCAGTCTCGTAATGAACATTCACCTAGTGATAATGAAAATGATAATGATGATGTTCATGAAGATGCTCAACCTAATAATGATAAAGAACCAGATAATGATGTTGAAATAGAGCCTCCTGCTGATCTTGATAACCCACAACCTAAAAATAAACGTTATGATAAAAGAGACTTTGTGGCTAGAAAACATGGTAAAGAAAGAGAGCCATGGGTTCAGAAACCCATGCCCTTTCCACCTAAACCATCTAAGAAAAGGATGATGAAGAATTTGAACACTTTGCTAAAATGATTAGGCCAGTCTTTTTGCGTACCCGCTTAACTGATATCCTGAAGATGGCCCCTTATGCAAAGTATATGAAAGACATCATCACTAATAAAAGAAAGATACCCGAAGCTAAAATCTCCACCATGCTTGCTAATTACTCTTTTAAGGATGGAGTGCCTAAAAAACTTGGAGATCCGGGAATACCAACTATACCTTGCTCCATTAAGAGAAACTATGTCAAAACTGCTTTGTGTTACTTGGGAGCCGGTGTTAGTGTTATGCCTTTCTCCTTATATAAAAGACTTGATTTGAATAAACTCACACCTACTGAAATATCATTGCAAATGGCTGACAAATCTACTGCCATACCTATCGGTATTTGTGAGGATGTGCCCGTTGTTGTTGCAAATGTTACTATCTTAACGGACTTTGTTATTCTTGAGATGCCCGAGGACGACAACATGTCGATTATCCTCGGTAGACCCTTTTTGAATACTGCAGGGGCTGTTATTGATTACAATAAAAGCAAAGTCACTTTTCATATCAATGGTAATGAGCATACAGTGCACTTTCCGAAGAAACAATTCCAAGTGAATGGTATAAATGTTATTGAAGAATCTCCGACCATCACTATTGGAAGTTTTGAATTACCTCTACCTACTGCCAAAAAGAAATATGATATACTTATTGTTGGGGATATGCATATCCCCATTGAGGTACCTTAGTGTTTTATGAAAGTTCCTCGATTTCATGCTAATCGGAAGTGGTTGTTAATAAGACTTGATCAACCTTATTAATGGATCATTTTTTAGAGGTATGAAGTTGATGAATCTAGTAAGCACAACTCTCTCCTCCCACATTTTATTTTCTGTTTTAGTTAGTCAAATAAAATAAAATGCCATGATTATCCTGTTTTCTGTTTTCTCCGTGCAATAAAAATTGACCCAAAAATAAAAGTTCTCAGAGTTCTGAAAATTTGATAGGATTTTTTCCAAATATGTCTGAATTTCTGGTGCAAATAATACCAGAGGGGGGTGCACCTGGTGCCCACAAGACACCAAGGCGCGCCAGCAACCCCAGGCGCGCCATGGTGGGTTGTGGCCCCCACGTTGGCCCCTCACTTCTTCCTTTAGCCCACATCATCCCCTACATCCAGAAAAAATCACCATAGCCACCATTCCCGTGTTCTTGCTCTCAAACCCGCGGATTTCGATATCTTTGCTCAAAGATCCGTTTTCGAAACTGTTTGAAGGGATTGCTACTTGGTATGTGACTCCTCCATTGCTCCAATTAGTTTTTGATTTAGTGGGTTATATTTAGAGTAATTAGCTACTCTTGGTGCTATTGTAGATGAGCTTGCATGTTGAATTCTTAGAGTTCTAAGTAGTTTGAATGCTTAATATGGCATCAATGCATGCTTAGGAGTAGTTGCTATCAAACTTACAAAGTTTTGTTGACAAAAATTTTGTGGACTAAAAATTTTCAGAAATTTATTTTAGGAATAAGATGGATTTCTTTAGGAAGTTTTCCTCCAAGAAAAATGCAAAAGGAGTCATTGGGGAATCATCGGACAATGACGTTCACACTCCAAGAACGGTGTAGGTGCGACCGTGTGAATGGCTGCATGGTGCCTTCATGGAGGAGGCCGGGTTTCATCAAGAGTTCGCTCAATTTGTTGCAAACGCTGGGCTGGCCGAGTTCCTCGCAGCTAAGTGTGACCAATATCACATCCTTACAAATTCCTTTGTGCAAAGTTTTCATTTTCTGAGAAAGAATAATCCTCCTGAAGTGCAGTTTAATCTTTACGTTGAAACTCACAAAATGTCGCTAACTGACTTTTGCAACATATGCTTGATCCCCTCTGATGGGGAATTGAGAGAACCTAGACCAGCGGAGTTTGAGGATTTTCTCCTCACCTTAACGGTGGGTGAAGATAGAGACGTGCCGAACGCTACTGCTACCAGTCTGCAGTTTCCTTTAGTGCATTACTATGCTTTGTTCATCGCAAAGTGTTTAACCGATAGGGAGAAGGTTGGCGCACTCAGTGCCCCCGACCTCGCTATTTTACGCCGTGCACTGTATAATGATCACACCTTTAGTATGGGGGCTATTATTGCACGTCGCTTACACCTTAACAGGACTAAGGGAAAGATACATGGTGGTATTTATGCTACTCGCTTAGCGAGACACTTTAATGTTCAGATTCACCCACATGATTATCTCTTGTCCCAAGTTTATCTAGATCACAAGGCGTTGCAGGATCACCAATTTATTGAGGCAACTGATTCTTTCCATCACATTCATTACAACTTAGTGTTCAACGTCGAAACCCGTGATGTTATTCCGTTGCCTGCACCTGCTCTGTTTGATTATATTGCCAGGAACGGATACAGGATTATGCCAAATGACATTACAGCCTACCGGAACAACCTAGCAGCTGCTGAGGAGGAGCCCCAGGGGTGGGACGCTCAGGTGCCGCCTCCACCTCACTTCAACTTGGGACCGGATGGCTACTATGGATGGTGATTACCAAGCTAGGCCAAAACCCTAAGCTTGGGGGAGTACGTATTTCCACCGACATTACATTCATGTTCACACATTTCATTCCAATTGTCGGTGTTCATACTTTTCCATTGTAATATCCATGCTAAATTTGTTTTCTCTCTTTCTTCTTGTGTGTTTGAAAAACTTCGAGAAAACCCAAAAATATTTCCTACTTCTTTTCGGTTTTTCTTTCTAGTTAGCTTAATTGTAGTATTGAAAGAAAACCCAAAAAGATTTCTCGTTTCTACTTTTGCTTGTTGGGAGCTTTCCCGTGTAAATAGTTTTTCTCGTTTTTGTTTTTCTTCTTTAATTTGCTTTCTTCAAGAAAAACAAAAAACTAAAAAAAAATCAGTGTGTTTCTCTGAAATTCTTTTCTTTTTGTGTGAGTCGTACCAAGGAGAAGACCACGATGAAAATGTTGAGTGGCTCTTATATGCACTATTGTTAATCTAACAAAGAGCCTATGTTACCTTGTCTTCTCCTCTTGAATAAAATGTTGCAGATTCCAGCTTAGTCCACGGCACTCTTGCACTATTATTATTTTCTTATCAGTCGGTCGTGCAAGTGAAAGGCAATAATGACGATATTTGATGAATTTACTGTGGCAGAGAAAAGAGGGTATGAACTCAACTTGTTTTTGTTTTTGTTTTTGTAAATATGTTTAACCTAGTATCCTTGATTCAGCATATTATGATCAAACATGTTTGCAATGACCATTAGAGATTATAGTTGTTCATGCCATGCTTAAGTAGCTAGGAATGGATAATAATTTATCTTGGATGTCAACATGCATTAAAATGGTTGTGATGTGGTATGATGATATGGTATCCTCCTGTGAATGTTTCAAGTGGCTTGACTTGGTACATGTTCACACATGTAGTTGAATCAAAACCAACATAGCCTTCATGATATTTATGTTCATGGTGTCCATATCCTACTCATGCTAGTAGTCAATGTTTATTATATGTAATGCATGTTCATGACCGTTTTCGCTCTCTAGCTGGCCGCTTCTCAATCTATTTGCTAGTCTTCGCCTGTACTAAGCGGAAATACTGCTTGTGCATCAAAATCCTTAAACCAAAGTTATTCCAGATGAGTCCATTATATCTACCTATATGCGGTATTACCCTGCCGTTCCAAAGTAAATTTGCATGTGCCTTCTCTAAAAATTCAAATGAACATCGGTTTTGTGTGCCTGGACTGCTCATGGAGCGACAGGGGGCGGTCAGTATCTTCCATGCTAAGCGGGTTATTCTCATGATGAGTGTTTATTCACTCGTCCTTACACGAGAGGGGCAGTAATAGGGATTCCCAGTCCCGAAATCAAAAAATAAAAATAATTAAACAAAACTCCCCCAGGAATGTTGTTGGTTGGACGGTACCCGTGGATGCGGCTAGCCGTGGAGTGTGATTGTTGGTGGAGGGGGAGTAAACGTTTACTTTTACCGCTTGGGAACCGCCGCTAATTTGTTTAGCATGGAAGATATTGATAACTCTTGGTCGTAACGTTGACAGGAAGGGTGTACCTCCCAAAAATTATATCTATCTCTGTTTCAAAACTTGAGCTCTGGCACCTCTGCAAACCCATGCTTCCCTCTGCGAAGGGACTATCTATTTACTTTTATGTTGAGTCATCACCTTCTCATATAAGCGCCAGACCTAAGAGCACTATTGTCATCCTCATGCATTGTGTATAGTTGATGTTGGGTGCAGCATGACTGGATCTTTTCTATAATGAATTACAATGTTTAGTCGCTGCTTGAACTTTGGAGGTGCTCTGCATTTATGTTTTGCGGTCTCAGAAAGGGCTAGCGAGATACCACTATTGTCATATTGTATCATGATTGTTTTGACAAAGTGTTGGCGCTCGAGATATCTTATTATTGCTCGCTAGTTGCTTATGTCATTGATATGAGTAAATATAATTTCTAAGAGTTATTGCTGTTATGGTTAGTCATAATCTTTGCTGAAAACTCGGGTGCTACTTAAGCATATATATGTAAACAAGAACAAAAGAGTTCGTAAAAAAAATTCGTTATCACTTTCAGTTTGTCAACTGAATTGCTTGAGGACAAGCAATGGGTTAAGCTTGGGGGAGTTGATACGTCTCTGTCATATCTACTTTTCTTCACACTTTTGCCTTTGTTTTGGACTCTAATTTGCATGATTTGAATGAAACTAACACTGATTAACGCTGTTTTCAGCAGAACTACCATGGTGTTGTTTTTGTGCAGAAATAAAAGTTCTCGGAACTGGACGAAATTTGTTGGAGATTTATTTTAGAATAAATAAAAAATACTTGAGCCAAGAACCACCGGAGGGGGGGCCTGGCTGGGCATGATACACCAGAGAGCGCCAGCCCCCCAGGCGCGCCCTGGTGGGTTGTGCCCACCTCGTGGCCCCACTGACCCTAATTCCGACGCTATAAATCCTATTTTTGGAGAAAAAAATCAGGGAGAAAGTTTCATCGTGTTTTACGATACGGAGCCACCGCCACCTCCTGTTCTTCATTGGGAGGGCCAGATCTGGAGCCCGTTTGGGGCTCCGGAGAGGGGAATCTTCGGTCTTCGTCATCATCAACCCTTCTCCATCGCCAATTCCATGATGCTCCCTACCGGGAGTGAGTAATTCCTTCGTAGGCTTGCTGGTCGGTGAGGAGTTGGATGAGATTCATCATGTAATCAAGTTAGTTTTGTTAGGGCTTGATCCCTAGTATCCACTATGTTCTGAGATTGATGTTGCTATGACTTTGCCATTCTTAATGCTTGTCACTAGGGCCCGAGTGCCACGATTTCAGATCTGAATCATTTATGTTATCACCATTATATCTATGTTCTTGATCCGGTCTTGCTAGTCATATGCACCTATTACGTGTTCTGGTTCGCAAACCCCGGAGTGACAATAGTCGGGATACTTTCCGGTGATGGCCGTAGTTTGAGGAGTTCATGTATTCACCGTGTGTTAATGCTTTGTTCTGGTTCTCTATTAAAAGGAGGCCTTAATATCCCTTAGTTTCCTTATGGACCCCGCTGCCACGGGAGGGTAGGACAAAAGATGTCATGCAAGTTCTTTTCCATAAGCACGTATGACTATTTACGGAATACATGCCTACATTACATTTATGAACTGGAGCTAGTTCTGTGTCGCCCTAGGTTATGACTGTTATATGATGAATATCATCCAACGAGTTCACCAATCCAGTGCCTACGAGTTTTCCACTTATTGTTCTTGCTAAGTTACTATTGCTGTTGCTATTGTTCCAACTGCTACAAAACTATTGCTATCACTGTTACCGTTACTGTTACTGCTGCTACTGCTATCAAAACTATCATACTACTGTGCTACTGATCACTCTGTTGCAGATATTTAATCTCCAGGTGTGGTTGAATTGACAACTCAGCTGCTACTACTCGCAAATAATCTTTGGCTCCCCTTGTGTCGAATCTATAAATTTGGGTTGAATACTCTACCCTCGAAAACTGTTGCGATCACCTATACTTGTGGGTTATCACATGGCGGCGTCGATGGCGAGGTCGGGGTCTGGCAGCCTGGCGGTGTCGTCTCTTGATCTGCTCCTTCTCCCGGGCGGTGGCTCGCACCGAGAGAAGAAGGAGTTTAGATAGGTGTCAGCCTTTAGTCCCGGTTCTAGCCACTAGTCGGGACTAAAGGGGGGCGCCTGGCCCACCGGCAGGCCCCTTTAGTCCTGGTTTGTAACACCAACCGGGACTAAAGGTCTCCTTTTCGGCGGCCCAAATTCCGCGCGGGAAGGGACCTTTAGTCCCGGTTGGTGAGACCAACTGGGACTAAAGGTCTATTTTCTCTTTTTTGTTTTGTTTTGTTTTGTTTTTCTAAACACGACAGTTTCTGTTTTTAGATTTGGAATAACTATTAGAATATTTATAGTTTTTGAATGAATCTTTTTGCTTTAGGTCAAAAAAAATATAAAATTTCTGTTAGTGACAGTAGTTTTCAAATTTAAATAGTTTAAATTTGAATTCATTTGAAATTTGTGTGAATCACTAGTTTGTGAATAACTTTAGTTTAAAAATAGATTTTTGAGTGATTGTTTTTCCTGTTGTTTAATATTAGTATGTTTTATCAGTATGTTCAATTTGGGAATTTTTAGGATATTTTAAATAGGTGTTTCCATCAAAACCAGATTCTGTTTAACTCTTTTAGTTTTATACCTTCATTAGTTTTAATCAAAAGTAGTACAAATGAACTCTGAAAAGGTTGAAACTTGGCATGATATCATCATTTCACTCACATATCATGTGCTAAAAATTTGAGAGGGTTACGGCAAACACTGGATGCACTTCGTGTACTGACATGGCTTGAGACTGCGTCGGTATTTCCCCAAAGAGGAAGGGATGATGCAACACAGCGACGGTAAGTATTTCCCTCGGTTATGAAACCAAGGTTATCGAACCAGTAGGAGGATCACCACCACCCAATAAGCAGCACCTGCATATAAATAACAAATACTTGCAACCCGACGCGAAAGAGAGGTTGTCAATCTCTCTACGGTAAAAAGATAGATTAGGTAGTGATAGATAGGAGAGATAGATCTCTCGAGAACAAAAAATAAAAAGAGCAAATAAAATATGCAGCAGTATGTTTTTGGGTTTTTGGTTTTGTAGATCTGAAATCAAAGACGCAAAAAGATAGATCGGAAAGCAATATGTTGGAAAAGTAGACCCGGGGGCCGTAGGATTCACTAGTGGCTTCTCTCATGAGTATAGCGCACGGTGGGTGAACAAATTACTGTTCGACAATTGATAGAAGATCAAATAATCATGACGATATCCAAGGCGATGATCATTATATAGGCATCACGTCCAAGATAAGTAGACCGAATCCTGCATGCATCTACCACTATTACTCCACACATCGACCGCTATTCAGCATGCATCTAGTGTATTAAGTTCATGGAAAAACGGAGTAATGCAATAAGAACGATGACATGATGTAGACAAGATCTATTCATGTAGGAATAGACCCCATCTTGTTATCCTTAATGGCAACGATACATGCGTGCCTTCCTGCCCGTTCTGTCACTGGGAAAGGACACCGCAAGATCGAACCCATCACAAAGCACCTCTTCCCATGGCAAGAAAATCGATCTAGTTGGCCTAACTAAACCAAAGATTGGAAGAAGAAATACGAGGCTATAAGTAATCATGCATATAAGAGATCAAAGAAGACTCAAATAATATTCATGGATAGAAACTGATCATGAACTCAAAATTCATCAGATCCTAACAAACACATTGCAAAAGTTTACATCAAATATATCTCCAAGAGACCATTGTATTGAGAATCATAAGAGAGAGAGAGGAAGCCATCTAGCTACTGCCTACGGACCCGTAGGTCTATGGTGGACTACTCACGCATCATCGGAGAGGCACCTATGAAGAAGATGAACCCCTCTGTGATGGTGTTTAGATTGGATCTCGAGGTTCTGGAACTTGCGGCGGCTGGAATTGTGTTTCGTCGACTCCCCTAGGGTTTTTGGAATATTTGGGAATTAATAGGCATCAGAGGCGGTGCGGAGGGGCCCCGTGGAGGGCACAACCCATCAGGGCGCGCTGGGGGCCCTTTGGCGCGCCCTGGTGGGTTGTGCTCTCCACAACCCACCATCATGTCTCTTCTTTTGCCCACTGGGTGTCTTCTAGTCCAGAAAAAATCTCCAAAAAGTTTCGTCACGATTGGACTCTGTTTGGTACCAATATTCTGCGAAGTAAAAACAAGCAAAAACAACAACTGCACTTTGGCACTATGTCAACTAGTAGACTGCCCGTGCGTTGCCACGGGTCATGGATATTTTTTTTTGTCAGTTGCATATACAGACATAATGCATGTCAAATTTTGCATGTGTAGAAATGATAGCCCATAACAATGGAAAAGTAATTGAAATCCACTTCACTTTTGATGTTGTAAGATGATAAAAGACATAATAGAAAGTTGTGTACATAGAGAGCAATGATCTAACTAATTATTTGTTGCAAACTTAGATCTATTTGATGGGTTTAAAATATTTCAATAGAATGTGAGAAATGTTGTGTTTAGCTTCATTTGTATGGTACAATATGAGTCGCATCCCGAATTTAACAAGCTAGAAATGATAGCCCATAACAATAGATCACTTGGATGGTATTTTTTCTAAAGAAGACTTGCTAGACTATGTGGCATTTATGTCACCGCGTAGCAGCTCCTCCTTTCTCCTTTTCTTGAAGGAAAAAACAATCGTTCCTCTCACTCACTCACTCACTGCACAGCCGCCTCCCGCTCTCCCCGCCAGCCAACGGGTGTCAACATATCTCATCTCCCGCCACGTATCATTGCCGCCATCTCTCCCAGGCACCCTCCCTCCACGCCATGGCTAAGCACATACCTCCCTCTCCCCACCGACCCCCTCCCCTCCACGCCGCCACCCGCCCCCTCGTCTCCTTGCCACGACATGGCCCTCCTCCTTCTCTACCCAACAACCTATTCCATCGCGCCTCGACACCGAGCCAGCACGCCCTCCGCCGGTCTGGCATCCTGGGCAGTTGGATCCGGACGGGAGGTTTAGATAGGCTCACAACTCTCGATTAGTTTGAGGCACATAGCTGACATGTTTGTATGTGTGGCGTGGAGAGGAGGTGGGATCACGCCCTTGTCGTCGGGCACGATCTTCTACCCAGTCGAGTCGTGCCAAGCACAGTCGTGTTGTGTCGCCATCGATCTCCATGATAAAGACATCCCAAGTCGATCCCCGATGCCAAGCAGTGCACACCAGGGCACCATAACAATATCATCATACTAAAAACTACCTTGATATCCTTAGTTCACCGAGAATCCAACGTTCTATTGTCGTCCTTTGATTTCTCACCGAGCATCGAAAGCAAGTCCGACAGAAAGGAGTCTCTTGCTGCATTAGATCTCTCTCTAGCATATTTGCCCGTGAACTCTTCCAAATAGCTCTACATCACCACACCATAACTGTAGTTAAGAAATTAACAAGAGCACAAACCCATAAAACTAAATCAATTGGGTATAAAAGGATGCAACATATATAGAAGCTTGCGGGAGGATTTTAGGAGGGGGGGGGTAATTGATCGATAAAAGAACACCAAGAAGAATTGATCAATAAAAAAACACTGACCTGAGCATGTAATTAATATATTCCAATTAGAAGTACCGACAACGAGGAGCTTAATTGAACCTGGGCGCTGGGTATCAATCCGGAAGGGAAGCGAAGGAACAAATGGCTTCCTAGGAGGCGCCGACCTGCGCAAATCATCGTCCAGGCCGCAATACCAAGAGCTCCTTTTTCTTTTTTGAGTTGACCAAGAGCTCCTATTGGTTCCACACCACCTTATAAGGGTTCATTTAGTAGTTCAACACTATTCATGTAACATGTACCATTAGGGTTCTCTTGTGACATACGATAGGTTTTATTTTTCTGTTTCGTACATCATGGATGCTTCCAATAACATAAAAAGGATAAAATATAAATTGTTACTTATGTACGTACATACCTGATCTTTTTCGGGCATTAGCTGTTGCAACCTCTCACAGATATCACCCTAGTCCTCCAAAGCAAGATGTGTCTTGTCAAAAAAATAATCTTAACCTACAGTTGCTTTGCATAAAGTAGTAAGACATAAACATTGTTTAATGGTCATGGCTATTGAAGAAGATAAGCACAAGATTATTGTGAAGTTGTTGTAAGGGGTGTGAATTTTTTATAGCAAAGAACATACACAAGGGATATCGGGCCAATTGTTCAAATCCCTAACCATCAGCATGTAAAAAGGTAATACAAAGAGGCAGTGGCTCACCTTGGTTTCCTCTGGAGGAACCGAAGACCATGCAGGAAGATCCAACTGTGTTGCTCATTGCTTGTCAGTACAAAACACCTATATGTGCAAAGGTGCCACTTAGGCAGGCAGAGCAAAATGTTAGCCTAACACCTTGCGCCTAATTCTTTCTTTGACATCTTCATATGCCGTACTCGGGGATGCCCCTTCCCGTCGAGGGACCTCCGTGTCGGCACCAGCTCTAGCGGTGTCCCTTTCAATCGGCGCCAAGCTCAAGCAGAACACGCCACCTCACATTTAATGACTAAAAATATAATACACGTGTTTAATAAATAAATCCTACCAAAATGTTTGAGCCATGCACATTATATTGCTTATGTATATCCACCATATCCGTGGAAGCTATTTCTTATCTGTGGATATACACACATGATATAATAGCGTTCATAGTAAATGTAAGGTACACACAAGTAAGACATGCCATTCCTTTTCCTCTACTAAACAGAGGCTGCTAGATTTTTCCTTTGCGAAGTGCTATCTTCGTACCAACGCTGCTCAAAGTAAGTTCATTGGTTGTATTAGTTGGTCGTCCTGAAAGTCCAACTAATAAAGACATGTGTAAATAACTATATGTATATATATAACTTTTATATTTAAAAAGTAAATAAAGATAAATTTACTCATAAGAAAACAAAGAATTCATGGACATGCTAAGATCACTGGAAGCGAAGAGAAGAAAGTAGTGCATTAGTCGTGAAACACATGCATGTCAACTTTAGTCGGTTGAACAAATGTAAGTGTTTAAAAGAAAGAGCAATTGCACTGTACTTGAAAACAATTAACCTAGCTATTTAATGCACCAAACTTCAAAAATCTGCTCAACTATTGAATCTTAGAACAGTATAATAATTGGCTGGACTTCAAATTCACAACACAGCCCTGAAACAACATAACGGATATGACGGAGTTCATGTCCAAGTGCATCGATGGTGAGGAGCAGGACAATAGTTCCTCCCAGAAATTTTGTTGCTCTTGATAGAAGGAGAATGAATATGGGGCCCAGAACATGCACTGTCGCGGAGAAACCCAGCACGGCTGAGGAAACGCGGTCCAACACCACCTCCAGCACAGGCCAAGAACACGCAACTCTTTTCATCCTTTAACACACCAGCACCATGAGCAGCTCCGACCATACTCCAACACCAGCACCAGCATGGCCAGGCCACCGGCACCACGAGCAGCTAGTCTACCACTCCAGGTGGACAGCTTCGTCGCAACCATAGCCGAGTGGCCCAGATTAGATCCGATCGACGCCGCCACCACCCACACCTGCGCTGCAGCCTCCGGCAGCCATCCGGTGACGCCCGCGACCCAAGGCCACCCACGCACAATAGAAGCCGCCCCGCCGCCGCTCACGCAGCATCTCCAAGCCGAGCCGGAGACCTTCCTCTGCAACCATGGCCCAACTGCGCCGCCACCGACGCCTCGCATGCCGGAAAACAACCACGCACCGGCCATTCCTCTATGAGCTCCAGGCCCATCTCCGCTGCACCACGCGCTCCCCGCCGTGTGCCGCCACACCGGAACTCTCCCCGCACCGCCTCTTGATGCCTATCCCCCGCGCTAAGGAGGCCCGTTGGGGCGCATCGTCCACGCCCTTCGCCTTTGATGGTCGGGCATCGGCGGCCAGGGGAGCACAGGGAAGGGGGTGCGCGCGGGTCTAGGATTTTCTCTTCTGGAGCCGCCCGCGCGAGCGGCCCGGGAGGGAGAGGGGAAAGTGGGGGGACGTACGTAGGTTTTTAGGCTTGTTTTTTGGTTCTCTGTCCATCGAGAAAAAATCGGGAGTGGGGATGTCTAGGGATGGATCGATCAATGGGAGGAAGGCGAGCGAACGAAACGAACGACTTCCAATAGAGATTTGGTAAGTGTGATTAATTGTTTTGGTAAGTGCGGGCAGGCCACGACGTACCATTATGGAGGAGTAAAATGATGAACCATCATTCACCAATTTACGTTTAATAGTAGAGATTTGGTTGTTAGGAAAGGCAGGGATTGATCCTTTAGGAAAGTTAGGATTTGGCATTGATTTCGTTGGGATCGATCCATTAGGAAAGTTAGGATTTGGCATTGATTGTCATGAAATTGGACTTCATTGTTTCATAAAGTATTATCGGTTCCTACCCGATTGTAACGTGCCTGGTTAGGAAAGTTTTAATTGCAGGATGAAAAACCAGTGTGAAGGGGTGGTGGTGGGAGGAGAGATAAAAAACCATGCGAGTGGTCTCCGATGAAAAAACAGAAAAACGGGAGACAGGGAGGACTTCGTTGGAGGAGGGGCTGGGTACCAACGATGAATACATATTGATTGCCATTTAATAACAGAGATTTGATTGTTAGAAATGATCCATGTGTTAGGAAAGTTAGGATTCAAAATGGATTGCCACATAATTGGATTTCATTGTTTTGTAACATATTATTGGTTCCTGCCATTTATAACATGGCTGGTTAGAAAAACTTAGAAAGATTATGAAAGTTTTTATTGGAAGGTGAAAAATCCAATGTGAAGGGGTGGTGGTGGGAGGTGAGACGAAAAAAAACCGGACAAAAATAAACAGGGATGCTATTCACCAACTGAGCAATTAGGAGTAGAGATTGTCATTTAATAATAGAGATTTGATTGTTAGAAAGGATCCATGTGTTAGGAAAGTTAGGATTCAAAATTGATTGCCACATAATTGGATTTCATTGTTTGGTAATGTATTGTTGGTTCCTGCCATTTATAACATGGCTGGTTAGGAAAACTTGGAAAGATTAGGAAATTTTTTATTGGAAGGTGAAAAAACCAATGTGAAGGGGTGGTGGTGGGAGGTGAGACGAAAAAAAAACCGGGATGCTATTCACCAACTAGGCAATTAGGAGTAGAGATAGGTTAGTCCCAAAAAATGATATAAAGTTGCTATAAAATGATGGTAAAACATCCAAGAATGATAATATAACAGCATGGAACAAGCAAAAATTATAGATACGTTGGAGACGTATCATGTACAAACTCATGTGTTACAAAGGCATTTCATTTTTTTAAACTTATTTCAACTCCATACTTTTTGTGCATTCAATATGCACCATTCAAAGCCACATCCTCACATTTCAACCCTTTCTAACTTCATTTGCTATTTTTCATGCATTTAATGATTTTTTTGCGCTGAATGACCCTGAAATTGAAAAGCAGTGCAAATGAACTCTGAAAAGGTTGAAACTTGGCATGGTATCATCATTTCACCCACACAGCATGTGATAAAAAGTTGAGAGGGTTACGGCAAAAACTGGATGCACTTCGTGTACAAACTGGACCATCTCCTTCGAAGTATGAGGGTTTCAGACGAAAATTCATTTGTTACAAAGGCATTTCATTTTTTTAACTTATTTCAACTCCAGAATTTTTGTGCATTCAATATGCACCATTCAAAGACACATCCTCAAATTTCAACCATTTCTAACTTCATTTGCTATTTTTCATGCATTTAATGATTTTTTTGCGCCGAATGACCCTAAAATTGAAAAGCAGTACAGATGAACTCTGAAAAGGTTGAAACTTGGTATGGTATCATCATTTAACCCACATAGCACATGCTAAAAATTTGAGAGGGTTACGGCAAAAACTGGATGCACTTCGTGTACAAACTGGACCATCTCCTTCGAAGTATGAGGGTTTCAGACGAAAACTCATCTGTTACAAAGGCATTTCATTTTTTTTAAACTTATTTCAACTCCAAAAATTTTGTGCATTTAATATGCACCATTCAAAGCCACATCCTCAAATTTCAACCCTTTCTAACTTCATTTTCTATTTTTCATGCATTTAATGATTTTTTTGAGCTGAATAACCCTGAAATTGAAAAGCAGTACAAATTAACTCTGAAGAGGTTGAAACTTGGCATGGTATCATCATTTCACACACATAGCACGTGATAAAAAGTTGAGAGGGTTACGACAAAAGTTGGATGCACTTCGTGTACAAACTGGCCTATCTCGGCTACTCACTAGAGAAGAAAGTGACGACGGTGAAGCCGATCACATCCCAGAGTGGGATCTTGGGGTATAAAACTTTTTCTTCGTGTGTGTCCCTTTGCGCCGTAACCATGGACAATCTTCATCACTTAACAGAATGTTTGGGTCAGTCTTCACTGTGAAGGGAGGAATTTCATGAAACTTTTCATAATCTACTGACATGTCTGTCTTGTCCTCCACTCCCACTATGTTTCTTTTCCCTAAAAGAACTATGTGGTGCTTTGGCTCACTGTATGATGTATTCGCTTCCTTATCTTTCCTTTTTCTCCGTTTGGTAGACATGTCTTTCACATAGAAAACCTGCGCCACATCATTGGCTAGGATGAATGGTTCCTCTATGTACCCAAGATTGTTGAGATCCACTGTTGTCATTCCGTACTTCGGGTCTACCTTAATCCCTATCAGATTGACCCATTTGCACCGAAACAAAGGGATCTTAAAATCACGTCCATAGTCAAGTTCCCATATCTCCTCTATGTAACCATAATATGTGTCCTTTTCCCTGTTGTTGTTTGTTGCATCAAAGTTGTCGTGGTTTTATCACGGCAAGATGTCCTAGTGTGAGGACTTAGTCGTGAGGCCAACGCATCTAACTGGTAGCTTGAGAGGGGTTGAGCGGGACGAGGGACGCGAGATTTTACCCAGGTTCGGCCCCTCACGATGGAGGTAAAAGACTACATCCTGCTTGACTGATATTGATAATGATGACGATCTCGGTTACAAGGGCAAGGTTTCGCTACCTCTAACTCGAGAGCATCTACTTTGATCTTGTCTAAGACTTGTCTGTCTAAGAACTGTCTATTGAAACGTCTAGAAAAACTTGACCTTCTTGGGGTGACCCGCCCCTCCTTATATAAGTTGAAGGGGCGGTTTACATGTAGAGTCCAAGTCGGATTAAGACTTAACCTATTATGACTTCCCATCGATGGCTTCTTAACCCTGGGCTTCTCTTCGTGGGCTTCTTAACGCCTGGGCTTCTTATCTCCAGGCGGCTCATTTTCATGGCTAAGTGTTTGTCGGGTCATAACTGTCTGTCGGGTCATAACTGTCTGCCGGGTCATAACTGTGTGCCGGGTCATAACTGTCCGCCGGGTCATAACTGTCCGCCGGGTCATAACTGTCTGCCGGGTCTTGGTCGTGGGGAATATCCCCAACAAAAGCGGACACCACTGTTTTTGTTGGTGCTCTTTTTATCTTGGGCGATCGTGTAAAATGTATTCCCATTAATCTCGTACCCTTTGAAAGTCAATATAGTCGAAGATGGTGACTTGGACAACAACTACAACTCATCTCCAACACTGTCGTCATTCATGAGATGTGTTTGCAACCAACCGCCGAAAGTCCCCATGTGTTCACGTGTAATCCAGTCGTCAGACTGCTCCGGGTGTTTGGAGCGTAGAATATCCTTGTGTTCATTGATATACGGGGCCACCAAGGTGGAATTTTGGAGAACTGTGTAGTGTGCTTGGGCCCAAGAATGCCCGTCCCTACATATTACTGAATCCTTTCCTAGCTTGCCTTTTCCACTCAGTCTCCCCTCATGCCGCGATTCAGGAACACCAATCGGCTTAAGGTCAGGAATAAATTCTACACAAAACTCAATAACCTCCTTTATTTCATGGCCCTTGGAGATGCTTCCTTCTGGCCTAGCACGGTTATAAACATATTTCTTTAAGACTCCCATGAACCTCTCAAAGGGGAACATATTGTGTAGAAATACAGGACCCAGAATGGCAATCTCTTCGACTAGGTGAACTAGGATGTGCGTCATGATATTGAAGAAGGATGGTGGGAACACCAACTCAAAACTGACAAGACATTGCACCAAATCATTATGTAACCTTGGTAGGATTTCTGGATCGATTACCTTCTGAGAAATTGCATTGAGGAATGCACATAGCTTCACAATGACTAATCAAACATTTTCTGGTAGAAGCCCCCTCAATGCAACCGGAAGTAATTGCGTCATAATCACGTGGTAGTCATGAGACTTTAGGTTTTGGAATTTTTTCTCTGCCATATTTATTATTCCCTTTATATTCGACGAGAAGCCAGACGGGACCTTCATACTGAGCATGCATTCAAAAAAGATTTACTTCTCTTCTTTG
This sequence comes from Elymus sibiricus, assembly GCA_039707655.1. Classification (NCBI taxonomy): domain Eukaryota; kingdom Viridiplantae; phylum Streptophyta; class Magnoliopsida; order Poales; family Poaceae; genus Elymus; species Elymus sibiricus. The sequence continues at coordinate 96,822,696 of CM077667.1, read as the reverse complement.
GTAAGAGCGTAGCTGACAGGACCTTGATACTGCTTTGGATGCATGTCGTCTTTTTCGTGCATACGTTGCTGGTCCTCCCGTGCCTCCGGTGTATCTTTTGTCTCCCATACATGCCCAGGAAGCCTAGCAGGTTCACGCAAAAATTCTTCGTCACGTGCATCACGTCGATTGCAGAGCGGACCTCTAGGACTTTCCAATACTCTAGCTCCCAAAATATAGATTTCTTCTTCCACATGGGTGCGTGTCCGTCAGCGTCAGTCAGAACAGATTGTCCGCCATGACCCTTTCCAAAGATTACTTTTAAATCCTTGACCATATCAAGTATATGATCACCAGTACGGTGGTCAGGCTTCTTCCGGTTATCTGCCTCACCTTTGAAATGCTTGCCTTTCTTTCTTAAGAGATGCTTGATCGGAAGAAATCGACGATGTCCCAGGTACACAACCTTCTTACATTTATCCAAATATATACCTCCGGTCTCATCTAAACAGTGCGTGCATGCATTGTATCCCTTGTTTGTCTGTCCTGAAAGGTTACTAAGAGCAGGCCAATCATTGATGGTTACAAATAACAATGCTCGTAGGTCAAATTCCTCCTGTTTGTGCTCATCCCACACACGTACACCTTTTATGTCCCACAGCCCTAAAATTTCATCAACTAATGGCCTTAGGTACACATCAATGTCGTTGCCTGGTTGCTTAGGGCCTTGGATGAGCACTGGCATCATAATGAACTTCCGCTTCATGCACAACCAAGGAGGAAGGTTATAGATACATAGAGTCACAGGCCAGGTGCTATGATTGCTGCTCTGCTCCCCAAAAGGATTGATGCCATCTGCACTTATACCAAACCATAAGTTCCTCGCGTCACCTACAAGCTCCAGCCACTTTCTCTCGATTTTTCTCCACTGCGACCCATCATCGGGTACTCTCAACTTCCCGTCTTTCCTATGGTCTTCTTTGTGCCATCGCAACAACTTGGGATGCTCTTTGTTTTGGAACAAACGTTTCAACCGTGGTATTATAGGAGCATACCACATCACCTTGGTAGGAATCCTCGTCCTGGGGCGCTCGCCCTCAACATCATCCCCAGGGTCATCGCGACTAATCTTATAGCGCAATGCAACACATACCGGGCATGCATTCAAATTCTCGTACTCCTCGCCGCGGTAGAGGATGTAGTCATTAGGGCATGCATGTATCTTCTGCACCTCTAATCCTACAGGACAAACGGCCTTCTTTGCTTCGTACGTACTGTCAGGCAATTCATTGTCCTTTGGAAGCTTATTCTTCATTATTTTCAGCAACTTTTCAAATCCCTTGTCAGATACACCATTCTCTGCCTTCCATTGCAGCAATTCCAGTGTGGTACACAGCTTTTTCTTGTCATCTTTGCAATTTGGGTACAACAATTTTTGGTGATCCTCTAACATGCGATGCAACTTCAACTTCTCCTTTTCACTTTCGCAGTTTCTCTTTGCATCAGCAATGGCCCGACCAAGATCATCAGCGGGCTCATCTGATGCCTCTTCTTCAGCTTCTTCTTTTCCATTTTCTTCCCCCATTGTAGTACCATCGTATTCAGGGAACCCAAGATAGTTTTCATCATCCTCTTCTTTTTCATTCTCTTCCATTAGAACCCCTCTTTCTCCGTGCTTGGTCCAACAGTTATAGCCGGACATGAAACCGGACGTAAACAGGTGGACGTGAATGACTTTTCAGCTAGAGTAATTCTTATCATCCTTACAGACACCACATGGACAACACATAAAACCTGTTGGAAATATGCCCTAGAGGCAATAATAACATGGTTATTATTATATTTCCTTGTTCATGATAATTGTCTATTGTTCATGCTATAATTGTATTAACCGGAAACCGTAATACATGTGTGAATACATAGACCACACCATGTCCCTAGTGAGCCTCTAGTTGACTAGCTCGTTGATCAATAGATGGTCATGGTTTCCTGACCATGGACATTGGATGTCGTTGATAACGGGATCACATCATTAGGAGAATGATGTGATGGACAAGACCCAATCCTAAGCATAGCACAAGATCGTGTAGTTCGTCTGCTAGAGCTTTTCTAATGTCAAGTATCATTTCCTTAGACCATGAGATTGTGCAACTCCCGGATACCGTAGGAATGCTTTGGGTGTATCAAATGTCACAACGTAACTGGGTGACTATAAAGGTGCACTACAGGTATCTCCGAAAGTGTCTGTTGGGTTGGCACGAATCGAGACTGGGATTTGTCACTCCGTGTGACGGAGAGGTATCTCTGGGCCCACTCGGTAATACATCATCATAATGAGCTCAATGTGACTAAGGAGTTAGTCGCGGGATCATGTGTTACGGAACGAGTAAAGAGACTTGCTGGTAACGAGATTGAACAAGGTATAGGGATACCGACGATCGAATCTCGGGCAAGTAACATACCGATGGACAAAGGGAATTGTATACAGGATTAATTGAATCCCCGACATCGTGGTTCATCCGATGAGATCATCATGGAACATGTGGGAGCCAATATGGGTATCCAGATCCCGCTATTGGTTATTGTCGGGAGAGGTGTCTCGGTCATGTCTGCATGGTTCCCGAACCCGTAGGGTCTACACACTTAAGGTTCGGTGACGCTAGAGTTGTAATGGGAATTGTATGTGGTTACCGAAAGTTGTTCGGAGTCCCGGATGAGATCCCGGATGTCACGAGGAGTTCCGAAATGGTCCGGAGGTAAAGATTTATATATGGGAAGTCCTATTTTGGCCACCGGAAAATGTTCGGGATTTTTCGGTATTGTACCGGGAAGGTTCTAGAAGGTTCCGAAGTGGGGCCCACCTGCATGGGGGGACCCACATGAACGTGGGTAGTGGGGGCAAGGCCCCACACCCCTGGTCAAGGCGCACCAAGATCCCCCCTTAGAAGGAATAAGATCATATCCCGAAGGGATAGGATCAAGATCCCTAAAAGGGGGGATAACAATCGGTGGGGAAGGGAAAGGATGGGATTTCTTTCCTCCCACCTTTGCCAACGCCCCAATGGACTTGGAGGGCAAGAAACCAGCCCCCTCCACCCCTATATATAGTGGGGAGGCGCATGGGAGCTGCACCCCTTCCCTGGCGCAGCCCTCCCCCTCCTACACCTCCTCCTCCGTAGTGCTTAGCGAAGCTCTGCCGAAGAACCATGAGCTCCACCGCCACCACGCCGTCGTGCTGCCGGAGCTCTCCCTCAACTTCTCCTCTCCCCTTGCTGGATCAAGAAGGAGGAGACGTCCCCGGGCTATACGTGTGTTGAACGCGGAGGCGCCGTCCGTTCGGCGCTTGGATCGGATCTTCCGCGATTTGAATCGCCGCAAGTACGACTCCATCAACCGCGTTCTTTGCAACGCTTCCGCTTAGTGATCTTCAAGGGTATGAAGATGCACTCCCTCTCTCTCGTTGCTAGCATCTCCTAGATTGATCTTGGTGACACGTAGGAATTTTTTTGAATTATTACTACGTTCCCCAACAGTGGCATCATGAGCTAGGTCTATGCGTAGATTCTATGCACGAGTAGAACACAAGTAGTTGTGGGCGATGATTTGGTCAATTTGCTTGCCGTTACTAGTCCTATCTTGATTCGGCGGTATTGTGGGATGAAGCGGCCTGGACCGACTTTACACGTACGCTTACGTGAGACTGGTTCCACCGCCTGACATGCACTTGTTGCATAAGGTGGCTAGCGGGTGTCTGTCTCTCCCACTTTAGTTGGATCGGATTCGATGAAGAGGGTCCTTATGAAGGGTAAATAGAAATTGGCATATCACCGTTGTGGCTTTTTGCGTAGGTAAGAAACGTTCTTGCTAGAAACCCATAGCAGCCACGTAAAACTTGCAACAACAATTAGAGGACGTCTAACTTGTTTTTGCAGGGTATGCTATGTGATGTGATATGGCCAAAAGGATGTGATGAAATATATGTGATGTATGAGATTGATCATGTTCTTGTAATAGGAATCACGACTTGCATGTCGATGAGTATGACAACCGGCAGGAGCCATAGGAGTTGTCTTAATTTATTGTATGACCTGCGTGTCAATCAAAAATGCCATGTAATTACTTTACTTTATTGCTAACCATTAGCCATAGTAGTAGAAGTAATAGTTGACGAGACAACTTCATGAAGACACGATGATGGAGATCATGGTGTCGTGCCGGTGACGATGGTGATCATGCCGCGCCCCGAAGATAGAGATCAAAGGCGCAAGATGATATTGGCCATATCATGTCACTTTATGATTTGCATGTGATGTTTATCATGTTTTTACATCTTATTTGCTTAGAACGACGGTAGCATAAATAAGATGATCCCTCACTAAAATTTCAATAAATGTGTTCCCCCTAAGTGTGCACCGTTGCGAAGGATCGTTGTTTTGAAGCACCACGTGATGATCGGGTGTGATAGATTCTAACGTTCGCATACAACGGGTGTAAGCCAGATTTACACACGCGAAACACTTAGGTTGACTTGACGAGCCTAGCATGTACAGACATGGCCTCGGAACACGAGAGACCGAAGTGGGGCCCACCTGCATGAGGGGACCCACATGAACGTGGGTAGTGGGGGCAAGGCCCCACACCCCTGGTCAAGGCGCACCAAGATCCCCCCTTAGAAGGAATAAGATCATATCCCGAAGGGATAAGATCAAGATCCCTAAAAGGGGGGATAACAATCGGTGGGGAAGGGAAAGGATGGGATTTCTTTCCTCCCACCTTTGCCAATGCCCCAATGGACTTGGAGGGCAAGAAACCAGCCCCCTTCACCCCTATATATAGTGGGGAGGCGCATGGGAGCTGCACCCCTTCCCTGGCGCAGCCCTCCCCCCTCCTACACCTCCTCCTCCTCCGTAGTGCTTAGCGAAGCTCTGCCAAAGAACCACGAGCTCCACCGCCACCACGCCGTCGTGCTGCCGGAGCTGTCCCTCAACTTCTCCTCTCCCCTTGCTGGATCAAGAAGGAGGAGACGTCCCCGGGCTGTACGTGTGTTGAACGCGGAGGCGCCGTCCGTTTGGCGCTTGGATCGGATCTTCCGCGATTTGAATCGCCGCGAGTATGACTCCATCAACCGCGTTCTTTGCAACGCTTCTGCTTAGGGATCTTCAAGGGTATGAAGATGCACTCCCTCTCTCTCGTTGCTAGCATCTCCTAGATTGATCTTGGTGACACGTAGGAATTTTTTTGAATTATTACTACGTTCCCCAACAAAACCATCCCGCTTGTTTGCCTCAGCCGCACGCAGAAAACCTTGCACGCCATTAATGAACTGGGGAGAGCGTCGGTCATTGTACATCCATTGCCGACTCATCTTCATTACACAACACCGAAAAGACCAAATTAATACAAGTTCATACATAAAGTTCATACACACGTATTCTCATAAAAACAACATAAAACTATCTACATAAAGCATTTAAATGCAACAACAAATGCGATCAAAATCGCAACTAAGGTAATACTTGATGCAACAACATAATGATACCAAGCCTCTTTATTAACGGCATATTTTCTAATCTTTCTAATCTTCAAGCGCATTGCATCCATCTTGATCTTGTGATCATCGACGACATCGGCAACATACAACTCCAATTTCAACTTCTCTTCTTCAATTCTTTTCAAATTTTCTATCAAATACTCGTTTTCTTTTCCAACTAAATTTAAATTCTCGACAAGAGGGTCGGTTGCAATTTCCGGTTCACATACCTCCTAGATAAAAATATCTATGTCAACTTGATGGGCATAATTGTCATAAACACGAAATGCAACAAATAGTTATAAAAGAGAATATACCACATCCGAATCATAAACCAGACGAGGGCCGACGGGCACGGATATCAAAACCATGGCACTATGTATAACAAATAATCATACAAGTAAGAAAATTATACAAGTAACTATCTAAATCATACAAATAAGATTTTTTTTATAAAAAGGACAAGAACAAGAGGCTCACCAAGGTGGTGCCGGCGACGGGACAATGCGGGAGATCGATGGTGGTTAGGACGGGGACGGGAAGGCACTAAGTAAACCACACCTACACATATGCAAACTAATAAGTTAATTTGAGCTCAAATTGCATATGAATCAAATAAACTCCCACATAATTACTCCCAAACTAAAACCCACAAATCACTATACTTATAGAGCATTGCACGAGCTAATCTAGCAATGAGAGATGAAGGGACAAAGTTGCTAACCTTTGTGAACACTTGGATAGATGGGGTGTGATAACCCACAAGTATAGGAGATCGCAACAGTTTTTGAGGGTAGAGTATTCAACCCAAATTTATAGATTCGACACAAGGGGAGCCAAAGAATACTTGAGAGTATTAGCAGTTGAGTTGTCAATTCAACCACACCTGGAGATTAAATATCTGCAGCAAAGTGATCAGTAGCACAGTAATATGATAGTTTGATAGCAGTAGTGACAGTAACAGTAGCGGTAACAGTAGTAGCAATAGTTTTGTAGCAGTTGGAACAGCAGCAACAACAAAAGTAACTTAGCAAGAACAATAAGTGGAAAGGTCATAGGCACTGGATCGGTAACTCGTTGGATGATATTCGTCATGTAACAGTCATAACCTAGGGCGATACAGAACTAGCTCAGTTCATCAATGTAATGTAGGCATGTATTCCGTAAATAGTCATACGTGCTTATAGAAAAGAACTTGCATGACATCTTTTGTCCTACCCTTCCGTGGCAGCGGGGTCCATAAGGAAACTAAGGGATATTAAGGCCTCCTTTTAATAGAGAACCGGAACAAAGCATTAACACATGGTGAATACATGAACTCCTCAAACTACGGTCATCACCGTGAAGTATCCCAAATATTGTCACTATGGGGTTGACGGATCATAACACGTAATAGGTGCTTATGACTAGGCAAGATCGGATCAAGAACATGGATATAGAGGTGATAACATAAACGGTTCAGATCTGAAATCATGGCACTCGGGCCCTAGTGTCAAGCATTAGGCATAGCAAAGTCATAGCAACATCAATCTCAGAACATAATGGATACTAGTGATCAAGCCCTAACAAAACTAACTCGATTACATGATGAATCTCATCCAATTCCTCACCGACCAACAAGCCTACGAAGGAATTACTCACTCCCGGTGGGGAGCATCATAGAATTGGCGATGAAGAAAGGTTGGTGCTGACGAAGACCAAAGATTCCCCTCTCCGGAGCCCCAAACGGGCTCCAGATCTGGCTCCCGATGAAGAACAGGAGGTGGCGGCGGCTCCGTATCATGAAACGCGATAATTCTTTCTCCCTGATTTTTTCTCCAAAAATAGGAATTTATAGTGGCGGAGTTAGGGCAAGTGGGGCCACGAGGTGGGCACAACCCACCAGGGCGCGCCCATGGGGCCTGGCGCGCCCTGGTGGGTGATGCTCACCCTGGCCCCCCTCTTCGGTGTATTTTGGCTCCAATAATTCTCATTTATTCTGAAATAAATCTCCAAAAAGTTTCGTTCCATTCCGAGAACTTTTATTTCTTCACAAAAACAACACCATGGTAGTTCTGCTGAAAACAACGTCAGTCCGGGTTAGTTCCATTCAAATCATGCAAATTAGAGTCCAAAACAAGGGCAAAAGAGTGAGGAAAAGTAGATACGTTGGAGACGTATCAACTCCCCCAAGCTTAAACCTTTGCTTGTCCACAAGCAATTCAGTTGACAAACTGAAAGTGATAAAGAAAAAAATTTATGAACTCTTTTGTTCTTGTTTACATATATATGCTTAAGTAGCACCCAGGTTTTCAGCAAAGATTATGACTAACCATGTCAACAATAACTCTTAGAAATTATATTTACTCATAACAATAACATAAGCAGCTAGCGAGCAATAATAAGATATCTCAAGCGCCAACACTTTGTCAAAACAATCATGATACAATATGACAATAGTGGTATCTCGCTAGCCCTTTCTGAGACCGCAAAACATAAATGCAGAGCACCTCTAAAGTTCAAGCAACGACTAAACATTGTAATTCATGTTAGAAAATATCCAGTCATGCTGCACCCAACATCAACTATACACAATGCATGAGGATGACAATAGTGCTCTCAGGTCTGGCGCTTATTTGAGAAAGTGATGACTCAACATAAAAGTAAAATAGAAAGTCCCTTCGCAGAGGGAAGCATGGATTTGCAGTGGTGCCAGAGCTCAAAGTTTAAAACAGAGATAGATATAATTTTGGGAGGTACACCCTTCCTGTCAACGTCACGACCAAGAGTTATTAATATCTTCCATGCTAAACAAATTAGCGGCGGTTCCCAAGCGGTAAAAGTAAAGGTTTACTCCCCCTCCACCAACAATCACACTCCACGGCGAGCCGCATCCACGGGTACCGTCCAAACTAACAACATTCCTGGGGGAGTTTTGTTTAATTATTTTTGATTTTTGATTTCGGGACTGGGAATCCCTATTACCGCCCCTCTCGTGCAAGGACAAGTGAATAAACACTCATCATGAGAATAACCCGCTTAGCATGGAAGATACTAACCGCCCCCTGTCGCTTCATGAGCGGTCCAGGCACACAAAACAGATGTTCATTTGAATTTTTAGAGGTGGCACATGCAAATTTACTTTGGAACGGCAGGGTAATACCGCATATAGGTAGATATGGTGGACTCATCAGGCATAACTTGGTTTAAGGGTTTTGATGCACAAGCAGTATTTCCGCTTAGTACAGGCGAAGGCTAGCAATTAGATTGAGAAGCGGCCAGCTAGAGAGCGAAAACGGTCATGAACATGCATTACATATAATCAACATTGAATACTAGCATGAGTAGGATATGGACACAATGAACATAAATATCATGAAGGCTATGTTGGTTTTGATTCAACTACATGCGTGAACATGTGCCAAGTCAAGCCACTTGAAACATTCAGAGGAGGATACCATATCATCATACCGCATCACAACCATTTTAATGCATGTTGACACTCAAGATAAATCATTATCCACTCCTAGCTAGTTAAGCATGGCATGAACAACTATAATCTCTAATGGTCATTGCAAACATGTTTGATCATAATGAGCTGAATCAAGGGATACTAGGTTAAACATATTTACAAAAACAAAAATAAGTTGAGTTCATACCCGCTTTTCTCTGCCACAGTCAATTCATCAAATGTCGTCATTATTGCCTTTCACTTGCACGACCGAACGATAGGAAGATAATAATAGTGCAAGAGTGCCGTGGACTAAGCTGGAATCTGCAAACATTTTATTCAAGAGGAGAAGACAAAGTAATATGGGCTCTTTGTTGGATAAACAATAATGCAGATGAGAACCACTCAACGATTTCATTGTGGTCTTCTCCTGGGTACGACTCAAAAAAAAAAGAATTTCAGAGAAACACACTGAAATATTTTTGGAGTTTTGGTTTTCTTGAAGCAAGCAAATTAAAGAGGAAAAACAAAACGAGAAAGACTATTTACACGGGAAAGCTCCGAACAAATAAAGAAGAAGCGAGAAATCTTTTTGGGTTTTCTTTTGATGAAACAATTAAACTAGGCTAGAAAGAAAAAATAAAAAGAAGTAGGAAATATTTTTGGGTTTTCTCAAAGTTTTTCAAACACACAAGAAGAAAGCGAGAAAACAAATCAAGCATGGATATTACAATGAAAAAGTGTGAACACCGACAACTGGAATGAAATGTGTGAACATGAATGTAATGTCGGTGGAAATACGTACTCCCCCAAGCTTAGGCTTTTGGCCTAGCTTGGTAATCACCATCCGTATGAATAATAATCTGGGCGATGGCTCATTGAGAACCTCGGGGCAGACTCTGCGGCCCTCCTGGCAGTTTCAAACTCCGCGTTGTACGCATGGGCTTCGCTCTCAAGAACACAATATCTTCCCCTAGTGTGAAAATCAAAGAGAGCAGGAGCAGGCAAAACAACAGGCACAACGGGTTTCTTATAAAATCTCAAGTTATAGGTATAGTTGGTGGCCGTGCCCGAAAGGAACTTATGACGCTTCATGGCATCAAAATCTAAATACTGAGTGGGTAGGATGGGGAAATTAGGCCAAGGTGAAACATTTAATTTCTCAGCTACACGGGAGACATAGATTCCTCCGTAAAAATTACCACTAGCAGCATTAAGCTGCAACCTCCGTGCAACAATTGCACCAAGATTATAATCCGTATTCCCAGTTATGGCAGTGTGTAGGAGACTCAAATCATGAGCACACAATGTGCTACAATCTTGTTTGCCTACAACACATTTACCGTTAAAGAGCGCAAAATATTGTAGTGAAGGAAAATGGATGCTGTTAATTCTCCCTTGTGTAAACCCCCCCCCCCCATCTTCGCCAAAGCAAAGATTTACTAAAAATGACTCGTACTCAGATTTTGTTGGTTCATCGAGGGAACCCTCATATGGAAGTTTGCATGCATCGCTAAACATTTCTAACGGCATGGTAAAGGAATGATCGTACAGGTTAAACGAAACTCTAGACTCACGAGGAAAATATTTAAATTTCTTTGTGAAGGTTTTCGTGAGCTCGAGGTGTTTGGGGCACTTATCTGCGATGAAGGAGGCAAGCTCTGTATTGTGAATAAATTGATCAAATTCCTCCTTAATACCTGCACCTTCCATGAACTCGTCGCAAGGCCACAAGCATGCTTTGGTGGCGGCATCTCGCATCGAGCTTTCGCTTGGTTCAACATAAGACTGTCGAACTGAGCTTCCACTTGATGAAGCTCCCAAGGATCTCCTCCTCGAAGAACTCCTAAAGAATCGCATTTTATTCCTATAAAATTTCTGAAAATTTTTAGTGCACAAAAACTTTGTCAACAAAACTTTGTAAGATTGTTAGCAACTACTCCTAAGCATGCATAGAGGCCATATTGAGCATTCAAACTACTTAGAACTCTAAGAATTCAACATGCAAGCTCATCTACAGCAGCACCAAGAGTAGCTAATTACTCAAAAAATAACCCACTAAAACAAAAACTAATTGGAGCAATGGAGGAGTCACATACCAAGTAGCAATCCCTCCAAAAAGTTTCAGAAACGGAGCTTCGAGCAAAGAGATCGAAATCCACGGGTTTGAGAGCAAGAACACGAAAATGGTGGCTGTGGTGATTTTTTGCTAGAGGTAGGTGATGATGTGGGTTAAAGAGATAAGTGAGGGGGCCCACGTGGGGGCCACAACCCACCAGGGCGCGCCCTAGTGTCTTGTTGGCACCAGGTACAACCCCCTCTGGTGTTATTTGCACCAAAAATTCATAAATATTTGGAAAAAACCGTGTTAAATTTTCAGGGCATTCTGAGAATTTTTATTTTTGGGTCATTTTTTATTGCACGGAGAAAACAGAAAACAGGATAATCATGGCATTTTATTTTATTTTACTAACTAAACAGAAAATAAAAAGGTGGGAGCAGAGAGTTGTGCTTACTAGATTCCTCAACTTCATGCCTCTCAAAAATGATCCATTAATAAGGTTGATCAAGTCTTATTAACAACCACTTCCGATTAGCATGAAACCGAAGAACTTTCGTAAAACACTAAGTTACCTCAATGGGGATGTGCACATCCCCAACAATAAGTATATCATATTTCTTTTTGGCAGTAGGTAGAGGTAATTGAAAACTTCCAATAGTGATGGTCGGAGATTCTTCAATAACATTTATACCATTCACTTGGAATTGTTTCTTCGGAAAGTGCACCGTGTGCTCATTACCATTAACATGAAAAGTGATTTTGCTTTTATTGCAATCAATAACAGCCCCTACAGTATTCAGAAAGGGTCTACCAAGGATAATCGAGATGTTGTCGTCCTCGGGCATCTCAAGAATAACAAAGTCCGTTAAGATAGTAACATTTGCAACAACAACGGGCACATCCTCACAAATACCGATAGGTATGGCCGTTGATTTGTCAGCCATTTGCAATGATATTTCAGTAGGTGTGAGTTTATTCAAATCAAGTCTTTTATATAAGGAGAAAGGCATAACACTAACACCAGCTCCCAAATCACACAAAGCAGTTTTGACATAGTTTCTCTTAATGGAGCAAGGTATAGTTGGTATTCCAGGATCTCCAAGTTTTTTAGGTACTCCATCCTTAAAAGAATAATTAGCAAGCATGGTGGAGATTTCAGCTTCCGGTATCTTTCTTTTATTTGTGATGATGTCTTTCATATACTTTGCATAAGGGGCCATCTTCAAAATATCAGGTAAGCGGGTACGCAAAAAGACTGGTATAATCATTTCAGCAAAGCGCTCAAATTCCTCATCATCCTTTTTCTTAGATGGCCTAGGTGGAAATGGCATGGGTTTCTGAACCCATGGCTCTCTTTCTTTACCATGTTTCCTAGCCACAAAGTCTCTTTTATCATACCGTTTATTTTTAGGTTGTGGGTTATCAAGATCAGGAGCAGGCTCTATTTCAACATCATTATCTGGTTCTACATCATTACTAGGTTGAGCATCATCATGAACATTATCATTATCATTATCACTAGGTGAATGTTCACTACCAGATTGAGTTTCAGCATCAGAAATAGAGACATCATTATTATCAGGAGGTTTTTGTGTCTCGGGTTCACTAGAGGTATGCAAAGTCCTATCATTTTTGTTTTTCTTTTTCTTCTTAGAAGGACTAGGTGCATCACTATTAATTTTCTGAGAGTCTTGTTCAATTCTTTTAGGATGACCCTCAGGATAAAGTGGTTCTTGGGTCATTCTACCTCCTCTAGTTACTATCTAGCAGCAAAATCATGCATATTATTATTCATTTCATCAAGCAATTCTTTTTGAGACTTAGCAACTTGTTCTAACTGAGTTTGAACCATAGAGGCATGCTTTCCTACACCTCTAACATCATTACTAATTCTAAATAGCAAGTCACTCAAGCAAGCAATCATATCGGAATTATATTTCAATTGTTTTAGAACATGGGCATTGAAATGATCTTGCTTCATAATATAGTTGTCAAACTCATATAAGCATTGACTAGGATGTTTATTGTGAGGGATGTCACTTTCATTAAACTTTAATAAAGAATTTACCTCTACCACCTGTGGAGGTGGTGGTGTGTCAAGGCCATGTATTTCTTCAATAGGTGGCAAATTCTTAACATCCTGAGCTTTAATACCCTTTTCCTTCATAGATTTCTTTGCCTCTTGCATATCTTCAGGACTGAGAAATAAGATGCCCCTCTTCTTCGGAGTGGGTTTAGGCGGTGGTTCAGGGAGAGTCCAATCATCATAATTCTTCAATATGTTATTCAATAATTCCTCAGCTTATTCAACGGTTCGCTCCCTAAAAACACAACCAGCACAACTATCTAGGAAGTCCCTAGAAGCATCGGTTAGTCCATTATAAAAGATATCAAGTATTTCATTTTTCTTGAGAGGATGTTCAGGCAAAGCATTAAGCAACTGGAGAAGCCTCCCCCAAGCTTGTGGGAGACTCTCTTCTTCAATTTGCACAAAGTTAAATATTTCCTGTAAGGCAGCTTGTTTCTTGTGAGCAGGAAAATATTTTTCAGAGAAGTAATAGATCATATCCTGGGGACTACGCACGCAACCAGGAGTAAGAGTATTGTACCATGTCTTAGCATCACCCTTTGATGAGAACGGAAATAACTTAAGGATATAATAGTAGCGAATCTTCTCATCATGAGCGAAGAGGGTGTCTATATCTTTCAGCTTAGTAAGGTGTGCCACTACAGTTTCAGTTTCATAGCCATGGAAAGGATCAGATTCAACCAAAGTAATTAACTCTGGGTCGACACAGAACTCATAATCCTTATTAGTAACAAAGATAGGTGAAGTAGCAAACTTAGGATCACATTTCATTCTAGCATTCAGAGTCTTTTCCTTATACTTGCATAGTAATTTCTTAAGATCGTCTCTATCCTTGCAAGAAAGAATTTCTCTAGTTATCTCCTCATCCATAACATAACCTTCAGGTATCTTAGGCATTTCAAACTTAGGAGAGCTAGGACTAATAGGAGTTTCATAATTATCATCAGTTACATAAGCTTCATCAGTTTCAGTAGTCTCAACAATTTCAGTAGTTCATTCTCTTTAGCTCTAGCAATTTGTTCATCAAGAAATTCTCCTAGCGGCACATTATCATCAAGCATGGTACTAGCATCATCAATAGCATAATTCATAGCAGAGGTAGCATCATCAATAACTTGTGACATATCAGGATTACTAGCATGTGGTGGTGTTGCAAGCTTACTCATAACAGAAGCTGAATCAAGTGCAGAGTGTGATGGCAGTTCCTTACCCCCCCTCGTAGTAGAGGGAAAAATCTTGGTCTTAGTATCCTTCAGATTCTTCATAGTGATAGATTGATATAAATCCCAAGTGACTCAAAAAATATTGCTATGCTCCCCGGCAACGGCGCCAGAAAAAGGTCTTGATAACCCACAAGTATAGGGGATCGCAACAGTTTTCGAGGGTAGAGTATTCAACCCAAATTTATAGATTTGACACAAGGGGAGCCAAAGAATACTTGAGAGTATTAGCAGTTGAGTTGTCAATTCAACCACACCTGGAGATTAAATATCTGCAGCAAAGTGATCAGTAGCACAGTAATATGATAGTTTGATAGCAGTAGTGACAGTAACAGTAGTAGCAATAGTTTTGTAGCAATTGGAACAGCAGTAGCAACAATAGTAACTTAGCAAGAACAATAAGTGGAAAGGTCATTGGCACTGGATCGGTAACTCGTTGGATGATATTCGTCATGTAACAGTCATAACCTAGGGCGATACAGAACTAGCTCAGTTCATCAATGTAATGTAGGCATGTATTCCGTAAATAGTCATACGTGCTTATAGAAAAGAACTTGCATGACATCTTTTGTCCTACCCTTCCGTGGCAGCGGGGTCCATAAGGAAACTAAGGGATATTAAGGCCTCCTTTTAATAGAGAACCGGAACAAAGCATTAACACATGATGAATACATGAACTCCTCAAACTACGGTCATCACCGTGAAGTATCCCAAATATTGTCACTATGGGGTTGACGGATCATAACACGTAATAGGTGCTTATGACTAGGCAAGATCGGATCAAGAATATGAATATAGAGGTGATAACATAAACGGTTCAGATCTGAAATCATGGCACTCGGGCCCTAGTGTCAAGCATTAGGCATAGCAAAGTCATAGCAACATCAATCTCAGAACATAATGGATACTAGTGATCAAGCCCTAACAAAACTAACTCGATTACATGATGAATCTCATCCAACTCCTCACCGACTAGCAAGCCTACGAAGGAATTACTCACTCCCGGTGGGGAGCATCATGGAATTGGCGATGGAGAAAGGTTGGTGATGACGAAGACCGAAGATTCCCCTCTCCGGAGCCCCAAACGGGCTCCAGATCTGGCCTCCCGATGAAGAACAGGAGGTGGCGGCGGCTCCGTATCGTGAAACGCGATAATTCTTTCTCCCTGATTTTTTCTCCGAAAATAGGAATTTATAGTGGCGGAGTTAGGGCAAGTGGGGCACGAGGTGGGCACAACCCACCAGGGCGCGCCCTGGTGGGTGATGCTCACCCTAGCCCCCCTCTTCGGTGTATTTTGGCTCCAATAATTCTCATTTATTCTGAAATAAATCTCCAAAAAGTTTCGTTCCATTCCGAGAACTTTTATTTCTGCACAAAAACAACACCATGGTAGTTCTGCTGAAAACAGCGTCAGTCCAGATTAGTTCCATTCAAATCATGCAAATTAGAGTCCAAAACAAGGGCAAAAGAGTGAGGAAAAGTAGATACGTTGGAGACGTATCAGGGTGCCTCAAATCTTGACAAATCTTGGCAAAAATGGAGGATGAGCTCGAGCAAGGGGAAGAATAGAGGAGAGAAAATAGAGCTTGGGCTCGGGCTGCACGAAGCACTATATATATAGTGATATCTTTAGTCCCGGTTGGTAACACCAACCAGGACTAAAGGTCCACCTCTAGTCCCGGTTGGTGTTACAAACCGGGACTAAAGGGGCTCGCAGGGGGCCCAGCCTGCTGCAACCCTGCCACCACCCCTTTAGTCCTGGTTGCTAACACCAACTGGGACTAGAGGTTCCTTACGAACCGGTACTAAAGCCTAGCCTCATGAACCGGGACTAGTGGTCACATTAGTCCCGGTCCAAAACCCGACCGGGACTAATGCTCCGGTCCAAAGGCCTGTTTTCTACCACTACTAGGGAAAAGCCTAGCAGTAGCGCGGGTTAAGGGCCTGTCAGTAGCGCGGGGCACCGCGCTACTGCTACGGCGCCACAGCTAACTTGTAGCAGTAGCGTCTCTCCCCCGCGCTACTGATAATTTACTTACCAGTAGCGCTGGTCTCTAACCCGCGCCACTACTAATTTTATGTTTTTTTGTTTACTAATGACATCACTAGTGTAATTAGCAGTACCGTGGTGGGCCCAATGTAGCAGCAGTGTCAGTAGTAAGCAGAAGAGGATGGGTTTATATATATATATATATATATATATATATATATATATATATATATATATATATATATCATTATTGATTACAATTTGAGTTCAAACAGATAACTAGATTTCAAAAACCTTACAAGTCCAGACCGAACTGCTAGATCGAGACCAATAATGATAAAACTATTAAACCTTAAACTAGAGCTTAATCTTACTACAATACTATTAATGAGCAGAATCTGGTGGTGCAGAATCTGATGGTGGTGGGGGCATTCTTGGCGGAAGTATCCCGACAACACTTCCCCATCGGGCTCTTTGAGCCGGGCACGAAGATGTCACTTGTTGTAGTGCTCATTCCATAACCAAGTGGGGACTACTCTGAGGTGGCATCCGAGCATGCTCTGCAGCGTTGGCCTCGGCGAAGATGACGTCTGCTGCAACTTGTAGTTGTGTTTGGGCATAACTCTTGCACTCCTTGACTTTGTATTCCCAGTGACTAGACTGAGTCTTCTGAAACATATTCTCCACCTCTTTCAGCTCCCGCATACAATCTCTCCATCCGAACACTCCATCGTCAATCCTTTTTCCTCGCGCCAGCAACTTCCTCCACCACTCCAACTCCTCTTCACGAGAACGTCTAGGAGACATGGAATCCCTGTAAATTTGGCATGCCATTTGCTTAACAATGGACATATTAAATAGCACAACGTCTAGGAGACATGGAATCCCTGTAAATTTCCCCACGCCAACAAATCTAAGCATTTACAGTGTGTTAGACATGGAATCTAACAATGGACATTTGCACAAAGTTTGCAAGTTTAAACAATTTTTTTACGGTTACGACGTGAAGCACCTTTGTAACACAATTTACAGCATGTGGATGAATTCCGATATGCATCCATACATCCATCTAACCATCTAAATGCATCCATCCATAATCATCTAAATGCATCCATACATCCATCTAACCATCTAAATGCATCCATCCATAACCATCTAAATGCATCCATCCATCCATCTAACCATCTAAATGCATCCATACATCCATCTAACCATCTAAATGCATCCATTCATAACCATCTAAATGAATCAATCCATCCATCCATTAAGCTTTTCTAGCAGTGCAAAAACAGAGGGAGGAGGGAGAAGGGGGGAGAGTGGGAGAGAGGAGGGAGGGAGAGCTACTGCTGCGTGGATGGCCGGGACGGGAGGGACGGGACGGGGGAGGGCCGCCGCGTGGGGCGGACGGCCGGGATGCGGGAGCGCCGCTGCGAGGGAGATAGTGGAGAGGGAGATCTACAGAGTGAGGAGTGAGGGGGCGTGGGCTGGGGGGAAGAAGATAATGTATGACCTAGCAGTAGCGCGGTCGAGGAAAACACGCTACGGATACACATTTAGCAGTAGCGCTGGTTTCGTGAACTGCTATTGCTAAGTGGGGCCCACAATATGGCACATCACAGATTTAGTTCCAGCGACCGGTCAAACTTAGCAGTAGCGCCCTACCATTAAAACGCGCTACTATTATGCTGTTATCAGCAGCGCTGTTTGCAGAAGCGCGCTACTACTATACCTAGCCTGTCGGCAATGGTGTGGCAATTATATTAGTAGCGCGTTTTATACCAGCCGCGCTACTACTATGTGGATACCAGTAGCGCCTCTTGTGGAGACGCGCTACTACTAATTATCAGTATCGCCTTATTTTAACCAGCGCTATTGATAAGTTTCTGTGTATAAGGTTTTCCCTAGTAGTGTACTAGTGAACCTATATTTTAAAGTATGACTATATACATCCGTATATAGCCCGTAGTGGAATCTCTAGAAAAACTTATAATTAGGAACGAAGGGAGTATAAGTTTACTATGAAAAGCGGCTCAATGAGGGAGTTAGTAACCCCAGCCCCCGCATCACTTCCATGAAGCAACTCAGGCATAATTTAATCACCGGACTCCCCCGCCACCCATTCTTCCCCTCGCCTCACCACCGCAAAGAGTGCATCGCCGAACAAAGCCTACGCGCAACTAGTGCCTACATGCTTGTGGTGTGTGGCAAGAAGGCATGGTTTCACATGGATGGCTTGGCTTTGTCGTGTGTGGCGACACGAGACCTACGCTTAAATGACGAGCGCATTTTGCATCATGTTCTTCTTATCATTTTGCATCGTAGACGTATGATTTTTCGTATATTACAGCATTCACGCGCCCCTTATTGCCTAATTTCATCAGGATCCAGAAGAAGTAGGAGATTTCAAGCATTGATTGGGCACCCATTGTTGGTGTAAAATATGCTAATTGGACGTCATAAACCTCAATGGTGTGCGTTGTCAGACAAAGCCTCCGCACCGTTAGTTACCGAAGCATTTAGATTTGCTGAGGAATTTATTAAAATCTCCCATTCACCCTCTCATGGTCGATAACTTTGATCCTATGATCCTTACGTTATGTGGAATGATCCGTGCAAAAGAAAAGTGATGCGAGTTTAAAAGGGGGAGTAGAAAAACATGAGTATTTGTGCAGCTTGTTACCATTGGATCTTTCAATCACCAGCTAAAGTGATGCGCCCGTTGCATCGTTGTTGGTGTATCCGAGAAGCAAACTTGGCACACCACTTGTGAGGGTGTGGTGTGAGATTTGTCTGTTCCCAATAATCCATCATAAACAAAAAAAACATAGCCAGTGGCATTCCATGTGATGAAACATTGGAAGAACTTTTGAAGCAATCAACGAAAAAATTGAACAAACAAGGTCGCCGTACGCCTCCCACGACAAATGTAAATAAATCTAATGACCAAATAAACCTAAAGGACACCTGTCACAGCATTTACAGACAAGGCATGACACTTGCAGAAAAAGAAAATAATAGTAAAAGAATGACTATCAAACTTGGTTTGTCAATGATCGCAGAAAACAAGTTATTGAAGAAGTTTATTGCTTGGAACGTGGATTGCTTTGCCATGGAAAAACCATATAAGAAGGATGCTCAAAAGAAAATGGGTGGTGCTTAGTATTGTAGTACTTGTATAACACAAGTGTAAAACCTTCCGAAACTCCTCTTCCTCTCCCAATCTCAAATGAGCCCGGGTGAAAGGTAAAACCCGGAAAAATGATGAAAAAACTTTAAAAAATCTGGAGTTTTTTATGACAAACTTTGATAAATGTGTTCGACTGCTTGTTTTTTTCATCATGCAATGACATTCGTGAAAGTCATGGCAGGAAAAAAAATCATCACTCCAAAATGCTTTAAAAATACTCCCTCAGTCTGGGTTTTTTAGGTCTCCTCTTATCCTGAGCTAAATTTCGACCATAGATTTAACTAATAAAATTTGAACTACATGTCACAAAAATTATACCATTGAAGAACTCTTTCAAATACAATTTAATTTACAAATATGATTTTTGTATAATGTAATTTATCTATACCTATATATATATATATATATATATATATTATAAAATAAATAAATATATAAATTTTATATAATATATATATATTATATATAAAATTTATATATAGTGATATTCTTGGTTTCGTTCTGCATTTATATGATCCTACTTTACGTGCTTTAAAAATACACAAGGTGGTACTAATTCATAGAGCTGGTTTTGTTTCGAGCGTACGTAAGGGAAGGAACGATCTGAACAGGACCTGGCTTCTGATGATGGGCCAATTCTGGCTCGGCCCATGAGCATGCGCCTCTTTGCTTTGGAGTTCGCAGCCATTCGGGACACCACGTTGCATGAGTTTTCCTTAAAAAGACCTTGCGTGAGTTGATCTGGAGAATGAAATTCATGTGCAACTGGAAAAGAGGAGGAGGCATATAAAGGTCAGCCGATTTTCCTGTTGCATCCCTAGAACAAATCCAATTTGAATCAAAACAGAACATCGAGGAGGCCGACATCGACGACTCCTGCTGCTGCTGGGCTTCGCGTGCCACAGCAAAGGCACAGGACACATCCTCGAGGCCATCGGCCTCGACCCAAGGCCCTTAGTGCCGCCGAACCTGATAGCTTCCACCTCGTTGTCGTGGGAGCCTATGAACACAAGACATCCGAGGGGCCGCCCGAGACGAGCGAGGGCGGCCAACTGAGGCGCTAGGAGAGGTGGCAGTGGGCGGCGGCGGCGCCGCCATCGAGAAGGGCGTGAAGGACCTCGGTGGAAGCCGTACCCAATGGCTATCGTCGCCGCCGAACCGGCTGCCAGGCTATGCGCCACATGCACATCTCCTATAGTTGATGTCACCGCTCCTCCTCTCAAGTGTCTCTGTGCCAGTGGTGTTCCCACCCCCACGCCCATAGCTGCTTCTCCCGATCTGTTGTGCCTCGGCATGGACGGCGCCATCGGCTGCGGTTCATCTTCGACGAGCTTATGCTCTTCTCTTTGCGTCACCGGCAAAATCGCTAGATGGTCTATGGTTTGTTGGTGGTAGGCAGTGATCTTGGACCCGGGTAGATGTGCCACATCGTTCAAACGCAAATTGCAGACGGATGCCTTGACGAATTTAGTGCAGGATATATGCAAGTTGACTACAGCTCAATTGGAATTGTGTACAACTTCAGCAATGTGATTTGGAGTGAAGTTCAGCCAGACTCCAACTATCCCCTGTACAGGCGCGGAAAGCTAACAAGTGGACAATGGAGTTACAATCTCTCTTAACCTTATATCATCACCGACAGACAAATACACAAGTGAACTTTTTTACAGAACTTGCTGCGGATTGTGACTCGATCATGTGGATGGTCTATAAGATTTTGAGCTGCTGTCTTGACTCCTTTAAGAACAACAACAACTTGTCTGGTGATATGCCTGAAAGGCCTGTAGTTCAGAACGGACCAGGTAACGACAGGTGGAAGACTCGACCGTACCTTCGTCACCAGGCTGGCCACAGCCGTGGATGCTGCTGCAGCTTCCCGTACGGCTCGATCTGAACCGTTGCAGCAACGCGACCAGAGAAGAAGAGAAACGCGGTGAAGCCTCGACCCGGCGAATGGTGAACAGGGCCAACCCATCTCTCTCTTCGTCTCGCCTCGTCACAAGAAAGGGAACGCCGTCAAACCGAGCAGCAAGCCCGGTTAGCAATCTCATACCTTCCCTCAAAAAAAAGAAAGGGAACGCCGTCAAACCACCGATCTCTCTCCCCCCGTCTCCAGCTCGATTCCTTCCCACCAAATCCGCCATCCCCTCCACCGCGTCCCCCATCCCTCCTCCCTCCTCCAATAATCCTCGGGGGGCAAAAGCAGCACCGCGACCGACCGAACCCGCCATCAATCCTCCCCACCCACCCGCCCGGCCCCCGAGCCCAACCGACGCGGCGACCCAGATCCAGATCCGGCGTCGGCGGCGGCCATGAACCCGTCGCGATCCGCCCCGGCGTCGTTCCGGGACCGCACCAACGAGTTCCGCTCCGCCGTCGAGAGCGCGCGCCGCCACGTCGCCCCGTCCCCCGCCGCCGCGTCGGCCAGCGGCAGCGCCGGGCCCCTCGACGACTCGCGCTCCGCCGCGTCGGCGCACTCCGAGTTCAACCGCCGCGCCTCCAAGATCGGGCTCGGGATCCACCAGACCTCCCAGAAGCTCGCCCGCCTCGCCAAATGTATAACCAACCAACCGACTCCTCCCCTGTTACATTTCCGTTTACTACCTTACTACCTTCCTTCGTGTTTGCGTCGCCACGGGTTAGTTAAGCTCATAGATCCCTCCCTCCGCGCTGTTGGATTGGGCGTGTAGACTGTAGAGCCCGTGCTTGATTAATTCGTAGCCTGAGGAGATCCCAACGCGCATGGATGACTATGTATATATATTGTACGAAGCATGCTTGTTTCTTACCTAGTGCTGGTATGACATTTGGATTAGATGCCTGCTATTTTTATCAATACTTGAGTGTTTGTGTACTTCCTGAAGATTGCGCTGCCATGTTTTTTGCTTTGTTGATATCAGGATGGTTGTTCTGCACTTGTTGCGATGATAGCAGTCATCACATCTGCCTCACTCCATACTCGTTTATGAATTACTGTATCTGATAGATTCTAGTACTCCTACTCGCTAGTAAGATGCTTCTTTTGGCCGTTAGTACCATTTAGAAGCCAGATGAGCATAGCAGTCTCAATGGGATTATATGCGGCAACCATGTGCATGTGCAATGCAGGTGCAAGGGTATTGGGTATAAACTGGTACCTTGGTCTCTTGGTGATATATGAAATGCCTGCATATCTGCTCAAGTGCTATGCAGTGAGGGCTCACTTATTGTTCCTCTTTTATAATCATTTGTACTAGTATGTATCCCTGTACTACTAATGCTGTTGCCATTTTTAGAGTGCTCCTGTCTGCTTTAGATGTCTTTGTTTGGTTAATACCTTCTCTCAGAAGATTTATGTCACTTTCTGCATTGCATTGCGTTGGTAACGCTGTATGAAGGTAGAAAATGTAGACAGATGAATGCCTACCACAGCCAAATGTGGATTGAACATAGTTGCTACTTATTTGCACCTTGTTGTTTGTATTCATAAGCACTAGATGCAGCTTACCAATTCTTCTTGCTCGGTTTGGCCTCCCACCAAGTAATGTCTTATAGCAGTGCGAGGACTTAGCTGCATGGTCCTTGCACTTTGATACAAAGATATTGGTATTAAAATTCACAACTAAGATCATTTCAATGTGTAAATTTTGATATGACTTCTTGATACTATTAAATGAGAAAGTAACCTTCATAGTTATTTACTGCTGTTTTATTTCACCCATCACCAAGCGAACCATATTGATCTATGAAATATCTGCTAAGGTGCTAACTTGAGATATAGTCACACACATAAGTGCCAATTATGTCAAAACTTGAGTATAATAATTAGTGTGTGACTTCTAAAATATAAAGTATGGATTGATGCTAATTTTACAATGTGATTGTTTACAGTGGCAAAGAAGACATCTGTTTTTGATGACCCTACCTTAGAGATACAAGAGTTGACTGCAGTTGTTAAGAAGGATATTGGTGCTTTGAATAATGCTGTTATGGACTTGCAAGTTCTGTGCAATTCACAAAATGAGAGCGGCAATCTTTCCAAGGATACAACAAATCATTCCACTACCGTTGTGGACAACCTGAAAAATCGCCTGATGAGTGCAACGAAAGAATTCAAAGAAGTCCTTACCATGCGGACAGAGGTCAGATAAAAATAGTAAATGCTTTCCTGATTCAAATATATTGTCACAATGTTTCCTTTTTCTTTGATAGTGTCTTCATTGTAAATGGTGCACTAAGCGTGTTTCTCCCTGAGTTTGCAGAATTTGAAGGTTCATGAAAATAGAAGGCAAATGTTCTCCTCCTCAGCTGCAAAAGATGCATCAAATCCATTCATTCGTCAGCGGCCCCTTGTTCCCAGAGAGGCATCCGATGCTGCACCCCCAGCACCATGGGCCAGTGACTCGGCAACTACGCCGTTGTTTCAGAGGTACCATTGCCAGTATTCAGTTTGATCATTGTGTAACCATTCCAAGTATTCAGTTTGATCATTGTGTACTTCCATTGTGAGCAGTTATGCACACCATCTTAGCTTAGGCCTTCGCATGCTATGCTAGTAAGAGATTGCATCGCCAACACTTGGTGCTTCTTATTGCCAGGTGTCTGTTTTTGCAGAACATGACAGTTGTAATAAATGGCATAGACATGGTTTTGCAAAAAGAAAAGATTGTGATGGCCAAAACTTTGCTTTGACAGACCATTCCCTGCCCCTAATAGAACCAGTAGTATTGTAAAATTACAGCGTTATTAATACCTATGAGTATTATGCGGTTGATACCGTGGACCCTGATGCCCATGTGCCATGATGGCAACGTGTACGAGTCGACGAGTCGATGAGTCGTTCGAAGGTTGAGACTCATAGACTAATCGTGACTAGTCTAGAATACTGCTGGACTAGTCGACATGGTATGTAGCACACAACTTGCAGTAATCAATTACTAAAACCTAGTATTAGTATGTACTCCCTCCATTTAGTGTTAGATACATCCGTATCTAGACAAATCTAAGACCAGTAATTTGGGACAGAGGTAAAAATATGTACTATACAAAGTGCATTGGAGCGTCAATTTGTTATGCAGGTTAGTCCAATAAGCATATTTCCATGCTGGATCCTTGCTCCTAGTTGGCTTCTTTTAGGATCCTTCGATGGAGCGAGCTGGAAACCTAGCGGACCTAATTTTCCCTCCCACGGGCTGCGGGCTGGGAGACTGGCTCACTTATCCCCTCCCAATCCATAAAAAATATTGAGTCGAACGACTCAAAGTGCACGACTAGTCCAGACTAGTCTATGACTAATCCTTCGACTGCTCGACTCGGCGAACTAGTCTACACGAGATTTCTAGTCGACACCCAGTATGCGACTCAGAGACTAGTCTAGCGACTAGTCTCGACTAGTCTCTCGACTCGTAATCAATGCATGATGGTTGACGGAATGGTGTCTTAAGGAGAAGGTAGGAAAAAGATGTTGTCATGTAAGGGCAACAGGGTAAAACAGTTCTTATTCCATTTTTATATATTAGAAATGTGATACTCCAAGGCTAATACAACCGTCTGCTGAACAATGAAATACTGTACTAAACTAACAAATATATACGTGCAGATCTGATCTGCTTAATGAACTAGTGTAATTGAATTGGACTACTCTTGCGTGACTGTTGCTTAATCATATGAAGCTAAGCAAGTATTGCAGTGTGCTTCATGAGTTCGGTTTTGAATCCTGTGCTTCTGTTCACCAGGAAGAAGACTAATGGAGACCATGGAGCATCATCATCGTCGTCGTCTCCTGCTTTTATGCAGCAGCAGCAATTGGCAGTACAGCAGGATAGTTACATGCAGAGCAGAGCTGAGGCTCTTCAAAATGTGGAATCGACCATACATGAGCTGAGCAATATCTTTACCCAGCTGGCAACCATGGTGTCTCAGCAGGGAGAGCTAGCAATCAGGTGAACTTTACGCAAACAATTTGCTCTATCTATTTTCAGGAGTAGGCAATCTTAGACTTGAGTCATATTCGTACAAGTATTCCATTTTGAATTATTTATAGCTTCAAGCTATTGGACTTGATCACACCCTAGAGAATCCCATTATCAGGCATTTTCTGAAAATAGTGATGAATCTTAGTTGTTCTCCATATGGTTTCACTTCAGTTATCTTTAAATCAGAAGGATACATGGTATGTGATGTTTGTGTAGGCGTCTCTCCTGATCTTCTTAATTGACTAGTCTGTCCCCTACCGCAGCATAAGATTCTGTTCCCTGATCTTTTGGTCAAGCATTATTAAGCTTGCTAGGCATAAATATTCTTTATTATTCATGATAAAATTAGTTCAGATGGATTATCTCTGGTAGACTATGTTTTCTGTGCCAATACTTTGTTCATATTTTTTTTCTTCTTTTTTATTCCATTGGGTTAAGAGTCATCCCTTAAATGTGTACTTGTGTGTTATGTATGGCAGAATCGATGAGAACATGGAGGAGACAGTGGCCAACGTTGAGGGAGCGCAGGGTCAACTCCTCAAGTACCTCAACAGCATTTCGTCAAACAGGTGGCTGATGATGAAGATATTCTTCGTGCTGATGGTGTTCCTCATGATCTTCATATTCTTCGTCGCATGATCCCCACCCCCTTGTAACGCATGTTGTGCACAAGTATATTCTTTAATTTTTACCGAACTGCATACACCATGTACACAATTTTCACTGGGATGCTGATGTGATGATAAGCGGCAGGCAGTCTAGTAGCCTCTGTGGTCATGTAAATTGGGAGGAGCATCCAGGATGGATCTGTTACTAGTGAACCGGGCGGTGATATTATATCTTTATTACAGTATATGTTTTATAATACTGTCTCATGGCGCGTGGTGATATATATAGGTTAAACTCGTGTAATCTTTGCTGAATATGTTTGTTGCTGATAATAAAAGCCTTCGTCGGTCCTGCCCTCGCGCCCTCTGTCTCTCTAATTCCGGCCCTCCACGTGTCACCAAATCTGCCCCTTTGAGTCGTCCTTTTGTGTCATAAACTTTTTCTGTTTTTGGTTCAAAACGATGTGTAGTATAGGCAGCGCCGGTTCTGCCTGTCGCGTCCTGTTTCTGAACCTCCTTTACCACTTTCCAGTACGCCCGGTGCAAGTTGAAGACAATGGTGGCGGCAGAATTCCCAACAGCAGCAACAGCTGAAACTCGGCTTCTGTTTTCACCGTGCCCTGTTGCATCGGATCACACGTGCAGATGCTGCAGACTGTAACAAAAACTCGTGCAGATGCTCTGCAGACCTTAACAAAAACTCGAGGACGTAGGCAGGCATGGCATGGCATCCCACGACACGGCTCCGGGTCGCGCTTGCCTGCGCGTGGCCGGACGGATAGAGCTCGGCTC
Organism: Elymus sibiricus; assembly: GCA_039707655.1. Classification (NCBI taxonomy): domain Eukaryota; kingdom Viridiplantae; phylum Streptophyta; class Magnoliopsida; order Poales; family Poaceae; genus Elymus; species Elymus sibiricus. Next base: position 96,795,855 of record CM077667.1, on the reverse strand, counting down.
GCTCGCTCGCTGCGGAAAGATAAGCTGGGTTTGTGGGCAGGCCACAACCCCCTGCAGGAGCGCAGCGCAAGCGCGGACCAGAAACGGCTACCCGTCCGTCCGCCCGTCTCATCCCATCCCTCGCTCTATAAACCAGCAACAGAGCACGCCGTTTTACCTCTCCCAACACACCACCGCAACCCACCCCACCCCCTCCCGTCTCAAAACCCTAATCCCAACGCCCGCCGCGGCGCCGCCGATCAAGCCGACGACAGGCAGCCCCCCTATCCGGCCGCCCCGCACGCACGCCCCGGCCCGTCGCGCGCAGATCGGCGGCCGTCTCCCGTGACAGCGGCCGCCGCGGGGGCTAGATTTAGATTCCGATTTCGGGGGCCCCCTAGCCGCCGCCGGATTCCCTCGCGTCCCCGGGCAAGGTAAGGAGAGAGCATGGTGGGCGGAGGCAGGAGGGGAGGGGCCGCGGACGAGGCCAAGCTCAACACCGGCAACGTGTTCGCGGCGCTCGAGACCCTCAAGAAGAAGAAGAAGGGCGACAAGGCCAAGGGCGGCTCCTCCAAGGGGGGCAAGCAGGGCGACGACCCCACGCCGCAGCAGCAGAAGGAGCTCTTCTGGGCGCCCGCGCCGCTCAACACCAAGTCGTGGGCCGACGTCGAGGACGACGACGACGACGACTACTTCGCCACCACCGCGCCCCCGGCCCCCATCTGGGGGAACGACCACGCCAGCGCCGCCAAAACGGCCAAGGAGGAGGAGGAGGACGAGGTCGATGCTGTCCACGCCGCCCTGCCGGAGGTCTATCTCTCTCCCTGTTACGCACGCCCCTGTTTGTTTGCTTGCTTGCTTGTGCTGCTCATGATCTGTTTATTTTGCTTGAGATGAACGCTGTTTTTTGTTGTACAACGTATGCCTGCTGATTGATTAGTTTGGTGGTATGGCGGTAGTGTTGATATGCAGATGTTGGGTTGAGTGAGGCAGGGGATCATCTGTAGGCTATGGGTGTATTGATGCCTGCTAGGTTAATTGTGAATGCTAATGCTAGCGCTAGCGCTAGCCCCCATCGGCGAGCAATGTGTGCCCAGTGGACAATTGGCTTTGAGTTATTTTATAGTTATCATTTGTAGCAGCGAATCCGAATCGGAAGCGGCTTAGCTGTATTCGGTATTGTGTCCGGATTGGCGCTTACTTGTTGGGTTGAGTGACAATTGGCTTTGAGTTATTTTATAGTTATCATTTGAAGCAACGAATCCGAATCAGAAGCGGCTTAGCTGTATTCGATATGGTGTCCGTATTGGCGCTTACTTGTTGGGTTGAGTGACAATTGGTTTTGAGTTATTTTATAGTTATCATTTGAAGCAACGAATCCGAATCGGAAGCGGCTTAGCTGTAGTTGGTATGGTGTCCGTATTGGCACTTACTTGTTGGGTTGAGTGACGCAGGGGGCAAGACTGCAGGATTATTGATAACGGTATCTCGATCGTTGTGTAACGTATGTTCAGTGACTGCGATTATTGATAACGGTATCCCCATTGCTGTGTAGCGTATGTTCAGCAGAGAAGGAGTTTCAAGTTAGGGAAGTGGTGCGTCGCGACAAGAATACGTTAGCTGTATTTATGCACTGTCGAGTTGTCGGAGTGATTGAGGTCAGGGGCATCCTGTAGGCTGTGGTGTAGTAATTCCTGCCAGATTAATTTTGTAAACGGTATCCCCTGTTATTTTGGAACTGATGTTCAGTGCGACAAATTGGTTATAAGTGAGTGTATTTACTTCCGCCTTTTGGTGCATTTACGACCTGTGAATTTCTACTTGCGTTGGTGTGATATTCCTTTTTGGTCAGTGTATTATTTGTTAATTTATTATTGCACATGGCAAGTGTAGGGATATGCATTAACGTTGTAGCATTTCCTGTACTTTTCACTCATTGATGTAGTGTTTTATCCACGTTGCACACTAGGTATAACAAATTTGTGACTAGTGTGTCAGGCACATAATGCACACAAAAAATGCAATGAAAGACTACCTATTTGATATGATGCCATCAGTATCTCTCTCACTTATTCTTGACGATGTTACACTGTTCTTTTGGTAGTTTTTATGGAAAGTTGTTGAGAATTCTTAACATAGATTTTTCGGAGCAATTGAAGTCAGGGAGAGGAATATGGCCTATGTTAATTCTTGTTGAGTTCAATTCTTGTGGAACGTACTCCCCAGGCGGAATAGTTAGCATGCCATTTAGTCGCACATCACCCAGTATCCATGAATGAGTACCCCAAACACAATGAAAACATATATTTTTAAAATTGATCGATAGTAATTCGGTCCAGGTTTCTGTTCAGCTTGTCTAGGCAAGTCATAAGGAACTTGCCTCTACTTGCTAGATTTCTACCAGAATTTATCTTGTTTGAACTTTGTTGGCCAGAGGTTTGCTGATGTTGAATGTGGCAACAATTGTATCTATACACCTTGGTGATAGTATTCTTAGATGCATTTGCTTCTACACACTGCAGGAAATTGAGAGTGAGGATGAGGAGCATGATGATGAGGCTGAGGATGGTGCTGAGGATGAACCTGAGCATGAAGTGGAAGCTGCTGATCCTGAGGTGAAGAAAGCTGCAGCAGCACCTAAAGAGACAGAAAGGCAGCTGTCCAAAAAGGAGTTGAAAAAGAAGGAACTGGCTGAACTTGATGCTGTGTTAGCTGAGTTGGGAATTTCTGAAAACGCAAGTGATGCTGCTCAAGATGGAAACAACAATGGTAATGCTCCATTTTAAGCGATTTCCCCCTTTTTATATTTCCCTTATGTAGCGCCGCAGAGGAATAACAAAGCTGAGTACCTATATGGGGTTTCATCGCTTTTGTTAACTTTGTTCTTACATGATAAACATTGTTGCAGCTGAGAAGAAAGGTGCGAATCAAGCTGGTGATGGAGAGAGAAAGGAAGACGCACCTGCCCCTTCAGAGAGCAAGAATGCCAAGAAGAAGAAGAACAAGAAGGACAAGAACGCAAAGGAGGCAGCAAAGGAAGCTGAAGTGTCGGAGGAGGCTGCCAGTGCAGAACCCGAGGAAGACACGGCCGCCGTGGATGTCAAGGAGCGCCTAAAGAAGATGGCCTCGATGAAGAAGAAGAAGTCGGGCAAGGAGACGGACACAGCTGCAAAGATCGCCGCGGCAGAGGCGGCAGCCAGGACCGCGAGGCTCGCGGCGGCAAAGAAGAAGGAGAAGAGCCATTACAACCAGCAACCCGTGCGGTAAAAACGGGGCGGGCCGCCCAAGTTTTGAGATGCTCCGAGTTTCGATAATGATGATGATCCCCTTGTTCGTTTTGGACCCGTCGCAATAAACTTTTTCCCCGTCCCGTCCTCCCCTCCCCAGAGTCGTGTATTTATGGTGACCATGGAGCGCCTTTCTGATATTCGGTTTCGGAATTCTGGAAGGCCTTTGTGGTCACCAGAACGGTCGTTGTAATTGTGTTTTGAATTGTGTTGATCCGGTTGAACTTGATGATAGACAACAACAACATGGCCAACAGGGCCTCTTGGGTACTTTCTCTGTGTCTGGATGATGCTTCATGGTTGTCTCGGATTTTCAGTGCCTTCTTTAGTAGGAGTATCTTTGTTGGTGTGTTTATTGTTATATGCCTCCTGAAAACCATTAATTCCATATGGTAGTAGTACTGGTAGGCCATTTCTTCTGTACGAAAAAGAGAAGTGAAGGAATAAGCTTGTCTCGTCCTTCGCTTTCATCACAAAGGAGACAAGAAGAGGCGAAGGAAGGGAAGACAAATCATCTGCGGCCAAATCCAAAAAGAAGCGAGCACGGCAAGTAGGCAACGACCCCAGCGAGAGGCAAGCATCTCTCCCCCGTCCATCTCTCTCTCGCTCGCCTCGCCTCGCCCACTGCCATCTCTCTTTCTCCCGCCGCACGCAAATGGTCACCTAGGCCGCCAGGCCGGCGCAATGTCGCACTGCCTCCGCGTCTCGCCCTCCCTCGCGCCGCCGCCGCTCCTCCTCTGCCGCCGGCCCCGCCGCGCGCGCTGCGGCCGCCGCCGCCACGCCCCGAGGCCCGTCCTAACCCTCGCGCGCCTCGACCCGCCCCCGCTGCTCCGCCTCAGGGTCTCCGACTCGAGCGACTGCCTCCCCAGCCACGGCCACGGCCACGACCACCGCCCGCCGCCGCCGCTGCGGGCCCTGATCGCCCCCCTGGCCTCCATATGGCGGGAGGGCCTCTTCCTCGTGCGCTGCTCCGCCTTCGCCGCCGCGCTCTCCGTCGCCGCCGCGCTCTCCTGGTACGCGCAGCATCGCGCGCGGGCCTTCGTCGAGGCGCGCCTCCTCCCCGCCGCCTGCGCCGCGCTCGGGGACCACCTCCAGCGGGAGGTCCGCGTCGGCGGGGCCCGCAGCGTCTCGCCGCTCGGGATCACGCTCCACACCTGCTCCGTCGGCCCGCGCGCCGACGAGTTCTCCTGCGCCGAGGTGCCCGTCATGAAGATCAGGGTCAGGCCCTTCGCCAGCCTCAGGCGCGGCCGGGTCGTCGTCGACGCCCTGCTCTCCGACCCCACCGCGCTCGTCGCGCAGAGGAAGGATTTCTCATGGCTGGGCATCCCCGCGCCGTCCGAGGAGGGGAGGCCCAAGAGGAACTCCGCGGAGGAGGGCATTGACTACCGTACCAAGACCAGGAGGCTCGCCAGGGAGAAGGCTGGGGGGCAGTGGGAAGAGGAGAGGGACGGAGCCGCCAGGGAATCTGCTCAAAGGGGATACATAGTTCCCAGTGGCCAATCCACTTCACGTTCGGCTGACGAGATGCTGGGGGATGATGGACCTGCCGGAAATGGAAAATCCAGCAGCCCGCCCCTCTGTGCCGATGAAATGCACAGGAACGATCGACACATGGATCCAGGCATTGTTGACTCTAGCTCAAAGCATGCGGATTTGGAGAAATCGTTCGGTGTGAAATCGCGTATCCCGGGGATCAACTTGTGGTCTAGGATGATCCCGAGCCCTACCAAGCGAAGATACAGGAGAAAAGGTCACAGCAAGGTGGTATCGGGCATCGACAATTCCTCTCAGGAAAGGATCCTCCGGCGTAGCGCACATGCTGCTGTGGCATATTTTGAGAACATGGATAGTGGTAATCTTGATAACTCATCCCCTCGTCCTGGGAATAATTCACCTAACGGAGGAGGTCATGCGAATGCTGGTTCTGGCAAAGCCACTTCAAATGATGTACCAATTGTCAGCTCTGATGCGGCACCAGAGAATTCTGGTGAATTGCCACCAAATAGTAGTCGTTGTCTGGACTATCCAGGTGAAGGCACATCTGCAAGTGCAATGCCAATCATCGATGCAAATGATGTCTATGCGGAGCATTCTCATAATCAACAACCTAGCCAGCATAGTTCACATCACTCCGATAACAAAATGTTGGAATGCAACCATTTGGAAGATTTGCAGCATGGCGAGGGCAACTTGTACCAAGGCCACATGTTGGAGGAATTTGAGAGTCTTTCTGAAGATAATATTGGTCAGTCATTTTGGCCTATCCAGGCAAAGGGCTCCCGTGTTAATTTTAATGCACCATATGCTTCTCTGGGTGTTGAAATTCAAAAGTTGAAGTCGCGATTTGCTATCGGTCTTGAAGACGCCCCTGCTGGACTCGTAGAAGGGGTTGACCAGATAAATCCTGGTGGGGCTCAGCATATGCTTCCTATCACACTGGATTCTGTTTATTTCAGTGGAGGGAACTTGATGCTTCTAGGATACGGTGATCAGGAACCAAGGTTTGACCTCATCATTTGCCATTTCTATTGCAAGTATATGCTCCTCTGTCCTTTCTTATGCATTTTCAAAATATATTAGTGTATCACTATTGGAACTTATATTGGGGTATTTTTGTGATCATCTGTCTCTTCCCATGAATTTACTGCATTCCCCAACAATTAATTTTCTGTGAACAATAAATACTCTCATAACCGGTGTTCGGACTTATATTGTTAATTCTTATTATCAGGAGTTATATTGTCAAGTAAATTACTGTAATGAGGGTACAGTATATTTCAACTTAGCTTACTTGTATTATTCAGTGCATTATTATAGGCTCTTCTAAAAGGGGGTTAGGGTGCAACTGCGGCATTCTAAATGAACATCAACTAAGTTTGTAGTCGTTGCCTTACTATTGTAGGGAAATGAAACAGGCTAATGGACACGTCAAGTTCAAAAACTCCTATAATCGTGTACATGTGCATGTCACTGGGAACTGCATGGAGTGGAGACAAGATCAAACTTCTCAAGGAGGGGGTTATCTTTCTACAGATGTCTTTGTTGACATAGCTGAGCAAACATGGCATGCTAATCTGAATGTAGTCAATGCTTTTGCCCCGGTAATGCACCTACTTTTATTATGTATACAAGATGCTACAGGTCTTAGTTCTTGTGTTGAAAGACAATTTTCATGTGCAGTTGTTTGAGCGTATCCTAGAAATACCAGTTGTCTGGCACAAAGGAAGAGCAACTGGTGAGGTGCTTTTCTAAACTTAATCATTTACATGTTCAATTTCACTATTAATATCAGCCACTTGTGCATAAAATTTAGACAATACCCGGACATGACTTCCACATGCACTTAATGAATAACCGAACTTGCCACAAGGTTCATGCTACATTGCCACATCTAGAGTTCTAGACATACATGCCTCATGAGAACTGCTTTTTTTCATGCTTGAAGATACTAAATGCGGACAGCAATATTTCTCTTTTTCCTTCTCCAGGTGCATATCTGTATGTCGAAAGGTGATAGTTTTCCGAGCATTCATGGCCAGCTTGATGTGAAAGGCCTAGGTTTTCAGATATTAGATGCTCCCTCATCATTTTCGGTATATTTATGCCTTACCTCATTAGTTTTTCCAACTCTGCATGTTTGTAATAAGTAGGGTCTTACGAGGAATCCGTTTTCATAGGCACAAGACAGATTAACATGGCTTTAATGCCTTCTTGTTGATTTGCCATTAACCTGAGCTACAAATATTCTCGTAGGTCATTGACCCCTTACTTTACCAATAACTAGAGTGTTGTGTTGCGGGTGAAAAACGAGTGCCTAGTTACTTCTTTAAAAGTAAACACAATTGGTCGCTGGTGAATATTGTTGAAATGACTAGAATCAGGGGTATAGCTAGAAATTCATGAGGGTTTCCAGGAATAATAGATGAATCATCAGGTGGACCAGTTTCATTATTGGTTGAATTTCCTGGAAACAACTTCTGTGCTATGTGGGTTTGCCTGGCATTTTCTAAAACATGAAAATTTTATTGACCAAAAATTTGGATTTTGATGTGCAACAATTGGCCATACTTCATTATAAGCGACATTTTATACTTATGGTTTCAGTATTGACAAATGATATCCATGGTGTTAAGCTTCGTGCACTAGGCTGTCTAGCCGACACAACCAAAAGTCCGAACTCATGGAAAGGGCTAGGCAATCCGCATATACCATGTTAAGCTTCATGCACTAGCCAACACAACCAAAAGTCTGAATTGATGGAAAGCCAGAAAAGGCTAGGCATACACTTCAACACATGTATGCTGGATGTTACAAGTTTCTGGCATAATGTATTAGTTAAGGGAGAAAGAGACTGAAGAATGAGGTGTTGGAGAAGCGATATTGTCATATTAGCGGCTGCTATATAGCGTGTTCTCAGGGCGCCTCAGGGTGGGTGCTGTTGATCTGCAGTGTAGTAAGAAACAGATCAGTTATTAGCATTTCAAATTAAGCATCTAGTTCAGACGCTGACATTTGGCTCTGATGTGAAAACTAGGCCACATGTGCTCAGATGTCTTAAGAATTTCCGTACTTTGATATGCAAACAGTAACTACTTTCCAAATATTACTGCTGCAAACATTCCAAGTGATTATAGTTTTTAATGGAAGCCTGAACATATTCAGGAAATAGTGGCAACTCTGTCATTCCGTGGTCAAAGAGTATTTCTGCATAATGCAAGTGGTTGGTTTGGTGATGTTCCAGTTGAAACTTCCGGCGATTTTGGTTTAAATCCTGAGGATGGAGAGTTCCATCTAATGTGCCAGGTATCTTTAAGTTGCTTTTTGAATAATTTAGGTTGCTTACCACATATATCATGTGGTTGTATCTTTAAGTTGCTAATTACATTGTATATACATGTAGTCCCCTAAACAGCAATCATACATTTGCTTGATATCTTTTTTTTTTTCAGATTCCATCTGTTGAAGTTAACGCGCTTATGAAGTCGGTGAAAATGAAGCCTCTGATGTTTCCGGTTCGACATACTTTACTTGACTTATTTGGAAATACTAGATTCGCTGCATGCAGCAAAGTTTAGAAACAATAGACTGCATACCGTTTTGTAATGCCGATTCAATGTGATGATCCATCGGAACTCATATCTGGAGTTAGCTATACTGAAACCACATATATGGTACAACACGAAAAATAAGTTTGACTTTAATATAAAATGCACTGCACAACCCGACTTATTTATGTAGGTGTATGATAGATGGTTTATTCCACTCATTTTGATTGCCCGACAATGACACTTGTGATTTATCTTAACATACCAGTTATCATGGTTCTTTCAATAAAAATAAACTTCTTGATGAAGCAAAATGACCACTCTCGTGTGGATAGTGATAATCCCGTTTGTCTGACCAGCTTAATATTACCATTTCTTCAAATCAACCTTTTCTTTTTTCTGTAGCTATTTTCTGCAGTACATATAAAATATTAAAGTATGATCAACACATCGCAGTTCAGCAACCGCAAACTGTGCCTGAAATACCATTTAAGCGGTTCTGTCTCATTTGTTTCTTAGTAATAGCTTAGGATGATCTCTATCAATGATGTACTCCATCCGTCCCAAAATAAGTGTCGCACATTTAGTACTAAATTAGTACAAATTTTGTACTAGACCAACGACGCTTATTTTGGGACAGAGGGAGTATGTTTAGAAAAATCTTTTGGCTAAATTTTCATGTTCATCCTTTAAGACTTAACTGCTGGTACACTTCTTATCTTATTTAGGTGGCTGGTGCTGTTACTGCTGTATTTAATTGTCAAGGACCTCTTGATGCTCCTGTTTTTGTTGGAAGTGGGATTGTCTCAAGGAAGTCCCTTTCAGTATCTGGTATGCCTCCATCTGCAGCTTCTGAAGCTGTGATCCAAAACAAGGAGGCTGGTGCAGTTGCTGCGTTTGATCATATTCCCTTCTCTCATGTATCTGCGAATTTCACTTTCAACCTTGACAACTGTGTGAGTACAAATAGAGTCACTATTTTTTTCCATTATTGAAGTTTGTGAAATTTGGACAACTAATTTCTCCTTGTTATCACTGGCTGCAGGTTGCAGACTTATATGGTATTAGAGCATGCCTTTTGGATGGTGGAGAAATCCGAGGGGCTGGTAATGCATGGATTTGCCCAGAGGTATTGTGATTATTGATTATTTGAGTACACTTCCAGCCAGTCATCTTTTCATGTTTGCCCTAATTGTCAGCAGACCTTTTTCTACATCTATAGTCATCCAAGCATTTGTTCTCTCTGTATTATTGTCAAGAATAAGATGGAAGATCTCAGATCACAATGATATTTGAAAATGTAGAGTAGCCATCAGGACTTCGTAAATTGAAAATACATATGGAAACGAACTATGCAAATGCATTCATGAAGAACCTTCCAAACTCTTAGGTCCATTATTCACAACTTCGGCCTCGCCGTAGACATGATAATTACATCCTAGCTAAGATATTTGGTTGTTTATTTCTCTGGGCTTACAGTGAATGTCTACTATTGAGCCCCTGGAGCATTGGAAATAGCAACTACTCCCTCCATCCCCCAAAGAGTGTCCTTTGTACTAAATCAGTGACACTTATTTTGGGACGGAGGGTGTATAACTTATCAGTCTGTACTCTACCGAAATAAATGGAATACTAGCAGCGTATTTCTAAGATCTTACACACAAATTTGCTGTACCAGCTGTACAAATCCAATTTATACTCTGCTGTTCTTATCATGCAAAATAAATTTACCACCTTATGCAAGTATAATACATATTTAGATCTCTGCAGGGCGAAGGTGATGATTCTGCTATGGATATTAATTTATCTGGGAGCATTTTACTTGATAAGGTTTTGCATCGGTACATACCTGGAGGCATTCAGCTGATCCCACTGAAAATTGGCGAGCTCAACGGAGAGACTAGACTTTCTGGCCCCCTTATTAGACCGTGAGTATCTTACATCTATCATCTGGAGTCCTAATGGTCACGTAGGCTATGTATTTTCTGGTATTCTAACGACAACAAAAACTTACGACAGGAAATTTGATATCAAATGGGCTGCACCAAACGCAGAAGATTCCTTTTCTGATGCACGGGGCAATATTGTTATTGCACATGATTATATCATGGTTAACTCATCATCAGTTTCCTTTGACTTAAATACTCGTATTCAAACATCATACATTGATGACTACTCGCTGTACAAGGAGATGTATCAAATGAAAAAGATTATGCCACTAGTTGTGGAGAGTGTTGATTTGGATTTACGTATGCGAGGCTTCGAGTTTGCTCATATAGCTTCTTCAATACCTTTTGATTCACCAAGGCCATTACATTTGAAAGCATCCGGAAGGGTCAAATTTCAAGGAAAAGTGGTGAAACCTAGCCAGGTAGTTGATGACAAGATTTATGGTGCTTTACAAGGTATCATGGACCAAAGTAAGCTTGAGAGTGATGTGTCAAGGCTTGTTGGGGAGATTTCTCTGTCAGGAATAAAACTTAACCAACTCATGCTGGCACCTCAGTCTACTGGTTTTCTTTCCTTGTCACGAGATTCTGTGATGGTAAGTTGCTGTTTTGTTGTTTTGTCCTCTGAATTTGACTTGCATTACTTGTATGTGATTTTATAGCCTAATTCAATTTGCTTGTACATGCCTCGGTTGTGTGCACTAAGCGCTATAATTTGGATCATCAATAGTAGTATGCACAGAGAAAGATCTCTAACAGTCTGTAAAGTGGAATTTTGGATTTAAATACTTCCCGTCTTTTACTTCTTCAAATTACTAAAATGTGTGCCCATTACCTTGCAATACAAAACGAGAACCAAATAAAATAGAAAGAATGGATGTCTACTTAATACATTCACTATTTTTTCCAAGGCTTGAGGGCCATTTTTCCACTTAAAGGTACACTTTGCTATCCAAATTGATTCACTTCTGTTACCATTTTATGCTGCTTAACAGATTGCATTGCAACAATAGCATACTCTGACAAATTATAGCAATTTTTTACCCAAGTAAACTATCCTGGCAGCAACTATTTTACTTATGCGAGCAACATGCATAATTTCAGTAACTGCACGGATTGACACGATAATTTCATAACTCTTTAAGAGGCTTTAATTCCAACTGCACGGTTTGACACGATATAAAGATTTCCTGCTTGGATATATATGATGTGATGATTTTCTATGTCAAGCGTGTACCTTCCAAATAATTGAAGAGAGTGCTGTATGCATTTGGTATTTATGTTGATTTTTATTGTTGTTTAACTGCATAGACTCCATGTTGTTCTCTTTCCCTTCCATCTTCCTCTTACTACCTCTATTCCCCTGCAACATAGTTAAATGCTACCGGCAGGCCTGATGAAAAGATTTCCATAGAAGTGAACGGGCCATTGTTTTTTGGTACAAATGAGGCCATTCAAGATGAAAGGCTTCTATCAATTTTCCTCCAAAAGGGGCAGCTGAAGTCTAATATATGTTATCATCCTGAAAGTTTGACTAATTTGGAGGTACTCTACTACTGTTAGTGTTAGTGTAGTGTGTGTATTTTCCTTGCCAGCAATCTTTCTTGAGCACTATAAGATTTGTAGAGTCCGTTTCGATATTGTTGATACTTGTCTTCTGGTCGTAAAGGTTCGGAATTTGCCACTTGACGAGCTGGAGCTTGCTTCATTACGTGGATTTGTTCAGAAGGTAATATTTTCCTAGATGAGAGTATGGTATACTCCATGTTTTTTTGGTTAGGTAATCGGTTTTCAGGTTCTGTATTGTTGGTAGCTCTGTTTGGTTGATTCTATGTCTCATACACGTGAGTTGTAAGTAGTCATGATGCTTGCATACCATCAGATAGTAAAGCACTTTTGCAATTTAAATTTCGCAAGAGAGATGTTAGTTCAATTAACTACATGATGCAGTCTAATAAAATGTTATATTATGCTGATGTTATGTTAATGGAGTTTTCGGATTGAAAATGTGCATCAGTCATTTTCTGTGCTGCACCTTCTGGTTTTCTGCTATTTAATGCTATGCTATTTGTCCATAGCTTATGTATTCTGTGCCGTATACATTTTTTGTAATTGATGTAAACTTTTTTGAACTACAACATGGTCTTCTGCTCCTAAAGTAACAACTAAGTAGTCTACTTTTTCCTTTTTTTTTCTTGCATTTCATGAGAAGTTGTATATATTGAATGTGGAGGCTCCAATTCTGCTCAAAAAATAAATAAATGTGGAGGCTCCAATCTCCAGTATTTGTTGTAAATCAATTGTGATCAATTGCTAAATGGAGAATCCACCAATGATGTCTAATGTAACAGATCTTTTGTTGTTACAGGCAGAAGTTCAGCTTAATTTCCAGAAAAGAAGAGGTCATGGTTTGTTATCAGTGGTTCGTCCCAAATTTAGTGGTGTGTTTGGTGAAGCACTTGATATAGCTGCTCGATGGAGTGGTGATGTTGTGAGTTTTTTTTCTCCCACATATATTTTCTTGTTTTGTGTGGTTGAAGCCATATCTCATGTGTTACCTTTAGCAGGTGTTTGGTATTACTTGTAATCAAGAATTTTGCCACCTCTTTGGTAGTTGTTTAGTACAGTAGAATTTTTGGAGTAAGGAAACTTCAAACACTGTTATAACCCAGTTTCATGGTTCCTAGCATCCCCCATGTTAGCCTTTCCCAGACGACAAACATAAAACAATTGATGTATAGCATGCATTTGTTGTTTTTCTTGACACTAGTTATACATTCCAGTGAGGTTCTTATCTTATTTTTAATAGCTAGTTGTGAGTCCTCGTTATGTTGACTTACTAGCTATTCTTTGTATTCTCAATACCCAGATTACAATGGAAAAGTCAGTCCTAGAGCAATCTAATAGCAAGTATGAGCTTCAAGGGGAGTATGTGTTTCCAGGAACACGTGATAGATTTCCTATGGAAAGTCATGGTAATGGGTTCATACAGAAAGCAATGGGAGGGCATCTTGGTAGCATTATGTCTTCAATGGGCAGGTGGAGGATGAGACTAGAAGTTCCCGATGCTGAAGTAGCTGAAATACTTCCCCTGGCAAGACTTCTTTCACGAAGTACAGATCCAGTTATTCGTTCTAGATCGAAGGTGTGCAGTTTGTTCTGTATTTGTGATTCTATCTTTCTTTTCCTTTGTTGGATATAATATTCGTTGGTGTTTATGGTCTGCTAGATGGTAGTAGCCATTTGATCCTATATTTGTCTGCAGGAACTTTTCATGCAATGCTTGCATTCTGTTGGGTTCAATGCTGAAAGCCTACGTGACCAGATAAAGGTACTAAAGATAGTGAGTTTAGGAATATTGTATCACAGACATAGAGTTATGGTTTCCGTTATTAGCAGGTTCCCTTGTTATTATGACATGCTATTTATATTAACTTCATCACATTGCTTGCAACAGGCAGTCGAAATGTATCACGACTGGTTGGATGATGATACAGTTGAAGATATAACTCTTCCGGCCTTAGCTGAACTGCGAGGTTACTGGCGTGGTTCTCTTGATGCCAGTGGAGGAGGGAATGGAGATACTATGGTGAGCATGTTCAAATATTAACTCTATCAGACTTTTGTCCCGGTAATTATTGATGAACTCCTAATAGTGGACACACGCCATTTGCACCCTGTTTATTTCCTTCAACCTTGTCTCGTATTTGTGTTAGCGGTTTATTTCCACTACATCTTTTGATATGTTGGAAGAAATATTTACAGAAGCTTTACTTTGTAAACGACACTATCAGCAAGACAATCTTCTCTGAATTATATGTAAACATGATTCCTAATGGCTTTATGTATACAGGCTGATTTTGATTTCAATGGTGAGGATTGGGAGTGGGGCACATACAAGACACAACGTGTTCTGGCATCTGGTTCTTATAGCAATAATGATGGCCTGCGTCTTGATAAGTTATTTATTCAGAAGGATAACGCCACCCTTCATGCTGACGGATCGATTCTTGGCCCGCTAACAAATCTTCACTTTGCTGTGCTTAATTTCCCAGTTGGTCTTATACCAGCTCTAGTTCAGGCTCTAGAATCATCAACTACAGATTCAATTCACTTTCTGAGGCAATGGGTGACACCAATAAAAGGTATTTTACACATGGAGGGAGATTTGAGAGGCACTCTCGCAAAACCAGAATGTGATGTTCAAATTAGACTTCTTGATGGCACCATCGGAGGCATTGATCTGGGAAGAGCTGAAGTATTGGCTTCTGTAACCCCAACAAGCCGTTTTGTTTTTGATGCAAATTTCGAACCAACTATACAAAGTGGACATGTAAACATTCAAGGGAGTATTCCTGTGACTTACGTCGACAGCAGCTCCACGGAGGAAAATTTGGAAGCTGGAGATGGTAAACAGGGTATTATAAGAATCCCTGTTTGGGCGAAAGACAGAGGATCATCTAATGATATCAGTGAAACAAGAATCGTGAGGGACAAGCCAGAGGATGGTTGGGAATTTCAGTTAGCTGAAAGTCTAAAAGGTTTAAGTTGGAATTTGCTAGAACCAGGTGAAGTGAGGGTAAATGCAGACATAAAGGATGGTGGCATGATGTTGATAACTGCACTTAGTCCTTATGCAAACTGGCTTCAAGGCTATGCTGATGTGCTCCTTCAGGTGGCCCATCCTTTTTTAATTCCCATAATTCCACTAAGGACAACGTAACATATTGCTCTTTTTCATACAATTTTTCATAGATTAATTGTGATTGATGAAAATGTCTGTTGATTTAAACTATGAAGCATAAATGTTGTGTTTTATAGGTAGTTCTTTGTTCCACCTGTGCAATCCACAGTTTTTTATTATTTGGATCTAACATGAAGCAGTTGATTAACATTTTCCTCCTGTTTTGTTTGCCATTTGGATGGAAGGTTAAAGGCACTGTTGATCAGCCTGTTGTTGATGGGTCTGCATCATTTCACCGAGCAACTGTGACTTCTCCTTTCCTTCGGACGCCGCTTACAAATTTCGCTGGCAATGTTAATGTTATATCCAACAGACTATTCATCAATTCCATGGAAAGCAGGGTTGGGAGGAAAGGAAAATTGTCAATGAAAGGGACCCTACCTCTGCAAAATAGCGAGCCATCAGCCAGTGATAAGATTGAGTTGAAATGTGAAGTTCTGGATATACGAGCAAAAAATGTTTTAAGGTAATTATTTCTACTTTATCCTTTTAGATTTCTGTACTATATGTTGAAGCTTAATTTCTGACTAGCGGCTTCTGAGTGATGTAAAGCACCCCACGATCTGGTTGATTGTCAAAACAGTTAACAGTACTGTGCCAAAACCTGAAAAGCATCTCATAAGTTCATATTGAACATGCAATATGTAGGATCCCAAATTATGTCTTCTTATCATTTGCTAAATTGTTTTTGTTTTGATTTGTACAGTGGCCAAGTAGACAGCCAGCTGCAGGTTACAGGCTCAATATTGCGGCCAGATGTCTCTGGGATGATCCGGTTAAGCCATGGTGAAGCATATTTGCCTCATGATAAAGGCAATGGTGCTGTCGCGACTAGGTTGGCTTCAAACAAGTCCAGTTATCTTCTTGCTGGTTTTGGTCAAACAACTATTTCGCAGGATGTCTCACGTTTCCTGGGTGCATTGTCAACTTCGCCAGACAGTACGTATTCCATTAATTTGACATTGACTAATATTTCACAGCAAAGTGTTCTTGACCAATACATATAGCTTATCTAGTTAACTGGTTACATGTGACAATTCGTTACATTTGATGTGAATATCTAAAAGAAGCGTATGCTTCTCCCTTTCTCTGTCCTGCTGTTTTTCTAAAAAAAAAATGACGCATTTTTTCTAATTTTCTTTATGGGCTTACTGGAGCTTTCAATTTTTTGCATCGTTGGTCAACAAACAGAAACAGAAAGGACTCTTGAGAATGGAAGTTTTAAGCCAAACATTGATGCCCGACTCAATGACTTGAAGCTCACGCTGGGACCAGAATTAAGAATTGTTTATCCTTTAATTCTGAACTTTGCTGTCAGTGGTGACCTCGAGCTTAATGGCATGGTACATCCAAAGTACATAAGACCGAAGGGTATATTAACATTTGAAAATGGTGAGGTCAACTTGGTAGCTACTCAGGTAAGCTTTATAGCATGACTCTTGTTTGGCACAAGTTCTATTTTCTTTTCCAGTTTGAAAATGGTTTATGATGGTTGTTTCACATTTCTGTACCTAATTGCAGGTTAGACTTAAAAGTGACCATTTAAATGTAGCAAAGTTTGAGCCTGATCTTGGTTTAGATCCTGTTCTGGATCTCGTCCTTGTTGGATCTGAATGGCAATTCAAAATCATGAGTCGAGCCAGCATGTGGCAAGATAATCTGGTTGTAACGTCGACGCGCTCCGTGGACCAGGATGTTCTGTCACCTAGTGAGGTGAGATACATCTACAAATAAGTTACAGCTTAACTTTTCTGTAGTCCTGATAATCTCATGATTTAGTTTCTTGTCTTAAAAAATTGAACGGTTTTTATGATGAGCTAAATCTGCCTTTGCCTGGTGAACCTTTTGCTGGTTGCTTGCCAGTTCTCTACTCAAGAGTGGAATAAGGAGATTAAAACATTGACTTAACTGAGCCTGAGTTATTTTGTTTTTCTAACTATGTGTAACTCTTACAACTCTGGTTTCTTGCTGTACTATAGGCTGCAAAGGTTTTTGAGTCGCAGCTTGCGGAATCGCTATTGGAAGGTGACGGCCAGCTTGCATTCAAGAAGCTCGCAACTGCAACACTAGAAACTTTGATGCCAAGAATCGAAGGCAAGGGTGAGTTTGGACAAGCACGGTGGCGGATGGTTTATGCTCCGCAAATCCCGAGTTTGTTATCCGTAGATCCAACGGTTGATCCACTCAAATCACTGGCAAACAATATCTCTTTTGCTACAGAGGTAGAAGTGCAGCTTGGAAAACGCGTCCAGGTATGATTCTTTTACGTCTTCCTGAAAGCTTAATAAACAATTTGAGCCGAAGTGCGCACAATGTGCTGCACGAATAGAAACTGATCTGAATTACCACCGTCGTTATGCAGGCCTCTGTTGTGAGGCAGATGAAAGATTCAGAAATGGCGATGCAGTGGTCGCTGATATACCAGCTAACCAGTAGGCTCCGCGTCATCTTCCAATCCACACCGTCCAATCGGCTTCTCTTTGAGTACTCGGCAACTTCGCAGGATTGATCAATTTTCTGTCATTGCAGAGCTAGGGCTGCTGTTTTAGCCAAAAGGTTCCGTGTCCCGACCATTTGTTTCTGTAGATAAAGCAAGTATTGGCAAGCTACACTTGCTGCGTTTTTGCTCTTTTGTTGGTAGCTATATTCTTTCTCTCGGAAACGAAGTTTCTGAGGTTGTACATATGTAGCAAGTTGAGCTCTCTCTCTCTCTTAGCGTCAGATGTAAATTAACACCCGTATAAAAGAAAGAGTTTTTCATTGTTTTTTTTTTGGCGTTGAGTTTTACATCGTCTTGGTCGCGTGGAGTAGCAATGTTTTTTTTTTTTTTTGAGTGCAAAGCAAAGCTTTATTAATTAACGGTGCTCGGGCGAATCACCCGAGACACAAACCGCCACTTGGGGCGGTACAATAGAGTTCCAACTAATGCTATCGTTCGGCAAACACTGTCGACCAATTTTAGCAAGCTCATGCGCTACCGAATTTGCATCTCTCCTACAAACAGTGACGATCTGTTTTGAGAACCACATCTTTAGCTGATATTTGATGTCTTCAATAACAGCAGCATACGGTGATGAATCCACCCTTGTCAGGTCCAGCGCCTCAGCAAGGAGCTGGGAATCCGTCTCAAAGACCACCCTGATGGCTCCCATGTCAGCAGCAATTGCGACCGCCGCTGCCATGGCAGTGGCCTCCGCTGCAAATGCATCCTGCACCTGTTCCTGTCGACCTGCATGTGCTGCAAGAATCTGCCCATCAGCATCTCGGACAGCAACACCCCAAGCTGCATAAGTGTCACCCGGGTTAAAGGATCCATCTACATTGATCTTCAGCATATCATCACTCGGTGGCTGCCACTTGGCCTTGGTTTCTTTCTTTTTATTTGGTGCAAAATACTCGAGGTATTCCATACTGTTACATCGAATCCGTCGCATCACTTCTAGAGTTGTGATTGGAAGCTCCCCCTCCCTCACTTTATTTCGGTTGATCCACCAGTGCCACCATAGTGTAATTATTTCCACCCGCTTCTTTTCATTGAACCCCCACAAACTATCAAGCATGGCATGTACGTCTGAATTAGCAATGTTACGTATCACAGGTAAAGGAATTCGGTTGACAATTGCCAGGTCTTAACTCATTTACTAGTAGCAAATCGCCTTTTTTCATTGATCATTTGCATATTCGAAGTTCTAAGCTCCATTCATACAATTTAATCTATACAGTTTTTTTTTGTTACACGAGCAACAAAGCGGAACGATGAGAACAAGTTGGGACAGCGAACATTCGTGCACACACCCAGGCACCAGGTGAATCCTATTCGGCGCCCTCAGCGCCCGTTGCAACACAATTTGCAAACGGGCGCACACACCCCCTCCCTGCAGTAACCACCCCGCCACACAAACTTTTTTTTTTTGAGGGAAACATTTAACTTTATTTAAATAAAGGCTGGGCTTTCACCCGCAATAACATGCATAATACAATCTGGCAGCATCGAATGCCACTCAACACACACTTCATCACCTACTGCTACTTTAGCTAATATGTGAGCTGCTTGGTTCGTTGATCGACTCCTCCATGTAATTTTACATCCCTGCCAACCCTGCATCAAAACCTTGATGTCTTCCACAATCGGCCCTGCTATAGAGAGATTTTTGTTACTATCATTAATCATACGAACAGCCTCCCTACAATCAAGAGCAACATGGATCCTCTGAATTCCTTTCTCCAGTCCAAATAACATTGCTTGGCGACATGCTTTCAACTCAGCCATCTCTGGTTTAGTTGTGTGAGGATAAAAATGAGCCTTTGCTCCCCTGAAAACTCCATCATGGTCACGTAGAACCACTCCGCCCCCTCCATTACCTGTTCTAGTAGAGATGGCGCCATCCACATTTGCCATAATCCACCCTTGCTCTGGTGGTGTCCAGCTCTCCTGGGTCCTCAAAGTAGGCGTTCTTGCTAGTTTCAACACTGTTTCACTCCATTCATTCATAAACTTAGAAACTGAGATCGAAATTTCATGTGGTTGATTAATTCGTGAACCATCCCGAGTCTCATTCCTTGCCAACCATAATCCATAAATACCTTGCATGAGTAATTCTTTTTCTTCATCACGAGCAGTGCCAAACCAGTTCATAAGCCATCGCCCCACTTGGCAATTTGATTCAACCATTACAGGAGGAGTAGTTCCTGATAATCCTCCACGCCACACAAACTTGATGTGCTTACTTCCATCGTTTCTTTGTCTTATTTTTTTTTCCTTTTTTTTTCATTTTCCTTTTTTCTGTTTCTGATTTCGTTTTTCTGCTTTTTTTCCTTCTTCCTGGTTTGATGAACTTTTTTCAAATCCGTTGACATTCTTCAAAATTAATGAAATATTTTCAAATTCGATGGACCTTTTTTCAACTTTGATGATCTTTTTATCAAATTTGATGATTTTTTTTCACATTCGTTTTTTAAATATTGATAACCCTTTTGTCAAAATCGATGCAAAAATCAAATTCGAAGTTTTTTTTTTCAAATTTTATGAACTTTTTC
The DNA here is from genome assembly GCA_039707655.1 of Elymus sibiricus. Taxonomy (NCBI): domain Eukaryota; kingdom Viridiplantae; phylum Streptophyta; class Magnoliopsida; order Poales; family Poaceae; genus Elymus; species Elymus sibiricus. The sequence continues at coordinate 96,775,814 of CM077667.1, read as the reverse complement.
AAATTCAATGGAATTTTTTCTTCAAATTTGTGTTTTTTTCAAAATTAATGAACTTTTTTCGATATTGATGAATGTTTTAAAAAAATCGCTGAACTTTTTCTTTTCAAAATGATGAAGTTTTTTCACCTTTTCAAATCGATGAACTTTTTTAAGTTTGTGAACTTTTCTTCAAAAATGATGAACTTTTTAAAAATTTGTAAAATTTTCTTAAAAAATGATGAACTTTATCTCAGAATCAATGAACTTTTTAAAATTCATGATTTTTATATAAAATAAATAAAAAGTCCAAGTGAGAAATAAATAGCGCGGTCACTTGTTCTTATATTATTAGCTATATTTTCAGTCACAAGTGTTCAATGGTTGTAGTGGTTAGCTAAACCCATACAAGGATGTGGCGCTGCGAGTTGGAATCCTCGACGCTTTGCCTTCGCGGGCTGACCCAACAAGGCACTGTAGTGGGCGCTTAATGTGCCGAACAGGAGCTCACCAGGCATCGTGCTTTCCTCGGTACATGACACGTCAAATCTGAAACCCAATGTTTTGCAAAACCGGGGACAAATTACTGGTGTAAAGTTAAATAATAGGCATGTCAAGGGAATAACCAAAATTATATCTTGGGTCCCACCCCAAGCCTACATGTCACGCCACATGCCTACGTGAATGGTTAAACGAAGTCAAGTGGGTCAACCAAAGGCTAAATTGAGTCACACTGGTCAACAAGTCAAAGGGAGAATGTAAAACGAAGTCAAGGCGTCAACCAAAGTCTAAACGAGTCACCTGGTGAACATGTCAAAGGGAGAGGAGCCCATAAAGGAAAAGGTTTAAGTGAGGCAAATGGGCAAAGAGGCCCAACTCCAAGCATGGAGGCCTTTAAATAGTAGTGTAGAATTCTCACATTAATGGATTATAACTCGCGTTCAAGCCCAACCAGACGCCTTCAAAGGACACAAAATGATCTAGCTCTCTACTGACCCACCTCCTCTTTTTAGGGGTAACCTTGATCATTTGTCAGGTACCTCTAGACTATATAAGCTCCCCATATAAGCATGTAACTTCCGCCAAATCTGAAGTGATGGAACGTGTGAACTGGGGACCTCCCTTGGAACAGTCCTTGAGATTGACATGGATTCAATTGGTAGTGAATTTGTTAGGTTGAGGCTTGGGGTGAGAGATCTGAAGAAATTTTATGCTTCTACTGAAATAACTACAAGAGAACTTTGGATTTTTAGAATGACCTTTCAGGTTGAGATGGTGGTGGAGCAGGGTTGGTTTTCTGGGCCTGGAAAGAGAGGTGGAGATGATAGTTTACTGCATAACCCTAGAGAAAAGGATACTGATGAGGGAAGATTGACGAAGAAAAATAAAGTGTCTGAAGCTTAGAAGGAGATCATCAAATTGGGAAGTGTTTCTCGATCAGTGGTAGGCTTTGAATGTTGACGAAAATAACATAGTGGCATGAAAAGTGGCTAGTGACACAGACCCCACAACTGATGGTTTAGTGGATGAGATTGTAGAGTTAACTCCTAGAAAGAAAGAGATGGAGGAAGCGAATGCTAGACAAGCTATTAAAAATGCTATGGATGGAAAAATAATGAGAGACAATGAAGTTGAAAAAAGTAAGCTATAGGTGGAACTTCAGAAGCAGAACAAGCGCTTCCAGAAATTGCTACAACGGGTCTTAGACAAGAATGAATCTAATGAAAATAAAGGTGATGTGCCCTCCTAGGAAAGAAGGAGAGGATGAACTAGAAATTTGTATGGAGGAAAAGATTGGTTACACAAGAGATAACTATTTGGAACATGTTGATTATAATGCTAGTCAGACCAAGATTGTACCTTCATAGGAGTCTTTTGGAACCGTAATAAAGAAAATTACACACATATTGACTTCAGTGGTCAAGTGGAGGAGACTAGTGAGGATGGTCACTAGGCTCATAGACATGGAAGATGTTAGAGTGGAGGACATGGCTAAAGAGAGGGCAACAAGAAAACATAATTATGATAATGAATCTGTTCCTGATCTTTTAGACTTAAATAACCCTTCTCTGTAGACTATGTCTTCTTGCACTGGAATTAACTTGGGATGCAATGGATTTGATGGGACATAACATAGAGATTATGAGAAATTAGAGATGGCTAGATTAAATATGATTTCTAGTCATGATATCACTACTGAAGATGACCTCAATATTAGCTCTCCAGGTCCTGTTAATACTGGAGATGCTGACTTGAATGAGTTATGTTCTGATGGTGATAACTCTGATATTTATTTGGAGGAAAATACTTAGAGAACTGAAACAAGTTTTTTCCTCTAAGAAAACAGGGATACATTTTCACCCGCAATTGTCAGGTTGAAAGAAGGCATATACCTGTAAATAGATCTGCCAACAAGAATAAAAAAACAAAAAGTCCTGATGAAAGGTTTTGTCTGGAATGCTGGAGAGATTGGTGGGGAGATTAGAAAAATATTTACAATAGAGAGTGTAGTGGATTACTCAAACTTCCTGGGAATTTAGGATACCATGAAGGACCACTTATCTATAAATTGCACACCTTTTGTGGAGGAAGAAAACTTTAAATGGCATTGGGCTCCTCCTAGAGGGAAGTATGGAGGTATTCTTGTGGGAGCTAATAAGGATTATTTGGAGGTTTTGGATTATGAAAATGGGAATTATTTTGTTAGTGTTAGTGCACGATAAAAAAAATAGATCTAGCCTGGAATTTAGTTACTGTTTATGGGGCTGCTCAACCAGAGAGAAAAACTAGTTTTTACCTGAATTTTCTAGGATTATGCGATAAATAATTTGCCATGTGTGATAGGTGGTGATTTCAATATTATTAGGAAGAGTTTTGAAAAAAATAAACCTAACACACCTGGTCATCAGAGCTTTGTTTTTAATGCTATTTTTGAATTACCACTTGGTGATAGAAATTACACTTGGGGTAATAACTTAGTGGATCCTACCTTTGACAAAATGGACATAATTTTGATTTGTCCTGATAGGGAAGATAAATACCCTCTGCCAATGGTGACTTCATTGGAAAGAGAGGTTTTTGACCGTACTTAATACTAGATATTGGAGATTTTTTTTTTATAAAACTCTTGTATTTAGATGTGAAAATGCTTGGGCTTTAAGAGATTATTTAAATGAGGTGGTGATAAAGGTCTGGAATGTTGGATATTCTTGCTCCAACGTTGAAATCTAGCAGAGGAAATTGAGAATGCATAGGAAAAAACTGAGAGGGTGGGATAAAAATTATACGCTTTGGGTCTGCTTCACAGGGTGTATGCTCCTGGTAAGCCACGCGTGCGGATTGGCGGTGACCCCGGCTCTAGATGGTGGGGCATGATGTCATTCCCCATTGTCTAGTTAGTAGGTGTGGGTGTTGGCTTTGGGTTATTCGATGTATGTTCTTGTCAAACCTTTGTTGAATAATTTAATAAAGACAGTTGTGTGCAACAACTAAGGCAGAAGCCGGGGGTTTCAACCTCGTCTAAAAAAAGAATAAGATGAAGAAGCAAGTTGCAGGTGCATACCATTTCACGGTTTCTTTGTCCAATTTTTTTAGGTGTATACACTAAAGTAGGAACTGGTTTTTTGGCTGCAAATTGGTGGAGGCCATTTAGTTTTGTTTAGAGAACACTAGCGACAAATATGTGTGGCGCACATCGCGCCCGTGCCAAGCCTTATTTATATTTTGGATACATATTTCAAATTTTATTTTATTGCATACATGTCTTTTTCATGTTTAGTCGGTTGGACTTGTTCTGTTTTGTTTGGGTTTTATAGGAAGGAAAGGAGATGTAGATTCGTTTAGCAAAGTTCGTTTGTGCAATAGGTTTATTATAACACATTTACATTCAGTGTAGTTGCTATTTATGTCCTTGCGTGTAGAAATGCTTGTCTTGTTTTTTGTATAGAACGACAAGTAACGTTGCAGGTGCCGTCCATTTTGTGTTTTTTTGGTGCCGTCTATTTTGTATTTTTTATAGAACGAAAGTGTTTTAAGGATTATGTGATTGAACTTTTGAATGAACCGTGATTTATTTATGACAGAGAGTTAAATGATACAAGTGAGGTGTAGAACAAATTAATCTAAGTACGGTGCAACAAATTAAATTTTTTTGTCTAGTTTGCTGCATGTGGGTAAATCATTAGTGTTTTGCCATTTTTATCCTTGTGGAATATCTTCAGCATGGATCTGAGGTCTGGCGATATTCAATAAGGGAAGCAGAACCAATGCTATATTCTTTCTAACTATATTGTAAAATATACTCTGGTTGTCTATACCTTGTTTTCTTCTAATTAAGACACTTAATTTTTCTGGAAAGCAAAATTTCCTTATGGTGGGATTGCAAGCAGATTATTCTGTGATGCATCAGTTGGTAGTAAAGAGGACCTAGAAGACTATTTAGTTGGGCCTGGATGCATATCGCTGCCTAATCGCAGTGGAGTTAGAAGGTCTACGTTCACCATATGCTTTGTGCCTTGCACTTGAAAATAACAATAATTATTGTCTAGTGATTTGCTACTTGGTGTGACCGCGACGATGATTTTTTTGCCCATAAGCTCTAATATTTCGCGTGGTATGTCGGTTATTGTTTCGTTCATTCGCTTTTACTGTTCTCATTTCTTGTTCTTGTTATTATTATTGGTTTATTTGTGTTTCTGCTTCGGTTTACTGTTATTGAGTTTTCAATTTATTTGAGTTTCCTGATCCGGTTTAGTCAGGTTTACTGTTCCGGTTTTATAGTTCATGTATTGTATTGTTCACACGGTTTGTTGTTCTAGATTACAATTCGACTTTGAGTTTACTGTTGAGCGGGTTAATGTTTTCAGTTTATTAGGTATTTTTCTGTTTCACTGGCTTTACTGTTCAAGATTATTCGGGTTTGCTGTTTTGATTTATTTGGGCTATTATTTCGGTCAGCAGCCCTGGATTATTCGGATACAATTCCGGTTTTCTTCAAGTAATTGTTGATGCACTATTCATAGTTGTCGCGATGTAAAAGCAGACAGTAATCGGTGAAGGACATTTTCCCTAAGGATTACTGTTCATGCAAATACATTGTTCCGGTTTGCTGTTTTGTGCCTCCAACACCATCATCGGAATGGAGTGGGAGACAATCATCGGAATGGAGTGGGAGACAATTGAAGCGGCTCTACATCGATACGCCGGTGGAGAGGAATAATGTGTAAAAAAAAATCCTAAATCTTAACCAGTAAAATAATCTCAGTTTTTTTTCTAAGCTAGTGTGTATCTTTCCTCCAAAACACTGGGGCACTGCTCACGTACAGTACTGTTCACATCTGGACACTTTTTATTATTACTATTTGGTGCTGGACACTTTTCACATTACTATTCACTGCTGGGCATGAACAGTAGTAGTAAGAGAAAGTAAAAAAGAAAAAAGGAAAGCTTAATATTCCAAATTTTAACCTGTAAAATAATCTCAGTTTTTCTTGAGCCAGTGTGTATTTTTGTCTACTGTTCACGCACAACACTGTTCACAGCTGGACATTTTTCGCATTTACTCTTCACTGTTGGACACATAAATTGAACAGTCGTCGTAAGAAAAAAAAGTAAAAGTAAAATCATAAAAATGGAAAGCTTCCCGCTTTAGTATTGGTACTTATTTGTGAATTATAACATTTGGTTGATCAGTTGTATAATTATTTTTGTTCCGTAGCAACGCACATACATTTAGCTAGTATATGAGTTAATTTATGAAGAGTTGAAATGTGTCTCATCTTAACTTCGCTTTCTGCTATATTGTATAACAAGACTGACCCTAAGATAACTGCTCACTCCTCTCACATTTGTGTGACTGTGTGAGACAAGTAGCAGTCTTCTCCTGAGCGGTCTCACCGGAATGGACTATACAGCAAGTCTCCATTAACAACGTTAGCTAAGCATGAAAATTGTCTCGAAAAAAAAAGCTAAGCATGAAAAAGATATAATGGCCAACATGAAAAGGATGAGCTAAAACAAAAGGATTGCGTAAAGTGCTCCAAGACAACGTTCCAGAGCAGAATGATCACCTGAAGCAACAACTTTCGTTGAGATCACTACTGCTCCCTCTGTAAACTAATAGAAGACGTTTTAGATCCAACATGACATTGTAAAAAGTACCAATTTTTTACCAGTCACCTATATTGTTGACCACAAGTGCATAGGAAGGGGTACGGTGTCGCATCTCGTCTCACGCGCGTTTCTCACGCACAAAGGCATATTGGAGCCTACACCCTGGCTTGCTTGCAATGCGGCCGCGGCCGCCGTTGCTGCACACCGTTGGCCCCAGCGTGCTACAACGCCGGCCGTGGCAGCTCCGTCGTCCCATCGCAATTCCCCGTGGGCAACGTTGTGCAGCATACAACACCGCCAACTGCAAGTTCATGTGCTCGTTCTTGCTGTAGTAATTAACCTAGTTGTAGTATATCCTAGATAGTCACGTGTGAGTCTAAACCGGACAAAGTGTACGAGTCTGGGTTGCGTTGTGTTGGTCGCTGGCCGAGTCGGCGACGTGTTGAACGCGGCAACGTTTGTATCCCTTCTTTATATACGAGAGCAAATAAACGAAAAGGTGCAAGTCTTACGGACCACCAAAAAATCAGTTTCGTTCGCAAAGTTTACAAGGAGCTCGTCCAGGTTCACGTACACGTACTCGGCGAGACGTGCACAGGCAGGATTTTCCATCCAGCAGTGTGCCTGCTTGCTAGCTTAGTACGTGCATGTACACAGCTCGTTCGGGTGATCTGATCCAAGGATCTAAACCAACAATTGGTATCAGAGCACCACAGGACCTATACACGCACGTACAAAGCTAGCAACGTAAGCAACCAAGCAGGCAGCTTGATCGATTCTTGTGAGCCGCAGCGTACGTACGTGAGCTAAATTGTCTCGGCGGAACCTTGCTTTAGCGAACGAAACAGCCGGAGCGAAACTGGTATTTTGCGGTGCGTACAACTTGCACCTTTTCGTTTATTTGCTCTCGTATATAAAGAAGGGATACAAACGTTGCCGCGTTCAACACGTCGCCGACTCGGCCAGCGACCAACACAACGCAACCCGGACTCGTACACTTTGTCCGGTTTAGACTCACACGTGACTATCTAGGATATACTACAACTAGGTTAATTACTACATTCACCTCCTTAACCTGGTTGCTTTGTCTCCATTGCTTGCACTCCGACTTTCTTCCTCATCTCTATGAGCTTCTGTCGACCGAGGGACTTGGTGAAAATATCGGCAAGCTGGTCCTTCGTGTTCACGTGCTGAACTTCGATCATAGCCTCGACGATATACGATCTACGATGGGGGACAGCGACGCTGAGTCGGTCAAGTCCGGCAACGGCGGTTCCAAGGTGAACAAGAATGGCGACAAGGTGAAGAAGGGCGGCAAGTCAGCGACCAGTGGTGGAGGAGCGGGCGGCGCCAACGTCCAGGCGCAGCGCAACATCCCCATCCAGTACCCGATGCTCACGGACGCCAACTATGGCGTGTGGGCGGTGAAAATGAAGATTATTCTCCGAACTCTTCGAGTGTGGCAGGCAATCACGGACGACGACGTCGACGAGGAGTGCGACGAAGGTGCCATGGCCGCCATAGCCCAGTCCGTACCGGATTCCGTGCTGATGACATTAGCGGAGTTCGAGACGGCAAAGGAGGCGTGGAATGCACTCAAGGAGATGAGGATCGGAGAAGATCGCGTCACCAAGGCTCGGGCACAAGTGCTGAAGCACCAACTTCACAAGTTGCAGATGGAGGAAACTGAATCGTTGAACGACTATGCCATGCGTCTTACTACTTTGGTGGGAGAGATCCGCGCGCTTGGTGCAAAGCTTGAGGAGGTCGAGATTGTGGAGAAATTTTTCAGTTCGGTGACTGACAAATTCACGTACATCATCGGCACGCTCGAGCAGCTTTACGACATCGACGACATGACCATAACGGAGGCGATCGGACGCCTGCGAACGTGGGAAGAGAATGCTCGTGGCTGTCGGAAAGGCAAAGGAGGAGGTGGTGACCAACTCATGTACTCGCGCGCAGATTGGGAGGCCCCAAGTAGCAAAGGAAGGCGTGACGGTGGCGAAGGCTCAAGCAACGCGAAGCGCGACGGGCAAACCGGAAAAGGCAAAGGAAAAGGCAAGCCACAAGGTTGTGGTAAGGCGGACCAATCTAAAGAGCGGAAGCAACGGAACTTGGATTTGTCCGAGGTCAAGTGCTATAACTGCAACGAGATGGGTCACTTTGCAAAGAATTGTCCGAAGCCTAACAAGCAGGAGATCAAGGCAAATTTGGCGAAGCAGGAAGGCGAAGGTCCAGGTCTTCTGATGGCCGAAGTTTGCGATCTCGTCGAAACGGTGGTTGTGAAACCTAACCGGAAGGTGCTACTTCACGAGAAGAAAGTAACACCAAAGCTATCCGGGGATCAGAACGTGTCGTGGTATCTCGACACGGGTGCCAGTACCAACATGACGGGGTGCAAGGAGAAATTCCTCGAGGTGGAATACGATGTTGAAGGCTCGGTCAAGTTCGGTGATGGTTCAGCTGTGGACATTTGCGGGCAAGGATCTGTCCTCTTCGAGGGTCTCACAGGCGAACATCGCATATTCACCGGAGTGTACTACATCCCTCGGCTTCGCAACAACATCATCTCTATCGGGAAGCTTGACGAGAATGGATGCAAGGTGGATATCGAGAACGGAGTGATGACGATATTCGACAACCTCCGAAACGTGCTAGCTCGTGTTAATCGCACACGGAACAGGCTCTATATCCTCAACCTTGATCAATCACAACCGGAGTGTTGGCTCGCCAAGAGTGATGATGATTCGTGGTTATGGCATGCTAGATTTGGACACGTTAACTTCTACGCCTTGAAGAAGATGTCGAAGATGGAGATGGTATCCGGGATGCCATTTATCGACCATGTTGATCGAGTATGTGACGGGTGCTTGGTTGGAAAATAGCACCGCAGGCCGTTCCCTGCTCAGTCTACCTATCGTGCAAGTGATGCACTCGAGCTGCTCCATGGTGATCTATGTGGCCCTATCACCCCGGCAACTCATGCAGGAAAGAAGTACTTCTTCCTTGTGGTAGATGACTACTCGAGATATATGTGGGCCGTTCTCCTACGATCTAAAGATGAGGCGTTTGAAGCGTTCAAGAAGCTGAAGGCTGCAACGGAGATGGAACACAAGCTGAAGGTTCGCGCTCTACGGACAAATCGCGGCGGAGAGTTTACGTCGAACGAGTTCAACGACTACTGCGAGAAGATTGGCATAAAAAGGTTCCTCACGGCACCTTATACGCCGCAGCAGAACGGTGTTGTTGAAAGGCGCAATCGAACCGTCGTTGAAATGGCAAGGAGTTTACTCAAGAGCAAGAACCTGCCGGGGACTTTTTGGGGAGAAGCTGTCTCGACAGCGGTCTATCTTCTCAACCGGGCTCCAACGAAGGCGGTAATCGACAAGACTCCGTATGAAGCAATTTACGGACGTAAGCCGAATGTGTCTCATCTACGGACGTTCGGGTGCGTGTCACATGTGAAGACGGCGGAGCCACATTCCTCAAAGCTTGCCGACCGTAGCACCAAGATGGTGTTCATCGGATACGAGAGAAGTTCCGGCACCAAGGCATACCGCTTCTACGATCCACGAACCAAGCATCTACGAATTTCACGCGACATTGTGTTTGAAGAAAACCAAGCGTGGAATTGGAGCGTGGCAGCCAACGATGCTCCAAACGGTAACATATTCACGGTTGAATTTCCAACTGATGATGATGCAGGGGAGGACGTCCAGGTGGTCGGCAAGACGCCCAACCAAGGTGACCACAATGGTAGTGATCATCATGGTGCCGACACCGACGACGACGCGCAAGGGTCGCAAGGTGATAGCAACAATGACGCGCACGACACGGGCGGAGATCTCGGCAACGACATCGACAACGAGGCGCATAGTGATGACGACAATCAAGATGATGGTCACGGTCACAATGACTACGCCGACGACGCGGATGTCAACGACACGCCCGGGACTCAGCCGTCTTCCTCAAGTGCATCGACGCCGACACAATTTGTGTCGCCTCCTTCGCAAGCCACAACGGACTCCTCCGGGCCTCGTCGCTACAAGACCCTCAAGAAAGTCTACAAGTACACAAAGCCAGTTACGCTCGAGTACTCCGGACTATGTCTGCTCGGAGTTGAGGAGCGACGAACTTCGTAGAGGCGAGCAAAAGTCCTAGCTGGACGCACGCCATGGATGAGGAAATGAAGGCGATTGAGAGCAACGGTACGTGGACTTTGGTAATCCGACCTTCGAACCAAAAGGCCATCGGTTTGAAGTGGGTTTACAAGTTAAAAAAGGACACGGAGGGTGCCATTGTGAAGTACAAGGCAAGACTCATTGCAAAGGGCTACGTACAACGTCAAGGAGTTGACTATGATGAGGTGTTTGCACCGGTTGCTCGACTCGAGACAGTGAGAGTGCTCCTAGCTTTGGCAGCACAAGAGGATTGGAAAGTTCATCATATGGATGTTAAATCCGCTTTCCTCAACGGTGATCTCACAGAAGAAGTGTACGTGGAACAACCCCTTGGTTACGAGAAGAAAGGCGAAGAAGGGAAAGTTTACAAGCTCAAGAAGGCACTTTACGGGTTGAAGCAAGCGCCAAGAGCTTGGAACTCAAAGTTAGACCGAAGTTTGGTCTCGCTCGGGTTCAAGAGATGTCCCCTCGAGCATGCAGTCTATACCAAGAACTCCAAAGGCTCAAACCTGCTAGTTGGGGTTTATGTCGATGATCTGATTATCACCGGAGATAGCGTACAAGAAATTGAACGTTTCAAGGCGCAAATGAAGAACAAGTTTAGCATGAGCGATCTGGGATTACTCAGCTATTACTTGGGCATCGAAGTGAAGCAAAGCTCCGGAGAGATTTCCGTATGTCAATCGGCTTATGCGGTCAAGTTATTGGAAAAGTGTGGCATGACAGATTGCTACGAGACACAAGTTCCAATGGACCAACGTCACAAGTTGAGCAAGCGTAGCTCAAATCCGCCGGTGGACACCACAATGTATCGAAGCGTTGTGGGCAGCCTAAGATATTTGGTGCATACCCGACCTGACTTGGCTTACTCAGTCGGGATCGTGAGTCGTTTCATGGAGAATCCGACAACCGAGCACATGAGCGCGGTCAAGCAAATCTTGCGCTATGTGAAAGGCACTATTAGTCTTGGCTGCACGTACAGAAAGGGAAAGGAAGGATTGGTCCTTCATGGATATTCAGATAGCGACATGGCAGGTGATGTGGATGACCGGAAGAGCACAACGGGCATGGTATTCTACCTTGGTCCGAATCCGATTAGCTGGAATTCTCAGAAGCAAAAGGTGGTGGCACTGTCTTCATGCGAGCCAGAATACATAGCGACAAGCACGGCGGCTTGTCAAGCAGTGTGGCTGAGAAGACTCCTAGCTATTCTTGCGAAGCGGGAGGTGCAGAAGGTGTCATTGAAGATTGACAACCAAGCTGCAATCTCATTGTGCAAAAATCCGGTTCATCACGAAAGGAGCAAGCACATAGATACCCGGTTCCACCACATCCGGGAGTGCATTGAGGAAGGGATGATCGAAGTTCAGCACGTGAACACGAAGGACCAGCTTGCCGATATTTTCACCAAGTCCCTTGGTCGACAGAAGTTCATCGAGATGAGGAAGAAAGTCGGAGTGCAAGCAATGGAGACAAAGCAACCAGGTTAAGGAGGTGAATGTAGTAATTAACCTAGTTGTAGTATATCCTAGATAGTCACGTGTGAGTCTAAACTGGACAAAGTGTATGAGTCCGGGTTGCGTTGTGTTGGTCGCTGGCTGAGTCGGCGACGTGTTGAACGCGGCAACGTTTGTATCCCTTCTTTATATATGAGAGCAAATAAACGAAAAGGTGCAAGTCTTACGGACCACCAAAAAATCAGTTTCGTTCGCAAAGTTTACGAGGAGCTCGTCCAGGTTCACGTACACGTACTCGGAGAGACGTGCACAGGCAGGATTTTCCATCCAGCAGTGTGCCTGCTTGCTAGCTTAGTACGTGCGTGTACACAACTCGTTCGGGTGATCTGATCCAAGGATCTAAACCAACACTTGCAGCCTTGTCGGTGATTGTATTTTTTTTTTTTTTTGAAACAATTGGTGATTGTAGCTTTCACCAACTGGCGCAGCTCTCGCACACGTGGTTGTAGCATCTGCAGTGCAGGATTGTAGAAAATCGTCGACGTCACCAATTGCAGCACAGGTGGTAGCAACACCGAAAACTAATCGTAGCTCCTGCGGTGTACGGTTGTAGCATTCACCGTCGACATCGCGCAACGGTAGTGTGGTGAGCTCGCAGGCTGGGCCAATGGACATGGGAGAGCAACATCAGCGGTCAAGGTCCGTCGTCGGTCGCAACACGCGACCACCCACCGCCCCAGCACGCAGTCGCGGCGCGCGGTCACCGCCATCCCAGCACGCGGTCCCCACCGCCAGATAGGAGCCCGTCTTGACGTGTGCGCGGCGCCACAATAGAGTAGCGATACGCCGGCGATCTCACTGCCATCCAGGAAGGAGAGGTGCGTCTAGGCGGTACCAACAAGACACTCAAGCTAGAGGAGGGGGTGGAGAGAGAGAGAGGAGAGCAGGGATCGACCTCGGTCGAGGGATTCCATGGCGAGATGATTTGACAAAGACAAAAAAGGGAGATGGATGCGGCTGAGAAAGAGTGGCTGAGGACCCCCTCGCTAGAGATAATAAGGAAAGAAAAGCGGTGTGTAGGGCCGAATCAAGTCACGTGTGGCGCGCAACCGGCCGAGAACGTGACCAGTCGGCCAGGGAGAATCATCACATTATACCTATATATATAAAAATATATAGGGTATGAACATAAAGTTGACACAGATAAGCAGTTCCATCAGCTAATCAAAAAGCAGAAAAAAGTCATCAGAGACGGCTGGGCATGCACCAGGATCACGAACAAACATGCAATCTGTGAAAACAGACCAGGCCACAATGACTTCCATCTCGCATGACCCAATCTTCATGACATCACAGCTTCTACCAGCTTTCTTAGGTGTGAAAACCAGCTAATTTTTTTTAAATATTATCTTTTTTTTATTAATTTTCTCACATATAACGCCGGTTCAAAATATTTTAAATTTGTCATCCCGTCGGACTCGAGGGAGCCGACAGGGTCCAGTCGGTCACGGGTAAGCCGACAGGGTCCAGTCGGCCACTAGGAGGCCGTTAAGTGGGTTGTCGGCCACGTGGCAGCCAACTACTGGCCCGAACACGTCATTCGGCCTGAGGCCGTCCAGTCGGCTGCGCCAAGGCTGACTGGGCCCAATCGGCTACGCCGAGGCCGATAGGACCCAGCCACCTTCGGCCGCGGCTCCTTCTCCCTTTCTTCCTCCTCTCTTCCTCTCTTCTCTGTTCTTTCTCATCTCTCTCTCAACCCCACAGCCCCCCGATTTCTTACCACATATTTAGCCGATTTCTTCCTAGTTTTTCACCGTAGATTGCTTCTAGAGTGCTAGGGGATGCTAGTGTAACCTCGATCTCGTGATGGGGTAGCTCCTAGTGGTGGTGGTGAGCATTGTGGAGGTGGAGGTGGAGGCAGTGGAGGTGGAGGTGGAGGTGGTGGAGGTGGAGGCAGTGGAGGTGGACATTCCGGTGTTCGTCATCCGTTCGCGTGTTTGAAGCCCGCCGTTCGTCATTTCTTCACACGCTTCAAGGGTAATATATCCAACGTCCATTCCCGTAGTGTTAAGTTATGTGGATATTTATGTGTGTAGAATATTTTAGTTGATCCGGTAGCGTTGGTTCGATACAATATGTAGATGTCAAATAGTTAGTTGTATTGCATTTTTTATTTGGTGCGGTAAAATTTGGGTAGTTGTGGTATTTTGTAGTTGGTTCGGTAAAATTGGTTTAGTTCGATACAATATGTAGTTGTCAAATATTTAGTTGTGTGGTAATTTTTATATTATCCCGTAGCTTTGGGTAATATTAGGGTAGATGTAGTAATTTTAGTTGGTTCGGTAAAATTATTAGTTTGCCTTTTGCTTAATATTTATCCCTGATGAATTTTTTTAGGTCAATAGATATGTCTGATTTAGTGACGTTAATTTTTTACTACGGCCCTGGTAATGTGCAAATAACTGAGACAGGAGCTGATCTGAGTGAATTTGAGCACATTGAAGTGCCAATGACTGCCCCTGAAACATGGTCTGTTAGTCAGTTGACAGAATGGTTAACCGGGTCTTTAGGGTTAAATACTGAAACACACACCGTGGGTGTTCATGCATTATGGACCCGGTCCAGTTCGAAAATTTTCTTTTATTTGAAGGAAATAGCGCGGGACGATCAGTGGGTGCGCTGGTTACAAGCTAGCTCGAGCAGGGGAGTTAATCCTGTCGCTTTAGTGCTTCCCGTCGTGAAGCAGGTGAGTGCAACTGAAGCCGACGGTGGTTACGATTATGGCCAGAACAGTGAAGGAATGCATGATTCAATGTCAAATTCTGCGTCCCATGCTGCAGATGAAGTTTACGAAACAGGGCAGAGCAGTCATGCAGAAGGAGGTAATGTCGATGATTATGCTAGTGGCGAGGTGGATGCTGACGAGGTAGATGGACACTTGCAAAACCAGATGGAAAATGAAGATAGAGATGGTGATATTGCTGATGATTCTGACGAGTCAGACGAAGAAGAGAACGTCCAGCAGGTGCCTAATCCTGCATCATGGAATCAGGACTTCTCAAATGCAATGACCGTGAATGATGGCCATGATTCTGCGTGGCAATATCACCAGAACAACGTTGCGACGGGTGCGCTGTATCCAAACAAGCAAGCTCTCAAGGATGCAATAATTAGTTGGGCAATGTCCACGCAAAGGGTTTTTGTAGCAGATGTGTCAAGTCCGAAAAACTTAACAATGGTATGCAAGAACTCGGGTTGTCCAGCGAGGGTGCATGGCTATCTCCCTAAGTATGGCACAAATTGGGTGATCAGTGACTTGGTTCATCACACTTGTGTTATTCCCTGCATCCCTCAAGATCATCCAAACCTTACGTCCACCCTCATTGCTCGGTTGCTTTATAGCGAGATAGTGGAGGGTAAAGCTATGGAAGTGAAGGCTATCCAGACAAAAGTCTTCGTCAGGTTCAAGTACAAAATATCCTATGGCAAGGCTTGGAGGGCTAAGAAGAGGGCACTTGAGACCAGATTTGGTTCGTACTTTGATGCATATGACTCTGTTGTCCGGCTCCTCCACACATTGCAGGACCGGAATCCGGGCACCTATGTCAATATTCAAGACTTCTTCATGCCAGAGTTCCCAAATGTAAAGGTGTTGCATCGATTGTTCTTCTCTTTCGGTGTGTGCATTGAATCTTTCAGACATTGTCGTCCAGTGATATGTGTGGATGGCACTTTTCTCACAGGGAAGTACAAGGGTCAGATCCTGACCGCCATTGGTCAAGATGGGCAAAATCAAGTCGTTCCTCTGGCATTTGCTTTTGTAGAAAGCGAGAACATTGAAAGTTGGACATGGTTCTTCAGGCAATTGAAAATAGCTGTTGTGCAGGATAAACCGAATGTGTGCATTCTTCATGACAGACATGCAGGTATACTCAGTGCGATAAAGACATTGTCAAACCCTGGTCCTGAGGAACAAACTCCATGGCAGGACTTGCAGAGTCGTTGGTGCATGCGCCATCTTGGGGCCAATTTCTTCTCGCAGTTCAGAAATAAGAACCTCATGAATCTATTCAAGAAACTCTGCAAGCAGAACCAGCTATGGAAGTACACTTTGATACGTGACAGACTAAATACTTGCACGAAGAGACATGTTAGGGACAGGAGAGTTGCACGAGATGCAGCTGTGAGGGCACATGTTGAAGCAGTAGCTGCACAGTTAACAACAGGATCAGCAGCCGTGGAGGAGGAGCCTGTTGGGCTTTGTGACTTGCCAGGATTTGATCCACCTGGCACTAGGAGAAGGCTTGGAAGGACAATTAAAACCTTTGATCAGTGGATAGAGCATGAGCCTCTTGAGAGGTGGTCTTTGCTGCATGACACACATGGAGCAAGGTACGGTGTCATGACTACCAACCTCGCTGAAACATATAACTTTGTCCTCAGAGGAAATAGGGCTTTGCCCCTTACAGCTATTGTTGAGCAAATTTTCTATGGTACGGTGAAGTATTTCAGAGATAGACGTCAAAGCGCCGCCCTGCATATCACTAACAACCCGAACACACGTTACTGTGAAAGGGTTATGAAGTACATGAATGAAAAGATGGAAAAAGCCCGGTCACATACTGTTGTTGCCATCGGAAATCAAGAGCGAAGGTATGAAGTCCGGTTAGCTAACAACAAATTCGGATGTGCAAATGTGTCGAGGACACACGAGGTGAAAATTGGAAATGAAGTCCGGCCAACTTGCGAGTGCACATGCAACAAACCGAAGCTGCTTCACCTACCTTGCTCGCATGTACTTGCTGCTTGCGGGCAGTTAGGACTGGACGCAATCTCATTCGTATCCCCATACTTTCTGAAAGAGTCTGTCCTCAATACCTGGACAGGTGAGTTGATTGGTTTTCGATCAATGGGTAACTTCAACACCGTCGACCCTGTTGAACGAAGATACATTCCACACCCTGAGTTTATGCGTACAAGTAGAGGTAGACGACAATGTCAGCGCATCCGGAATGATATGGATGAATCTGATGCCGGAGGGCGCACCATGCAATGCATTCTATGCAATGAATTTGGACATAGGGACACTGAATGTCCCATGTTCGTCACTACCAGGGGGGGGGGCGCAAGGCGTGGACGAGGCAGTCGTGGACGAAGAGGAGGAAGAGGGAGAGCAAGATGAAGAAGCTAGGCACTATGTTTTATATTTGTATTAAGTGTGGCACTATGTTTCAAATTTGTATTGTGTGTGGCACTATGTTTTATATTTGTATTGTGTGTGGCACTATGTTTTAAATTTGTATTGTGTGTGGCACTATGTTTTAAATTTGTATTGTGTGTGGCACTATGTTTTATATTTGTATTGTGTGTGGCACTATGTTATAAATGCACTATTGTAGAATGGAGGTACCGTCGTTGCTAAAGCCGGACATTGATAGTAAGCATCGTGCCTCGCTATTATGTGAGCGCAAGCTCGACCCCCTTCGCACTCGCACTTCTAAGGTGGACTGGAAGATACATCCGGATTGGGTTGATAGGTACGTGTTTTACTTATTTATTTATTTCAAGCTGGATTTAATGTGTCACACTAAATGAATTGTTATGCTTTCTGACATGCAGGTTGAAATTGGCTGGACTTTTACCTTTCGCGCGTCTAGTAGAGGACACTGACACCTCCAGACACGTCACCATTGACTCCTCTCTGCTCACCTGCTTAGTGGACCGATGGAGGCCTGAGACCCACACATTCCACTTCCGCTGGGGAGAGATGGCTCCTACTTCGGGCTCGAGCTATGATACTTCGGGCTCTAGGCAGTACGCGGTAACATTTATTGTCTTTATCTAATTCATCTTCTGGTTAAATACTTTGCCGTCCATAATTAATAATCATCGTGACAATTTCAGGCTGAGCTGGCATACGATCTTCATAGTGAGGTCAGGGACTATACACGATCGCTGTCGTCTGCACCTCTTATGGTTCCCACATCTCAGCTCCGGCCATGGTTCGCGCGCCTGGAGCAGAAGCTACGAGCTGTCTACAAGGCTATCACGTGCACCCGCACTTCGGACGTTGTTCCCCACCACCAACAGCACCAGCAATACGATCACCACCAGCAGCAGCAGCAGCACCACCACCACCAGCAGCACCACCACCACCAGCAGCACCACCACCACCACCAGCAGCAGCACCACCAGCAGCCGCAGACATCCACGCAACGACAACAACCACGTCCTCGCCTAACACAGCAGCCGACGCCCCCTCCACCACCTCCTGACCAGGCTGGCAGTTCGGCGTGGCAGCACCCAGAGCAGCATTATCCCTCGTCCAGCTTCGCGTTTGAACCTTCATCACAACAGCAAAGTCCCACATCGGGTTTCATGTTTCAGCCAGATCCATATCAGCAGGGGTCGGCGTCCGGTTCTGCGTTGGGGAGTGAGGGTGAGCCACTATCACAGCTACACACGTGGATGGACATGTTTTCGACTCCTCCACCAGGACCCACCCAGGATACACAGGATGACCAGGACGGGTCTGAGGTTCCTCTTCGTCACATTAGGCCACCCAACAGGTTTGGCTGGAGTACGCCGAGCACACCACCTGAGCGCCGAGGCAGGCGTCGTCGTTGACGGTTCCATCGTTCGGTAGAGACATGACTATCTAATTATGTATGAGACATATGTCTATTTTATGTATGGGACAAATTACTATCTACTTATGTATGAGACATATTCATGTTCTATTTCAGTGGTCAATTGGTTTAGAGGGGATAACACTTATACTGCAAACTAAATGCATCCAACGCCGCGCTTTACATAAAACATAATGCCCACAAAAGAAGACAATACACAAAGCTAATATAAAATGTAGCTGAATTAAACAATACAACTGAAATTACAGAATATAGCTAAAAAACTACATGAATGCATCATCGTCCTCCTCCGTCCATGCAGAGCTCTTGCCCTTTGTCGATGCAGAGCTCTTGCCCTTTATCGATGCAGAGCTCTTGCCCTTCGTCGATGCAGAGCTCTTGCCCTTCGACGATGCGGTAGTCTTGACCGTGGTGCTCGGCATGAAGAGGTCGTCTTCGTCCTCCTCCGTCGATGCAGATCTCTTGCCCTTCGTCGATGTAGAGCTCTTGCCCTTCGACGATGCGGTAGTCTTGACCTTGGTGCTCTGCATGAAGAGGTCGTCTTTGTCCTCACTGTCTGCTGACCATAAATCTGAATTATTTACAGCAAGCCTGAGGTAAGATTTACTCTTATGCAGTTGCTTCTGCCATCTGCCATGCAACCTGAGAAGTTCTTTCTGTATCTCCTCAAATGTCCTGGGAGGCCACCCACTCCTAGCTAATGAGTGAGCCAACTCATTCATTATGGTGTCACTACTGATGAGTTCCTCCCATGGAATTACTCTATCGTCGATCTTGAAATTGGCGGCTAGACGGAGAAGACGATCGGACATACCAGAGTGAAAACTACGATCAAAAGGATAATGGGACATCTCCACGAAACTACGATACTATACCGGACAACTTACCCAACTTAGTGTGGAGGGGGTTTTATAGGTTCAGAAAAGAAGAATAGGCGGGAACTCAGAAGAGGGAGACAATGGCGAGAGATATTGGCGGGAACTAAGAAGCGGGAAACGATGGCGGGAACTCAGAAGCGGGAAAAGATGGCGGGAGATATTGGCGGGAACTTAGAAGCGGGAAAAGATGGCGGGAACTAAGAAGCGGGAAACGATGTCGGGAGGGGTTATTGTGTCATTTTGTACATCACAAAATGTTAGTTATGGATCAAAATATGAGGAACATGCACCTATTGGTTTTGTCAAGGCAGATTAGTACTAATTGGTCACGGCTAGGCCAATTAGTACTAATCGGCCACGGCTAGGCCAATTAGTACTAATTGGTCTCTACAAAGCCGACAGGAGGTCTTACTGCGAGGCCGACTGCCCTATCGGCCTACTAGAAGCCGAATGGGACTAATTGGCCTCCTCCTGGCCGACTGGATCCAGTCGGCTTCCTCCTGGCCGACTGAATCACAGTTCTGTAAATTTTGCCAACGACGTTATATGTGAGAAAATTAATAAAAAAAAGATAATATTTAAAAAAAAATGCTGAAAACCACATCAGCACTCTCTTCAACAGCTTCCTTGTCTCCACCTCGCGCCACGACAGAAACTTTGAGCTTTCCATCAAGTTCAACGCAAGCAACGTCTTGCGAAAGCGCGATCATGCCACAGGAATCAACACGCAATTTACCATCTCGAAAAGCAAGCAACGTGACCTTCATGTGATCTATGCTGGCGGTACTTGCGGTAAATACACCTCGGAAACCATCTGGCCATGTCCCACCTCTGAATCTCACACTTATCGTGGCCTCCACAGAGCGAACAATGTGGCCAAATGTCAGCTCCAATGTACTAAGCAGGTTAGTCTCAACTCTATTAATCACGCGTGAACGATCCACCGAATCGCAACAATTGTACCGCGTAATGAGAAAGCTTAAATCTCTGTCCTCAGATTCAGTAGAGCCCTTAACTTCAATTTAACCTCGAATACCGTAGGATCCAACAGCACAACACCACGTGTAGGACCTATCAGCTCTAGATATGGATCCTGCACGCACACAACATTAGTTAAGTGGGTAATAATGCATAGTTCATCACTAATAAGGCTGCATGTAGTGGAATATACATTATACATACTAATGACTCCATCCAATATCCATACAAAATTCATCTATCAAGTGAAAATTAACTATTGCAATTTAATTTAGCTCATGGTGCGCATAACTGAACTTAAATCTAAGTTAGGTCTTGAAGGATGTTTAAATCTTCAGATCTCATCTGATGCAAGGAACCAGTTTAAACACACAATAAGTAAAATGAAGCGGAAAAGAGGTAACGTTGAGAACCGAGTATCATAATAATAGAAAATAATAGTATGAAACCATGGCGCAGTGCATCACACAAAGGATGTGAGCTGCATTACACAAATGCTGGGAAAAACTAGCCTAAACCTTTTGTCGCAGAGTAACAAAGTAAGATACTCCCTTCGTTCCAAAATATAAGGTGTGCTAGTTTTCCCAAAAGTCGAAAGCATGTTTGACTAAGTTTTTTAGAAAAGAAAAATCAATATGTACAATATCAAATTTGTGCCATTTAATCCATCATGAAAAGTATTTTCATACTTGATCGATTAGGTATTGCAGATGTTGATATTTTATTCTATAATTTTGGTCAAGCATACAAATGCACTATTAGCATGCCTTATTTAAGACATATTTGGCCCAAGCCTTACAAACAATGGTAACACATCACCAAGAAAAATTCTTCAAGAGAACAAAATACTATGAGATACAAAAAGATATAACACTAGTGTCAACTGAGGCCAAGGGATGCATCGCGGAACACATTTAAGCGGCTTATAATTCTCGAATGAGCAGTCAAAAGCTAGGAAAAAGTTAAACAACTTTCACAGAATTCCCCTGTACCTGAAAATGTGATGTAAATTGACACCAGAGTGCACAAGATTGTGCTCAATAGTCAAATGTGAACCTTCACATTGACAAATAGGAGACACGGGACGGATAATTGAAACACCAACTAAGTCAACTTAGATTAAATAAAGGTTGATGGACATGCATCACATGCGATTTAACTTCTAGGGTGATTGCTTATGTGCAATAAGCTTACACAAAATTCCCACAGATCAGAGAAATATGTTTCACACCGAGATTGTGCACTTATATAATGGCTTCAACCATTGGACAACAGATGCTACTACGATGGCAATGAAGTTACAATGCATAGAGTATGTTACACAAGTCAACATTTCATGAAGGTCAGCTGGGAGAGTAGTTAGTTAGTTATCTTTCCTTTGCTTGATGTTCAAATTACTACAAACTAACTCGGCCATTCCATCATATCCAAGTCAGCTGAAGAAGCAGAGGATACATAGTTAGGTACCTTCTGGTGCATGATTTGACAGTTATCCCTGTCCCGATAAAATATCATATTGCGATTTTTATCCAAAAAGTCACGGGCAGCAACGATGCCGAACACATGCAATGGCCACCGTAGAGAATCATCTATCCCAGCAAGTTTAACTGAAAATACGTTGAGATATGCATGTAGGTGCGGACGAAGTGTTGACTAGCAGGTGCTTTATCCGTGTAACGCATCGAGGGGATAAGCGCTGCATACATGCATGCAAATGTGGTCAGTTATAAAATCAACTGAGAAGATTGGAATAGCTAGCGCTACGAAGGGGAGCAAGCTGATTACTTACTGGTGTCCTCGAAGCTGCCAAACAGACCGGCCCAGAGCTCCTTCCATTCATGGCGATACATGCAGGATTCGTAATAGTCATCGTCGTCGTCGATGTGCTGTTGGGGAACGTAGTAATAATTCAAAATTTTCCTACGTGTCAACAAGATCAATCTAGGAGATGCTAGCAACGAGAGAGAGGGAGTGCATCTTCATACCCTTGAAGATCGCTAAGCGGAAGCGTTGCAAAGAACGCGATTGATGGAGTCGTACTCGCGGCGATTCAAATCGCGGAAAATCCGATCCAAGCGCCGAACGGACGGCGTCCGCGTTCAACACACGTACAGCCTGGGGACGTCTCCTCCTTCTTGATCCCGCAAGGGGGGGGGGGGGGGGGGGGGGAGAAGTTGAGGGAGAGCTCCGGCAGCACGACGGCGTGGTGGCGGTGGAGCTCGTGGTTCTCCGGCAGAGCTTCGCTAAGCACTACGGAGGAGGAGGAGGTGTAGGAAGGGGGAGGGCTGCGCCAGGGGCAAGGG
This sequence comes from Elymus sibiricus, assembly GCA_039707655.1. NCBI lineage: Eukaryota > Viridiplantae > Streptophyta > Magnoliopsida > Poales > Poaceae > Elymus > Elymus sibiricus. Next base: position 96,753,277 of record CM077667.1, on the reverse strand, counting down.
GTATTCGCTGCCCTCCCACCCCCCCTCTATTTATAGGCTCAAGGGGAGAGGGGGCCGGCCCCCTAGATCCATCTAGAGGGGGGGGGGGGGCGGCCAAGGGGGGAGCTTGCCCCCCAAGTTGGTGGGAGGCGCCCCCACCCCCTAGGGTTCCCAACCGTAGGCGCCTTGGGCCCTTGGGGTGGGGGGGGGGGCGCACCAGCCCACTAGGGGGCTGGTTCCCACCCATATTCAGCCCACGTGGTCCTCCGGGGCAGGTGGCCCCTTCCGGTGGACCCCCGGAACCCTTTCGGTGGTCCCGGTACAATACCGATAAACCCCGAAACTTTTCCGGTAACTGAAACTGGACTTCCCATATATAAATCTTCACCTCTGGACCATTCCGGAACTCCTCGTGACGTCCGGGATCTCATCTGGGACTCCAAACAACTTTCGGTAACCACATACAATTCCCATTACAACTCTAGCGTCACCGAACCTTAAGTGTGTAGACTCTACGGGTTCGGGAACAATGCAGACATGACCGAGACACCTCTCCGGCCAATAACCAATAGCGGGATCTGGATACCCATATTGGCTCCCACATGTTCCCCGATGATCTCATCGGATGAACCACGATGTCGGGGATTCAATTAATCCCGTATACAATTCCCTTTGTCCATCGGTATGTTACTTGCCTGAGATTCGATCGTCGGTATCCCTATACTTTGTTCAATCTTGTTACCGGCAAGTCTCTTTACTCATTCCGTAACACATGATCCCGTGACTAACTCCTTAGTCACATTGAGCTCATTATGATGATGTATTACCGAGTGGGCCCAGAGATACCTCTCCGTCACATGGAGTGACAAATCCCAGTCTCGATTCGTGCCAACCCAACAGACACTTTCGGAGATACCTGTAGTGCACCTTTATAGTCACCCAGTTATGTTGTGACGTTTGATAGACCCAAAGCATTCCTACGGTATCCGGGAGTTGCACAATCTCATGGTCTAAGGAAATGATACTTGACATTAGAAATGCTCTAGCAGACGAACTACACGATCTTGTGCTATGCTTAGGATTGGGTCTTGTCCATCACATCATTCTCCTAATGATGTGATCCCGTTATCAACGACATCCAATGTCCATGGTCAGGAAACCATGACCATCTATTGATCAACGAGCTAGTCAACTAGAGGCTCACTAGGGACATGGTGTGGTCTATGTATTCACACATGTATTATGGTTTCCGGTTAATACAATTATAGCATGAACAATAGACAATTATCATGAACAAGGAAATATAATAATAACCATTTTATTATTGCCTCTAGGGCATATTTCCAACAGTCTCCCACTTGCACTAGAGTCAATAATCTAGTTACATTGTGATGAATCGAACACCCATAGAGTTCTGGTGTTGATCATGTTTCGCTCGTGGAAGAGGTTTAGTCAACGGATCTGTGACATTCAGATCCGTATGTACTTTACAAATATCTATATCTCCATCCTGAATGTAACCACGAATGGAGTTGAAGCGGCGCTTGATGTGCTTGGTCTTCTTGTGAAACCTGGGCTCCTTGGCAATGGCAATAGCTCCAGTGTTGTCACAGAAGAGAGTCATCGGGCCCGACGCATTGGGAATCACTCCTAGGTCGGTGATGAACTCCTTCATCCAGACTCCTTCCTGCGCTGCTTCCGGAGCAGCTATGTACTCCGCTTCACATGTAGATGCCGCCACGACGCTTTGCTTGCAACTGCACCAGCTGACTGCCCCACCATTCAAAATATACACGTATCCGGTTTGTGACTTGGAGTCATCCGGATCTGTGTCGAAGCTAGCATCGATGTAACCCTTTACGACGAGCTCTTCGGCACCTCCATAAACGAGAAACATATCCTTAGTCCTTTTCAGGTACTTAAGGATATTCTTGACCGCTGTCCAGTGTTCCATTCCGGGATCACTTTGGTACCTCCCTACCAAACTTATGGCAAGGTTCACATCAGGTCTGGTTCACAGCATGGCATACATAATAGAGCCTATGGTTGAGGCATAGGGGATGCCACTCATCTTTTCTCTATCTTCTGCCGAGGTCGGGCATTGAGCTGTGCTCAATCTCACACCTTGCAATACAGGCAAGAACCCCTTCTTGGACTGATCCATATTGAACTTCTTCAATATCTTGTCAAGGTATGTGCTTTGTGAAAGACCAATGAGGCGTCTCGATCTATCTCTATAGATCTTGATGCCTAATATGTAAGCAGCTTCTCCAAGGTCCTTCATTGAAAAACACTTATTCAAGTAGGCCTTTATGCTTTCCAAAAGTTCTATATCATTTCCCATCAACAATATGTCATCCACATATAAAATGAGAAATGCTACAGAGCTCCCACTCACTTTCTTGTAAATACAGGCTTCTCCATAAGTCTGTATAAACCCAAACGCTTTGATCACCTCATCAAAGCGAATGTTCCAACTCCGAGATGCTTGCACCAGCCCATAGATGGAGCGCTGGAGCTTGCATACCTTGTCAGCATTCTTAGCATCGACAAAACCTTCCGGCTTCATCATATACAATTCTTCCTTAAGGAAACCGTTAAGGAATGCCGTTTTGACATCCATTTGCCAGATCTCATAATCATAAAATGCGGCAACTGCTAACATGATTCGAACGGACTTCAGCATCGCTACGGGTGAGAAAGTCTCATCGTAGTCAACTCCTTGAACTTGTCGATAACCCTTAGCGACAAGCCGAGCCTTATAGACGGTCACATTACCATCCGCGTCAGTCTTCTTCTTAAAGATCCATTTATTTTCTATGGCTTGCCGATCATCGGGCAAATCCACCAAAGTCCATACTTTGTTCTCATACATGGATCCTATCTCGGATTTCATGGCTTCAAGCCATTTGTTGGAATCTGGGCCCGCCATGGCTTCTTCATAGTTCGAAGGTTCACCATTGTCTAACAACATGATTTCCAGGACAGGGTTGCCGTACCACTCAGGTGCGGAACGTGTCCTTGTGGACCTACGAAGTTCAGTAGTAACTTGATCTGAAGTTTCATGATCATCATCATTAACTTCCTCTCTAGTCGGTGCAGGCACCACAGAAACATTTTCCTGCGCTGCGCTACTCTCCGGTTCGAGAGGGGGTACAATTAGCTCATCAAGTTCTACTTTCCTCCCACTTACTTCTTTCGAGAGAAACTCTTTCTCTAGAAAGGATCCATTCTTGGCAACAAAGATCTTGCCTTCGGATCTGAGGTAGAAGGTATACCCAATAGTTTCCTTAGGGTATCCTATGAAGACGCACCTTTCCGATTTGGGTTCGAGCTTTTCAGGTTGAAGTTTCTTGACATAAGCATCGCATCCCCAAACTTTCAAAAACGACAGCTTATGTTTCTTCCCAAACCATAATTCATACGGTGTCGTCTCAACGGATTTAGACGGTGCCCTATTTAAAGTGAATGCGGCAGTCTCTAATGCATATCCCCAAAATGATAGCGGTAAATTAGTAAGAGACATCATAGATCGCACCATATCGTATAGATTGCGATTACGACGTTCGGACACACCATTACGCTGAGGTGTGCCAGGCGGCGTGAGTTGTGAAACAATTCCACATTTCCTTAAGTGCGTGCCAAACTCGTGACTCAAATATTCTCCTCCACGATCAGATCGTAAGAACTTTATTTTCTTGTCACGTTGATTCTCTACCTCACTCTGAAATTCCTTGAACTTTTCAAAGGTCTCAGACTTGTGTTTCATTAAGTAGACATACCCATATCTGCTTAAGTCATCAGTGAGGGTGAGAACATAACGATAGCCACCGCGAGCCTCAACGCTCATTCGACCGCATACATCGGTATGTATTATTTCCAACAAGTTGGTTGCTCGCTCCATTGTTTCGGAGAACGGAGTCTTAGTCATCTTGCCCATGAGGCATGGTTCGCACGTGTCAAATGATTCATAATCAAGAGACTCCAAAAGTCCATCTGCATGGAGTTTCTTCATGCGTTTGACACCAATATGACCAAGGCGGCAGTGCCACAAGTATGTGGGATTATCATTATCAACCTTACATCGTTTGGTATTCACACTATGAATATGTGTAACATCACGTTCGAGATTCAATAAAAATAAACCATTGACCAGCGGGGCATGACCATAAAACATATCTCTCATATAAATAGAACAACCATTATTCTCGGATTTAAATGAGTAGCCATCTCGCATCAAACGAGATCCAGATACAATGTTCATGCTCAAAGCTGGTACTAAATAACAATTATTGAGGTTTAAAACTAATCCCGAAGGTAGATGTAGAGGTAGCGTGCCGACGGCGACCACATCGACCTTGGAACCATTTCCGACGCGCATCATCACCTCGTCCTTCGCCAGTCTTCGCTTATTCCGCAGCTCCTGTTTTGAGTTACAAATGTGAGCAACCGCACCGGTATCAAATACCCAGGAGCTACTACGAGCGCTGGTAAGGTACACATCAATAACATGTATATCATATATACCTTTGACGTTGCCGGCCTTCTTATCCGCTAAGTACTTGGGGCAGTTCCGCTTCCAGTGACCGGTTCCCTTGCAATAAAAGCACTCAGTCTCAGGCTTGGGTCCATTCTTGGGCTTCTTCCCGGCAACTGATTTACCGGGCGCGGCAACTGCTTTGCCATCCTTCTTGAAGTTCTTCTTACCCTTGCCTTTCTTGAAACTGGTGGTCTTATTCACCATCAATACTTGATGTTCCTTTTTGATCTCCACCTCCGCTGATTTCAGCATCGAATATAACTCAGGAATGGACTTCTCCATCCCTTGCATATTGAAGTTCATCACAAAGCTCTTGTAGCTAGGTGGAAGCGACTGGAGGATTCTGTCAATAACCGAGTCATCCGGAAGATTAACTCCCAGCTGAGACAAGCGGTTGTGCAACCCAGACATTTTGAGTATGTGCTCGCTGACAGAACTATTTTCCTCCATCTTACAACTGAAGAACTAGTCGGAGACTTCATATCTCTTGACCCGGGCATGAGCTTGGAAAACCATTCTCAGCTCTTGGGACATCTCATATGCTCCATGTTGCTCAAAATGCTTTTGGAGCCCCGGTTCTAAGCTGTAAAGCATGCCGCACTGAACCAGGGAGTAATCATCACTACGCGACTGCCAGGCGTTCATAACGTCTTGAGTTGCTGGGAAAATGGGTGCGTCACCTAGCGGTGCATCAAGGACATATGCTTTCTTGGAAGCTATGAGGATGATCCTCAAGTTACGGACCCAGTCCGTATAGTTGCTTCCATCGTCTTTCAGCTTGGTTTTCTCTAGGAACGCGTTGAAGTTGAGGGCAACATTAGCGTGGGCCATTGGATCTACAAGATAGATTGTAAAGACAATTTTAGACTAAGTTCATGATAATTAAGTTCATCTAATCAAATTATTTAATGAACTCCCACTCAGATAGACATCCCTCTAGTCATCTAAGTGATACATGATCCATATCGACTAGGCCGTGTCCGATCATGACGTGAGACGGACTAGTCATCAATGGTGAACATCTCCATGTTGATCGCATCTACTATACAACTCATGTTCGACCTTTCGGTCTCTCGTGTTCCGAGGCCATGTCTGTACATGCTAGGCTCGTCAAGTCAACCTAAGTGTTTCGCGTGTGTAAATCTGGCTTACACCCGTTGTATGCGAACGTTAGAATCTATCACACCCGATCATCACGTGGTGCTTCGAAACAACGATCCTTCGCAACGGTGCACACTTAGGGGGAACACATTTCTTGAAATTTTAGTGAGGGATCATCTTATTTATGCTACCGTCGTTCTAAGAAAATAAGATGTAAAAACATGATAAACATCACATGCAAATCATAAAGTGACATGATATGGCTAACATCATCTTGCGCCTTTGATCTCCATCTTGGGGCGCGGCATGATCACCATCGTCACCGGCACGACACCATGATCTCCATCATCGTGTCTTTATGAAGTTGTCTCGCCAACTATTACTTCTACTACTATGGCTAACGGTTAGCAATAAAGTAAAGTAATTACATGGCATTTTTGATTGACACGCAGGTCATACAATAAATTAAGACAACTCCTATGGCTCCTGCCGGTTGTCATACTCATCGACATGCAAGTCGTGGTTCCTATTACAAGAACATGATCAATCTCATACATCACATATATTTTATCACATCCTTTTGGCCATATCACATCACATAGCATACCCTGCGGAAACAAGTTAGACGTCCTCTAATTGTTGTTGCAAGTTTTACGTGGCTGCTATGGGTTTCTAGCAAGAACGTTTCTTACCTACGCAAAAGCCACAACGGTGATATGCCAATTGCTATTTATCCTTCATAAGGACCCTCTTCATCGAATCCGATCCGACTAAAGTGGGAGAGACAGACACTCGCTAGCCACCTTATGCAACAAGTGCATGTCAGGCGGTGGAACCAGTCTCACGTAAGCGTACATGTAAAGTCGGTCCGGGCCGCTTCATCCCACAATGCCGCCGAATCAAGATAGGACTAGTAACGGCAAGAAAATTGACCAAATCATCGCCCACAACTACTTGTGTTCTACTCGTGCATAGAATCTACGCATAGACCTGGCTCATGATGCCACTGTTGGGGAACGTAGTAATAATTCAAAATTTTCCTACGTGTCACCAAGATCAATCTAGTAGATGCTAGCAACGAGAGAGAGGGAGTGCATCTCCATACCCTTGAAGATCGCTAAGCGGAAGCGTTGCAAAGAACGCGGTTGATGGAGTCGTACTCGTGGCGATTCAAATCGCGGAAGATCCGATCCAAGGGCCGAACGGACGGCGCCTCCGCGTTCAACACACGTACAGCCCGGGGACGTCTCCTCCTTCTTGATCCAGCAAGGGGGGGGGGGGGAGAAGTTGAGGGAGAGCTCCGGCAGCACGACGGCGTGGTGGCGGTGGAGCTCGTCGTTCTCCGGCAGAGCTTCGCTAAGCACTACGGAGGAGGAGGAGGTGTAGGAAGGGGGAGGGCTGCGCCAGGGGCAAGGGGTTTTCGCTGCCCTCCCACCCCCCCTCTATTTATAGGCTGAAGGGGAGAGGGGGCCGGCCCCCCTAGATCCATCTGGAGGGGGGGGGGGGGCGGCGGCCAAGGGGGGGAGCTTGCCCCCCAAGTTGGTGGGAGGCCCCCCCACCCCCTAGGGTTCCCAACCCTAGGAGCCTTGGGCCCTTGGGGGGGGCGCACCAGCCCACTAGGGGTTGGTTCCCACCCATTTCAGCCCACGTGGTCCTCCGGGGCAGGTGGCCCCTCCCGGTGGACCTCCGGAACCCTTTCGGTGGTCCCGGTACAATACCGATAAACCCCGAAACTTTTCCGGTAACTGAAACTGGACTTCCCATATATAAATTTTCACCTCCGGACCATTCCGGAACTCCTCGTGACGTCCGGGGTCTCATCCGGGACTCCGAACAACTTTCGGTAACCACATACAATTCACATTACAACTCTAGCGTCACCGAACCTTAAGTGTGTAGACCCTACGGGTTCGGGAACCATGCAGACATGACCGAGACACCTCTCCGGCCAATAACCAATAGCGGGATCTGGATACCCATATTGGCTCCCACATGTTCCACGATGATCTCATCGGATGAACCACGATGTCGGGGATCAATTAATCCCGTATACAATTCCCTTTGTCCATCGGTATGTTACTTGCCCGAGATTCGATCGTCGGTATCCCTATACTTTGTTCAATCTCGTTACCGGCAAGTCTCTTTACTCGTTCCGTAACACATGATCCCGTGACTAACTCCTTAGTCACATTGAGCTCATTATGATGATGTATTACCGAGTGGGCCCAGAGATACCTCTCCGTCACACGGAGTGACAAATCCCAGTCTCGATTCGTGCCAACCCAACAGACACTTTCGGAGATACCTGTAGTGCACCTTTATAGTCACCCAGTTACGTTGTGACGTTTGATACACCCAAAGCATTCGTACGGTATCCGGGAGTTGCATAATCTCATGGTCTAAGGAAATGATACTTGACATTAGAAAAGCTCTAGCAGACGAACTACACGATCTTGTGCTATGTTTAGGATTGGGTCTTGTCCATCACATCATTCTCCTAATGATGTGATCCCGTTATCAACGACATCCAATGTCCATGGTCAGGAAACCATGACCATCTATTGATCAACGAGCTAGTCAAGTAGAGGCTCACTAGGGACATGGTGTGGTCTATGTATTCACACATGTATTACGATTTCCGGTTAATACAATTATATCATGAACAATAAACAATTATCATGAACAAGGAAATATAATAATAACCATTTTATTATTGCCTCTAGGGCATATTTCCAACATGTGCGTGTCTTCCTTGGCTTTCACCGCCATTGCTCCCGCCGCCGACGGCCGACCTGCTTCTCTTTTCGTCGAATGTCGTCGCCGACGCTTCCGGCTTGTTTGCCGTCACTACTTGTGCGCCCTTCCTCTTCAAAGTCTTGAGATGCTTCATCATCTCCTCCGCTTCGATTCTTCTCCTCCTCGCCTCAACCGGATCCATGGCGTTGCTCCTCCCTTGCGCCGCGTCCTCCAACATATTTATCCTCTCCCGCTCCCCAGCCATCGCACTCTCCTTCCTCGCCTCTGCCACCAACTTCTCCACCTCTGGATCGATCGCCAGAGTCTTCATCCGCGTCGCCATGAACCACCGCTCGACAAACGCAGGGAAAACCTCGATTCCTTTGACTCGGGCAACGCTGCCGGGTTCTGGCTTTTTTCTAGGCGTGCCGGGTTGGGCGAAAACATTCAATAGAGCGTATGCGGTCCTCTTATCTCAGCCGTCTGTTTGGATTTGATTGGCGTCGTCTTTACCCGGTAAAACATGTCACGGGTCTAGCTACTTGACCTTATCCCTGTTATAATTACCAGATGCAGACCCCTAACCAGTCTACAATCTAGTAGGGCACCACTCATGAGCCTAGCTGTGCACCCAGCAGAGACATGCGGATCCGGACAAATTTATACGGGAACACATGGTCACACACTCACACTGTGCACGTCTCATGCAGAGCTCGCCTCTTCTTTTGTGGCAGTGATCCTTTGTGGGCAGTTGTGCTTTCTTAGAGGCAAAATATGCGCAGAAATCTGGCCTAGGTAAATATGGGAGCATGCGGACTTGGAACTTCAACGGAGCTAAACAATGGCAGGATACACATTGTGACCTATTCATATCTTGCATCATATACGGCAAAACGTCGGTGAGATTTTTTTTTCTTTCGAAATGGTGACAGATTTATCTTGTTTGAGAACAGATTGATGGAAAAGTTTGTTTTTCAGCAAAAGATTGATGGAAGATGAAAACTAGTTTTAATGCACGCACCAACCGGTTACACATCAGGTCAGACTGCAGGCAGTCCGTTCGTCTTGTGGGAGTCTGTTCGTCTTGTGGGAATGCATGTGTGCAGAAAAATACAAATACGGCAGAGTCTAGCCCCGATTCGTTTCTAGGCATGTGCCTACCAAGTACCAAGCAGGCTACATGCGACAGTGTAAAGATGGCGATGATGATGGTTAAGCGATCAGACCGGCCACACATCTCGAGGTACATGAACAGAAACCAATGGACGTGATAACGCGGCCCGGACGCCTAAGCCTAAATAATCCGTGTCCTTGGGTTGGGTTGTACGTACAAATATAGCTTGGGAAAGACGGACTCGGTTATAGAAGGGTTGACCTTAAAGGCCCATCATACGCTCCCAGCGAAAAATAGAACGCACTATCGTACAGGCTGGGCCAGCCCATTATATATTGGCTGCAAGCGTGCGCGCGGGGGTCTGCCTGCGCTGGTGTTATATCTCCCTAACTGCGCGGGGGTCTGCCAGCGCTGCCAGAGCTATATATCTCCACTAGAGCAACTACTTGGCGAGCGCTTCTTTGAAAGCCTTCCAATAATTATTTCCATACATCGTTACTTGATGCGTTTTCAGCCACCGTCACGTGTCGCGTTCTGAATGTTCCATTCAGATATTAATTTTTTAATTTTTTCGCATGCGTTTTCCGGTTTTTAGATGGGGTTTTTCGGTGTACCGGGTTTGATAAAAACATATTTCAAAAAATAAATTGCGTGAAAAAACACGTTTTTTTTCTTTCTTGAAAAAGCACGGTTTTTCTTCCGCAAGATCTCGAAAACAAAAAAAACGTGTTTTTCTTTTTTTTTTTCTTTCTCGAGAGGCACGATTTTGCTTCCGTGAGAGGCACGGATTTGCTTTCCTCTAGGAAACGAAAAAAAGCGTTTACTGTTTTCTTTTCTTTCGCGGGAGGCACAGTTTTGCTTCCGCGAGAGGCACGATTTTGCTTCCGCGAGAGGCAGGGATTTGCTTTCGCGAGAGGCACGGCCGTGCCTCTCGGAAATGGAAAAAACGCGTTTTCTATTTTCTTTTCTTTCACGAGAGGCACGGTATTGCTTTCGTGAGAGGCACGGATTTGCTTTCGCGAGAGGCACGGTCGTGCCTCTCGGAAATGAAAAAAACGCATTTTCTGTTTTTTTTCTTTCGCGAGAGGCGCGGTTTTGCTTCCGCGAGAGAGAGGGATTTGCTTTCGCGAGAGGCACGGTTATGCCTCTCGGAAACGAAAAAACACGTTTTCTGTTTTTTCTCTCGCGAGAGGCACAAGTTTGCTTCTGCGAGAGGCACGGCCGGAAACAGAAAAAAAAACGTGTTTTTTTCGCAAGAGGTACAGTTTTTTCGTCCGTTTTTTCGTGAAAAAAGTTCTTCAAAACCTATCAACATGGGATCTAGTTTTGAAGAACTTGACACGAGGAATCCAATGATGAAAACTGTTTGAGATTTGGACGCACGGTTTAAGAGATAAAACATTTTGAAAAGAATGGATCTACGAAAAAAAAGAATACTCCCAGGTTGCGACAAGTGGCATACATGCACTGCGTCGCTTGTCGCAATATGGAAGATGGGAGTGATCTTTAAAATGAGTACTCCTCAATTAATGATTTCGTATCTCCATTGATGGTTTGGGCGGCCCCGTTTGAGAAAAAATAGATGGGTCCTCGCCTCCATCCAAAAGAACATATACCCCTCAAAAAAATCTAAAAGAACATATCGGAAAAAATAATCCTTACCTTCATTAAAAAAAAGTTAAAAAAATACTGCGACACCTAGCGAGGGTCACTTTACATAGCCTCTTCATTTTAAAAAACACGTATGGTCCTCACCTCCATCTAAAATATATATTTCAAAAGCTTTCTCACCGCGGCCAACTAATTTGCGCCATGTGCATAGCTGGTTGTCTGCCCTTCCCCCGACGTTTAATGTGTTTAATTATATAATGGAGACCGCACAAGGTGTTTTCCCTCAAATTAGGGTTTTTGTCTCTCGGGGGCGATCTACTCCGCCGTTGAGGGTTAGCTTCTTCCATACCGTCGTTCCTCCACCTCAATGGGCGTGGATGTCGCCTAGAGGGGTGTGAATAGGCGCTTTAAATCAATTATGGTTTACGTTTGAACAAATACATAATAAAACTAGCTTCTAATGTGAGCACAAAACCTAAATATACTAGGCTCAACTATGTGCACCGACAACTTATGCTAAACAAGATAAACAACTAAGTGATAGCAAGATATAAAACTTCAAGCGCGAAGGCTATCACAACATAAGTGCATAAGTAAAGAGCTCGGGTAAGAGATAACCAAGGCACGCGAATACGACATTGTATCCATAAGTTCACACTCGTGTGGATGCTAATCTCCCTTACAACGGTGTGGGGGCAGAATGTTCCCCAAAATGCCACTAGGGCCATCGTATTCTCCTCATGTCCTCGCACAATGCAAGATGTCGTGACTCTCGCGAGGATTAATGTGATAGTGAGTACTAGGGTATACCAAGAGTTGATCCTAGCTACGGCACAAGCGTGACACAAGGATTTACAAGTTCATGGCCCTCACGGTGGAGGTAAAGACCCTACGTCTCGAGCTCTGGAGCTGTGGTGTTTCTTGCATATGGATGATTACAATGAGATGCGAACCCTTATCCTAGTGCTACAGGGCGGCTTGTATAGAGTAGTGGAGATGCAATGGTAGGAGTCATGCAAAGATACGTAGAGATAAGAGAAAAAGGTTAAGGATGAAGTTGAGTTGAGAGAAAAACAAGCTAAAGATGAAGTTGCAAAGAACTTCTCAATCACCAGGTGTATGGCCGTGTTGAAAACAATGAGAGGAATCACAACCATCGAGAAAGTCAAAGCATTTAATGTCTTCAAGTTGGCTGAAAATCGTGAATTTTTTATCAATGTTGCTGCTGATGAAGATGGCACTAATGAAGACGACACTGCCCATATGTTGTTGCAGAGTCCGATGGCTAAGTTACCATGAGATCTAGAGGTAAGATTTCCTTTTAGTTTTTTTGGTGTTGAGGTGAAGTTTATCCTGACCAGTTTTTCTTTGTAGGTTGTGTTCTTGTACTAGCTGACCTTTGCCTTGTGTTTTGTTGCTAAACAAAGCTTTATTTTTTTATTTGATCATATATGTGCTGATGGGTTCATTTGTGGTCTTCTTAAGATTCAAGAAGCCTTCACAAATCACCCAAGAAGATGCATATTTTCTTTTGCTTGAGAAATGTAGCATGTTATGCATTTTGGACAATATAAAGTGAAATAAATCACTAATTATTACTAGAATATATATTAATCATGTTATATTTTTGGATTTGAGTTACAACTTCATCTTGTGGTAATTTTCGTTAGAAGATTTATTCATGTGTTGTAAAGATCAAATCTTTGTTGTGCTATCATGTCTTTGTTGTAGCAGCTGCCATAAAATTCGATATTTCTAAGAATACACGTGAGATCAATACATGAGGTCCAAACATGTGCTAGGGGATTGGGGATAGTTTATTATGGGGTATGAGGGGATTGGGTGAGGGGGAGGGGATCACCAAATCCTAGGGGTGGAGACACACTAATACCAAACAAGGCATGGACTACTCAATTGTCACAGGACTTCAAAGGCGGAGGGTTGATATATCTCGCTTAGAGCAAGACAACAGGTCGACTTGCGTCTAGAGTTCCCATAATGGGTCGGCCCAGTTTGGTTCTTCCTCGCGCCCACGTTTTTTTTTTAATTTATTGTTCTACTTTTTTTATGCTTCCAAACATTCTAATAAATTTATTCCAAAAGTATATAGAACATTTGAAAAAAAATGTTAACCAAGCATTTTAAGAATGTTAAATGTTGTTGAAGAAAATGTTTCTCGTGTATACGGAGAATGTATTTTCAAAACTTAATGCAAGCATCTGGAAAAAAATTAAAATATATTTTAAAAATCTTAATAAAGCATTTAAAAAATGTTAAATGTGTATAGAAAAAACGTTAACCATGTATTAAAAAATAACGAATTTGTTTGATCATGTATTTTAAAAAAAATTAATCAAATATTTTTAACCACACGACTGCGGTTACGTACCTCACCGTGCCGGCTGGGCTCGCTGCCAGCCGGGGTGAGGTCGTAAGCGGACTTATACTCACGCTGGGTGGACTCCATCCGGCGACGCGTGGTGGCGAGCGTGGTGGCCTCCGCGAACAGCTGCTTGCGGGTTGCCTCTAGTTCGGTCGTGATGGTGGCCGGGTCGGCCGAAGGCGCGATGGGAGTGCGCAGGCCCAGTAGGACGGAGCACATCGGGTCGGACTGCCCCTCTTGGGAAACAGCCGCCTCCGCTTCCGCGCGGATGCGCACGGAGCTCGTGTTGGAAATATGCCCTAGAGGCAATAATAAATTAGTTATTATCATATTTCCTTGTTCATGATAATCGTTTATTATCCATGCTATAATTGTATTGATTAGAAACTCAAACACATGTGTGGGTACATAGACAACACTGTGTCCCTAGTAAGCCTCTAATGGACTAGCTCGTTGATCAAAGATGGTCGAGGTTTCCTGGCCATAGACATGAGTTGTCATTTGATGACGGGATCACATCATTGGGAGAATGATGTGATGGACAAGACCCAAAACTATGAACGTAGCATATGATCGTGTCAGTTTATTGCTATTGTTTTCTGCATGTCAAGTATCTGTTCCTATGACCATGAGATCATGCAACTCACTAACACCGGAGGAGTACCTTTTGTGTATCAAACGTCACAACGTAACTGGGTGACTATAAAGGTTCTCTACAGGCATCTCCGAGGGTGTCTGTTGAGTTGGCATGGATCAAGACTGGGATTTGTTACTCCATGTGACGGAGAGGTATCTCAGGGCCCACTCGGTAATACAATATCATAATGAGCTTGCAAGCAAAGTGACTAAAGAGTTAGCCACGGGATCTTGTATTACGGAACGAGTAAAGAGACTTGCCAGTAACGAGATTGAACTAGGTATGAAGATACCAACGATCGAATCTCGGGCAAGTAACATACCGATGAACGAAGGGAACTGCATACGGGGTTAACTGAATCCTTGACATAGAGGTTCAACCGATAAAGATCTTCGTAGAATATGTAGGAGCCAATATGGGCATCCAGGTCCCGCTATTGGTTAATGACCGTAGAGGTGTCTCGCTCATGTCTACATAGTTCTCGAACCCGCAGGGTCTACACACTTAACGTTTGGTGACGATATAAGTATAGGTGAGTTATTATGTTGGTGACCGAAGGTTGTTCGGAGTCCCGGATGAGATCCCGGACATGACGAGGAGCTCCAGAATAGTCTAGAGGTAAAGATTGATATATGGGATAATAGTGTTTGGTCTCCGGAAGGGTTCCGGAATTCATCGGAAGGGGTTTCGGATGTTTCCCGAAATGTTCGGGTACGAGAACACTTTATTTGGGCCAAGGGGTAAAGCCCACGAGGCTTTAGGAAGGTGCAAAAGGAGTTTTGTGAAGGCTAGGGGCCAGACGCCAGGGACCCTGGCGTCTGGGGCCAGATGCCAAGGACCCTGGTGTCTGGTCCTGGAGTCCGAGAAGGACTCTTGCCTTGCGTGCCAAACCGACTTTGAGGAGGCTCTTTCTCCAAGAAACGACCCCAGGGCTCAACATATAAATAGAGGGGCAGGGCTATCACTCGGAACACACCAAGATTTCCCCAAGCCGTGTGCCGACAACCTCGTCCCCTCTAGTTTATCCTCCGTCATAGTTTCCGTTGTGCTTGGCGAAGCCCTGCGGAGATTGTTCTTCACCACCACCGTCACCACGCCGTCGTGCTGCCGGAACTCATCTACTACTTCACCCCACTTGCTAGATCAAGAAGGCGAGGACGTCATCAAGCTGTACGTGTGTTGAACGCGGAGGTGTCGTCCGTTTGGCACTAGATCGTGATTGGATCATGGGACGGCTTGCGATTTGGATCGCGAAGACGTTCGACTACATCAACCGCGTTTCTTAACGCTTCCGCTTAGCGATCTACAAGGGTATGTGGATCTGATCTCTCCTCTTGTAGATGTTGATCTCCATAGATAGATCTTGGGTGTTCGTAGGAAAAAAATTGTTTCCCATGCAACGTTCCCCAACAGTGGCATCATGAGCTCGGTCTATGCATAGATAACATGCACGAGTAGAACACAAAAGAGTTTGTGGGCGTTGATGTTCAGATTGCTTACCTCCCTAGTCTTATCGTGATTCGGCGGTATTGTGGGATGAAGCGGATCGGACCAATCTTACTCGTCCACGTACGAGAGACCAGTTCCATCGACTGACATGCACTTGTTGCATAAAGATGACTGGCGGGTGTCTGTCTCTCCCACCTTAGTTGAATCGGATTCGACGAAGTCGGTCCTTGTAGAAGGTTAAATAGCAACTTGTATATCATCATTGTGGTTTTGCGTAGGTAAGAATCGTTCTTGCTAGATACCCATAGCAGCCACGTAAAACATGCAACAACAAATTAGAGGACGTCTAACTTGTTTTTGCAGGGTATGTTGTGATATGATATGGCCAAAGACATGATTAAATGTATTTGATGTATGATATGATCATGTTTTTTAATAGTTTATATCGACTTGCATGTTGATGCATACGGCAACCGGCAGGAGCCATAGGGTTGTCTTTAATTATTGTATGACCTACGTGTCAATCATTAAGCGCAATGTAATGCTTTACTTTATCGCAAAACGGTAGCAATAGTAGTAGAAGCATGGTTGGTGTGACAACCCCCATGGTAAGACGATGATGGAGATCATGGCGTCGTGCCGGTGACGATGGAGATCATGCCGGTGCTTTGGAGATGGAGATCAAAAGCACAAGATGATGATGGCCATATCATGTCACTTATATGATTTGCATGTGATGTTAATCCTTTTATGCATCTTATTTTGCTTAGGACGATGGTAGCATTATAAGGTGATCCCTCACTAAAATTTCAAGATAAAATTGTGTTCTCCCCGTGTGTGCACCATTGCGAAAGTTTGTCGTTTCGAAGCACCACGTGATGATCGGGTGTGATAGACTCTATGTTCACATACAACGGGCGCAAGCCAGTTTTGCACATGTGGAACACTCGGGTTAAACTGACGAGCCTAGCATGTACAGACATGGCCTCGGAAAAAGGAGACCGAAAGGTCGAACATGAGTCACATGGTAGATATGATCAACATGGAGATGTTCGCCATTGAAACCACCTCATCTCACGTGATGATCGGACTTGGGTTGGTGGATTTGGATCATGTCACACTTAGACAACCTGAGGGATGTTGATTTGAGTGGGAGTTCTTTAGTAATATGATTAATTGAACTCATTATTATGCACATAGTCTAAAGTTGTCTTTGCAAAATTATGTTGTAGATCCATAGTTCGCGCTGTAGCTCCCCTGTGTTTTTTGATACGTTCCTAGAGAAAATAGAGTTGAAAGATGATGGTAGCAATTATGTGGACTAGGTACGTGATCAGAGGATTGTCCTCAGTTGCTGCACAGAAGGCTTATGTCCTTAATGCACCGTTCGGTGCGCCACCCCCTCAAGCGGCGACTATGGATGTTGTGAACATCTGACAGGCACATTCTGATGACTACTTGATAGTTCAGTGTGTCATGCATTATAGCTTAGAATTCAGGCTCCAAATACGTTTTGAACGTCACAGAGCATATGTGATGTTCCAAGAGCTGAAATTGGATTTCAGGCTCGTGCCCGTGTTGAGAGGTATGAGACCTCCAACAAGATTCTTTGCCTGCAAGATGAAGGAGAATAGCTCAATAGGCGAGCATGTGCTCAGATTTTTTGGGTGCTACAATCGCTTGAATCGAGTGGAAGTTGATCTTCCACATAAGATAGTGATTGATATAGTTCTCCAAGTCACTGCCACAAAGCTACTAGAGCTTCGTGATGAACGATAAACATGCCAGGGGTGGAAAAGATGATCCCTGAGCTATTCGCGATATTTGACACCGCGAAGAAGGTAGAAATCAAGAAGGAGCATCAAACGTTGATGGTTAGTAAAACCACTAGTTTCAAGAAGGGCAAGGGCAAGAAGGGAAACTTCATGAATGGCAAGCCAGTTGCTGCTCTAGTGAAGAAACCCAAGGTTGAACCCATACCCGAGACTAAGTGCTTCTATTATGGGGAGAACGGTCACTGAAGCTGTTGGGGATATAACCCCACGGTATGACCCGCCCTTAAGGGGCCGGGTTACGCCGGTTGGCGACTCATAGTGCAAGAGCCTAAGCCGGCCCAGGAAGGAAAGACGTGAAGACGACGACTTACAGGTGGGCCAGTTGAAGGCCCAAAGCCTGGTGGCGACTCAAGGCCCGAAAGGGTAAGCCGCCACGTGAAGACTTACCTTGTAAGACTAGGAAAGTAGAACCGGGGTCGGTTATGTTGTGTAACCCGACCCGGACTCTTGTAAGCCCAGGGTTTCTACCTATGTATATAAAGGTGAGCCCCTGCGGCGGGTGAGACAAGTTAGGAGAGACAGACAAGCCCTTCGGCGAGAGAGACCAAGCGATCGGGAGCTAGGGCAAGCAAGCCGCCCCTTTGTAATCGATACTACAGTCAATACAATACAAGCAGGACGTAGGCTTTTACCTCCACCGTGAGGGGCCGAACCTGGGTAAACTCGTGTCCCTTGTCCCGTTTAACCCCTTTGAGTCCACCTCTTTAGCGATGGCCTCGAACCTAAGCCTTCGGGCATCTGCCGTTGCAAAACCACGACAGTTGGCGCCCACCGTGGGGCTAGCGCTTGATGGTGTTGAGTTCTCAAAGGGTTCTCTCTCTGGGAGCGAGGGGTACGTTGTTGGTGAGATGACTAAGAGTCAACATGGAAAGCTTTACCTCGACGACGCCGGCCGGGTCCCCGAGGCCGACTCAATCGAGTATGGTTCCCGGGTCCCCTTCGGCGAAGACCAAGTCTTCATCGGAAAGATTGGCGGATCTGAATCCGGGCCAGACATCTGCAACAGCATCGACGAGCCTGCCGGACGCAAGCAACCCACCCGGCGAGATCAAACCGCCCGGCGCGTGCAAACTGTCCGTGCTAACCCGAACAAGAAGCATACCTTCGTCGACTTAACCCGAGGCATGGAGCTTGGAGATTCTGTGTCGCGGAAGGAAACTCTCATCTGCTCAGAGGGTGGATCCTCGAATGAAGAGACGGAGACGACCTACTGGCTTCAGAACGGCGGGCTTGGGGGCTACGTCGAGCCTTACTCTAAGCCAGAGAGTCATGAAGGTCAGGGGATGGAATTCCATTCAAATGAGCAAGGATATTAGGTCCCAGAGCGTAAGCTCGCCCTTCTCAATGGCGGGTCAAGGTCTAAGCCGGGTGGTTACACCGTTCTTTTTCACCCGCCTTGTGAGGCGAAGTTTGGGGACTGTTCTGATGGAGACATTGATCCGGAGCCTTACGACCCGGAAAACCCGGCTTTTGTTACAACGGACGGATCACGAGTCATCACTGGCAATCTGGAAGCTAAGAGAAAGGTGGAACGCAATGCAGAGTTAATAGAGCTACACACAAGAATAGCTATCATTCAGCAACAGATGAAGAAAGCAGAAGCTTGGGTGTATAAGGAATTAAGTGGGTTGAAAGCCAAAATTGGGCAACTGGAGACTCGCCCAAGCGTCACGCCGGGACATCTGAGGCATGATGAGAGCCCAGGAGATCGATACAGCAACCGGAAGCGTAAGCCGGCGGATGGCGGGTTAGACAGCGCTGACAATGATAGCAAGAGATTCAAGAGTCAGTACCGGAATAAACGCCCAGAAGAAGCTCACATTGGAAACTTTAGGCAGCCTTTAAACAAGGGTAAAACTCCTTTTAACCTGGAAGAGATGCTCAATAAACCTTGTCCAGAGCACAGCTGGCCCGATAAGCCGGCACGCCATGCATGGAGGGATTGCAGGATTATGCGACAGTTCCGGGATGACAGCCTTCAACAGTATCATAATAACAACAATGGTTCATCAGGCGGCTCAGGAGCCGGCTTTGGCACTAGCAGCTCAGGGTCCGGTTACCAGAGACAAGACAACCATGGAGGTCATAATTAACAGTCTGGCGGCGGAGGCCAGCAGCAGAGTAACCCGAAACAGCTCAGCGGGGGTCAGTACCATGTTTTTACAACCAGCCTCGACAAGCAAGACCGGGGAGTTTTGCACAAGTCAAGATCAACGACAAGGTCATTTGGGGTGCAGCGAGTTGTATACTTACCCCCTCTTGATCGGCTCTCTAGCCACAATATTAAACAGTACGGCGGCTTACAAATTGGCGGGTCACATGACGGCGGCTGATAAGACGGTGCACAAGTTGATATCATCTACAGGATCGTTTGGGGGCTTTTAACCCACCGAGTTAAGCTTCCACCCTCTTGATCGGCTGTTCAGCCACCGTAAGCCGGGATTTCTGCCGTGCAAGAATTGGCATACCCGTAAGCCGGGATTTCTGCCGTGCAAAAATTGGCATACCTGTAAAACCGGGATTTCTGCCGCGCAAAGGTTGACTCCGTCAACAAGGTCAAATTGGGGTGCAGTGAATTACATACTTACCCCCTCTTTTGATGATCTTTTCCAAACTTGGGGTGCAGCGAGTTGTACACTTACCCCTTCTTTTGATAACCTCTCCAACATTGCGGTGCAGCGAGTTGGCAACTTACCCCCTTTTTTGGATGACTTGTAAGGGCAGAGAACATCATACATCATGCATTGCATCATGCATCGTGCATTGCATCATACGTCATGCATTGCATCATACATCACACTTACATATCATTCCGGTTTTTGACAAGCCGGGTCAAGGAAAGATTATGAAACAAGACGCAAGACCATGAAAGACATCTCTGGGTTGTGCTGTTATAAGCCGCCCTGACAACAATGCAGAAGTTTTCTGTCTTGTTTATTTTGCAGGTTTTATCTTTTCTGATAAGCCGCCATGGACCTTGAAAGCATGATTGAGAGTAAGAGCATATGAAAGATATCATTGCAGCAAGACTATTTAAAAAGGGTTATACGTGCACGAAGGCACGACTCAGGCATTTCAGATGTCTCTACAGCTATTACAAAAGCTCCCCATGGAGTACAAGACAAGGCAAGATTAAAGTTTTTTACAAAAGACAGCCTTGGCGGCTCAGACAGGCCGAGTTGTCAGTTTCAGCCGAAAGTACAGCTCGCTGGCTAGTCGTCCTTCGCCGGGTCTTCGACCTCTTCGATCTGAAGATTGTCGACATCCCAGTTGCAACGTGTTAAGGCCTCAAATTGGGTCTGGTCGAAGAAGGGAGATGCATCAAGGTCAGGAGCAAAGAGCTGCTTACGACGTGCGGGAGTCAGGCTCCTCGATTCAAAGGTTGGGCCGCGCACGCGTTTGTTTTCCGCGTCATAAGCCGTCTGGTATGTGGAAAGGTCTAACTCATTGGCAAGACTTGAGGCCAGCACCCGGGAATCTTTCATACATTTGACGTAGTCGGCTTCTGTGAAATCTGAGCCATCGACCTTTTTGGCTGGGAAGCCGTCCGTCATTTCCGCTGTAGTTAACTCCGGGGCAAAAGCAAGACACCGGCTTAAAGCAGCCATGGCTCCCTGCCTGGCGGCTGACTGTTTGAGTTCTCCAACCTGTTTGGGCAGGGTGGATAGAAGTTCTATCACCCCCTTCATATGCTTTGGGATACATTTCTCGGTCAGCATCGCCTTCATGGTGCAGAGGGTCCCGCAATATAACTGTTCGGTTAAGGAGTAGATGGCTTTTAGCTTAATCACGCTGTCAGAAGCGAGTTGGCGGCTCCGTTCACCTGCAAGATAGTCAAGTATTATAAGCCGCCTGTATGAGTTATTCAACAAGACAAGGTAATTTTCAAGTGCTTGGCACTTACCGAAGATCGCAGAGGTCATTCTGGAGATATGGTCTTTGAGAGTTTGTAGCTCATCGGACACAACCTTAAGCCAGCTTTCAGTGTCGTTGGCTCGTTGGGTTATAGCAGTTTTTTCCGCCTCAGCCGTCTTCTGATAAGCAGCGAGTTCAGCCCGGGTTTTCTCCAGCTCTGTCACGGCAACTCGCCATTTATTGTCCGCCTCAGCCCTGGCGGTTTGTTGCACAGTGAAATTCGACTCAGCAGTTGCTAAAGCTTCCTGCGTTACGCAAAAGAAAGTTTCAAAGGTTTTCAGTCAGGATATGATTCGCACATTGGTAAAACTATTGTGTTATAAGTCTCAAGCAGATTGCAAGCAATATACTTGACACTTGGGGGCTAATGCATGTGTTTTTCTCTAAAGTCTACATGGCAGTCCCGGCTCATCTTTGTTAAAGTTAAGCCGGCACTTGGGGGCTACACAGAGCTCTCCAAAGTTTACAATGGAGTTCTGGCTCATTGTCATGACCCGAACTCGGGGGCTACACTTGGATCAACCTTTTCAACTAAGTACCGGCTCAATATCAGTATTAACCCGATACTTGGGGGCTACAGGTATTATACTTTGAAGTATGACAAAGAAGTATAAGACCCGGTCTACTATTTTACAAGACTAAACCGGATCTCGGGGGCTACATAAGGGTATAAGGAAAGCAAGAAAGGAGCAGTACCTCAAATTTGGACTTCATAAGGCTAACAAGTTTTCGCTCCATGTTGTGGCTTGCGCTGAGGCGATTTAAATAGCCGGCATGAAGATCATCTGTAGACATCTTTTCCAACGAGGGCAATGCAAAGTCAAATCGTTCTGGCGAGTTCTCTTAAGCCTCGCCGGTGTGTCTTGTCAGCACATGAGAGGTCGATTGATAACCCGCCCCAGTAAGAGCGACGTTTTTGGTAGCTGGAGAGCTTGGCGTTTGGAAGTCAGTTCGTGGAGGGCTCGGAGGAGCGACCGTATCATGAACATCCGGCTCGTGGGGCTGAGGATCATCGGCAGGTGTTTCTTTTATAGCTTCTGTAGGCTCAGCATGAGGTACAGGGGAAGCCGGTTTGGATTTCTCCGACTCTTGGACAGTGGGGGCGGCTTCAGACCCGCCGGTTTTCTTCCGCTTCGCTTGAGCCCTAGGGAGCAAAAACAATTGTCAAATAAAAGACAAGATTGACGAAAAATGTAGTGCCAAGGAAAAATGCGTACTCTGGGTTGATTCTCAATGGAGGCAGCTTAGTGGCCGTTGAGTCGCCAGACGAAGGGGGCGAGTCCTGGAAAAATTACAGTTCTTCAGGTAAAGTAAGGTTGCAAGACAAGACTGTTAAGATGATCAGACTTAGGTAAAAAGTACCTCTGCAGGACGCTTCCGGGAAGCCAGGGAGTTGGGTAAGCCGCCCATCAGCTCCTCAGAGCCGGCACTCCGGGTCTGACGCCTGGAGGTGTGCTGTTGCTTTTTCAAAACAAAATGGCAGTCCAAGTAAGCAAGAGGATGAGAGAATGGGAATTTTCGGATAACCCGCCATTTCTTCTTTGGGGGAGAATTTTCTAGGTCGGAGGAAATATTGATTACCTCAGGAGCGTTCACACGGCTGGTCTCTGGTTCAACCTGTGAAATACATATCATCAGTAAGCTGTATAAAGAGACGGTCAGAAGAAGTCAAGCTTTACCTCTGAATCGTTAGACTCAGGAATGGAGGAGGCGGTGGTTCTCCTTTTATGAGCAAGGGTTTTACCCGCCCTGGGCTTCCTCACGGGCGGGTTGAGTTTTTTCTTCCAGAAATCTGAGACGGCCTGCGCACAAGCCGCCAGAGAGGTTAAAAGATGCAAATTAAAACGAGCAAGACGAAGATTGTAAGGTTTCCAGAAGTTTTTCTTACAGGCGGAGCCGGGTTCTGGGCATAAAAGGGTCTCAGCCCAATTTTATCACAAATTTCCTGTTTTTCGCCGAGAAGATTTTTAACGCTATTGCTGATTTCCTGTTGTGACAATTGGGCATTTGAGAAGCAGAGGGGGTCATTGGGTTCACCCGTGTATTCAAACATAAGCCGGTCACGCCGGCTCAGGGGCGATATTTGCCAACTGACCCAGCAGCGGGTCAGGTCGACACCAGTTAATCCGTTTGCAATCAAAGCTTTGATCTTGGCAATGGAAGTGGCATACTTCGCTCTTTCAGTAGTGGATAGCCTGTCGGGAAGTTCTCCGGAGCTGGGAAGCCGGGTAGGGCGGTAACCCGGCAGCGGATTTTCACCCTCCGGAGAAGTGTCTTTGCAATAAAACCAGGTCCTGTTCCTATTCTTAGGATGACTTAGCAGGGTAGCAGATGGGTAAGGCACATCTCTCCGCCTCTGGATAGTCATGCCGCCGAGTTCCAGACTTGAGCCGCCTGCTTTCTCAGTTTGGCGGTTGATATAATGGTAATCACGAAAAATGTCCACAGAAGGTTCTTCTTGCAGATACACCTCACTCAAGACTTGGAATTGGCAGATATTGGTGACTGAATTGGGGCCTATGTCCTGAGGGTGAAGCTTAAAAAAGTGCAGAACATCTCGGAAGAATTTAGACCCGGGCGGGCTGAAGCCGCGGACGAGGTGGTCAGCGAAAACAACGACTTCTCCGTCTTGAGGTCTGGGTCTTTTCTCTAACCCGGGAGCCCGCCACTGAATGACGTCCCGAGCCGGTAACACGCCTATCTTCACATAGTCTAATAGTAGATCTTCGGTAACTCCGGATTGGACCCAGTCACAAGACGATGTTGCGCTTGACATATTGGCGGGTTAAGTGCTGAAATTTAAAAAGCCAGAGGTATGTTGGCGGGTTAAGTGAAAGAAGCAATAGTCAAACTTTATGGCGAGATACAAACATATGTGCTAAGCCGCCCGAAAGATCAATGGCGGGTCAGTCGTCAGTACCCCCAAGATGGCCCAAGATTTCACTAAGTGTTGGGCAAACAAATTTCACAATCCGTAACAACATTTTCGGATCTACGGGCAATCCAGAAAGGGGAAAAATTATTAACCCTATCAGGCAGTGGAAGAGCAGATAAATCAGGGACTCGCTAATGCTGAAGCAGAATCAATCCATACTAGATACAAAAGGGGAGTTAATCACTACCGCAACACTTTGTGCTTTGATTTGGATTGAGGCACCGTTCCCAGCACGAAGAATACGAAGAACAGGCAAGAACTCCAGCGAGTTTGATGAACAGATTTAGTTTAAATGCGAATCCATGGAGGGGAAGGAGCATTACCTGACTGTCTGATTGGAGAGCGGAGGAGTGCCGCTGTGATCCGGTCTGGTCAGGGTGATACAGTGGCCCGAGTCCAAGAAACTGGTGAAGAGCGACGGCGACGGAGTTTCTGTTTGCTGTGTTGCAGTGACGACGCGAGGAAGAAGAAGGGGCGGTGACTGGATAGAAGAGAAAGAGGACAGCCCCGTGCTTATTTATAAGGAAAAATGGGGTAGTGAAACGGCATGCCCGAAGATCGAGGAGGCGGCATGATTATCACGGCTGAGAAGACGCCTCGATTTCCGGAAATGGTGGGTTAAGGAAAGGATTCGCTGTAGCGTCACTGTTGGATGTGGCGGGTTAGGAAAGACCAGTCCAAGATTAAAAGAAGTATTAACAAAGACTCGCCAATGGAAGGATTTTAATTGACATGAACAGGTTCAAATCAATTTGGGGCCTAATGTTGGGGATATAACCCCACGGTATGACCCGCCCTTAAGGGGCCGGGTTACGCCGGTTGGCGACTCATAGTGCAAGAGCCTAAGCCGGCCCAGGAAGGAAAGACGTGAAGACGACGACTTACAGGTGGGCCAGTTGAAGGCCCAAAGCCTGGTGGCGACTCAAGGCCCGAAAGCGTAAGCCGCCACGTGAAGACTTACCTTGTAAGACTAGGAAAGTAGAACCGGGGTCGGTTACGTTGTGTAACCCGACCCGGACTCTTGTAAGCCCAGGGTTTCTACCTATGTATATAAAGGTGAGCCCCTGCGGCGGGTGAGACAAGTTAGGAGAGACGGACAAGCCCTTCGGCGAGAGAGACCAAGCGATCGGGAGCTAGGGCAAGCAAGTCGCCCCTTTGTAATCGATACTACAGTCAATACAATACAAGCAGGACGTAGGCTTTTACCTCCACCGTGAGGGGCCGAACCTGGGTAAACTCGTGTCCCTTGTCCCGTTTAACCCCTTTGAGTCCACCTCTTTAGCGATGGCCTCGAACCTAAGCCTTCGGGCATCTGCCGTGGCAAAACCACGACAGAAGCGGAACTTCCCTAGATACTTGTTAGATAAGAAGGCTGGCAACGTCAACAAAAGTATATTTGATATACGTGTTATTGATGTGTACCTTACTAGTACTCCTAGTAGCACCCGGCTATTAGATATCGGTTCAGTTGCTAATATTAGTAACTCGAAGTAAAAGCTACGGAATAAACGGAGACTAGCTAAGGGCGAGGTGACGATGTGTGTTGGAAGTGTTTCAAAGGTTGATGTGATCACCATCGCACGCTCCCTCTACCCTCGAGATTAGTGTTGAACCTAAATAAATTTTATTTGGTTGAGCATGAACATGATTAGATCATGTTTATTGCAATACGGTTATTCATTCTAAGTCAGAGAATAAGGGTTATTCTGTTTACATGAATAATACCTTCAATGGTCATGCACCCAATGTGAATGGTATATTGAATCTCGATCGTAGTGATACACATGTTCATAGTATTGATGCCAAAAGATGCAAAGTTAATGATGATAGTACCACATACTTGTGGCACTGCCGCTAAGGTCATATTGGTGTAAAGCGCATGAAGAAACTCCATGATGATGGATCTTTGGACTCACTCGATTTCGAATCGCTTGAGACATGCGAACCATGCCTCATGGGCAAGATGACTGAAACCCCATTTCCCGGCATGATGGAGCGGGCAAGTGAATTATTGGAAATGATACATGGTGATGTATGCGGTCCAATGAGTGTTGAAGCCTGCGGTGGATATCGTTATTTTCTTACCTTCACTGATGATTTGTGTAGATGTGGGTATATTTACTTCATAAAACACAAGTCTGAAACGTTTAAAAAGTTCAAGCAATTTCGGAGTGAAGTTGAAGATCATCGTGACAAGAAGATAAAATGTCTATGATATGATCGTGGAGATGAATGTCTGAGTTACGAGTTTGGTATGCAACTTAAGACAGTGTGGAAATTGTTTCACAACTCACGCCGCCTGGAACACCATAGTGTGATGGTGTGTCCGAATGTCGTAGTCATGCTCTATTGGATATAGTGCATACTATGATGTCTCTTACCGATTTGCCACTGTCATTTTGGGGGTTATGCATTCGAGACAACTACATTCACTTTAATAGGGCAACATCTAAATCCGTTGAGATGACACCGTATGAATTATGGTTTGGCAGAAACCTCAGCTGTCATTTCTTAGAGTTTGGGATTGCGATGCTTATGTGAAAAGGCTTCAGCCTGATAAGCTCGAATCCAAAGCGGAGAAATACGTCTTCATAGGATACCCAAAAGAGACGGTTGGGTATACCTTCTATCTCAGATCCGAAGGCAAAGTGTTTGTCGCTAAGAACGGGTCATTTCTCGAGAAAGAGTTTCTCTCGAAAGAATTGAGTGGGAGGAAGATAGAACTTGATGAGGTTGTTGAACCTTTACTTCAACCAGAGAGTAGCGCAGCGCGGAAAGATGTTTCTGTGGAGCCTACATCGGTTGAAGAGGAAGCTGATGATGGTGATCATGAAGCTTCGGATCAAGTTACTATCGAACCTCGTAGGTCGACAAGGACACGT
Organism: Elymus sibiricus; assembly: GCA_039707655.1. Lineage (NCBI taxonomy): Eukaryota > Viridiplantae > Streptophyta > Magnoliopsida > Poales > Poaceae > Elymus > Elymus sibiricus. The sequence goes on along the minus strand of CM077667.1, from coordinate 96,726,160 downwards.
ACTGCACCTGAGTGGTACGGTAACCCTGTCTTAGAGGTCATGTTGTTGGACAACGATGAACCTACGAGCTATGGAGAAGCGATGGTGGGCCCGGATTCCCACAAATGGCTGGGAGCCATGAAATCCGAGATAGGATCCATGTATGAAAACCAAGTATGGACTTTGGTAGACTTGCCCGTTGAACGGCAGGCCATTAAGTACAAATGGATCTTTAAGAAGAAGACAGACGCCGATGGTAAATGTCACCATTTATAAAGCTCGACTTGTCGCAAAGTAGTTTCCCACAAGTTCAAGGAGTTGACTACGATGAGACTCTCTCACCCGTAGCTATGCTGAAGTCTGTTGAAATTATGTTAGCAGTTGCTGCATTTTTCGATTATGGAATTTGACAGATGGATGTCAAAACATCGTTTCCTTAACGGTTTCCTTGAGGAAAGGTTGTATACAACCAGAAGGTTTTGTCAGTCCTAAGGATGCTAAAAGGTATGCAAGCTCCAGCGATCCTTCTATGGACTGGAGCAAGCATCTCGGAGTTGGAATATACGCTTTGATAAGGTGATCAAAGCTTTTGGCTTTATACAAAGTTTGTAAGAAACTTGTATTTACAAGAAAGTGAGTGGGAGCACTATAGAATTTCTGATAAGTATATGTGGATGACATATTGTTGATCGGAAATGATGTAGAATTTCTGGAAAGCATAAAGGGTTATTTGAAAGGAGTTTTTCAAATCAAGACCTGGATAAAGCTACTAGAATATTGGGCATCAAGATCTATAGAGATAGATCAAAACGCCTGATAAGATTTTTCAATGAGTACATACCTTGACAAGATTTTGAAAGAGTTCAAAATGGATCAGTCCAAGAAGGAGTTCTAGCTTGATTTGTAAGGTGTGAAGTTGAGTAAGACTCAAATCTCGACCACGGCAGAAGAAAGAGAAAGTACGAAGGTCGTCCCCTATGCCTTATCCATAGGCTCTATATAGGATGCCATGTTGTGTAACGCACCTGGTGTGTGCCTTGCCATGTGTCTGTCAAGGGGTACAAGAGTGATCCAGGAGTGAATCACTGGACAGCGGTCAAAATTATCCTTAGTAACTATATGACAAAGGAAATGTTTCTCGATTATAGAGGTGATAAAGAGTTCATCGTAAAGGGTTACGTCGATGCAAGCTTTGACACCAATCCGGATGACTCTGAGTAGCAATCCGGATACATATAGTGGAGCAGTCATTTGGAATAGCTCCAAGTGGAGCGTGGTAGCAGCATCTACAATATGACATAGAGATTTGCAAAGTACACACGGATCTGAATGTTGCAGACCCGTTGACTAAAACCTCTCTCACAAGCAAAACATGATCAAACCCCAGAACTCATTGGGTGTAAATCACATGGTGATGTGAACTAGATTGTAGTAGCGACCCGATCTCAAGGGATTGGAGTCTCTGTGCTTAAGTGTCATCCCTAGATCGGTATGCTGACACACACAATACTCGAGGATCTATAACAGAGTTCAATCACACATCTTATTACATCGAGAATCCTCAAAGAGTATTTATTACAATAATGTGGCCTAAGGCCAAATAAAACAAAATAATGCGGAAGCAAAAAGTGTAACGAGTCCATCAACTCCACGAGCAAGCTGAGTGCAGAACAACGACCTATCGCACCTTATTCGTCGTCGGATAAATCTGCAACATGATAAGTTGCAGCCATGTAGGTCAGTACATGGAATGTACTGGCAAGTCACATCATAAAAGTGTAATGAGCCTACATTGTACATGCAATTTGGCTGGTGGAAACTCTAAGTTTAGTTTTGCATAAAGCTGGTTTTTCCCTATCAAAAATTATTGTTCTACCTCTACAAATATGATAAGTCTGAGATGGTACCTCATCTCAATCCATTCCAAAATTATGTCAGTACCCAGTTGGTTAATTAAGAGTGGTTAGATCTCCCTACATTTCCACTACTAAAAGCTCAAGTTGTCCATGACCGGGGACACGGCTAATCGATTAGTTTTACACTCTGCAGAGGTTGCACACTTTTCCCCACAAGACTCGACCACCTCCTTGATCGGAAGATCGAGACATAGCCTTTCGAAAGCATTCCCTCTAACCCACGGATAGGCCGGTACACCTACATCATCTACATCTGCTAGCCTATCCCGGAAGAGGTCACACTATCTACTCAACTAAGCCAGAGCCCATATTGGCTTGTGGCTGCACACGGAAGCTTCCAGACATGAAAACAAGGTTGATCCCTTTGAGCCTGGGTGGACGGACCACTAGTGTGCACTACCATGGATTCCCATGAATGCTCCCACTATACTTCGCCACCATACAAACCAATTTCCACCCAGGTAGTTAATTAAAGTCTTGGTCCTAATTACTACTTTTTCACTCATATCTCAATGTGAAACACTCCCTAATCCCCGTCTACTTTGGCAAAGCATTATAATTTAACACGATGGCGACAAAGTTGTATGATTCAGACCTACCTCAAATGAACTACTGGGTGCAAGCATAGCCCTCAGGCATAAATATCATACCATGAAACCCTACCACAAAGAACTATGTGCATATAAAAACATAGGTAAAACAGGTATGATCAAGATGTAACTTGCCTTCGTGTTGAGAGTGAAGTTCAAGGGAGTGGTAGTATTCGGCTTCGCACTCCGGACAATCTAGCGCAAAGTAAAAATAAACTCACATAAAGCATTCATATAATCCAAAGTAACATGCAACACAAAAATTCATAAAATCCAAATAAAATCCAACACACGAAATAAGCATGAAAAATTTCAAGGTATAAAACCACGAGTGAAAAACATGGTGCAAAATTCATGACGTGCACTAATGTGCCTAGAAGGCATACTAGTAAAATTATCATGAACAGTAACTAATTGCATAGAAAATAATGTGGCAAAGGTTCATGGCATAGGATTTAGTTTGTGTGACGCGGTGCAAAAAGAATCACTTCAAACAGGTATACCGTTTAGAAGATATGTCCTAATGAAGTTTGAATTCAAATCTGAGTTAAATTCAAATTTGAACTTGCAAAAGTTTGCAATGATTGGTTTTATGGATAGAGCTATTCGACACGAAAATTTGGCCGTTGGTTTCATCTCGTTTCGATCTACGGTTAAAAAGTTAAGGCTATTTGAAGTTTTGAACCAAATCTGAAAAAACCGAGCAGAAAAAAAAATCTTGGCCACGTGTGTGGCACCCCGGCTCAGAGAACCGGATTACCAGTGTTTCCAGCCCAAAGATCATGTCCTCTGGAAACACACAACAACTTGGAACAGAACTGAACTGAACTTTATTGATAGATTTCGGGTACAAGCTCATATTTTACAAAGATAGCGAGGCCAAAGGCACACTCGGTGCTATGACAGTATCTACATTATTTATGAAACATAGCAGGGCCTCGGAACTACTAAGTAATTCTATGGCGTAGCGGAACATAGCGGAAACTCCATCCATCGGGACACTGCTGAGGACACAACCTAGTTAGCGTAGCACGAACCATCGGGACCTCCGTCCTCGGCTTCTCCTGCATCTAGCATGATACGCCAGGTGAGTACTTTGAATGTACTCGCAAGCTCACGACAACCAAGTAATGCAGCAAACAATAGCATGGCAATCAACATGTTAAATACTTAAGCAATTCACTTACTGTTACCGGTTATCAACTTACTCTCTTCCGGGTTGTCCCACAACCCTCGGAATACTCATAAGCCATCGAGTACTTCCGATCATATGACAAGTTCTTCCATCATTATTATCACGGATACGGTTGACCACCTAGCGAGGTCTGGACGGGCTGTCCAATACCGTGGACGCGGCTATTCGAATAGATTTTACACTCTGCAGAGGTGACGCACTTTACCCACACCATGGAGCACCTGGCCTCGTGATCCCATTCGGGTGGACCAGCGTTGCTCCAACGAAACCCACCTGACTCGTGACTCTCCCATCGTACCACCGGCATTCATCCTCCCCTGGAGTCCTGCCCTGGGTGGCCCCTGTGTCACCTCGTGACACCTGCCACCGTCGTGGCCAAACTAAACTGCCCCAAACGGGGACGTCGGCACAAAACTCAACTGGGCTCACAGGGTTATCGCCGTCTACCTGATCAGGGCAGCACACACGCATAACCCTCCATGTCTAGTGGTACCGGTGGAAGAGCACGGAGCCAGATCAAGTCAAGGCCGTCCCATACCGGCAAATGTGGTTGCACGGATAAGCCCGAACAGGTGACTCCAGATCAACCGACCAAGTTTCATTACATAAGCATGTGGTTTATCACATTAACTTAAAATAGCAGCAATAAGCACTTAAATTAAATTACTATGGATTATTATATGGCAAATAATTGAGCATAATGTATTGAAATATGCAATGCTATTGAAATGCTTCAAAAGATGGATGTCCTGGTTTGCCTTGCTCTGTTGGGTTGCCCAAACACTCCTGGTCTTCAAATGCACCAAAGTTTCCTTCTGAAAGTATTTTAAAATAGCAAAGGAAAATGTCACATGAAGCCTTTTTGTTAACTAGGAATTCTGTGAATATTGGAAAAATACCAACTTTGGTCAGAAAATAAAGGAGTTCAATACAAACCCAATGCAAAAAGAATCAAATGAATTGGGCTTGTAAATAAAAAGATATAGCTGGTCAAAGTTTCTGGTCAAAATGAATTAAATAAATAGAAATCAGAAAATACAAGAAAACCTCCAGCGGCCACGTCGAAGGCGTATTCTCCGAGTACGCCTCCACTTACCCCCTCGCGCGCGCGGGCTGACCGCTGACGGGTGGGGCCAGCCTGTTTAAACAGAGAGAGGGAAGAGAGACAGAGGCGGGGCGGCTCACCGGCGATAGGGACGGCGGCGAGGTCGGGAGAAGGCTGGGATGGATCGGGCTCACGGAGATGAACACACACGTACCCGCAGCGTGATGAGAGATGGCCGGACAGCGTCGACCCCTTCCTCTCCGGCGGCGACGGCGCTCGGGTACCGACGGAGACGGCGATTCCGGCGATGTTTTGGCTGGGCAAGGGGTCGAGGAGGACCAGGGAAACGAACTGAGCTCTGGAGGCGGCGGATCTCCGGCGAGGGTTGAGGCCAGAGGGCCTCTCGGCCGTGGCTCGCTGCTCGGGGAGACAATTGAGTGATGGTGAGGTGAGGTGGAGAGCTCTGGAGGGCCGGGCATGGCTTTATATAGGCCGGAGGCGAGCGCGGCCGAGCTCGCCCGAAGCGGCGAGGCTCGGGACACGTTGCCGGCGCCAGGAAGCCGCGCTGGCTGGCCGCTTGCGGGATGACGAGACGGGAAAGGGCAAGGGGAAGTAATGGCACGGTGGAAGCTAGCAGAGGAAGAAGACGCGCCGCAGAGCCACTGTGGCCGCACGGGCGCCATAGTGCCCGAGTGCCGTGGCGGCCGCCGAGGCCGATTCCGGCGAGGACAGGGATCCAGAACGTCCAGGTGGGAGGAGGGGAAGACGTCGGCGCGCGAGGACAAGGTGAGGCCACGCGGGGCAGCAGGGACACCTCACACCAGACTCGGGCGCGGTGCAGAGCGCGTGCATTGCATGCCAATGCCGTGCTCACCACGTCTAGTGGTGTCTGGAGGCCTCCCCTGTCCAGCACACCATGTCTGGGGTGTTCTCCCTTGGTCATTTAGTCCCTCTATGCCTCTGGTTTGGCCAGTTTCATCCTGCTGTGAAGTGTAGCTTCAGCTACAGCTTCTGACGGCAAACTTGAGGAGGTTCTAGAGAAGAGATGAGTTGGAGATGAAGCTAGTGGAGATGTCTAGTGTGATCTAGGTTGAAAGGACCATAAACTGGCCAAATTTGAAAAGGCTTAGATAAGATTTGAATATAGTTCATGTGTAAACTACCATACTGGTCCAGAAACTTGTTGAGCTTGTGGCACTCATATGGTAGATCTCCTGATGAAGAATTTTGGTGTGTGGAAGTCATTTGCTGCATAGAAGATGCCATAAAAATTTCATGGCCATTGGATACCTCTAGCTAGCACTTCCTTCACAGAGGTTTGTAATGAGCAGAAACTTGTCAGAATTTTGCTGCTGAAAATTTGTACTGGACAAGATGATATTTTTTGATATTGTGGCTAGGTAGGATCCCTAGTATCTCAGGGAATTTATTGGGAATTTTCTGAGCTAGGAAAATGGGAGTTGCTTCACAACTGACCAATTCTGACCAGAAAGAAAACAATTATTCTGGCCAAAATTTTGTATTGGACTATGGAATATTTTTGAAGATTATGGGATTATATGATGATAAGGAGGTGTGACAAGAGTTAGGGATTTTATTGATCATCCAAACTATAGGTTGCTTCACAACCCATAGTGATGACATAATTTCCCAAAGGAAGAAAAGAATTAATGGAAAAAGATTAAATATTGGAAATTGATCCAAGAGAGATGTGGAAAGGTTTTGGCAAGGTGATGAGGGTTTTGGGTTACTTGGGAAAAGATTCAATGATTCATAAGTCTATCGTTGACTGAAAAACCAACCAAAATGCAAGTAAAACCAAAAAGATTTCGAAAAGAAAAAGTCGTCAAAAACCAGGGTGTCACAACGTGGCGGCCTGTGGTTGGCTGAGTCGCGTTCGCTATTTAAGCTATGTGGCGACGGCCAGCGAATAAGCAAAACGGCGGTAACGGTTAAGCTAAAAAAACTGGCCCGGTTGTTTTTTTAAATAAACCGCGGTTAATCCACATACCGGTTCGGTGAATAAAAACAAACCTAAATAGATCTAACTACCGGTTTGATCTAAGAGAGAAAAAAACCTAATACTAATCTACGTACGAAACAGAGGGGGCGGGGCTTACAGAGGGAGACGCTGGCTTCAGGCATAAGCTCGTCGTCAGCAGGGCGGCAGCGGCGGCGGGCTCCGGCACGGGCAAGGTGGTCGGGCGGGTGCGGCGCGATGGGGGTGGCCGGACAGTGGTGACGGCGGTCGGCGGCGACGACCGGAGGGAGGCGGCGGAACTCCTGTGCTCCGGTGAACTCCGGCGACGCAGGTCGTCAGGGCGGCGTCTCCGGGGCGTCCTAGGGGCAAAAGAAGATGTCAGGGAGGTGCGGGATACCATGGGGGTCCTATTCCAAGAAGCAAACGAGGTTGTGGCGGCTCACCGGCGTCGGAATCGTCGACGGAGAGGTTCGGCTCCGGCGAGATGCAAACGGACGGGGCGAGCGGTGCGAGCGGCGGGAGGTGGTGCGGATCGGCTGAATGGAACGAGGGGCTCGAGGAGGCTTTTATAGACGAGGTCACGGGCGCTGGCGTCGGCAGATAAGCTCTATCCGCGAGAGCTTCGCGCGGCCGGTGCGGGACGGCTTGCGCGGCCTCATCCCGTGCTGTGCGGGAGGATGGGGATGACTTGGGGGCTGGTCCCCACTTGCAGGTGCGTGAGGGAGAGAGACGAGCGAGAGAGAGAGAGAAGGCGAACGTGGGGTGGGGCACTGGGTGAGCGAGCGTGCGTGCGTGGGTGGGGCGATCGCTGGGAGCTTCGGCCGATCGGGGTGCTGGCTGGGCTGGCTTCGGCCGTTGCGTGCGTTGTATTTTTTTTTGATTAAACAGAAATGTTTTTTTAACTCCACCCACAAAAGAAGATAAAATAGCAAAATAATTTTATAAATCATTATTTAATATATAGATCATAGTGAACATTTTGTTCTCCTCAAATAACTTAGAAAAATATTTTCTTATGCAAAAATTTAACTTTTGGCTAACAAAATAATTTTCAATGCAACTTTAAAACACCAAATATAATTCAAATACTCTCCCACTCATTTGTATTTTGAGGAAGTCATATTATCCTCTCTCTATTATTTTATGTGAGTGGAAAATTTTGAACATCATAAACTCCAAATGCAATAAATCATGAGATGCAATGATGATCCTATTAACATCCTGATTTAAATAAAATTGGGATGTTACAAACCTACCCCCCTTAAGATGAATCTCGTCCTCGAGATTCGGGTTGGCCAGCAAAAAGGTGTGGATGGTCACGCTTGAGATCTTCCTCTCGTTCCCAAGTAGCTTCCTCCTCGGTGTGGTGACTCCACTGAACCTTGCAGAACTTGATGACCTTGGTACGAGTGATCCTCTCGGCAGTCTCAAGAATCTTGACCGGCTTCTCCTCATAAGTTATATTGCTCTCCAACTGAATTGCTTCTAGTGGCACTGTATCTCTCAAAGGAATATTTGCCATCTCTGCATGACACTTCTTCAGTTGGGAAACGTGAAACACATCATGAACTCCTGACAAACCCTCTGGTAGTTCCAACTTGTATGCAACTTCCCCTCTGTGTTCCAGAACTCTGTATGGCCCCACGAATCGTGGTGCTAACTTCCCTTTGACTCCAAACCTCTTAATACCCCGAAGTGGAGACACTCGAAGGTATGCTCTATCTCCCACTTCATAAGTCATTTCCTTGCATTTAGCATCGGCATAACTCTTCTGTCTAGACTGAGCTATCTTGAGTCTATCACGGATCAACTTGACCTTCTCCTCAGAATCTCTTATCAAATCTGACCCAAACAATTTGCGATCTCCAAATCCATCCCACATCAACGGTGTTCTGCACTTCCTCCCATACAATGGCTCAAAAGGGGCGATCTACAAACTAGCTTGATAGCTGTTGTTGTATGAGAACTCTGCATAAGGTAAGTTATCATCCCAACTAGACCCGTAGTCTAGCGCACAAGCTCTCAACATGTCCTCCAAAATCGGATTTACCCTCTCTGTCTGCCCATGTGTCTATGGATGGAAAGTTGTACTGAATTCCAGCTTGGTACCCAGAGTTTCATGTAACTGATGCCAAAACTTTGAGGTAAATTGTGTTCCTCTATCTGATACAATGGTCCTCGGAACTCCATGCAGACATACAATCCTGGTCATATATATCTTCGCCAGCTTAGCACTCATATAGGTAGTCTTAACTGGGATGAAGTGAGCGACCTTGGTCAAGCGATCAACTATTACCCAAATGGAATCATAACCTGAATGGGTCCTGGGTAATCCTGTGATGAAGTCCATGCCAAGTTTATCCCATTTCCAATCAGGTATCGGCAATGGCTGAAGTAAACCTGCTGGTTTCTGATGCTCTGCGTTTACCCTCTGACATACATCACATACTACTACATACTCGGCAATTTCCCTCTTCATATCGGTCCACCAAAAACTTTCCTTCAAGTCCAAATACATCTTGGTGTTTCCCGGGTGTATCGAGTAAGGCGAATCATGAGCCTCCTGAAGAATCAACTTCCTGATCTCTGGATCATTGGGCACACAAATACGCTGCTCAAACCATATGGTTCCATGCTCATCCTCACGGAATCCTTTTGCCTTCCCTTTGCTGATTCTTCCCAACAAAGTGGACTGAACTTCGAGTGCGGCAACATAACCTCTTGGAACTATTTCCAACTGAAGATCTCTGAGTTCATCGCACTACTCCTGAGGTAATCCTCCTGTGATAAGAGTGTTAACATAACTCTTACGGCTGAAAGCATCTGCCACGACATTGGCTTTTCCTAGATGATAATGCAAACTCATGTCATAATCCTTTATGAGCTCCAACCATCTCCTTTGCCTGAGGTTCAACTCTTTCTGCGTAAAGATATACTTCAAACTCTTGTGATCTGTGTAAACATCACATTGATTCCCGATAAGGAAATGTCTCCTGGTCTTGAGTGCATGCACCACTGCTGCTAACTCCAAATCATGAGTGGCATAGTTGAACTCATGAGGTCGAAGCTGACGTGAAGCATAAGCTACAACCTTTCCTTCTTGCATAAGCACGCCTCCAAGTCCTTGGCGCGAAGTGTCACAATACACCTGAAAATCCTTGTGTATGTTTGGCAGAATCAGTACTGGGGCTGTAACCAAACGTTTCTTCAACTCCTGAAAACTGGCTTCACATTCCTCAGTCCAATTATACTTGGTGTCCTTCTTCAACAACTCCGTCATGGGCTTTGCAATCTTGGATAAATTCTCAATGAACCTCCGATAATATCCTGCAAGTCCAAGGAAACTGCGGATCTTGCTGACTGAGGTCGGTGCCTTCCATTCTGTGACTGCTTCTACCTTGGAAGGGTCCATGGCAATTCCTTCCCCTGACACAACATGTCCGAGAAATACGACTTCCTTCAACCAAAACTCACACTTGCTGAATTTGGCATAAAGTTGGTGTTCTCTGAGTTTCTCCAGAACTAAGCGCAGATGTTCTGCGTGCTCCTCCTCATTCTTGGAGAAAACCAATATATCATCAATGAATACCACAACAAACTTATCCAAGTACTCCATGAATACCTTGTTCATCATGCTCATAAAATAGGCAGGGGCATTAGTCAAACCAAAAGACATGTTTGTATACTCATAAAGCCCATACCTCGTGGTAAAAGCTGTCTTAGGTATATCCTTACAGATCTTCAAGTGATGATAACCCGATCGAAGGTCAATCTTGGAGAAAACACTAGCTCCTTCTAGCTGGTCAAATAAATCATTGATCATCTGCAGCGGATACTTGTTCTTGATGGTCACCTCGTTCAAATAACGATAATCCACACACATCCTCAAGGTTCCATCCTTCTTCTCCACTAAGAGTACTGGGTCTCCCCAAGGTGATGAACTCGGGCGAATATACCCCTTCTCCAGCAACTCTTCAATCTGCTTTTTGACTTCTGCTAGATCATTAGCGGGCATCCTGTATGGCCTCTTGGAGATAGGTCCGGTGCCTGGCAGCAACTCAATGAGAAACTAAATCTCCCGATCTGGTGGCATCCCGGGTAACTCCTCTAGAAATACATCGGGATAATCCTTTACCACTGGTACCTCTTCCTGGACAACTCCCGTAAGAGAGTTCACACGCGTCCTCTTAGGCTTAAGCCTGGTTACATACTTGATCCTTTTCTTCTCTGGGGTGGTGAGAAGGATCGATCTACTAGCACAATCAATGCTTCCCTGATACTTGGACATCCAATCCATACCTAGGATCACATCCAGCCCTTGTGACTCAACTACGGTCATATCTGTGTGAAAAACATGTCCCCCTATGCTCAAAGGTAACTGAAAACATCCCTGACTAGTCATAGACTCTGCTCCTAGGGAACTCACTAGAATAGGTGACTTAAGAGCTACGGTAGGCAACTTATGTTTATCCACAAATCCCCTCGATATAAATGAATGCGATGCACCAGTGTCAAATAGAATGAGTGCTGGAAATGAATTAACCAAGAACTTACAAATCACTGCATCCGGTTGCTCATAGACTTCTTCCACATTGACATGGTTCACGTGCCCCTTAGTGAAAGGATTGGGCTTCTTGCCTACAGAACTTCCATTGCCATTCCCATTCTGCAGCTCGGGACACTCATTGGAGTAGTGTCCTGTCTTCTTGCACTTGAAGCAGGTGATGGGACTCAGATCCTTCCTCACTGGTGTATCGGGGTTGGGATGATGGTGGTTGCCGTTTCCTCCATTCCCATTGCCATTCTTATGGCCATTGTGGTTGTGTCCATTGCCTCCATGCTGAGAATGACCACCATGGTTATGATGGTTGTGCCCTCCAAACTTACTGTGTCCTGAACCAGAATATCCCGAGAAAGGTGCGGAGCGAGGCTTCTGCAGAGCTCCAGACTTGTCGTGGTTTTGTCACGGCGGTTAACTTGAAGGGGTTGATCGGGACGAAAGACACAAGTTTACTCAGGTTCGGCCCCTCTCGGAGGAGGTAATAGCCTACATCCTGCTTTGAGTTGTATTGATGGGGTATCGATTACAAGGGAGCGGATTCGCTTGACCTAGCTCTCGATGAAAGGTTTTCGTGGCCTAAGCCGCCCAGGGAACCCGCCTTTATATACACAGGTCGAGGCCCTAGGCTTACAAGAGTCCGGGCCGGGTTACATTTAGTAACCGATCTTATCTCTAACTTTCCTTGCCTTGTCTGGCAAGCCGTCCCCTAGCGGCTCACGCCTCCGGGTCACACATTGCCTTCCGGCTCTGGGCCTTTTCCTGGCCCGTCTGACAAACCACTTCCGGGCCCTGTCTTGATCTTCCAGCTTGCTCAGGCCTCATTGCTAAGCCTCCAACCTCGTGACCCGGCCCCTCCTGGGCGGGTCTGACCATGGGGTTATATCCCCAACATTAGGCCCCAGATTGATTTGAACTGGTTCATGTCAATCTTCAGGTCTTCTAGTTGGCGAGTCTTTCATTCTTCGCAAATTCCTGACCTATAATAAATCTTCATGACCCGCCATGTAAAAAATGGGTGACGTCATCTGTGATAAATCCCAAAAAATCTGGACGACATCACAACAGATCTTTGCATTAACTAGTCAACCCGAGAATCGAGGCATCTTCTTAGTCAATCATCATCTTGTCTCCTCGATTCCCGCACAAGACTGTTGCTGTTCCACCCCCCTTTTCTTTTTCCACTTTCCCCTGTCGCCGCCTCTCTCTTCTTCTTCCTCCAGACGCCCGCGCAGCCGAAGCTCCTCCGCGCCGTCCAGACCTCGCCGTCGTCCTCAACAAGGGCCGCTGCATCGCCCTGACTGTGTCCAGAGTTCGCCGGCGCTCGCTCGCATCTCCTGCACCGTCCAGGTTCTACTCTTCTTCCCTCATAGATACGCATTAGTTCGTCGGTGTTCTTCCGAGTCCGCCGCCATTCATCGAAGTTCTTGCCGTAGATGAGGAAGAAAACACCCTTAGGCTTTCAACCGCTAGCCAAAACCCGCGGCGCTCTGCTTAATGCGTTTTCCATATTCATCGTAGATCATCCCCTCACGGAAACTCATATACAAACTTCCTGTTCTTCCATGAACACTTTTAGGTTTAGGAAATATTCCCGTTTTGTTTCCTTCCGTAGATCTTAACATGGTAGCTGCAGTTTGCAGAACCTGTTTGTCCACACTTAGTAATATTTTCCAACACCTGCTAGCAACTTGACCCACCATCGTGCTGCCGGCTCTCTTTGTAGCGACGTAATCTGCCTTATTACTGTAATTAGTGGCGGCTCATAACTTAACAATGACCCACCAAGTATCATCATCGTTTTAGAGTCATAGCTGTTTTGGTCACACAGCGTTTTTAACCCTCCACATTTTCATGCCCTTCCACAGCCTTTTTAACCCGCCACATGGTGAAAACCCCCGCTTCTTGCGATTGGGTAGGTTCTGGGGTCACCGAAGAAATACTCAATGATTTTGTAGCCATGGGAGTTTTGCCGACTCATGATGTTATTCACTGGCGGGTTCCTGGCAACGAAGTCACTCCCAGACCCAAGGATGGGGAGGTTATTGTCTTCACAGATCATCTTCTCCGTGGCTTCTCACCGCCCGGATCAAAAAATTTCCGGGACGCCCTGCATTTCTACAAACTGCATCCTCAAGACATTGGCCCCAACTCTGTCACCAATTTGTGCCAATTCCAAATTCTCTATGAGGCTTATTTGCAAGAGGAGCCATACGTTGACCTCTTCAGGGATTATTTCTATATCATCCGCCAAACAAAGATTGCGGATGGACCAAACCTTGAACTTGGAGGTGTTTCCATTCAGAGAAGGAGAGATGTATCTTTCCCGTCGGCGACTCTGCCTAGTCATCCCAAGGACTAGAATCGGACCTGGTTCTATTGCAAAGATACCTTCCCAGAAGCAGAGAATCCACTGTCGGGTTATTGTCCTTTCCGGCTCAACACTGGCACCGAGCTCCCAGATCGGATGTCTGCTACGGAGCGCGCCGAATATGGTCCAACTTTTTCAAAGATAAGGGCCCTATTAGCCAATGGGTTAACTGGCGTTGATTTGACCCGTTGCTGGGTCTCTTGGAGAATTCTGCCGTTGAGCCGCCGCAGCGCCTTAATGTGCCAATATACTGGTGAGGTGAATGACCCTTAGCGCTTCAACCAAATCCCCCTGACAGACAAGGACCTCAACACAATCGTTAAATCACTGCTGGGAGAAACGCAAGAAGTTTGCAACAAGACGGGGCTAAGCCCTTTTTATGCTCTGAACCCAGCTCCTGAGGTAAGACTTTATTTTACCCTTTTCTTCCCTTTTTGTCAGATTCATTATTTTACCTTGTTTAACCTCTCTGCCAATGCATTTATTGCACGCAGGCCGACTCGTCTTTCTGGAAGAAGAAACTGACCGCCGCTACTTCCAAGAAGAAAACAAAAGCAACTAAGACCCGGGCTCCACCTCGTAAGAAGAAGTCAACAGCTAAAGAACTGCTTGAATTGGACGACTCGGAGGTAGAACTTGACTCTCTTGGCCTTCTTTTCATGCAACTTATTAATGCTGACTTCTCTCAGGGTGACGCGGAAACAAGCGAAATCGGTGCTGCAGAGGTAACTATCATCTCCACCGATTCGGAACCTCTGCCAACAGAAAAAATCCGGCGGGTCATCCAGAAAGTAAAAATTGCATATCCCCTTGCTCACTTGGACCCCGACTTTCTTTTGAAGAAACAGCAACATGACGCTAGACGTCAGACCCGGAGCGGCGGCTCTGAAGACCTGGTGGCCGGCTTACCTGACACTCCGGCTCGTCGGAAACGTCGCAACGAGGTATGTCATAGCTTATATTTGCACTTCTGCATATTAGTCATGCGCTGTCACTTGCTCATACTGCTTAATTTAATTGTGTCAGGACTCACCTCCTTTGTCTGGCGACTCAACCACCTCCAAACTGCCTCCCCTTGTTATCAACCCGGGGTAAACTTCCTTGCATCCTCTTTCTGCTTATTATTACTCTATCCTTGTATATAACTGACAATGAAATCTTTGTTCGCAGAGCCCAGGCCAAGAAGAGCAAACTGAGCGGGTCATCTCCCCGTCCGGATGTCTCAGAGCCGGAGGACCCGAAACTTGGTACTTCTGAAATTCCAGTGGAACCCTCCGAGGCTGACCAAGGCACCCACGATGAAACTCCTTAGCTTACTGGGCCGGCGGATACCGACATTATGATTCCTGAGGCTAATCTGGAGACGGATCCTAAGCCGCCCAACCCCCTGCCGACAACTCAAGACGTGATTGCTCAAGAAGAAGAGGTCACCATCACCGACTCAGCCTAAACCGCTCCGGCCCCTTCCAACGTGCTATCCAAGCACATCAGCAAGGATGAGGCGCCTTCACCTGAGAAGGAGAAGGCTAAGCTTGATCTGCCCAACTTGGAGAAGCTGACTGTTGATGAATTGCATTCGGGCTATCTGAGCCGCCTTGCCGCAAGCCGGGACATGAAGGCCAACCTAGTTGGTATGATGAAGAGGAAATATGAGGTATTCCACATTTCTATTCTCCGTATATCCTTACGTAGCCCCCAAGAGCCGGGTTATTTCCTCGAAGATAAGCCGGGTCTTCAGTAATATGTAGACTTCAATAGACCAACGTGTAGCCCCCAAGAGCCGAGTCATTATAACAATACTGAGTTGGCACTTATTGCTTGGACAAATACAAAAAATGCCAAGTGTAGCCCCCAAGGGCCGGGTCATTATGTAAATAATGAGCTGGAACTTTTATAAATCTGATCTTCTAGACTTGTAGAGCAACGTGTAGCCCCCAAGGGCCGGGTTATCTTCATGAAGATGATCCGAGTCTTGCTTGTATTTGGATAAATTTGAAAAAACTGATACACATTATCCCCCAAGTGTCAAGTATATTGCTAGCAATCTGCTTGAGACTTCTAATAACCCTCTGCAGTACCTCCAAGCACTATTATAAGCCGGACTGGCGGTTTAAAATTGATGATCTTAATGTTTGACAATTTGTCTTGTGTAGGAATCTTTAAACGCGGCCGAGTCTAGCTTGACTGGCCTTAGAAAAAACCTACCGTTGCAACAAGACGCCCGAGCTGAAGCTGACACAAAGTGGCGGCTCTCCTCGGCAGAACTGGAGTAGATCAAGGCAGACTTTGAAACATACAAGCAAACTGCTGAAGCCAACCAAGCCGCCTTAACCAAACATGCAGAAGATGCCGAAGGCCGTCTTAAACCTATCACCGAAGAGCTGTCCAGCTTGAAGCGCCATATATCCCGGACGACCAAAGCCGTCTTTGGTAAGCATTGCTGACTATGTTGTGAGCATTTTTCAAATATTCTTATAGAGACTCGCCTGGCGACTTACAAACTTGATCTGTTTTCAGGCAAACGAACTCGCCAGATTCCAGATGACAGCTTGTTGAAACTGAAGGCTTTATACGCCTTCACTGAACAGCTGTACGCTGGAGGCCTCTTCACCGTCCGGGCTATGTTTGGCGAAAAAGGAGTTCCGAAACTATAGGACCGAAAGTATGTCTAGAGGGTGGTGATCCGACTACTTGACCAAATAAAAAATTCTACCTTTTCCCAATTTTAAGTGTTGGCAGATTTTAGCAATGATAGCAAGTCAAGCACACCCTACACATGCATGTCTAAGAGTATAGCAGCGCAAAGTAACAACAAGCATGTATACTAGAGGGTAGGAAGGAAGAACAAACGCAATTTGTAGACACGAAGATTTTTCCTGTGGTTCCGATAGGTGGTGCTATCGTACGTCCACGTTTATGGAGTCTTGAACCCACGGAGGGTAACGGTCGTGAGAGTCCACGGAGGGCTCCACCCATAAGGGTCCACGAAGTAGCAACCTTGACTATTCCATAACGGCTTCCGTCCACGAAGGACTAGCCTCACTATGGGTAGATCTTCATGAAGTAGGCGATCTCCTTGCCCGTACAAACTTCTTGGTTCAATTCCACAACACAAAGTAGGAGGCTTCCAAGCGACACCTAACCAATCTTGGAGGCACCACCCTCCAAAAGGTAATAGGCTTGGTAAAGTCGATGAACTCCTTGCTATTGTGCTTCAAGATGATAGACTCCTCAACAACCAATCACTCTCTCACATATTTGGCTATGGTGGAAGAGATTGATTTGGTGGAAAGCAACTTGGGGAGGCTAGAGATCAAGATTCATATGGTAGGAATGGAATAGCTTGATCTCAACACATGAGTAGGTGGCTCTCTCTTAGAAAATAGGATGGGGCAAGTATGGAATAGTTCTGAGTGCTTCTCTTTCGGTGGGTGGTGGTGAAGGGGTATATATAGGCATCCCCAAAAATTCAACCGTTACACCTAAAGTGACCAACTCGGTGACACCGATGTGTGAATCTCGGTGGTACCGAAGTGACCAAAAGGCAGTAACTTTTGAATCTCGGTGAGACCAATATATAATTCTCAGTGGTACCGATTAGGTGACCAACGGTTAGATTGCACAACTCGGTGACGCCGATTCAGAAGACTCGGTAAGATCGATTTTATGAAACGAGGTAACAGAAAGTTGGCAACCCAAACTCGGTAGCACCGAAGTGAAATCGGTTGCACCGATGTCCTAGGGTTTGGCATGGGTCTGTCTGAGTTTGGGAATCGGTTGCACCGAGTGGGAAATGTTGGTTACACCGGTTTTCATGAATGGCTTGGACAGACTTTTGTGGAAGAGTTTGTGGGTGTTATTGGTGACTATCACTTGTGCACGTGGAGCATCTTGTTCACCAACAGTACCTTACCCCCTTTTAATAGTATTGGCTTTCCTACGGACTCAAAGTGATTTCTCACAAAGTAAAATGTAGAGTCCTCTTGCTTGAAGCTTTGCCAATCCATTTCCTTGCATCTTGGGGTTTCTCCACAATCCTTTTCCATCCCTATCATTGAACTTTTCCTGAAATATGCTCAGTGGAAATATTATTTCAATGACATATATGTTGTTATTAATTACCAAAACCACCAAGGGAGCAAATGTGCTTTCAATCTCCCCCTTTTTGGTAATTGATGACAACATATAGATCAAAGCTTCGACATATGATATAATCAATGAATATAATCGTCGCTTTGAGAAGTATGTGCTAAGCAAGAGCTCCCCCTAAATTTGTGCATTATTTTAAATTTGCGTTTGAATGCAAATGCACAATTGATTAGGTACGTGGGGCACTCTTTCATGTCACATATAACTTGGTGGTGTGCGAGAATAATAAGAATGAATATTATAGCACAACACAATCAAGTAACGGTGAATGACCATCTCATAAGCATCATAATGATAGGAAGTAGTAGCAATACACATCAAGTGTATGATCAAACACCAACAAAGTTTAACACAAGCAAACCAAAAGATATCAAATGTTTTGGAAAAGCGATAAAAACCAATGCTCTCTCACTCGAAGCCTAAAGATCTATATACATCTTCTCCCCCTTTGGCAACAAGTTACCAAAAAGTTCAAAGGTATATAACTAAGCGTCCTTCTAGGGCTGATCTCCTCCGGTGGCTGATGAAGGAGTCGAGAGAACTGCATCAGCGAAGATGTCGGCAGACGTCATGGACGGGGTTGGTGTAGCAACTGGAGGGACTGGAGGAGCTGAAGAGGCAGTAGCAGGTGCTGATGAAGAAGGTCGCAACTCTGGAGCTGGCACTGTAGCTGATCTAGCCTGAGTAGTGAACTGAGTGCTGGGCCTGAGAGGTGCACGATCCTCCTCATCATCATCAGTAGAGTGAGGGCTAGGCACTGCATCAACTTCCTTCTTGAGCTTTGTCACAGTCACTGTGAGTGCATCCACCTTGTTGTTGAGCATGTGAAACTTGTCGTCAACAATCCTCGCAAGACTTGCCTGGTTCTTCAAAACCTTGCTGATGTCCTTCTGCATGCTGAGCATAGTACTGAGTAGGAGATCCATCTGCTCACTCCTAGACCTGGGCACCTGAGAACTGGACTCTCTGGCTGCCTCTGCATGTGCCTGAGCTGTAGCTGATGTGGGATGATCTGGGTGCATCACCACAACGTTGTCTTCTAGATCTGGCTGTAGTGGCAAATGTGGTCTATCAAGAGCAAATATGTGCTTCTCCAGCTTGGAGTTGATGAGCATCTAGATGTAGGGTGCGTAGCAGCATGAGCGCTTCTGATCAGCAGCAACCCTCTTCACAGTTTCCACAATCAAGTCCATCACCCTTATCCTGGTGTGTCGATCAAGATGGATCAGCATGTTGATGGAATAGCCTCTTATCATCTTGTCATCTCCAGACTTAGGCATCAATGTATGCCTCGATATGGTGTTCATGGTGCGAAGACCAGCCTGGAGAAAGTAAATGGATCCTAACTTGTGAGATTTCAAGTTTGCAGCAGGGATCTCATTGTACATGTTCTTCATAGCATCATGGCTCTCCTTGGATTCAGAATAGACATCCAGATCTCCTTCTTCCACCTCTGGGACTCCTAAGATGGCAGCCCACTCCTCAACAGTGGATTCATACCTTGCACCTTCAGTCATCCATACAATTCTACCATCTCCATAGAATTGAGCAGTGGAGTAGAATTGCATGATCATCTCATCATTCCATGCAGTGAATTCCTTGCCAACAAATTCGTCCAGACCAATGCAGTGAAAGTTGTCTTGAACACTCGGGAAGTAATCTTGATTCTCCTTGATATACTTCCAATCCACATACCTCATGTCACTCACAGCAGGGCTCTTATCAAGCAAGATTGTCTCGTAGAAATCTTGTTGCTCCTTGGTATAGAATCTGTAGTCCATAGCTGTTTTCCTTCTCTGAGAATATGGATCAATGGCTCTCCATTCTCTCAAACCAGAGTCCTTCCTCTTCTTCATGTCCTCAGCAAGCAAGTGGCTGGCATTGTGCTCTGGAAGGTGTGGTCTTAGCTTCATCAAAGCTGTCATATCATCATCCTCAGCTTCCCTAAAGGTGGAGGTCTTGTTCTTGCTGGAAGCTCGTATCTCTCTGGAGAACCTCTTGGGTTTGTCTGCAGCAGCTTTCTTGGGGGCAGTCTTGGTGCCCTTGGAT
Source organism: Elymus sibiricus (assembly GCA_039707655.1). NCBI lineage: Eukaryota > Viridiplantae > Streptophyta > Magnoliopsida > Poales > Poaceae > Elymus > Elymus sibiricus. The sequence continues at coordinate 96,706,327 of CM077667.1, read as the reverse complement.
GAGGTGGCCTTATGCATTGCATCTGCCATGAGCTTCTTCTTCTTCTTAGGAGGGGCCTTGGCAACTGGCTCTTCCTCCTCCTCAGCAGCTGCCTCTGCTGGATCCTCATACATAGAGGTTTGTCTACCAACAACATGAATGATCCTCTTCCTGGCTCTCTTCTTCTCTCCTGCCTTCTTAGTCATGGACTTCTTGGAGGGCTCAACAGTCATAGTTGCCCTAGAGCTCTATGGTGCTCTTGCTGACCCTGAGCTAGCATACTCTTTCCTGATGGCCTTCTTCTTCTTGGATGAAGAGGCAGCAGCAGTGCTCTTGGCAGCATCATCCTTCTTGGGCAGCTCCTCAGGGATGAAATCCTCATCTTCTTCATCTGAGTTGAGCTTCCTCCTTGCCCTGGTTGCAGCTTTGGGCAAATCAGGAGAGCTAGGAACATCATCATAGCTCCCCTCAGGATTAGTGCCTGAGCTCATGTCAACACTCTGCTCTCTGAGATCATTCTGACTGTCTTCAGCTTCTGACATCTTTGAACCTGTGAAGTAGAGTATAGAAGAGTGGAAGGGATGAGTCATCACAAAATGCAGATGTTTTCAAAGATTTGAACTAAAATTTCTCAAGATTTGCATTCTCCCAGATGAATATCGGTACAACCGAGGCAAAGTTTTCGGACCCACCGAGATAGACAACCTACATTCCAGGAACTTGGCAGCACTTTCGGTAACACCGAAAATTGGCACTCGGTTCCACCGAGGCTGTTCTCAGTCGACCAGAAAAGAGAATCGGTGCTACCGATTCTTATGCTTCGGTTCCACCGAGATTCAGGTTGCGGACAGCAAACCCTAAAAAATCTTCCGTTCGCTATTCTACTGGAATTCCTTGTGGATGGATCAATATCAAAAAGTGGCTTCTCGATGGAAAACTCCTAATGCGCAAGATTCAGAGGTAGGAGCGCACGAGGGGTCGAAATCGTACCCTAATCCGGTGACGACTTCGCTACGGCGGCGACGGTGGTGTAGATTCCGTCGATGGCGGGGACTTCCAACGGCGGAGGCGCTCGGGAAGACGAAGGCGATGACCAGGGGTCTCTGTTCGGCAGGTTAGGGTTTGGAGGGGATGACGTTTGAGAAATAAATTTCAAAAGTCGGGTCTGCCTCTATATAAACCCGTGGCTGTCGGTGACACTGATGTCTACTACGCAACCTTCTTCTTGTAGACTTGTGTTGGGCCTCCAAGCGCAGAGTTTTGTAGGACAGTAGCAAATTTCCCTCAAGTGGATGACCTAAGGTTTATCAATCCGTGGGATGCGTAGGATGAAGATGGTCTCTCTCAAACAACCCTGTAACCAAATAACAAAGAGTCTCTTGTGTCCCCAACACACCCAATACAATGGTAAATTGTATAGGTGCACTAGTTCGGCGAAGAGATGGTGATACAAGTGTAATATGGATGGTAGATATAGGTTTTTGTAATCTGAAAATATAAAAAAAGCAAGATAACTAATGATAAAAGTGAGCACAAACGGTATTGCAATGCTTAGAAACAAGGCCTAGGGTTCATACTTTCACTAGTGCAAGTTCTCTCAACAATACTAACATAGTTGAATCATATGTAAATCCCTCACGTGCGACAAAGAGTTCACTCCAAAGTCACAAATAGCGGAGAACAAACGACGAAATTATTGTAGGGTACGAAACCACCTCAAAGTTATCTTTTCTGATCAATCTTATGAGCTATCCCTATAAGTGTCACAAACAGCCCTAGAGTTCGTACTAAAATAACACCTTAAGATACACATCAACCAAAACCCTAATGTCACCTAGATACTCCAATGTCACCACAAGTACCCATGGGCTTGATTTTATGATATGCATCACCCAATTTCAGATTCATCATGTTCAATCCAACACAAGGAACTTCAAAGAGTGCCCCAAAGTTTCTACCGGAGAGTCAAGACGAAAACATGTGCCAACCCCTATGCATAGATTCCCAAGGTCACGGAACCCGCAAGTTGATCACCAAAACATACATCAAGTGGATCAATAAAACATCCCATTGTCACCACGGATATCCCATCGCAAGACATACATCAAGTGTTCTCAAATCCTTAAAGACTCAATCCGATAAGAAAACTTCAAAGGGAAAACTCAATTCATCACAAGAAGATAGAGAGGGGAAAACTCCATATGATTCATCTATATTAATAAGCTCACGATACATCAAGATCGTGCCATCTCAAGAACACGAGAGAGAGAGAGAGAGAGAGATCAAACACATAGCTACTGGTACATACCCTTAGCCCCGAGGGTGAACTACTCCCTCCTCGTCATGGAGACCGCCGGGATGATGAAGATGGCCTCCGGTGATGGTTTCCCCCTCCGGCAGGGTGCCGGAACGGGCTCCCGATTGGTTTTTCGTGGCTCTGGAGGCTTGCGGTGGCGGAACTCCTGATCTAGGTTTCTTTCTGGGGGTTTCTATATTTATAGGAATTTTTGGCGGCGGAAACAAGTCCAGGGGGGCCACGAGGTGACGACAAGCCAGGGGGGCGTGCCCTAGGGGGGGCGCCCCCCAGGCTTGTGGTGGCCTCGTGGCTCTTCTGGCCCAACTCCAATGCTCCCTGGGCTTCTTCTGGTCCATAAAAAATCACCGTAGATTTTTATTCCGTGTGGACTCCGTTTGATATTCCTTTTCTGTAAAACTCAAAAACACGGAAAAAACAGAAACTGGCACTGGGCTCTAGGTTAATAGGTTAGTCCCAAAAATAGTAAAAAGTTGTAGTAAAATGATTGTAAAACATCCAAGAATGATAATATAACAGCATGGAACAAGCAAAAATTATAGATACGTTGGAGATGTATCAGCATCCCCAAGCTTAATTCCTACTCGTCCTCGAGTAGGTAAATGATAAAAACAGAATTTTTGATGTGGAATGCTACCTAACATGTTCATCATATTCTTATCTTCTTTGTATAGCATGGACATTTGGACTTGTAAATGATTCAAAGCAATACTCTAGTTTTAACATAATGACTTCAATACTCAAGCATGTCAATCAAGCAACCATGTCTTTCAAAATATCAACACTAAAGAAAGTTATCCCTAGCCCATCGTGCTCAATCATTGATCCATTCATGAAACACACTCAAATATTAGCTATGCCCAATGCTCAAGTACGATCATAGTGCCCCCTAGTTGGTGCTCATAAGAGAGGATGGAGACTCAAAGCAAAAATAAAAATTGCATAAAGTAAATAGATAGGCCCTTCGCAGAGGGAAGTAGGGATTTGTAGAGGTGCCAGAGCTCAAGGTTCAAATTGAGAGAGAAAAATATTTTGAGTGGCATGCTTTTCCTGTCAACGAAAACGACAAAGTAGCTCACAATACTTTCCATGCTAGATACATTATAGGCGGTTCCCAAACAAAATGGTAAAGTTTTTACTCCCCCTCCACCAATCAATCACACTCCACGGCGAGCCGAATCCACGGGTACCGTCCATACAAACAACAATCCTAGGGGAGTTTTGTTTCATTATATTTTGATTTGATTTTTGAGCATGGAACTGGGCATCCCGAATACCAGCCACTTTCTCGTGAATGATAGTGAATCAACACATATCGTGAGAATAACCCACCTAGCATGGAAAAATATTGGATACTCCCCACCATTTCATGAGCGGTACGGGCACACAAAAAAGAAAATTTATTTTGAAAATTTAGAGATGGCATATACAAATTTGCTTGGAACGGAATGGAAATACCGCAATTGGTAGGTAAGGTGGACTCATAAGGCAAAACTTGGTTTAAGGATTTTGGATGCACAAGTAGTATTTCTACTTAGTACAAATAGAGGCTAGCAAATAGATTGGGAAGCAACCAAACCAAGGAACGAAAAATCACATAAGTGAGCATTGGATCATAACTAACAACGAATAATGCACCACAAGTAGGATGTAACTTCATTGCATAACTATTGACTTTCGTACTTGCATAGGGAATCACAAACCTTAACACCAATATTCCTACTAAAGCATAATTACTCACTAACATGACTCACATATTACTATCATCATGTTTCAAAACTATTACAAAGAATCAAGTTTAATTTGTCCCATGATCTTCATGAAAGTTTTTATTATATCCTCCTTGGATATCTATCACTTTGGGACTAGTTTCGTATATTGCTATTGCTTTTTTTCGACAAGTTCAAACAAATTTAAATGAAGCACATGAGCATAAAGATTTCATCCCTCAAAAAGGTATAAGTGAAGCATGAGAGGAAATGATAAGCTACTCTCAAAATATATAAGTGAAGATCAATGAGTAGTCAAACAATTAAGTAGCTATGTGAGGACTCTCTCTCTCTCAATAAATATTTTCAGATCTGAGTATTTTATTCAAACAGCAAACTAAACAAAAATAGAACTCCAAGAATAGCACGCATAATGTGAACGAATAAAAATTTAGGCTCAACATAGGCTAACCGATAGTTGACGAAGAGAGACGGGATGCGTAGCATCCCCAAGCTTAGATGCTTGAGACTTCTTGAAATATTTACTTGGTGTGCCTTGGGCATCCCCAAGCTTGAGCTTTTGTATCTCGTTCAATCCTCTCATATCATGGTTTCACCTATTCTCAAAAATATCTTCCAAACAAAACTTGAAAAGAACTCGTGAGATAGGTTAGTACACATAATAATAAATCAACTCTTCATGTACTGCCAAGACAAGTTTCACAATAATTTTCAAACATCATCTACTGTTTACTATCATCTCCACAATTTATATCTACCAATATAGGATATGGAAACTATAGGATAAGTAGATAACAAAACTATGACAGCAATCTGTCCAAACAGAACAGTCTGTAGCAATTTATGCAAACAGTGTACTTCTGTAACTCAAATAATTATGAAAATTTAGGACATGCTAAATAATTTATATGACAATACTGTGTAAAAATTTCATAAATTTTCCACGTTCCAGTAAAATATGAAAATTCAAACACTACAGAAAAAGTTTCTGTTTTTTACACAGCACACATCAAACATGCAATGCAAGCATCCTAAGGCAATTCTTGGAACTTTTTATTGAAAAAAAAAGATTATAAATGACACCTAACAGAGAACAAGAAAATAAAATGACGCTCCAAGCAAAACTCATATTATGTGACGAATAAAAATATAGCTCCAAGTAAGATATACCGATAGTGTTGAAGATGAAAGAGGGGATGCCTTCCGGGGCATCCCCAAGCTTAGGCGCTTGAGTCTTCCTTGGATATTGCCTTGGGGGTGCCTTGGGCATACCCAAGCTTAGGTTCTTGTCACTCCTTATTCTCCTCATATCGGTGTCTCACCCAAAACTTGAAAACTTCAATCACATAAAACTTAAAGGAACTTCGTGAGATGGGTTAGTATAATAAATAAAGATCATTCACTTAGGTACTGTCAAGACAAGATTCATAATTGTTCCCACATGATACCTACTGTATTCTACTATTCCCATAATTTATATCACTGAATATAAGCTATGGGAACACTAAAACAAGCAAACTATGCATGCAAAACAGACTCTGTCAAAAACAGAATAGTCTGTGAAGATCTGTAGTGTAACCATACTTCCCTATCTCTAAAAATTCTGAAAAATTAGGACAACCTGAATAATTTGTATATCAATACTGTGTAAAAAATTCAGATCATTATCACGATCCAGTAAAAAATTAAAAATCATGTACTGGAGTCAAAAGTTTCTGTTTTGGTTCAGCATCAGTTCTACTCATCTTGTGAGTCATCCCAAAGGTTTTACTTGGCACTTTATTGAAATAAAAGACAAAAAACATGATTACTACAGTGGCTTAATCATGTGGACACACAAAAACAGTAGGTATAAATATTGAGTTGTCTCCCAACAAGCGCTTTTCTTTAATGCCATTTTAGCTAGGTATGATGATTTCAATGATGCTCACAAAAAAGATAAGAATTGAAACACAAAGAGAGCATCATGAAGCATATGACTAGCACATTTAAGCCTAACCCACTTCCTATGCATAGGGATTTTGTGAACAAACAATTTATGGGAGCAAGAATCAACTAGCATAGGAAGGCAAAAGAAGCATAACTTCAAAACTTTGAACACATAGGGAGGAAACTTGATATTATTGCAATTCCTACAAGCATATGTTCCTCCCTCATAATAATTTTCAGTAGCATCATTAATGAATTCAACAATATAACCAGCACATAAGGCATTCTTTTCATGATCTACAAGCATAGAAATTTTACTAGTCTCCACACAAGGAAATTTCTTCTCATGACTAATAGTGGGAGTATCATAAAAGAATTGAATACTACAAATTGGTTCCACATTAAAAGAGTAATATTTAGTAAAAGGATATTCATAATTATGACAACTATCATAATAGTAATCATCACTCTTTTTCATCGCATAAGTATCATCACAATAGTCATCATAAGTAGGAGGCATGCAACCATTATAACAAATTTGATCATTCAATGTAGGGGGAATAAAAAGATCATCTTCATTAAGCATAGCATCCCCAAGCTTGGGACAAACATTAATTGCAGCAATTAAATTCTCAAACATGTCATTTTCATCAAACATAGCATCCCCAAGCTTGTGGCTTTATATATCATAAACATAATCACTCTCATCATTAATAGTATGAATAGCACCAATAGTATAGCAATTATTATCATCATCCTCCAAGTTGGTGCCATAAATATTTTCAAGATTATAAGAAGTATCATTATCTTCCCAATCATAATTATCACAACAAGCAATAGGCATAACAAAATCATCCTCAAGTGTATCATCTTCCACAACTATTTTTGATTCATTCTCATGAGGCCTATCAATAATGGGAGAAACATTATTTGGGAGAGATACCTCTTTACCTTTACTTTTCCTTCTTTTCTTCTTCTTCACCACATTATGTGTGGGTTTATTTAATTCCTCCAAGCTTCTTTTTGAAGAGGTTGGTTGAATAAAAAGCTCCTCCTCGTTACCTGATTCATCATAAGAAAAAATAGGAGGATATTGGGAAACCTCTTCCCCTTCATTAGTATTCTCTTCATCTTCTATTTGTTTTCTTGTCTTTAAGTAATTGGCAATATAAGGATTCTCAATGCAATTTACCACGCAATACATATAGATTTCATTTAGATCAAAATCTATCATTTTCATGAGAACCCAAGCTGGAACATCCTTAGTTTTATGTTTCATTTCTTCATACCCCAAAAATAGACTAAGTTCATTATGATGCTCAAGGGTAATGAGGTTATCACAATTTTTGGACACAATTTGATCATGAAATAATTCACATTGGAAATTAAAATGACCACTTTCATTGCAAAGCTCACAAGGACGGCGAGAAATATTAAGTCTTTCAGCACAAACATATAGCCTCTCTTGCAACCATTTAGTTTCTAAATACTTATGCCTCTTACAAAATATATCTTCCCTTTTAGGCATGTCTTCACAAACTCTATGCACTCCACAAAAATTGACATGCTTATAAGAAATATTTTTATCATGACTAGTGCAATCATCATTAGTACTATGGATATTCAAAGAATTCATACTAACAACATTGCAATCATGCTCATCACTCAAAGATTTAGTGCCAAACATTTTAACAACTTCTTCTTCTAACACTTGAGCACAATTTTCCTTTCCATCATTTTCACGAAAGACATCAAAAAGATGAAGCATATGAGGCAACCTCAATTCCATTTTTTTGTAGTTTTCTTTTATAAAACCAAACTAGTGATAAAACAAGAAACTAAAAGATTCAATTGCAAGATCTAAAGATATACCTTCAAGCACTCACCTCCCCGGCAACGGCGCCAGAAAAGAGCTTGATGTCTACTACGCAACCTTCTTCTTGTAGACTCGTGTTGGGCCTCCAAGCGCAGAGTTTTGTAGGACAGTAGCAAATTTCCCTCAAGTGGATGACCTAAGGTTTATCAATCCGTGGGAGGCGTAGGATGAAGATGGTCTCTCTCAAACAACCCTGCAACCAAATAACAAAGAGTCTCTTGTGTCCCCAACACACCCAATACAATGGTAAATTGTATAGGTGCACTAGTTCGGCGAAGAGATGGTGATACAAGTGTAATATGGATGGTAGATATAGGTTTTTGTAATCTGAAAATATAAAAACAGCAAGATAACTAATGATAAAAGTGAGCACAAACGGTATTGCAATGCTTAGAAACAAGGCCTAGGGTTCATACTTTCACTAGTGCAAGTTCTCTCAACAATACTAACATAGTTGAATCATATGTAAATCCCTCACGTGCGACAAAGAGTTCACTCCAAAGTCACAAATAGCGGACAACAAACGAAGAAATTATTGTAGGGTACGAAACCACCTCAAAGTTATCTTTTCCGATCAATCTTATGAGCTATCCCTATAAGTGTCACAAACAACCCTAGAGTTCGTACTAAAATAACACCTTAAGATACACATCAACCAAAACCCTAATGTCACCTAGATACTCCAATGTCACCACAAGTACCCATGGGCTTGATTTTACGATATGCATCACACAATTTTAGATTCATCATGTTCAATCCAACACAAGGAACTTCAAAGAGTACCCCAAAGTTTCTACCGGAGAGTCAAGACGAAAACATGTGCCAACCCCTATGCATAGATTCCCAAGGTCATGGAACCCGCAAGTTGATCACCAAAACATACATCAAGTGGATCAATAGAACATCCCATTGTCACCACGGATATCCCATCGCAAGACATACATCAAGTGTTCTCAAATCCTTAAAGACTCAATCCGATAAGAAAACTTCAAAGGGAAAACTCAATTCATCACAAGAAGATAGAGAGGGGAAAACTCCATATGATTCATCTATATTAATAAGCTCGCGATACATCAAGATCGTGCCATCTCAAGAACACGAGAGAGAGAGAGATCAAACACATAGCTACTGGTACATACCCTCAGCCCCGAGGGTGAACTACTCCCTCCTCGTCATGGAAACCACCGGGATGATGAAGATGGCCTCCGGTGATGGTTTCCCCCTCCGGCAGGGTGTCGGAACGGGCTCCTGATTGGTTTTTCGTGGCTCTGGAGGCTTGCGGCGGCGGAACTCCTGATCTAGGTTTCTTTTTGGGGGTTTCTATATTTATAGGAATTTTTGGCGGCGGAAACAAGTCCAGGGGGGCCACGAGGTGATGACAAGCCAGGGGGGCGCGCCCTAGGGGGGCGCCCCCCAGGCTTGTGGTGGCCTCGTGGCTCTTCTGGCCCAACTCCAATGCTCTCTGGGCTTCTTCTGGTCCATAAAAAATCACCGTAGATTTTTATTCCGTTTGGACTCCGTTTGATATTCCTTTTCTGTAAAACTCAAAAACATGGAAAAAATAGAAACTGGCACTGGGCTCTAGGTTAATAGGTTAGTCCCAAAAATAGTAAAAAGTTGTAGTAAAATGATTGTAAAACATCCAAGAATGATAACATAATAGCATGGAACAAGCAAAAATTATAGATACGTTGGAGACGTATCAGACACCGGTTCTAACTTTTCGGTGTCACCGAGTTCCTCAACTGTCTGCTGACAGGGAAACTCGGTGTAACCGAGAAGATGGAATCGGTGATACCGCGATGGAAAACCAGATCAACCCTAGGCATTCGGTGATACCGAGAATTTGGTATTGTTTCCACCGAGATGCACTTGGGAGGTTTTAATGGTCAGTCCTTTGTCGATACGGAACTCCGAGTGCTGCTCACACAGAGAGATCGAAAAGTCCTTGTTCAAATTTTGTGATGCAGCAAGAATAGAATATGAGGTAAGAAAGCATAGATAGCTAGAGAGTGGTCCTAGACATTCTTGTCCATCCAATAGGCAAACGAAAAATCAAAAGCCAAATAGCAACAATTGGATGTCCTCGAATGGATAAGTAAATGCAGACCAACATGCTCACACAATAAGATGTCAAATGAAATCATGGCAAACATGCACATACATACTAGCATCTATCAAGCATTTTGGCGATGACGGAGGCATCTTTATATGAGTATATTGACTTAGGAGCCAAGTAAGAATACTTGATCATAGGTCATACACATCGTTTATGCACAAGTGGGGTTACCACTTTTACATAAAGCATTTAATGTTGTCACATACTATGAGATGCTTTAACTCAAGTCTTAGAGTAAAGCTCCCCCTTGATGTGACATCCCCCCATAGGAGGGATAAACTAACCTTGGGTTTTGTCGATGAAGACTTCATGTTGGTGAGGTAGTGGTGGATGCTCAAGGTTGATGAAGATCACCAAGAGTTGGGAGCATCCTTGTTGTTTCCTTACTCTTCTCACCTACATGGGTTAGTCCCAACACACAAGAGACAAATACAAGGATATCTATGGACATGGAGTGCAAAGCATACATGATGATGTCCATGGATTTGTTGATTACCTTGTCCCTTGCTTACCTTTGAGGGAATGTGTGACTCCTTGAACTATTGCATGTTGTTGATGTTGAATGCAACTAGTTCTTGCCAATAATGAATGTGAGTGAATTTCATTGGCGGAGTCACCCCTCAAGAACTTCTCTAGTTCTTCTTCTTGGGGACCCACATCAACTTGATGGGGATCCTTGGTGTTGAACTGGCACTTGTAGAAGTTGAGCTTGAAGTAGCCTTGGGAACCCACTCCACCAAAGCTTGGGATTCATCTTCATATGAGTCAATGTCCTCTTGAAGCTTGTTCTTGCCCTTGAGCTTGTGGTCTTGTGGTGGAAGGTCATCTCGGGTGTTTGTTCCCTTGGGAAGAGTATGTTCATACTTCTCCTTTTGAGGAACAAACTTGGGCTTGGGGTATTAACCTTCTTCCCATTCAACTCCATTAGCGTTGAAGTAGCCAATGCCATGGTTCTTCCGGTATCCTCCGTGCTAGCGTACAATTTCCTCAAATTGCTTACACCCGGCAAGACTCTTGTAGATACATTTCTCTATAATCCCTTTCAATAAATCATTTTCTTGCTCAAGTGTAACTTGGCTAAGAGAATCATCATTAGTGGAATCAATAGAACTACTAGAAGCAACATCATTAGATTTAGCATTTTTTTATTGTTGCTACTAGATGAAGAACCTTTCTTGCCTTTGTTACTAGTTTGCCTAGGTTTAACTTGTGGCATGAATGTAGACAATAGTAATCGTTTGGCTAGATAAGATGAAGTCTTCTTTCGGAGATCGTCATTGATAGCTTTACGAAACTCATGCTCTTGCTCCAAGGTGAGCTTCTCGAAGCGTAGCTTCTCATGAGTCCTTACAAGCTCTCTATGATCTTCGAGAGTAGATTCATGAGCTAACTTAAGAGTATTTAATTCTTTAGTTAGTTGTTCTATTTTCATCTTATCATCATCAACCGACTTATCTTGACTAGTATGAAAATTATCAAGTTCATTTTGACTAACATCACTAGTTTTATCAAAGAGCAAGTCATCATCACAAAGTAAGTCATCTTCATCACTATTGAAATCAAGATACTCGGGGTGTGATACCTTGGGGCCTTTAGCCATGAAGCAACTTCCATTCCCTTCATTTGGTGAATCAAATAGATCATAGGAGTTGGTAGTCACTAGAGCAAGTCCGACAACACCTTCATCTTGACTATAGTCGGAGTTGGAGTGATAGCTTCTCTCGGAGTTGTTGTCGGATTCGGAGCCGGAAACCCATTCAGCAACATGAGCTTGATATCTTCTCCTTGTGTAGCTCTTGGTGTACTTGTCCTTCTTCTCCGAGTCCCTACTTCTCCTTGAGGGTCTTCGTTCATAACGATCATCTCTACTCCTTCTCTCTCTTTGAGGTGATTCATTCCTTGAGCTTCGTCTTCTAGGTGACTCTTCTCTTCGTTTGTAGGGAGCCGTGCACTCATTGGAGTAGTGTCCGGGCTTCCCACAATTGTAGCAGTTTTGGTCATGACTTGACGAACGCTTCTCTTCATATCTTGAGTGAGAGCTTCGTTCTTTGCCTCTACTCTTGTAGAACTTGTTGAATTTCTTGACCATGAGGCTTATCTCTTCATTGGTGACAAGGTTGTCGCTTGAAGTTGCGGGAGCATCACTTGTGGCTTTGTAAGCACCGCTAGACTTGTTGTGAAGCTCTTCTTTGTCTTTGAGTGTCATCTCATGAGTAACAATCCTTCCAATGACTTCCGTAGGCTTGAGATCTTTGTAGTTTGGCATCATTTGGATCAATGTGCACACGGTGTCGTATCTCTCATCCAAAGCTCGAAGTATCTTCTTGATGATGAATTTGTTGGTCATTTCTTCGCTTCCTAAGCCGGCAATATCATTTGTGATGAGAGCTAGCCTACAGTACATCTCTGCAACTCCTTTACCATCCTTCATCTTAAACTTGTCAAGCTGACTTTGAAGAACATCCAACTTGGATTCTCTCACGGATTCGGTACCTTCGTGCATATCAACCAAAGTATCCCAAATTTCTTTTGCATTCTCAAGACGGCTGATTTTTTTGAATTCTTCGGGGCATAGGCATTTGAAAAGAATGTCACATGCTTGAGTGTTGTATTGTAACATCTTCAATTCATTCGCGGTCGCTTCACGATCCGGTTCCTTTCCATCACCAAAGAATTCACCTTGCAAGCCAACACGAACAACAGCCCAAACGGCGGGGTTATGACCAAGAATATGCATTTTCATTTTGTGCTTCCAACTAGCAAAATTAGTGCCATCAAAGTACGGACCTCTACGGTGATAATTTCCCTCACTAGACGCCATACTCTCCTAGGTTGTCAGACCAATGCAATGGAGATCAAAGCTCTGATACCACTTGTAGGACCGAAAGTATGTCTAGAGGGGGGGTGATTAGACTACTTGACCAAATAAAAAATTCTACCTTTTCCCAATTTTAAGTGTTGGCAGATTTTAGCAATGATAGCAAGTCAAGCACACCCTACACATGCATGTCTAAGAGTATAGCAGCGGAAAGTAACAACAAGCATGTATACTAGAGGGTAGGAAGGAAGATCAAACGCAATTTGTAGACACGAAGATTTTTCCCGTGGTTCCGATAGGTGGTGCTATCGTACGTCCACGTTTATGTAGTCTTCAACCCACGGAGGGTAACGGTCGCGAGAGTCCACGGAGGGCTCCACCCATAAGGGTCCATGAAGTAGCAACCTTGAATATTCCATAACGGCTTCTGTCCACGAAGGACTAGCCTTACTATGGGTAGATCTTCACGAAGTAGGCGATCTCCTTCCCGTACAAACTTCTTGGTTCAACTCCACAACACGAAGTAGGAGACTCCCAAGCGACACCTAACCAATCTAGGAGGCACCACCCTCCAAAAGGTAATAGGCTTGGTAAAGTCAATGAACTCCTTGCTCTTGTGCTTCAAGATGATAGACTCCTCAACAACCAATCACTCTCTCACAGATTTGGCTATGGTGGAAGAGATTGATTTGGTGGAAAGCAACTTGGGGAGGCTAGACATCTAGATTCATATGGTAGGAATGGAATAGCTTGATCTCAACACATGAGTAGGTGGCTCTCTCTCAGAAAATAGGATGGGGCAAGTATGGAATAGTTCTGAGTGCTTCTCTTTCGAGTGGGTGGTGGTGAAGGGGTATATATAGGCATCCCCAAAAATCCAACCGTTACACCTAAAGTGACCAACTCGGTGACACCAATGTGTGAATCTCGGTGGTACCGAAGTGACCAAAAGGAAGTAACTTTTGAATCTCGGTGACACCAATATATAATTCTCGGTGGTACCGATTAGGTGACCAACGGTCAGATTGCACAACTCGGTGATGCCGATTCAGAAGACTCGGTAAGACCGATTTTATGAAATAAGGTAACAGAAAGTTGGCAACCCAAACTTGGTGGCACCAAAGTGAAATCGGTTGCACCGATGTCCTAGGGTTTGGCATGGGTCTGTCTGAGTTTGGGAATCGGTGGCACCGAGTGGGAAATGTTGGTTGCACCGGTTTTCATGAATGGCTTGGCCAGACTTTTGTGGAAGAGTTTGTGGGTGTTATTGGTGACTATCACTTGTGCACGTGGAGCATCTTGTTCACCAACTGTACCTTACCCCCTTTTAATAGTATTGGCTTTCCTATGGACTCAAAGTGATTTCTCACAAAGTAAAATGTAGAGTCCTCTTGCTTGAAGCTTTGCCAATCCATTTCCTTGCATCTTGGGGTTTCTCCACAATCCTTTTGCCATCCCTATCATTGAACTTTTCCTGAAATATGCTTAGTGGAAACATTAGTTCAATGACATATATGTTGTTATTAATTACCAAAACCACCAAGGGAGCAAATGTGCTTTCAGAAACTCATCAAGGATGTGCTGAATTGCCTCTCTGTCGTCCCCAAACACTTTGAAGAGATGAAGAAATCAGCCGCCCGCAAGGGTGCAATGTGCCCTTTAAGCTTTGCATTGGCATACGCGCCGGAGCTCAACCCAGAGGAAATGATGGGAGACTTCCCGCAACTGAAGGACGACGGGTCAGAATTCACTCAATATGACTACACTCGTTGTTTCAGAGCGTCTCGGGTGTTGGCCGGCCGGTTAGCAGCAGAAGCTGATCTGACAACGTACCAGGCGGCTTACGATGGCCACAACACGCGAGTCCGGGCGCCCACATTTGAGCCGAAGGACCTGACTCCTCATCGTCGTAAGCACATCTTTGCCCCTGATGTTGACCCGTCTCCAATCTTGCATGACGAAGCTGAATTTGAAGCTTTACTCAACTGCAACTGGGATGTGGACAACCTTCAGATCCAAGAAAACAAAGACCCGGCGCAGGATGACCCGTCGACGAGCTAGGCGAAGAGCTGGTCTCCAATGAAGTTAATGTTGGGGAACGTAGTAATAATTTAAAATTTTCCTAAAGTGGGAGAGACAGACAGCCGCTAGCCACCTTATGCAACAAGTGCATGTCAGGCGGTGGAACCAGTCTCACGTAAGCGTACGTGTAAAGTCGGTCCGGGCCGCTTCATCCCACAATGCCGCCGAATCAAGATAGGACTAGTAACGGCAAGCAAATTGACCAAATCATCGCCCACAACTACTTGTGTTCTACTCGTGCATAGAATCTACGCATAGACCTAGCTCATGATGCCACTGTTGGGGAACGTAGTAATAATTCAAAATTTTCCTACGTGTCACCAAGATCAATCTAGGAGATGCTAGCAACGAGAGAGAGGGAGTGCATCTTCATACCCTTGAAGATCGCTAAGCGGAAGCGTTGCAAAGAACGCGGTTGATGGAGTCGTACTCGCGGCGATTCAAATCGCGGAAGATCCGATCCAAGCGCCGAACGGACGGCGCCTCCGCGTTCAACACACGTACAGCCCAGGGACGTCTCCTCCTTCTTGATCCAGCAAGGGGGAAGGAGAAGTTGAGGGAGAGCTCCGGCAGCACGACGGCGTGGTGGCGGTGGAGCTCGTGGTTCTCCGGCAGAGCTTCCTTAAGCACTACGGAGGAGAAGGAGGTGTAGGAGGAGGGAGGGCTGTGCCAGGGGCAAGGGGTGCAGCTCCCATGCGCCTCCCCACTATATATAGGGGTGGAGGGGGCTGGTTTCTTGCCCTCCAAGTCCATTGGGGCGTTGGCAAAGGTGGGAGGAAAGAAATCCCATCCTTTCCCTTCCCCACCGATTGTTATCCCCCCTTTTTAGGGATCTTGATCTTATCCCTTCGGGATATGATCTTATTCCTTCTAAGGGGGGATCTTGGTGCGCCTTGACCAGGGGTGTGGGGCCTTGACCCCACTACCCATGTTCATGTGGGTCCCCCCATGCAGGTGGGCCCCACTCCGGAACCTTCTAGAACCTTCCCGGTACAATACCGAAAAATCCCGAACATTTTCCGATGGCCAAAATAGGACTTCCCATATATAAATCTTCACCTCCGGACCATTCCGGAACTCCTCGTGACATCCGGGATCTCATCCGGGACTCCGAACAACTTTCGGTAACCACATACAATTCCCATTACAACTCTAGCGTCACCGAACCTTAAGTGTGTAGACCCTACGGGTTCGGGAACCATGCAGACATGACCGAGACACCTCTCCGGCCAATAACCAATAGCGGGATCTGGATACCCATATTGGCTCCCACATGTTCCACGATGATCTCATCGGATGAACCACGATGTCGGGGATTCAATTAATCCCGTATACAATTCCCTTTGTCCATCGGTATGTTACTTGCCCGAGATTCGATCGTCGGTATCCCTATACCTTGTTCAATCTCGTTACCGGCAAGTCTCTTTACTCGTTCCGTAACACATGATCCTGTGACTAACTCCTTAGTCACATTGAGCTCATTATGATGATGTATTACCGAGTGGGCCCAGAGATACCTCTCCGTCACACGGAGTGACAAATCCCAGTCTCGATTCGTGCCAACCCAGCAGACACTTTCGGAGATACCTGTAGTGCACCTTTATAGTCACCCAGTTACGTTGTGACGTTTGATACACCCAAAGCATTCCTACGGTATCTGGGAGTTGCACAATCTCATGGTCTAAGGAAATGATACTTGACATTAGAAAAGCTCTAGCAGACGAACTACACGATCTTGTGCTATGCTTAGGATTGGGTCTTGTCCATCACATCATTCTCCTAATGATGTGATCCTATTATCAACGACATCCAATGCCCATGGTCAGGAAACCATGACCATCTATTGATCAACTAGCTAGTCAACTAGAGGCTCACTAGGGACATGGTGTGGTCTATGTATTCACACATGTATTACGGTTTCCGGTTAATACAATTATAGCATGAACAATAGACAATTATCATGAACAAGGAAATATAATAACAACCATTTTATTATTGCCTCTAGAGCATATTCCCAACAGTTAACCCGGGCAAAGCTGAACCGTCGGGCTATAACTTGTGCGAAAAAATTTGAGTCACACAGTTTGGGCCCTCTGGAGCCGTGTAATAGCCGTAGTAAAAACTTTATTGCCTGTGTCGTGCCTTCGTGCATTTTTTTGAACTTCTTTAATTCATATGCCGGTGGGTCAAAAATATCCAGTATGAATGTTCTGACATGATGATATTCCTCAGTATGAATTCATCGATTCCCACCGACGGGTTATACTTCATAAGCAATGCTAAGCCGGGATTACCGAGAAACTTAGAATCTTATCATGAAAAATTCCTACAAAATAACAAAGCAGAAAATATATGCATATCTTCCACTAATTTGTAGGCGGCTTTTAAGGCACAGCCCAAAGAGGTCAACTCTTACTTTATGCTTTTGAGAACAAAAACTCAAATTTGTTGCTTGTTTTAAAAAGCTAGGCATGACTGCCCAAAATCTCATAAGCCGGCTCTCATGTGACATAAATCCGTTGTTTTAACCTTAACCAGTTCAAGGTCTTAAAAAGATTGACTGTTAAGAGTACAAACGGGCCACATAGCAGAGAGACTACAGCAGGGCATGAGTACCCAGGATCCCATAAGCCATCTCTCATGTGACATAAATCCGTCGATTTAACCTTAACAAGTTCAGGGTCTTAAAAAAGATTGACTGTTAAGAGTACGAATGGGCCACATAGCGGAGAGACTACGACAGATAGGTGAGTTTATCCTCGCTCTCTGTAAGCCGGCTCTCATGTGACATAAGCCGCCGGTTTAACTTTGACAAGTTCAGGGTCATAAAAAAGATTGACTGTCAAATGTTCGGTGGGTCACCTGGCGGAGTAGCAAGTTGCAAACAGGCAGGTTTAACTCAAATATGGCATATAAAGTCGGTCAAGAGGGTATGAAAGCTAAACCCAGTGGGTTTTAAGCCCCCAAGTGACCTTATGAAGAATCAACTCTTTGCACAAAACTTGTTGCACGAGAACGACAGAGGCCCCGATTTATGGGGATGCCGGCTTTATTATATTGAAAAAGGTATATACAATGACAGATGCATGTACATTGATAAGAGTCAATGACTCAAGTATAGTAAGGCCGGAGATGAGCAATATTCCATGGCCTACCGGTCTCCTGCCCAGACGTGCGTGACTTGTCAGCCTCTCGTGCATCAATAAGATAATATGATCCATTGTTGAGATTTCTGCTGACCACAAAAGGTCTTTCCCAAGGTGGTGATAACTTATGTGTATCTGTCTGATCTTGAATCAAACGGAGCACTAAGTCACCTTCTTGGAACGTCCAGGTCTTGACTCTACGGCTATGATAGCAACGCAGATCTTGTTGGTAAATCACCGATCGTGCTGCTGCAAGATCCCGTTCTTCATTCAAGGCATCCAAAGCGTCCTGACGCGCCGTCTCATTATCAGTTTCAACGTAAGCCGCCACCCTGGGCGAGTCATGACGGATATCACTGGGGAGAACAGCTTCTGCGCCATAAACCATGAAGAAAGGCGTGTAGCCTGTTGACCTATTGGGGATGGTTCTGATGCTCCAAAGAACTGAAGGTAACTCCTCCACCCAACAATCCGGCGTTCGCTCCAAAGGAACCATAAGCCGGGGTTTTATCCCTCTCAAAATTTCCTGGTTAGCACGCTCTGCTTGGCCATTGGACTGTGGGTGAGCTACAGAGGAAACATCAAGGCGGATGTGTTCGCCGTCACAAAACTCTTTCATAGCCCCCTTGGACAGATTTGTACCATTGTCAGTAATGATACTATGAGGATAACCAAACCAAAAAATCAGCTTTTTGACGAACTGAACTGCCGTTGCTGCGTCACACTTACTGACCGACTCTGCCTCAACCCACTTAGTAAACTTATCAACCGCCACCAAGAGGTGGGTCTTCTTGTCTTTAGACCTCTTAAACGGTCCAACCATATCAAGCCCCCAGACCGCAAACGGCCAGGTGATTGGAATCATCCGTAACTCTTGAGCCGGCACATGAGCTCGTCGTCCGAATTTCTGACACCCGTCACACTTGGTAACTATGTTCTCTGCATCTTTATGCGCCGTTAACCAGTAAAAACCATGCCAAAAAGCCTTGGCCACCAAAGATTTTGAACCGGCGTGATGCCCACAGTGAACAACATGTATCTCGTGCAAGATTTGTCGGCCTTCGTCCGGAGAAACACAACGTTGGAAAACACCAGTCACACTGTATCTATGTAACTCGCCATTGACAATAGTCATGGACTTTGACAGACTCATGATTTGCCGCGCCAACATTTCGTCCTCAGGTAACTCGCCTTGAGTTAGATATGCCAGATAAGGCAACGTCCAATCAGGAATAGCATGGAGAGCTGCCACCAATTGTCCTTCCGGGTCAGGTATAGCAAGATCCTCCTCAGAAGGTAATTTAACCGACGGGTGATGCAGTACATCCAGAAATACATTAGGTGGCACCAGCTTACGCTAAGACCCTAGTCTTGATAACGCGTCAGCCGCCTCATTCTTCCGCCGATCAATATGATCCACCTGATAGCCCTTAAAGTGACTAGCAATAACATCAACCGCCTGGCGATAAGCCGCCATGCGTGGGTCCTTAGAATCCCACGTGCCCGATACTTGCTGGGCCACCAGGTCTGAGTCGCCGAGACATCTGACCCGGCTCAAATTCATCTCCTTGGCCATACGGAGCCCATGAAGCAAAGCTTCATATTCAGCTGCATTGTTAGTACAAGGAAACATTAGCCTTAACACATAACAAAATTTGTCACCTCGTGGGGAAGTTAAAACAACTCCAGCCCCCGAGCCTTCCAACTGCTTGGATCCATCAAAATGAATTGTCCAATATGTGTTATCTGGCTTCTCCTCAGGCGCTTGACACTTCGTCTAGTCATTGATGAAATCCACCAAAGCTTGAGACTTGACAGCTATTCATGGCACATACTTTACCCCAAGGGGCCCAAGCTCAAGTGCCCACTTAGCGATTCTGCCGGTGGCCTCTCTGTTTTCGATGATATCCCCCAAAGGAGACGAGCTAACCACGGTAATTGGATGTCCATGGAAATAGTGCTTCAGCTTGCGATTTGCCATGAACACTCTGAATACCAGCTTCTGCCAATGTGGGTATCGTTGCTTGGACTCAGTCAAAACTTCACTAACGTAATATACTGGCCTCTGGACCGGGTACTCCTTCCCTGCCTCCTTGCGCTCCACCACAACCGCTGCGCTGACAACTCTGTTATTAGCTGCCACATATAACAGCAACGGCTCCTTATCTGCGGGAGCAGCCAAGACTGGCGGCTCAGCTAATTGCTTCTTAAGTGCCTCCAACGCTTCATCAGCCGCATCACTCCAAACAAAGTTATCTGTTTTCTTCATCATCTGATATAAAGGGATGGCCTTCTCCCCCAGGCGGCTTATGAATCGGCTTAAGGCCGCAATACGACCCGCCAGGCGTTGAACATCATTGATACACGCCGGCTTAGAAAGTGAAGTGATAGCCTTGATTTTCTCCGGGTTAGCCTCGATGCCACGCTCGGAGACCAAGAATCCAAGCAACTTGCCTGCAGGCACGCCAAACACGCACTTATCTGGATTAAGCATCATCTTGTAAACCCGGAGGTTATCAAAAGTTTCTTTTAAATCAGCAAGCAGAGTCTCTTTCTTCCTTGACTTGACCATGATATCATCCACATAAGCATGAACATTGCAGCCAATCTGACTGTGAAGACAGTTCTGCACACAGCGTTGATAAGTCGCCTACGCACTTTTAAGTCCAAAAGGCATGGACACATAGCAGAAAGCTCCAAAAGGTGTGATGAACGATGTGTTCTCTTGGTCTTTAACTGCCATCTTGATCTGGTGATAACCCGAATAAGCGTCCAGGAAACATAAACTCTCACAATCCGCCGTTGCATCAATGATCTGGTCGATACGGGGGAGAGCAAATGGATCAACCGGACACGCCTTCTTAAGGTGTATGCAATCCACACACATGCGCCACGTGTCGTTCTTCTTAAGGACAAGCACCGGGTTAGCCAGCCACTCCGGGTGAAAAACCTCCACGATAAACCCAGCTGCCAAGAGCCGGGCAACTTCCTCTCCTATAGCCTTACGTCGCTCCTCATTGAAGCGCCGAAGAAATTGCCTTATCGGCTTAAACTTGGGATCCACATTAAGGTGGTGCTCATCGAATTCTCTCGGTACACCCGGCATGTCAGAAGGCTTCGATGCAAAGATGTCCCGATTCTCACGGATGTATTTGATAAGCGTGCTTTCCTATGCGGGGTCCATGTTAGCCCTTATGGTGAACTGCTTCGATGAGTCGCCAGGAGCAAAATCCACCAACTTTGTATCTTCTGCCACAAATTTCAGCGGCGGGTCAGACTCTGTGGTGGGCTTCTTCAACGGGGTCATATCCGCTGGGTCAACATTATCTGTATAGAACTTGAGCTCTGCCTCCGCACAACTTGTCTCTGTGTTCGCCGCACCACCTTCCTCACACTCAAGAGCGATCTTC
Organism: Elymus sibiricus; assembly: GCA_039707655.1. Lineage (NCBI taxonomy): Eukaryota > Viridiplantae > Streptophyta > Magnoliopsida > Poales > Poaceae > Elymus > Elymus sibiricus. The sequence continues at coordinate 96,684,924 of CM077667.1, read as the reverse complement.
CGATCACCGTGCACCATGATCGTCCCTTTCAGACCCGGCATCTTGAGTTGCAAGTAAACATAACAGTGTCGGGCCATGAATTTAGCAAAAGCCGGTCATCCAAACAAGGCATGATATGGGCTCTTGATCTTGACCACTTCAAACCACAAGGTTTCTACCCTGTAATTGTAGTCATCACCGAACGCCACCTCGAGGGCGATTTTCCCTACTGGATACGCGGACTTGCCCGGCACTACGATGTGGAAAACCGTAGATGATGGCTTAAGATCCTTGTCAGTTAGCTCCATCCGTCAAAAGGTGTCATAGTACAAGATGTTGATGCTGCTATCGCCGTCCATCAGTACCTTTGTAAATTTGTAGCCTCCTACCTGAGGGGACACCACAAGCGCCAAGTGCCCCGGGTTATCAATCCGTGGGGGTGATCCTCCCTGCTCCATGTTATCGTGTGCTCCGACCACTTTAAGTAATGTGGAAGAGCCGACATTGTTGTATTAACCGCCCTCTTACGCACCTTCTGATCCCGCTTATCCAGACTCGTGGTGAAGACGTGATACTGGCCTCCGTTAAGCTGCTTTGGATTAGTCTGATACCCTGACTGGTTGTTTTGGTGTTGATTACCGTTGCCAGACTGCTGATTATGACCCCCATGGTTGCCTTGACCTTGATATCCAGAGTTCGAGCCGCCTCCACCAAATCCTGACCCTTGAGAGCCGGATCCTGACCCGCCAGGTGGTCCGTTACCGTTACCATGATGCTGGTTAAGGCTATAATTTCGGAATTCTCGCATGATGTAGCAATCCCTCCAAGTGTGAGTGGACGGCTTGTTGGGTTGACTGTGCTCTGGGCAGGGTTTGTTGAGCATTGCCTCCATGTTGAAGGGGGTTTTGGCCTTGCCGAAAGTCGGTTTACCGTTGCCCTTAGCACGATTGTTTCCGGTGTTGGTGTTGGCTACCAGATCTGACCCGCCGTCCGGGTGCTTTCACTTGCCACCATTACCAGGGTTGTTATTTCCTGCCCCATTCTGCTGCTGGCCCTTGCCACTGCCGCTCTTCTTACCCTTCGCAGACTTCTCCTCATCAGAACCCGGGTCCTTTGTGGTGTCAGAATCTACATACTTGGTGAGAGCTGACATGAGCTCTCCCATGTCCTGGCAGGAATGCTTGAGCCGTCCAAGCTTCTGTTTCAGAGGTAAAAACTGACAATGTTTCTCTAGAATAAAGATCGCCTGAGCCGCCGAAATATTATCAAATGAGTGGATAACGGTCGAGACCCGCCGGACCCAATGATGGGCCGACTCATCCTCCTGCTGCACACAATGATCAAGGTCGACGATTGTCATAGGCTGCTTGCATGTCCCTTGGAAATTCTTGATAAACCGTGCTTTCAACTCGGCCCAAGAAGTAATGGTATTGGGAGGCAGACCCTTTAACCATGTACGAGCCGGCCCTTCCAACATCATGATGAAGTATTTCGCACAGACCGCGTCACTTACGTCCAACATCTCCATAGCTAGCTCATAACTCTCGACCCAGACTTCTGGGGGTAGATCAGATGTATAGTTGGGCACCTTGCGAGGCCCCTTAAAATCCTTAGGCAAGCGCTCATTACGTAGTTCCGCTGTTAAACAAGGCACTCTGACAGCCCTGAAAGAGACTCCGGCTCCTACCGAGGTTGAAGGGGTCACTGGAGGCGGCTCAGGAACCTCCTGGTAACCTGTCGCCGTCGCCGCTCCTCGATGGGCTCTGCCCCGGTCCACAATTGCCTGGGCGTTCGTACGGCGCGGGTCGTAACGGGGCAGATCGTCACAAGGCGGGTTGCGTCGTTGCTCGCTGCTGGAAACTATCGGTGACTCCACGTGTCGGCTGTAACTGCGGCTTGGAATGGGGGTTGAGTGTACTCGACTCCGGCTGTACGTATACTTCTCCTGCTGAGCCACTGCAGTTTGTAACAACTCAATGGCGTTCCGTGCTTCCTCAGCAAAAGGTGTCCCCTCAACAAGAGGGAGTGCATTGAGCCTGGCTGCCGCTGCTATCATGTTGTCCACCGGGTTAGAATAATGGCTGGGTGGCGTTGAAAAGTGTTGCGGCGGGGTCTGGTTCCTACGGGGCGGGTCAGGCTGTCTTGATGCTTCCGTGGCCCGGATTATAGCTAGTGGCGCACTCGGTTCCGCCGGCCCGGGGGTGCTAAAAAGGTTCCGAGGCTCATAATGCACCGGGAGGCGGGTCTGAGCCCTCCTCCGAAGAACTGCCTCAGAAGCGTGTTGATCCAGATTCAAACGAAAAGCCTCCGCCTTCAGACGCTCTGATTCAACATCCATCTGAACCTGCAACGTGTTGATATCCCCTTGGGCCCAGGTCATCAACCCCTTCAGCCTTGTAATCTCTGCATTACGTGCCGCTTGATTGTCAGCTGTGACCTCGGTTCCCATCAAGTTGTCAGCTCATCCATCAGATCCAGCAAAACTTGAGCCGGTGGCTTAGGCGACCCGGATCCTAACGGAGCGCCCCCGGCTGCTGCTCCAGCCGTCGTGCTATTGAGAGCTGGCTCCGTGCCTGCCATGAAGATGGCGGCTTGCCTTGGAGGCTCGTAGGGCTCCGGAATACTGTCACCATCGGCATAGCCCCAAGCCCGCCATCGTAAAGCTGGTAAATTGACTCCATCTCTCCGCTCGAGGATCCATCCTCCGAGCAGATGAGGGTTTCTTCTCCTAACGCGGAATCATCCGTAGGTCCCGCACCTTGTGTGAAGCCGACAAAAACGCGCTTCATTACGGGTTGGATCCGGGCGGGTTGCGCGCGTCGGGCCGACTCGACGAGGTTGGTGCAGACGTCCGGCCCGGGCTTAGATCCGCCGATCTTCCCGATGAAAACATGGATTCCGCCAAAGGGGACCCGGTAACCGTACTCGATTGAGTCGGCCTCGGGTCCCCAGCCAGCGTCGTCGATGTAGAGTTTGCCACGACGACTCTTAGTCATCCTGCCCATGGCGTATCCCTCAATCCCTGGGAGAGAGCCCTTCGAGTACTCCAAACCACCGCGCATCTGCCCCACGGTGGGCGCCAACTGTTGTGGTTTTGTCACGGCAGATGTCCTAGTGCAAGGACTTAAGGGTGAAGCCATCGCTACGGCGGTTAACTCGAAGGGGTTGATCGGGACGAAAGACACAGGTTTACCCAGGTTCGGCCCCTCTCGGAGGAGGTAATAGCCTACGTCCTTCTTTGAGTTGTATTGATGGGGTATCGATTACAAGGGAGCGGATTCGCTTGACCTAGCTCTCGATGAAAGGTTTTCGTGGCCTAAGCCACCCAGGGAACCCGCCTTTATATACACAGGTCGAGGCCCTAGGCTTACAAGAGTCCGGGCCGGGTTACATTTAGTAACCGGCCTTATCTCTAACTTTCCTTGCCTTGTCTGGCAAGCCATCCCCTGGCGGCTCACGCCTCCGGGTCACACATTGCCTTCCGGCTCTGGGCCTTCTCCTGGCCCGTCTGGCAAACCACTTCCGGGCCCTGTCTTTATCTTCAAGCTTGCTCAGGCCTCATTGCTAAGCCGCCAACCTCGTGACCCGGCCCCTCCTGGGCGGGTCTCACCACGGGGTTATTTCCCCAACAAGACTGAAACTTGCCTTGACCATATTTCCTCTTGCGATTTTCCATCTGCTGATGCTTGCCCTCCAGAGTGATTGCCTTGTCCACCAACTCTTGATAGTTATCAAAAGTCGCTACCATCAACTGAACTCCCAACTCATCATTCAGTCCCTCCAGAAACTTCTCATGTTTAGCTGCATAGGTAGCCACATCACCTGGAGCATAACGCGCCAACCTGCTGAAGTCATCAACATACTCTGACACTGTGCGACTCCCCTGGCGCAAGTTACAGAACTCCCTCTTCTTGAGAGCCATAGCTCCAGCTGAAACATGAGCAGTGCGGAACGCCTGCTGGAACTGAGCCCAAGTCACATACTCCATGGGGTACGTGGCAGTGTAGTTCTCCCACCACGAAGCTGCTGGTCCATCCAGTTGGTGAGAGGCAAACCTCACCTTCTCCTGATCAGTGCATCCTGCTGTGGCCAGCTTCCTACCCATGTTGCGAAGCCAGGCATCTGCGACGATCGGCTCCGGGCTGCTCGTGAAGATTGGAGGATTTAGCCTTAGAAAACAGGTAAGGCTGTCAATTTATGGTGGAGGTAGATGTGGCGGTGGAGGCGGGTTGTTGTTGTTCTGGGCCATATTCTGCATCAACAACTGTATCATCTGGTTTTGAGTCTGAAGCAATTGTTCCAAGGTAAATGTGATATCATTCCCTGAGCCAATCCCGGAAGGGTCACGCCTTGGTGGCATCTGTGGGGTTTGAAAAGATGAGACATAGAGAGAATTAGCCCTAAGGGAGAAACACTACCCATATGCAAATGATAGCAATAAAAATCCAAATCACTCCAATTCAATTCAATCAAAGGGTTCACATGAAAACAAATCTAAGGTGAGCCAAGTCACAAGATTTGACAAGGTCTCGCAAATAAATAAAAACGAAAACTAATCGAGTATTGAATCCTAGTCTCTCATGGTGGTCTAACTCTACTCCTCATCGGAGGAGACCAGGTCTTTCATGTCGATGTCAGCTCCTGTTGCATCACTCTGTATCTCTTCATCGTCATCCTCATAATCCAGCTCTTGGCTGATGTGGCACCCATAAGAGTGGTCGTCTTGGAGATTCTCCCCGTTATCGAGCTTTTCCTCAGCTTCCTCCAGCTGAAGCTTCAAGTCATCGAACTTATCATGTAGTGCATCGAGCTCCTCCTCGTGTTCTGTGCGGTCGTTCTGGAGTTCTTCTTCCAGCTCGGCCTTGCGGGTCATCAGGTTGTTGGTGGTGATGAGGTTGATGTCCATCTCTTCCTTCATCCTGCTGATGAGCTCCTCCGGGTCCTGGATATGTGATGCGATGGTGTCGTCCTCCCTGATGCGCACCACTTCTCCATCTGGATCACGGCGCTTGTACATGTCGTAGTCGCTTCCCTTGAGATCCTCGCGGTATTCCTCCCAGATGCGCCCAAGTGCAATGAGGGCAGGGAGACCTTTGCCAATTCCCCATGACCCTACATCCAGGTCGAAGTTGATTGGCTTAGTGGTTTCTCCAAATGTCCGCCCCGGAATGTGGACGTCAATCCTCCAGCGCATCTCCTCAGGCAGAGTGGCCGTGAAGGTCCCGGTGAATGTCCGCAGTGCAATGTGCAGGTCTCTTGCGATATTCACCAGCTGCCTTCCGAAGGGCATGGTCGCGTCGGGCTGAGCAAACTGAATGAGGGCGGTCGACATCTACATTTGGAAAGAGAGGAGAAATTAATAATGAAGCAGGGAAAAGTATGAGACCAAAGTAGGAGGTATAAAAGAGTTGTAAACTAGGGTTTTTATCCTATGGCTTTCCATTTTCTAGGGTCACGTCCTACAGTCAACGTGTGCTCTGATACCATCTTGTAGCGACCCGATCTCAAGGGATCGGAGTCTCTGTGCTTAAGTGTCATCCCTGGATCGGTATGCTGACACACACAGTACTCGAAGATTTATAACAGAGTTCAATCACACATCTTATTACATCGAGAATCCTCAAAGAGTATTTATTACAATAATGTGGCCTAAGGCCAAATAAAACAAAATAATGCGGAAGCAAAAAAGTGTAACGAGTCCATCAACTCCACGAGCAAGCTGAGTGCAGAACAACGACCTATCGCACCTTATTCGTCGTCGGATAAATCTGCAACATGATAAGTTGCAGCCATGTAGGTCAGTACATGGAATGTACTGGCAAGTCACATCATAAAAGTGTAATGAGCCTACATTGTACATGCCATTTGGCTGGTGGAAACTCTAAGTTTAGTTTTGCATAAAGCTGGTTTTTCCCTATCAAAAATTATTGTCCTACCCCTACAAATATCATAAGCCTGAGATGGTAACTCATCTCAATGCATTCCAAAATTATGTCAATACCCAGTTGGTTAATTAAGAGTGATGAGATCTCCCTACATTTCCACTACTAAAAGCTCAAGTTGTCCATGACCGGGGACACGGCTAATCGATTAGTTTTACACTCTGCAAAGGTTGCGCACTTTTCCCCACAAGACTCGACCACCTCCTTGATCGGAAGATCGAGTCATAGCCTTTCTAAAGCATTCCCTCTAACCCAGGGATAGGCCGGTACACCTACATCATCTACATCTGTTAGCCTATCCCGGAAGAGGTCACACTATCTACTCAACTAAGCCAGAGCCCATATTGGCTTGTGGCTGCATACGGAAGCTTCTAGACATGAAAACAAGGTTGGTCCCTTTGAGCCTGGGTGGACGGACCACTAGTGTGCACTCTCATGGATTCCCATGAATGCTCCCACTGTACTTCACCACCATACAAACCAATTTCCACCCAGGTAGTTAATTAAAGTCTTGGTCCTAATTACTACTTTGTCACTCATATCTCAATGTGAAACACTCCCCAATCCCCGTCTACTTTGGCGAAGTATTATAATTTAATGGCGACAAAGTTGTATGATTCAGACCTACCTCAAATGAACTACTGGGTGCAAGCATAGCCCTCGGGCATAAATATCCTACCATGAAATCCTACCACAAAGAACTATGTGCATATAAAAACATAGGTAAAACAGGTATGATCAAGATGTAACTTGCCTTCGTGCTGAGAGTGAAGTTCAAGGGAGTGGTAGTATTCGGCTTCGCACTCCGGACAATCTAGCGCAAAGTAAAAATAAACTCACATAAACAAGCATTAATACAATCCAAAGTAACATGCAACACAAAAATTCATAAAATCCAAATAAAATCCAACACACGAAATAAGCATGAAAATTTTCAAGGTATAAAACCACGAGTGAAAAACATGGTGTAAAATTCGTGACGTGCACTAATGTGCCTAGAAGGCATACTAGTAAAATTATCATGAACAGAAACTAATTGCGTAGAAAATAATGTGGCAAAGGTTCGTGGCATAGGATTTAGTTTGTGTGACGCAGTGCAAAAAGAATCACTTCAAACAGGTATACCGTTTGGAAGATATGTCCTAATGAAGTTTGAATTCAAATCTAAGTTAAATTCAAATTTGAACTTGCAAAAGTTTGCAATGGTTGGTTTTCTGGATAGAGCTATTAGAGACGAAAATTTGGCCGCTGGTTTCATCTCGTTTCGATTTACGGTTAAAAAGTAAAGGCTATTTGAAGTTTTGAACCAAATCTAAAAAAACTGTTAGGGAACGTTGCATGGGAAACAAAAAATTTCCTACGCACACGCAAGATCTATCCATGGTGATGAGCATCTAAGAGAGGGAGAGTAGATCTACATACCCTTGTAGATCGCTAAGCGGAAGTGTTAAGAAACGCGGTTGATGTAGTCGAACGTCTTTGCGATCCAAATCGCAAGCCGTCCCGCGATCCGATCACGATCCGTCCCGCGATCCAATCACGGTCCTTCCGATCTAGCGCCGAACGGACGGCACCTCCGCGTTCAGCACATGTACAGCTCGATGAAGATCTCCGCCTTCTTGAACCAGCATGAGGGAGCGGAGAGGTAGATGAGTTCTCCGGCAACACGACGGCGTGGTGGCGGCGGTGGTGGTGCTATCCCGGCAGGGCTACGCGTAGCGCTACCGAAACCGCGAACGGAGGAGAAAACGATCTAGGGAGAGAGAGGGGCGCCAAGGGCTTCGTGTGTGCTCTTGGGGCGCCCCCTCCCCTCTATATATAGGTGGAGGGGCGTGGAGATCAGCCCCTCCAAGCCCTAGGGCGCAGCCAAGGGGGAGGAGTTGGACTCCTAGTCCAATTCCCTCCCTTTCCATAAACAGGTGGACTTTCCACCTCTCCCAAGCCACATGGGCCTTGAGGGACTAGTGCGCCTGGCCCAATAAGGCCAGTGCGCCTTCCCTCAGCCCATGCAAACCCTTGGGACGTGGTGGAACCCTTGGTGGACTTCCGGACTCCTCTGGAAGTTTCCGGAACCTTCTAGAAGCTTCCCGGTACAATACCGGAAAACCCAAACCTTTTCCGGTCACCAAAATATGACTTCCCATATATAAATCTTTACCTCTGGACCATTCTGGAGCTCCTCGTGACGTCCGGGATCTCATCCGGGACTCCGAACAACCTTCGGTCACCAACATACATAACTTAATAATACCGAAACGTCACCGAACGTTAAGTGTGCAGACCCTGCGGGTTCGAGAACTATGTAGACATGACCGAGACACCTCTACGGTCAATAACCAATAGCGGGACCTGGATGCCCATATTGGTTCCTACATATTCTACGAAGATCTTTATCGGTTGAACCTCTAAGTCAAGGATTCAGTTAATCCCGTATAATGTTCCCTTTGTTCTTCGGTATGTTACTTGCCCGAGATTCGATCGTCGGTATCTCTATACCTAGTTCAATATCATTACCGGCTAGTCTCTTTACTCGTTCCGTAAAACAAGATCCTGTGGCTAACTCTTTAGTCACTTTGCTTGCAAGGCTCATTGTGATGTTGTATTACCGAGTGGGCCCTGAGATACCTCTCCGTCACACGGAGTAACTGATGTCTACTACACAACTTTATTCTTGTAGACTCGTGTTGGGCCTCCAAGCGCAGAGTTTTGTAGGACAGTAGCAAAATTCCCTCAAGTGGATGACCTAAGGTTTATCAATCCGTGGGAGGCATAGGATGAAGATGGTCTCTCTCAAGCAACCCTGCAATCAAATAACAAAGAGTCTCTTGTGTCCCCAACACACCCAATACAATGGTAAATTGTATAGGTGCACTAGTTCGGCGAAGAGACGGTGATACAAGTGTAATATGGATGGTAGATATAGGTTTTTGTAATCTGAAAATATAAAAACAGCAAGGTAACTAATGATAATAGTGAGCACAAACGGTATTGCAATGCTTGAAAACAAGGCCTAGTGTTCATACTTTCACTAGTGCAACTTCTCTCAACAATACTAACATAGTTGAATCATATGTAAATCCCTCACGTGCGACAAAGAGTTCACTCCAAAGTCACAAATAGCGGAGAACAAACGAAGAAATTATTGTAGGGTACGAAACCACCTCAAAGTTATCTTTTCTAATCAATCTTATGAGCTATCCCTATAAGTGTCACGAACAACCCTAGAGTTTGTACTAAAATAACACCTTAAGATACACATCAACCAAAACCCTAATGTCACCTAGATACTCCAATGTCACCACAAGTACCCATGGGCTTGATTATATGATATGCATCACACAATTTCAGATTCATCATGTTCAATCCAACACAAAGAACTTCAAAGAGTGCCCCAAAGTTTCTACCGGAGAGTCAAGACGAAAACGTGTGCCAACCCCTATGCTTAGATTCCCAAGGTCACGGAACCCGCAAGTTGATCACCAAAACATACATCAAGTGGATCAATAGAACATCCCATTTTCACCACGGATATCCCATCGCAAGACATACATCAAGTGTTCTCAAATCCTTAAAGACTCAATCCGATAAGTAAACTTCAAAGGGAAAACTCAATTCATCACAAGAAGATAGAGAGGGGAAAACTCCAAATGATTCATCTATATTAATAAAGCTCGCGGTACATCAAGATCGTGTCATCTCAAGAACACGAGAGAGAGAGAGATCAAACACATAGCTACTGGTACATACCCTCAGCCCCGAGGGTGAACTACTCCCTCCTCGTCATGGAGACCGCCGGGATGATGAAGATGGCCTCCGGTGATGGTTTCCCCCTCCGGCAGGGTGCCGGAACGGGCTCCCGATTGGTTTTTCGTGGCTCTGGAGGCTTGCGGCGGCGGAACTCCCGATCTAGGTTTCTTTCTGGGGCTTTCTATATTTATAGGATTTTTTGGCGACGGAAACAAGTCCAGGGGGGCCACGAGGTGACGATAAGCCAGGGGGCGCGCCCTAGGGGGGGGGGCGCGCCCCCCAGGCTTGTGGTGGCCTCGTGGCTCTTCTGGCCCAACTCCAATGCTCCCTGGGCTTCTTCTGGTCCATAAAAAATCACCGTAGATTTTTATTCCGTTTGGACTCCGTTTGATATTCCTTTTCTGTAAAACTCAAAAACACAGAAAAAAACAAAAACTGGCACTGGGTTCTAGGTTAATAGGTTAGTCCCAAAAATAGTAAAAAGTTGTAGTAAAATGATTGTAAAACATCCAAGAATGATAATATAACAGCATGGAACAAGCAAAAATTATAGATACGTTGGAGACGTATCAGTAACAAATCCCAGTCTTGATCCATGCCAACCCAACAGACACCCTCGGAGATACCTGTAGAGCACCTTTATAGTCACCCAGTTACGTTGCGACGTTTGATACACACAAGGTACTCCTCTGGTGTCAGTGAGTTGCATGATCTCATGGTCATAGGAACAGATACTTGACATGCAGAAAACTATAGCAATAAACTGACACGATCATATGCTACGTTTATAGTTTGGGTCTTGTCCATCACATCATTCTCCTAATGATGTGATCCCGTTATCTAATGACATCTCATGTCTATGGCTAGGAAACCTAGACCATCTTTGATCAACGAGCTAGTATATATTAGAGGCATACTAGGGACACAGTGTTGTCTATGTACCCACACATGTATCTGAGTTTCCTATCAATACAATTATAGCATGGATAATAAATGATTATCATGAACAAGGAAATATGATAATAACTAAATTATTATTGCCTCTAGGGCATATTTCCAATAGTCTCCCACTTGCACTAGAGTCAATAATCTAGTTCACATCACCATGTGATTAACATTGTAATGAATCTAATACCGAATGAGTTCTGGGGTTCGATCATGTTTTGCATGTGAGAGAGGTTCTAGTCAACGGTCTGCAACATTCAGATCCGTGTGTTCTTTGCAAATCTATATGTCATACTGCAGATGCTACCACGCTTCACTTGGAGCTATTCCAAATGGCTGCTCCACTATACGTATCCGGATTGCTACTCAGAGTCATCCGGATTGGTGTTAAAGCTTGCATCGACGTAACCCTTTACGACGAACTCTTTATCACCTCCATAATCGAGAAATATTTCCTTAGTCTTCTAGTTACTAAGGATAACTTTGACCGCTTTCCAGTGATCCACTCCTGGACCACTCTTGTACCCCTTGACAGACTCATGGCAAGGCACACACCAGGTGCGGTACACAGCATGGCATGGTATACAGAGCCTATGGATAAGGCATAGGGGACGACCTTCTTCCTTTCTCTTTCTTCTGCCGTGGTCGAGCTTTGAGTCTTACTCAACTACACACCTTACAAATTAGGCAAGAACTCTTTCTTTGACTGATCCATTTTCAACTCTTTCAAAATCTTGTCAAGGTATATACTGATTGAAAGTTTTATCAGACGTCTTACCTATCTCTATAGATCCTGATGCCCAATATTTATGTAGCTTCATTCAAGGTTTTCCTTTGAAAAACTCCTTTTCAAACAACCCTTTATGCTTTCCAGAAATTCTACATCATTTCCGATCAACAATATGTCATCCACATAAACTTATCAGAAATTCTATAGTGCTCCCACTCACTTTATTGTAAATACAAGTTTCTCATAAACTTTGTATAGACCCAAAAACTTTGATCACCTCATCAAAGCATATATTCCAACTCCGAGATGCTTGCTCCAGTCCATAGAAGGATCGCTGGAGCTTGCATACATTTTAGCATCCTTAGGACTGACAAAACCTTCTGGTTGTATCACATACAACCTTTCCTCACGGAAACCGTTAACGAAACTCTATTTTGACATCCATCTGCCAGATTTCACAATCGAAAAATGCAGCAACTGCTAACATAATTCCGACAAACTTTAGCATCGCTACGGGTGAGAAAGTCTCATCGTAGTCAACTCCTTGAACTTGTGAAAAAAACCTTTGCCACAAGTCGAGCTTTATAGACAGTGACATTACCGTCCGCGTCCGTCTACCTTTTAAAGATCCATTTGTTCTGAATGGCCTTTCGCCCTTCAGGTAATACTTCCAAAGCCCATACTTTGTTTTCATACATGGATCCCATCTCGGATTTCATGGCCTCTAACCATTTCTTGGAATCCGGGCCCATCATCGCTTCTCCATAGCTCATAGGTTCATCGTTTGTCCAACAACATGACCTCTAAGACAGGGTTGACGTACCATTCAGGAGCAGTACGCGTCCTTGTCGACCTACGAGGTTCGATAGTAACTTGATTCGAAGCTTCATGATCATCATCATTAACTTCCTCTTCAACTAACGTAGGCTCCACAGAAACAACTTTCTGCGCTACGCTACTCTCTGGTTGAAACAAAGGTTCAACAACCTCATCAAGTTCTATCTTCCTCCCACTCAATTCTTTCAAGAGAAACTCTTTCTCGAGAAAGGACCCGTTTTTAGCAACAAACACTTTGCCCTTGGATCTGAGATAGAAGGTATACCCAACTGTTTCCTTAGGGTATTCTATGAAGATGCACCTTTCCGCTTTGGGATCGAGCTTATCAGACATAAGCGTCGTATTCCCAAACTCTGAGAAATGACAGCTTAGGTTTCTGCCAAACCAAAATTCATACGGTGTCATCTCAACGGACTTAGATGGTGCCCTATTTAAAGTGAATGTAGTTGTCTCTAATGCATAACCCCAAAACGATAGTGGCAAATCGATAAGAGACATCATAGTACGCACCATATCCAATAGAGCACGACTACGACGTTCGGACACACCATCACACTATGGTGTTCCAGGTGGCGTGAGTTGTGAAACAACTTCCACATTGTCTTAAGTTGTATACCAAACTCATAACTCAGATATTTACCTCCACGATCTTATCGTAGACATTTTATCTTCTTGTCACGATGATCTCAAACTTCACTCTGAATTTGTTTGAACTTTTCAAACGTTTCAGACTTGTGTTTCATTAAGTAAATATCCCCATATCTACTCAAATCATCAGTGAAGGTAGGAAAATAACGATATCCACCGCACGCTACAACACTCATTGGACCGAATACATCAACATGTATCATTTCCAATAAGTCACTTGCCCGCTCCATCATACTGGAAAACGAGGTCTTAGTCATCTTGCCCATGAGGCATGGTCCGCATGTCTCAACCGATTCGAAATCGAATGAGTCCAAAGATCCATCAGCATGGAGTTTCTTCATGCGCTTTACACCAATATGACATTTAGCGGCAGTGCCACAAGTATGTGGTATTATCATTATTAACTTTGTATCTTTTGGCATCAATATTATGAACATGTGTATCACTACGATCAAGATTCAATAAACCATTCTCATTGGGTGCATGACCATTGAAGGTATTATTCATGTAAACAGAATAACCATTATTCTCTAACTTAAATGAATAACTGTATTACAATAAATATGATCTAATCACGTTCATGCTCAACGTAAACACCAAATAACATTTATTTAGGTTCATCACTAATCCCGAAGGTAGAGAGAGCGTGCGATGGTGATCGCATCAACCTTGGAAACACTTCCAACACTCACCGTCACCTCACCCTTAGCTAGCCTCCGTTTATTCCGTAGCTTTTATTTCGAGTTACTAACATTTAGCAACCGAACCGGTATCCAATACCCAGGTGCTACTAGGAGTACTAGTAAGGTACACATCAATAACACGTATATCAAATATACTTCTGTCGACGTTGCCAGCCTTCTTATCTACCAAGTATCTAGGGTTGTTCCGCTTCAGCAACCGTTCTCCTCATAATAGAAGCACTTAGTCTCGGGTTTGGGTTCAACCTTGGGTTTCTTCACTGGAGCAGCAACTGACTTGTCATCCATGAAGTTTCCCTCCTTGCCCTTGCCCTTCTCGAAACTTGTGGTTTCACTAACCATCAACACTTGATGCTCCTTCTTGATTTCTACCTTCGCGGTGTCAAACATCGCGAATAGCTCAGGGATCATTATTTCCATCCCTGGCATTTTATAGTTTATCACGAAGCTCTAGTAGCTTAGCGATAGTGACTTGGAGAACTATATCAATCACTATCTTATCTGGAAGATCAACTCCCACTCGATTCAAGCGATTGTAGCACCCAGACAATCTGAACACATGCTCACCGATTGAGCTATTCTCCTTCATCTTGCAGGCAAAGAATCTTGTTGGAGGTCTCATACCTCTCAACACGGGCACGAGCCTGAGATCCCAATTTCAGCTCTTAGAACATCTCATATGTTCCATGACGTTCAAAACGTTTTGGAGCCTCAATTCTAAGCCGTAATGTATGACGCACTGAACTATCAAGTAGTCATCAGAACGTGCCTGTCAGATGTTCACAACATCTACAGACGACGCTTGAGGGGGTGGCGCACTGAGCGGTGCATTAAGGACATAAGCCTTCTGTGCAGCAATGAGGACAATCCTTAGATCACGGACCTGGTCCGCATTATTGCTACCATCATCTTTCAACTCTATTTCTCTAGGAACATATAAAAATTCAAGGGAGCTACAGCGCGAGCTAGTAATCTACAACATAATTTGCAAAGACATTTTGACTATGTTCATGATAATGAGTTTAGTTAATCATATTACTTAAAAAACTCCCACTCAAATTGACATCCCTCTGGGCATTCGAGTGTCACATGATCCAAATTCACCAACTCAAGTCCGATCATCACGTGAGTTGAGGTGTTTTCAATGGTGAACATCTTCATGTTGATCATATCTACTATATGACTCATGTTTGACCTTTCGGTCTCTTGTGTTCCGATGCCATGTCTATACATGCTAGGCTCGTCAAGTTTAACCTGAGTGTTCCGCTTGTGCAACACTGGCTTGCACCCGTTGTATGTGAACGTAGAGTTTATCACACCCGATCATCACGTGGTGTCTCGAAACGACGAACTTTCGCAACGGTGCACACTCGGGGAGAACACAATTTTTATCTTGAAATTTTAGTGAGGGATCACCTTATAATGCTACCGCCGTCCTAAGCAAAATAAGATGCATAAAAGGATTAACATCACATGCAAATCATAAGTGACATGATATGGCCATGAACTTGTGCTTTTGATCTCCATCTTCAAAGCACCGGCATGATCTCCATCGTCACCGGCATGGCACCATGATCTCCATCATCTTGATCTCCATCAATGTGTCGCCATGAGGTTGTCGCGCCAACTGTTGCTTCTACGACTATTGCTAACTCATAGCGATAAAGTAAAGCAAAACGGCGAAAATAATTAAAGACAACCCTATGGCTCCTGTCGGTTGCCGTACTAATCGACATGCAAGTCGTGATATTCTATACAATACATGATCATCTCATACATCACATATATCTCATCATGTAATTGGCCATATCACATCACAACATACCCTGCAAAAACAAGTTAAACGTCCTCTAATTGTTGTTGCATATTTTACGTGGCTGCTACGGGTATCTAGCAAGAACTATTCTTACCTACGCAAAAACCACAACGGTGATACACAAATTGCTATTCAACCTTCTCAAGGACCACCTTTGTCGAATCCGATCCAACTAAAGTAGGAGAGACAGACACCCGCCAGCCATCTTTATGCAACAAAGTTACATGTCAGTTGATAGAACCGGCCTCTCGTAAGCGTACGAGTAAGGTTGGTCCGGGCCGCTTCATCCCACAATACCGCTGAATCAAGAAAAGACCAAGGGAGGAAGCAATCTGAATATCAACGCCCACAAACTCCTTTGTGTTCTACTCGTGATATCATCTACACATAGACCTAGCTCATGATGCCACTGTTGGGGACGTTGCATGGGAAACAAAAAATTTCCTACGCACACGCAAGTTCTATCCATGGTGATGAGCATCTACGAGAGGGAGAGTAGATCTACATACCCTTGTAGATCGCTAAGCGGAAGCGTTAAGAAACGCGGTTGATGTAGTCGAACGTCTTCGCGATCCAAATCGCAAGCTGTCCCGTGATCCGATCACGATCAGTCCAGCGATCCAATCACGAACCGTCCCGTGATCCAATCACGGTCCTTCCGATCTAGCGCCGAACGGACGGCACCTCCGCGTTCAGCACACGTACAGCTCGATGACGATCTCCGCCTTCATGATCCAGCAAGAGGGAGCGAAGAGGTAGATGAGTTCTCCGGCAACACGACGGCGTGGTGGCGGTGGTGGTGGTGCTATCCCGACAGGGCTACGCCTATCGCTACCGAAACCGCGAACGGAGGAGAAAACGATCTAGGGAGAGAGAAGGGCGCCAAGGGCTTCGTGTGTGCTCTTGGGGCGCCCCCTACCCTCTATATATAGGTGGAGGGGCGTGGAGATCAGCCCCTCCAAGTCCTAGGGCGCAGCCAAGGGGGAGGAGTTGGACTCCTAGTCCAATTCCCTCCCTTTCCATAAACAGGTGGACTTTCCACCTCTCCCAATCCACATGGGCCTTGAGGGACTAGTGCGCCTGGCCCAATAAGGCCAGGGCGCCTCCCCTCAGCCCATGCAAACCCTTGGGACGTGGTGGAACCCTTGGTGGACTTCCGGACTCCTCCGGAAGTTTCCGGAACCTTCTAGAAGCTTCCCGGTACAATACCGGAAAAAACCAAAACTTTTTCGGTCGCCAAAATATGACTTCCCATATATAAATCTTTACCTACGGACCATTCCGGAGCTCCTCGTGACGTCCAGGATCTCATCCGGGACTCCGAACAACCTTCGGTCACCAACATACATAACTCAATAATACTGAAACATCACCGAACGTTAAGTGTGCAGACCCTGCGGGTTCGAGAACTATGTAGACATGACCGAGACACCTCTACGGTCAATAACCAATAGCGGGACCAGGATGCCCATATTGGTTCCTACATATTCTACGAAGATCTTTATCGGTTGAACCTCTATGTCAAGGATTCAGTTAATCCCGTATAATGTTCCTTTTGTTCTTCGGTATGTTACTTGCTCGAGATTCAATCGTCGGTATCTCTATACCTAGTTCAATCTCGTTACCGGCAAGTCTCTTTACTCGTTCCGTAATACAAGATCTTGTGGCTAACTCTTTAGTCACTTTGCTTGCAAGGCTCATTGTGATGTTGTATTAACGAGTGGGCCCTGAGATACCTCTCCGTCACACGGAGTAACAAATCCTAGTCTTGATCCATGCCAACCCAACAGACACCCTCGGAGATACCCGTAGAGCACATTTATAGTCACCCAGTTATGTTGCTACGTTTGATATACACAAGGTACTTCTCCGGTGTCAGTGAGTTGCATGATCTCATGGTCATAGGAACAGATACTTGATATGCAGAAAACTATAGCAATAAACTGACACGATCATATGCTATGTTTATAGTTTGGGTCTTGTCCATCACATCATTCTCCTAATGATGTAATCCCGTTATCAAATGACATCTCATGTCTATGGCTAGGAAACTTGACCATCTTTGATCAACGAGCTAGTATATATTAGAGGCATACTAGGGACACAGTGTTGTCTATGTACCCACACATGTATCTGAGTTTCCAATCAATACAATTATAGCATGGATAATAAACGATTATCATGAACAAGGAAATATGATAATAACTAAATTATTATTGCCTCTAGGGCATATTTCCAACAAAAACTGCAGCAGAAAAAAATCTTGGCCACGTGGCGGCCTGTGGTTGGCTGAGCTGCGTTCGCTGTTTAAGCTTTGTGGCGGATGGCCAGCGAATAAGCAAACGGCGGTAACGGTTAAGCTAAAAAGAACCGGCCCGATTGTTTTTTTTAATAAACCGCGGTTAATCCGCGTACCGGTTCGGTGAATAAAAACAAACCTAAATAGATCTAACTACCGGTTCGATCTAAGAGAGAAAAAAACCTAATACTAATCTACATACGAAACAGAGGGGGCGGGGCTTACAAAGGGAGACGCTCGCTTCAGGCAGAAGCTCGACTTCGGCAGGGCGGCGGCGGCGGGCAGCGGCGCGAGCGAGGTGGCCGGGCGGGTGCGGCGCGACGGGGGCGGCCGGACGGTGGTGACGGCGGTCGGCGGCGACGACCGGAGGGAGCGGAGGGAGGCGGCGAAGCTCCTGTGCTCCGGTGAACTCCGGCGACGCAGGTCGTCGGGGCGGCGGCTCTGGGGCGTCCTAGGGGCAAAAGAAGATGCGAGGGAGGTGCGGGATACCATGGGGTCCGATTCCAAGAAGCAAACGAGGCTGTGGCGGCTCACTGGCGTCGGAATCGTCGACGAAGAGCTTCGGCTCCGGCGAGATGCAAACGGACGGGGCGAGCGGCGGGAGGTGGTGCTGATCGGCTGAATGGAACGAGGGGCTCGAGGAGGTTTTTATAGACGAGGTCACGGACGATGGCGTCGGCAGATAAGCTCTATCCGCGAGAGCTTCGCGCGGCCGGTGTGGGACGGCTTGCGCGGCCTCATCCCGTGCTGTGCGGGAGGTTGGGGATGACTTGGGGGCTGGGCCCCACTTGCAGGTGCGTGAGGGAGAGAGACGAGTGAGAGAGAGAAGGCGAACGTGGGGTGGGGCGCTGGGTGAGCGAGCGTGCGTGCGTGCGTGCGTGGGTGGGGCGATCGTTGGGCTGGCTTCGGCCGATCGGGGTGCTGGCTGGGCTGGCTTCAGCCAGCGTGCGTTGTATTATTATTTTTTGATTAACCAGAAACGATTTTTTAAAAACTCCACGCACAAAAGAAGATAAAATAGAAAAATAATTTTATAAATCATTATTTAATATATAGAGCATAGTGAACATTTTGTTCTGCTCAAATAACTTAGAAAAATATTTTCATATGCAAAAATTTAACTTTTGGCTAACAAAATAGTTTTCAATGCAACTTTAAAACACCAAATATAATTCAAATACTCTCCCACTCATTCATATTTTGAGGAAGTCATATTATCCTCTCTCTATTATTTTATGTATGTGTGTGTGTGTGTAACGTAGAGAGCTCAACCCCTTTGCATGGGGCGGCACTGGGGGGTTTTATAGGCCAACCCCCGGCTTACAATATGCATATATGGTGCTGGGGGAGCCGGCTGGCAGCCTCTCTAGCCGGCCAGGGGGCCCACCGGCTGGGAAGTCTTGTCGCTGGTAGGGCCCACCGGCTGCAGGATCCCATCGGGGGTGGGGGCCTGCCGGCCAGCCCGAGCCATTGGTACGTGCTTGTCATGCTGAGGCATGGGCCACACTGTGCAGCACCGCCTTATCATAGCCGGCTGCAGTCAGCTGTACGGCCGGCTGCACTGTAGCCATGCGTGGTCAGGTAATGGAGTGGTTGAAGGCGTGCAGCCACTGTGCCATCTTGCTTGGTCGCAGTCAGTTGCGGTCAGCGGTACGTCCGCCTCTACCGTAGCCGCGCGTGCACTGACTAATGGTACGGTAGGCGTCGTTATAGCCACGTGTGCCCTGGTCAGCAGTACCTGGGCCGCTGTTGTCACGTCGTGCTGATGCGTCAGCGTCCCATCGTACGGGTCGATGGGGGAGGCGCTGACCCGCCGGCTAGCGGGTCGCTTCGGAGCAGAATAGTGGGAGGCCTTGCCCCGATCCGGCCCGCGACGTGGAGCCAGCCAGGGGGAGCCGGCCTTCGAGCGGCGCGGTCCGCCCCGTCATGTTTTTGAAAAGGACAGTGGCCTGCTTGAGCCTACCCCGGGGTTATCCCCCCGACAATTCTCATGTCTCAAATTCGTTCCAATTCTCCCTCCTTCCTGCATCCCATCTTTCACCCAATTCTTCATCCATCTTTGGAATTTGTTTTTTTACTGATGCTCTTCTTTGTGCCCACGAAAAAAAGTGCAGGTTGTGTACAAGACGAATTCAAGCACATATTGCTGGGTTTCTTACATTTTTCTGGCTGAATCTGTCGGTATCCGATGGCTAAGAGTTTGCTCTTATGCATCGTTTAACTAAATTTATGCCTAATCTCATTATCTGTGTCTATGTACTTATTAATCCGTATGATATGATGATACTCTCTAACTGTTTAAAATAATTGTATCCTATCTAACAGGTTATGTAGCCAGTGAGAAATGCGAAGAAGAAATATACAAGGGGTTGATGCGTCCACATCACACTGTGAATCAAATGGAAATATTGTTGGTCACTCCGACGTTGTTGTTCGCCGCCATCGCACTGGTTTTTGCATGTGGTGTTCCTCTCCTTGCTGTGCTAGGGACAGTGGTTCTTGTTGCATCCTACTCACTTAGGTCAACACGTTTCCTGATTGACTTGGTGAATTAGAAACTGGGATGTTAAGTTTCTTGCTTTTTCTCATGACAGTCGTTTTTCTGTCTAATGAGATCTCCCATTACTTCCGTGTTCACATAGGAAGTTTTTTAAATTTTATGATGGTTTGGATCGTGTTTTTTTTTAGAAAAGGAGGATTACCCCCGGTCTCTGCATCTGGACGATGCATGCAGTCATTTTATTAATTATTCACAAAGATTTTACAAAATAGTATATCAGTTTGTCCGAAGCCACCATCTTAGCAACAACTGTTGCTACTCCTAACCACTTGATGGAGGGCTACCGATAGTCCGAGCCTAATACCAAACAGACATCGCACCAAAGCCTAACATCTAAAGCCGGAGGGCCCAACCGAGCCAGTGAGAAATGCGAAGAAGAAATATACAAGGGGTTGATGCGTCCACATCACACTGTGAATCAAATGGAAATATTGTTGGTCACTCCGACGTTGTTGTTCGTCGCCATCGTACTGGTTTTTGCATGTGGTGTTCCTCTCCTTGCTGTACTAGGGACAGTGGTTCTTGTTGCATCCTACTCACTTAGGTCAACACGTTTCCTGATTGACTTGGTGAATTAGAAACTGGGATGTTAAGTTTCTTGCTTTTTCTCATGACAGTCGTTTTTCTGTCCAATGAGATCTCCCATTACTTCCGTGTTCACATAGGATGTTTTTTAAATTTTATGATGGTTTGGATCGTGTTTTTTTTTAGAAAAGGAGGATTACCCCCGGTCTCTGCATCTGGACGATGCATGCAGTCATTTTATTAATTATTCACAAAGATTTTACAAAATAGTATATCAGTTTGTCCGAAGCCACCATCTTAGCAACAACTGTTGCTACTCCTAACCACTTGATGGAGGGCTACCGATAGTCCGAGCCTAATACCAAACAGACATCGCACCAAAGCCTAACATCTAAAGCCGGAGGGCCCAACCAAGCCAGTGAGAAATGCGAAGAAGAAATATACAAGGGGTTGATGCGTCCACATCACACTGTGAATCAAATGGAAATATTGTTGGTCACTCCGACGTTGTTGTTCGTCGCCATCGTACTGGTTTTTGCATGTGGTGTTCCTCTCCTTGCTGTACTAGGGACAGTGGTTCTTGTTGCATCCTACTCACTTAGGTCAACACGTTTCCTGATTGACTTGGTGAATTAGAAACTGGGATGTTAAGTTTCTTGCTTTTTCTCTGACAGTCGTTTTTCTGTCTAATGAGATCTCCCATTACTTCCGTGTTCACATAGGAAGATTTTTAAATTTTATGATGGTTTGGATCGTGTTTTTTTTAGAAAAGGAGGATTACCCCCGGTCTCTGCATCTGGACGATGCATGCAGTCATTTTATTAATTATTCACAAAGATTTTACAAAATAGTATATCAGTTTGTCCGAAGCCACCATCTTAGCAACAACTGTTGCTACTCCTAACCACTTGATGGAGGGCTGCCGATAGTCCGAGCCTAATACCAAACAGACATCGCACCAAAGGCTAACATCTAAAGCCAGAGGGCCCAACCGAGCCAGTGAGAAATGCGAAGAAGAAATATACAAGGGGTTGATGCGTCCACATCACACTGTGAATCAAATGGAAATATTGTTGGTCACTCCGACGTTGTTGTTCGCCGCCATCGTACTGGTTTTTGCATGTGGTGTTCCTCTCCTTGCTGTACTAGGGACAGTGGTTCTTGTTGCATCCTACTCACTTAGGTCAACACGTTTCCTGATTGACTTGGTGAATTAGAAACTGGGATGTTAAGTTTCTTGCTTTTTCTCTGACAGTCGTTTTTCTGTCTAATGAGATCTCCCATTACTTCTGTGTTCACATAGGAAGATTTTTAAATTTTATGATGGTTTAGACCGTGTATTTTTTAGAAAAGGACGATTACCCCCGGCCTCTGCATCTGGACGATGCATGAAGCCATTTTATTAATTATTCACAAAGATCTTACAAAGTAGTATATAAGTTTGTCCGAAGCCACCATCTTAGCAACAACTGTCGCTACTCCTAACCACTTGATGAAGGGGTGCCGATAGTCCGAGCCTAATACCAAACAGACATCGCACCAAAGCCTAACATCTAAAGCCAGAGGCCCCAACCGAGCCACATACTGGGTTTGGGGTACAAACCGGTCCGACGCACTCTCATGTGTCGTCGCTGCCATCTTCCACCAATCCATCTTCAGAGTAGAAACTAACACACCGACCTTGCCAGACCTTTCTGCCATCGACGCCACCATGACGCCAGAGAGCATACTCCTCCTGCGCGAGTCCATCTCCGCACATCGGACGCCGAGTCTCCGCCGCGCCACGCCACCGAGATCCACCGCCATCAATGAGTAAGATGAAGCACCGCTCCACCAAAGAAGCCGTCCACTGGTCCCTCGAGCCCGTGTACACCTCCAAGAATGACGCCCCCAAAAGGGAAACGACACCAGAGCGCCGCCGTCATCCGATCTACTGATCTAGGGTTTCCCTCGGAGGTAGCGGATAGAGGTCTTGAGCTTCTCCACGACGATGCCCTCAAAAAGGTAACGAAACAAAAGAGTGCCGCCATCGCCGGTCTTGACAACAAGACGAGAACGAGATTTTCACCCGGATCCGCTCGACGAACCTCCGTCTCGCATCGTGCGCACGGACCACCACCGATCTCCCCCGCTGCGGAGTGAGCACTCGGCCAGATCAGATCTGACCGGAGGGCCAACCACGCCCGTAGGTGACCAGCCCACCAAAGCCCTCCACGCCGCCGCCGATCCGAGGTGCCGTTGCGCCGCGGCCAGATGCAGCAGCTCCCCCACTAGTCATCCGCCGCCGCTCGCCGCCGGAAGCGAGCCACCGCCGCGAAGGCTCAGATCTGGGGGCGCACTTCCGCTCGCCCGGATGCCCCGCGCCACCCTCGCGTACGAGAAGGAGAGGCTCCTCCGCGAGGTTTTTCCACGGTGGAGGGGAGAGAGCGCGACTTAAAATGGGGGAGAATTTCACTTCCCGGCCTCTGCACCAACTAAGGATGCATACAGCTATTATGCATGAGTACCAGGATTTTTATCTTTATTAATAACCAAGCCTGGTCCTCTAGATAAATTGCATGAGTATCAGTCAAGACTGGTCCTCAAGAATAAATAGGAACCTAAATTCGCTTCCGTAAGGATTTGAACTTAGGTGCTAGGTTTGTACATCCACTCCCCCAACCAGTTGAGCTGGACCGTGTGATGTCAAGGTTTTAATTGTTCATGCTCTATTTGGTATGCATCAACCTTCCAACCGAGATGTGATTATATTATCTGAGGGTGTTGAATTCAGTGGCCATATTCTTATTGTTTCCTTCAGATTTTGCCAAGAACCTGCCTGTGGTGGGATCAATCGCGGCTGGTTTCAGTCTGTGTATCTTCAGTTCTTCACGGCTGGGAACATGAAAACCCCGGTGTTAAGCTGTTAATCACATGAATTAGGAGAGTTGATTAGGATGTCGTGCGAGCTCAAAGACAACTCAGCGGAATTTTTGATGACACTACAAACAAACATAAAAAGGTAATATTTTCTTTCTTAATTATTTATCACGGGCTGGAGAAAAATCAAAGTACTGGGTTGAAGCTCTTATGTATACTATAGATGGTGCGTGGGGTAAGCTGAAAGATTAAGAATCTGTACGTAGCTTTGGCTAATGACGATGACTTGCACCCACCAGTTGTGTTACCAAATTCCACGTCATATACTCTATTTTTGTGATGAGAAGTAATCATAAGTTATGGGTATACGTCCAGTAAAGATCTCAGAATATATATAGCGTAATATATATATATATATATATATATATATATATATATATATATATATATATATATATATATACCTTATATTATATTATACTTTATATCTATATCTATATCTATATCTATCTATACCTATATATATTATATTATATTATTTATATTATATATATATATATATATTTATTTATTTATTATATATTATTTATATTAATAAAGCAAAGGTGATATTCTTGGTTTCGTCCTGTTTTGTTTTTTTTCTTTAACGTGTTGTAGATGATTTTTTCTGATAAAGTGAGGTGGTACTAATTGATACAGGGTCAATTTTCGTGCGTCGTCGTTAGCTTTGTCCGTCCGTCAAAACGGTGCGTAGGCACCTATACTAGGAATCGAACCATGGTAAGGAAAGAGCTGGTCCGTAGATAAAATAAGTTACCCTCTCACACACGTCTCCGATCCCATCACCATCCCGGTTTTTTACGTCCTCACGTACATGGAATAAATCACAACGTTCTGTCCGGGTTAGACACGAAACGCTTCAGGATCTAACTTTATAAATATACTACTCCTAGAACCGACACAACCCTATTATACCATCACCAAAACGTATTCGCCTCAATGCCGCCGTCGCCTTCAACACCGAGATCCACTGCCCCTCACGCGGGTGCAGATGCGTCCATCTAGACGCCGCCACCTTCAACAACGAGATTTGCAGGTCTTTGTGTGCCCTCCATCGCTTCCCTTCTTTACTTTCTGGAGCCGTCAACCTGCACGCCGTGAACGCGCCTGCCTACTGCTGAGTGCTGACCCACTTCCGACCTTCGCCGCAACAAGGCAGGCGGTCCAGCCACCCAGGTTTGATGTCGGCGACCACCGCTGAAGAATCGAGTGTTGCCCAAACAATGAGGAGAGTGACGGATCCACGTCCCTCTTTGGCGTCAACGTGGGCGACAGCAACGCCGGAACACGGTTCGACCTCAGCGTGCTCAAGCCTTGAAACTCTCGGTCGACGGGAGCTCGACCTGGGCCTGGGAGTGTTTTTGTCGAACTCTCGTGCGAGAGAGAGTGTGGAGCTGAGGAAAGAGATACACGCGCGGCGCACAGGAAGTTTTGTGCTGCCTAAATCACAACGTTTTACCTCGCGGCCAGCTTGCTAAACTACCTCCTGGCCGGCCAGCTCGCTTTGATCCGTAACAGCAGCGCCATCCCGCGAATTCATCACACAGCGCAAGTGCCAACCGGGAGAAAAACAACGAGAGAGGGAGTACGTGCATGGGACACTCCTCCACAGCTACGTGCATTTGCAGATCACATCAACAGCCATGTATACATTAATTAAACAGAAAACAAAACAAAACTATAGGGCTGTGAACTTAGCTTAGCTTAGGCCAATAGGGAGTGGGACCGCATATCTGGTAGGTGATTTTGGATTATTATTATTTTTTGATAAAGAGAGTCACGTCTCCGATTTCCATTAATAGAAACCACCAAGTCCTTACAAGCAAACGAAGAAATAAAGGCGAACGATGCATGATCAGAGGAAGGTGATTTTGGATTAGCTAGCTCTTAGGATTTTTGGTTGTGGTCACCCGGCTCTATGCGTGTCCGATCACCCCAAGTACGACCTCGGAGTGTCCGCCACGGCAGCTGACCCGCCGTCACCCCGGGAGCCGTCCTCATTGATCTCCCTTGGTGCACCCTGCTACGGTTCTGCCGCCCCGAGATGCTACGACGCAGTACTGATGCAGCTCGTCGGCCATGTCCCCGGTAATTGGCCTTCAACTTCTATTACTTCGGTTCATTGTCTTCTAGGAGTTAAATGGTAGCTAAACATAAAATGTATCTCAATACTAATAAGTTGATAGCATAACTGATAGCAATGAGATTCTCTTGGCATCAGGGCGATTCATTAGAAATCTTCTCTATTTACAATAGTATTTTTATCTTTTGAAATAGACATAAGGTCGACGATGAATTTGTTTCCTGTAGGTTGTTGCTTACGACACAACTGTTAGTTTTGTTGTGAACTATTAGTGTTTATTGTTGGAAGCTTCCAGTTCTAAAATCACAATATGAAGACTAATATGGTTGGTGAAACTATTAGTCTCATGCTTACCACTGTAGTCTGCCTAAGCTGATATTGAGAAGAGTGCAATGCTTAGTTATTAGTATCATGTTCTGATTAAATTCAATCGCATGCTTTCAGTTTCGGTCGTTTTAGCTAAAAATATAAAGGAGAGTTAATGAATATCATACTGCTTACATGCATGTCTTTATTTTCTAAGCACTTCATGTTATCTTTTTATATTGAATTGATTAATCTTGGACTCATATATCATTTTGTTAACTTGTTCAATAACATGTTTTTCTATGTAACCGAATTAATTTTTTCCCGTTGCAACGCACGGGCATATGTGCTAGTATTTATTACTATATATATATATATATATATATATATATATATATATATATATATATTACTTTATTTATATATTATAATAAAGCAAGGTATAATATTCTTAGTTTCGTCCCGCATCCAATCCGACATTTTTTTTAAGGGGCCAGATCCTACGTTACGTAAAATACATGAGGTGGTACTAATTCGTACAACCAAGTTTCGTTAAAAAAAATCCGTATCAGGTGGACCTGCGTTCCTTCACTTGGGCCATATATGGCAATAAAAGAACGTACAGGACAAGGACACTTGCAACCATGTTGTCGTCCATGTTGCCTAATTTATATTAACCGTCAAGCATTCAAAAAAAAAAAAATCTCTATCGATAGATGCACGCCCGCCCGCCTAAAAATATCGAAAATCAAAATTACTTTCCCAAAAATCAAGATCAAAACGTGTCCAAAAATAAAACGTGTTGTGAGATGTAAACCTACCAAATTCTAATCCCCTTCGGACCGTCCAGCGCGCCCATAAGTACAAGGACCGGACATCGCTAAACCACGCGTGTGACTTGCGATCCAACACAATGGTCGGGACCGTGAAGGAGCGCGTTGCGCAGCGGACCGGCAGACATTATGGAGGAGTCGTTCCCTATGCTGCCCGCCTCACCAAGCACAGCCGCATTGCTGCGTTCTCCTCAAAGTCTTCCCAAACGCTGATCCACCGGGCATGGAGGCATGCCTCCTGCTTCGGCACGTCTAGCCGGAACACGCACGTCGCCGTGCAGCATACCGCACCCATAAGCCCAAGGATCACGGGCGACCTGTCTCGAGCGCATGGCAGACGACGCGGACATCATTACTATTGGAAATTTCTACCATGGCCGCCGTCGCAAGGCGCTTCTTCAGTCTTCACTACTCTCGACAGAGGTTTCTACCTGTGGCAGCACTCAGTCTTCCAAGCACCGGTTTCTCCTTGTGTGATTTGTGTTCTCTTTTTGTCTGTCGTTGTCTCCTGACTGCAACGATAAGGGGGAGCAGTGGGATTATTATCTACCGCCGTCTCGTGATTATTATCTCCAGCGATTCGGGGAGCAGCAGGATTGGGTGTTGGGGGCTTGGGGCTGACCGTGAGAAGTAGCAGCCTTAGTGTTCGTGAGATTGCTGACTGCGTCTTGTACAATTGGTATAGTGGAATCGCTTCTTGCTTAGCAGAATGATGGATCAGTGGTACTGTTGAGTTTTTTTAAGGGGTAGTAATGCTCAGGTTGTAGTACTGTTCAGAGCTATATTTGGCTAGGCAAGTCACGATCTGACCCATGCTAGCATCAAAAAGATTGAGGACCTTCGCGACTGTATGCCCGGCATGCTCGGCCGAGTCTCACACTCACCAAGGCATGAGGCTGATCCGTGGCAGTATCTAGGGTAATCATGGTGCATGCCCTGTCGTGTTATTATATGCAGTACAGGTAACAAGAGAGTCGACCAGGATGGAAACATGCATAAGCGTAACCTGCTTTCTCTCTTATACAATTCTTATACTATGAATTACTTGATCTAGATTAATTTTGTTGGTATTGATTTGATAAGCGTAACATGTTTGGCTGGTTCTACTTTGGTGTTATATTTGCTCTCGCTTACTATCTAGATTTACTTTTTTTTTAGCACAGTACAGATGCAAGCGCTCATATACACGCGCATACACTCACCCCTATGAACGCACACACGCACACCCTACCCCTATGAGCACATCCGAGAGACTGAGCCGGCATATCATCTTGAAAGTTACGAAGTCACCGTAGGCACCTCGTCGTCGACGGGAACGTCTCCTCCCACTGAATACACATCGCCGAAAATCCTGAAATAAATCCAGGAATAAATGCGAGCACCAGGATTTGAACCCTGGTGGGCTGGGGATACCACAGTCCCTCTAACCATCCAACCACAGGTTGGTTCGCTAGATTTACTTTGTTGGTATTGATTTGATCTTGATGTTAACCTCAAAAACGGTTATTCTGAGTTTCCCACTACATTATTATACATAATTTATTGCAACCACTGTATTTTGTATTTTCTCTTTAAATTTATGGAACCTCGAGAACCCGGTCATGGCAGCGGTGGCGTACACCTTCCCCTAACTGTGACACCCTGATTTTTGGCAACTTTTTCTTTTCAAAAATATTTGGATTTTATTTGCAAATTAGTTGATTTTCAAAACCTTTTCAGTTGAGTTGTCCTATGTCTTGCTAAATTTTTCTTCAAGCATCCCAAAACCTTTATCATCTTGATTTAGCCCTCCATGCCTCTCTTGGATAATTTTTCACTATTTTATCTTTTCTCTAAAATCATTTTTCTTAATTTGGGAATTTAGGTCATCACTATGGGTTGTGAAGCAACCTATAGTTTGGTTGGTCAAATAATTCCCAAACTTTTTCCCCATCCTCTCATCATCATGGGATTCCATATTCTCCAAAAATATTTTATTGCCCAATGGGAAATTTTGGCCAGAATAATTATTTTGTTTCTGACCAGAATCTGTCCATTGTGAAGCAACCCTATTGTTTCTATTCCAGAAAATTCCCAATAAATTCCTCAAGCTCCTAGGCATTCTATCTTGCCTCAATCTCCAAAAATATCATCTTGGCCAGTACAAATTTTGAGCAAAAAGGCTCTGGTAAGTTCCTGCATTTCTGAAACCTCCGTGAAGGAAGTGCTAGCTAGAGATGCCTAATTGCCCTAAAAAATTTATGGCATCTGCTATGCACCAAATGACCTCTCTCCACCAGGTTTCATCATTTGCAGAGCAACCAGTTGAGTGCCACAAGCTCATTTGTGTTCTGACCAGAATGATAGTTTCCAAAGGAACCCCATCCATTTCTTTCTCAAATCCTCTCAAAATTTGCCAGACCATAGTCCTTCCAACCTAGAAGACCCCAGACAACTCACTTGGCTTGTAGCACAACTCATTTTTCTTCCAGATCCTCCCCAAGTTTCTGACCAGAAAATGTAGTTGATGCTACCCTTCAGCTCAGTGGGTTTCAGGCCAAACCAGTGGCACGATGGGACTCCTCGACCCAGGTTCGATGCACCAGACACGATTTGGCAGGCCGGTTCACGCCATGTGTGCCAATGCACGCGGTGACCACACGGGAAACCCTGCCAAACGCGCGCTCTGAGCACCGCCAGGCTCGGGTCTCGTCGGAGGCCGACGACCGCGTAGCTGTGCGTTGTCCGCTCGTGCCGACGACCTCTCCCTCGTCCACGTGGCCACTCCAGGGTCTTCTCCCTCCTCCCAGAGCCTTCCCCCTCGCCGGAATCGCGCCCGCCGGATACGGCCACCGTGCGCCACGAGCGGCACAGTGGCAGTACGGCAGCCGCGCTGGCTGTCTTCTTCCTGTTGAGCCGTCGCCACCCGCATTAACTCCCTGCTCTCCTCCATCACTTCAGCTTGCTCCGCGACGGCCAGCTCATCCCCAGCTCTGGTAGCTTCTCCCCGCGGCGCTATCCAGATCGGGCACCGCCGCCCCGCCTATAAATAGCCATGGCCAGCCCTCCTGAGCTCGCCACCACCCCTAGCCAGCATCCAATCGAGCCCTAGAAGCGAGCCAAGGCCGAGAGGCCCTCTGGCCTCGAGCTTTGCCCGGTGACCCGCCGCCACCCGAAGCTGCTTCCGCCGGAGAGGAGGAAGACGACCTCGTCAGGCCGCCTCTGGAGACGCTGCGGGTACATGCAGGACCGCCCCCGTGTGCTCTTTCCATTCCCGTAGTCGCCGGACCCCATCGCCCCCTCCATCACCGGCGACCATCGCCGGAGCGCCGCCCTCTCTCTGCTCTCTCTCCCTCCTTCTGTTTTAAATAGAGCCGACCCCACCCGTCAGTGGGTCAGCCGCGCCCGAAGCGGTACGCTAGTGGAGGCGTACTCAGGCTTTACGCCTTCGACGTGGCCGGCTCTGGTTTTTCTGGAATTCCAGTTTTATTTAATTTAAAACAGATTTTTGACCCAACTTTGACCATCAATAACTTTTTATCTATTAGCTCAATTCAATTGATTCTTTTTGCATTAGGTTTGTATTGAACCCCTTTATTTTCTGACCAACTATGGTATTTTTCCAATACTCACAGAATTTCTGTTTTACAAAAATGTGTTATGTGACATTTTCTTTTACTGTTTTAAAATACTTTCAGAAGGGAATTCTTGTGGTTTTGAAGATCAGGAGTTTGTGGACAACTCAACAGAGCAAGGCAAGCCATGATACCCATTTCATGCATGCATTTCCATAGCATTGCATTTTTATATGCATTAGGTTAATTTAATTGAGATAGTTAATTCATGGTAATAATTACATACTCAAGAATTGTGTTGAACCACTATTGTTGTCAAATGAACTTAGTGGTTGATCTTGAGTCACCTGTCCGGGCATACTCGTGCAACCACATTTGCCGGTATGGGACGGCCCTGACCGGCCCCGACTGCGTGACCTTTCACCGGTACCTCCAAAGAGGGAGGGTTATGCACGCGCGCTACCCTGATCAGGTAGGCGGTGATAAACCTGTGAGCCCAGTTGATAGTTGAGTTTGTGCCGGCGTCCCCGTTTGGGACAGTAGGCCCCGTTTGGGTCTACATAGTTTGGGCCACGACGGTGGCAGGTGTCGTGAGGACACAGGGGCCACCCAAGGCTGACCTCCGGGGGAGGAAGAGTGCCGGTGGTACGATGAAAGAGTCACGGGTCAGGCAGGTTTTGTTGAAGCAACGCTGGTCCACCCGAGTGGGATCACGAGGCCAGGTGCTTCATGGCGTGGGTAAAGTGCGCAACCTCTGCAGAGTGTCAAATCTATTCGAATAGCCGCGTCCACGGTAATGGACAGCACGTCCAGACCTCAGTAGATGGTCAACCGTAATAGCGATGTTAATGATGGAAGAACTCGTCTTGTGTTCGGAAGTACTCACTGGGTATGAGTATTCCAAGGGTTGTGAGACAACCCGGAGAAGAGTATTTTGATGATCAGTACAATAAGTAAATTACCTTGATGATAACATGTTGATTGGTATGCTATTGTTTGCTGCATTACTTGGTTGTCGTGAGCTTGCGAGTACATTCAAAGTACTCACCTGGCGTATCATGCCAGATGCAGGAGAATCCGAGGACGGAGGTCCTGAAGGTGCTGGCTATGCTAACTAGGATGTGTCCACAGCAATGTCCCTGTGGATGGAGTTGCGCTATGTTCCGCTACGCTGTAGAAGTACTTAGTATCCCGAGGCCCTGCTATGTGACATAAATAATGTAGATACTGTCATAGCACCAAGGGTGCCTTTGGCCTCGTCACTGTTGTAAGATATGCGCTTGTACCCGACTCCTATCAATAAAGTTCAGTTCTGTTCTGTGCCAAGTTGTTGCGTGTTTCCAGAAGACATGATCTCTGGGTTGGAAACACTGGTAATCCGGTTCTCTGAGCCGGGGTGCCACAACGCTTGATATCAGAGCCAGGCTGACTGTAGGACACCCTAGTTAGCCAGCGCTAGCACCGCGATTAGTATAGGATCCTGAGTGTGCATTTGATTGCTGCATTTGGTTGCTGCATTTGATTGTTGGATGGCATGCATCATAATTCATTATTCTTCTAACGGTGGTCTTGTGAGTGTAGATGGCACCGGTTCCATTCCATTATCAGTTTGAGCCTGCACCATCCACCTTTCCAGTACTGCTCCGGAACGTCTGGCTTCGACTGTACCCTCACGGTGAAGAGCCAGTGTACCAGGTGTTTCGGGAGCAGCTTGCTGAGTCGGTGTACGAGTACCATGCAGAGGCTTTCATGATCGCGAGCTCGGACCTTGGTTGCTACTCTCGCTCTACCAAGGGCGGGACGGCTTCCACCCCGGAGTTGGCGATTGAGTTTGCCGCAATGGAGGCTCTCACTGACTTGCGCTTCCACGAGGTTGAGATGCAGACTCATCCAGGTTTCCTCTATTATCCCACCCTGTCGCCTACGACAGGGCGAGTCATTTTCGTTCCTGTTGACCCAGCATGTGACCGTGCGACTGCTGTGTTGTCTCGCTATCTGAACGCCAGCTATCGTACGATCATATCCCTGGCTGAGGAGCTGTCTCGTGTCTTGGCGGCGCTTGCAGCCGTGACCCCAGTGCCACCTCCACCTCAGCCTACCCATCCACCCATATATCCACCACCAGTTCCACATCCACCCAGATTTGAGGCTCCTTCTACCTCCTCTGTGCCACCAGGCTTTCCGTCTGGTAGCCGTCGTGAGACCCCGGCTGAGTGGGCCTCACTCCTTGCCACTCCAGTTGCTCCGATGCTGAGGCGTCGTGCTCCTTCTACCCCAGAAGGAGAACCGTCCCAGCAGCGTCGTCGTGTTTCCTTTGATCCGGAGGATGAGATTCACATTATCAGCTCTGACTCCGACTCAGGATCAGATGACGAGGAGTCTGTGGTTTGGCAGTGTTCGTGCCATCAGCGCCATTAGAGTGGAGGCTTGAGTTGTTGAGCATGCATCTTTGCACATGTCAACTGCCGTATGAGCAGTTTAGCCATGATATTCCCCTACTAGCTTGCCATGTATAATGTTGGTTATCTTGTATAATTATGTGGTTTGCTTTATTCGCCTTTTTCACGTATTTTCTTTCTGGTGTCATATAACTGTGTTTCCCTTATGGATGTTGCTCATCGATTCGGTATTTTGCAATGGGAACAAATTTAGGATGAAGAGAAGTTGTAGCCAAGGCGGCGATGGAACCCCCATCCGTCGATCCGCCAGACAAGCAGGTCAAGCACCAGAAGATTTACCACCCCCACCACCTCAAGCACCTACCACAGATCAGATCATGAGAATGTTTGAGGAAAAGAGAAACCAGGATCTTATGGAATTCTTGAAGAGCATGCAGGTTATGGTAGGTCAGAACCACAATCATAATGGATCACATTCCAGGTTGTCTGACTTCCAGCGCACAAAGCCACCCAACTTTGGTCAAGCTGTGGATCCGATAGAAGCAGATGATTGGCTAAGGACCATAGAGAAGAAGCTGGAAATAGACCGTTGTGAGGATTCAGACAAGGTTCCATTTGCCACTCATTACCTGGAAGGGCCAACAGCCCTATGGTGGGATAACACAAAGTCAACCTGGTCCTCTGAAGAAGAAATTACTTGGGAGAAATTTAAGGAGTTATTCCGCAAATATCATATTCCTACCGGCATCATGAAGGTGAAGCAAAGGGAGTTCCTTGCTTTGACACAAGGAAACATGTCGGTAGCAGAGTACCTTAACAAGTTCAACAATCTGTCACGGTACTCTACTTATGATGTGGCCACCGAAGAAAGAAAGATAGATCGGTTCCTGGGAGGACTGAATCACTCCCTCCATTGCCAGCTATGCATGCTAGACTTTCCTGACTTTCAGACACTGGTGAACAAGGCCTTCATAGCCGAAAGGGAGCACAAGTCCGGACAAGACAACCACAAGCGGAAGTTTGAGCCTAAGAAGGACAACCGTGAGCCGTTTACTCAGAAGCCACGTATATGGCAGCCAGGCACATCCGAGTATAAGCCTACATGGAGCAACGGCAGCAATAATAACAAGACAGTGAGCCAGACCAAGATCTTCGGTAAACATCCCGTGATAGAAGACTGCCGCCGCAACAATACCTGCTTCACTTGCGGCCAGAGTGGACACTATTCCAAACAGTGCCCCGCCAACAACGAGAAGTCATCCGCCGATGTCAAGCCGCAGGTCAACACTATTGGACGTCGCCCCAATCCTAATTTCTGCCATGGACGCGTCCACCATATCTCCGCTGAGGAAGCCTGCGAAGCTCCAGAAGTAGTCCTTGGTATGTTTTCTATTAACGACATACCTGCAGTAATTTTATTTGATTCCGGGGCTTCCCACTCGTTTATTTCACGGAGTTTTGCCACCTTGCATAAATTTTCCCCGTCGCTTTTAGACAAAATCATGGTGGTACAATCCCCTGGCTCTCTGCTCAGAACAAATTTGATATATAGAGATCTGGAAATTTCAATACATGGAATTAAGTTTCCAGCTGCACTCATTGCCATTGAATCTTCGGGACTGGACATAATCCTGGGAATGGACTGGCTGACACCCCACCAGGTGTGCATTAATTGCGCCAACAGGACAGTAACACTGGTTAACCCAGCAGGACAAAGTGTCCAATTCCTTGCCAGCACGATGAGAACAAGGAAGGGAATGGCATACCAAACTACCGCCACGGATATGAACTTGATTCCGGTAGTTTGCGAATTTCCGGATGTATTTCCTGAAGAATTACCCGGAATGCCCCCTAACCGGGAGTTGGAATTTGCAATCGAAGTGGTTCCCGGCACCGCCCCAATTTACAAGAAATACTATCGAATGCCAGGACCAGAATTGGCAGAATTAAAGAAGCAACTGGATGAATTGCTGCAAAAAGGGTATATTCGCCCAAGCATCTCACCATGGGGATCACCAGTGCTCTTCGTTAAGAAGAAGGATGGAAGTCTACGTATGTGCGTAGACTATCGTCAGCTAAACGAGGTCACTATCAAGAATAAGTACCCGCTCCCTCGTATTGATGACTTATTTGACCAGCTGAATGGAGCCCGGGTATTCTCCAAGATCGACCTCCGAACCGGATATCATCAGCTAAAAATCAGGAAAGAGGACATTCCCAAGACATCGTTCACCACCCGATATGGCCTGTGGTCATGTCATTTGGATTGACGAATGCTCCAGCCTACTTCATGAGCATGATGAACAAAGTCTTCATGGACTTCCTAGATAAATTTGTGGTGGTGTTCATCAATGATATCCTGATATATTCCAAGGACGAAGAAGAGCATAAGCTGCATCTCCGAGCTGTCCTGGAAAGGTTGAGAGACCACCGCCTGTACGCCAAATTTAGTAAGTGTGAATTTTGGCTAAAAGAGGTGGGATTTTTGGGGCACATTCTGTCAGAACAAGGGGTAGCCGTCGACCCCAGCAAGGTCACTGCGGTATTAAATTGGAAGACACCAGCCACGGTGACCGAAGTCCGTAACTTCCTGGGATTGGCAGGCTATTATCGACGTTTCATAGAAGGCTTCTCTAAGATAGCCAAGCCCTTGATGGAACTACTCAAGAAGAATCAGAGGTTTGTTTGGACGGCGAATGTGACAGCAGTTTCCTAGAATTAAAGACCAGGCTTACTACAGCACCTGTCCTAGTCCTTCCAGACATACACAAGAGTTTTGACATCTACTGCGATGCTTCTAGACGTGGAATCGGTTGCGTATTAATGCAAGAAGGGAAGGTTGTAGCCTATGCATCTTGACAGCTATGACCTCATGAGGAGAATTACCCCACGCATGATTTGGAATTAGAAGCCGTAGTGCATGCCCTGAAGATTTGGAGGCATTATCTCATTGGACAACGCTGTGAAATATACACGGACCATAAGAGTCTCAAGTATATTTTCACCCAACCTGACCTGAATCTCAGGCAACGAAGATGGCTTGAGCTAGTCAAAGACTATGACATTGGGATGAACTATCATCTGGGGAAAGCTAACGTGGTCGCAGACGCTCTCTGTAGAAAGCAAAGCACCGTGAACGCACTCATGGGAAGTATGCATCCAAGGCTACAAGATGAGTTCGCTGAGCTCAACATGGTGCTATGCGGCCCAACTACCTCGGACACGTTGGAAATTACTCCCACTCTTATGGAGGAAATTAAGAAGGCCCAAGAGCCAGATGAAGAAATCAAGAAGATCAAGGAGCTGATTCCAAAAGGAAAAGCCAAGTCCTTCCACGTGGATGATCAGGGCACCGTATGGTTCGGGAAGCGGATATGCATGCCTGATCAGGATAATCTGAGGCAGCAAATACTCAAAGAAGCTCATGAGTCCTCATATTCCATCCACCCGGGAGGAACAAAAATGTATCAGGATCTAAGGGAGACATTTTGGTGGCCAGGAATGCGAAGAGATATAGCATACTATGTCGCCTGCTGTGATATCTGCAACAAGGTTTAGGCGGAACACCAGAAACCCGCTGGGCTACTACAACCCTTGCCAGTACCCCAGTGGAATTGGGACGACATATGCATGGACTTTATTGTTGGACTACCTAAGTCAACAAGAGGTAACGATGCTATTTGGGTCATTGTGGACACACTCACGAAAGTGGCCCACTTTATTCGAGTAAAGACCACTTTCAACGCAAATCAGCTGGCACAGCTCCACATGTCCCGGATAGTTAGCCTCCATGGAGTCCCTAAGTCCATCACTTCAGACAGAGGTTCCCTATTCACCTCAGCATTGTGGCTGCGTCTACACCAAGCCTGGGAAACCATGCTGAAGCATAGCACGGCATACCACCCGCAGACCGACGGGCAGACAGAAAGGGTGAACCAGATACTGGAGGATATGCTTCGATCATGTGCTCTCACCCATGGACCCAAGTGGGAAGACAGTCTACCTTATGCGGAATTCTCATATAACAACAGCTACCAGTCAAGTCTGAAGATGTCACCGTTTGAAGCATTATACGGACGAAAGTGCCGCACCCCATTGAACTGGTCTCAGACAGGGGGTAGCCGAATCTTTGGTACAGACTTGATGCTCGAGGCTGAGAAGCAAGTCAAGGACATACAAGAGCGTCTTCGAGCGGCCAAGTCTCGTCAGAAGAGTTACTATGATCCAAAGCACCGGGAAGTGACCTTTGAACCCGGAGAATATGCGTACCTCCGAGTAACCCCCATGAAAGGAGTGAAGAGATTCCGTACTCGGGGAAAACTTGCACCAAGATATATCGGCCCATTTCCAGTGGTTGCTAGAAGAGGTAGAGTGGCATATCAGTTGGAACTACCACCAGAATTGTCGGAAGTGCACAATGTCTTCCATATATCACAACTAAGAAAGTGCATTGCACCACCAGTCAAACAAGCGGACATGAGTGAGTTAGAGCTGGCTAAAGACCTGACCTACGAAGAGAAACCTGTCAGGATCCTGGATGAAATGGAAAGAACTACCAGAAGTAAGGTAATTCGGTTTTACAAGGTGCTATGGGAACATCACACAGAGGAAGAGGCCACATGGGAAAGGGAAGACTTCCTAAGATCTGCATATCCATACTTGTTCCCTGAGCAACCGAATCTCGAGAACGAGATTCATCCTAAGGGTGGTAGGTTTGTGACACCCTGATTTTTGGCAACTTTTTCTTTTCAAAAATATTTGGATTTTATTTGCAAATTAGTTGATTTTCAAAACCTTTTCAGTTGAGTTGACCTATGTCTTGCTAAATTTTTCTTCAAGCATCCCAAAACCTTTATCATCTTGATTTAACCCTCCATGCCTCTCTTGGATAATTTTTCACTATTTTATCTTTTCTCTAAAATCATTTTCTTAATTTGGGAATTTAGGTCATCACTATGGGTTGTGAAGCAACCTATAGTTTGGTTGGTCAAATAATTCCCAAACTTTTTCCCCATCCTCTCATCATCATGGGATTCCATATTCTCCAAAAATATTTTATTGCCCAATGGGAAATTTTGGCCAGAATAATTATTTTGTTTCTGACCAGAATCTGTCCATTGTGAAGCAACCCTATTGTTTCTATTCCAGAAAATTCCCAATAAATTCCTCAAGCTCCTAGGCATTCTATCTTGCCTCAATCTCCAAAAATATCATCTTGGCCAGCACAACTTTTGAGCAAAAAGGCTCTGGTAAGTTCCTGCATTTCTGAAACCTCTGTGAAGGAAGTGCTAGCAAGAGATGCCTAATTGCCCTAAAAAAATTATGGCATCTGCTATGCACCAAATGACCTCTCTCCACCAGGTTTCATCATTTGCAGAGCAACCAGTTGAGTGCCACAAGCTCATTTGTGTTCTGACCAGAATGATAGTTTCCAAAGGAACCCCATCCATTTCTTTCTCAAATCCTCTCAAAATTTGCCAGACCATAGTCCTTCCAACCTAGAAGACCCCAGACAACTCACTTGGCTTGTAGCACAAATCATTTTTCTTCCAGATCCTCCCCAAGTTTCTGACCAGAAAATGTAGTTGATGCTACCCTTCAGCTCAGTGGGTTTCAGGCCAAACCAGTGGCACGATGGGACTCCTCGACCCAGGGTCGATGCACCAGACACGATTTGGCAGGCCGGTTCACGCCATGTGTGACAATGCACGCGGTGACCACACGGCCAACCCTGCCAAACGCGCGCTCTGAGCACCGCCAGGCTCGGGTCTCGTCGGAGGCCGACGACCGCGTAGCTGTGCGTTGTCCGCTCGTGCCGACGACCTCTCCCTCGTCCACGTGGCCACTCCAGAGTCTTCTCCCTCCTCCCAGAGCCTTCCCCCCTCGCCGGAATAGCGCCCGCCGGATACGGCCACCGTGCGCCACGAGCGGCACAGTGGCAGTACGGCAGCCGCGCTGGTTGTCTTCTTCCCGTTGAGTCGTCGCCTCCCGCATTAACTCCCTGCTCTCCTCCATCACTTCAGCTTGCTCCGCGACGGCCAGCTCATCCCCAGCTCCGGTAGCTTCTCCCGCGGCGCTATCCAGATCGGGCACCGCCGCCCCGCCTATAAATAGACATGGCCAGCCCTCCTAAGCTCGCCACCACCCCTAGCCAGCATCCAATCGAGCCCTAGAAGCGAGCCAAGGCCGAGAGGCCCTCTGGCCTCGAGCTTTGCCCGGTGAACCGCCGCCACCCGAAGCTGCTTCCGCCGGAGAGGAGGAAGACGACCTCGTCAGGCCGCCTCTGGAGACGCTGCGAGTACGTGCAGGACCGCCCCCGTGTGCTCTTTCCATTCCCGTAGTCGTCGGACCCCATCGCCCCCTCCATCACCGGCGACCATCGCCGGAGCGCCGCCCTCTCTCTGCTCTCTCTCCCTCCTTCTGTTTTAAATAGAGCCGACCCCACCCGTCAGTGGGTCAGCCGCGCCCGAAGCGGTACGCTAGTGGAGGCGTACTCAGGCTTTACGCCTTCGACGTGGCCGGCTCTGGTTTTTCTGGAATTCCAGTTTTATTTAATTTAAAATAGATTTTTGACCCAACTTTGACCATCAATAACTTTTTATCTATTAGCTCAATTCAATTGATTCTTTTTGCATTAGGTTTGTATTGAACACCTTTATTTTCTGACCAACTTTGGTATTTTTCCAATAGTCACAGAATTTCTGTTTTACAAAAATGTGTTATGTGACATTTTCTTTTACTGTTTTAAAATACTTTCAGAAGGGAATTCTTGTGGTTTTGAAGATCAGGAGTTTGTGGACAACTCAACAGAGCAAGGCAAGCCATGATATCCATTTCATGCATGCATTTCCATAGCATTGCATTTTTATATGCATTAGGTTAATTTAATTGAGATAGTTAATTCATGGTAACAATTACATACTCAAGAATTGTGTTGAACCACTATTGTTGTCAAATGAACTTAGTGGTTGATCTTGAGTCACCTGTCCGGGCATACTCGTGCAACCACATTTGCCGGTATGGGACGGCCCTGACCGGGCCCGACTGCATGACCTTTCACCGGTACCTCCAAATAGGGAGGGTTATGCACGTGCACTACCCTGATCAGGTAGGCGGTGATAACCCTGTGAGCCCAGTTGATAGTTGAGTTTGTGCCGGCGTCCCCGTTTGGGACAGTAGGCCCCATTTGGGTCTACATAGTTTGGGCCACGACGGTGGCAGGTGTCATGAGGACACATGGGCCACCCAAGGCTGACCTCAGGGGGAGGAAGAGTGCCGGTGGTACGATGAAAGAGTCACGGGTCAGGCAGGTTTTGTTGAAGCAACGCTGGTCCACCCGAGTGGGATCACGAGGCTAGGTGCTTCATGGTGTGGGTAAAGTGCGCAACCTCTGCAGAGTGTCAAATCTCTTCGAATAGCCGCATCCACGGTAATGGACAGCCCGTCCAGACCTCAGTAGATGGTCAACCGTAATAGCGATGTTAATGATGGAAGAACTCGTCTTGTGTTCGGAAGTACTCACTGGGTATGAGTATTCCAAGGGTTGTGAGACAACCCGGAGAAGAGTAAGTTGATGATCAGTACAGTAAGTAAATTACCTTGATGATAACATGTTGATTGGTATGCTATTGTTTGCTGCATTACTTGGTTGTCGTGAGCTTGCGAGTACATTCAAAGTACTCACCTGGCGTATCATGCCAGATGCAGGAGAATCCGAGGACGGAGGTCCTGAAGGTGCTGGCTATGCTAACTAGGATGTGTCCACAGCAGTGTCCCTGTGGATGGAGTTGCGCTATGTTCCGCTACGCTGTAGAAGTACTTAGTATTCCGAGGCCCTGCTATGTGACATAAATAATGTAGATACTGTCATAGCACCAAGGGTGCCTTTGGCCTCGTCACTGTTGTAAGATATGCGCTTGTACCCGACTCCTATCAATAAAGTTCAGTTCTGTTCTGTGCCAAGTTGTTGCGTCTTTCCAGAAGACATGATCTCTGGGTTGGAAACACTGGTAATCCAGTTCTCTGAGCCGGGGTGCCACACTAACTCTCCAACGCGAGAAGCCGATGGATCCGTGAATCACATATTCATAAACTGTGACGCCCCCAATTTCGACCGTACGCTAAATATACACGCAATGCGTACGACCAAGATTAGGGACTCACTGATCGATATCACAACACAACACTAGACACAAAAATAAAGTCATACAGCTTCATATTACAAGCCAGGGGCCTCGAGGGCTCGAATACAAAGCTCGACAAGCACGAGTCGGCGGAAGCAAATAATATCTGAGTACAGACATAAGTTAAACAAGTTTGCCTTAAGAAGGCTAGCACAACATAACAACAGATCGAAAGAGGCGAGGCCTCCTGTCTGGGAACCTCCTATCCTACTGCTGGTCGGGGGCAGCCTCCACGTAGTAGTAGGCCCCGGTGGTGGTGTAGTAGTCGTCTCCGGCATACTCCATCTCCTGGGCTCCATCGTCTGAATGCAGAAACGTATCGAGGGGGAAAGAGAAAGCAAAGCAGCAGTGAGTACTCATCCAAAGTACTCGCAAGACTGACATCAGAACTATGCTGAGTATGCATCAGTATCAAGGAATGGGGTTATATCTGGGCTGACTGCAGAAAGCGAGAATAGGGGGAAGGCCTAGTCCTATCGAAGACTAGCATCTTCAGCTTCTTGCAGCATTAGAAGAGAGTAGACGGGTATCTCATATATAGTCATATGATTGTAGCAATTTTATTAAGTAACCACGCCCAGAGATTCTTCCTCGACTCCCTGCGAAGAAGCAATCTCGGAGCCAACATTCATTTCAATTTAAAGTCACAATTTTAGTTGTAGTAGATCAAGGTACAACTCCAAGTCGTCCTGTTACCGTGGACACGACTATTCGAATAGATGAATTCTTCCCTGCAGGGGTGCACCGCATTTCCAACACGCTTGATCACCTCCAGCCGGACACACTTTCCTGGGTCATGCCCGGCCTCGGGATATCAACACGTCGTCGCCCCACCTAGGCTCAACAGATAGGCCAGCCCGCCGGTCTAAATCCTAAGCGCGCAGGGGTCATGGGCCCACTCGCCCTTTGCGCTCCTGCACGATGCGTGGGCGGCCGAGGTCAGTCCTAGCACACTCTAATCCAAGATCTGTGCCTTCCAGACCACTCGGGCGCGCGCCGCTCCATTGCTGACGTCTGAAGAGCTTCGGCTGATACAACGACGCTGAGTACCCATAACTTGTCCCACGTGAAGGTTTGGTGCGTAAAAGGTCCAATCGACCAACTCAGATCAAATACCCAACCCATTAGCATTTTATTAATGTGGGGCAAGCGCGACCCATGAAGTGCGGTCCCGTCGCCCCATCTCGAGGATGTGTGGCAGGGGCCTCTCCTGCCCAGCCATGCCTCATCATCATCAAACCGTGGGTACCCCTCAGGGCCGACCCATCACCAACATGTTTCTGTAACCAGGTCATAGTAACTGTGTGTATAAAACATCAAGACGGAACCTGAGGAATCACCCTCAAAGGGTCCCGCTCGATGAAACCGTCAAGGTGGACTTAGAGGAATCACCCTCGAGGGCCCCACACTTGAGGGGTTATACGACAGAGTCATCGTCGGGAGTGATGAAGGAGGAATCACCCTCGATAACCCCGACTGACTAGCTGCACTACAGAGTTAGCATCATGAGTACTTCACAAGGTGTCACCCTCGGTACTCGATAGTAGCTCTATAGAGTCGTACAATTAAGCGGTGTGCGGTGAATGTGACGGGCATGGCTTGTCGGTCGGTTGACCGAGTCTTCGAGTCGTCGAGTCGTCGATGAGGAAGCAGGGGCAACTGGGACTAAGGGGGTCATAGGGGATTCATTGATCAACCTATACTAAGCAGTTGATATAACAGCAGGTATAGGAGCAGTTTATCAAAAACAGGCTATGCATCAGAAGTAGGAGCTAACTAATACAGTAGCAAAATCTAATGCAAGAGTGAGAGGGAAAGAAATGGGCGATATCGAAATGCTCAAGGGGGGTTGCTTGCCTTGCTGCTCTGCGGCAAAAGGCTGATCGTCAGGCGCGCAGTCGTACCCGGCAGCAGCGTCAGTCTC
This sequence comes from Elymus sibiricus, assembly GCA_039707655.1. NCBI lineage: Eukaryota > Viridiplantae > Streptophyta > Magnoliopsida > Poales > Poaceae > Elymus > Elymus sibiricus. The sequence continues at coordinate 96,641,994 of CM077667.1, read as the reverse complement.
GGGCTCTACCGGTAAGAAGAGGGGGGAGAAACAATAAATATAAAGCACAGATGCAACACAATGCATGACATGGAAATATGCAAAGCTAGGCATGCACTAACGCAGTATTACACGTCGCAGAAGGATCGAAAGAATAGCTGATGATATTTTCCGGGTCTCGGGCTACTACCGGACAGATGAAACGGATGGAAAAGTTCCATGTTCGTTATGATAGGAGCACGTGATAGACTAACGGACCGCGTATTCGGATTCGTGGGATTTTTGTGAACACCTTTCATGTATAAAATATTTTCATCTGACTTACGGTTTATTTTATATTAATTTTTAAAGTTTTATTAATATTCAGAAATTAAAATAGATTATTTTAATTCAATAAACAATTATGACATCAGCATGATGTCATGCTGACATCAGGAGTCAACAGTCTCAGTTGACTGGTCAAACTGACCAGTGGGTCCCACATGTCATACTCACAGATTAATTAAGTTTAATTAATCTTAAACAGGTTAATTAGGGGGGTGGGACCCACATGTCATACTCTATTAATTTAATTAATTAATTTACTAATTAACAAATTTATTGATTTATATATTAGTTTTATTTTTATTTAAAACGTTCTGGAGGGGGGGTGTGGGCCCTCCTGTCATAGAGTGTGAGGGGGTGGCCCCACTTGGCAGTGGCCAAGGGCCACACCACACACACACACAACACCACACGCACACACACAGTGCACACACACATACACGGTGCACGGCCACGGCCGTGGCCATGGCCGGCGGGAAGGGGAAAGGCGGCGCGGTGGGCACGGGTCGCGGGGAGGGCGGCGGCCGGTGGGGCAGCGACGACGGCGGCAGCGGGGAGCGCGGGCGCGGGCGGTTAGAGCAACAGGGGCTGCGCGCGGCGTCGGGCGCGATGAGCACGGCCGGCCCGGTGGTGAGAGTGCGCACGGCGGCAGCGGGCGTGTGGGCCGACGCGGTGAGGCGCGACGGAGGGAGGGAGGGGACGGTAACGCGCGGTCCAGAGAGGGAGAGGGGGAGGCGTGCGGCGACCGGGTGCCTCACCGACGTAGTCGGGGAGGGCTGGTTGTGGGCGACCGGCGGGGAGGGGGATGAGGGGGTCCGGGGCGATGCGGGGCGGCGCGGTGGCTACGCGGCGTTGGCGGGACGTCGGGTCGGAGGCGGGGAGATCCGGGGCGACGGGGAGGCGTCTTGGCGACGAGGCGGTGCCGGGCGCCAGTGAAGGAGGCGCCGGCGAGGGGCGGAGGCACCGGGCGCTGGCCGGCGGCGGATGCCCCGATCCAACTGGATCGGGAGGGGAGGGGAAGGGAGTGGGGTGCGGGGCAAGTGGGAGAAGTGGGAGGGTGCGGGGCTGATTAGGGTTGGCCTCCGGGGGAGGTATAGGGGGACGGCTGGTCCGGTTGGGTTAGGTGGGCCGAGGCCTAGTTGGGTTGGCCCGGGAAGGAAGGGGGCTTTCCCCTTTTCTCTTTAAATGTTTTTAGTTTTATTTCTTTTTATTAGTTTCTCTGTTTTTATTTAATTTAGTAATTATTTAGCTTTTGTAAAGTATGTGACCCAACCCAATATTACAATTGTAATATTTGGTAGTTCCACAAAAAGTTGATGACTTTTAGAATTGTTTCGAAAACTGCCAAAACCAAAAGGTATATCATTAATTGATTGGGCCACTCTTATAAATGTCTAAGAGGCTCTAAAACACTCGTAAAATTGTGGGTTGCAATCTTATAATTGCTTAGGGAATAATTGGAACTTATGCAAGATTTTTATTCTCAGATTTGCAAAACTTTTACATCCACTTTGAATCGAATTTGAATTGCAACGAAATTTGAATCAGGGTTGATTCCAACAGTGATCATAACTGGATTAGCAAAATGGATTAGCATAATCCTCAGATTACTGTAGCTTGATTGCAGAGTTTACTGTAGCACTTAATCCAGGGCGTCACAACTCTCCCCTACTAAAAAGAATTCTCGCCCCGAGAATTAAGAAGTAGAAAGGAAGAGCCCGGGGTATTTTGCTCGAAGATGATCTTCGCGTTCCCAAGTGGCTTCATTTTCAGAATGATTTGCCCACTGCACTTTGAAGAACTTGGTAACCTTCAGACGAGTCCGACGTTCAGTTTCATCGAGAATGCGGACTGGCTGCTCCTTGTAAGAAAGGTCTTGTTGCAGCTCAAGCATATCATGATCCACTGCTCGGATAGGATCCTTGAAGCAGCGACGAAGCTGTGACACATGGAACACATCGTGAACCTGAGAAAGGTTTGACGGTAATTCCAATTGATATGCCACCTTACCACGCCTTTCGAGAACAGTGAAAGGTCCAATATATCGAGGAGCCAGCTTGCCCTTGATCCCAAAACGGTGTGCACCTCTCATTGGCGTGACTCGAAGATAAGCCTTTTCGCCAGGTTGATAGACCAAATCTTTGTGATGACGGTCACACCGACTCTTCTGACGAGACTGAGCAGCCTTCAGATTTGCATGAATAATGCGGACTTGATCTTCAGCATGTTGAATAATATCCGGACCGATAAGTGTACGTTCCCCAGTTTCTGACCAATTCAGAGGAGTCCGACACTTACGTCCATATAACACTTCAACGGGAGCCATCTTCAGACTAGCTTGATAGCTATTGTTGTAGGAGAACTCAGCATACGGGAGAGATTCCTCCCATTTCTTGCCGAAAGAAATGACACAAGCTCGAAGCATGTCTTCGAGAATCTGGTTGACTCTTTCAACTTGTCCCTGGGATTGAGGGTGAAAAGCGGTGCTGAATGACAAATGAATTCCCATAGCTTCCTGGAAACTTGCCCAGAATCTTGAAGTGAATAAACTGCCACGGTCTGAACTAATCACCAATGGAATACCGTGGAGTGAAACAACTCTGGACATATATAGATCTGCCAGCTGACTAGCAGTAATAATTTCCTTGACAACCAGAAAATGTGCAACTTTGGACAGCCGGTCAATGACGACAAGAATAGCATCATTACCTTTCTGCAATCTGGGAAAACCAGTGACGAAATCCATTTCGACATGATCCCATTTCCATTCAGGAATAGAAATAGGTTGCAGAGTTCCAGCAGGCTTTTGATGTTATGCCTTGATCCGACGAAAAATTTCACATTCTGAAACATAGCGTGCAATGTCTTGTTTCATATTTGACCACCAGAATCTTTGACGGATGTCTTGATACATTTTGGTACTACCCGGATGAATAGACAGCAGAGTATCATGAGCTTCTTTCAGTATTCTAGCAGTCATATTCAGGTTTTCCCTCTTAGTTGGAACGAATAAGCGACCCTTGAAGTACACAGCGCCATCATCATCAACGGTGAAGCATGAGGGTTTACCTTCCGAAAGATAGTGCCTAATCCTTTCGACGTCATTATCATAGTGTTGCATAGTTTTGATGCTGCCCACGAGATCTGGTACAGCAACCAGGTTACTCAGAGAACCCTGGTTAACAACACGGAGGTGCATTTTACGGGCCTTCGGTGGAGGGGGAACGAGATAACCCTGAGGAACAATATGGAGGTTCAGCTTGCGGAATTCTTCTTGAAGCATGGGGTGAACCATGTGAATCTGGAGGTGATTGCAGTATGACTTGCGGCTCAAAGCATCAGCCATTACATTAGCCTTGCCAGGTGTATAAGAAATTCCCACGTTGTAATCTGCTATTCGTTCCATCCACCTTTGTTGACGGAGATTCAGATCTGGCTGAGTAAACAAGTACTTCAGACTTTGATGGTCGGTGTAGATCTCGCAACGATTACCAACAAGGTAATGCCGCCACTCTTTTAGTGCATGAATTACTGCAGCAAGTTCAAGGTCATGAACTGGGTAGTTCTCTTCATGAGGACGCAATTGACGAGATGCATAAGCAACCACCCTGCGTTCTTGCATTAGGACATAGCCCATTCCTTGACGTGAAGCATCACAATAGATGACGAAGTCCTTCTGAGTATCCGGAGGAGCAAGCACTGGAGCAGACGTCAGTTTGTCTTTAAGTGCCTGAAAGTTCTCCTGACATTTTTCTGTCCACTCATATTTAACACCTTTGTGAAGCAGATTGGTTAAGGGCTTTGCAATCTTGGAGAAGTTCTCGACAAATCGACGGCAATAGCTGGCGAGTCCGAGAAAACTTCTAACTTGCTTGACATTCTTCGGGGGAGTCCAGTCAAGAATAGCCTGAACTTGTTCAGGGTTGACCGCAATACCATCCTTGGAGATCACATGACCAAGGTAGGTTACTTCGTCCATCCATAACTCACACTTTGAATACTTTGCATAAATTTGATGTTCTCGAAGCTTTTCCAGCATAAGACGAAGATGTTCAGCATGCTCTTCTTTATTCTTGGAATAAACCAGGATATCATCCAGATAAACCACGACGAATTTATCGAGGTAATCCATGAATATATAGTTCATCAGGCGAGAGAAGGTTGCTGGAGCATTGGTTAAGCCGAAGGACATGACGGTGTACTCGTATGAACTATAGCGAGTAACAAATGCAGTCTTGGGAATATCCTCTTCACGAACCCGGATCTGATGGTAACCCAACCTCAAGTCGAGTTTTGAAAACACTGATGAACCAGCAAGTTGATCATACAGATCGTTGATTCGAGGAAGCGGGTATTTGTTTTGAATCGTTGCTTGGTTGATGGGACGGTAATCTTGGACCAATCGATTCGTACCATCTTTCTTCTTGACAAAGAGGGAAGGTGCTCCCCAAGCAGAGGAACTTGGACGAATGAACCCTTGACGAAGCAAATCATCGATTTCTTGTTTTAGTTCAAGGAGTTCATGTGGAGGCATCTTATATGGCCGCTTAGCAATAGGGGAGGTGCCTGGCACTAAGTCGATGACAAACTCAACAGCTCATACAGGGGGAATCCCTGGAAGTTCTTCTGGAAAGACATCTTGGAAGTCCCGGACAATTGGAATGTTTTTAATCCCTTCAAGAGGTGACTCATTTAATGCATTCAAGGCATATAACCGGGCTTTAGCATTTAACAGCTTGGAATGACATGATCGGGTACAACTCATAACCAAAGAAGATTACTAAGAGTTGTTGAATCACAATGCGTACTCGATTCAGATATCAGTATCCTTGATTGTCCAACAACTCAGAACACGAGGAAACTGGAATCAGTGAAATATCATAGTTGATGAGGAGCTCATAAGAAGTTATAAAGCTCCGTGATATTTATCAAGATACCAGGGATAATACTCGGAGGTAGATCGGAATAGAGGTTAGACTAGCGTATTGATTTGTGGAAGACAAGCACTCAACTTGTCTAAGAACGAAATCAAAGTAGAACATCATGGTCGGAGCCACGATTGTAAAGGACAAGATCACAGATACCGGATCAAATTATACCAAGAGAAATTTATCGTTACGAGAAGCTTCTATGATAAGATCAACATTGCTTCCATGGGCATGAGCACAAAGTTCAAGGTCGACTCCCACTTCATCAATGCATCACCTTCCATTTACTCCTCGCTTTCGATGAGGTTGTAGCTTTGAAAGATTATCCGGCAAAACACTAGAAGAGTAGGACTCGTGAAAACTCTTGAGTTCACACGAATTAAGGAAGGCATAGGTTCAACCCATCGGGGCATCTTAGGAACATATACCACAAGCTTTAAGAGTAATTAACACATGCTTGACAACAGAGCATGGCTGACAAAAGCATAGGATACAACTTATCATAGGGAGAAGACACAATTTACCAATGGCATCATGTATCAAGGGAAGAACATCACAAGGATTTAGAATGTGAAGGATGCTATCGGATAATAACCCAAAACTGGGTCCGGCGGTCCACAAAGGACCTGATGTGAGTATCAGTACTCAATCAAAGGGAGAAGGAATGCAAGGCATCAGATTATAGAACATCCAATAATTCGATGCTTAAATAACCAAAGGAATTAAGATTTCTAGATTGGTGTATTAGAATCAAATGCTCCGATCAAAAATAAAAAGTTGAAAGGACTTAGATGGACAATCAATCAAAGTTGATTTGTCTAGAACCAACTCATGTTTGGAGAGATGTCTGAACCAAAAAGATTAGTTATGAGGAACGAATGATGACTGCATGCATCCACACACAGGTTGAATCAATAAAATCAAATGACAACCACCAAGGATTTAATGAATATTGCTAGACATATGGAATTAACCATAATGGAAGCAGGTGAGAAAGGTCAAGAGTCAAAGGCTATTGAGGATTTCGGAAGATTGAATAGCAATTGGAAGGATTTTGTGAAACCCATGACAACTGAGGACGAACGAATCCCCGGTAAGAAAATTTGATGTCCCTTGTAATAACAAGAGCAACTAGAAATGAGTATGAACGATAGTTGTACGTAGTTATCCATAAGGGTTGACGGTGGAAGGGAATCGCAAGTGCGATGAGCATACGTTCTCGGGAGAAAATCAAAGGGTATCTTCGGAGTCTTCTGGTGAATCAAGCCATCATCTGAAATGAGGGGCTCTCCGGGGGAAGTAGTTACGAGAACCTAGAGTTAGAGTTAGCAAAATCTTTAACCCGAAAGAGAAGAGAGATCAGAACCCAGAGTATAGGAGAGGAATAAAAGATCCTAATACCACCCGATTGAGATGTGGGCCCGTAAGCCACACAACAATGTTAGTAAAAGTTTTTCAATGACTAGACTCAACTTCGGCCAAGGAGTTGGAAAGGGGGCTACCTACAGGCAGTCGGCTCTGATACCAACTTGTGACGCCCCCAATTTCGACCGTACGCTAAACATACACGCAATGCGTACGACCAAGATTAGGGACTCACTGATCGATATCACAACACAACACTAGACACAAAAATAAAGTCATACAACTTCATATTACAAGCCAGGGGCCTCGAGGGCTAGAATACAAAGCTCGACAAGCACGAGTCAGCGGAAGCAAATAATATCTGAGTACAGACATAAGTTAAACAAGTTTGCCTTAAGAAGGCTAGCACAACATAACAACGGATCGAAAGAGGCGAGGCCTCCTGTCTGGGAACCTCCTATCCTACTGCTGGTCGGGGACAGCCTCCACGTAGTAGTAGGCCCCGGCGGTGGTGTGGTAGTCGTCTCCGGCATACTCCATCTCCTGGGCTCCATCGTCTGAACGCAGAAACGTATCGAGGGGGAAAGAGAAAGCAAAGCAGCGGTGAGTACTCATCCAAAGTACTCGCAAGACTGACATCAAAACTATGCTGAGTATGCATCAGTATCAAGGAATGGGGTTATATCTGGGCTGACTGCAGAAAGCAAGAATAGGGGGAAGGCCTAGTCCTATCGAAGACTAGCATCTTCAGCTTCTTGCAGCATTAGAAGAGAGTAGACTGGTATCTCATATATAGTCATATTATTGTAGCAATTTTATTAAGTAACCACGCCCAGAGATTCTTCCTCGACTCCCTGCGAGGAAGCAATCTCGGAGCCAACATTCATTTCAATTTAAAGTCACAATTTTAGTTGTAGTAGATCAAGGTACAACTCCAAGTCGTCCTGTTACCGTGGACATGGCTATTCGAATAGATGAATTCTTCCCTGCAGGGGTGCACCGCATTTCCAACACGCTTGATCACCTCCGGCCGGACACACTTTCCTGGGTCATGCCCGGCCTCGGGATATCAACACGTCGTCGCCCCACCTAGGCTCAACAGATAGGCCAGCCCGCCGGTCTAAATCCTAAGCGCGCAGGGGTCATGGGCCCACTCGCCCTTTGCGCTCCTGCATGATGCGTGGGCGGCCGAGGTTAGTCCTAGCACACTCTAATCCAAGATCTGTGCCTTCCAGACTACTCGGGCGCGCGCCGCTCCATTGCTGACGTCCGAAGAGCTTCGGCTGATACAACGACGCTGAGTACCCATAACTTGTCCCACGTGAAGGTTTGGTGCGTAAAAGGTCCAATCGACCAACTCAGATCAAATACCCAACCCACTAGCATTTTATTAATGCGGGGCAAGCGCGACCCATGAAGTGCGGTCCCGTCGCCCCGTCTCGAGGATGTGTGGCAGGGGCCTCTCCTGCCCGGCCACATCTCATCGTCATCAAACCGTGGGTACCCCTCAGGGCCGACCCATCACCAACATGTTTCTGTAACCAGGTCATAGTAACTGTGTGTATAAAACATCAAGACGGAACCTGAGGAATCGCCCTCAAAGGGTCCCGCTCGATGAAACCGTCAAGGTGGACTTAGAGGAATCACCCTCGAGGGCCCCACACTTGAGGGGTTGCACGACAGAGTCATCGTCGGGAGTGGTGAAGGAGGAATCACCCTCGATAACCACGACCGACTCCTTCACCACTCCCGACTAGCTGCACTACAGAGTTAGCATCATGAGTACTTCACGAGGTGTCACCCTCGGTACTCGATAGTAGCTCTGCAGAGTTGTACAATTAAGGGGTGTGCGGTGAATGTGACGGGCATGGCTAGTCGGTCGGTTGACCGAGTCTTTGAGTCGTCGATGAAGAAGCAGGGGCAACTGGGACTAAGGGGGTCACAGGGGATTCATTGATCAACCTATACTAAGCAGTTGATATAACAGCAGGTATAGTAGCAGTTTATCAAAAACAGGCTATGCATCAGAAGTAGGAGCTAACTAATACAGTAGCAAATCTAATGCAAGAGTGAGAGGGAAAGAAATGGGCGATATCAGAATGCTTAAGGGGGGGTTGCTTGCCTTGTTGCTCTGCGGCAAAAGGCTGATCGTCAGGCGCGTAGTCGTACCCGGCAGCAGCGTCAGTCTCGGGCTCTACCGGTAAGAAGAGGAGGGAGAAACAATAAATATAAAGCACAGATGCAACACGATGCATGACATGGCAATATGCAGAGCTAGGCATGCACTAACGGAGTATTACACGTCGCAGAAGGATTGGAAGAATATCTGACGATATTTTCCGGGTCTCGGGCTACTACCGGACAGATGAAACAGATGGAAAAGTTCCATGTTCGTTATGATAGGAGCACGTGACAGACTAACGGACCGCGTATTCGGATTCGTAGGATTTTTCTAAACAACTTTCATGTATAAAATATTTTCATCTGACTTACGGTTTATTTTATATTAATTTTTAAAGTTTTATTAATATTCAGAAATTAAAATAGATTATTTTAATTCAATAAACAATTATGACATCAGCATGATGTCATGCTGACATCAGCAGTCAACAGTCTCAATTGACTGGTCAAACTGACCAGTGGGTCCCACATGTCATACCCACAGATTAATTAAGTTTAATTAATCTTAAACAGGTTAATTAGGGGGGTGGGACCCACATGTCATACTCTATTAATTTAATTGATTAATTTACTAATTAACAAATTTATTGATTTATATATTATTTTTATTTTTATTTAAAACGTTCTGGAGGGGGGGTGTGGGCCCCCCTGTCATAGAGTGTGAGGGGGTGGCCCCACTTGGCAGTGGCCAAGGGCCACACCACACACACACAACACCACACGCACACACATAGTGCACACAGACATACACGGTGCACGACCACGGCCGTGGCCATGGCCGGCGGGAAGGGGGAAGGCGGCGCGGTGGGCACGGGCCGTGGGGAGGGCGGCGGCCGGTGGGGCGGCGACGACGGTGGCAGCGGGGAGCGCGGGCGCGGGCGGTTGGAGCGGCAGGGGCTGCACGCGGCGTCGGGCGCGGTGAGCGCGGCCGGCCCGGTGGTGAGAGCGCGCACGGCGGCAGCGGGCGTGCGGGCCGACGCGGTAAGTGCACGACGGAGGGAGGGAGGGGACGGTAACGCGCGGTCCCGAGAGGGAGAGGGGGAGGCGTGCGGCGACTGGGTGCCTCACCGACGTAGTCGGGGGGGGCTGGGACGGCGAGGGTTGTGGGCGAGCGGCGGGGAGGGGGGTGAGGGGGTCCGGGGCGATGCGGGGCGGCGCGGTGGCGACGCGGCGCCGGCGGGACGTCGGGTCGGAGGCGGGGAGATCCGGGGCGACGGGGAGGCATCTTGGCGACGAGGCGGCGCCGGGCGCCAGTGAAGGAGGCGCCGGCGAGGGACGGAGGCACCGGGCGCGGGCCGGCGGCGGATGCCCCGATCCAACTGGATCGGGAGGGGAGGGGAAGGGAGTGGGGTGCGGGGCGAGTGGGAGGAGTGGGGGGTGCGGGGCTGATTAGGGTTGGCCTCCGGGGAGGTATAGGGGGGCGGCTGGGCCGGTTGGGTTAGGTGGGCCGAGGCCCAGTTGGGCTGGCCCGGGGGGAGGAGGGGGGCTTTCCCCTTTTCTCTTTAAATGTTTTTAGTTTTATTTCTTTTTATTAGTTTCTCTGTTTTTATTTAATTTAGTAATTATTTAGCTTTTGTAAAGTATGTGACCCAACCCAATATTACAATTGTAATATTTGGTAGTTCCACAAAAAGTTTGATGACTTTTAGAATTGTTTCGAAAACTGCCAAAACCAAAAGGTATATCATTAATTGATTGGGCCACTCTTATAAATGTCTTAGAGGCTCTAAAACACTCGTAAAATTATGGGTTGCATTCTTATAATTTCTTTGGGAATAATTGGAACTTATGCAAGATTTTTATTCTCAGATTTGCAAAACTTTTACATCCACTTTGAATCGAATTTGAATTGCAACGAAATTTGAATCAGGGTTGATTCCAACAGTGATCATAACTGGATTAGCAAAATGGATTAGCATAATCCTCAGATTACTGTAGCTTGATTACAAAGTTTACTGTAGCACTTAATACAGGGCGTCACATGAACGGAGTGGCAAAAAATGAAGTGGAACTGTGGTGCTTGCCATGACATACATCACATGGGATGTTCCTCATCTTTTGTGTGTAGCAAGGCCGCATATGTAGGGGGTTTAATTTATGTTCCATCCATTGCATGTGACGGTAGCATATACATTCTTTCTTAAATAGACTTAATTGACACAGACTACTCGCCGTCGGGTAGCATCGTGCCCGGGTGTGGCCATGATGGCGTGCTTTCTTAAATAGACTTATATAATTGACATAGACTCCTCGCCGTCGGGCAGCATCGTGCCTGGGTGTGGCCATGATGGCTTGTCTCATCGGCATGAAGAGTCAGGATCAAAATCATATCAAGTGAAGATGGTGGCTCGGATTAGAAGTCTATGACGTGCTATTTTTCAACCGGCGCAATGCACGGGCATGTTTGCTAGTTATTTATAATGTGAGTTATTTTGAATATGTAAGTTGTGAATATTAATAAATATACTTGGGTTTTGCGTTCATAATTAACAAATATCATTTTGTAAACCAATAGGTGTTTAGTTTTGTAGTCCTACATTCCTACTACGCCCCGATTATTCAAGAGTTCATGTGTGCTATTACGAAAACATAATATAGATATGTAAAGGATTATTACAATCATTTTTAAATAGGAAACCCCTTTACAAATATGTGTTCATGCAGCTAGAGCGAAGTCAAAGCAGGTTATGACATGTTTGTTTCACGAAGTCTAACACACACAGTGTTCAGGCTAAGACAACGATTAGTAGGTCACACATGAAATGATGGTGAAGGACTTTTACATATGAATTGTCCATTGACTGTCCATAAGACTCGAACCAACTTCACAATACATAGTTCAGTTCATGCCAAATTGCAAATCTAATTTGCATATTTCGTGTCCCCACATATATACAAAATATACTTGCAAAATTTCCTACCATTTTATAACAAAAATGGACGGGCGCAGCAAAACGCGCCGGCATGATCTAGTGAACATAAAGTTGACACAGATAAGCAGTTCCATCAGCTAATCAAAAAGCAAAAAAAAGTCATCAGAGACGGCTTGGCATGCATCGGGATCACGGACAAACATGCAATCTGTGAAAACAGACCATGCTACAGTGACTTCCAACTGGCATGACCCAATCTTCATGATATCACAACTTCTACCAGCTTTCCTAGGTGTGAAAACCATATCAGCACTCTCTTCAACAGCTTCCTTGTCTTCACCTCGCGCCACAACAGAAACTTTGAGCTTTCCATCAAGTTCAACGCAAGCAACGTCTCGTGAAAGCGCAACCATGCCACACGAATCAACACGTAATTTACCATCTCGAAAAGCAAGCAATGTGACCTTCATGTGATCTATGCTGGCGGTACTTGCGGTAAATACACCTCGGAAACCATCTGGCCATGTCCCACCTATGAATCTAACACTTATCGTGGCCTCCACAGAGCGAACAATGTGGCCAAATGTCAGCTCCAATGTACTAAGCAGGCTAGTCTCAACTCTATTAATCACACGTGAACGATTCACCGAATCGTAACAATTGTACCGTGTAATGAGAAAGCTTAAATCTCTGTCCTCAGATTCAGTAGAGCCCTTAACTTTCAATTTAACCTCGAATACCGTAGGATCCAACACCACAACACCACGTGTAGGACCTATCAGTTTTAGATATGGATCCTGCACACACAGAACATTAGTTAAGTGGGTAATAATGCATAGTTCATCACTAATAAGACTGCATGTAGTGGAATATACATTATACATACTAATGACTCCATCCAATATCCATACAAAATTCATCTATCAAGTGAAAATTAACTATTGCAATTTAATTTAGCTCATGGTGCGCATAACTGAACTTAAATCTAAGTTAGGTCTTGAAGGATGTTTAAATCTTCAGATCTCATCTGATGCAAGGAACCAGTTTAAACACACAATAAGTAAAATGAAGCGGAAAAGAGGTAACGTTGAGAACCGAGTATCATAATAATAGAAAATAATAGTATGAAACTAGAGTCAACTATTGCAATTTAATTTAGCTCATGGTGCGCATATATAATTGAACTTAAATCTAAGTTAGGCCTTGAAGGATGTTTAAATCTTCATATCTCATCGGATGCAAGGAACCATTTTAAACAGATAATAAGTAAAATGAAGCGGAAAAGAGGTAACGTTGAGAACTGAGCAGCATAATAATAGAAAATAATAGTATGAAACCATGGTGCAGTGCATCAGACAAAGGATGTGAGCTGCATTACACAAATGCTGGGAAAAACTAGCCTAAACCTTTTGTCGCAGAGTAACAAAGTAAGATACTCCCTTCGTTCCAAAATATAAGGTGTGCTAGTTTTCCCAAAAGTCGAAAGCATGTTTGACTAAGTTTTTAGAAAAAAAAATCAATATGTACAATATCAAATTTGTGCCATTTAATCCATCATGAAAAGTATTTTCATACTTGATCTAGTAGGTATTGCAGATGTTGATATTTTATTCTATAATTTTGGTCAAGCATACAAATGCACTATTAAAGCATGCCTTATTTAAGAGATCTTTGGCCCGTGCCTTACAAACAATGGTAACGCATCACCAAGAAAAATTCTTCAAGAGAACAAAATACTATGAGATACAAAAAGATATAACACTAGTGTCAACTGAGGCCAAGGGATGCATCGCATGACACATTTAAGAGGCTTATAATTCTCGAATGAGCGGTCAAAAGTTTGGAAAAGGTTAAACAACTTTCACAGAATTCCCCTGTACCTGAAAATGTGATGTAAATTGACACCAGAGTGCACAAGATTGTGCTCAATAGTCAAATGTGAACCTTCACATTGACAAATAGGAGACACAGGACGGATAATTGAAACACCAACTAAGTCAATTTAGACTAAATAAATGTTGATGGACATGCATCACATGCGATTTTAACTTCTAGGGTGATTTCTTATGTGCAATAAGCTTACACAAAATTCGCACGGATCAGAGAAATATGTTTCACACCGAGCTTGTGCACTTATATATTGGCTTCAACCATTGGACAACAGATGCTACTATGAGCTAATGCGGAATACGATGGCAATGAAGTTACAATGCATAGAGGTCAACATTTCATGAAGGTCAGCTGGGAGAGGAGTTTAGTTATCTTTCCTTTGCTTGATGTTCAAATTACAAACTAACTCAACCATTCCATCGTATCTAATTCAGCTGAAGAAGCAGAGGATACATAGTTACATACCTTCTGGTGTATGATTTGACAGTTATCCCTGTCCCGAAGAAATATGATATTGCGATTTTTATCCAAATAGTCACGGGCAGCAACGATGCCGAACACATGCAATGGCCACCGTAGAGAATCATCTATCCCAGCAAGTTTAACTGAAAAGACGTTGAGAGTATGCATGTAGGAGTAGGCGGAGTGTTGACTAGCAGGTGGTTTATCCGTGTAACGCATCGAGGGGATGAGCGCTGCATACATGCAAATGCAGCAAGTTATAAAATCAAGTTATAAAACGAAGGGGAGCAAGCTGACTACTTACTGGTGTCCTCGAAGCTGCCAAACAGACCGGCCCATAGCTCCTCCCATTCATGGCGATACATGCAGGCATCATAATAGTTATCGTCGTCAATGTGCGTGTCCTCCTTGGCTTTCACCGCCACTGCTCCCGCCGCCGACCTGGCTCTCTTTTCGTCGAACGTCACCGACGCTTCCGGCTTGCTTGCCGCCGTCGCTACTTGTGCGCCCTTCCTCTTCAGAGTCTTGAGCTGCATCATCATCTCCTCCGCTTCATTCTTCTCCTCCTCGCCTCCTCCGGATCCATGGCGTTGCTCCTCCCTTGCGCCGCGTCCTCCAGCATCTTCATCCTCTCCCGCTCCCCGGCCATCGCACTCTCCTCCCTCGCCTCTGCCACCAACTTCTCGACCTCTGGATCGATCGCCAGAGTCTTCATCGCCGCCGCCGTGAACCACCGCTCGACAAACGCAGGGAAAACCTTGATTTGCCTCCTTACGCTCGGGCAACGCTGCCGGGTTGGGGTTTTATTTTCAGTTTTAGGCATAACGTGTTGGGTTCTAGTTCTACCAGCTCTTTTTTTTTTCTAAGGGAAGTTCTACTAGCTTCTTCTTGGGAAGGACGGACTCGATTACAAGGGTTGGCAAACGCTAATTGCCTCCCTTACGCCTACCGCCTTTTCCATCCTTGGTTGTAGTTAAACTTATTATGTCCGATCTTACTATTTTGTATTTATCTACATATTGTTTTGATCATGTTGCATGAGGTTGCATGGATTTGGGGGTTTGGATATGAGGGAGACGACTGCGGAGATAAAGAAATGAGGGGTAACCGAACATTGTCCCGGGACGCCTCTGCGAACATATAGGGGGCCAAATTTGGCAAGTACAATTGTAGATGCTCTTTAGGCTCATTAATAATCCTATAAAGGATGGTGGAGTGCCTGGCTTCCTAGC
This sequence comes from Elymus sibiricus, assembly GCA_039707655.1. Taxonomy (NCBI): domain Eukaryota; kingdom Viridiplantae; phylum Streptophyta; class Magnoliopsida; order Poales; family Poaceae; genus Elymus; species Elymus sibiricus. Next base: position 96,626,760 of record CM077667.1, on the reverse strand, counting down.
TGCTTGCATGCACAAAGAGCCTCCTGGCCGTCCGACCCGCGTTCGCTTGCCGCAGGGGCTACTCGGGGCCGATACGGGTCGTTCGATCTGCCCGGACGACTCGCCCCGGGGCAACTCGCCTGGCAGGTCGATGACGGGTGGACCGCTGGGAGCCTCGGGGACCACCGTCATTAGGAGGATGGCGTCGCCTCGCACCCGTGAGTGAGATCCTGGCTAGTCCCGCCTGCGAGTCTGCTAACAGCGCGCGAGAAGGCTCGTGCGGACGTGCCTCTTAGGTGAAGTGAGTCTTCGATACGTCCGATCGGCGGTATCTTGTCGCGAGGTCCTCTCGGTGGTTCTTCGTGTCGTACGATATGTTCGGATGGTGAGGACCCGGGCGACCCGGCTGGGCGGTCCATGACGGGTGGACCACGGGGCTTCCTCGGGGTCCATCATCATGGGGCGGCGATGGCCTGAATGAGTGTCGTGAGGGCCTCTCGGGGGCTCTTCGTGCCGTACGGTCGCATGGGCTACTCAGGGCCGATACGAGCGGTCCGATCTTCTTGGATGGCTCGCTCCCAGATGACCCAACTGGTAGGTCCATGACGGGTGGACCGCTAAGCTAGCTCAGGGCCACCGTCATTGGGGGGCATTTGGCTTGCCCTACGTGTGCATGAGAGCCTGGATGGATCCGTTTGCTCGGATGATGCGTGCCTAGGTGACTCGGCTTGTAAAGGGACTAATGTACAAGTTAACATTTTCGTGATTTCTCAGGATTGTAAATATTGGGATGCCCCCAAAGAATTTAAGCCAGAGAGGTTCGAGAGAAGTAATGTACTCCCTTCGTCCCATAATATAAAAGCGTTTTTGACACTACACTAATGTCAACACGTTCTTATATTAGGGGGACGGAGGGAGTAGATTATAAGGGGGCACATTTTGAGTTCACACCTTTTGGGGCTGGGCGAAGACAGTGCCCCTGAATGTTGTTTGGCACGTCAACCGTGGAGATCACATTGGCAAACCTTTTGTACCACTTTGACTGGGCGATCCCTAATGGGTCTTATTCGAAGTCAATGGACATGTCTGAGTAGTTTGGTATCAATGTGCATAGAAAAATGGACTTACATGTGATAGCAATCCCATGTGCTCACTCCAAAAGTTACTTAGGCCCTGTTTGTTTCAGATTCTGAGACCAGATTCAGCTTTGCCAGTGAAACCGAATCAGGAATCTGAAACAAATAGCTATTTGGAATCAGCTTTGCCACTGAAGCTAAATCTGGACTTGGACTGTTTTTAATGCAATTTCCTGAAGCACCTCAAAGTGTACTTCGGTGGCGAAGCTGATTCACAGAATCAGCGTTGACACTGAAGCGAATCCACATGTGATTAAAATCCAAACGAAGTTGAAACAAACAGGGCCTAAGGGATCAATAAAGCATGTGTTGTTGATCGGGCGGGAGAGACGGTTCTAGAATTTTTACTCCTTATGCAAGATCAGGAACTAACTATTCTGGGCATCCAGAACGCACGTGAGTTGATCGCTATAACAGCTTGGTATTTGTGGTGGGACAGACAGAAATTGGTTCACGAAGGAAAGGTCCAAGATGCAAATCAAACTTCAATGGGAGCCCGGGCCATAACGGCAAATTTCGTCAATGCATATTCTCCCAAAGCAACTAAAAAGAATGGGGGATGGAGTATCCCTCGTAGGGGTTTTGTGAAGATGAACATTGATGCCTCTTTTGATCATGATTTGCTCCAAGGGACGGCTAGGGCGGTCATTAGAGATGATAAGGGAAATTTCGTCGTTGGTGGAAACTCGAGAATTGATTGGTGTACTGATGTCTTAACAGCAGAAGCTTTGGTTCTAAAGTTTGGACTATTTCTTGCACAGAAGGCGGGTTGCAATCGCCTGATTGTAAACTCGGACAATATGAAAGTGATTGATACAATGAATAATGAAGGACAATTGGCGGGACCGGCAGCGGCCGTTTTTTATGACTGTTATTTTTTGGCTTGTGATTTCCCTCAAATTAGTTTTGAACATTGTAATAGGGAAGCCAATAAGATGGCTCATGAAATTGCTAGGATAGCGAAATTTTCACCCACTAGAGATTGGTTTGAGGAGCCAATGAATGATATTATATCTTTTCTTATGGACGATGTAACTATTATTTCTAATTAATAAAGTGAAAGTTTTATTTAAAAAAAAAGAACAGGGCCTAAGGGAGAATAGACCAGCATGGAAGAGTTATTCCGTAAAAAAAGGTCACATGAAAGAGTTGCCCCGCTCATAGGCAACATAGTTTTCATGGTTAACAAGTCAAAGGGAGAATAGCCCGTAAAAGAATTGAAAACACTAGAAATCTGACGTCAGACTTTTAGGCATGTCAAATCTAACATTTTTCACGGCAATTTATATCGACATGATAATGATAAAATTTAATTTGCAAGCACGGCAATTTTTTGGCCAAAAATAAACTGAGACTGATTTCTCATACTAGCCAACTAAACTTGCCATCCTCTGCGAACATAATTTGCCAACACAAACGTTCGATTTGCCATAGTCAAAAATCTAACGACATATTTATAGTGAAGTCCAAAAAAAAGTTAAAGATGAAGACAAAGGAGCATAGAAGCCCAAGTTCAAGTATGGAGGCCTTCAAATAAATAGTGTAGGGATATCCTGTTAATTAATGGGTTACAACCCACTCCCAAGCCCAACTAGAGGCATGGACGACAGTCGTGCCGTCGTGGGCTTCAGAAGCAGTAGCACGTGTGCTGAGCATCACTCTCGACGACTCTCCTCATCGGACATAGGTCAATACTACTAATTACTAAAGCTATTCAAGAAACATCGCCGTGTCACTTTTGTTAGGATTAAATTAATCTTATTCACTTTTGTTAGGATTAAATTAATCTTATTAATCCCTGCTTATCCTAACAAAGGCGGTTGCCTCACATCCCTCCGATCGCACCCCTTCGAAAAGAACTGTTCACTTTACATCTCTTTGTCTTGTCTCTCGTTCCCTTACTCTAAACATGTTATCAGCACAAGAAGCGGCGGTTACAGAGACGCTTGAAACAACGGTTGTGGATTGTGGGCGTGGCAGCCGCAGCCCACGAACAGCGCGGCGACTGGCGGCGGCGCGAAGACACTTCCATCGAATGCAATGCAGCGCGCGGGGCGCCCATGCGCCTACACCTGTTCTGCGTCTTCTGCCTCTCGATGCTTTCTGGACATCGAACGCTCCCCCATGCCATCCACGACTCGAGCATGCTTTTGCATGAATGCATTCCATCCAAGGAAACGGATCTGCATGCATGCATCTGCACATGAGAAATCAATCAGGTGCACACTAATTTGATTTCCTCTCTGTGATTAAACAAGGAACTTCCATGGATTCCGGTGGTGCAGGAGTCGGCCGGCCACCGTCCGTGTGCGTCTTGTACTTGACGTCTGCACGTGTACCCGCTGATCCCGGTGGCGCGTCATCAGCGGCTCCGTCCAGCACGCCGACGCGGCGTTTCGCTTGACCCTGGCAAGGTCGTCGGCACCGGCACATGTGGCTGGCGACTTGCTCGCATGCAGCCTGTGCAGCCTGCGAGACAGCGGTGGCCATCAACTGGCACGCGACGCTGCAGCCCTCCACCAGCGAAGGCACAGCCAGCGCGGAGGCACCTCACGGGGCGCCCTCTAGTGCGCGGCCCATGGGTTCCCTCGGCCGGCGTCCAGTCGGAGAACAGCAGCGGCGGGCAACGCAGCCCTCGGCTCGCCTGTAGCCAAAGCCGTGGCGCCAGTGGCCGCCGCCCGCGCCGCCCACACCCGGCCGCCCGGCCTCAACTGGCCGCCACCCGGCCGTGCCCGTGGCCGCCCAACCGCCCCGCGCTCGTGGCCGGCAAGCCCGAGAGGCGGAGGCGGTAATCGGCAACTGCACGGGAGAGAAAACCTTATCTCTTTCCGGTTTTGTATTCCAGGCCTCGTTGTTTTACGTATTTACGGATTGGACGCTGCTGTTTGTTCTCAAGTCTTTTGACTTAGTTCAGTATGTGGAATAATCCTCAACTTATCTGTATTTCACATTTAAGTTTCCGTAAATTACAGATCAATGGACAGGTTCTCGCAAAACAATCTCATTGCGATTGAGAATGAATTTTCTCTCGCAAAATATTAATTCACCCCGTTGAATTATCTTGCAATTTGATACAAGACATCTCATTTCATTTGAGGTCTATACAATTCAAGTTTTTCACTTGAGCATCAAGTTTGCAACATCATTACTATTCATTACAATAGTAGTGTATATCTGTAGAGTACCTTGTATTCCAGAATATACTATGATGTAATATATTTCCATGTTATTTTGCATGTTGAGATTAATTACATCCAGTATTTGCAATTGAGATTTTTAATATCTTGCAAAGATAAATTCAGTACCTCTGCAGTACTGTTTCTCCGTTGAGTACGAGGTATTCCGAAATATTTATATGATCTATTTCCATGTTTAACACATGTCGAGATTAATACGTCTTTTTGCAATTGAGATTTTCAATTCTTGCAAATACAAATGCAAAATTCAAGGTGATTTCTTCAAATTGATGCTTGGGATCACAAGGTAGTCATATAGATCTACTGCGTACGCAGATTATCGATGACTATTGTTAAAGCCTACATTTTGTCATTTCGACATTATAATTGGTTTACAAAGTGCTCTCCCACACATTTTACTAAGTCATGACATAAGGCATTACGAGTGAGTATCTACTGATTTCATTAGATTATACTCCCTAGTGTTGCGAGATCTACTCCATTTTGGAGATTATCTTCAAGGTGTCGTATTTAGCAATTTGAGATTCACACTAATGGTTTCAAGATAACTTCTTGAAATACCCATTGATTTTGTTAAGTTCATTACAACATCAACCGTGATGGTCTTTAATTTACTGACTGTAAATTAATTATCTCTGGTTTACCCATAGAGGTAACATATGGCTATAGAATTTGAGGCATTCGCCCTCAATGGCCACCACTGCCCTATCTGGGCCAACGACATCATGATCACTCTTATGTCTCGTGGGATGATGTGTGAAATCCAAGACCGTAAGATTCATCTCTGGTCAGGATCACACCGCTAACAGAAAAATATTGTCTTATACATCATAAGGCACTATATTGATTCAGATCTCACCATCTGGTTATTCTGTATTAGCAATTCCTGGGACACAATGAACCTCAAGGGCAAATGTTTTAAGCTCACTTCAACCTTCAACCCGACATCACCAGTGATGACGGGATCCTATGGGCACGGAGAACGTGTGGTTGAATATGCCTCAACCGACATGTTTGGAGACTATGAATAGTCTCTCAGTCTCCTGAGTGGTCAATATAATTTATGTCCATGAAATGTTGTAACAATAACATAAATATTGTTGTCATCATATATTGCGTATCACAATATAACAATATATTGTATCGGCGTTTTGGTACAAATACATTTGTATGTATTCTATATATCTGAGTGATTTTCATATTGAGAATCTTCAAGTCTATATATAGATTTCTACGGGGGTCAATCTGATGAAGAATTATATGTGCCTTGTGGACATATGCATCACGAACTCTATACTCAGGGAAGTGAAATGTTTCCACTCTCGCTGAGAGAAACAGAGATATTGTAACTATCACTATACGCGATAAGGTATTTGTTGGCTCAACTCGAGCCATATTTACTATCCCTGTGGGTACTCGAGTAACGTAAGGATGCTTTATTGCTTCCCGGTTTAACTCGTACCCTACTAAAATATAGAGGTATCCGTCAAAATAGTTTCTATAACGAAACTTATGATGACAACAAAGAGAAATAACTTCTCTTTACCATATGCAACGGATATGGCAAGCACATTCTCTATGTATCATCTGGATTGTACTTCACATACTACAAAGCCCGTGGCACATGTTGCGTCCAAGATAGTTTTCCAAAATGTCTCTTGCATGACAAACTTTGCATACTCGCCTTGGTCATCCAGACATTGGGTTGAAACCAAAACTATCAGCAATTCCATTGTTTTATGATTATTTTGATGCTAAATTCTAACAATACTTGGATTTTATGTGCGCTACATGTGACACAGGGAAGCTAATTTTAAGGCTCGCGCACCTTAAAGTCTACGTTGAACCACTCAAACTCCTTGAATGCATCAAGTCGAGGTAAGTGGATCTTCCCAACCATTGAGTAGACTATTCAGGTATTCCATGGTTCTAAAAGACATATCTACATGATGGTCTTAAGTGTGTGCTTTATTCACACGAAACCATTGGCTCATTATCCTGACATCGATTTCAAGCAAATCGAATGGACAAGTTGCAGAATTCTCCTTGTGTGCCTTCACTTTAGCCCTAGGATTGAAGTTTAGCACTTTGTCCTATTTGTCTAGACTCAAAATGGTTTGGTAGAATCCTATCCAAAGAATTAATCCTATTGCATGATCTTTACTTTGAAATTGCAACTTACCAACTTTATGTTGGAGTCATGCAGTTTTACACGCTCATGATAGAACTGCATAATATTATTCCCCTCTATCTTTGGTACGTGGAAATCTATCAAGTATTTCCCATCTGCGGTAATTCGGTTGCATACCGATATCACCACCCGGCATACATCATTGGCCCCTCAACATATAGTTGGGATCTATGTGAGGAATAACTGTATTTCCGTCAATACCTCAAGCCCCTCGCATGGGGAGTTATTCAAGGCCAGTATGCTGATTCATGAGGAATATTTCCAGGCATTAGGGGGAGATTTCAAGTACCATAAAGAATGCCAGGAAATTAGTGAAATGTTCAACACATTTCTGCCTCAAATCCACGTACTCAAAGAGCTGAACTATGCGTTCAGAAGGTTTGCAACACATTGCAAATAACCTGCCAGATTCATTTACTGACTATAAAGGTGTCACGCAATCCTACAATCCTGCAAAAATATGTCAGAAAGAGTGGAGGTACCAACTAAAATCACTCAACTCCCCGTTCAAAGCAACAAGGGGAGAAGTACGACGATGGTATATCAGGATTCGGCTTCTCGCAAGCAAGGATATCAAGGCCTCTGAATCAGTAAATGCAAGTCAACTTCACGTTGACAGACACCTAATGGGTAGTATACACCCAGTGGATGGGAAACCTCGACAAACTCAGGTCATAGTGCACACAATGACCGGGACATCGGAATACCCGACTCAATCGCATTGGGAAACCGCGAGCAGTCACCATGGGTAACGATATTTCCATCAACTATATATTGATATATAGATTCTGGAGAAACATATAACTGGAAGTCCACAATCGTCGACATACATTTCTCAACTAGATTGCAAAACCTTTCACATGATTCAGGTCCAAAGACCATGGCCATGGCAAAGTGTGAACAACACTCAGACTGAACTCAAGCAAAGGGTATAATCTAGGTAGAAATGATCTTGCTCAATAATGGCAAGGTATTCATAAGCAATACCTACACCAGTTTTCTTCTGGAAACAGAATTGAGAACAACGAGGTGGTTAAACAAGGAGCAAGTATTGTAGCACAAGGGGTCACGCAGATGCCCAACTATTCTCCAGAGGTGGAATCTCTTTCCGATAACTTATATCATTGGCAGTACAAAATCATCTATCTCTGCAGTTGATAGATGTAGTGATTACATATCCATGTGGATCACTAGATTCAGACATAGATGGTTCCCGTTGGAATCTCATTTCTGAATCGAAATGCAAAGCGCATCATACATTGTGTAAAATCAATAAGTCACCATATGACTTATTATTACCGTCGGTACATTTGGTACAACCGACGTAGTGAGTTCCTTTCACACAAGAATTACTCCTACAATGATGATTATCCATGTTTGTGTGTCTACAATGACGACACATGTAATCATCTAAATGACGGAATTTAAAATGAAGGATTTGGGTAAACCAAAATACCGCTCGTTACTACAACTTGAGCACCTTCATTCATACATTATGGTGTACTATGTTGTCTATTATCCAAAATATATTGGAGAAATTCATTGTGGATCTTATCCATCCATAACTCTCATGGTAGTTCATTCTCTAGACGTAGAGAAAGATCTATTTAGACCAAGAGATGATGGAAATGAGATATTGAGACTCAACGTTCAATAATGCCATTGGATCCCCCAAACACAATTGGTTGGGACTCAAGAATATCTATTGATATCTCCAAAGGCATCAAACATCTTGTCCTGGTTTTTCAGTTCCAGAAAAATCTGGACACCAATATCATTGGATACATCGATCAGATCCCTACTATGTCAGATCTAGACAAGGTTGGTGTTCCTGCTAGGCATGGTAGCCATCTCACGAGAGTCTTCGAAACAGACCTCGTGGTTACATCCACCAACCATTATCTCAAAGATAATGTTGCTTGTGTTGCCCGGATGCAAACAGTTTATGTAGCAAGCAATATCACTATATTGCTCGTATTGCAAGTTAAATCATATAACAAACTTGTACGTTTGTTCACAAAGTCTCTACCAACTTCGTTCCTGGAATTGGTATTCGACGGCTTTGAGATATGCAAGAATCAGGGGGGTATCTTCCTGAATTTTTCCTGTTCAATGCATCATATTATACTCTTTTTCCCTTCATGAGTTTACTATACAGATTCTCATAAAGGTTTTTAATGAGGTAATATCAACACAAGATCATATGTCATATTTTCTATTTTCCCCACCGGGGTTTTTAAGAAAGTATATACGACATATTTATTGACCTTTAAACTCTATGAGTATCATATTATACTCTTTTTCCCTTCATGAGTTTACTATACAGATTCTCATAAAGGTTTTTAATGAGGTAATATCAACACAAGATCATATGTCATATTTTCTATTTTCCCCACCGGGGTTTTTAAGAAAGTATATACGACATATTTATTGACCTTTAAACTCTATGAGTTTTCTCGTATTGAATTAAAAGAGACAATAATCATCATATGTTGCATCATTTTCTCCTTATTTTTCCCACTGGGTTTGAAGGAGTTTTAGCAACATATCAAACACATATATCCTTACTTTTTCCCACAGGGTGGCAAAAGCTGTTGGTCCATTAGCAGTAAATGGGTGGCAAAAATTACACGCGTTGAAAGACATTTTTTGTGACTGAATTCGCCCTTTAAAATAGCAAATGTTGCTTGAGCAACTCCTAAAGATAGTGAATCACATCTGAATTAAAACAAAAGAAAATAAACTAGAATCAAGCAATATTGTAACATGGTATAAAAGAACAGATGCCTACCATTAGAACATGATATTTTATATATAAAAATAATATAATGATGATATAATCTGCACGATAGATATCATACCAACGTGAGAGCTAGCAGCAACAGAAGCAAAACAAAATGCATCATCACACTGGCCAATGCACATTGGATGGATAATAATAAAGATAATAAAGTGTGCTATGTCAGGTCTATTTTGCTCAAGGGTAAAATCAGAATGGGTAGGCACGCACCACTTCTCTTTTGTAACAAAAAGGTGCTAAGAGTTTGACATGGACTGTGGACATGCTGCTACCTGCCTTCCTAGATGCAGAATGGGAACACAATCCCACATATGACAAAGCAAGACACAGAATATCCCTATTGCAGAACAGGTATGTTTCTAGTTATTTAATCATACCATATCCTTTCAAGTGGCTAGGTGCTGAGAAACTGATACAAACAGCAGTACCAACCATTAAAGGAATGGAACCAAGGCTAATGTAGACGTATGTCATCCAGTTGCAAGGTTAGTATCTACGTCAATAAGAACGTACCAACCATTAAAGGAATGGAACCAAGTCTGCAATTTCGATAAAAAAGGTGCAAGGTGCATCAGAGGAAAGCACTAGTAGATACTAACCATAACTGCCTCCCAGAAGGAACATTCTTATTGACGTTCCATATTGATCTTTGTAGAGGAGAAACAATACATCAGAACTCAAGTAAATAAAAGGAATGCTCTGAGCAAAGAGCAAAGAAAGTGCAAAAGAGCCGCATGAAAGCCTAAATTTGTCTAATAAAATATGGTTTGTCTGACAATATGGAGACTCAAACCGAGCAAGTCCTGGACGTTAAACAGGTGCGCCGAACAGTAATAAACAGAAGCAAATACTCTACCTTTTGAGTTGCTGAGTTACATTGTAAAACGAGAAGCAAGAATTCAACTCGAAAATAAGGTGAATAACATAAAACCTACCTGATCATTTCTATGTCCAATGACCTAAGCCATTGCGTTGTTGGATGCATGGTACTCAACCTCTAGATGAACTTGACTCATAGCCATGTGAATCGTATGCATTTTGTCTACGCTTTTTTTCTTCTGGTAGTTCAGTTGTATACTAACACGCTGAAGCATAATACACATTATCAGAAGTTGATGTGAAAGGAAGCTATTGAAGCTGGGGCTGAGTGCTTAAATAGAATTTGATAACTTCTCAAGGATACTACCAGAGCCTAAGACAAGTCTGTTTGTTGCATATCTCCTAAGCTTCCTGAATACATGATATGGGTGGTGAATGCTGACATGCCGGTATGGCAACGAGACAAGTATGAGTATGGAAAAATGTTACTGCCTGAATGAAAACGGTATATCTAGTCTCCTAACACCCTAAATTGGATATTACAATAGAAGGGCATATTCGTCCTAATATTTCCTCTCTAACTGTTTCTTCACAGAACACACCAAATATTCTTAATTATGTTCCAAATAATATTCGTATTCATATTTAGCCCAAGAGAAAATGGAAAGGGTGATGGACAGCTGGATGGGCCCATATGGGCCTATGCTCGCAGCAAACGCGGCTACACGCAAAGAAACCTAGGGCTGCCCTTGCGCTTGGCAGCCACCACCCATGGGGCGGATGCAGCGCCGCCAGGCCAGCGCCTCCACAAGAGCAGTTCCATGATGCCCTCTTCCTTCAAAAGGGTTGCCATCCTCCTACGCCGGCGGCCTGGAGCATTGATTCGGTGTTCCTTGTGCGTCTCGGCACCGCCGGCGGCCTGGCGCATCGAATCGGTGTTCCTTGTGCGTCTCGGCACCGCCGGCTGATGAGTCACCAGGCCGCTCCTTCCGTCGAGGCAAGCGAAGCCACCTCTTCCTCATGGCTTGCCGGGTTGGAGTGCCATTGCTGTCGCATGGCGCAGGCATCGCCCAATGGACCAAGGAGGCGATGTCAAGGATTTACCAAGGGCAGCATCGAGGGTTCCCAGGTTAGATCTGAGATTGATAAGGTTTGCTAGGGTTTATAGTTATGGATCTAATGGCTTTCGTGGGGTTAGATTCAAATCTTTTTAGGGTGAGGGAACTTCAGGGGGTTCTAAACCATGAAGTGTCTGGAAGCATCGAAGAGTAATGGTGGATACCATAATTTCTTAATTTTGGAAGTCAAAGTTCCCCAATACTCTTTGATGCCCGTATCTCCAGGTATCCAGCACACATATGGCAGTTTGGCAAAGTGGTGGGGCAGAAAGCATATACCCATGGATAGTTACTGTCATATTGTAGAACCAGAATGCAGAAGTTAGTCCACAACACAAAGGGCAGGTCCTAGAATGTATTGTGGATGTGCTAGATTATAATTTCTTCTAAAAGTTTTTCCACTTCAAGATTTTTTGGGGGGCACTTCAGGAGGTATTGAACCACGAAACATCGGGAAGTATCAAAGAGTGATATGAGGATTTCTTTTTGGAAGTCAACGTTCCCCAATAGTGCCCAACGCGTGTATCCTCAGGTATCGGACACACATGCATATGGCAGTTTGGCAGAGTGATTGGGTGGTTACTGTCATACTGTAAACCAGAACCCAGGAGTTAGTCCATGACACATAGGGAAGGTCCTAGAATATGTTGTAAATAGCACATTTAGGAAATATGTTTCCTGAATAAGGCATACCAATATTCTTCATCTGAGCAAATTGCCTTCTGTAGCTTCACAGCCAACTGCCCGTAAACAAAGGAGAAAGTAGTGTACTAATCAAGCACATTGTCTAGCACTTGTTGTCTTTGCCATGGTATTCTTGCAATTATATCAGTGTAAACAAGTATAGACAATAGGGCATAAAGAAATCTACTTCAAAAACCAGTGCCAACACAGGTAATCGAATCCATAAATTATGAAATAGGTCAGAAAAACATACTAGTGATTAACGGACTGTACCTGCAGCGAGGAAAGCAGAGACATATGTAATACTCATTACTATTCATATTCAAAGTTCTCTGAAAAACTCATGGATACTAGCTTTGCCAAACTATCACAGTTGCAAACTTGTTGTGGGATCAAGTTGGAAGCAGGCATGTTGTTGTCATCATAAATTTACTTGCATACTCCAAAAATATGATGTGAAAGCCGAATTGATCTTCTCTAGACATTAGAAATAGAAGCTTGACACTGCAAACCTGGTAGGTTAGCCATCAGTTTGACATCTTAGGCACTACGAAGAAGATTAGCACAAGGTCAACAGATTCATCCACGAGGAGCAGGACTGGCCGGAATATGATAGTACCTGCCGGCAACCAGTGCCTGGCCTTGCCACCCATCGCCCCTGAAGCGGCCTGCCGCGATTCACCTGTTGCTGAAGCCCCTGCTGCATCCTGTGGCCTCAAGTGGGGATGATGAGGAGGCCAGTGCGTGGGGGTGGGGGTGCAGGGATTAGGACAAGCCACCCCCCTGCAAGATCCTAGAGCGCCGGAGGCCGAGTCACGGGGAACCGCCGGCGGGCAGCGGCGGCGCCGTCGTGTGTGGCGGAGCGGCGACGACGGACGGACCGACCGACGAAGGAGCAGAAAACGAAGACCACCGCACGGGGCGCTTTTTATTTTCCGCCAGGGGCCACGCTCCCCACCCACACTGATCCGAGCCGTCCGATCGCGATCCGACCGGGCGAGAAACCCGGCGACGTGACCCGCCCGGCCCCGTCCACGACCCTATAATACAGGGACTGATTCGGAAAATTTCCCCTTCCCCAATGTCCCCTTCTTCCTCCTCCACCTCCACCTCCGGCATCCCCTCCCCCTCCCTCCCCGCCGGCTCCGCCCAAAATTCTCGCCCCTCCTCCACCCATCAACCCCAGCCCGCACCCCGGGAGACGGAGGGGCACCAGTGGAACCCCAGGCCGGCGCTGGATTGGCGTGGATCGACCTCCTCCGCTCCTGGTATGGAACCCTAGGTTTTTTCCCCGGCCGGATTGCCCCAGGGGTGCGTTTCTTGATCCTTCTTTTGCTGTGGCAGTGGCCGTACGGGGACAAGACCGCTCTTTTCTTTCCATTCCGGCCGGTTGCCGATCTGTTCCCTGCCCTGCAGCCTGTTTTTCGTTATTCTGATTCATCCGTGCATGGTTCCGATTAGGTCACCGTTCTCCGGCGAGCAAGATCGATCTGGGACCCGCTGCCCGGGTGTGGAGCAGCTTCTTTGTCGAGGGAGACAATTGGGGGTTCAACTGAACCCCCATGCCCCAGGTTAAGCCCGCCCCTGCACCCGAGCCACTCCTGGGTTTAGATGGGGATGACGACACCTTGTCCGAGAGGGGCTCGGTTGGATCCGGGTCGGCCCCAAGCACGCCGGATGCTCGTGGTGGCAAGGAGGCCTCTTCCAGCACCCCCTCTGCTGCAGGGAGCAAGAGGAAGCGTGAGAGCTCGAGTTGTGACAGAGTGGAAGCTGATGGTACAGAGCCAACAAGATCCAGTTCGAGTGACACCACATGGAGCATGGACAGTTTGCGCGACAGCTGCCCACGCTCCTTGTCGAGGAAAAAGAATGGCCGCTCTGAGCATTCGGTTACTTCCGCCGCATTGATCAGCCGGCCTCGTGGCGTCCTGAAGCTAAGGAAGCTTCCCCAGAATTCCAGTGCCGAGACTGGGGCTGGAGGTTGTAATGTGCTTCAACCCAATGGCATTTCTAAGCCTGCCCATTTCATGAGGAGGAAAAGGATAAGGAAACCAAGGGCGCTCAAGGAGAACAGAGTTGATGGCGATGACCCCGTCAGTTGCTCAAAAACTGAGAATGGCACTCATGATCAGGACGTCAGTACAAAGTCTTGTTCTGAAAATGATCTCTCGTTTCCAAAGCTGTCAGGTGAACCATCTAAACCTCTTCATGTTGATAAGGATAGTGCTGGGCATGCGCAAGGGCACATTGATGTTAGCTTGGAAGAAAATGCTGCTATGATGCTCTGTTCTCTATCAGATAATAGACATGATGACCCATTGAGGAACAGAATGGCATCACCTGATAGATCATCAAACGAATCTAATCTTCACCACTCTAATCGCTTGAAGAATCCATACAAGAATGAAAATGATGTAGCAGGTCCTTCTAGGTTGCTACGGAAGCGTGACGGTAAAGGGCCATTCAGGAAGCGTCGCCCACGTCGTCATTTTTATGAAGTCAGCCCTCATGATCTGGATCCATTTTCCATTGTAAAAGAGAGGATCAGGGTGTTTTGGCCTCTTGATGAGACTTGGTACTTTGGCCTGGTCAAGAAATATGACCCTGTGACAAAGAGGCATCATGTCAAGTATGATGATAAGGACGAAGAATGGATCAATCTTCAAAATGAGAGAATCAAGCTCCTCCTTTTGCCAGGTGAAGGTCGCAGGAGATGTATTAATAATACTTCAAGGAAAGCACGTAAGGTGAACTATGAGGGGGTGAAGAGAGAAGACATGGATGGAAACGGTTCAGGAAACGAGTCAGAGCCCATCATCTCATGGTTGGCTCGATCAAACCAAGCAAGATCTGGTACCTCCAGTAGCATCAGCAAAACAGTTCTCGGTCACCCAAATATTGTTCCTGTGTTATCAAACTCATTCGGTGCCAACCCGGGGTTCTTTGGCTCTGATGGTGCTATACCAGGAGGTTTACATGCAAATGGGGGTCCAGAAGTTCATAATGATGGGACTACACCTGGGGAAAGGAGATTCCGCTTTTTTTATTCTAGGAGGCGATTTTGCAGGAGAAGGAATGGTTTTGTCAACATTTCAGAACATGATTCACATCTTAAAAGCAGACCAAGTTCTGCGGCGGTTCATGCCTCAGCCACTGGCAGGGAGGCTGATGCTGAAACTGGTGCTCCAGTGAAATATGTCATATTGGTTTTAAGCCTTCCACTTAAATCTGTTTACAAGTTAATTTCTGAAGCCTGCAGTGCTTGGCTTCCCAGTACCTTCTTTCACCCTCAGCATGGTTCATTGATTACCTTATGGCCTACCGTATGTCTGGACATACTTCTTGTTGATGATACTTTAGGTTTGAAACACTTGCTTCTTGTGACTTGCTTAAGATCAGCAGTATCTCTTTTCTGTTCACTTGTTGGAAGCTTCAATCAGGATTCTGGGCTGAATGCTTTTAAGGAATCAGAAGCGCCATGCACCTCGGTCAGATTCCAGATATCTGGTTTACATGGTAGGAGCCAAGCAGTATTTGTGCTGTTCAGCCTCTTTGGAATTGACAAGACACAATGGAAGAACCTGCAAGCAAAGCTCAGATATCACTCTTTGAAAAAGGAGCTGTCTAAAGTTGGCTGCACATACGCTGATATCAAACAACTCATCAGTGGAAATGACCAGACTGTCCGGACTTCAATGAATCTCTTTTCGAAGGTACAGAACTCACCTTATCTGTGCAGATTTAATTGACCTTAACATCATTTTTTTCGGTTGACTATGGGTATTGCATGCCAGGACTTTATAATAGAAACGTAAAAGAATAACTCTATCCATGGTTTGCACGTTAGGGAGAATATGCTGATTAATAGCTAATGTTGTAGTCAGCTGCACCCCCAGTTAGACTGTACGTGAGGTTAGTTAGTTGCTGTACCAGGCAGTCAGTCACTGTGGAGTTACAAGCCAGAATATCTGCAGGAGAAACCTAGGCCCAGCATCTTATTTTGTCAGTTGGAATTACATGATATGTCAAAATGTTGACCTTTATTTATTACTATCCAGTTTATCTATCTATTTCTTTTCTAGACATGCCATTATTTAGCCTGTAAGTTTGATCTTCTGCCTGCATAGGTTTTTTAACATAATTGAATGCATCAGATCAAAGTATTTTGTGCTGAAATTCTAGGTCTCCAGCTATTACCAGATGAAATTATTACTGACTACATTTCCTGTTGGCAGAGTTTATCTTTCGATGTTCAGGAACCTCAGTTCTGCTCAGAATCTAATTATCCAGATGCTGATCCTGTCCTATTTTGTCTTGATAATCAAAGTGGATGTACTCAAAATCATGTGGATGTGGCAGCTGCACGTCATCACCTAAAGTTGCTCACTGAAACCAACTTGACTTCCAATGCTGTAGTTCACCAGGCTGCTCCTTCTGAAATTTCTGCAGAAGAGAATCAGCAGTCTATTTCACAACATAGATCTGTTTTGGTTAATCAGGCTTGTTCCTTGGAGGCGGGTACCGTAAGTCTGGATTGTGATGACAACAGTGATGGTGATATCAATGTGATAAGCAGAAGGTTGCCAGATCAAAATGGGACTTGCATAGCTGGTGACAAACTTTGTTCTTCCAATCATAATGTTCCAAACTCTCCAGAGAAATCTAAACAAAATTACGCTTCCATGGATATTCCTCAAGATAAGATATCTGATGCTCTGGATGATGAGTTACTTAGCAAAGATGGCAAAGCCACAGAGCCTGTATCTAACTTGGTTCAGGAATTGAATGAACATCCAATTGGTCGTGTTACACCAACTGCCCCAAGGACGTCCTACCATCGGAACCGATTTACATCCCTATCACGCACATTCGGAGATGGTTCAAAATTATGGCCAGAAGATACCATGCCAACTGGCATTGCTGGTGGTTCTAAGAAAACACGAACCCCTGTTTCATACTCAGTTTCTCCTAGAAGTGATGAACTAGGATCAAAACACAAAGGTCATTTCCGCAAGATACAACCTCACAACATCGCCAAGACTAACGGTTCGAAGAGGCTTCCTGATAATACAAGAAGTGGGGAGAGCAGCCCGGAGTCGTTGGCTTGTGTTGCAAATGTCCTGGTAACAGTTGGTGATAGAGGATGGAGGGAATATGATACTCAGATCACAATTGACACCGATGGGCAGAGTGATCGAAGGATCTGTGTGAGGCTTGCTGAAGGAAAGAAGTATATTCACAAAGTTTCTCAGGTTTTGCAGCCTGGTGCTACTAACCGTTATACGCATGCTATGTTGTGGAAAGGGGGCCCTGAATGGTACCTAGAATTTCCTGACAGAAGCCAGTGGTCGATTTTTAAACAAATGCATGATGAATGCTATAGTCATAACATCAGAGCTGCATCTGTTAAAAACATTCCAATCCCTGGTGTCCGCTTGGTTGAAGATCACGACGATAATGAGGTTGTATCGTTTGTGCGCCCCCAAGATTATATTTGCCATATCGGTCCAGATGTTGAAATGGCTCTTGACGAATCCCGTGTGATATATGACATGGATAGTGACGATGAAGAGTGGATTTCAGGATGGAGGAAATCTCAGCGAGATAAGAACAACACTATGTCTGAGTTACCAGAGGATTTGTTTGAGAAGATCATGGACAAATTTGAGAAATTTGCACATACCCATAACTGCAGTGCGCTCACAATTGATCAGCTTAAGGAACTAGATGTGGATAATGTGCCGCTGGATATCACTGAAGTGATACATGATCATTGGCATGACAAGAGGCAGAAGAAGGGAATGCCACTTGTTCGACATTTTCAGGTCATATGTCTTCTCATACTCTGTTTTGTCTTGTTAGCTTTGTCTTACTTACCTGTACACGATCATCATATTGATGGTTTATGACAAAAGCAGAGATCGAGTAAGCATTACAGAATCTGTTATCTATCTTCTTCGGGATGTTTAGTTATATATAGATGCTTTGGCTCCTTCATGGTCATTCCTACAAACTAATATTTAGTAAACTGTAGTTTCTTATGCTTATGTAGGTCTGTTTACTTCTATTCCAGTTATTCCAACTATGCAATTGATGGAGCACTGCGCTAACATAATGTTCCAAAACGGAAATTTTACTTGTTTTTTGTTCCAAGCTTTGACAGCACCAATCGATTAAATCAAAACACTGTCGTGTTAGTTCAGATAGTTTAGGCGGTAGCTTCTTTTGTGGTGTGTAACTAGATACGGAGTTTCTCTTCCAATATGGTTTATTAAGTGACTGCAATTAAGCTCATGCTTCCAGGGAAAGGATTGATTATTGCATTTTTTTTCAGCTATCATGCTCTTATCTTGTTTGGATTGGAGCATCACCAAAGAACTAGCTATGGACAGGGGTGCGTGGAAGCTTGCTATCCATGTGCCAGAACCATGAGTTGGTCGCGAGATCTTATGGGTTTCACCTCTAGCCTACCCCAACTTGTTTGGGACTAAAGGCTTTGTTTGTTGTTTGTTTGTTGTATCATGCTCTTATCTTACCAGATTGTATAATCGCAGTCCAGCAAACAATGTTGAGACTTGAGTGTATACTCCCTCTGACTTTACTTTCTATCATTTTCAGCCTGTCATGTGGAAGATTTATGCGCAGCAGCTACAGGAATGGGAATCGGCAGTAAACAGAATGCAGGGTTCATCAAATGGGTACCAAGGAAAGAGGCCGCCCCCAAAACCTGCACTGTTTGCCTTCTGTTTGAAACCTCGTGGACTTCGGCTTCAGGTATCCAAGGGACCAAAGCAGAGATCACATAAGAAGCTTATGTACTCTGGATGCCACAGCTTTTCAAGAGAGCAGGATGGCTTTTACCGACAAGGTACACCCTTTATGTTTTGTAGTCAAATCATTGGCTCGCGCTTCCACCCCACCCCCCCCCACCCCCCCCCCCCCCCCCCCCCCCCCATCTGCTGATACAGTTTCCTGTTGTTTTTTTTTGGTCAAAAGCTTCAGGCCGGAGAAGCGGCGAATATGTTGGGGATGGGAGGACATATGAATCCTATGACGGTGGTTCTCTTAATTCACCAACAGGGTACTCCCCCAGGTTCTCTATGAGAACAGATTCCCCTCGTGCGTCTGATGCTTCTGACAGAGGTTCTACTCCAAGATTCAGGACTAATAGTGTGAAAAGGAATGCAAGCTTTGCATTCTCTGAAGATCACCAACCGTCCCCGTCCTTCCGAAGCCAGAAGATAAGGCGAGGAGGCGTGCCTGATCACTGGAACACTGCTGTCCATGAGTACCAGAACTCGAAGCAGGCGCTCCAAGGGGGGTCGCCCCAGAGCCACCGTGTGGACATCGAGGAGCTGAAGCTGCGTGACGCCACGAGCGCCGCGCAGCACGCCGCGACGATGGCCAGGCTCAAGAGGGAGAAGGCCCATTGCCTGATGCACAAGGCGGACCTGGCCCTCCACAAGGCCTCGGTGACCGTCATGATCGCGGACGCGATCAAGGCGTCCAGCAGGGACTCGTCGCGTGCGGCGGCGGTGGACAGCAGGAGGGACGACGGGCGGTGACGCCTCGTTGTCGGGCGCGAGCTGATTGATGCGTGCGGGCGCATCGTTTTGTCGATAGGATCAAGGCAGTAGATAGCGTCGGGCCGTAGAAAAACCAACCCCCCCAAAAAAAACCCAAACCAGTTCTGTTTGATCCTTTTGTACATGTGATATTTTCTTCCTCCCTTCTACCTGGTTCAGAGTCTTTGTCTGGGGATGATGGCTGATGTCTCCCGGGTTGTTGACTGTGTTGTTGGCAGATATGGTTGTTGATAGGGCAGAGGCAGGCAGCTGTTGTTGCACCATTTTGCATTCTCATTGTTGTTGTAAAAGTTGCTCCCTCCATCCAAAAGGGAAACGGCGATGGCTTGTGCTTTTCTGCCGCTACCCTGCCCAAAGAAAATGAAATGTGAAGAGAATAGTTGAGGACATATGGCTCTGCGTCTCACAGGTGCTGGTGATGCTGTCACACTGTTTGTTTTTCTGTTTGACCTAGCTCAGACATGGTATGGGTCGGGATCTCTCAAAGGTTCGAAATATTTGAGATTGGTTCAACTCGGGCATCCTTGAAACTTCCAAGGGTGTCGACTGCAATGTGTTTGGACATGTGAGCATAGATCTTGTCTATGGCCTGTATATGTCCAGAACATGCTGAGATGAGTTTTTTTTTTTTCGTACACAATATCCAAGTTAGACATGCTGAGCGGAGATGTGAAAATAAATTGCGTGGAAAATTATATACAATCATTTGCATTTGAAGATAATAATCTGTACCACACAATGTCATACAAATAAATGGCAAATCATGCGTCTAATAGAGGAAAACAGACCATCATGTTCAAATCATTCATCTACTACCTTCAGTGACAAGTACTACCTCCGTAAAGAAATATAAGAGTGTTTAGATCACTACTTTAGTGATCTTAACGCTCTTATATTTCTTTACAGAGGGAGTATTTCGGTAGAGGGGGTAGCAAACAACACATGTATTCGTTTTCACCATTTCATTCACAATCTAATTCACACAAGAAATTTTCTGCACCATTTCCACGATGAGCAATCCATCCCACGTGTATGCACCCAACTCTGGTTCACCCAATCGCACTCCCTATGCACTCTCTATTCTTCTCTGTTTACCATATCAGCCCATCTATAAGGGCAAATCTTTGGGACACGGCTATTCTTAGCTCGACCTCAAATGAGCTCGGATGAACAGTAAAATCATAAAAACATTGAAAAATACTCAAAAAAACTTTTGTATAGAACTTTGATAAATGTTCCGAGTGCTTGCAAGATTTCATCACGAAATCACATTCGTGGAAGTCGCGGCAAAAACAAATCGATGCTCCAAAAATATCATTTTCAAAAGCATTTTTTGGACTGCTGATCTTTTTGTGTCGACTTCCAAGAATGTCTTCTCAAAATCAAAATTTGCAAGGTCTCAAAACATTTGTTAAATTCTTTCACAAAAAAATAAGATTTTTTTTTTAATGTTTTTTTTGAATTTACTGTTCATGGTGAGCTCATTTGAGCTCGTGGGCTGTTAGAGACTTTCCAAATCTTCGTGGCTAACCAATTGTTGATGTAACTGTTGAGCATGGGAGTCGGTAGCACTAGGGTTGACCCGGCTGGAATTGGCTGACTTAGAGTTGGGTGACTTAGTGTCACTGACACTGACATGTGGGGCTGCAAACCAGATGACCCACATGTCAATGACACTAACTCACCTGACGTTACATCAGCCAATCTAGGCCCGGTTGACCACTTCTTGCATCCACATAGGAGTCAGTTTGTCAATAAGTTGGCTTATCCATGAAATGCAAGACTCGAGAATAAGGAAGGGAAGGCACTCATTGCTCCGGCTTCTGACGACTCTGTCCCTGAAGATGTTGTGGGTGTTGCTGGTGTAGCCCAATTAAAACTTGTCAAAGATGACAAGATAATCAAGTAAGATTGCATGAAGGACTACAAAGGCGAATCCCACAAGTGCCTCATAACCATGGAGGCAGGGGCGGAGCCAGGCTACCATCGGGCCCCGGGCCTGCTTCAGCACTACAGTAATCGATCGTGTGAAACAGTACAAAAAATGCTACGATCAAAGAAGGCTTCCGGCGCCATGACCCCGGGCCCGGCCCCAGGCCTGCGGTGTAGCTCCACCACTGCATGGAGGTCAAGGATGATGAGCAAGTTGACTCCCACAAATGCCTTATGGCAAAAAAGTCTTAAGGCACCTTCCACACCTAACCTCCCTCCCCTACCATGGAGCACATTTGTGCTTCACTCGTGGGAGCACAGATCTTGGACACTTGGGAGCACAAGTGTGTTCCCTCGCAGGAGCATAATTTAGTGTTGTTGGGAGCACAGATTAGTATTAACTGGGAGCACATATTTGCCCAGGAAAAAAGTCCATCACAACCTATCAACATAAGATCTAGTTTTGAAATCTCGATGCGATAAACGCAACAATGAAAACGGTTAGTAACTTGAACACGCAATTTGAAAGATATTCACTATGGAAAACGGATCTAAAAAAGCACAAACAAACTCACCCATCTCTTCCTCCCATGGAAAAAAATCCCTTAAAAACTCTCGGTTTGCGACAAGTGAAGCACATGTGAAGTGCCATTTGTCACCCACCAAAAAAGATGAGAGTGGCCCTTGCAAGAGGTACCCCTTGACTAGTGAATTCGGCAAATCAGAGAAGGGCGAGGTCGAGGGAGAGGGGGACGCAGTTGCAAAGTCATGAGAGGAGGGGAACACATGTGAACGTGAGGCAACCCGAGCCAGGCCCAGTGATTGGGTTTTGCTAGTAAAATGACAAAAAAATACCCCTCTTTTCTATGATCACGTGGTGCCACCGCAAAGTTGTTCTCTGTGATCCAAGCGATCCATAGCACGATCCTACGGCCAAGAATCTTGGAGCTCGGAGAGCCGGCCTTAATTGACACCCAGTAGGAAGAGAGATGCAATGTTTGGGCCCTTGGAACCTGGATTCGGATTTGATGAACATGGTTCCACGAGTACCCTTTATGAATAGTAAATTCAGACAAAAAAATACTGGGGAAAATAAATAAATAAAACTATTTTTTTGTAACATACATAGTCGACTTGTATACTCATGTATGAATTTTCACAAAGAAATGACATTGTGGCATTCTAGGCAAAAATGACAATCAAATCTATATTAAAAAACGATGTTTGAATGAATAGTAGGGTCAAATTTCTTCAATACAGAATACCCCAGATGTCATTCCTTCATGAAACTCCACACATGAGTAGAATGGTTGATCAAGTTTGATACCCTAAAATTTCAGAATTTTTGAATTTTGTCTGTTTTTTTATTTACTATTTGGGAGCATGTTCACCTTTGTATTTTTGCTTGGGACCTTTCCTTTTTTACAAAAAAACAGAGACAATTCTTGGTTTGGTATTATATCCTGCTGTAATTAAAATGTTGTGTACATCTTATCTGGCACACAAAGACCTCACTTCTTAGAGAAGTAAGAGCTCCACCTCTGTTTTTGCATTGAAAAGAAGCTACATCGAAATCTCTGTGCAGCGAAATAGTGGCCCGGCCTTCACAAAGATAAAGGTCGTGAGGAAGAAAATGACACCCATATACACATCATTTTCATCGTTCAAGTTTGCTGAGCAAATCTTCAAGACGTGGCAATTCCTTCAGAATGTCGTTCCAGTTTGGCATGCCCTGCAAAAGAAGAGAGAAGTAATTAATTGTAAGTTTTACCGTTAATCTTAACTCAGTTAGATTTTAGTTCATTCATTCTAGTATCAATAGGAGTAACTCGAACAAAATGACCCCACAGAAAAGAATTACTCTTCCGGATCTTCTCACACGACCATCAAGACGGAGAATTATGTAGACATCTTCACCAGGAGTGACACCTTCCGATTCTTGCTGATCACGTATCCAACTGGACCACGAGCAAGTAGATGTCAAGTAAAACCTCAAAGATAACAAACTGATGGCACCAAAATTTTAGGAAGCGGGTTTTGGTGTTTCTACAACTACAGTCATGCTAACACCATTAGAAAAGGAGTAATATAGGACACAAAAAGGCGTTAAGCTGGTAAATCTGCAAATCTGGTAATAACAGACCCAGCCTTGTGAATGCATGAGTTGGCGACTAGTGTATGTAATTTATGTTGTTGTCCTATGTTGAAATGTAAGAACAAGCAAAATTATTGTACAGTTGCTTAAACATAATACAGACTATACAGTACAGGAGAAAGGAAAGAAAAATCACCTTTCCCATTGTTCTGGAGAGACAATATCAGCTTTAAATCGAACCTCAGCTCTGAGTCGTGATTTGGCCGCAATAGATTCAGTACGTTTTTCAAAGTCACCCTGCCCCAAAAAAGATGCATTGCACTATCAAAAAGATAAAGGTGTTCAAGTATATGTGGATTGCCCAACCTTATCAACGGTTCAGACTTTTTGTTCGTCTGTTTGGTGCATGAAACTTATTATCGTATCACAAGCCAAGAGGTTTTGGGTTCAAGTCTTGGCTTTTGCAGTTAGAATAAAAAAAAATGCTTGCTCTCTTTTTGTCCACTTTTAGGCCTTTTAGAGCCACATGTGAGAGGGGTTGTGGAAGTATGTGGATTGCCCAACCTTCACCATCAGTTTGTATTCTTGATTCTACTGGTTGGTGCATGACACTTACCAAAAAAGTACCAAGTTTTCCTTATGAAAATACAAACTAAGAAGCATGTGACAGTTTTTGGATTAGTAGATATGTAAGAATGGTCTAACCCCAATTGAAGGAGCTGATGCAGCAGATCTTGTAGTACCGAAGCCTTTTGGTTTGCCTTGGATTTTTTGTGAAGCACCAAAGATCACAGGAATTAGAAGAACGCCTCGTTTGAGCAGTTCAGTTCGGTACCTCTCAGCTCTTTGCATTGCTTGAGTAACAGATGCTTTTGAACCTGCCAATATAACCTACAGTACTACTTAATCCACTGGTCACTTGATGAAATTTAAGAGAAATGTACTCCCTCTGTTCACAAATGTAAGGCGTTTTGGCAGTTCAATTTAAACTGCCAAACAGTCCTACATTTGTGAACAGAGGGCGTAGTAAGTATGAAAGATGCTAAAAGAATTATACTAACTGGCCTAGAAATGTCCCGGAGTTGCACAAGTTCAGTTATCCGATTGGTTGACAGGCGCACAGGTAACCTTGAAAGGGTTTCATTACGAGAGATATTTGTAATCTGCTCTTCTTCTTTCTTGTTTTCCCAAAAAAATAAAGCCACGAGCACAACGATACCTGCAGAGTGCTGATTCCAGAGATTGATTATTTTTTAAGTTTAACGACCAACATAAATAAAAATTATTTAACAAATGACTGACTTGTAATATAGCAGAGAGAAAAACAATAACTGAGCCAAGGATCCTCATTAGTATGAACTTCTACAAGATGCACAACTCAGGGAACGAGGACTAAATGAAATAGCAGTTGTTCTTTGCATTTTCGTATTCCAGGCTTTCAGCGTTAGCTAGTAAGGATTGATGAATGCTAGTACATTTACCAGTAAACAAATACAGAATTATGTAGTGCATTTTTATGTTGAAGCATCTAATAGAATAAATATATAGGATGGTTCCTAAGATATCCTAAAAAGACGCATTGGTGTAAGCGTGTGGAAAATACCAACCATCAGGAATGAACATAACACTTTGGCAATTGGAAAATTCTTTAATATATTGGCGAATCAAATGAAAAGTCAATTACTATATTTGTTTGGCGGTGGAGCTTGCAACCTGGCTTCAGTTGGGGCACCGCACCAACACAGAAACTGTCATTCTTATTTCCCCCCTTTCTGTTTTTGTGATGTCTATTTTGCAAGAAGTAAAAAAGTGTTGTGGCATATATTCAAATTTCAACAACTTGAAGTGGATTAGAAAAAAGGACATAAATAAGTCTGCCATGAATAGTAACACTTGCCATGTTTTTTTTTTCGTTACTCGTTGATACATTTCCGTTACTCATAATGAGTCTGGACTTTAAGTTGAAAAGAAAAAAAAATACTGTAAATTGAAGTATTTCTATACTTTTTGTTTTGGAAATTTTCATGCAGGTTTGATGTCTCGACTGACTAGGTTGACTACACCCTAAAGTACAACTAGCACAACAAACGAAGTCATGGATGATGGTTTTTCTTCTAATGCTACTAGTATGCAACACGATGAGCTTGCCATGTAATGAGGGAACAAATTTCTCAGGCGAACAGTGCCTAACTCTTTACAACACCATTCTTTGAGGATGTGTCAGTTACTCAGTTTACCTCCAATATTAATGGCAGCATTCCCAGCCGTTTCCAGAAAATCTGGAGCACCATCACCACCTTGAAGTGCAAGTATAAGTCTGGGAATAGTAAAGAATGTAGAAATTCCAGCTGCTGCAATGAACGCCACATAAAAAAACCTCCGGACACCACGAAATGGTGCTTGTACTTCACTAATAAGCTTTAGATCTCTTCGGAATCCAGAACCAATATCTTCTCCACCACGCAATGCCTGAAATGAAAAAAGAAAATGTAAAGGATCAAATCTTTGACATCGAACTAGTGGGATCAAGATATCAACTATGATTAGAAGATAAATTTCTTATCCAGCATATAGCAGAGCAGTGAATTAAGCACAAATCCTTACCTCTTCTTGAAGTTCCTTAAATTCTGGTGATGCCCTGAATGGCGCCATGTCTGGATCATTAAGTACTGTACCAAATTTGAGATTGTAATCTCGCAAAGCTATTCTCAAGCAATCTGCAGCTTTTTTGCTTTCTTCCCTGGTCCAAATAGATGCATCACAAAAGGAACATAAAATAAATAAGGAAATAAAAAATGTACAAATTCATCAAAGAACTCAACAATGCCATCAGAGGATCTAAACAGTGGAACATTCATCCTATCCAAAATATGCTAACGTCTTGTCTTCTACATATTGTCTAATAGTGAGTTCCAGCAATTTGCTGCCTTGATACATTCAGGTGAGGTTGAGCTGAAAAAGTAGTACTGACAGACACAGTGCTAGTGACAAGCCTAAATGAGCACAACATGTGCATCATGGAAACTCCAAGCATAGTATCATATGTACCCTCACCTGTATGCATGGCAGCATGCCTTGTTATAGAACGCTGCTTGGGCTTCGGTAGGATTTGGATTCAGCTCTAGGGCCTTGTCGAATTGTTCAAGTGCGTCCCTCACCTGTGACATGTAAAAAAAAAATGAAAAGAGAACACAGAGAATGCTTGAAGGTACTCCTGCATCACAACGATTCAAGGTTTTTTTTTTGAGGAATCACCGCACCGGGGGGGGGGGGGGGGGGGGGGGGGGAGGGGGAGGGGGGGGGGAGTAGTTCTCCCACCTGAATATATTGCTCAAAGAGGCCAAAAGCCAAGAGTCACGACGATTCAAAGTGGTTCTCTCCAATTAAACCCATGTAAGAGTTTGTTTTATACGATCAACCCTAGAAGGAACACAATTCAGAAATGTATTTATGGGATCATAAAGTGATCTAGGCATTAATTCAATCGCAGTATGAACCTCCATTGTTAGCAGAGTATGAATTTTCGATCTTATGCCTGCTCAACACCAAGCTACCAGACACCGCTGGTAGTCGTTTAAGGTGACAACTCAATACAAGGGCGATTAGTTGCTTTCGGTTTCAACAATTATTCTCTTGAAGGTAGTTCCCAAGCATTTATCAGATGACATAACCAAGAGAAACCAAATTTATACACCCAAGCCTGTCATTTAACTCACCTAAGATCACCCCAATCATAATGCAATGGATAACATAGAGTAAAACACAATCCTGAAACGGCCTGATTAAGCTCTGGCTAAAAGCTGCTAAATCTCGTTCAAAAAAAAAAGAGCTGCTAAATACTTTCATATCTTCACTAGAGTAGCTCCTGCATCCAGATTCCAACAGACACATACGTATCATCAGCTAATGAACTGCCGTGCAATTACTAGCTGATACTGATAGACTTCCTTCGTTTACAGAATAAGGATCCCGTGTCACATGAACGTTGGAAAAAATGCGCCTTGGAATCTGCTTCGCTTACCCTGCCCTTGGAGAAGAGCTCGAGGCCGAGGTTGACGCACGACTCCGCCGTCGGAGCCGCGTCGACCGCCTTCTCCGGCGAAGGAGGGGGAGACGGGGGCGACGAGGAGGCGTTGGAGAGAACGACGCTGCTGCGGCGGCGGCAGCGGCGGCGGAGGAGGAGGGGGGCGACGAAGGATAGAGTTTGGAGCGTTGGGTTGGGGATTCCGCCGCCGGCCGAGAGAAGGGAAAGGTGGGGTCGGAGTGCCGCGGCCGCCATTGCGACTACGGAGTACGGAGGGATGGTGAGGTGGTCGTCTTCCACGTTATCCTGACGACGGTAGTTCTCACTTTTTGTTCTCCGGCAAGTAGGGTGTGCACGTGGAGGAGGAATTTGTTCCTTCTTTTTCTGCGGGAACGAACAGCGCGTTTGGCAATCCTTGAGAATGAAATGGAAGTTTAGAGTAAGTAAGATTAAACATGGGATGAGTTTTTTTTTCATTTTTTATTTGATGCATAACGGAAATTAGGATGCGTCTAGCGAGCGTCCGGTGTCCACTAACGAGCGCGAGCAGCCGTCCAAAAAGATAACCACCTGGTCCCACGTACGAAAAAGGAAAGGCAGCCCCTGCGCGCCCCCCCACGCGGCTTTCAGCAACCATCGTCTGCCAGTTGGAGAGACCAGCGCACATCACGTGTCACCCCTTCCCCGCTCCTGCCTACAACTCCCCCAGATGCCCACGCTTCTTCTCCCTGCCCCAGTTGTCGATGCTTCTTCTCCCTGTCCCAATTGTCCACGCTTCTTCTTCCCCAAGCATCGTCTTTCCCCTTCCATCAACAGGCTTGCCATGGCGGCTCTGATTTAGACCCAGCAAAATACAAGAGGGGAGGTTGGGAGGGGGGCTGGGGGTGGGGGACAGAGCAGAGGAAGCTTGGGGCCTAGGGAGACGTACCAGGCACCTCCAGAAGGCAAAAGGTGAGATCCAGTTGACTTTCTCCCTCTTCACTTCTCCTCCGGCCTTGGTTATATCAATAGGAAACCAAGATGCAAAATGGACGTATCAGCGACGTTGATGATCAACGACGGGTTTAGCATCCGGCTCCATATTAATCTTATACTAACATAAAGTGGGGCTAATGCCGACAGTAGCTCGGTGCTTCTTCAGAGTTTTGAGTAATCTTTTTTCTTCATGCTCTGAAAGGCTAGCACTAATAATAACTGGATACATCTCCTTTTCATCAAGATAAGCATATTTTAATGTATCAGGTAGTTTCTTTAATTCAAACACGGGATCACCCTTAGGTGGGAGAGGATCTCCTAGAATGTCAACAGGGAAATTGTGTTTAAGGATATGTGCTTGTTTAAAGAATATCTCATCTATTTCATTTCTTTCATCCATATGCATATCATTTTCATGGTCTAGCAAATATTGTTCTAACGGATCAGTAGGAGGCACGGCAATAGAAGCAAGACCAATAATTTCATTTTTACTAGATAATTCTTTCTCATGTGGTTGTCTACGAAACTTAGAGAAATTAAACTCATGAGATACATGACCAAAATTAACTCTAACCTTTTCTTTAACAGAATCAATTTCGGCATTAACGATATTCAAGAAAGGCCTATCAAATATATAAAAATTATCTTGTTGTGAACCAAGTACTAAGAAATTAGTAGGGTATTTGATTTTTCCACGCAAGACTTCAACATCTCGAACAATCCCAAGTGGTAAAATAGTATCTTTATTTGCAAGTTTAATAGTAACATAAATGTCTTCAATCTCAGAAGGTGCTATAGCATTCATAATTTCTTGATATAAAGTAAAAGGAATAGCAATCACACTAGCACCCATATCACACAAACCATGATAGCAATGATCTTCCATTTTAACAGAAACAACATGCATGCCAACCATGGGTTTATTCTTATCTAGTATATCTTGTTCATTTTTAACAGGTTTTGCAATTCTAGCAGTCTCATCACAGAAGTAAATAACATGTCCGTCAATATTATCAACCAAGAGATCCTTAATCATAGCAATATTAGGTTCTACATTTATTTGTTCAGAGGGTTTAGGCGTTCTAATATTACTTTTATTAACCACAGTTGTAGCTTTAGCATGTTCCTTAGTCCTACAGGAAAAGATGGTTTCTCAATATAAGCAGTAGGCATAACTGAATCAACATTATAGATAATTGTTTCATCTTTAACTGTAACAGGTTCCTCTAACAATTCTTCAACAAGTGGATGATACTTAAACCACATCTCCTTAGGGAGATCAACATGAGTAGCAAATGATTCACAAAAGGAAGCTACTATCTCAGAGTCAAGTCCATATTTCGTACTAAACTTATGAAAAGCATCAGTTTCAATAAAAGATTTAACACAATCAAACTCAAGTTTTATACCTGATTCTTTACCTTTGTCGAGTTCCCAATCTTCAGAGTTGCGTTTTTTTCTTCAGAAGACCCCATTTGAATTCAATAGTTTTCTTCATAAAGGAACCAGTAGAAGAAGAATCGAACATGGATTGATCATTATGAGAAAGTCGATCATAAAAGTTTTGTATAATTATTTCTCTTGAGAGCTCATGATTAGGGCATGTGTGCATCATAGACTTAAGCGTCCCCCAAGCTTGAATGATACTTTCTCCTTCACGATGCCAAAAATTATATATATAACTCCGATCACGATGAACCAAATGCATAGGATAAAACTTCTGGTGAAATTCCAGCTTCAATCGATTCCAATCCCATGTTCTAGCATCATCCAATAGTCTGTACCAAATCAATGCCTTTTCCTCCAAAGATAAAGTGAATATCCTCTTCTTAACTCCATCCTCGGATAAACCTGCAAGCTTAAATAATCCACAAATTTCATCTACATATATAAAGTGCATATTAGGATGTATTTTTCCATCTCCTGCATAAGGGTTAGCTAGCAGTTTCTCTAACATACCCGAAGGAATTTTATAATAAATATTTTCAGAATGTTCAGTAGGTTGAGGAGCGGATTTTGCCATTTCTGGTCGAGGTGAAGATACCAAGAACAAGCCTCTCAAAGGATTATCCTATATAGTAATAAGAAATAGTAAATTTTAGCACGTAGCAAAAATGTTTCCTTACCAAATTCCACTTAGCAAAGGCGCTTCACTCCCCGGCAACAGAACCATAAAAGTGTCTTGATGACCCACAAGTATAGGGGATCAATCGTAGTCCTTTCGATAAGTAAGAGTGTCGAACCCAACGAGGAGCAGAAGGAAATGACAAGCGGTTTTAAGCAAAGTATTCTCTGCAAGTGTTGTAAGTAACAGTGGTAGATAGTTTTGTAGCAAGATAATTTGTAACAAGTAACGAGTAACAATAGTAGTAAAGGTGCAGCAAGGTGGCCCAATCCTTTTTATAGCAAAGGACAAGCTGGAAAGTTCTCTTATATAAAGCAAATACTCTCGAGGACACATGATAATTATCGTCTAGTCACGTTCATCATGTTTAGTTGATTCACATTCGTTACTTTGATAATTTGATATGTGGGTGGACCGATGCTTGGGTGATGTTCTTACTTGAACAAGCAACCCACTTATGATTACCCCATCTCGCAAGCATCCGCAACTATGAAAGAAGAATTAAGACAAATCTAACCACATCATGAAACATGGATCCAAATCAGCCCCTTACGGAATAACACATAAACTAGGGTTTAATCTTTTGTCACTAGCAACCCATCATCTACTTATTATTCCACAATGAATTCCCTTAGGCCCAAGTATGGTGAAGTGTCATGTTGTCGACGTTCATATGACACCACTAAAGGAAGCAACAACATACATATCATCAAAATATCGAACGAATACCAACTTCACATGATTACTTATAACAAGACTTCTCCCATGTCCTCAAGAACAAAAGTAACTGCTCACAAATCATGTTCATGTCCAAGGTCAGAGGGGTATTGAATATCATTAAGGATCTGAACATATAATCTTCCACCAAATAAACCAATTAGCATCAACTACAAGATGTAATCAACACTACTAGTTGTTGGGGAATGTTGCATGGGAAACAAAAAAATTCCTACGCACACACAAGATCTATCCATGGAGATGCATAGCTACGAGAGGGGGAGTGTATCTACATACCCTTGTAGATCGCTAAGCGGAAGCGTATATAATGTGGTTGATGTAGTCGTACGTCTTCACGATCCAATCGCGATCCGTTCCGATCTAGCGCCGAACGGACGACACCTCCGCATTCAGCACACGTGCGGCTCGATGACGTCTCTGCCTCCTCGATCCAGCAAGCGAGGGCAGAGTAGTAGATGGGTTCTCAACCAGCACGATGGCTTGGTGGAGGTGGTGGTGGAGCAGTGCCAGCAGGGCTTCGCCAAGCGTTACCGGAACCACGAACGGAGGAGAAAACGATCTAGGGAGAGAGGGAGGCGCCAAGGGCTTGGTGCGTCCTCTTGAGTCTCCCCCTCCCCTCTATATATAGGTGGAGGGGCGTGGATATCAGCCCCTCCAAGCCCTAGGGTGCAGCCAAGGGGGAGGAGTTGGACTCCTAGTCCAATTCCCTCTCTTTCCATACACAAGTGGACTTTCCACCTTCTCCCAAGCCACATGGGCCTTGAGGGACTTGTGCGCCTGGCCCAATAAGGCCAGGGCACCTCCCCTCAGCCCATGCAAACCCTTGGGACGTGGTGGAACCCTTGGTGGACTTATGGACTCTTCAGAAGTTTCCGAAACCTTCTAGAAGCTTCCCGGTACAATACCGGAAAAACCTGAAACTTTTCCGGTAGCCAAAATATGTCTTCCCATATATAAATATTTACCTCCGGACCATTCCGGAGCTCGTCGTGACATCCGGGATCTCATTCGGGACTCTGAACAACATTTGGTCACCAACATACATAACCCAATAATACTATATCATCACCGAACGTTGAGCGTGCGGACCCTATGGGTGCGAGAATCATGTGGACATGACCGAGACACCTCTCCGATCAATAACCAATAGAGGGACTTGGATGGCCATATTGGTTCCCACATATTCCACAAATATCTTTATCGGTCGAACCACGATGCCAAGGTTTCAATCAATCACGTATGCAGTTCCCTTTGTCCAGCGGTATGTTACTTGCCCGAGATTCGATCGCCGGTATCTCCATACCTAGTTCAATCTCGTTATCGGCAAATCTCTTTACTCGTTCCGTAATATAAGATCCCGTGACTAACTCCTTAGTCACATTACTTGCAAGCTTCTTGTGATGCTGTATTACCGAGTGGACCCAGAGATACCTCTCCGTCATACGGATTGACAAATCCCAGTCTCGATCCACGCCAACCCAACAGACACCCTCAAAGATACCTGTAGAGCACCTTTATAGTCACCTAGTTACGTTGTGACGTTTGATACACACAAGGCATTCCTTCGGTGTCAGGGAGTTGCATGATCTCATGGTCGTAGGAACAGATACTTGACATGGATAAAGCAGTAGCAATAAACTAACACGATCAAATGCTATGCTTATGGTTAGGTCTTGTCCATCACATCATTCTTCTAATGATGTGATCCCGTTATCAAATGGCAACTCATGTCTATGGTCAGGAAACCTTGACCATCTTTGATCAACGAGCTAGTCTAGTAGAGGCTCACTAGGGACATAGTGTTGTCTATGTATCCACACATGTATCTGAGTTTCCGATCAATACAATTATAGCATGGATAATAAACGATTATCATGAACAAGGAAATATGATAATAACCACTTTATTATTGCCTCTAGGGCATATTTCCAACAGTCTCCCACTTGCACTAGAGTCAATAATCTAGTTCACATCGCCATGTGATTTACATCGTAATGAATCTAACACCCATAGAGTTCTGGTACTGATCATGTTTTGCTCGTGGAAGAGGCTTAGTCAACGGGTCTGCAACATTCAGATCCGTATGTACTTTGCAAATATTTATATCCTCCTCCTTGATGTAATCGCGGATGGAATTGAAGCGGTGCTTTATGTGTCTGGTCCTCGTGTGAAACCTGGGCTCTTTGGCTAGAGCAATGGCACCAGTGTTGTCACACAAGAGAGTCATCGGATCTAGTGCACTGGGCACAACTCCGAGATATGTCATGAACTGTTTCATCCAGACTCCTTCCTTCGCCGCTTCCGAAGCAGCGATGTACTCCGCTTCACATGTAGAATCTGCTACCATGCTTTGCTTGGAACTGCACCAGCTTACCTCTCCACCATTCAGAATATATACGTATCCGGTTTGAGACTTAGAGTCATCCAGATCTGTGTAAAAGCTAGCATTGACGTAACCCTTTATGACGAGCTCTTGATCACCTCCATAAACGAGAAACATTTCCTTAGTCCTTTTCAGGTACTTAAGGATATTTTTGACCGTTGTCCAGTGTTCCATTCCTGGATCACTTTGAAACCTTCCGGCCATATTTATGGCAAGGCTGACATCTCGTCTCGTGCACAACATCGCATACATTATGGAGCCTATGGCTGAAGCATAGGGGATGACACTCGTCTTTTCTCTATCCTCTGTAGTCTCTAGGCATTGAGTCTTACTCAACTTCACACCTTGTAAGACAGGCAAGAACTCTTTCTTGGACTGATCCATTTTGAACTTCTTCAAAACCTTATCAAGATATGTGCTTTGTGAAAGTCCTATTAAGCGTCTTGATCTATCTCTATAGATCTTTATGCCTAATATGAAAGCAGCTTCTCCGAGGTCTTCCATTGAAAAACTCTTGTTCAAATACATCTTCACGCTTTCCAAAAGTTCTATATTGTTTCCAATCAACAATATGTCATCCACATATAATATTAAAAATGCTATAGAGCTCCCACTCACTTTCTTGTAAATACAAGCTTCTCCATAAACTTTTATAAACCCATACGCTTTGATCACCTCATCAAAACGAAGATTCCAACTTCGAGATGCTTGCACCAGTCCATAAAGGGATCACTGGAGCTTGCACACTTTGTCGGCATTTTTAGGATTGACAAAACCTTTTGGTTGGATCATATACAACTCTTCCTTAAGGAAACCATTAAGGAACGCTCTTTTGACATATATCTGCCAGATCTCGTAATCGAAAAATGCAGCTATTGCTAACATGATCCTGACGGACTTAAGCATCGCTACGGGAGAGAAAGTCTCATCGTAGTCAACTCCTTGAACTTGTGAAAACCCTTTTGCAATAAGTCGAGCTTTATAGACGGTGACATTACCGTTCGCATCCGTCTTTTTCTTAAAGATCCATTTATTCTGTATGGCCTTACGATCATATGGTAAGTCCTCCAAAGTCCACACTTTGTTCTCATACATGGATCCTATCTCGGATTTCCTGGCCTCTAGCCATTTGTTGGAATTCGGGCCCCTATCGCTTCTTCATAGCTCATAGGTTCGCTGTTGTCTAACAACATGACCTCCAAGACAGGTGATGGTGTCCTGGACTAGGGGGTACTCACCACGTCGTCTCCCGACCAGTGGGTCGGGCCGAGGACCCCCAGGGCGATTAACTAATGGGCCACTTCGGGCAGCTCATGCCGAATACAAGGAAGATTCCACAAGACTTGGCGCACAAGACAAGGACTCCTCTAAACCCTAGGCCTACGGTGCATATATAAACCGAGGCCAGGCTAGTCAATAGATCATTATATGACATCTCATAATCTCGTGGTAAATACATGTACTCTGTACTATCCCCCATATCAATACAATCAAAAGCAGGACGTAGGGCATTATCTCTTCAAGAGAGCCCGAACCTGGGTAAAATCCTGTGTCCATGTTACCATCGCTCCAAGACGTCTAGCTTAGGACCCATACTACGAGATATGCCGGATTTGACACCGACATTGGTGCTTTCATTGAGAGCCTGCTGGGTAGTCGCTGCGGTGCGATGGGAATTCAGATCGGCTCCACCGCGATCCACGCGTCGGAACCGAGCTTCGTCGTCAACGTCGGAATCTTGCTTTGACACGTCGGCTGACATGGGGCTCTAGCGTCACCTTACCGATCTGCTCCGTCACCTCGGCTAGACTGGGGGCTTCGTCATCTCCTCATCAACCCGCTCCGGAGAATTCGGCGTCACCAGCCGACCAGCTTCGACACCTCGGCTGGCCTGAGACTTCGGCGTCGCCAGCCGACCTGCTCCGTCACCTCGGCTAGACCGGGGCTTTGGCATCCCTTCATCAACCTGCTCCGGGGGCTTTGGCGTCACCAGCCGACCTGTTTCAACACCTCGGCTGGCATGAGACTTCGGCGTCACCAGCCGACCTGCATGAGACTTCGGCGTCCGCCGATCACAGCTTCGCCATGTTAACTGGACCGAGGACTTCATCTCGCCACATCGACCGTGCAGCGTCGCCACTTCGTCAAGCCGAACTCTTCGTTCAGGCACCTCGCACCCAGGCCATATTCCTTTATTTATTTGCTTCACTTAAATTAACTAAGTAGAAGATTTTTTTAAAAATATATTATTATCTTTATTTGTTATTACTTTTGGCTTGCACTATTTTATGAGTGCAGGAAATCGACTTCGACTGCCGTCACGCGGTCACCCCAGCGTCACCTTGCCGACCTACTCCACCACCTCGGCTGGACCAGAGGCTTCGCCTCGCCACATCGGCCGAGCCGTGACACTACTTCGGAGTGCCGAACTCCTCGTTCGGTCACCTCGGGACGGGCTTGGGATCTGGGACCTCGGTCATGCCGAAGACTACACACCGGATCTGTCAAAGTTCGATGGGCGTCCTCGTCCCGCCACAAGCCCGGATCTCGTCATCGACACCGAGCACATTAACCAGCTAAGCCACTTTCATGCTCAAACACTTTCAGTTTGAAATTTTGTTCGGTTCGACCAAGCGTTATACTTTTTTGACAAAAAGTTGTTTGTGAAAAACTTTCTTTGTCAAAACTTTCTTTGTTACAAACAAATTCAAATACCCCGTTTACTTGGGGGCTTCCTTTATGAAGCCATTCATCTTGCATATGATTATTAATGTATCACACCCTTCCTTGTTCGTGTTTACGCCAATATATGCATCATGTTGACTTAAGTGTTCCGCAAAGTTGGGTTGCCTTGCTCCTGTGCTTACCCCTACGTTCCCGATTGTTTGGCTAGGGAGTAAAGGGAGCACCTCTGCGATTGTTACGATCGGGTCATCCGAACTCGTACCTCAGACGGGTGAAGCCGAAAGCTAGCGCTCTTACTGTTTTCAACTATGGTCGGCCACGACGGAAGACAAGCATACATAAATCTATTGCACACCCCTCATGGTAATCATGAGAACCCAAAGAAAGGAACCGCTGGCGGAACTATTTTCTTTGAAGATGCTTCTTACATTAAATAGTAATATAGCATAAGTTCCCTGGGCGCGCTTTGTCTGTTATAGCCTAATGGCCTGATTGCCTGGTTATTCGAAACACCTCCGATATCCCCGGATGGCGTAGTAGATAACACTTTTCGGCCCTTGGCCGAAGAGGGAGAAGCCGACGGTCGGTTAAGATGCGTTTAAAGTTCGGGCGAACACATATATGATATAAGTACTTCGGTACATACAATCATTATACATAAAATTCTTTTACCCAAGTTACTTGGGGGCTCTTAAATTTGTATGAGCTGTTTTATAATAAATGTGTTTTCTTCTTGGTCGTTGCAAAGTCTTTTTGTACTACTCCTTTTTCCGACACTAGTGTGTGGTCAATAGCCGGATAGCCTGGTTTCTTTCTAAAGCCGCTCGAGTTTAGTTCGCTAAACAGGTCTCGGAGAAACACTCCGCCTTCGGGATATGGAGGTTGAAGCCAAAGGCTGACCCGCTTGGAATCCGGAGATCGGATGTATCAGGTTAAAACACGACCGAAGCACAAATTAAATTTTAAGACCAGTTTCGGATTGGCACAATTTTCTTTTATCTAAACATAAAGTTTTTTGCATAAACTTTTGTTTTTTCCGAGCATAATTCTCGCAGAACACTTAAAGCATCGGCAGTATCAACGGGGGGC
This sequence comes from Elymus sibiricus, assembly GCA_039707655.1. Taxonomy (NCBI): domain Eukaryota; kingdom Viridiplantae; phylum Streptophyta; class Magnoliopsida; order Poales; family Poaceae; genus Elymus; species Elymus sibiricus. The sequence goes on along the minus strand of CM077667.1, from coordinate 96,589,204 downwards.
TGCGACTAGAGCCGAACCCACCAAAAGCCAAGGCACTCCAAGGATTCCTCGGCAAAACGTTCTCGGATATTGCTTTATATGCACCAGTTTCGAATTGTGTCTTCGGTCAATAGTTGGGTTGCCCAGCTCCTGTGCTTGCCTCCTATGTTCCGCTTTGTTCGGCTAGGTGTGCAAAGGGAGAACCACTGCGATTGTGCTTCCAGCTCGAATGGTTAAGCGCCTCAGTGGAGAAAGCCGAAAACTGACTGTCACAATGAGCGTAAACTGGTCAGCGATCCGATGACTGTGTCAAACTACAGATCGATAGAGGTCACCCCGTGTTAAACAATGGGCCTTTCATAAGATTGGCCGAAGTGTTACTGGTTTGACCTCGGCTGATGCCGAACACTATTCGGGGGCTAGTAACTGGCCCCGAACTTTAAACTCCTATGACTAAGTGAAAGTTATAAAGCCTGCATATCTGATTGCCTCGTTTCCGCTAACACAACCACCTCCGGGCACCGAGACGTCGGCTAAGGGTTGTATTGTTAGTACGAAAACACCCTGTGTAGCATCTACAAAGGGGTGGAAGCCGACGATGGGCCACTTTCAGGTTATAAACAGTCTCAATGGAGAATTTTCCTTCCATAATTATCGTAATAAAGCCATAAATATGCATCAATTTGACTTAAGATTTTGGCCAAGCTGGGTTGCCTGGCTCCTGTGCTTACCCCTATGTTCCCGATTGTTCGGCTAGGCGGTAAAGGGAGCACCTCTGTGATTGTTACTACCGGGTCATCCGGGTTAGTACCTCAGACTGGGTGAAGCCGAAAGCTAGCCATCTTAAAGGATATAATTGGTCGGCAACGATGGAAGTGAAAATTTCGGTTCATTATGGACCATAGAGTTCGGGAACTTTCCCCCAACTAAATCCTCAATATTTTCCTCCCACATTGATCGGAGATGAGGTTTCATGATCATGGTCAGCATGACAACCCAAAGAAAGGAACCGATAGCGGGACTATTTTCTTTGGAAGATGTTTCTTACGTTAAATAGTAATATAACATATCTCTCCGCGTACCTTTGTTTATAAAACCGTATGGCCGGATTGCCTTGTTTGCCATAAATCTTTTCCCTCATAAAGGCTTAATAAAGTAGGACAAACACTCCCCGGCCACTGGCCGAGGAGGTTGAAGCCGATGGTCGGTCGACAAAGTTTTGTACAATGCGGATCCGAGCATTAATGATGTAAAGTACTTGGATACATAGAATCATTACACATAAATTGTGATTAAAGTCAATTTACTCCGAATATCGATCCTTAATTCGGCCACCCGTGACCACATTAAGTCTCGGGGGCTACTGGGCTTCGCGCTTATCATTTACAAATATTAAAGGGGCACATCGATCCCCTGATCTGGTGTTGCCACCCGACCAGTGGCTCGGGGGCTACTGCATTGCCTATTCAATGCAGAAAATTCAAAATGCTCAGTGTTCGGCTTGACCGAGCTATGGGCAAACGTGTCTTCGGACAACAATAGGTACCATCTGGACCTATCCAGCATCAAGCTAATATATTATGGCAACTTCTCAAGACCCTCTCTCAAGGGCCCGCTTGCCGATCACTATTTCCTCTAATATATTACACCGCGTTTCTATTCCTAAGTATGCTGCAGAGCTAGGAGTTGATCCTCAAGCCGATTTTGTGAATCGACCAGAGTCTCAGGGGCTACTGGGATCAGCGGTTTTATGTTTTCCTTCAGGTGCATGCCGGACATTCAACGGACACACACCTTGAGGGCTACTGGCTATATATCTCGGCAAAAAATACATTGCACAAATCGGAATTAAATTTACAAAAATCAGCCCATGGCCGAGGTGGTGCACCACCTCGGAAGGAGTCTGGCATAAAGCTCAGATGCAAGTGGCTGGCTCCATAGAGGGCATTTCCGGCATTAAGCTCGGTTGAACCCCTTCAACTTTTTCAAGACCGAGGTAATCTATGACACCTCGGATGTAGTCCGGCGCTCGGATATAGTCCGGCACAAGAGCTCGGATGCAGTCCGGCGTTGGAGCTCGGCTGTAAAAAGACTCTTCGGATACAGTCCGGCGTTGGAGCTCGGAAGCAGTCCGGCGTTGGTGCTCGGCTGTAAAAGATACCTCGGATGCAGTCTGGCGTCGGAGCTCGGATGCGAGAGGACACCGCCGCACGGAAAACACTTCAAACCCCAGGTGTGGCGTAAAAAATTGCAAGGCATTGATAAAGGCCGATGACTTAAAGGGGCTCCTCGGATGCCCGCCATGTAAACTCTTCGGATTCAGCTCAGCGATCCTCAAGATCGGACATGGGAAGATTTGTTGAACCAGTTTTCAAGACCAACGACCAAAGACGAAGAACAGTTCGGAAGAACCGAGGAGCGTCCCCAACTTGAAGACCGGTTCAGGGGGCTACTGATGGTGTCCTGGTCTAGGGGGTACTCACCACGTCGTCTCCCGACCAGTGGGTCGGGCCGAGGACCCCCAGGGCGATTCACTAATGGGCCACTTCGGGCAGCCCATGCCGAATACAAGGAGGATTCCACAAGACTTGGCGCACAAGACAAGGACTCCTCTAAACCCTAGGCCTACGGTGCATATATAAACCGAGGCCAGGCTAGTCAATAGATCATTATATGACATCTCATAATCTCGTGGTAAATACATGTACTCTGTACTATCCCCCATATCAATACAATCAAAAGCAGGACGTAGGGCATTATCTCTTCAAGAGAGCCCGAACCTGGGTAAAATCCTGTGTCCATGTTACCATCGCTCCAAGACGTCTAGCTTAGGACCCCTACTACGAGATATGCCGGATTTGACACCGACAACAGGATTGCCTTACCACTCAGGGGCGGTACGATTCCTTGTCGACCTACGAGGCTCAGTAGCAACTTGATCTGAAGTTTCATGATCATCATCATTAGCTTCCTCTTCACTTGGTGTAGGCACCGCAGAAACATCTTTCTATGTTGTGCTACTATCCAGCTGAAGTGACGGTTCAATAACCTCATCAAGTTCTACCTTCCTCCCACTCAATTCTTTCGAGAGACCCGTTTTTAGCAACAAACACTTTGTCCTCGGATCTGAGATAGAAGGTATACCCAACTGTTTCCTTAGGGTATCCTATGAAGATGCATTTGTCCGCTTTGGGTTCGAGCTTATCAGGTTGAAGCCTTTTCACATAAGCGTCGCTGCCCCAAACTTTAAGAAACAACAGCTTAGGTTTCTTGCCAAACCATAATTCATATGGTGCCATCTCAATGGACTTTGATGGTGCCCTATTTAAAGTGAATGCGGCTGTCTCTAATGCATAACCCCAAAACGATAGTGGCAGATCAGTGAGAGACATCATAGATCGCACCATATCTGATAGAGTACGATTACGACGCTCGGACACACCATTACGCTGTGGTGTTCCAGGTGGCGTAAGCTGTGCAACAATTCCACACTGTCTCAAATGCATGCCAAACTCATAACTCAGATATTCTCCACCACGATCAGATCATAGAAACTTTATCTTCTTGTTACGATGATTTTCTACTTCACTCTGAAATTGCTTGAACTTTTCAAATGTTTCAGACTTGTGTTTCATTAAGTAAATATACCCATATCTACTCAAATCATCAGTGAAGGTAAGAAAATAATGATATCTACCGCGTGCCTCGACACTCATCGGACCGCACACATCAGTATGAATGATTTCCAACAAGTCACTTGCCCGCTCCATTGTACCTGAGAACGGGGTTTTCGTCATCTTGCCCATGAGGCATGGTTCGCATGTATCAAGCGATTCAAAATCGAGTGATTCTAGAAGTCCATCAGCATAGAGCTTCTTCATGCGTTTTACACCAATATGACCTAAGCGGCAGTGCCACAAGAAAGTGGTACTATCATTATTAACTTTGCATCTTTTGGCATCAATGTTATGAACGTGTGTATCACTACTATCGATATTTCAACAAGAATAAACCATTCACATTAGGTGCATGACCATAAAAGATGTTACTCATATAAATAGAACAACCATTATTCTCTGATTTAAATGAATAACCATCTCGCAATAAACAAGATCCAGATATAATGTTCATGCTCAACGCAGGCACCAAATAACAATTATTTAGGTTTACTACTAATCCCGATGGTAATTGAAGAGCGAGCGTGCCGACGGCGATCACATCAACCTTGGAACCATTTCCGACGTGCATCGTCACTTCATCCTTCGCCAGCCTCCGTCTATTCCATAGTTCCTGTTCGAGTTACAAATACGAGCAACCGAACCGGTATCAAATACCCAGGCACTACTACGATAGCTAGTGAGGTACACATCAGTAACATGTATATCAAATATACCTGTGTTGACGTTGCCCGCCTTCTTATCAGCCAGGTAGTTGGGGCAATCCCGCTTCTAGTGGCCAGTACCGTTGCAATAGAAGCACTCAATCTCAGGCTTGGGTCCAGCCTTGGGTTTCTTCACGGGAGCGACAACTTGCTTGTCACCCTTCTTGAAGGTTCCCTTCTTTCCCTTTCCTTTCTTGAAACTAGTGGTTTTATTCACAATCAACACTTGATGCTCCTTTTTTATTTCTACTTCCGCGACTTTCGGCATCACGAATAGCTCGGAGACAGACTTGTCCATGTCTTTCATACTATAGTTCATCACGAAGCCTTCGTAGCTAGGTGGCAGTGACTGGAGAATTCTGTCAGTGAACGTTTCGGGCGGAAGCTCAACTCCCAAATCATTCAAACGGTTGTAGTACCCAGACATTTTGAGTAGGTACTCACTGACAGAACTATTCTCTTCCATCTTGCAGGCGAAGAACTTATCGGAGGTCTCATACCTCTCGATCCGGGCATTTGCTTGAAATAGTAACTTCAACTCCTGGAACATCTCATATGCTCCATGGTGTTGAAAATGCTTTTGAAGTCCCGATTCTAAGTCGTACAACATGGCACACTGAACTATCGAGTAGTCATCAGAACATGCCTGCCAGACGTTCACAGCTTCTGCAGACAAAACTGGAGGGGGCGGCGTGCCAAGCGGCGCATCAAGGACATAAGCCTTTTGCGAAGCCGTTAGGATAATCCTCAGATTACGGACCCAGTCCACATAGTTACTTCCATCATCTTTCAACTTAGCTTTCTCTAGGAACGCATTAAAATTCAGGGGAGCTACTGTGCAAGCCATTGATCTACAACATAATTTTGCAAAGACAACTTTAGACTATGTTCATGACAATGAGTTCAATTAATCATATTACTAAAGAACTCCCACTCAAATCAACATCCCTCAGGTTGTCTAAGTGTGACATGATCCAAATCCACCAACCCAAGTCCGATCATCACGTGAGATGGGGTGGCTTCAATGGTGAACATCTCCATGTTGATCATATCTACTATATGACTCATGTTTGACCTTTCGTCTCCTATGTTCCGGGGCCATGTTTTACATACTAGGCTCGTCAAGTTTAACCCAAGTGTTCTGCATGTGCAAAACTGGCTTACACCCGTTGTATGCGAACGTAGAGTCTATCACACCCGATCATCACGTGGTTGTGACACCCTTGGAATCATGCTACAGTGATCAATGTAATTAAGCTACAGTAAGCATGAGGATTAAGCTAATCCATTTTGCTAATCCAAGTTTGATCACTTTTGGAATTAAATCCTAATTCAAATTCAAATTCATTTGAAAAGTGGATTTAATATTTTTGCAAATCAGGAATCAAAAATCATAGATGGGTTGCAAATAATCTCTAAGCATTTATAAAATTGTAGCCAACTTTTTGCAAAGTGATTTGGTGCCTCAAAATAAATAAAACAGAGGTCAAATCATTTATTAAATGCCCTTTTGAATTGTGTGGTTTTCAAATAAATTCAAAACGCCCCCAAACAAATAGTGGTAGTACAAAAAATTGCAAGATGAATAATGGACCTTGTGCCATATTTTTACAAAAGTATCTTGCTACTAAAATAAATAGAAACAGAAACAAATAAAAGAAAACGTTAAAAGAAAAGAAATAAAAGAACATGGCCACTGCTGCTGGGCCTAAGTGGCCAGAGCGGCCCAGCCCATCTCCCCCCTCGTCGTCTTCCCCACTGCTCACGGGGGGAGACGTGGGCGCGGCGATGCTCGCCACCGATCGCCCCCGTCGCCCTGGCGGCCATCCGGTGGCTCCCCGCCGTCCATAAGGCGCTCCCCGGTCGCCCCGAACCCTAACCGCCTCCCATTCCCCCCCTCATGCTCGCTTTCTTCCTCCCCCGCTCGGAACCGCGCCGATGTCGCCATGCCCGCCCCTGCCCGCGCGCTCTCCGGCCTCCCCTCCACCTAGGGCTGCGCCAGAAGCCTCCTACGCGTCCCCTACGTCGACTGGAGGGAGCAGGGCGACCGTAGCTTCAGCGGAGCATGAGGATCGCGCCGTCTTCCTCCTCGGCCCGCCGTCGCTCGCCGCCACGAATCCGGGCACCTCGAGCCTCCTCCGAGCCCACTCTGCTCACCTACAGGGCCGCTGTGAGCCCCTGATCCCTTCCCCTCCTTGCCCTCTTCGAAACCAAGCTCGCCGCGCTCGATTTCACATCGGCCGACGCTCGGCTCCGCCTGAGCTCGACGCCGGCGAGCCTCCGGTGACCATCTCGTACTACGCTCACCCCCATTCGACTCCCCGCGTCGCGTAGGCCCTCGTAGCACCGCTAGTTCGCCCGTTCACTCGGTATTTGTCGTCGACGTAGTTTGCCCGAACGCCGGCCGCCGCCGCGAGCTCGATTTCGATGAGCTCCAGCCACCCCCGCCCCTCCTGATGGTCGGAACGGGACCGAGCTCACGCCAGCTTTCCAACGCGCCAACGAACGAGCGAAATGGTGCCCTGTGGGCGAAACCCGAGCTCCTTCCGAGCTCGCCGCCACGTTTCTTGGTCGCCGGCGAGGCCTCCGGTCGCCGGAGCTGACCTGGCCAACCGGGGCCACCACCCAGTGTCACTGGCAGGTGGCCCAGTGGTCCCAGTTGACCTGGTCAACAGGGCTGACTGGGCAGCCCCAGTCACTGCCAGTGGGCTAGCTCGTGGGCCTATGACATGTGGGCCCAGTATAATTAGTGTTAATTAAAATTGTTTAGTTAATTTTAATAATTAGTTTAAACTAAATAGTCAATGACATGTGGGCCCTAGTAATTAGATTAGTTAAATAGATTAATTTTAACTCAGGGATTAGCCCTCTTTCTATGACAAAGGGGCCCCACAGGTCAGGTTTGACCAGTAGACATCCATGTTGACTGGTGACGTCACAGCGATGTCATAATAGCATTTTTCTAATTTAAATAAATCTGTTAATTTCAGAATATTAATAAAACTTTGAAAATTAATATAAAATAATCTGTAAGTCAGATGAAAATAATTTATAGGGTTTTTTACATCTATGCCCCTAGTTCCTTAGCTGTGCTCATTCATCCCCACGTCCTTAAATTTTGCTCACTTTTCCCCACTCCCTAGCCCGAAACCCTCACCAAAGGTCACAACGGAGGATGCCGTCGGGTCAATGGTTTGACCGTTAACTTTGACGAGTGGGGCCGCGCTGGACTGCGTCCCCCGTTGGACCTGACGAGTGAGTCCGTCCCGCCCCATTTCCGGCCACACGGACGCCGAACGGACGTGCACGCGCTTTCTCCTCGTCCGCGTCGGGGACGCGTGGTGGCCTTCCAACTAGCCCCACAGCCAAAAGTAAATGCGCACGCGCGGCGGGCCCCGATCGTCAGCCACCCATGTTCGGGTCGTCGTCCTTCTTTAAATGGAAACCGGCCAGTCCACAGTACCTTCCGTCCTTCTAGAGCCGCGCCTGCCCCCTCCACCCCCGACAGGATACAAACCCTAGTCCGCCGATGAAAAAACCAAACCCTAGCCAGTAGGCACCATGGGCATCTTCTCAGGGGCCGGCTCGAGCTCCGACAAGAAGAAGGGCAAGGCCCCCGCCGTCCCTTGGCGCGCGCTACCCCCGCCGTCCTCTTCCCGTCCGCCTCGGCAGCGGATTAGCGTCCCAGTGCACCAGGCGAGGTGGCACTGGGAGCACACCATCCCTCTCCCCTACCCCGACGTGATCCTGCCACACTACTGGCACTTGGATCCGGAGAGGATCCCAGTGCCGGCGGTTCCACGGTCAGCGCGGGCACATGCGGAGGAGGTGAGGCACCGGCGGCAGCAGCTCACGCCCGAGCAGCGGCTCAATCCGACCTATGCTGCAGACTCTCCCAATTGGGAGGTCTGGTTTGCATTTGAGCACGAGGAGCAGCGCCGGCGTGGCGTCCGCGACGTGCGGGCTGGCACTGATGTCTACTACGCAACCTTCTTCTTGTAGACTCGTGTTGGGCCTCCAAGCGCAGAGTTTTGTAGGACAGTAGCAAATTTCCCTCAAGTGGATGACCTAAGGTTTATCAATCCGTGGGAGGCGTAGGATGAAGATGGTCTCTCTCAAACAACCTTGCAACCAAATAACAAAGAGTCTCTTGTGTCCCCAACACACCCAATACAATGGTAAATTATATAGGTGCACTAGTTCGGCGAAGAGATGGTGATACAAGTGTAATATGGATGGTAGATATAGGTTTTTGTAATCTGAAAATATAAAAACAGCAAGGTAACTAATGATAAAAGTGAGCACAAACGGTATTGCAATGCTTGGAAACAAGGCCTAGGGTTCATACTTTCACTAGTGCAAGTTCTCTCAACAATACTGACATAGTTGAATCATATGTAAATCCCTCACGTGCGACAAAGAGTTCACTCCAAAGTCACAAATAATGGAGAACAAACGAAGAAATTATTGTAGGGTACGAAACCACCTCAAAGTTATATTTTCTGATCAATCTTATGAGCTATCCCTATAAGTGTCACGAACAGCCCTAGAGTTTGTACTAAAATAACACCTTAAGATACACATCAACCAAAACCCTAATGTCACCTAGATACTCCAATGTCACCACGAGTACCCATGGGCTTGATTATACGATATGCATCACATAATTTCAGATTCATCATGTTCAATCCAACACAAAGAACTTCAAAGAGTGCCCCAAAGTTTCTACCGGAGAGTCAAGACGAAAACATGTGCCAACCCCTATGCATAGATTCCCAAGGTCACGGAACCCGCAAGTTGATCACCAAAACATACATCAGGTGGATCAATAGAACATCCCATTGTCACCACGGATATCCCATCGCAAGACATACATCAAGTGTTCTCAAATCCTTAAAGACTCAATCCGATAAGAAAACTTCAAAGGGAAAACTCAATTCATCACAAGAAGATAGAGAGGGGAAAACTCCATATGATTCATCTATATTAACAAAGCTCGCGGTACATCAAGATCGTGCCATCTCAAGAACACGAGAGAGAGAGATCAAACACATAGCTACTGGTACATACCCTCAGCCCCGAGGGTGAACTACTCCCTCCTCGTCATGGAGTCCCCCGGGATGATGAAGATGGCCTCCGGTGATGGTTTCCCCCTCCGGTAGGGTGCCGGAACGGGCTCCCGATTGGTTTTTCGTGGCTACAGAGGTTTGCGGCGGCGGAACTCCCGATCTAGGTTTCTTTCTGGGGGTTTTGGTATTTATAGGAATTTTTGGCGTCGGTCTCATGTCAAGGGGGTTCCCGAGGGGCCCACAAGCCAGGGGCGCGCCCTAGGGGGGGGCGCCCCCTAGGCTTGTGACTGCCTCGGGACTCCTCTCCGGTATCTTTTTGCTCCAGTATTTTTTATATTTTCCAAAAATATTCTCCGTAAATTTTCAGCCCATTCCGAGAACTTTTATTTCTGCACAAAAAACGACACCATGGTAGTTTTGCTGAAAACAGCGTCAGTCCGGGTTAGTTCTAATAAAATCATACCAAAATCATATAAAATTATTGTAAACATGGCATGAATACTTCATAAATTATAGATACGTTGGAGACGTATCAGCATCCCCAAGCTTAATTCCTGCTCGTCCTCGAGTAGGTAAATGATAAAAGAAATAATTTATGAAGTGTGAATGCTAGCAAGTGCACAAGTTTTATCAATGATAATTCCAATCACTTTTTCTATCATAAATATAAACCATAAACAGTAGCTCATCTCATAAAACTTCTCATGATCAAGTAACAAGCTATTCACATGTTAAAGTATAGACCAGAAAGTTTCTTGAAAACTAACAAACCATATTCCTAGTCATCGAACAATTGCAATTCATCTTATTTTCAGGAAGGGTCTATGTAAGAGCTTTGATTAGCAAATTCCACATACTCAACTATCATATAGTCTTCCATGATTGTTGACACTCAAAGCATATTTTTAGAACAAATAACATCCATCGAACACAGAGAAAGATAGGGGCTTAATGTTTTGCCTCCCAACTTATTTATCATATAGATAATTGTCAACAATAATAATTCATGATCAAATATATTTGTGTGGATATATATGTCTAGATCATTCCCCAACACATGACGCTTGCCAAGAGAAAAAGGCGAAATATAGGAAGTGGTGAAGATCGCCATGACTCTTGCATAAAGGTAAGTACTAGAAAGTAAAAGATAGGCCCTTCGCAGAGGGAAGCATTGATTTGCAAAGGTGCCAGAGCTCGAGCTTTTAAAACAGAGATGGATAATAATTTTGAGCGGTATGCTTTCATTGTCAACATAACAACCGAGAGATCTCGGTATCTTCCATGCTAGATACATTATAGGCGGTTCCCAAACAGAATGGTAAAGTTTTTACTCCCCCTCCACCAATCAATCACACTCCACGGCGAGCCGAATCCACGGGTACCGTCCATACAAACAACAATCTTGGGGGAGTTTTGTTTCATTATATTTTGATTTGATTTTTGAGCATGGGACTGGGCATCCCGAATACCAGCCACTTTCTCATGAATGATAGTGAATCAACACATATCGTGAGAATAACCCACCTAGAATGGAAGATACTGACAGCCCCTAGTCACTATATGAGCGATTCGGGCATACAAAACAGAATATTATTTGAAGGTTTAGAGTTTGGCACATGCAAATTTACTTGGAACGGCACGTAAATACCGCATATAGGTAGGTATGGTGGACTCATATGGAACAACTTTGGGTTTAAGTGTGTTTGGATGCACAAGTAGTATTTCTACTTGGTGCGGAAGTTTTGGCTAGTATGAGGTGGAAGCAAGCACCACATGTTGGAGGATCCATAACAATATAACTTCTATACAAATATACCCTAACATAACTCATTAAGTTGTCTTCCTTGTCCAATTTTAACTAATTTGCTCGAGTTTGAAAATAATTAATGAGCTCACAATCATATAAGATGTCCAAGATAGTATATTTATATGTGGAATCTCTCTTCCTTCAATATTCTTTCATGAATTGTTCAAGTGACCAATGCGGTGTTTGCTAACTTTCAATAAATTTTACCACCTATACTTATTATGTGTGAAGCCATTACTCCCCATGGGATAAGTATATGAAGCATATTTAATTTCATATTTATGATATTCAATTCATTCAACCATTTACTCATAGGATATAAGTGAAGCACGAGAGTGAATGACAAACTACTCCAAAAAGATATAAGTGAAGATCAATGCGTAGTCAACAATTAAATAACTATGTGAAGACTCTCTCATCTAAGAATTTCAGATCTTAAGTATTTTATTCAACAGCAAGCAAAAGAAAAATAGCACTCCAAGAATAGCACGCATCATGTGAACGAATAAAAATTTAGGCTCAACATAGGCTAACCGATAATTGTTGATGAAGAGAGGTGGGATGCGTAGCATCCCCAAGCTTAGATGCTTGAGACTTCTTTAAATATTTACTTGGGGTGCCTTGGGCATCCCCAAGCTTGAGCTTTTGTATCTCGTTCAATCCTCTCATATCATGGTTTCACCTATTCTCAAAAAACTTCATCCACACAAAACTCGAAAAGAACTCGTGAGATAGGTTAGTACACATAATAATAAATCAACTCTTTATGTACTGCAAAGACAAGTTGCACAATAATTATCACACATCATCTACTGTTTACTATCATTTCCACAATTTATGTCTACCAATATAGGCTATGGAAACTATAGGATAAGTAGATGACAAAACTATGACAGCAATCTGTCCAAACAGAACAGTCTGTAGCAATTTATGAAAACAGTGTACTTATGTAACTCAAAAAATTATGAAAATTTAGGGCATGCTAAATAATTTATATTATAACACCGTGTAAAAATTTCAGAAACTTTCCACGTTCCAGTAAAATATGAAAATTCAAACACTACAGCAAAAGTTTCTGTTTATACACAGCACACATCAAACATGCAATTCAAGCATCCTAAGGCAATTATTGGAACTTTTTTGTTGAAAAACAAGATTATAAATAACACCTAACAGAAAATAACAAAATAAAATGATGCTCCAAGCAAAACTCATATTATGTGATGAATAAAAATATAGCTCTAAGTAAGATATACCGATATTGTTGAAGACGAAAGAGGGGATGCCTTTCGGGGCATCCCCAAACTTAGGCACTTGAGTATTCCTTGGATATTACCTTGGGGGTGCCTTGTGCATCCCCAAGCTTAGGTTCTTGTCACTCCTTATTCTCCTCATATCGGTGTCTTAACCAAAAACTTGAAAACTTCAATCACACAAAACTTAACGGAACTTCGTGAGATGGGTTAGTATAATAAATAAAGATCATTCACTTAGGTACTGTCAAGACAAGATTCGTAATTGTTCTCACATAATACCTAATGTATTCTATCATTCCCATAATTTATATCACTGAATATAAGCTATGGGAACACTAAAACAAGCAAACTATGCATGCAAAACAGAATCTGTCAAAAACAGAACAGTCTGTGAAGATCTGTAGTATAACCATACTTCCTTGTCTCTAACAATTCTGAAAAATTAGGACAACCTGAAGGATTTGTATATTAAGAATTTTTAAAAATTTCAGATCATTATCAGGCTCCAGTAAAAAATTAAAATTCCTGTACTGGAGTCAAAAGTTTCTGTTTTAGTTCAGCATCAATTCTACTCATCTTGTGAGTCATCCCAAAGGCTTTACTTGGCACTTTATTGAAATAAAAGACACAAAACATGATTGATACAGTAGATTAATCATGTGAACACACAAAAACAGAAAGGAAAAGTGTTGGGTTGTCTCCCAACAAGCGCTTTTCTTTAATGCCTTTTAGCTAGGCATGATGATTTCAATGATGCTCACATAAGAATAGTAATGGAAACATGCGAGAGAGCATCATGAAGCATATGACTAGCACATTTAAGCCTAACCCACTTCCTATGCATAGGGATTTTGTGAGCAAATAATTTATGGGAACAAGAATCAACTAGCATAGGAAGGCAAAACAAGCATAACTTCAAAACTTTGAACACATAGAGAGGAAACTTGATATTATTGCAATTCCTACAAGCATATGTTCCTCCCTCATAATAATTTTCAGTAGCATCATGAAGGAATTTCACAATATAACCAGCACATAAAGCATTCTTTTCATGATCTACAAGCATAGAAATTTTACTACTCTCCACACAAGAAAATTTCTTCTCATGACTAATAGTGGGAGTATCATAAAAGAATTGAATACTACAAATTGGTTCACATTAAAAGAGTAATATTCAGTAAAAGGATATTCATAATTATGACAAGTATCATAATAGTAATCATCACTCTTTTTCATCGCATAAGTATCATCACAATAATCATCATAAGTAGGAGGCATGCAATCTTTATAACAAATTTGATCATTCAAAGTAGGGGGAATAAAAAGATCATCTTCATTAAGCATAGCATCCCCAAGCTTGGGACAAACATTAATTGCAGCAAATAAATTCTCAAACATGTCATTTTCATCAAACATAGCATCCCCAAGCTTGTGGTTTTGTATATCATAAATATAATCACTCTCATCATTAATAGTATGAATAGCACCAATAGTATAGCAATTATTATCATCATCTTCCAAGTTGGTGCCATAAATATTTTCAAGATTATAAGAAGTATCATTATCTTCCCAATCATAATTATCACAACAAGCAATAGGCATAACAAAATCATCCTCAAGTGTATCATCTTCCACAACTATTTTTGATTCATTCTCATGAGGCCTATCAATAATGGGAGCAACATTATTTGGGAGAGATACCTCTTTACCTTTACTTTTCCTTCTTTTCTTCTTCTTCACCACATTATGTGTGGGTTTATTTAATTCCTTCAAGCTTCTTTTTGAAGAGGTTGGTTGAATAAAAAGCTCCTCCTCGCTACCTGATTCATCATAAGAAAAAATAAGAGGATATTGGGAAACCTCTTGATAACCCACAAGTATAGGGGATCGCAACAGTTTTCGAGGGTAGAGTATTCAACCCAAATTTATTGATTCGACACAAGGGGAGCCAAAGAATATTCTCGAGTATTAGCAGCTGAGTTGTCAATTCAACCACACCTGGAAGACTTAGTATCTGCAACAAAGTATTCAGTAGCAAAGCAGTATGGAAGTAACGGTAACAATGGCAAAGTGACACTAGCAGTTTTGTAGCGATTGTAACAGCAGCAACGGAAAAGTAACTTAGCAAAGATCAATATGTGAAAAGCTCGTAGGCAATGGATCAGTGATGGATAATTATGTCGGATGGCATTCATCATGCAACGGTTATAACATAGGGTGACACAGAACTAGCTCTAATTCATCAATGTAATGTAGGCATGTATTCCATATATAGTCATACGTGCTTATGGAAAAGAACTTGCATGACATCTTTTGTCCTACCCTCCCATGGCAGCGGGGTCCTAATTGAAACTAAGGGATATTAAGGCCTCCTTTTAATAGAGAACCGGACCAAAGCATTAGCACTTAGTGAATACATGAACTCCTCAAACTACGGTAATCACCGGAAAGAATCCCAGTTATTGTCACCCTGGGGGATGCGGATCATAACTCATAATAGGTGTCTACAACTTGCAAGATAAGATCAAGAACACATATATATTCATGAAAACATAATAGGTTCAGATCTGAAATCATGGCACTCGGGCCCTAGTGACAAGCATTAAGCATAGCAAAGTCATAGCAACATCAATCTCAGAACATAGTGGATACTAGGGATCAAACCCTAACAAAACTAACTCGATTACATGGTAAATCTCATTCAACCCATCACCGTCTAGCAAGCCTACGATGGGATTACTCACGAACGGCGGAGAGCATCATGAAATTGGTGATGAAGGATGGTTGGTGATGACGACGGCGTCGATTTCCCCTCTCCGGAGGCCAAAACGGACCCCAGATCTGCCCTCCCGAGGAAGAACAGGAGGTGGCGGCGGCTCCGTATTGTGAAACGTGATGAACTCTTCTCCTTGATTTTTCTCTCCCCGAATAGGAATATATAGAGTTGGAATTGAGGTCGGAGGAGCTCCAGGGGGCCCACAAGCCTGCAGGGTGCGCTCTAGGGGGGGGCGCCCCCCTGGCTTGTGGCCAGGTGGTGGACCCCCTCCAGTTGATTCTTTCGCCAGTATTTTTTATTAATTCCAAAAATATTCTCTGTAAATTTTCAGGTCAATCCGAGAACTTTTATTTCTGCACAAAAATAACACCAAGGCAATTCTGCTGAAAACAACGTCAGTCCGGGTTAGTTCTATTTAAATCATGCAAATTAGAGTCCAAAACAAGGGCAAAAGAGTTTGGAAAAGTAGATACGATGGAGACGTATCAACTCCTCCAAGCTTAACCCATTGCTTGTCCTCAAGCAATTCAGTTGACAAACTGAAAGTGATAAAGAAAAACTTTTACAAACTCTGTTTGATCTTGCTGTTGTAAATATGTCTAACTGATGTTCAGATTTTCAGCAAAGAATATAGACTAACCATATTCACAATAACATTTAGGTCTCACATTTACTCATATCAATGGCATAACCAACTAGCGAGCAATAATAATAAGTCTCGGATAACAACAATTTTATCAAAACAATCATGATACAATATGATATAATGGTATCTCGCTAACCCTTTCTGAGACCGCAAAACATAAATGCAGAGCACCTCTGAAGAACAAGGACTGACTAGACATTGTAATTCATGGTAAAAGAGATCCAGTCACAATCATACTCAATATCAATTAATAACAAAGCATACAAATGACGGTGGTGCTCTCTAACTGGTGCTTTTTATAAGAGGAGGATGACTCAACAATAAAGTAAAATAGATAGGCCCTTCGCAGAGGGAAGCATTGATTTACAGAGGTGCCAGAGCTCAAGCTTTTAAAACAGGGATGAATAATAATTTTGAGCGGTATGCTATCATTGTCAACATAACAACTAAGAGATCTCGGTATCTTCCATGCTAAATACATTATAGGCGGTTCCCAAACAGAATGGTAAAGTTTTTACTCCCCCTCCACCGATCAATCACACTCCACGGCGAGCCGAATCCACGGGTACCGTCCATACAAACAACAATCCTGGGGGAGTTTTGTTTCATTATATTTGATTTGATTTTTGAGCATGGAACTGGGCATCCCGAATACCAGCCACTTTATCGTGAATGATAGTGAATCAACACGTATCGTTAGAATAACCCACCTAGCATGGAAGATACTGACAGCCCCTAGTCACTACATGAGCGATTCGGGCATACAAAACAGAGTATTATTTGAAGGTTTAGAGTTTGGCACATGCAAATTTACTTGGAACGACAGGTAAATACCGCATATAGGTAGGTATGGTGGACTCATATGGGACAACTTTGGTTTTATGAAAGTGGATGCACAAGCAGTATTCCCGCTTAGTACAAGTGAAGGCTAGCAAAAGACTGGGGAGCGACCAACTAGAGAGCGACAACAGTCATAAACATGCTCTGAGATTAACCAACATTGAATGCAAGCATGAGTAGGATATAAATCACCATGAACATAAACATCGTGGAGGCTATGTTGGTTTTGTTTCAACTACATGCGTGAACATGTGCCAAGTCAAGCCACTTGAATCATTCAGAGGAGGATACCATCCTATCATACTGCATCACAACCATTTTAAAATGCATGTTGGCACTCAAGACAAACCATTATAAACTCTTAGCTAATTAAGCATGGCATGAGTAACTATAATCTCTAATTGTCATTGCAAACATGTTTCATCCATAACGAGCTGAATCCAGAACGATGAGCTAATCATATTTACAAAAACAAAATAGGTCGAGTTCATACCAGCTTTTTCTCCATCTCAATCACTTCATCATATATCGTCATTATTGCCTTTCACTTGCACGACCGAACGATGTGAATAATAATAAGAGTGCACGTGCATTGGACTAAGCTGGAATCTGCAAACGATGACTCAAAGGAGAAAGCAAGGTAATATGGGCTCTCTGTAAGATAAACAATAATGCATATGAGAGCCACTCAACATTTTCATTGTGGTCTTCTCCTTACGACCCAAAGGAAAGAAATTTCAAAACAAGAACGAGAAAAACTATTTACACGGGAAAGCTCCCAACAAGCAACAGAAGAACGAGAAATCTTTTTGGGTTTTCTTTTAATACTACAACTAGACAAACTAAAAGGTAAAGCTAGAACTATTTTTTTTTGAATTTTTCTCAAGGTTAATTAAACACACAAGAAGAAAGCGGAAAGAAGAAATAAAATGCCATGGATGATACAATGAAAAAGTATAAGCACCGACAACTGAGATGAATGTGTGAACATGAATGTAATGTCGGTGAGAAATACGTACTCCCCCAAGCTTAGGCTTTTGGCCTAAGTTGGTATATGGCCATGGCTGAAAATAACCATCTCCTGGATACTTCGGAGGATACTGAGGGTTCCACTGGTTGGTGAGCTCCTGTGGCTCCCACTGAAAAACTGGATCCTGATACGGATCAAGGGCTGGTGCCGGCTCAGGTGCTGGGGGTTGCGACAGGCCCCAATATCTGTAAATGTCCTCGGGCATAATAGTGTACCTGCCTGAATGAATATCGAACAAAGAAGAAGCAGGCAAAGCAATAATCTCACAAGTACCCTGACTAAATACTAAATTGTAAAGCAGCCTCCTATCATTATCCTTCCTAATAAAATCATGTGCTACCATACTATCATAGTCTAAATATCTTGTAGGTAGCAGCATTTCCTCTTCCTCGTCAAGCCTAATGGGTATCTTAAAGTGTTTGGCTAGACGAGATGCATAGATACCTCCGAATATGGGGCCCTTCGAACGGTTTAAGTTCAACCATTGGGCCACTATAGCACCCAGACTAAAAGTTCTATCAGCAAGTAAAGTGTGGCGCAGGATGGCGAGGTCGGGAGCACTAAGGCTTCCACTCTCCCCACGACCAACTAAACATCTCCCCGCAAATAATGAATGATAGCGTAAAACAGGAAAAATGTAAACTAGCTGCTCTTGCCTTTGACACCCCTCTCTCTTCCCCCACAGTGATTGCGGCAATAAAATCCTCCATGTCTCTAGGACGTGGTTCACTGATGCTGCCCTCATAAGGTATTTTGCAAACTTTGCAAAAATCGTAAAGTTTCATCTCCTTAGGCACATCATATAAGTAAAATTCTACCATGGGAGGATTCTTCCTAGGATAAAAGTGAAAATTTTGCACGAAGATATTAGTGAGTAGGAGGTACTGGTCACACTTATCGTTGAGGAAGTCGGTGATGCCTGCATTCTCTGCCAAATAATAAAAATCTTCATAAATTCCGGCCGCCCTCAAGAATGCATCACTTGGCCATTCACATGGCCGAACCTCCGCGGTGCGAGGAATATTGTATCTGGGCATCTCATTTTCATTTTCTTTAGAACCCCGGCTTGAAGAGCCTCTTAACAATCTCCTCATCATTTCTTTCTCGAAGAACAATCCCCCAAAACAGTTTTGCAAATGGAGCTTTGAGCAAGGAGATCGAAAATGGCAGCAAGATGAGCTAGAACACGGGTTTGAGCAATGGTGGGATTTTTTCTGGAGGAAGACGAAGTGGATGGGTGCTGGAATAAGTGAGGGGGCCCCACGTGGGACCCACAAGCCAGGGGGCGCGCCCAGGGGGGGTGGGCGCGCCCTGCAGGCTTGTGGCCCACTGGTGCAGCCCCCTGATGTGTTCTCAGTGCCAAAAATTCTTAAATATTCCAGAAAAAATCATACTAAATTTTCAGGGAATTCTGAGAACTTTTATTTTCAGGTCATTTTTCTATTGCACGGATAAATCAAAAAACAGAAAAATAATTGCATTTTTACTAAATTAAATCTAAAGAACAGAAAATAAAAGTTGGGTTCAGAAGGTTGTGCTTTCTAAATTCATCCATCTCATGCTCATGAAAAAGAATCCATCAATAAGGTTAATCAAGTCTTATTGACAAACTTTTTTCCAATGACACGGAACCGGAGAATTTTCGAATAACACTAGGTTACCTCAATGGGGATATGCATGTCCCCAACAATAAGTATATCATATTTCTTTTTGGTAGTAGGGAGAGGGAATTCAAAGTCTCCAATAATAATCGTTGAAATTTTTTCAATGGAGTTGATACTATGAACTTGAGGTTGTTTCTTCGGAAAGTGTACCGTATGCTCATTACCATTAACATGAAAAGTGACATTGCCCTTGTTGCAATCAATAACAGCCCCTGCAGTATTCAAAAAGGGTCTACCAAGGATGATCGACATACTGTCGTCCTCGGGAATATCAAGAATAACAAAGTCTGTTAGGATAGTAACATTTGCAACCACAACAGGCACATCCTCGCAAATACCGATGGGTAAAGCAGTTGATTTATCAGCCATTTGCAAAGAGATTTCAGTAGGTGTCAACTTATTCAAATCAAGTCTATGATACAAAGAGAAAGGCATAACACTAACACCAGCTCCAAGGTCAATTTCCTTTAATAGAGCATGGTATAGTAGGTACTACGGGACCTCCTAGTTTCTTTGGTATTCCACCCTTAAAAGTATAATTAGCAAGCATGGTGGAAATCTTAGCTTCCGGTATCTTTCTTTTATTTGTCACAATATCTTTCATATACTTAGCATAAGGAGACATTTTCAGAATATCAGTCAAGCGCATACGCAAAAAGACAGGTCTAAGCATTTCAACAAAGCGCTCAAAATCCTCATCATCCTTTTTCTTGGATGGCTTAGGAGGAAAGGGCATGGATTTCTGAACCCAAGGTTCTCTTTCTCTACCATGCTTCCTAGCAATGAAGTCTCTTTTGTTATATCTTTTATTCTTAGGTTGTGGGTTATCAAGATCAACAGCTGGTTCAATCTCCAGATCATTATCATTACTAGGTTGAGCATCAACATGAACATCATCATTAATATTATCACTAGGCTCATGTTCATTACCAGATTGTGTCTCAGCATCAGAAATAGAAATATCATTTGGGTTTTCATGAGTATCTATACCAGGTTCACTACCAGCATGCAAAGTTCTATCGTCAATCTTTTTCCTTTTATTACTGGGACGACTAGGTGCATCAGCATTAATTTTCTGAGAATCTTGCTCAAATCTCTTAGGATGGCCCTCAGGATACAAAGTTTCCTGAGTCATTTTACCACCTCTAGTCACAACTCTAATAGAATGATAATTGTTCTTACAAATCATCTCATTAAGCAAATCATTTTGTGCCTTAAGTACTTGTTCTACTTGAGTAGTTACCATGGAAGCATGTTTACTAATAAGCTTAAGATCATTAACAGTTCTACTCATATAATCACCTAAGCGATCAAGCATGTAAGCATTATGTTTCAATTGTCTACTAACATAAGCATTGAAATTTTCTTGCTTAACAATAAAGTTATCAAACTCATCCAAGCATTGGCTAGCAGACTTATTATAAGGAATATCACCTTCATCAAATCTACGGAGGGAGTTTACCTCTACTACCTGTGTCGGGGTATCAAGACCATGTATCTCTTCAATAGGTGGTAGATTCTTAACATCTTCAGCTTTAATACCTTTTTCTTTCATAGATTTCTTTGCCTCTTGCATATCTTCAGGACTGAGAAATAGAATACCTCTTTTCTTCGGAGTTGGCTTTGGAGGTGGTTCGGGAATAGACCAATCATTATCATTGCTCAATATATTATTCAATAGTAGTTCAGCTTGTTCAACTGTTCGTTCCCTGAAAACACAACCGGCACAACTATCTAGGTGGTCCCTAGAAGCATCGGTTAGTCCATTATAAAAGATATCAAGTATTTCGTTTTTCTTAAGAGGATGATCAGGCAAAGCATTAAGTAATTGGAGAAGCCTCCCCCAAGCTTGTGGGAGACTCTCTTCTTCAATTTGCACAAAGTTAAATATATCCTGCAAGGCAGCTTGTTTCTTATGGGTAGGAAAATATTTTTCAGAGAAGTAATATATCATATCCTGGGGACTACACACACAACCAGGAGAAAGAGAATTAAACCATATCTTAGCATCACCCTTTAATGAGAAAGGAAACAACTTAAGAATATAGTAATAACGAATTTTTTTCCTCATGAGTAAATAGGGTGGCTATATCATTCAATTTAGTAAGATGTGCCACAACAATTTCAGATTCATAACCATGGAAAGGATCAGATTCAACCAAAGTAATTAACTCAGGATCGACAGAGAATTCATAATCCTTATCAGTAACAAAGATAGGTGAAGTAGCAAACTTAGGATCATATTGCATTCTAGCATTCAAAGATTTTTCTTTCCACTTGCATAGTAATTTCTTAAGATCATCTCTATCTTTACAAGCAAGAAAGTCCCTAGCTACCTCTCCCTCCATAACATAACCCTTAGGTATATTAGGCAATTCATATCTAGGAGAGCTAGGTCTAGCAGGTGTCTCATAGTGTTCAGTTTCAATAATTTCATCAGTTTCAGAAATATCATCAGTTGCAGCATTGACTCTAGCAATTTCTTCATCAAGAAATTCACCCAGTGGCACAGTAGTATCAAGCAAAGTATCATCATAAGCATCATGCATAGCAGAAGTGACATCATCAATTACTTGCGACATATCAGAATTACTAGCAGGTGGTGGTGTCGCAAATTTACTCATAACAGAAGGTGAATCAAGTGCAGAGCTAGATGGCAGTTCCTTACCTGTCCTCGTAGTAGAGGGGTAGATCTTGGTTTTAGCATCTTTCAAATTCTTCATAGTGATCAACAGATATAAATCCCAAGTGACTCAGAGAATAGAGCTATGCTCCCCGGCAACGGCGCCAGAAAAAAGGTCTTGATAACCCACAAGTATAGGGGATCGCAACAGTTTTCGAGGGTAGAATATTCAACCCAAATTTACTGATTCGACACAAGGGGAGCCAAAGAATATTCTCGAGTATTAGCAGCTGAGTTGTCAATTCAACCACACCTGGAAGACTTAGTATCTGCAACAAAGTATTCAGTAGCAAAGCAGTATGGAAGTAACGGTAACAATGGCAAAGTGACAGTAGCAGTTTTGTAGCGATTGTAACAGCAGCAACGGAAAATTAACTTAGCAAAGATCAATATGTGAAAAGCTCGTAGGCAATGGATCGGTGATGGATAATTATGTCGGATGGCATTCATCATGCAACGATTATAACATAGGGTGACACAGAACTAGCTCCAATTCATCAATGTAATGTAGGCATGTATTCCATATATAGTCATACGTGCTTATGGAAAAGAACTTGCATGACATCTTTTGTCCTACCCTCCCGTGGCAGCGGGGTCCTAATGGAAACTAAGGGATATTAAGGCCTCCTTTTAATAGAGAACCGTACCAAAGCATTTGCACTTAGTGAATACATGAACTCCTCAAACTACGGTAATCACCGGAAAGAATCCCAGTTATTGTCACCCTGGGGGATGCGGATCATAACTCATAATAGGTGTCTACAACTTGCAAGATAGGATCAAGAACACATATATATTCATGAAAACATAATAGGTTCAGATCTGAAATCATGGCACTCGGGCCCTAGTGACAAGCATTAAGCATAGCAAAGTCATAGCAACATCAATCTCAGAACATAGTGGATACTAGGGATCAAACCCTAACAAAACTAACTCGATTACATGGTAAATCTCATCCAACCCATCACCGTCCAGCAAGCCTACGATGGGATTACTCACGAACGGCGGAGAGCATCATGAAATTGGTGATGAAGGATGGTTGGTGATGACGACGGCGTCGATTTTCCCTCTCCGGAGCCCAAAATGGACCCCAGATCTGCCCTCCCGAGGAAGAACAGGAGGTGGCGGCGGCTCCGTATCGTGAAACGCGATGAACTCTTCTCCTTGATTTTTTTCTCCCCGAATAGGAATATATAGAGTTGGAATTGAGGTCGGAGGAGCTCCAGGGGGCCCACAAGCCTGTAGGGCGCGCCCTAGGGGGGTGGGCGCCCCCCTGGCTTGTGGCTAGGTAGTGGACCCCCTCCGGTTGATTCTTTCGCCAGTATTTTTTATTAATTCCAAAAATATTCTCCGTAAATTTTCAGGCCAATCCGAGAAATTTTATTTCTGCACAAAAATAACACCAAGGCAATTCTGCTGAAAACAGCGTCAGTCCGGGTTAGTTCTATTCAAATCATGCAAATTAGAGTCCAAAACAAGGGCAAAAGAGTTTGGAAAAGTAGATACGATGGAGACGTATCACCTCTTCCCCTTCATTAGTATTCTCTTCATCTTCTATTTGTTTTCTTGTCTTTAAGTAATTGGCAATATAAGGATTCTCAATGCAATTTACCACGCAATACATATAGATTTCATTTAGATCAAAATCAATCATTTTCCTGAGAACCCAAGCTGGAACATCCTTAGTTTTATGTTTCATTTCTTCATACCCCAAAAATAGACTAAGTTCATTATGATTCTCAAGGGTAATGAGGTTATCACACTTTTTGGACACAATTTGATCATGAAATAATTCACATTGGAAATTAAAATGACCACTTTCATTGCAAAGTTCACGAGGACGGCGAGAAATATTAAGTCTTTCAGCACAAACATATAGCCTCTCTTGCAACCATTTAGTTTCTAAATACTTATGCCTCTTACAAAATCTATCTTCCCTTTTAGGCATGTCTTCACAAACTCTATGCACTCCACAAAAATTGACATGCTTATAAGAAATCTTTTTATCATGACTAGTGCAATCATCATTAGTACTATGGATATTCAAAGAATTCATACTAACAACATTGCAATCATGCTCATCACTCAAAGATTTAGTGCCAAACATTTTAATAACTTCTTCTTCTAACACTTGAGCACAATTTTCCCTTCCATCATTTTCACGAAAGACATTAAAAAGATGAAGCATATGAGGCAACCTCAATTCCATATTTTTTTTGTAGTTTTCTTTTATAGACTAAACTAGTGATAAAACAAGAAACTAAAAGATTCAATTGCAAGATCTAAAGATATACCTTCAAGCACTCACCTCCCCGGCAACGACGCCAGAAAAGAGCTTGATGTCTACTACGCAACCTTCTTCTTGTAGACTCGTGTTGGGCCTCCAAGCGCAGAGTTTTGTAGGACAGTAGCAAATTTCCCTCAAGTGGATGACCTAAGGTTTATCAATCTGTGGGAGGCGTAGGATGAAGATGGTCTCTCTCAAACAACCCTGCAACCAAATAACAAAGAGTCTCTTGTGTCCCCAACACACCCAATACAATGGTAAATTGTATAGGTGCACTAGTTCGGCGAAGAGATGGTGATACAAGTGTAATATGGATGGTAGATATAGGTTTTTGTAATCTGAAAATATAAAAACAGCAAGGTAACTAATGATAAAAGTGAGCACAAACGGTATTGCAATGCTTGGAAACAAGGCCTAGGGTTCATACTTTCACTAGTGCAAGTTCTCTCAACAATACTGACATAGTTGAATCATATGTAAATCCCTCACGTGCGACAAAGAGTTCACTCCAAAGTCACAAATAGCGGAGAACAAACGAAGAAATTATTGTAGGGTACGAAACCACCTCAAAGTTATCTTTTCTGATCAATCTTATGAGCTATCCCTATAAGTGTCACAAATAGCCCTAGAGTTCGTACTAAAATAACACCTTAAGATACACATCAACCAAAACCCTAATGTCACCTAGATACTCCAATGTCACCACGAGTACCCATGGGCTTGATTATACGATATGCATCACATAATTTCAGATTCATCATGTTCAATCCAACACAAAGAACTTCAAAGAGTGCCCCAAAGTTTCTACCGGAGAGTCAAGACGAAAACATGTGCCAACCCCTATGCATAGATTCCCAAGGTCACGGAACCCGCAAGTTGATCACCAAAACATACATCAAGTGGATCAATAGAACATCCCATTGTCACCATGGATATCCCATCGCAAGACATACATCAAGTGTTCTCAAATCCTTAAAGACTCAATCCGATAAGAAAACTTCAAAGGGAAAACTCAATTCATCACAAGAAGACAGAGAGGGGAAAACTCCATATGATTCATCTATATTAACAAAGCTCGCGGTACATCAAGATCGTGCCATCTCAAGAACACGAGAGAGAGAGATCAAACACATAGCTACTGGTACATACCCTCAGCCCCGAGGGTGAACTACTCCCTCCTCATCATGGAGTCCGCCGGGATGATGAAGATGGCCTCCGGTGATGGTTTCCCCCTCCGGCAGGGTGCCGGAACGGGCTCCCGATTAGTTTTTCGTGGCTACAGAGGCTTGCGGCGGCGGAACTCCCGATCTAGGTTTCTTTCTGGGGGTTTTGGTATATATAGGAATTTTTGGCGTCGGTCTCACGTCAAGGGGGTTCCCGAGGGGCCCACAAGCCAGGGGTGCGCGCCCCCTAGGCTTGTGACTGCCTCGGGACTCCTCTCCGATATCTTTTTGCTCCGGTATTTTTTATATTTTCCAAAAATATTCTCCGTAAATTTTTAGCACATTCCGAGAACTTTTATTTCTGCACAAAAAACGACACCATGGTAGTTCTGCTGAAAACAGCGTCAGTCCGGGTTAGTTCTAATAAAATCATACCAAAATCATATAAAATTATTGTAAACATGGCATGAATACTTCATAAATTATAGATACGTTGGAGACGTATCAGGCACCCCGCCGCCCCTCATCGTGCATGATGAGGACCAGGAGGCGGAGGCCGCATACCAGGAGGCGCTGGCGCTGGCAGTTGTCCTCCGCAAAAGCGAGGAGGAAGAGCAGCGCAAGGAGGAGGAGGAGGAGGCGGCTTACCAAGCGCGGATGGCGGAGGCCATTGCGCTCTCTGCTGCTGGCGACTGCGTCGTGCCGCCGCTAGCCCCGCCGTCCCCTGCCAGGCCCGAGCAGGCGCCGACCGCCCTCACGCCCCACGAGTACGTCTGGGAGGGGGTGGTGCGGGAGTGGGTGAGCGCGCCACCCATATGGATGCTGGCGACGCCGAAGCAGGAGCGGGACTACCAGGAGTTCTGGCGACAGTGGCACCTGCGGGCGGAGCGTCGCGAGGGTCGGCGGCTCGAGGAGTTGGAGAAGGACGCCGAGGCAGAGGAGGATGAGCGCCGTGCCGAAGCGCAGGCAGCGGCGGTGCAGCCACCGGCGGACGACGTCGCCACCGCCTGGGAGACGTCGTTCCCCTAGGCTGGCCCGGCGCCGACCCTCGTCGACCTCACTGGCCCCGACATAGACGAGGACGAGGACGCCTAGGGGGCAGCGCACCTCCTCGTTTCCATTTTTAGTTTTAATATTTTTAGTTAATGCCTGGTAGACTTGTGAACTCTCGCCGGCCTTTGTGGCCGGCATTAATGTATAATTAAAGTTAACGCAGGTTGATATGATTTGATATGATGTTTTGACTATGATGTGATGTTTGAATTTGAATTTTGACTGACATTTGAATTATAAGCAACATTTGAAATCCATTGCTCTGTGATGTTGCAATGATCATGTTAGCCTAGGTTGCAATGATCTAACAACAAATAAAACAAAAATCCAAACAAATGATCATGTTAGCCTATGTTGATGAGCTCCGAAAAGTTAGTGTAAACAGGCCATTTCCAATATAAATCATTATAAAAACAGTTTAAAATTTCAATAATAAAAATATAAGTTCAAATCCTTCATATTCACACTAAAATGAATCTATGGCGATTTTTTTAAAAAATTTCATTGACCCAAACGCACTATCACTCTCTTCTTGGACTCTATACAATCTCGTACGTGATAGCTCATTTGTGTGAAGGAGTTTTCATGGAAATGTGCATAAATCAAGATTAATATTTTTTGTCATAACCATGTCACATACAACGGCATTGTGCGCAGGTCTTCCATTTTTTTGATTATTTTTGAATTTGTTCTTCTTATTTGAACTTGGAGATGGTAGCTTACCTCAAAAGAATATTTTCCATAAAAATATCCCTAAACCATGTTTATATTTTTGTATGGTAACTATGTCTTATGAAACGACGAATCGCGAAGGTTTGCTATTTTTTTGATTTTTTTTGAATTAGTTAACATCATTTGAAAGTTGGTGAAACCTAAGATAACCCCGCTGACCGGCTCAAAACCCCGCAGCATCTCTCCAAACCCTAGCGTCGAACTGCAGCCGTCCGATCATACCCTAGTGCCAAGCGACAGCCCTCAGATCTAGTCTTCTAGAAGGAATTCACAAGGCGGGCGCGCGTGCAGGCTGCGCGCCGTTGGATCACATGGACGGCTCCGCACCGTTGGATCGTTGGGCGATCCGCGAGAGGTTGGTTCTGCTCGCCCACTCGTCTATCCCAAAATGCAAACAAGTCCTTGTTGGGCCTTCGCAAGGCGTTGACCTGTCGAAGGCCCACAAGGATAAAAGAGGCCTATAAAATGGTGCACGCGCTGGTTCTGTTTTTTTATTGATTTGATTGCACCGTCACCCTTTTCTTTATGGGCCCTTTCTTTATTGATTTGATTGCACCGTTTGTTTCTTTTTTTTGATTTGATTGCACCAAATTAGTTTCATCATGCAAAAAATAGTTTCTTTTCCTTCTTCTTTTTCAACATCACCATGGTTCATATTAGATTTAAAACATCATTACACAACCGGATATCTCATATTCAGAAAGGAAAAAAATTCATACAAAAGCATGCAGGATGTAAAACCTACATACTACTACATAATAAAACCTATCTACTCTTCATCGGAGATGTCGATGATCTCCGTGCCCTCCGGTGGATAAATGGCCGCCTGTTGCGGCTCCGCCCTGCTGCCACCTCCTCTGCCCCTATCTCCGCCTCTAGCTCGTCGAACAGGGCGTCGGCCTCCGCCTGCCTCTGCCGGATGAGCCGACGGTTGGCCTCCACCTCGGCCTCATCCCGGATGGAATCCAGGATGGCCTGTTGCTCCGCCATCTCCTCCGGCTGGTCGATGGCGACCTCCGCCTCCGACTCCGGGCCATCCTCCTCCATGGGCGCCGGCTGATGCTCCTCCTCCTGCTCCTCCTCCTCCTCTTCCTCCTCCTCCTCCATCTTCGGTGAATCCGTAGGGAGACCCGCAGCGATGCGGGCGGCGCGGTGAGCCTGCATTTCCGCCTCGATTTGCAGGCGCCGCTCCGGAGTGAGCTGCGCGTACGTGGTGATGAGGCGCTGGACCATCCTGACGGCGAAGGAAGTAAGAGAGGAGGCGTATGGGCTCGGGCGGCGGCGGGGTGGAGGGAGGAGGAGGATGTGCAAGGGCTGGGGGCCGACGGCCGGCTTAAATAGCTTGCTAATGGCCTTGGGCGGCGATTCGAAGCGGCGCCATGCGTCGTTCACACCGCGCCGACGGTCGAGGCGCCCGTCGGACCGTCGGGTTTCCCGACGAGTCCGCATGGGGCCATGCCGTCAGCCCGACGTGGCAGGCGCCTGTGAAAGATGCCAGCAAAACGGGATGGAGGGAGTGGCACGCTTCGGCCCAACAGTCCACCGAAACCGGTCCCACTCGTCAGTAGTTAACGTTCAAACTATTGACCCGACGGCATCCCCCCATGTGACCATTTATGAGGGTTTCGGACTAAGGAGTGGGGAAAATTGAGCAAATGTTAAGAGTGTGGGGATGAATGAGTAGAGCTAAGGAACGAGGGGCACAGGAATAGAATGCCCTAATTTATATATGAAGTTGATCAGAAAAATCCCACGAATTCGAATACGCTGTCCGTTCATGTGTCACATGCTCCTAGCATGATGAACATGGAACTTTCCTCCCCGATTCATCTGTTCAGTAATAGCCAAAGACCCGGGGAATATCGTCAGATATTTTCCCGCTCCCTCCATGACGTGTAGTACTGCGTTAGCTCATCCCTAGCTCTGCATATTGCCATGTCATGCATCGTGTTGCATCTGCTTGCGTTATATTTATTGTTTCTCCCCCCTCTTCTCTCCGATAGACACCGAGACTGACGCTGCTGCCGGGTACGACTATGCCTCTAACGATCAGCCTTTTGCAGTAGAGCAGCAAGGCAAGCAACCCTCCTTGATCATTCCGATATCACCCATTTCTTTCCCTCTCATACTTGCATTAGATTTTTCTACTGTTGTAGATAGCTCCTATTCTGATGCATAGGCTGTTTTGTTAAACTGCTATTGTACCTGCTGTTATATCACCTGCTTAGCATAGGTTGATTAGTAACCCCCTGAGACCCCTTAGTACCTGTTGCCCCTGCTTCATCATCGACGACTCGAAGACTCGATCAACCAATCGACGAGCCATGCCCGTCACATCACATCTGCAGAGCTACTATCGAGTACCGAGGGTGACACTTCGTGACGTACTCATGATGCTAACTCTGTAGTGTATCTAGTCGGTCGTGGTCATCGAGGGTGATTGCTCCTTCGCCACTCCCGACAAACGACTCTGTCGTGCAACCCCTCAAGCGTGGACCATCGAGGGTGATACCTCACTGGTCACCTTGATGATTACATTGAGTGGGATCCATCGAGGGTGATTCCTCAGTTTTCCCCTTGGTATTATAGACACACGGTTACATTTACTTTACTGTTGAAACATGTTGAGGTTAGGATGACCTGGAGGATGTTGGTGTAATAATGACGAGGCGCGGCCGGGCATTCTTGGCCCTTGCCGCAAGTCCTCGAGACGGGTCGATGGGACCTCATATCGTGCATCGCGCTCGTCACCATAGTTAACAAAATGCTAATGGGTTGGGTATTTGATCTGAGTTGGCCGATTGACCTTTTTCGCACTAACCTTCACGTGGGAGAAGTTATGGGTACTCAGCGTCGTTGTATCAGCCGAAGCTCTTCGGAAGTCAGCAATGGAGCGGCGCGCGCCCGAGTGGTCCGTGACAGCACTGATCTTGTATAAGAGGTGCTAGGACTGACCTCGGCCGCCCACGCATCGTGCATGAGTGCAAAGGGTGATTGGGCCATGACCCCTGCGCTTAGGATTTAGACCGGCGGGCTGGCCTCTCTGTTGAGCCTAGGTAGGGCGACGATGTGTGGATGTCTCGAGGCCGGGCATGACCTAGGAAAGTGTCCGGCCAGAGGTTATCAAGCGTGTTGGGAAATGTGGTGCACCCCTGCAAGGATGAATTCAACTATTCAAATAGCCATGTCCACGGTAATAGGACGACTTGGAGTTGTACCCCGATCTAATACAACTAGAATTGTGACTTATAATTGAAATGTTTGCCTCCGAGATTGCTTTCTCGCAGGGAGTCGAGGAAGAATCTCTGGGCATGATTACTTAATAAAATTGCTACATTAATATTGCTACATATGAGTTACCAATCTACACTCTTCTAATGCTGCAAGACATTGAAGATGCTAGTCTTCGATTGGACTAGGCCTTCTCTCTATTCTGGCATTTCTGCAGTGAGTCCAAGGATATAACCCCATTCCTTTGATACTGATGCATATTCTAGTATAGATCTAATATAAGTCTTGCGAGTACTTTGGATGAGTACTCACTGCTGCTTTGCTCCCCCTTTCCCCCCTCGATACGATTACTGCGTTCAGATGACGGAGCCCAGAGATGGAGTACCCCGCAGATGACTACTACACCACCGCTGGAGCCTACTACTACGTGGAGGCTGCCCCCGACCAACGGTAGGATAGGAGGTTCCCAGGCAGGAGGCCTTGC
Organism: Elymus sibiricus; assembly: GCA_039707655.1. Taxonomy (NCBI): domain Eukaryota; kingdom Viridiplantae; phylum Streptophyta; class Magnoliopsida; order Poales; family Poaceae; genus Elymus; species Elymus sibiricus. Next base: position 96,558,123 of record CM077667.1, on the reverse strand, counting down.
CTCTTTCGATCCATTGTTATGTTTGTGCTAGCCTTCTTAAGGCAAACTTGATTTACTTATGTCTGTACTCAGATATTGTTTGCTTCTGCCGACTCGTGTGTATTCGAGTTTATGTATTCGAGCCCTCGAGGCCCCTGGCTTGTAATATGAAGCTTGTATGACTTTAATTTGTGTCTAGAGTTGTGTTGTGATATCTTCCCGTGAGTCCCTAATCTTGGTCGTACGCATTTGCGTGTATGATTAGCGTACGATCAAAATGGGGGCGTCACATGTTGGTATCAGAGCCGACTGCCAGTAGGTAGCCCCCATTCCAACTCCTTGGTCGAAGTTGAGTCTAGTACTTGAAAAACTTTTAATAACATCATTATGTGGCTTACGGGCCCACATCTCAATCGGGTGGTATTAGGATCTTTTATTCCTCATCTATACTCTGGGTTCTGATCTCTTTTCTCTTTCGGGTTAAAGATTTTGCTAATTCTAACATTAGGTTCTCGTGATCACATCCACCGGAGAGTTGTTTTATCGACAATTGTTTTCCCTTGAAGTTATGATGCACACACTATCATTTGACATCTTTGAATCTCCTTTTTTACAGATGCGTCCCTCTAGGCAGCCCGTTTGTCTGACTATGGCTGTCGATGCGACTGGATTCCCGGCCATTCTGATCAACCTTTTGACCATGCTGGGATATCGCTGGTACCCTGAGTACACTGTTTACGAGGATTAACGCGAGTTCAACCAGGAGCAGTACCAAGCTGAGGTTGTTATCTGGGATCGGCGTGACCGCTCCATCACTGAGCTGCACACCTATTGTGGTGTTGGAGTGACTATTGATATGGCAGTCCATGATGCTGCCTTTACTGCTATCAAGTATCACCCACCTCCGTAGAGAGCACCCCTGCTTGGAGGCGACTGGATTCAGATACATTCCATATGTCCCCGCTAGGGATGAGACTGGATCCGACACCGCTGCCTTCACCCCTTACGTGCGGCAGCGCAACGACCGGTCCTACATTGCGGTCTGTACCCCTTATGTGAGCCGTCGTTACGACCCACAGATTCTGGTTCAGTACACTGAGGCGCTGGACCGTGCTGTCCGAGCTCTGACTGTTGAGTTGTACGCCACTCGTACTCGTCTTTACGACGCTATGGAGCAGTTGATACTAGTAGTCCGTGCGGGGATGTATCCATATTACATCCTTTACCCGCGCAGGACAGAGTTACCACCAGGTCTTGAGTGGCCTGCTGTTGGAGGTCATACACCTACACGTGGACCTCTGCTCCCCGGTTCAGACCAGTATTCGCATCAGAGTGTTCATGGATTGCAAAATCCTGACCCCAGGTTTGCCAGATGTGATCACCGGCAGTTACCTGACTTCAGTGGTTATCCCCACGTTGATGTAGCATATCGCTATGTCCCGTTGTTGTATCTCTCTATCGCGTGCCTGTGTGCCGCCTAGTGGTTTAGGTTGTTTACCTTTCCGAACTTGTACCGCTGGTTTGTAATAGACCTTTGTATGGATCTGTATGTCGTGTTCGACTACTATGATGTATCTATTGCACTTCCTTCTTTGTACATGATTACCTCGTAAATGATTCATTGTCTTTGCTATTACTCAATGCTAAGCTACCACTGTTAAATTTTGACAGAATGGTCAGACCAGCTGGACGTGGCCGTGGTGCCGACCACCCACCACCACCTGAATACATGGCTGGAATGATGCAGCAGTTTGAGCTGAACTGCCAGTTTATGCAAGGGCTTATGGATCAGTTTCCGAGGCCGAACATGAATCAACAGCCAACCCCAATGACTCTGAAGGACTTTATGCGCCTCAAACCTGCTGTGTACCGTAGCTCAACTCAGCCGCTTGACTGGCTCCGTGACATCACCTATGAGCTGGAGTCTGCAGGCGCCCCAATGGCTAGCTATGTCACCTTTGCGTCGTACTTCCTGAAGGGTCCCGCTGCTCAATGGTGGGACAGTCACAGGCACTCACAGCCTGTTGGAACTATCATCACCTGGACGGAGTTCCAAGCTGCGTTCCATGCCCGCCACATTCCTCAAGGAATAATGGACCGGAAGAAGCGTGAGTTCCACAACCTCACCCAGGGAAACAAGACCATGGATGCTTATCAGCGGGAGTTTCTGGACTTGTCCTGCTATGCTGAAGAAGATGTTGCTACTAATGCTCGCAAACAGGAGAAGTTCCACGAAGGCCTTCACCCCGATATCAAGCTCGCACTCCTTGTTCAGAACTTTGATAACTTCGCCATCTTGGTGAACAAGTCCATTCAAGTTGAAACTCGTCTGCAGGACTACAAGGACAGCAGCAAGCGCATCGTGACATGGGCTCATCAACTCAGAAGCGCAAGATCTAGATTCCCCACAACATGTACCATGCACCTGCTCCAGCTCCAAGGTCATCCTATGCTGCACCTCGTCTGCCTCCTCCACCAGCTAGGCAGCCGAGGCTTCCATCTCCACCACCACGAGCTCATGTTCCCCCTTCCCGTCCTGAGGATGGGCTATGCTTCAAGTGTGGTCGTCCAGGACACCGTGCCAGAGATTACAGGCAGAATCAGAATCAACTTGCACTGCCTTCCAACCAGCCCCGCAACAACAATGCCAGGCCTGCTCATGGTCGTGGTCAGGCTAACAACATTGAACTGAATGAAGCTCAAGACCAGCCCGCTACTGTGATGGGTACCCTTCTTGTTAACTCAGCTCCAGCTTCTATATAGTTTGATACAGGAGCATCGCATTCTTTCATGTCAGAAAATTTTGCATACATGCATAACATTAAATGTGAAGAAGATGAACGTTCCAATAGTGGTAAACACCCCCACGGGCCAATGTCGAACCTCCATGGTTAGCCCCAATGTCCCCGTTGAAATTGAAGGGGTGGAATTCCATGTCTCTTCCATTATGTTGAAGTCCTCCAATATTGACCTCATCCTGGGAATGGATTGGTTGAAACCTCATACGGCGTCAATCGTTTGCGCCACCAAAACCGTTCACCTCTTGCATCCTTCTAATGAGATAGTAAGTTACCAAGCTCATCTTGTTCGAGATGCTGAAGCCCGACTATATGCCTTGAATGCATTAAATGCGTCACCTCTTGAGGGGATTGAAAACATCCCAGTGGTCTGTGACTTCTCAAATGTCTTTCCAGAAGAACTCCTAGGGATTCCCCCTGCGAGAGTTGTTGAGTTTGTCATCGACTTAGTACCAGGCACCATTCCTATCGCCAAACGACCTTACAAGATGCCACCACATGAACTCCTTGAACTTAAGGAAGAAATCGACAAATCTCTTCGTTGTGGTTTCATTCGTTGTGACGCCCCCAATTTCGACTGTACGCTAATCAAACACGCAAAGCGTACGACCAAGATTAGGGACTCACTGATCGATATCACAACACAACACTAGACACAAATTAAAGTCATACAACTTCATATTACAAGCCAGGGGCCTCAAGGGCTCGAATACAAAGCTCGACAAGCACGAGTCAGCGGAAGCAAATAATATCTGAGTACAGACATAAGTTAAACAAGTTTTGCCTTAAGAAGGCTAGCACAAACATAAGCAGTGGATCGAAAGAGGCGAGGCCTCCTGCCTGGGAACCTCCTAACTACTCCTGAGCGTCGGCACTCTCCACGTAGTAGTAGGCTCCAGCGGTGGTGTAGTAGTCGTCTCCGGCGTACTCCATCTCCTGGGCTCCATCGTCTGAACGCAGAATCGTATCGAGGGGGAAAGAGAACGCAAAGCGGCGGTGAGTACTCATCCAAAGTACTCGCAAGACTGCCATCAGAACTATGCTAAGTATGCATCAGTATCAAGTAAAGGGGGTCATATCTGGGCTGACTGCAGAAAGCAAGAATAGGGGGAAAAGGCCTAGTCCTATCGAAGACTAGCATCTTCAGCATCTTGCAGCATTAGAAGAGAGTAGACTGGTATCTCATATATAGTCATATTATTGTAGCAATTTTATTAAGTAACCACGCCCAGAGATTCTTCCTCGACTCCCTGCGAGGAAGCAATCTCGGGGCCAACATTCATTTCAATGTAAATCATAGTTTTAGTTATATCAGGTCAAGGTACAACTCCAAGTCGTCCTGTTACCGTGGACACGGCTATTCGAATAGATGAATTCATCTCTGCAGGGGTGCACCGCATTTCCAACACGCTTGATCACCTCCGGCCAGACACACTTTCCTGGGTCATGCCCGGCCTCGGAATATCAACACGTCGTCGCCCCACCTAGGCTCAACAGAGAGGCCAGCCCGCCGGTCTAAATCCTAAGCACACAGGGGTCATGGGCCCACTTGCCCTACGCGCTCCTGCACGATGCGTACGCGGCCGAGGTCAGCCCTAGCACACTCTAGTCCAAGAGCTGTACCGTCCAGGCCACTCGGGCGCGCGCCGCTCCATTGCTGACGTCCGAAGAGCTTCGGCTGATACAACGACGCTGAGTACCCATAACTTCTCCCACGTGAAAGTTTGGTGCGTAAAAGGTCAAAAGACCAACTCAGATCAAATACCCAACCCATTAGCATTTTATTAATGCGGGGCAAGCGCGACCCATGAAGTGCGGTCCCGTCGCCCCGTCTCGAGGATGTGTGGCAAGGGCCTCTCCTGCCCGTCCACGCCTCATCATCATCAAACCGTGGGTACCCCTCAGGGCCGACCCATCACCAACATGTTTCTGTAACCAGGTCATAGTAACTGTGTGTATAAAACATCAAGACAGAACCTGAGGAATCACCCTCCAAGGGCCCCGCTCGATGAAACCGTCATGGTGGACTTAGAGGAATCACTCTCGAGGGTCCCACACTTGAGGGGTTGCACGACAGAGTCATCGTCGGGAGTGGTGAAGGAGGAATCACCCTCGATACCCACGACCGACTAGCTGCATCACAGAGTTAGCATCATGAGTACTTCACGAGGTGTCACCCTCGGTACTCGATAGTAACTCTACAGAGTCGTACAACTAAGGGGTGTGCGGTGATGTGAGGGGCCTGGTTTGTCGGTCGGTTGACCGAGTCTTCGAGTCGTCGAGTCGTCGATGAAGAAGCAGGGGCAACTGGGACTAAGGGGTCACTGAGGATTCACTGATCAACCTATACTAAGCAGTTGATATGATTGCAGGTATAGTAGCAGTTTATCAAAAACAGGCTATTCATCAGAATAGGAGCTAACTAATACAGTAGCAAAATCTAATGCAAGGATAAGAGGGAAGAATGGGCAATATCGGAATGCTCAAGGGGGGTTGCTTGCCTTGCTGCTCTGCGGCAAAGGCCTGATCGTCAGTCGCGTAGTCGTACCCGGCAGCACCGTCAGTCTCGGGGTCTACCGGAGAGAAGAGGGGGGAAGAAACAATAAAAATAAAGCACAGATGCAACACGATGCATGACATGGCAATATGCAGAGCTAGGCATGCACTAACGCAGAACTACACATCGCAGACGGTTCGGAAGAATATCTGACGATATTTTCCGGGTCTCTGGCTTTTACCGGACAGACGAATTCGATGGAAAAGTTCCATGTTCGTTATGATAGGAGCACGTGCCAGACTAACGGACCGCGTATTCGGATTCGTAGGATTTTTCTGATCAACTTTCATGTATAAGTTATTTTCATCCGAGTTACGGATTATTTACTATTAATTATTGAAGTTTTAATAATATTCTGGAATAAAACAGATTTAATTTAATTCAATAAACAATTATGACATCAGCATGATGTCATGCTGACATCAGCAGTCAACAGTCTCAGTTGACTGGTCAAACTGACTGTTGGGCCCCACCTGTCATTGTCACAGATTAATCAATGATTAATTAACTTTTAATTAGGATAATTAGTGGGGGTGGGACCCACCTGTCATAGAGAGTGGGGGGGCCCCACATGGCAGTGGCTAAGCCACGTGCGCACGCGGGCACAGCCGCACGCACGCACACGGCCGGCCAGGGGCGTGCGGGCGCGCCGGGGAAGGGGGCTCGGGCGCGCATGGCCTGGGCAAGGCCGAGGCCGCCCGCGGCAGAGCGCCGGCGGTGGCGAGAGGAGCGAGCGGCGCGGCGACAGGGTGGACCGGGGATGCGCGGCCGGCGCGGGGCCGGAGTCGGGCGCGCGATGCGCAAGCAGGAGCGCGGTGAGCAGGCGCACAGAGGCGCGGCCAGGACGCAGGCAAGGCGAGCGCGCGTGCGGGGGGGGGGGGGGGGGGGCGGAGCGGGGCGATGGCTGCGGCAAGGGGCCAGCGGGACGCGGGCGTGCACGGCGGCGTAGTGCGGCGCCGGCACGGAGAGCCGGGGTCGGAGGGGGAAAAGGAGAGGGGAGGGCCTCATAGCTCCTGTAGGGGGGGGGGTGGGCAGTGAGCTCTGGGAGGGACGACGGGGCGATGTAGGAGGCGACCACGGCGGTGAGGAGGAGGCCGGGGATGGTCCGGCGGCGGCGGGGAGGTCCGGGGCGCCGGCGGGGTGGCGGCGGGCGGCGAGCGCATCGGGCGCCCATCCAGATCCACGAGCAGAGGGAGGAGAGGGGATCGGGGGGAGTGTGGTGAGGCTAGGGTTAGTGGGGGGTGAGGGAGGGGTTATCCCCCGGGGGTGGGGGTTGGGCCGGCTGGGTGGGCCGGTTGGGGGCCGGCCCAGTGGGAAAAAGGTGGGGGGGGCTTTGTTTCTTTTTCTTTTTTTTCCCTTTTCATTTATTTATTTAATTTCTTTCTTACTTTAAAAAGACAAAAACAGTTGCTAAAATTAGTATAACTAAATATACTACTGCCACATTAATTATGGCACCCTTATAAAATAGTTTAACATTTTATTAATTATAAAAAGGCATTAATTAATTGTTTTGACCTCGATTAAATTAGATTTGAGGCAACCAACGAATTGACAAAATGTTGGTTCCAATTTTTGAATAGCTTAGGGAATAATTGCAACCTAAGCATGATTTTTAATTTGAGGTTCGCAAAACTTTTAATTTCACCTTTCAAATGAATTTTGAATTGCATAAGAATTTGAATGAGAGTTTGATTCCAACGGTGACTATAATTGGATTAGCAAAATAGATTAGCCTAATCCTCAGATTACTGTAGCTTGATTACAGAGATTACTGTAGCACAAATCCAGGGCGTCACATTCGTCCAAGTTCCTTTGCTTGGGGAGCACCTTCTCTCTTTGTCAAGAAGAAGGATGGTACGAATCGTTTGGTCTAAGACTACCGTCCTATCAACCAGGCAACTATTCAGAACAAGTATCCTCTTCCTCGGATAAACGATTTGTATGATCAACTTGCTGGTTCCTCAGTCTTCTCTAAACTCGACTTGAGGTTGGGATACCACCAGATCCGTGTTCGCGAAGAGGATATCCCAAAAACCGCCTTTGTTACTCGATATGGTTCATACGAGTACACCCTCATGTCCTTCGGTTTAACCAATGCTCCAGCAACCTTCTCTATTCTGATGAACTATATATTCATGGACTACCTTGACAAATTCATTGTGGTTTATCTGGATGATATCCTGGTATACTCCAAGAATAAAGAAGAGCATGCTGAACATCTTCGTCTTGTACTGGAAAAGCTTCGGGAGCATCAGCTATATGCCAAATATTCCAAGTGTGAGTTCTGGTTGGACGAAGTGACCTACCTTGGGCATGTGATCTCCAAAGATGGTATTGCCGTCAACCCAGAACGAGTTCAGGCCATTCTTGACTGGACTCCCCCGAAGAATATCAAGCAAGTCAGAAGTTTTCTCGGACACGCTAGCTATTGCCGTCGTTTTGTCGAGAACTTCTCCAAGATTGCAAAGCCCTTAACCAATCTGCTTCACAAAGGTGTTAAATATGAGTGGACAAAAAAATGTCAGGAGAGATTCTAGGCACTTAAGGACAAACTGACATCTGCTCTAGTGCTTGCTCCTCCGGATACTCGTAAGGACTTTGTTATTTATTGTGACGCTTCATGTCAAGGAATAGGCTGTGTCCTAATGCAAAAGCGCAGAGTGATTGCTTATGCCTCTCGTCAATTGCGTCCTCATGAAGAGAACTACCTAGTTCATGACCTCGAACTTGCTGCCGTAATACATGCAGTGAAAGAGTGGCGACATTACCTTCTTCGTAATCGTTGCGAGATCTACACCGATCACCAAAGTTTGAAGTACCTGTTTACTCAGCCGGATCTGAACCTCCGTCAACAGAGATGGATGGAGTGCATAGAAGATTACAACTTGGGTATTTCTTATACACCTGGCAAGGCTAATGTAATGGCTGATGCCTTGAGCCGCAAGTCATACTGCAACCACCTCTAGCTTCATAAGGTGCACCCCCTTCTTCAAAAGGAACTCCGCAAGCTGAACCTCCATATTATTCCTCAGGGTTATCTCGCTCTCCCTCCTGAAGAGTTCCGCAAGATGAACCTCTGTGTTGTTAACCAGGGTTCCCTTAATAACCTGGTTGTTGAACCAGATCTCGTGGGCATCATCAAAACTATTCAACACTATGATGATGAAGTCGAAAAGATAAAACGCTATGTGGCGGAAGGTAAACCCTCTTGCTTCACTGTTGCTAATGATGGCGTTGTGTACTTCTAGGGTTGCTTATTCGTCCCAAGTAAGAGGGAAAACCTGGATATGACTGGAAAAGTGATGAAAGAAGCTCATGATACACCTCTGTTTATTCATCCGGGTAGTACCAAGATGTACCAAGACATCCGTCAAAGGTTCTGGTGGTCGAACATGAAACAAGACATTGCACGATATGTTGCAGAATGTGACATTTGTCGTCGAATCAAAGTAGAGCATCAAAGGCCTGCTGGAACTCTGCAACCTATTACTACTCCTGAACGAAAGTGGGACCATGTCGAAATGGATTCCGTCACTGGTTTTCCCAGATCGCAGAAAGGTAATGATGTTATTCTTGTCATCATTGACCAACTGTCCAAAGTTGCACATTTTCTGGCCGTCAAGGAAACCATCATTGCTAGTCAGCTGGCAGATCTATATATGTCCAGAGTTGTTTCACTCCATGGTATTCCATTGGTGATTAGCTCAGACCGTGGCAGCTTATTCACATCAAGATTCTGGGCAAGTTTCCAGGAGGCTATGGGAACTCATCTGTCTTTTAGCACCGCTTTTCATCCTCAATCCCAGGGACAAGTTGAACGAGTCAACCAGATTCTTGAAGACATGCTTCGAGCTTGTGTCATTTCTTTTGGCAAGAAATGGGAGGAATCTCCCCCGTATGCCGAGTTCTCCTACAACAATAGCTATCAAGCTAGTCTGAAGATGCCCCCTTTGAAGTGTTGTATGGACAAAAGTGTCAGACTCCTCTGAATTGGTCAGAAACTGGGGAACGCTCACTTTTTGGTCCGGATATTATCCAACATGCCGAAGATCAAGTCCGCGTTATTCATGAGAATCTAAAGGCTGCTCAGTCTCGTCAGAAGAGTTAGTATGACCGTCATCACAAAGATATGGTCTATCAACTTGGCGAAAAGGCTTATCTTCGAGTCACACCAATGAGAGGTGCACACCGCTTTGGGATCAAGGGCAAGCTAGCTCGTCGCTACATTGGTCCATTCACTATTCTCGAAAGGCATGGAGAAGTGGCATATCAATTGGAACTACCGCCGAACCTTTCTCAGGTTCACGATGTTTTCCATGTGTCACAGCTTCGCCGCTGCTTCAAGGATCCTATCCGAGCAGTGGATCATGATATGCTTGAGCTGCAACAAGACCTTTCTTATAAAGAGCACCTGGTCTGCATTCTCGATCAAACTAAACGTCGGACTCGTCAAAAGGTTACCAAGTTCTTCAAAGTGCAGTGGTCAAATCATTCTGAAGATGAAGCCACTTGGGAACGCGAGTATCATCTTCATGATGAATACCCCGAGCTCTTTCCTTCTACCTCTTAATTCTCAGGACGAGAATTTATTTTAGTAGGGGAGAGTTGTGACACCCTTGGAATCATGCTAGAGTGATCAATGTAATTAAGCTAGAGTAACCATGAGGATTAAGCTAATCCATTTTGCTAATCCAAGTGATCACTTTTGGAATCAAATCCTAATTTATTTTTCTTTGCAATTCAAATTCATTTGAAAAGTGGATCTAATAGTTTTCCAAATCAGGAATCAAAAATCATAGATGGGTTGCAAATAATCTATAAGCATTTATAAAATTGTAGCCAACTTTTTGCAAAGTGATTTGGTGCCTAAAAATAAATAAACAGAGGCCATATCATTTATTAAATGCCCTTTTGAGTTGTGTGGTTTTCAAATAAATTCAAAAAGCCCCCAAACAAATTATGGTGGTACCAAAAATTGCAAGATGAATAATGGACCTTGTGCCATATTTTTACAAAAGTATTTTGCTACTAAAATAAATAGAAACAGAAACAAATAAAAGAAAAAGTTAACAGAAAAGAAATAAAAGAATAGGGCCACTACTGCTAGGCCTAAGTGTCCAGAGCGGCCCAGCCCATCTCCCCTCATCGTCTTCCCCACTGCTCACAGGGGGAGACGTGGGCGCGGTGATGCTCGCCACCGGCCGCCCCCGTCGCCCTGGCGGCCATCCGGCGGCTCCCCGCCGTCCATAAGGTGCTCCCCGGTCGCCCGAACCCTAGCCGCCTCCAATCCCCCCCTCGCGCTCGCTTTCTTCCTCCCCCGCTCAAAACCGCGCCGCCGTCGCCATGCCCGCCCCTGCCCGCGCGCTCTCCGGCCTCCCCTCCACCTAGGGCTGCGCCAGAAGCCTCCTACGCGTCCCCTACGTCAAATGAAGGGAGCAGGGCGACCGTAGCTTCACCGGAGCGCGAGGATCGCGCTGTCTTCCTCCTCGGGCCGCCGTCGCTCGCCGTCACGAATCCGACCACCTCGAGCCTCCCCGAGCCCACTCTGCTCACCTACAGGGCCGCTGTGAGCCCCTGATCCCTTCACCTCCTTCCCCTCTTTGAAACCGAGCTCGCTGCGCTCGATTTCACATTGGCCGATGATCGGCTCCGCCTGAGCTCGACGCCGGCGTCCGGTGACCATCTGGTCCTGCACTCACCACCATTCGACTCCCCGCGTCGTGTAGGCCCTCGTAGCACCGCTAGTTCGCCCGTTCATTCGTTGTTTGCCGTCGCCGTAGTTTGCCCGAACGCCGGCCACCGTCGCGAGCTCGATTCCGACGAGCTCCGGCCACCCCCGCCCCTCCTGATGGTCGGGACGGGACCGCGCTCACGCCAACTTTCGAACACGCCAATGAACGCGCGAAATGGTGCCCTGTGGGCGAAACCCGAGCTCCTCCCGAGCTCACCGTCGCGTTTCTTGGTCGCCGGCGACGCCTCCGGTCGCTGGAGCTGACCTGGCCAACCGGGACCACCACCCAGTGTCATTGGCAGGTGGGCCAGTGGCCCCAGTTGACCTGGTCAACTGGGATGACTAGGCAGCCCCAGTCACTGCTAGTGGGCCAGCCCCCTGGGCCTATGACATGTGGGCCCAGTATAATTAGTGTTAATTAAAACTGTTTAGTTAATTTTAATAATTAGTTTAAACTAAATAGTCAATGACATGTGGGCCCTAGTAATTAGATTAGTTAAATAGATTAATTTTAACTCAGGGATTAGCCCTCTGTCTATGACACAGGGGCCCCACAGGTCAGGTTTGACCAGTCAACAACCCTGTTGATTGCTGACGTGACAGTGATGTAATGCTGATGTCATAATAGCATTTTTCAAATTTAAATAAATCTGTTAGTTTCAGAATATTAATAAAACTTTGAAAATTAATATAAAATAATTTGTTAGTCAGATGAAAATAATTTATATATGAAAGTTGATTAGAAAAATCCCACGAATCCGAATACGCTGTCCGTTCATCTGTCACATGCTCCTAGCATGATGAACATGGAACTTTCCTCCCCGATTCATTTGTGCCGTCATAGCCAAAGACCCGGGAAATATCGTCAGATATTTTCCCAATCCGTCCATGACATGTAGTACTGCGTTAACTCGTCCCTAGCTTTGCATATTGCCATGTCATGCATCGTGTTGCATCTGCTTGCGTTATATTTATTGTTTCTCCCCCCTCTTCTCTCCGATAGACACCGAGACTGATGCTGCTGTCGGGTACGACTATGCCTCTGACGATCAGCCTTTTGCAGCAGAGCAGCAAGGTAAGCAACCCCCTTGATCATTCCGATATCGCCCATTTCTTTCCTCTCATGCTTGCATTAGATTTTGGTATTGTTGTAGATAGCTCCCATACTGATGCATAGCCTGTTTTGTTAAACTGCTATTGTACCTGCTGTTATATCACCTGCTTAGCATAGGTTGATTAGTAACCCCCTGAGACCCCTTAGTACCTGTTGCCCCTGCTTCATCATCGGCGACTCGAAGACTCGATCAACCGATCGACGAGCCATGCCCGTCACGTCACATCACACCCCCCTTTAGTTGTACGACTCTGCAGAGCTACTATCGAGTACCGAGGGTGACACTTCGTGCAGTACTCATGATGCTAACTTTGTAGTGTATCTAGTCGGTCGTGGTTATCGAGGGTGATTCCTCCTTCGCCCCTCCCGACAAACGACTCTCTCGTGCAACCCCTCAAGTGTGGACCATCGAGGGTGATACCTCACTGGTCACCTTGACGATTACATTGAGTAGGATCCATCGAGGGTGATTCCTCGATTTCCCCCCTTGGTATTATAGACACACGGTTACATTACTTTACTGTTGAAACATGTTGAGGTCAGGATGACCTGGAGGATGTTGGTGTAATAATAACGAGGCGTGAGCAGGCATTCTTGGCCCTTGCCACAAGTCCTCGAGACGGGTCGACGGGACCACATATTGTGCATCGCACTCGTCACCGCAGTTAACAAAATGCTAATGGGTTGGGTATTTGATCTGAGTTGGTCGATTGAGCTTTTTCACACTAACCTTCACGTGAGAGAAGTTATGGGTACTCGGCGTCGTTGTATCAGTCGAAGCTCTTCGGACGTCAGCAATGGAGCGGCGCGGGCCAGAGTGGTCCGCGACAGCATTGATCTTGTATAAGAGGTGCTAGGACTAACCTCGGCCGCCCACGCATCATGCAGGAGTGCAAAGGGTGATTGGGCCCATAACCCCTGCACACTTAGGATTTAGACCGGCGGGCTGGCCTCTCTGTTGAGCCTAGGTAGGGCGACGACGTGTTGATGTCCCGAGGCCGGGCATGACCTAGGAAAGTGTGTCCGGCCAGAGGTTATCAAGCGTGTTGGGAAATGTGGTGTACCCCCGCAGGGATGAATTCAACTATTCGAATAGCCGTTTCCACGGTAACAGGACGACTTGGAGTTGTACCCCGATCTAATACAACTAAAATTGTGACTTATAATTGAAATGTTTGGCTCCGAGATTGCTTTCTCGCAGGGAGTCGAGGAAGAATCTATGGGCGTGGTTACTTAATAAAATTGCTACATTAATATTGCTACATATGAGTTACCAATCTACACTCTTCTAATGCTGCAAAACATTGAAGATGCTAGTCTTCGATAGGACTAGGCCTTCTCTCTATTCTGGCATTTCTGCAGTCAGTGCATGGATATAACCCCATTCCTTTGATACTGATGCATATTCTAGTATAGATCTGATATAAGTCTTGCGAGTACTTTGGATGAGTACTCACCGATGCTTTGCTCCCCCTTTTCCCCCTCGATACGATTACTGCGTTTAGATGACGGAGCCCAGGAGATGGAGTACCCCGCAGATGACTACCACACCACCTCTGGAGCCTACTACTACATGGAGGCTGCCCCCGACCAACAGTAGGATAGGAGGTTCCCAGGCAGGAGGCCTTGCCTCTTTCGATCCGTTATTATGTTTGTGCTAGCCTTCTTAAGGCAAACTTGATTTACTTATGTCTGTACTCAGATGTTATTTGCTTCCACTGACTCGTGTATATTCGAGCTTATGTATTCGAGCCCTCGAGGCCCCTGGCTTGTAATATGAAGCTTGTATGACTTTAATTTGTGTCTAGAGTTGTGTTGTGATATCTTCCCGTGAGTCCCTAATCTTGGTCGTACGCATTTGCGTGTATGATTAGCGTACGATCAAAATGGGGGCGTCACAGTGGTGCTTCGAAACGACGAACCTTCGCAACGGTGCACACTTGGGGAGAACATAATTTTATCTTGAAATTTTAGTGAGGGATCATCTTATAATGCTACCGTCGTTCTAAGCAAAATAAGATGCATAAAAAGGATAAACATCACATGCAAATCATATAAGTGACATGATATGGCCATCATCATCTTGTGCTTTTGATCTCCATCTCCAAAGCACCGGCATGATCTCCATCGTCACCGGCATGACACCATGATCTCCATCATCATGATCTCCATCATCGTGTCATCAAGTGGTTGTCGCACCAACTATTGCTTCTACAACTATTGCTAACTCATAGTGATAAAGTAAAGAAAAAATGGCGAAAATAAATTAAAGACAACCCGATGGCTCCTGCCGGTTGCCGTAGTTATCGACATGCAAGTCGTGATAATCTATACAAAAACATGATCATCTCATACATCACATATATCACATCATGTCTTTAGCCATATCACATCACAACATGCCCTATAAAAACAAGTTAGACGTCCTCTACTTTGTTGTTGCAAGTTTTACGTGGCTGCTATGGGCAACTAGTAAGAACCGTTCTTACCTACACAAAGCCACAACGGTGATAATCAAGTTGCATTTTAACCTTCTACAAGGACCGCCTCTGTCGAATCCGATTCAACTAAAGTGGGAGAGACAGACACCCGCCAGCCACCTTTATGCAACTAGGTTACATGTCAGTCGGTGGAACCGGTCTCTTCTACGTGGACAAGTAAGGTTGGTCCAGGCCGCTTCAACCCACAATACCGCCGAATCAAAACAAGACTAAGGAGGTAAGCAATCTGAACATCAATGCCCACAAACTCTTTGTGTTCTACTCGTGCATATCATCTACGCATAGACCTAGCTCATGATGCCACTGTTGGGGAACGTTGCATGGGAAACAAAAAATTTCCTACGCACACACAAGATCTATCCATGGAGATGCATAGCTACGAGAGGGGGAGTGTATCTACATACCCTTGTAGATCGCTAAGCAGAAGCGTATATAACGCGGTTGATGTAGTCATACGTCTTCACGATCCAATCGTGATCCGTCCCGATCTAGCGTCGAACGGACGACACCTCCGCGTTCAGCACACGTGCGGCTCGATGACGTCTCTGCCTCCTCGATCCAGCAAGTGAGGGTGGACTAGTAGATGGGTTCTCAACCAGCATGACGGCGTGGTGGAGGTGGTGGTGGAGCAGTGCCAGCAGGGCTTCGCCAAGCGCTACCGGAACCACGAACGGAGGAGAAAACGATCTAGGGAGAGAGGGAGGCGCCAAGATCTTGGTGTGTCCTCTTGGGGTGCCCCTCCCCTCTATATATAGGTGGAGGGGCGTGGATATCAGCCCCTCCAAGCCCTAGGGCCCAGCCAAGGGGGATGAGTTGGACTCCTAGTCCAATTCCCTCCCTTTCCATACATACGTGGACTTTCCACCTCTCCCAAGCCACATGGGCCTTGAGGGACTTGTGCGCCAGACCCAATAAGGCCAGGGCGCCTACCCTCAGACCATGCAAACCCTTGGTATGCGGTGGTACCCTTGTTGGACTTCCGAACTCCTCCGGAAGTTTCCGGAACCTTCTAGAAGCTTCCCGGTACAATAACGAAAAAACCTGAAACTTTTTCGGTAGCCAAAATATGACTTTCCATATATAAATATTTACCTCCGGACCATTTCAGAGCTTCTCGTGACGTCCGTGATCTCATCCGGGACTCCGAACAACATTCGGTCACCAACATACATAACCCAATAATACTATATCGTCACTGAACGTTGAGCGTGCGGACCCTACGGGTTCGAGAATCATGTGGACATGACCGAGACACCTCTTTGGTCAATAACCAATAGCGGGACCTGGATGCCCATATTGGTTCCCACATATTCCACGAAGATCTTTATCGGTCGAACCACGATGCCAAGGATTCAGTCAATCCTGTATGCTCCAGCGGTATGTTACTTGCCCGAGATTCGATCGTCAGTATCTCCATACCTAGTTCAATCTCGTCATCAGTAAGTCTCTTTACTCATTCCGTAATACAAGATCCCATGACTAACTCCTTAGTCCCATTGCTTGCAAGCTTCTTGTGATGCTGTATTACCGAGCGGGCCCAGAGATACCTCTTCGTCATACGGAGTGACAAATCCCAGTCTCGATCCACGCCAACCCAACAGACACCCTTGGAGATACCTGTAGAGCACCTTTATAGTCACCCAGTTACGTTGTGATGTTTGATACACACAAGGCATTCCTCCGGTGTCAGTGAGTTGCATGATCTCATGGTCATAGGAACAGATACTTGACATGGATAAAGAAGTAGCAATAAATTAACACCATCAAATGCTATGCTTATGGTTGGGTCTTGTCCATCACATCATTCTTCTAATGATGTGATCTCGTTATCAAATGAAAACTCATGTCTATGGTCAGGAAACCTTGACCATCTTTGATTAACGAGCTAGTCTAGTAGAGGCTCACTAGGGACATAGTGTTGTCTATGTATCCACACATGTATATGAGTTTCCGATCAATACAATTCTAGCATGGATAATAAGCGATTATCATGAACAAGTAAATATGATAATAACCACTTTATTATTGCCTCTAGGGCATATTTCCAACACTAGTAACCCACAAGTACCAATCTGTGCCTTTGAGACAAAGATTGAATACAAGAGATGAACTAGGGTTTGAGATGAGATGGTGCTGGTGAAGATGTTGATGAAGATTGGTCTTCCCACGATGGAGGAAGCGTTGGTGATGACGATGGCTTCGATTTCCCCCTCCCGGAGGAAGTTTCCCCGGCGAAATCGCTCCGCCGGAGAGCAAAAGTGCTCCTGCCTAGATTCCTTCTCGAGACGACAGCGCTTCATCCCAAAGGTCTTCTCATTATTTTTTCTAGGTCAAAACCCCTCATATAGCAGAAGATGGGCACCGGAGGCCACCTGTGGGACCCATAAGGCATCAAGGCGCGCCTGGGTGGGTGGCTGCACCCTATTGCCTTCTGGGCAGGTGGTGACCCCTTCTGGTATTTCTTTGCTCCAGTATTTTTTTATATATTCCATAAAAAATCTCCGTGAAGTTTCAGTTCATTTGGAGTTCTGTAGAATATGTATATCTGTTGTAGCCTTTTCAGGTCCAGAATTCCAGCTGCCGGTAATTTCCCTCTCCATGTAAATCTTACAAATTGAGAGAAAAGACATAAAAATTGCATCATAAAGTGGAATAATGACAAAAAAGAATATAAATAACAGTAGGAAATAATGATGCAAAATGGATGTGTGAGCCGCTATCGGGTGCCTTGTCGAAATTGTTCTCCTTGGAAACCATTGCCTACCACTGAGTGTGCATAAGCATCAAGTACTCATCCTGTTTCACGTCACTGTAACTCAACTTCATCCACTCGTCATGCTCCTTGAAGTGACCAATCATATCATTCAAAGTGAGAGTCTTGAGATCAACGCATTGCTCGATCGCTGACACAATCGACATGTAGCACGGTGGAGCGACACGTAGGAACCGCCGAACAATGGAGATGTCCTCCAACTTCTCTCCGAGACCGCGAATCATGTTTACCATCATGGCAACCCTCGAAGCGAAGGCGTCCACCATCTCATCTTCTTCCATCCTCGGATTCTCGTAACTTTTCTGCAAAGTTTGCAAGTTTGTGTCGCGCACACGCGAGTGCCCTAGATGCAATGTCTTGAGCGTGTCCCACGCTTCCTTCGATGATGTCTTCGAGAGATGCGGTTGCACGTCCACCTGCGACATCACCGAGAAGATGGCCGTGATAGCATGACGATCCTTTCGATACAAGGCACCACCTTCAGTTACTCGTCGCCGCCGGGGTCGACGGCTTCGTCGACCTCATTGGCCTCGAGCGCCCACTCCATCATGGCCGCCCACACCGTGTAGTTTTCGCGGTCAGATCGCAGATATTTGGCCTCACCGGCACTGGCGGAGCCTCTTTAGGGCCAAAGGGGGCCACGACCCCCCTTATAAAACTGGGAAAAATATTAGTACTAAGCATTGCATCGGTCCCCGCCCATTTATGGTTCTGTCTAAGGGCATCTACAGCCGCAACTTATAAATCTGATCCCTCAAATGCCTGCGGACGTGTCCACGGACACTGACCGATCACGCTTCAAATAATGTATTCTCCAGTCGGATACCTTAAATTAAAAACCTCAAATTCATATTATTACATGCAACGTAAACCTAGTATAAGCGGAGCTCGTCCGGCTCCGCCGTGCCCATGTCCGGTGGCTGGCTGCGCCCCTCGTAGCGTCGGTCCGGTCACCGGCGAGGTAGAGTAGGACATGAGACACTAGCCGGCTCATGGGACTCAAGCTCCCGACGCCTCCCATGCCCTACTCTTCCTCGTCGGAGCCCGTAACCCAGACGGTGCCGATGGACATCAGGTCGATGACAGATCCTTCCTGGGAGGAGCCGACGTTCACCACGACGCGGTTGCGGCGCCCGCACTGGTGCACCTTACGGGCCGTCGGAGAGTGTAACTCCGCCTCTACAACATCCACCGGCGAAGGGCCTCTCCCGCCTACCGCGCCCGCTGCCTCGCACGGCGGGCATGCCATGCCATGTTATCGTCTGAGGATGCCCATGGTTCGCGCTCGGCGCACCAACGGAGGGTTTGCGCTTCCGCCACGGCGTTCGTGCCCACCTCCGGTGAGGCAGCGACGCCGGATCCAAGTACCGGTTATGCCGACGCAATGGATTCCCGGCGTATATATTGTGAGACTGTAAGTAGCATCTGTTTTTGTACAAATTTCGCTTCTATTTTGAAATTGACCCCCCTTGGTTGCTCGTCACGCTCCGCCACTGCTCACCGGAGAAACAATTACTTTAGCCGTACCAGAATACTCCTCCAGCTGCTTGCTCTTCTCGTCGTCCGACATGACCTCCCGTTACTAAAAGATCAACCTTGCTCTAGATACCAATTATTGGCCTCGACCCGACGCCAAGTACTTTCTGCCGATGATCGATGAAGAACGACAATACAAAACGACGCTGACTCAAACCCGCTATGTTAGGATCCCAACTAATAATCAATCACAGAACCAGATTACAGAGATTTGAGGTAGCTAATGGAGGTAGGGAGGAAGAACAGAGGAGAGAGTCGGGGTAGGGGAAGAGAGCCGCCGTGCCGTTCCGTTGCCTGATCCTTCTGGATGATCTGGTCGATGTCTCTCTCACAGGTACTTGTACCCCACAGCGACCAGGGAGGCGCACAGCCGAGCCTAGCCAATGTGGTGGCCGAAGGGGCAGCCCATGTACACGTACAGGTCACCGGGGCTTCTAACATCCCTCCCTTCTTGAAATGCGGCTTGCCCCCAAGCCGCTATCACGAAGAGTTTGCCAGGATCCCATGGTGCTTGAAGATCCTTGATAGTGCCGGGGTCACCATGGTAGTTGTCGTAGTAGCAGCCATGGTTGAGGTGGACTTGAGCGAGTTCGGAGAAGCGATCAGGGCTGGGGTTGTAGTGGTCATGACCGACGAAGACCCGGTTGAAGTAGTTGTTTTGTTTGCTGGAAACCTTGGTGAATAAGGCAGCGGAAAAGTAGTCATCACAGTCGAGGCCAAAGTAGTGCATCTGGCTGACGAAGCTTTGTGCGAAGACGGCGGCGAAGGCAATGGCACCCCTCCCTTCTTGAGAATGATCTTGATTGTAGCATGTAAAGGACGTCGTACCAATCATGGTCGGTGCTCTCTTGCTGATTACTACCACCAGTAGAATCTTTAGCGGTTGAAGGTGAGAAGTAGCCATGGTGATGCTCCTGGGATCCACTGACTTGTGCTCTTCATCGACAAGGTAGTCGACCCAAAGAACAACCGAAGCATTGGTAACGTCACATGAGCAATCACAACATAAATGGTACCATCTTTGATTTGGGAGGAGCAACAAATCTCCAGTTGTAGGGCATAACTCCATTTCTTGGCCTTGGAGCATTCTTGCATCAAAACTGTGTCGCGCCTTGTTGTAACAGAGTAGGGTGAGCTGACAATTTATAAAGTTTAACACTGTTGCACAAGTCCATGCTTTTGCTTCCATAGAATTAAATTGAACACTGCCATGTGATATTCTTGCAACAATCTTTTGCCTTCTAACAGTGCAGACCAAAAAGTAATGGTGCCACGGAGGTTTTAGCTGAAAAACTGGCAAACAATCATGTGGTTCTTCAGTGACAAGCTTCATACATCTTGGCAGTGTGTTTTCCTGCACCTCATATGGAGCAGGCCGTTGAATTGTTCTCTTGTCAGTCGCGTTTTCCGCGCCTTGCCCACTTGAAGAACGCAGAATATCATGGAGGGGGTCCGAGCGCTCAGCTCCCACAGGAAACATGGAACTGACAAGAGAACTCAATACCAAAGTATAAATATCCTTAATGCTCTCTAGGCTGCGAACGTGCGTACATTTCTTCAGTTTTTTTCCAGTTTATCAAGTGTGCTTCTTCATTGCAGAGCAGTGTCCAGATCATGCCCTCGCAGCTCTTTCGACCCCATATTATTGCACTGTGCATTGTGTACATTGCTAACTTGGTAGCCGCAACTAAATTATGATTCCTTTCATTCTGTTGCTCAGAATGGTACTCGACACTCATGAGAAAAGCTACGACATGAGTACGAAGCATCTCATCCAGAAGTGTATTGTGCCACTGTACAAGATCCCGGAAAGTTACCCAATAGGTGCTGGAATGGTGTGCGGTCCATGGTTCCATGAACAAAGCATAAATCTCCCAACAATTAACACTTTTCAGTGGCTGCACTATGTAGTATGCATAAGTTTGCAGCCTCTGACAGTTCATTTGCCCCCTTTGTGTACCTTCTGAACCTATCAATCCAAGGCTGCAAAATTCTAGATAGATCGGACAATCTGGACTTCCACAGTAGTACAAACTAATTAGAATCCCACATTGATCCCCCAGTAACGTAATAATCCCCTTGTCATGATTGGCAGGAGGCTTGGCAGGTGGTAAGAGGAAGCATAATCTTACAGTTAGTTGCAGTTTCCTAGCCTCCACTATTGGCTGCATAGTGTAGCTTCCATTGCCATATTTTGCCTTCACCACTGTCTTGCCCAAATGCTCTAGACTAGTTGGTGGCCATAGGAGTAACCTTGGACCATCTGATTGATATTTCCATATATCAAAAGCTTGGAAATGACTGAAAGTCTCTTCCATGGAAATCAACTCCCAATAGTAAATAAGTTGAACCATCAAGCATGGCAGAAAGGTCCAGAGATGATCACATTTTTCAGAATTGCATTCTCTAGCTAAACGGACACTCACTTGAAACTTCTCTTGATTCAAAAATCTCCACTGCACTTGTATGTTCACGATCTCCAGTGTCTCTGGCATTTTGTTAGGCCTCGGAAAAGTACCTACAGCAGCATGCTCCATTACGTGATGCTCAGAAAATTTCCAATGCCCCTGCTCAAGAACAGCTTTAAACTGATGCTCAATAGGTTTGAATGAACAAACAACATGAATAGTGATAGTCGCCAGTGAAGCAAAATTGTCAATAGCAGAATAGTATTCATCAGGAGGCTCACACTTGGGCAATTCTGACCACACTGGTACTGTTGGGCAATTGCTTGAAAACGATGGCCATGGTAGTTTCAGCTGCATACTTTGGAAATACTTCCAAGGTTCTCTCAGCGAATTCAGAGCACCAGAAAAATGATCCATCCCAGAAGTAACTTGTGACACCAGCCCAACGTGCTTCCGATACAGTTCATGAGAGCAAGCTAAGGACGGCCACGGCATGTGCCGTTTCTCGTTTCCATCTGCATGATCGCTCCAAAATGATGGACATGGCTTCGGTCCTAGCACTTGCCACGAAGGTGTCACAGCTGGGTGGAGCACATACCTTGGTAGGTTTGTGTCACGACGGGAGCATTTTGCCAAACACCTGGTCAGCGTCGGTGCAGTAAGGTCGCTGGAGACGATGTGGGCGACGTCGTGGTCCATCTCACTGGTCACTGTGCTAAAGGTGTTGATGGAGGGCAGCCGTGAGGCAGCCAGCGCATGTACGCCGGCCTTGGGGTCGACGTCGGTGATGGTTACCACCGGGGTGACGACCACGACGGTAGAGGTGGTGTTGGTGCCGATGGAAGGCACAAGCGTGAGCAGCGGGACCTCCTGGTGGATGAGATCGACCGCGGGCTCGAGGCGGACGGTTGTGGTAGTGTCGTTGACCTTGTCGATGCTGGTGTTGGTGACGACCTGGGTCGGGCACTCCATCAAATAGGTGATGGGCGCCATCTCGATGCAGACCAGGGGTGCATCATTGGCGACCGCGGGGGCCTCCTGGGCTTGGGTGGTGGCGGAGAAGGCGACGGGGACGACTGCAGGGACGGTGGCGTCGTCCGTGAGGCCGCCATCGGCTGCCTTGCTCATGGGACGCGCCGACTGCGGGGTCGGTACGCCCGCGAGGAGCTTGGAGAGCAGCGCGTCGTGCTGCCTGTCCATGGCGTCGTAGCGCGCCATGGTCCGTGCATAGTAGTCGTCTAGGTAGGCCTTCAGCTCCGGATGCATGGTGGTGGAAGGAATTGATGAACTGGAAAAAAATTTGGGCAAAAATTGGACGAACTCGGGAGGATTTGCGTCGAATCAGAAGGATGGAAGGAGGCTCTGATACCAGATGTTAGGATCCCAACTAATAATCAATCACAGAACCAGATTACAGAGATTTGAGGTAGCTAATGGAGGTAGGGAGGAAGAACAGAGGAGAGAGTCGGGGTACGGGAAGAGAGCCGCCGTGCCGTTCCGTTGCCTGATCCTTCTGGATGATCTGGTCGATGTCTCTCTCATAGGTACTTGTACCCCACAGCGACCAGGGTGGCGCACAGCCGAGCCTAGCCCATGTGTTGGCCGAAGGGGCAGCCCATGTACACGTACAGGTCACCGGGGCTCCTAACACGCTAGCTCCTACCAATGCAATTGCGACGAAGTCTCTTTATGTCGAGATGCAACACACGAGAGAAAGCTACGTACGGATGCTAGCAATCTCTACCTAATAATAAAGCAGGGATAACTTCTGGTCGTCCGTCATAATATTTACCCCCGAAGTTGCGAATAATTACCCACCATGCCACCAGTAAGTGGAGAAAACGATTCGTTTTTTATAAATCGGTCGTTCCTTTTGTGTCAACAGGAAGCGATGCCTCATCAAAACACAAGTCGATGGCCACCCTACTGGTTTGATACTTGCGCTTCTACTCTGGAGACCTAGGTTCGAACCCTCACTCTCCCCTTTTTTCTCCCCCTTCTCTCTATTACTACCGGCTTGCAGGCTCAGCAGCTGCCCAACTGGGCCGGCCTTCAGCACTTATTTGTTTAATTTTCTATATTTTCTTTGTTTTTTTATTTTGGTTTTATTTAGATATACTCTGAATATTTCAATTATAGAAATCTTCTATATGAAAACTTTGAAAAATATATATTAATCATGTATTAAAGAAATACCAAACTTGAATAGGAAAAGTTTTCATTATATACAGAAAATGTACAGTACATATGGATAATTAATATATTTTTTCTTTCTTTTTGAAAAAATGTTGATCATGCATTTATTTTATTTTAATGTGCATAGAAAATGTTTCCGATGTATATAAAAATGAATAAAAAAGTATACAATTTGTATGGAACAAAGTAAACATAAAATTATAAGTTTTAAAAAATGTTAATTATGTATTTGGAGAATGCCAAACGTGTATATCAAAAATGGTCCTGATGTATACAAAAAATATAGAATGTGTACTAAAAAAGTAGACATCGAAACTAAATATATTTTGAAAAATGTTGATCATGAAATTGGAAAATATTAAGCGTGTCTATGGAAAATATTTCTAAATGTATAAAAAATGCACAATGTTCCTGATACAAGCTTTACGTAAACCAATGGCTTAAGTTTGATTTTCATATTGTTTTTAAAAAAATCATAATGATTTTTTTAAGAACTAACAAACATGCCCATGCGTCACAACGTAGAACATTTGGTATGCATGTTCTTACAAATTGATTGTTTTCGATGGAGATGTCTAATATGCTTAAAATCAAACGGCGCCATCGGCAACCGGGAGAAGAGTTAAGCTGGCATGCATCTTTCTGTAATTGTGGTACTAAAAAAGAATTACCCACGTGTCTGAGTAAAAGTATGAAATGAATTATTTGTGGCGACCGTAGCGCGCCGGCCAAAAATTTCGGCCAGTCAGCGCCCTAGCGTAGGATAAAACACATGTAACTGTCAGATTCAGTGAAAAAAAAAAGAAAAATCCCTCCTCGCTCGCATACACCTTCATGACCTCTCACCACCTCCCGCTAGCAGCTCGTCGGAGCCGCTCGTCGGCACGCTTGCTGGTCGCAAATCTTGCTCGCCTTTCGTGGTAGCAAATTTCGTTGTCGGTCGTAGCAAACAGAGACAACGATTGCAACGAAAAACGTTGTCATCGTCGCCGGCGGTTGTAGCTCATCGTTGCAGGTCGTCGCATTTTGCGTCTAAATGAATGGATGTAGCAAAAATTGTTGCCGGACGTATCAAAATTCTACTACGGTTGCAGCAAAAACGGCATCATCATCGTCGCGGGGTCGCACCTCAGTCTTGAACGTATGTAGAAAAATTAAAACGGTTGTAGCAAAAAGTGACATCGGTTGTAGCAAAAACATGACGTTGATTGTGCATTGCAGTAAACATGACGCCGGTGGAAGCAGTAAACATGGTGCCGTTTGTAGCAAATTTTGCTGGTTGAAGCATATAGCAAAAACTGCGACGTCAATTTTTCCTCAGAGGAGCGTTGCCCCATCCTCGCCGTCCTGCGGTCACCATGCTCGCCGTCTCGTGGTTGGTCGCAGCCTCCCCCGACACCGGTTACAGTCATTCGCGAACCATGCGTCGCTATGAACCGTTGCTGATTTTAGAAAGAAAGAGAGATGTATTTTGAAGAAGTAGATGTGTGAAGAAGGACGACTCAAAGCAGATAAGGTAGGCTGCAGGGGACGTGGGGGCCATCAAAACAAGTGGTTTCTAAGCGAGGGACGCACGGCGTGAGATGTACGATGCAGACGATCGAACGATGCGCGTTGAAACGGCCAAGCGTTCCGTCGACCTGTCGTAGGGAAACGTTTCCCATTATTATTTTCCCCGTTGTAGCGCACGGGCATATTTCCTAGTCAACTTAATTGATCTGTCCCGGCTAGTAGCAAGACGGTCACGCGCGCACACAACATCCGATTACTTTGGGCTGGGGAACAACACGCACACACGCGACACACTGGATCGATCAGATTGATACAGTATATAGGTACGTCTTGTACCTGTTTTTTCTTATTGGTTCACGGGTTGATCAATTACAAGGGCTGGGTGTACTTGTATACACGTACAAACCCAAGCATCAATCCTATTCGGTTTACAACTCCTGTCCAGCTTGGACATGTACACGTGCCATGTACTAAATCGTGTTTAAGTCTAAAAGAGATATATACGAGGACCGAAGATAATATGAGATAACGGTGAACTCCAAACCTTTATCAATTACTATCAATCTTTTATCCTTGTAAATCTGGTTTATTTGTCCACTAGGACAGTAACAATATTTGCAGAAGCTCAAGCAGTTACCCCACATAATAATTGTGACACCTTGTGTGTGATAGAAGCGCAAATATAAATACTCTCCTCCGCTCTTTGTTGGGACGATAACTAATTGGGACACTTACACGTAAGTGCTACACCATCCTGTTTGCCTGCAGGTACCAGTCGTATGCCTAAAAACCAGAAAACATAGCAAATGCCTAGACAATACAAAGTAAGGCCATGATAATCATTCAAGTAAAAGAACCAGCACACCTCACGTCTGTGACACGTAAATTCATGTTTACAGTGGCCTTCCACTTAACAGATACATCTATTATCTCCGACACACCATTCGCAAGTATCACCATATCCATATCGTTTCCGACAAACAAGCCAACGAAATGTTCAGTTAAAATACCAACATATTGAACTTCCTATCATATAGAAGATCACAAATGCACACGCAATAGAAGATTACCCGCCAAATAAGTTTTGTTAGTGATCGTGCCAGCTATATCCTTAAGAGAACGTAGCTTATACACGTAGACCGGGAACCCGTCGAACACATGATGCACCCTTTTGACCGTGGTCCATGCAATAAACCTCATCTCAAGCTATCAGACCCCTTGAAATAATAGCATGGATATTATCCCCTGCCATAAAAAATACAAGCGGATTGAAAAAGCAGTTATCCAGGATGTAAATATCTACCAACCACAAACAGACACAACATACACAAACAACTAATCATTTCAGTAGACTCACCAACCAAATCCTAAAGAGTAAAATCATATAACACATGAAACAAAGATAGCAAGAGCAGAAACAATATATAACATCAAGTAACAACAAAGCCGAAGGACCTCATTATCTCTGTTCTCATCACGATGTTCCCAAAGCCGGCAAACTCTCACACTTATACCATTGCTACTTTTGGCGACCCAAGACCTTATAATCTCATTTATCTTTTGTCTTGGTTGTTGCCTTCTTTTTGGCAGCGTTTATTTGATGCCGATCTCTGCCTTCGTAAACAATCACGAGGGGTTGATCCGAGGCATGAGGGATTTGGCAGCGTTTATTCTGTAAGTAATCTCGGCTCCTCGCGGTGGCAACCAGAACTCCGGCTTGCCAATGACAGACCGAATTTTGTGTAGCGGAGGCGTCCTTCGATGGCTACGTCAGTGCTCATGTAGTACACGAACGCAACCTATTTGACACGGGTCCCACCCTTCGTAGATGGATTGGTCGTGTGTCCCCGTTCACCTCTTCTAATTTTTTCCTCTTTCTTATGGGTTGTATCTGCAAATGGGACTTGTGGGTGCCTATCCTGTAGTAATGTATGGTTCAACGTGGAGTTATTTGCAAAAGGAGAACTCCCCAGGGACCAAACCGCCCTCAGGGTTTCCAAATAAATAGCCGGCAAAGCTTCTCCCCTTTTCCATCCCGCACCCTGCACACGTTTCTTCTCCACGCCCTCGAGAGTTAGCGGAATTCACACGCAAGTCCTCCAAGTTTCTCCCGCCGCGATGGAACCATCCGGTTCCGGTTCAGGAGGAAAACCGGTCAAGGACGACCTCATCCAAGAACCGGCCCATGGGCGCTCCAACGCCTCCACCAATGGGGCCTCGAGCGCTGCTGTGCCGCCACCTCCCCGCGTGACGCCCCTCCACCTCGAGCGACCCCGCCGCGAGCAGGCCGGAGGCGGCGCCGATGGGTCGAGCTCCGCCGCGGCGGGGGTCGACCGGAAGGGCAAGGGGACGCTGCCGCCCAAGGTCATTCCTTCTCCTCCGAGCTCCGCGGGCAGCAGCAGCTCCTCCACCCCCTTCCTCGACTACGCCGCCGCATTGACAGCCGGGGCCTTCGGAGGCGAGGAGTCGAGCACCGCGGCGGGCGGCGGGGAGTCGAGCTCCTGGGCGGGCGGCAGCAAGGCGCGGGTGACGTGGAGCGACCCCGTGGCGGCGGAGACGAGGGAGGTGCCCGACGCGGCGGCGCATCCGTTCGACCCCAAGCTGTTGTCCAGGCAGCGGTTGGCGGCCGTCGACAATGAGAACAGGCGATGGGAACAGCAGGTGATGACCGCTGCGACGTGCTGTTGTTGTTTCTTGGAGTTCTTGGAGTCTCTGGAGTGCGTTCTTGAGCGTTTCTTGGTTTCCTCTTGAGCAGTCCAAGCCGTTGCGTGCGGAAGGGGCGATGTATAGGGAGGAGCAGGTATGGCATGAATCTGCTCTTCTTGCTTGCTCGGAATGTGGAATTGTAGTCTCTAAGTCTGTTAAAAATCTTGTGATTGGGGAAGATTTAGTAGTAGAAATGGAATCTCGGGCAAATGTTGGGGACAGCTTGATGATTAGGCATTTCCTGATAATTACTCGAGTTCTTCTTGCGGTGTGTCATCAAATTTATAGGCAGGCAAGGATCTAATTCGAAACTGTTCAAAATTTATATGTCCAGGCTTGTGCTAATTGGTTCTTCTATTTGGTATGATAGCATGTTTTGCACTTTTGCTGCAAGTGAATAATTTGTAGGTTCCAAGTCTGTTTCGTGAAAGACTAGTTATCATCAGCACTTATGCCAGCAAATTGTCAGTATAAAAGACGTTTCAAAGTTGAAATTAAGAAAAATACAAGTGGAAAATATCTTGTGCTATTTCGGGAAAACGTTTATTGCCTTTGGTTAAGAAATTACAAGAATTTGGGTGAATGTTCCGATTAGTGCAAGTCCAAAACATCATGTATTCATGTTCAACAGTCGCATTCAATCAAATTAACTGAACCCTTACTGTCGGATAAACCTGTCCTTTTGTCGATCGTTTGTATAGTAGCCATGATCAATTAAAATAATCTATTTGTTCTGAAATTCTCTCATGGTTTAGATTGGCCCAGTAACCATGTTTGCTCCTCTGATTGCAGTATCTTGATCAGTCATACAAGCAGTGGTTCTATTCAAAGAGAAACATAGGCTATTCCAATGGGTCGAGCTCCTCCGCGACTGGGGTTAACCGGAAGGGCAAGGGGATGCTGCCCTCCAAGGTCATTCCTTCTCCTCTGAGCTCCGCAGGAAGCAGCAACTCCTCCACCCACTCCCTCGACTACGTCGCGACATTGAGAGCCGGGGCCTTCGGAGGCGGGGAGTCGAGCTACGCGGTGGGTGGCAGCAAGGCGCGGGAGACATGGAGCGACCCCGTGGCAGCGGAGACGAGGGAGGTGCCCAACGCGGCGGCACATCCGTTCGACCCCAAGCTGGTGTCCAGGCAGCGGCTGGTGGAAGAGCAGGCGGCCGTCGACAATGAGAACATGCGATGGGAACAGCAGGTGATGGCCTCTGCGACGTGCTGATGTTGTTTCTTGGAGTTCTTGGAGTCTCTAGAGTGCGTTCTTGAGCGTTTCTTGGTTTCCTCTTGAGCAGTTCAAGCCGTTGCACGCGGAAGGGACGATGTATAGGGAGGAGCAGGTATGGCATGAATCTGGTCTTCTTGCTTGATCAGAATGTGGAATTGTAGTCTCAAGTCTGCTAAAATCTTGGGATTGGGGATGATTTAGTAGTAGAAATGGAATCTCGGGCAAATGTTGGGGAAAGTTTGATGATTAGGCATTTCCTGATAATTACTCGAGTTCTTCTTGCGGTGTGTCATCAAATTTAGAGGCAGGCAAGGATCTAATTCGAAACTGTTCAAAATTTATATGTCCAGGCTTGTGCTAATTGGTTCTTCTCTTTGGTATGATAGCATGTTTTGCACTTTTGCTGCAAGTGAAAAAATTGTAGGTTCCAAGTCTGTTTGGTGAAAGACTAGTTATCATCAGCACTTATGCCAGCAAGTTGTCAGTATTAAAAAACGTTTCAAAGTTGAAATTAAGAAAAATGCCAGTGGAAAATATCTTGTGCTGAGCCGCTGTAGGTCGCAGTGGAAAAATGCCACTTGTTGACGGGATCGCCGGACGTCTACCTGCTTGGAAAGCTGACTTGATGACCAAACCTGGGCGCCTGGCTCTAGTGAAATCTGTCCTAGGTGCCATCCCTGTCCATCAGCTCCTCGCCTTCGCGCCGTCGAAAAAGACCCTCAAGCAAATTGAGAAGATCCAGCGCGGCTTCCTTTGGGCTGGGCGCGCGGCAGCCAACGGTGGCCACTGCCATGTAAACTGGCGTCGCGTTTGCCGCCCTACTTCCCTTGGCGGCCTAGGAGTCCAGGACCTCGAGCGCACCGGCCTTGCGCTGCGGCTCCGATGGCTTTGGCTCTCGCGCACCGACCATGTCCGGGCTTGGCATGGCCTGGACCTGCACTTCTCGACCGAGGAAAGAGCGCTCTTTTTCGCCTCCACATTCATGATCATTGGGAGCGGCTCTACAGAGCTTTTTTGGGAGGACCGCTGGATCAATGGGCAGTCAATCTCTGAGATCGCCCCGGATCTTTACAGCCGCATCCCCAAGCGTCGGCGCAAGCTCCGGACTGTCGCCGAAGGACTACAGGGCCACAGCTGGGCAGGCGACATTCACGGGACCGTTGGCATCAACGAAATTGGCCAATACATTCAAGTCTGGCAAGCGATCGAACATTTCCACCTCTCAGATGCCCCTGACCAGTTGGTGTGGAAATGGACGACATCCGGCACCTATACGGCCCGCTCCTGCTACCTCGCCACCTTCCAGGGCTCCACTACCTGCTTCGCCTGGAAGCTCATTTGGAAGAGTTGGGCACCGCCACGCGTAAAATTCTTCCACTGGTTAGCTAACCTGGATAGGTGCTGGACCGCCGATCGCCTCGCTAGGCGGGGCCTCCAGCACCAGCCCCGATGCCCATTATGCGACCAAGCCCCCGAGACGATGCGCCACCTACTCCTGGAATGCCCTTTCGCCAAGCAGACTTGGCATGAGATTCTCGCCTGGCTCAGGATGACAACGGAAGGACCATGTGATGAAAGCACGCTCATGGACTGGTGGCTGCGCGCCAAGCAAAATACCCCTGCACCGATGAGGAAAGGTCTTGCCTCCGTCGCCCTCCTCACGCCGTGGATGATCTGGAAGATGCGCAACGAGTGCATATTTGAGGGTGCCCAGCCCCTCGTCCATGTCCTGGTCTCTAAGATCAAGGAAGAAGCTGAACAATGGGCACGCGCTGGTGCACGCGGCCTCCGGGTCATCTTGCCAACCACCTGGGATGTACATTAACTTTACATTCATGCTCCTTCATGAACTCGCTCTCCTAGGAGGGTTGTAACCAAACTCTATCTTTTCAATGCAATGAAACGCAAAATCTCTTGCGTTTTCTCGAAAAATAATAATATCTTGTGCTATTTCGGGAAAATGTTTATTGCCTTTGGTTAAGAAATTCCAAGAATTTGGGTGAATGTTCCGTTTAGTGCAAGTCCAGAAGATCATGTATTTATGTTTAACAGTCACATTCAATCAAATTAACTGAACCTTTACTGCTACTTCATCGTTTATGACAGTTCCATGGAATCAAATTTATTGGTCTATCTTTACCTCTTTAGCAATACTAATTAGATAATTATGCTGGTGTTGTTAGGTTGATACACTGCATGGGGGAGTAATGGATGATTGTAGTATATTAGCTTCTGGATATGTAACTGACAATCTCTCACCATTGCTTCATGTTACACTAAATGAGCAGCGTGGATTACCCTTTCTTTTCTGCTGCATGTTTCAACTTTGTTCTTCATAACTAATGTTCTGCCCAAAAGGCGAAAAATGCATTTTGATATTGTTAAACTGTTAAATAGCATACATATTTCCCTTGTGCCAAAACTATAAATCATAAAACTGCAGTAGTTTTGTACGGTTGTATCTTTGTATTAATTAGTAGTTACTGGCGCACTATGACGTATTGTTTCTGATGAGTAGAAACTTGGGAATAGAAAAGAAAGAACTTTTATCTTGTTTTTATATGCTTGTGATAATGACATATATCTTGTTTCATCATTTCTTTCCAACAATAATACTTTCTCCCACTGCTTATACTGAAACAGACAAACAGATGCTTACATTCATGTTCTAGCTTTAAGCTGTATTGTGTAGTTATCAGCACCGTCCTTTTTTCAATCATTAGTATAGTAGCCATGATCGATTAAAATAATCTATTTGGTCTGAAATTCTCTCATGGTTTAGATTGACCCAGTAACCATATTTTGCTTGCTTGATTGCAGTCTATTAAACAATCATCCAACCAGTGCTTCGATTCGGAAAAAAATAGAGGCCGTCCTAATGAGTTTGCGGTAAAGTGGTCTTATGATAATGATGTAAGTATAATTAGTATTAGGCTTGACCCATGACCATGAGTGTCTTAAACTTGCAATGCAACTTACTAAGAGCTGTTTGTTTGATCAAAACCCCTGTAGGAAATTCCATACCCTTTATACGCTGAATTTTGTGGAGAGAGTTCCTCCTCCCCAAAAAGAGAGTGGAATGATGTAAGAGTTGTCAGGAGACTGCGAGGGTTGCGTTGGCAAGAGAGGGTTGCTGCTCGTACTCACTTCAGAGAGGTAGGTGATAGTTGGCGAGCGGCTAGGCGGAAGCCTACTTCTCTGTTCATGTCAGCAATGGATAAAGTCCGGGACAAGAAGGCCAAGGAGTACAGCGGCGGTTGCACCGTTCCCGAATATCTTACATGTCCGTTGTCTGGTGAGATCATGGCAGATCCAGTGACAATTGCTACAGGGAAGGTAAGCATTGTGGTTGAACTTGTGTTTGCATGTAGTTTCTTCTGAGCAGTGAAACTAACGATGTGATACAAATTATTCTGTTTTTAGACATTCGAGCGACGCTTCCTAAAGGACTGGTTTGAGAAGAAGGGACACATTTGTCCCCTGACCAACGAGATCGTGTCAGGCACCATCCTCCGGAACGACCGCATCCAAGGATATTTAGACGAGTGGAATGAAGTGATGAAAGAAGAGTAGTGCTGATATGTCATATGTGTGCTTGTTGAATTACAATTACAGTGCTGCTACTTTTCCCCTTGTTGGAAAAGATTAAAAAAAGAATCATTGCAATTCTGCTTGTGACTTGCTACTAATTTCACAATCCCATATGCATAGATTATGTGTTTGCTATTCCTATTATATGTCAATTTGTTGACTCTAGGCTCGGCCTGAGTGGTGCAAACGTGTACTTGAATGCCCCAGACACGACGGCGTCGGCTCTGTCGTCGAGCTCCTTCTCCAGGCGGCGCCACAGCCGCGCGACGGTGGCCCTGCGCGTCTGGTTGTCCATGTCGGGGTCGTAGTGCACCCGCACGATCTTGTGGAACTCCTCCAAGCGACGGTCCACATCGCTGGCTTTGGCGTACATGTCTCTGAACTCCCTCAGCGCGGTGGTCTCCTCCTCCTCCTCCTCC
The DNA here is from genome assembly GCA_039707655.1 of Elymus sibiricus. Classification (NCBI taxonomy): domain Eukaryota; kingdom Viridiplantae; phylum Streptophyta; class Magnoliopsida; order Poales; family Poaceae; genus Elymus; species Elymus sibiricus. The sequence goes on along the minus strand of CM077667.1, from coordinate 96,525,078 downwards.
TCCTCCTCCTCCTTCTCCTCCTCCTTAAGTGCGGTGGTCTCCTCCTCCTCCTCCTCCTCCTCCTCCTCCTCCTCCTTAACATCCTCCTCCTTGGCATCGTCCGACTCTCTATCTCTGGTCGACGTCCGACGGGCCGCCAGCCTGCGCCGCAGCCTGTCGCACTCGCCGTCGTGATCGCGGAGGAGGGACCTGTAGATGTCGATCTCCTTCTTCAAGTCTGACTTGAGTATCTGGATCTGGTGCGCCACGATGAGCCGCATCGAAAGGTCGTACTGCAAGCTGCGGATCAAGAGCTCCTCATCGTCCTCCAGGGAGACGTTGGCCAGCGACGATTGTAGCTCTTGGTCTTGGGTGCCGTCGCTCTTCATGTCGTCGGCTGGTGATGTGATTGCAAGAGCTGTCGCCTTGACGACTTCCCCAGTTTCCACGGCTGCCATTGATCGCTTCTTATGCTCAGGAGATCAACACGATCAAAATCAGGGATCAAAATCAGGCAGTCAAGCGGGCGTGGGAGGTGCTGCAGAGCGATGCATCGGCATACATATATATAGTTCGAACAGAGGCAAGGGCCAGGCCGACTCGGCCAGCTGATCGTACGTGGTTGAGTCCGTGTCGGACACGTACGGCACTTCGACTCATGAACGGAACATCCTTCTTGTCCTGATTGGTTCCTACTCACGGATTCACAGCTGGTTCACTTCTACATCTTTTAATAGAAGTATTTCCTTGTGCCCTAGAACTTGTAATAAGGGCATCTCCAACTGCATACTTTAAATCAGACACACTAAACGTCCGCAGACGCGTCCGAACACGAATACCTGCCATCCAAACCTTAATTATTTTCCTATGTCCGGAGCAATCAAAAGAATTGTAGAAAAAACATAATTCAGCCACACTACCGGAATAAAGCTCGACGCCGACGGCCTAATCTATGCCGACGGTGGCTGTAGGCATCGTCGGAGCTATCCCGACGGCCCTGGTCGAACCGTAGGCGTAGAAAAGCCGTCGGCGTCCCCCTATCTATCCCGACGGTGGCCGTAGGCACCGGATGGCCATCGGCGTATCTACAACTATCCCGACGGCCCCTGTCGGCGTAAACGGGCCGTCGGCATAGAAATGACCTAGACAGGCCGGGAACGAGCGGCGAGCTGACGACGTTAGAGCTACGCCGACGGCTTTGACAACGGCCGTCGGCATAGCTACGTCGACGGTTTAACCGTCGGGGTAGACTTCGTCCACGTCATCAATCCGCGACGCTGGCCACGTCATCGATCCGAGTCGCGGCTGGTGGGCGTCGCTGGTTCATATCTACGCCGACGGCCAAACCGTCGGCAAAGCATTTTATCTGTTTTCTGATTTTTTTTCCTGTTTTTAAGTTTTAATTATTTTCCTAAATTAATTTTTGATTAACTTCATGTTCTTTTGCATATAGGTCCCTATACTTTACTGAATTCACAAAAAAATGATAATTACGTCCATTTTGACAAGTTTTATATGTTTTTTACAAGAATCTTGAAAGTGGTAGATCCGCCGGTCAACTGTGGCAGGGTTTGACGGGACGGGGGACTTTGGGGGGTAGCTATGCCGCGAGGTCTTGCGCTGGGCCCTCTTACGTACACGTCCCGAAATGTGGTGGCGGGTCTAAGCACCCGGCACGCGGCTCCGTAGCGTGGCCCCCCTCACGGACGTCGCTGCCGCCGTCACACGGAGGGTGGAAAGGGCCACGTCGGGTAGACACGGAGGGAATCTTGCGGTGGGTTGGGCTCGGACCTTGATCCGAAGTGTTCCTATGGGCTCGCCTATCACAGCCAGGTGGAAATGTCCCTCGCTCAAACCCCGTCCGATGAAAGTCAAAGGGGTAGATCCGTCGGTCAACTGTGCCATGGTTTAACGGGACGGGGGACTTTAGGGGGTAGCTGTGCCGCGATGTCTTGCGCTGGGCCCTCTTACACGTCCAGAAATGTGGTTGCGGGTGTAAGCACCCGGCACACGGCTCCGTAGCGTGAACCCCATCACGGACGTCGGCTCCGCCGTCACACAAAGGGTGGAAACGGACACGGAGGGAATCTTGCGGTGGGTTGGGCCCGGACCTTGATCCGAAGTGTACCTATGGGCTCGCCTATCACAGCCAGGTGGAAATGTCCCTCGGTCAAACTCCGTCCGGTGAAAGTCAAAGGGGTAGATCCGTCCGGTCAACAGTGTCAGGGTTAGACGGGATGGGGACCTGGAGGGGGGCTATGCCGTGAGGTCTTGTGCGAGGCCCTTACACGTGTGGAAGAGTGGTGACAGGTCTAAGCACCCGGCACGCGGCTCCGTAGCGTGGCCCCCCTCACGGACGTCGCTGCCGCCGTCACACGGAGGGTGGAAAGGGCCACGTCGGGTAGACACGGAGGGAATCTTGCGGTGGGTTGGGCTCGGACCTTGATCCGAAGTGTACCTATGGGCTCGCCTATCACAACCAGGTGGAAATGTCCCTCGGTCAAACCCCGTCCGGTGAAAGTCAAAGGGGTAGATCCGTCCGGTTAACTGTGCCAGGGTTAGACGGGACGGGGGACTTTTGGGGGGTAGCTATGCCGCGAGGTCTTGCGCTGGGCCCTCTTAGACGTCCCGAAATGTGGTGGCGGGTGCAACCACCCGGCACGCGGCTCCGTAGCGTGACCCCCCTCACGGCCGTCGCTGCCGCCGTCACTCGGAGGGTGGAAACGACCACGTCGAGTAGACACGAAGGGAATCTTGCGGTGGGTTGGGCCCGGACCTTGATCCGAAGTGTACCTATGGGCTCGCCTATCACAACCAGGTGGAAATGTCCCTCGGTCAAACCCCGTCCGGTGAAAGTCAAATGGGTAGATCCGTCCGGTCAACAGTGTCAGGGTTAGACGGGACGGGGGACCTGGAGGGGGGCTTGTTGGAAATATGCCCTGGAGGCAATAATAAAATGGTTATTATTATATTTCCTTGTTCATGATAATTGTCTATTGTTCATGCTATAATTGTATTAACCGGAAACCGTAATACATGTGTGAATACATAGACCACACCATGTCCCTAGTGAGCCTCTAGTTGACTAGCTCGTTGGTCAATAGATGGTCATGGTTTCCTGACCATGGACATTAGATGTCGTTGATAATGGGATCACATCATTAGGAGAATGATGTGATGGACAAGACCCAATCCTAAGCATAGCACAAGATCGTGTAGTTTGTCTGCTAGAGCTTTTCTAATGTCAAGTATCATTTCCTTAGACCATGAGATTGTGCAACTCCCGGATACCGTAGGAATGCTTTGGGTGTATCAAACATCACAACGTAATTGGGTGACTATAAAGGTGCACTACAGGTATCTCCGAAAGTGTCTGTTGGGTTGGCACGAATCGAGACTGGGATTTGTCACTCCGTGTGACGGAGAGGTATCTCTGGGCCCACTCGGTAATACATCATCATAATGAGCTCAATGTGACTAAGGAGTTAGTCACGGGATCATGTGTTACGGAACGAGTAAAGAGACTTGCCGGTAACGAGATTGAACAAGGTATAGGGATACCGACGATCGAATCTCGGGCAAGTAACATACCGATGGACAAAGGGAATTGTATACGGGATTAATTGAATCCCCAACATCGGGGTTCATCCGATGAGATCATCGTGGAACATGTGGGAGCCAATATGGGTATCCAGATCCCGCTATTGGTTATTGGCCGGAGAGGTGTCTCGGTCATGTCTGCATGGTTCCCGAACCCGTAGGGTCTACACACTTAAGGTTCGGTGACGCTAGAGTAGTAATGGGAAATACACGTTGGTGACCGAAGGTTGTTCGGAGTCCCGGATGAGATCCCGGACGCCACGAGGAGTTCCGGAATGGTCCGGAGGTAAAGATTTATATATGGGAAGTCCTATTTTGGCCACCGGAAAATGTTCGGGATTTTTCGGTATTGTATCGGGAAGGTTCTAGAAGGTTCCGGAGTGGGGCCCACCTGCATGGGGGGACCCACATGAACGTGGGTAGTGGGGGCAAGGCCCCACATCCCTGGTCAAGGTGCACCAAGATCCCCCCTTAGAAGGAATAAGATCATATCCCGAAGGGATAAGATCAAGATCCCTAAAAAGGGGGGATAACAATCGGTGGGGAAGGGAAAGGATGGGATTTCTTTCCTCCCACCTTTGCCAACGCCCCAATGGACTTGGAGGGCAAGAAACCAGCCCCCTCCACCCCTATATATAGTGGGGAGGCGCATGGGAGCAGCACCCCCTTCCCTGGCGCAGCCCTCCCCCCTCCTAGACCTCCTCCTCCTCCGTAGTGCTTAGCGAAGCTCTGCCGGAGAACCACGAGCTCCACCGCCACCACGCCGTCGTGCTGCCGGAGCTCTCCCTCAACTTCTCCTCCCCCCTTGCTGGATCAAGAAGGAGGAGACGTCCCCGGGCTGTACGTGTGTTGAACGTGGAGGCGCCGTCCGTTCGGCGCTTGGATCGGATCTTCCGCGATTTGAATCGCCGCGAGTACGACTCCATCAACCGCGTTCTTTGCAACGCTTCCGCTTAGCGATCTTCAAGGGTATGAAGATGCACTCCCTCTCTCTCTCGTTGCTAGCATCTCCTAGATTGATCTTGGTGACACGTAGGAAAATTTTGAATTATTACTACGTTACCCAACAATGGCATCATGAGCTAGGTCTATGCGTAGATTCTATGCACGAGTAGAACACAAGTAGTTGTGGGCGATGATTTGATCAATTTGCTTGCCGTTACTAGTCCTATCTTGATTCGGCGGCATTGTGGGATGAAGCGGCCCGGACCGACTTTACACGTACGCTTACGTGAGACTGGTTGCACCGCCTGACATGCACTTGTTGCATAAGGTGGCTAGCGGGTGTCTGTCTCTCCCACTTTAGTCGGATCGGATTCGATGAAGAGGGTCCTTATGAAGGGTAAATAGCAATTGGCATATCACCGTTGTGGCTTTTGCGTAGGTAAGATACGTTCTTGCTAGAAACCCATAGCAGCCACGTAAAACTTGCAACAACAATTAGAGGACGTCTAACTTGTTTTTGCAGGGTATGCTATGTGATGTGATATGGCCAAAAGGATGTGATGAAATATATGTGATGTATGAGATTGATCATGTTCTTGTAATAGGAATCACGACTTGCATGTCGATGGGTATGACAACCGGCAGGAGCCATAGGAGTTGTCTTAATTTATTGTATGACCTGCGTGTCAATCAAAAACGCCATGTAATTACTTTACTTTATTGCTAACCGTTAGCCATAGTAGTAGAAGTAATAGTTGGCGAGACAACTTCATGAAGACACGATGATGGAGATCATGATGATGGAGATCATGGTGTCGTGCCGGTGACGATGGTGATCATGCCGCGCCCCGAAGATGGAGATCAAAGGCGCAAGATGATATTGGCCATATCATGTCACTTTATGATTTGCATGTGATGTTTATCATGTTTTTACATCTTATTTGCTTAGAACGACGGTAGCATAAATAAGATGATCCCTCACTAAAATTTCAAGAAATGTGTTCCCCCTAAGTGTGCACCGTTGCGAAGGATCGTTGTTTCGAAGCACCACGTGATGATCGGGTGTGATAGATTCTAACGTTCGCATACAACGGGTGTAAGCCAGATTTACACACGCGAAACACTTAGGTTGACTTGACGAGCCTAGCATGTACAGACATGGCCTCGGAACACAGAGACCGAAAGGTCGAACATGAGTCGTATAGTAGATGCGATCAACATGGAGATGTTCACCATTGATGACTAGTCCGTCTCACGTGATGATCGGACACGGCCTAGTCGATATGGATCATGTATCACTTAGATGACTAGAGGGATGTCTATCTGAGTGGGAGTTCATTAAATAATTTGATTAGATGAACTTAATTATCATGAACTTAGTCTAAAATTGTCTTTACAATCTATCTTGTAGATCCAATGGCCCACGCTAATGTCGCCCTCAACTTCAACGCGTTCCTAGAGAAAACCAAGCTGAAAGACGATGGAAGCAACTATACGGACTGGGTCCGTAACTTGAGGATCATCCTCATAGCTTCCAAGAAAGCATATGTCCTTGATGCACCGCTAGGTGACGCACCCATTTTCCCAGCAACTCAAGACGTTATGAACGCCTGGCAGTCGCGTAGTGATGATTACTCCCTGGTTCAGTGCGGCATGCTTTACAGCTTAGAACCGGGGCTCCAAAAGCGTTTTGAGCAACACGGAGCATATGAGATGTTCCAAGAGCTGAGAATGGTTTTCCAAGCTCATGCCCGGGTCGAGAGATATGAAGTCTCCGACAAGTTCTTCAGTTGTAAGATGGAGGAAAATAGTTCTGTCAGCGAGCACATACTCAAAATGTCTGGGTTGCACAACCGCTTGTCTCAGCTGGGAGTTAATCTTCCGGATGACTCGGTTATTGACAGAATCCTCCAGTCGCTTCCACCTAGCTACAAGAGCTTTGTGATGAACTTCAATATGCAAGGGATGGAGAAGTCCATTCCCGAGTTATATTCGATGCTGAAATCAGCGGAGGTGGAGATCAAAAAGGAACATCAAGTGTTGATGGTGAATAAGACCACCAGTTTCAAGAAAGGCAAGGGTAAGAAGAACTTCAAGAAGGACGGCAAAGCAGTTGCCGCGCCCGGTAAATCAGTTGCCGGGAAGAAGCCCAAGAATGGACCCAAGCCTGAGACTGAGTGCTTTTATTGCAAGGGAACCGGTCACTGGAAGCGGAACTGCCCCAAGTACTTAGCGGATAAGAAGGCCGGCAACGTCAAAGGTATATATGATATACATGTTATTGATGTGTACCTTACCAGCGCTTGTAGTAGCTCCTGGGTATTTGATACCGGTGCGGTTGCTCACATTTGTAACTCAAAATAGGAGCTGCGGAATAAGCGGAGACTGGCGAAGGACGAGGTGACGATGCGCGTCGGGAATGGTTTCAAGGTCGATGTGATCGCCGTCGGCACGCTACCTCTACATCTACCTTCGGGATTAGTTTTAAACCTCAATAATTGTTATTTAGTACCAGCTTTGAGCATGAACATTGTATGTGGATCTCGTTTGATGCGAGATGGCTACTCATTTAAATCCGAGAATAATGGTTGTTCTATTTATATGAGAGATATGTTTTATGGTCATGCCCCGCTGGTCAATGATTTATTTTTATTGAATCTCGAACGTGATGTTACACATATTCATAGTGTGAATACCAAACGATGTAAGGTTGATAATGATAGTCCCACATACTTGTGGCACTGCCGCCTTGGTCATATTGGTGTCAAACGCATGAAGAAACTCCATGCAGATGGACTTTTGGAGTCTCTTGATTATGAATCATTTGACACGTGCGAACCATGCCTCATGGGCAAGATGACTAAGACTCCGTTCTCCGGAACAATGGAGCGAGCAACCAACTTGTTGGAAATAATACATACCGATGTATGCGGTCCAATGAGCGTTGAGGCTCGCGGTGGCTATCGTTATTTTCTCACCCTCACTGATGACTTAAGCAGATATGGGTATGTCTACTTAATGAAACACAAGTCTGAGACCTTTGAAAAGTTCAAGGAATTTCAGAGTGAGGTAGAGAATCAACGTGACAAGAAAATAAAGTTCTTACAATCTGATCGTGGAGGAGAATATTTGAGTCACGAGTTTGGCACGCACTTAAGGAAATGTGGAATTGTTTCACAACTCACGCCGCCTGGCACACCTCAGCGTAATGGTGTGTCCGAACGTCGTAATCGCACTCTATTGGATATGGTGCGATCTATGATGTCTCTTACTGATTTACCGCTATCATTTTGGGGATATGCATTAGAGACTACCGCATTCACTTTAAATAGGGCACCGTCTAAATCCGTTGAGACGACACCGTATGAATTATGGTTTGGGAAGAAACCTAAGCTATCGTTTCTGACAGTTTGGGGATGCGATGCTTATGTCAAGAAACTTCAACCTGAAAAGCTCGAACCCAAATCGGAAAAGTGCGTCTTCATAGGATACCCTAAGGAAACTATTGGGTATACCTTCTACCTCAGATCCGAAGGCAAGATCTTTGTTGCCAAGAATGGATCCTTTCTAGAGAAAGAGTTTCTCTCAAAAGAAGTAAGTGGGAGGAAAGTAGAACTTGATGAGGTAATTGTACCCCCTCTCGAACCGGAGAGTAGCGCAGCGCAGGAAAATGTTTCTGTGGTGCCTGCACCGACTAGAGAGGAAGTTAATGATGATGATCATGAAACTTCGGATCAAGTTACTACTGAACTTCGTAGGTCCACGAGGACACGTTCCGCACCAGAGTGGTACGGCAACCCTGTCCTGGAAATCATGTTGTTAGACAACGGTGAACCTTCGAACTATGAAGAAGCCATGGCGGGCCCGGATTCCAACAAATGGCTTGAAGCCATGAAATCCGAGATAGGATCCATGTATGAGAACAAAGTATGGACTTTGGTGGACTTGCCCGATGATCGGCAAGCCATAGAAAATAAATGGATCTTTAAGAAGAAGACTGACGCGGATGGTAATGTGACCGTCTATAAGGCTCGGCTTGTCGCTAAGGGTTATCGACAAGTTCAAGGAGTTGACTACGATGAGACTTTCTCACCCGTAGCGATGCTGAAGTCCGTCCGAATCATGTTAGCAGTTGCCGCATTTTATGATTATGAGATCTGGCAAATGGACGTCAAAACGGCATTCCTTAACGGTTTCCTTAAGGAAGAATTGTATATGATGCAGCCGGAAGGTTTTGTCGATCCTAAGAATGCTGACAAGGTATGCAAGCTCCATCGCTCCATCTATGGGCTGGTGCAAGCATCTCGGAGTTGGAACATTCGCTTTGATGAGGTGATCAAAGCGTTTGGGTTTATACAGACTTATGGAGAAGCCTGTATTTACAAGAAAGTGAGTGGGAGCTCTGTAGCATTTCTCATTTTATATGTGGATGACATAATGTTGATGGGAAATGATATAGAACTTTTGGAAAGCATAAAGGCCTACTTGAATAAGTGTTTTTCAATGAAGAACCTTGGAGAAGCTGCTTACATATTAGGCATCAAGATCTATAGAGATAGATTGAGACGCCTCATTGGTCTTTCACAAAGCACATACCTTGACAAGATATTGAAGAAGTTCAATATGGATCAGTCCAAGAAGGGGTTCTTGCCTGTATTGCAAGGTGTGAGATTGAGCACAGCTCAATGCCCGACCTTGGCATAAGATAGAGAAAAGATGAGTGTCATCCCCTATGCCTCAGCCATAGGCTCTATTATGTATGCCATGCTGTGTACCAGACCTGATGTGAACCTTGCCATAAGTTTGGTAGGGAGGTACCAAAGTGATCCCGGAACGGAACACTGGACAGCGGTCAAGAATATCCTTAAGTACCTGAAAAGGACTAAGGATATGTTTCTCCTTTATGGAGGTGCCGAAGAGCCCGTCGTAAATGGTTACGTCGATGCTAGCTTCGACACAGATCCGGATGACTCCAAGTCACAAACCGGATACGTGTATATTTTGAATGGTGGGGCAGTCAGCTGGTGCAGTTGCAAGCAAAGCGTCGTGGCGGCATCTACATGTGAAGCAGAGTACATAGCTGCTTCGGAAGCAGCGCAGGAAGGAGTCTGGATGAAGGAGTTCATCACCGACCTAGGAGTAATTCCCAATGCGTCGGGCCCGATGACTCTCTTCTGTGACAACACTGGAGCTATTGCCATTGCCAAGGAGCCCAGGTTTCACAAGAAGACCAAGCACATCAAGCGCCACTTCAACTCCATTCGTGGTTACATTCAGGATCGAGATATAGATATTTGTAAAGTACATACGGATCTGAATGTCGCAGATCCGTTGACTAAACCTCTTCCACGAGCGAAACATGATCAGCACCAGAACTCTATGGGTGTTCGATTCATCACAATGTAACTAGATTATTGACTCTAGTGCAAGTGGGAGACTGTTGGAAATATGCCCTAGAGGCAATAATAAAATGGTTATTATTATATTTCCTTGTTCATGATAATTGTCTATTGTTCATGCTATAATTGTATTAACCGGAAACCGTAATACATGTGTGAATACATAGACCACACCATGTCCCTAGTGAGCCTCTAGTTGACTAGCTCGTTGGTCAATAGATGGTCATGGTTTCCTGACCATGGACATTGGATGTCGTTGATAATGGGATCACATCATTAGGAGAATGATGTGATGGACAAGACCCAATCCTAAGCATAGCACAAGATCGTGTAGTTCGTCTGCTAGAGCTTTTCTAATGTCAAGTATCATTTCCTTGGACCATGAGATTGTGCAACTCCCGGATACCGTAGGAATGCTTTGGGTGTATCAAACGTCATACCGTAACTGGGTGACTATAAAGGTGCACTACAGGTCTCTCCGAAAGTGTCTGTTGGGTTGGCACGAATCGAGACTGGGATTTGTCACTCTGTGTGACGGAGAGGTATCTCTGGGCCCACTCGGTAATACATCATCATAATGAGCTCAATGTGACTAAGGAGTTAGTCACGGGATCATGTGTTACGGAACGAGTAAAGAGACTTGCCGGTAACGAGATTGAACAAGGTATAGGGATACCGACGATCGAATCTCGGGCAAGTAACATACCGATGGACAAAGGGAATTGTATATGGGATTAATTGAATCCCCGACATCGTGGTTCATCCGATGAGATCATCGTGGAACATGTGGGAGCCAATATGGGTATCCAGATCCCGCTATTGCTTATTGGCCGGAGAGGTGTCTCGGTCATGTCTGCATGGTTCCCGAACCCGTAGGGTCTACACACTTAAGGTTCGGTGACGCTAGAGTAGTAATGGTAAATACACGTTGGTGACCGAAGGTTGTTAGGAGTCCCGGATGAGATCCCGGACGTCACGAGGAGTTCCGGAATGGTCCAGAGGTAAAGATTTATATATGGGAAGTCCTATTTTGGCCACCGGAAAATGTTCGGGATTTTTTGGTATTGTACCGGGAAGGTTCTAGAAGGTTCCGAAGTGGAGCCCACCTGCATGGGGGGACCCACATGAACGTGGGTAGTGGGGGCAAGGCCCCACACCCCTGGTCAAGGCGCACCAAGATCCCCCCTTAGAAGGAATAAGATCATATCCCGAAGGGATAAGATCAAGATCCCTAAAAAGGGGGGATAACAATCGGTGGGGAAGGGAAAGGATGGAATTTCTTTCCTCCCACCTTTCCCAATGCCCCAATGGACTTGGAGGGCAAGAAACCAGCCCCCTCCACCCCTATATATAGTGGGGAGGCACATGGGAGCAACACCCCCTTCCCTGGCGCAGCCCACCCCCCTCCTAGACCTCCTCCTCCTCCGTAGTGCTTAGCGAAGCTCTGCCGGAGAACCACGAGCTCCACCGCCACCACGCCGTCGTGCTGCCGGAGCTCTCCCTCAACTTCTCCTCCCCCCTTGCTGGATCAAGAAGGAGGAGACGTCCTCGGGCTGTACGTGTCTTGAACGCGGAGGCGCCGTCCGTTCGGCGCTTGGATTGGATCTTCCGCGATTTGAATCGCCGCGAGTACGACTCCATCAACCGCGTTCTTTGCAACGCTTCCGCTTCGCGATCATCAAGGGTATGAAGAAGCACTCTCTCTCTCTCTCGTTGCTAGCAACTCCTAGATTGATCTTGGTGACACGTAGGAAAATTTTGAATTATTACTACGTTACCCAACAGGGCTATGTCGTGAGGTCTTGCGCGAGGCCCTCTTACACGTGTGCAAGAGTGGTGACAGGTCTAAGCACCTGGCACGCGGCTCCGTAGCATGGCCCCCCTCACGGACGTCGCTGCCGCCGTCACACGGAGGGTGGAAAGGGCCACGTCGGGTAGACACGGAGGGAATCTTGCGGTGGGTTGGGCCCGGACCTTGATCCGAAGTGTACCTATGGGCTCGCCTATCATAGCCAGGTGGAAATGTCCCTCGGTCAAACCCCGTCCGGTGAAAGTCAAAGGGTAGATCCGTCCGGTCAACTGTGCCTGGGTTAGACGGGACGGGGGACTTTTGGGGGGTAGCTATGCCGCGAGGTCTTGCGCTGGGCCCTCTTAGACGTCCCGAAATGTGGTGGCGGGTGCAACCACCCCGCACGCGGCTCCGTAGCGTGACCCCCCTCATGGACGTCGCTGCCACCGTCACTCGGAGGGTGGAAACGACCATGTCGGGTAGACACGGAGGGAATCTTGTGGTGGGTTGGGCCCGGACCTTGATCCGAAGTGTACCTATGGGCTCGCCTATCACAGCCAGGTGGAAATGTCCCTCGGTCAAACCCCGTCCGGTGAAAGTCAAAGGGGTAGATCCGTCCGGTCAACAGTGTCAGGGTTAGACGGGACGGGTGACCTGGAGGGGGGCTATGCCGTGAGGTCTTGCGCCAGGCCCTCTTACACGTGTGGAAGAGTGGTGACAGGTCTAAGCACCCGGCACGCGGCTCCGTAGCGTGGCCCCCCTCACGGACGTCGTTGCCGCCGTCACACGGAGGGCGGAAAGGGCCACGTCGGGTAGACACGGAGGGAATCTTGCGGTGGGTTGGGCCCGGACCTTGATCCGAAGTGTACCTATGGGCTCGCCTATCACAGCCAGGTGGAAATGTCCCTCGGTCAAACCCCGTCCGGTGAAAGTCAAAGGGTAGATCCGTCCGGTCAACTGTGCCTGGGTTAGACGGGACGGGGGACTTTTAGGGGGTAGCTATGTCGCGAGGTCTTGCGCTGGGCCCTCTTAGATGTCCCAAAATATGGTGGCGGGTGCAACCACCCTGCACGCGACTCCGTAGCGTGACCCCCCTCACGGACGTCGCTGCCGCCGTCACTCGGAGGGTGGAAACGACCACGTCGGGTAGACACGGAGGGAATCTTGTGGTGGGTTGGGCCCGGACCTTGATCCGAAGTGTACCTATGGGCTCGCCTATCACAGCCAGGTGGAAATGTCCCTCGGTCAAACCCCGTCCGGTGAAAGTCAAAGGGGTAGATCCGTCCGGTCAACAGTGTCAGGGTTAGACGGGACGGGGGACCTGGAGGGGGGCTATGACGTGAGGTCTTGCGCCAGGCCCTCTTACACGTGTGGAAGAGTGGTGACAGGTCTAAGCACCCGGCACGCGGCTCCGTAGCGTGGCCCCCCTCATGGACGTCGCTGCCGCCGTCACACGGAGGGTGGAAAGGGCCACGTCGGGTAGACACGGAAGGAATCTTGCGGTGGGTTGGGCCCGGACCTTGATCCGAAGTGTACCTATGGGATCGCCTATCATAGCCAGGTGGAAATGTCCCGCGGTGAAACCCCGTCCGGTGAAAGTCAAAGGGGTAGATCCGTCCGATCAACTGTGCCAGGGTTAGACGGGACGGGGGACTTTTGGGGGGTAGTTATGCCGCGAGGTCTTGCGCTGGGCCCTCTTACACATCCCGAAATGTGGTGACGGGGGACCTGGAGGGGGCTATGCCGCGAGGTCTTGCGCCAGGCGCTCTTACACGTGTCAAAGGGCTAGATCTCCACCGTCCTAGACCGTGTGCCGCCGTCTAGGAGGCTAGGGTTAGTGCGGTCGGTGGGGCTTCCGGGTGAAGCAATGCCACCAACACAGAGTATCGGGTCCTATTGCATGTGCGAAATTGATGTGGCATGCGTAGGACATTTGAAAAATTAATAGGGTTATTTTAAAAATAAATGAAAATGATTGAAAAAAATAGAGGTATGCCAACGGTTTAACCGTGGGCATAGATCAAAAAAACCTGTTCTTATCCACTACCTTATCCCCTCACACCCCACCTCTCCACCACTCGCTCCCTCCCGACCCCGACGCACACAGCCCGGCCGCCCCTGCCCGCCGCGTGCTTGCCCCGGCCCGGCCGCCGGCCACCCCCCCCGCCCCACCCCCGTCCCGCTCCGACCCGCCGACCGCCGCCCCGCCCCGACCCCGCCCCACCCTGCCCCACCACGTTGGCTGCCACCCTGACCCGCCGGCCGTCGCCGCGACCCCGCCCCGCCCCGCCGGCCGCCGCCGCGACCCCGCCCCGTCCCGCCCCGCCGGTCGTCGCCCCGTCCCGCCCCTCCCCCGCCGGCTGCCACCTCGCCACCGCCCCGCCCCGTTCCGCCCCTCCCCGCCGGCCGCCACCTCGCCACCGGCCCGCCCCCGACTCCTCTGCCTCAGCTCCGGCCGGCCCTCGCCCCCGCACCGGTAAAATTTTTGTGTACATACTTTATAAATATGTTTTGTGTAGGGATTTTATAAATATGTTTTGAGTAATTTTAGATAGATGTTAGATAGATTTTAGATAGATGTTAGATAGAAATATAAAGTGTCTTGCTATATGTTAGATAGATGTGATGATATATACTTTTTGCACGGTGGTTTTTTGTTCATGATGGTGTTGCTACAAAATAATGATGAAATATTTTTTGACACTTAATGGTCTTGCTAAAAAATAGTTATTTGAGATAAATGGTAACTTGTTCATTAGGATTGAACATTTCTAATATTTTGAATGTGAAACTTTAAGTGGATGAATTTATTTTGTATTGCTCATGTAGTAAATAAATCTATGAAGGCATTGGTCCGTGATCTAAGTTTTTGACAATTGATGATCTAATTTTATTTGTCAGTAAAATTTACAGGTTTTGTGGTGTTGCATATCTTTGGAGTCATCGTGGTCAAATGCATTGGTCCGTGATCTCGTCGCTGTTTGACTACTTCCTCTACAGCTGAGGGTGAGCTAAGAATCCATCTTAATAATCATGTCACTAGATTTTCTTTTCACGTAAAGTCGCGTAACCTAGGCGTCTCCCGTGTGAAATGGTTGCATGGATAAATATGCATTCAATTGCATATTTATCACCGCAACTGTTTCGGATTGTCCAGCGTTTTCCACGGACAGCCTGAGGATGTGTAGATTGGGTACGTTTTCCATGCTCTACCCCGTTCTGAGACAGGATTTCGACGGCGCCTCCCCGTTGTTCTCCGGATGCACATTCTCTCGGCTTTTTGCCGAGACGTGTATCTGGAGAACAACAGGGAGGTGCTGCCGAAATTTTGTCTTGGAACGGGGTAGAGCATGGAGAACGTACTCAATCTACACATCCTCGGGTGGGATTAGGACCCTCTTTACCTATTAGAGATGTAGGTGGATTCAGTGCCGTTTCTCGTCAACTCGGTAGAAAATAAAAATTGTATGTGATTAATTTTAATGAATCCATAATTTTGTTGTGTGGCTCGTGATAAAGCAGAGGATGGCAGATAATCAGTGGATGTACAATGGTTTTATCCGTCGGAATCAAGTGACAACAGAGTGGGTCGAGAAAACTGATGTGTTCTTAAAGGAGATATTCTGTCCTCCAATGATAATTAACCCAGAATGCCCCTGTGCAAAATGTGAAAGATGTCACCGTAGAGCTCAGGGAGAAATGACTTTGCACCTTCGCACGTTTGGATATATGCAAGACTTTAACATGCCCATAAACTTTGCCGAGCGGGACCGTGGTAGAGAGGAGGTGATGCGACAACGCATTGGTGGTTATGAGGATGATGGGGTTAGAAACATGCTAGATGATGTCTATGCTGCCGAGACGACACATACAACACCTTCAGAGAATGAACCGGAGGAGCCGGAGGCAATCGCAAAGGCCTTCTTGGAGGTCTTGGCCTCGTCAAAGAAACCTCTTTATGCGGGTGCCAAAATTTCTCAGTTGGATGCCATCTCGCAACTGATGGCAGTCAAGGCTGAGTACGGCTGCACCCAAGCTTGCTTCGAAGCATTTCTGGGAGTATGGGCTAACAGCCTTCCTGAGGGTCATGAACTGCCGAAAAGCATGTACGCTATGAAGAAAATCATGAAGGCACTATCTATGAAATATGAGAAAATAGATGTTTGTCCGAAGAATTGCCTTTTGTTTAGGCACGAGTATGCCGGTGACAAGTACTGTAGGGAGTGCGGTTCCTCTCGGTACCTTGAGGTGGTCGATGAACATGGTGAGAAGAAGCAACTAGACATCCCCATAAAGATTCTTCGGTATCTCCATTTCATAGAAAGACTGCAGCGCCTTTTCATCACGGAGGAGTCTGCCAAAATGATGAAGTGGCACAAGGAAGGGAAAATGTACGATAAAAAAATCGTACATCCATCACAAGCTGAAGCATGGAAGTCATTCGATAAAGAGTACCCCGAGGAAGCAGCCAAGGCAGGGAATATCAGGATTGCGATAACAGGTGACGGGTTGAATCCATATGGTATGTCGTCCAATCCATACAGCTGCTGGCCCGTGTTTGTTATTCCGCTCAATCTCCCTCCCGGTGTCGTAATGCAACGCAAGACCATGTTCTTGTCGCTGATCATTCCGGGGCCTGATTACACGGGAAAGAATTTGGGAGTGTTTATGCAGCTGTTGGTGGATGATTTGCTCCATTGTTGGTACTTCCCGAGGTTGACATACGACCGACATCTGCAAAAAAAAAATCTTGATGAAAGTTTGGTTGATGTATTGCATGCATGACTTTCCCGGCTATGCCCTATTTTGCGGATGGTGTACAAGTGGGAAGATGCCATGCCCAGTGTGCATGCAGGCTCTACATTTTATTTGGCTGCAGAAGGGTGGCAAGTATGTAGCCTTTGACATGCATCGACATTTCCTCCCTGCAGACCATCCAGACAGGGAAGACAAGAAGAACTTCACGAAAGGCCAGGTTGTCCATGAAGTAAACGAGATTCCAACATTTTTTGGGGCAGATGTTCTTGCTCAGCTAAAAGCTCTCAAGCCTAAAGGCGAAGGCAAAGGCAAAGGCAAAGGCAAAGGCAAAGGCAAAGGGGAAAGTGAAGGCGAAGGCCCAGGCAAATGCAAAGGCAAAGGCAAAGCGAAACGCTTTGAGGGATATGGTGAGACGCACAACTGGACTCACATTACCCCGTTCACGAAGCTTCCCTATTTCAAGGACCTCAAACTTCCTTATAACATCGATGTGATGCACACCGAAAAGAATGTCGCAGAGTCCCTTTTTTCCACGATCCTCAACATTCCTGATAAGACAAAGGATAACGTTAAAGCTAGAGCCGATCAACAGAAAATTTGTGATAGACCACGGCTAAACATGCGGCCTCCAACAGACGGTCAAACAAACCGGTTCAAACCAGATGATGACTTCGTCCTTAAACCGCCAAAAAAGAAGGAAGCACTTATGTGGCTCAAACACATTGTGAAGTTCACTGATGGTTATGCATCAAATATAAGTAAGGGGGTCAATCTTTCAACGGGCAAAGTGACTGGGCTCAAGAGTCATGACTATCATGTATGGATTGAGCGGATAATGCCGGTGATGGTTCGAGGCTATGTCCCCGAGCGTGTCTGGCGAGTGCTTGCGAAGCTAAGCCATTTCTTTCGCACGATATGTGCTAAAGAACTATGTCCCGAGGTGATTGAACAATTGCATAAGAAGGCACCGGACTTGATATGCAAGCTAGAGAAGATCTTCCCGCCAGGCTTCTTTACTCCGATGACACATCTCATTTTGCACCTCGCGAAGAAGGTATTGTTGGGGGGCCCTGTGCAGAATCGTTGGCAGTACGACCCTGAGAGACAGAAGAAGCATCTCAGAAAGAAATGTGGAAACAAAGCTAAGATTGAAGCTTCCATAGCTGAGGCAGTTATCCTAGAGGAGGTGTCAGACCTCAGGACATCGTACTACCCAGACCACATTCCCACTCTGCATAATAAGGTGTCTCGATACAATATAGAAGAGCCCAAGTATAAACCCAAGCTCGATCTATTCAACGGACAATGTGGCCGGGCTGGGGGTTCGAAACCTTATAACATGCCAGAACAAGAGTGGGAGGACATCATGTTCTATGTCTTGCACAACATCAAGGAAGTTGAGGAAGAGTGGATGAGGTAATACCGCTACACCATTCCTTTATGCAATTCGTTGAGGATGAGTCTCGTTCTAACACCGATTTTCTTCTTTTAGTCAATTCCTACATGAGGAGTGGACGGGAATGATTCCTCCTACTAAAGCGGAGGCACTTACTCTTTTACGGAACGGTGCCTCTGGCAGGAAAATTTTTGTTGCTTGGTTCATGGATAAAGTAATTTTTCACATTCCCCTAGTTCAACTTTCTAGTTCAACATTTATTAGTTGATGGAACTAATGCACCCATCAATTTCAATTAAACTTGTAGGGCAAAGATCCGAACACCTCTATGGATGACGAATTGAGATGGGTTTCCATGGGTTTTAACGCTCGGGTCATGAAATGTGAAAAGTATGATGTGAATGGGTATCGCTTCCATACAGAGGATCACCAGAACAGCCGGCCTGATCCCAAAACTATAAACACAGGAGTGTACACCCCAGGAGAAAATGAATTTGAGTACTACGGAAGGGTAGGAAAAATATACGAGCTGTCATTCGATCTTGGGGGCGAGGACCTAAATCTAGCTGTGTTCAAATGCCGATGGTTCGACCCATATGAGGGGTTGAGACATACGCCTTCCCTTGGTTTGGTCGAAGTTAAACCATCCACCGTTTATGCAGGAGCCGATCTTTTTATTGCGGCTACCCAGGCCACACAAGTTTATTATCTGCCCTACCCATGCCAGAAAGAGTACCTAAAGGGTTGGGAAGTTGTGTTCGAGGTGGCGCCACATGGTAAGTTATCGGACCTGGACGATGACGATTACTTCTACATCAACCCCATGACATACGAGGGAGTGTTCTATCAAGAGCAACTTGATGATGTTGATGTGGTTCGATACAATGACGCTGATGCCTTAGGTGATGTTGATGTGGATCCAAACGATGACAATGCACGGAATGATGGCGAGACCATTGTGAACGACCAAGACATACTTATGCTAGAGAAATTAAATGAATACGCTGAAGACGAGGAAGAGCCTGCACCTACGTCAGACAACGAAGATGATATGCGTGATAGTGACGATGAGACCGGTCGAGGAAATGGTTACAACAATGATGATTCGTATGGGTTCTAGCAGATGTATGTTCCATGTCTTATTATTATGAATGCGCTTTTTTTATTCCTTTTTATTATGTCTACTCCTTCATTATTAATACACTAACTTTTTATTCTCTTTTCAATGCAGGTTCGCTAAGTATGGGAAAGGGCAAGGCCGATGGTACCGGTTTGCTTAGCAAACTCGCCGCGAAGGTTAGTCGGAGTGGTCGACCCCGTAATGTCCCCTCCCGACTACTTGTTGATGAGTTCTCACAGGGAGGTCGAGGGAAAGGTGCCCCTAGAGGAGGACGTGGTGGGGGAGAGGCCCAGGGGGACGGTCTCGGGGCCAGAAACTGCGCTCTGTGACCGACATAGGGGGGTCGTCTTCGTGACCCTTCTCTAGTGAGGTAACCTCTGAGGAGGAGCAGGAGGTTGGGGAGGAGGAGGAGGAGGAGCAGGAGGTTAGGGAGGAGGAGGAGGAGCAGGATGTTAGGGAGGAGGATGAGGATGGTGGCGAGGAGGGGGTGGTGGCGAGGAGGGGGATGGTGGCGAGGAGGGGGGTGCTGGCGGGGAGGGGGTGGCGGTGATGATGGTGGTGGCGGGAAGGGGGGTGGCAAGAAGAAGGGTTGGCTACGTGGTGGTGCGCAACTCCCAAAAGCTCCTGATACCGAGGAGATGAAGTGGCTCATTAAGCCCAAGGGGAAAAGGTAAGTGCCCCTTAATAATATTTTAAACACATGGCATCATTTTGATTGTACACATGCTAATATTTTCATTCTTTTGCAGTAGCTGGGAATATCCTGAAGGTGCCCGTGTTCCAAACAGCATCCTCACTATCCTGTTGAAGAAGCTTTGGCCGGGGATGTTCGCTCCGGACCGAGACAACGAGGAGCGCAAGATTTTGGCCACGTGCTGGGAGCACTACGAAGCGGCCTTCCACCCAACCCATGTGATGGCCGCTAAGGCCGTGATATCAAAGTTTTGGGTAAGTTCTCTTGAGAAGCACAATTCTTGAGTTACTTTCATAGTTTATCATCAAATCGTTTAACTCATGGCTTGTTCCATTCTGGTTTCATGAATGACTGTAGAAATTCTATAGAGTTCTTGAGAAGGACAAGGCCGAGGCCGATGAGTTCTTGCTGCGGGCTGCGAGGAAGCAGGCCCGTCAGTTGCAGTACGAGGTGCGCTGGGTGGCCATCTCGCATTATTATCACGAGGTATGTAACGAGAAGGTGACCAAGGATGACGTGAAGGAGCATAACCTTACCTTGACTAAGGAGCAGTACATGTTTGTAAGTATAACAGACTTTTCATTACGACGTTTGTGGTAAATTTCATTGTTTCGTGGTCACATGCCATTATGCTTCTTATGTAGGTGCGTCCTGATTGGTGCTTTGGAAAGAATGATGGATGGGAGGGATTGGTGGATCTGTGGGTCGGCGAGGACGCAGAGTTTGCTGCCAAGAGCAAGATAAACAAGGCTAATCGAGGTACCGACGGAACACACCGTCAGGGAAACCGAAACCACTGGTGCCACAAGAAACTTCAGGTATATCTATGTACATGAAACATTCTTGATCTTCTCTTTACCGTATGTTATTATGTATGACTAACCTCTGTTTGGCGGTGCAGGAGGAGAAATTGAAGCGACCACTCTCAGACATCGAGTCGTGGAGGCTTGCCCGTGTGCGGCCTAATCCCAAGGCCGGCGAGAGTGAGTTCTACGGCCATACCGGGGAGAACCTGACGTCATACACGAAGGAGTTTCAGAAGTGGAATCCTGACACATCAGACCCCTTGTCTGTGGATACCGACGAGAGGGCCGCCGTCAGCATAGGGCCGAAGAGTCATGGTCGGCATCCGATTCTGGATTCTGTGATCACCCCTTCTGTCTCCTACAGGCGGATCCGCGCTACCGACCCGAGGCCGAGCCAGCGCCCGCGCCCCAGTGCGTCCTCTACACTGTCACTCGTAGCCCAGCAGAACTCTGTAAGTATTTTCCCTCTTATCTTCTTTCTTTCGACCTTTATTTTCCGCATTGCTATGTTTTATGAGTTCCATCATGTCATATTTGTAGGCCTACATGGACTTCGTACGTCAGCAACTCTTCGACTGGAACGAGAGAGTTGCAGCAGCCACTGAGTACAACTGCCACCACCATCACCACCTCCTGGACCACAACCAGTGCCGCCTACGTTTGAACAATTTCTGGCAGAACACTATGGCACTCCGGTTAGTACATCACCAAACTATTCAACCACAACTTACCATTTATTCAATACAATCATATATTGCCTTCCCATCTCTTTTCAAACATGCAGGGAACCGGTGGATCATCCGCCGGTGGTGGTGCTACTTATGGTTCCACTCCTGAGTCACAAAGCCCAGTCACTCCAGTCTGGCGAGGTGGTGGCGGTGGCGGTAGCGCTAGCGCTAGCGGTGGCGGTGGTGGTAGCGCTAGCGGTGATGACCTCGGCTTTGGCTACCTCGGCTTTGGCGGTGGAAGTGATGGCGCTTAAGCCTTTGGCGGTGTTTTATGTTTTGTTGAACTTGTGATGATGTTGGCTTTGTTGAACTTGTGATGATGTTGTTGGTTTTGTTGAACTTGTGATGATATTGTTGGCTATGTCGAACTTGTCATGATGTTGAATTTGTGATATTATCCTCTCTATTCTGTTGCGGTCTGTTGTGATGATGATGATATATATATATATATATATATGCTGTGTATTTGTGTATTTGAATTGAAATGCAACCAAAAAAATGGAAAAAAAAATCTGTGCATAACTACCCCGACGGCATAACCGTCGGCGTAGTCTGGCACGAGGCACCAGTGCACGCCACGTGGCAGCCGCTGGCAGCTTCTGGTGGTCCTCTATGCCGACGGTTTAACCGTCGGCATAGCTTTTAGGTATCCCGACGGCTTCACCGTCGGCGTAGAGGACCACCAGGAGCTGCCAACGGCTGCCATGTGTCGTCCCCTGAATGGGTGGCCTCGCCGTCAGCCACCGTCAGTCACAATTCGTTGCCGACGGCCTATTTATGCCGAGGGCCGTACGGAAGCCGTCGGCATACCTACCTATCCCGACGGTGTTTCTATGCCGACGGCCGCCCAGCGGTACGCCGACGTTCGAGTTGCCGACGGACGTACGCCAACGGCCACCGTCGGCATAGGTCTATCCCGACGGTTTTCCGGCCTAGGCCGACGGCCTGAGGCCGTTGGCAACGTGCGTTAGTCTGGTAGTGCCATAAATAATATGCAAACATTCTAGTGCAACAATAGTTCAAATATAAATATTACATTCAAAATGACGGGATGTTCAACAAGTTATAGGACGGGAAGTGTAGTGATTGTGCCCCTTGAGATTTTTTTTAACAATGCATCAACATGAACACAACAAATGGATGACGACGATAGGATCACCGAGTGCGATGACTGGACGACGACGGGGGTATGTGTGACAATTCTCACTTGGACAACGATAGGTGCTTCTCCCTCATGCTTAAGGAGGGGTTCGATTTTTTACGGTATATAACTTCAGCGACACGTATTTCTTCTTAATTAAGCATGGGTTAAGATTTTTTTCTTTAACATGTAATTTCCGTCTTTATAATTCGACTAGTGCATCACATGCTATGCAAGCCTAGAAAGCTCTCTTTCGCTAACGTGGAAACGGTGAAGACGAAGAAAGCTTACCTTAAGATGAAACATGATTTCATTTTTGAGGCCAAACTCTACAATGAAGTAAGTCACATACAGCTTGGTTGTGCAAATTGAAAAGAATTATGTAAGGCTTATGGATTTGAGGAGGGTATGAGAAAATTACCTTCGATATTGACATTCCTCAATATGATCCTATCACCGGTCCTCAACATGATAAAGACATTTGGGTGGATCTGGACATGATTCCAGCTCTACCTCCGTGTGAGTTTGTTAAACAAATTTGTTAAATAATATATATTTCTTATTTAAAATAGTTGTTATTCACCCCTACTTAACTTATTTATTTATAATTGACAGCTTATTTTCTTTCTTCGAGAGATACACGGAAGATTGTAGACAAGACCTATTACACTGCTGACTCGGAGATAACTTGGGAGGAGGAGAATTCTCTTGTCTACTTTGTTAATGATGTTTTGACTTTTAAGAGCATTTATGGAGCTGGCCAAATTTATACAGTATACCCACCAGTTGAGCGATGCTAACATTCGAGCAAATATCATGGTAAGATTTTTTATTATTGTGTCACTAGTCCATCTTTTTCATATATTCTTCTTAAATAAACTACATTGCTACCTATGTTGCTATGTTCTTCAACAGAAGTTCCCAGATAATGTTGTGCCTCTGCTAATGTATGTTGAAGGTGAGATGAAAATTGTTTGCGTAGGGCCATGGACTAGTTTCCAATATGCATACTTGACTGAACGTCAAACAAATGGATGCCTCAAAATCAAAGGATGGAGACAAATAGTGAATGAGCACATGCCATAAATTGGAGACCGGTTGATCTCTGTGCTCCATTATGGAGATGAATGTTTTTTATATTTTTTCTATTCTACCTATGAGAGATGAGTAGGTCATAATACTTGTCATGTGCTCGTAAGTTATTTACTTAGGATGATAACAATTAGCTAGTAGTGGTCAACTTACGATGATGATGATGATGATGAGTTGTTATATCACTACGATGATGATGAGTTGTTATATTATTTTGATGATGATGAGTTATTATATCACTATGGTGATGATGAGTTATATTATTGCTAGTGTATAAAAATATGTATAATTGTTGTATAAATACAACATTAGTATGTAGAAAATAAATAGACAGAGCTAGTAGTGGTGCGGGGTACAGAATCGCGCTACAGCTAGTTAGCAGTAGCGCAAGTTCAACGTCGCGCTGCTGCTAACGTTACTAGTACACTACTAGAAAATACCTTATAGGTAGAGGATTAACAGTAGCGTGGGTTAAAGGGTCGGCGCTGCAGCTATTTAGCAGTAGCGCCGGTCAATAGACAGTGCTACAGATACATATTAGTAGCAGCACGGGTCTTGGTGGGCCACGCTACTACTACAAGGCCCCCGCAGTGTCCCCCTGGGCTGGCTATCGTAGCAGCACGGCCCTACAACACGCGCTACAACTAACACTTTAGCAGTATCGCGGGGTGTTGGCATGGCACTGCTACTGTTTACACATGGGTCCAACTCTCAGGCACCGTCTAGCCGTAGCCAGGGGCGGAGGTGGAGCTAATCTTACCCTGAAGCACCCCTTAACTATGATGTAAAATTTTCAAGCAACGATACATTAAATAAAGAAGTGTTTCATATGTTGTAACACAGATTACAAAACATAATAGAAGTCGGTTTATAAAATCCATATGCAACAGTCAAACTGCTTAATATAATGTTGAAACAAACGACAAAATTACTTGAAAAGGATGTCTTGCATTCTCAAACTCCAAAATACCTCATCACACACCAAGGTTCAATAACCTACAATATAAAAACAGACTTAAATTGCCAAGTAGAAGTGTAGAACATAACAAAATGCCAAAATCAAAGTACTTAAATTTGCTATTTTTTTATAAATTACCTTTAGTAGATTCTCTTCCTTCAAGCCATGAAATACTCAACCACTTGATCATTGGTGACCTTTTTCATCTCTTCTTTGTCCACATAACAAATAACATCATCACTCAAGCTATCATCATTGAGGCGACTGCGCAAGTCAGTTTTGACCAATTTCATTGCTGAAAAGCACCTCTCAATTGTGGCAGTAGCAATAGGCAACACAATTACTAGTTTCAACAACCGATAAAACAAAGGATACATAATATGCCTCCTTGTCTACACCATTATTTTTGAAAGCTCGGTGATTTTTTCTATGTTGGAAAAGCTATCATCTGTGCGCACATCAACAATATAGAGCCGTAGATCCTTATAAAGATCCCTCAAATCCCCGGAATCAAAATCTCGAGGGTATAGTTTTGCCAAGCTCATGAGATTTTCCAAATTGAAATCACGAAATGAGTCTCTTGGACTCAGAGCCGCTGACCAAACAAGCAAATTAGAAGATGTCTCACTGAACCTACTGTCAAGCTCTTGAACAAGCCAATCAAAAACATCACTGAAGCAATCAACTTGATAGTGATGTTTGTTGGTAATTCCGGTTACTTGCCTTCTCTTTTTTGGATTAACACATATGCCTCTTCCATGTCCAACTCTACAATATCATGTTTCTCACAAAACACACGAACCTCACCTAGCATATATTCCCATCCATCTCCTCTAAGTTCATTCAAAACTGTTCTAGTTGACTTGACACATTTCATGGCGTTTACTATGTCTTGATCCTTCCGCTGCAATGCTAATGTTGGTAGTAGTGAGGATTGTCAACACGAGATGCAAATAGAAGACAAAGTCAAGAGATTGGAAGTACACAAGAAGACCAATTGCTTGGTCTCTATTTGTTCTGTCAGTGTCTTCTTCTTCAGAAAATTCAAGAACTTTGATAACTGACCTGAACATGGAAACCAAACTCTTAAGTGTTTTAGCATGTGAACCCCAACGACTGTCTCGAGGTCTTTGAAGGCATTGCTCTTGATTATGACCTGTTCCCGTTGTAAGCTGCCCACACCCTAAAGCCTTGCTCATTTCTTCAAGATTTATATCTCTAATCATGTCCCTTCGCTTGGAAGAACCACCCACAACATTTAACAAGGTTGAAATCATACTAAGGAAATTACTAACTTCTTTATGCTTTCTTGCAACAGCCACGCCAACTAACTGAAGCTGGTGAGCAAAGCAATGAACATAATAAGCTGTACTACTTTCTCTCATGATTAATGATTTGAGACCATTAAACTCACCTTGCATATTGCTAGCACCATCGCATCCTTGTCCTCTAACTTGATTGTAACTCAGCTTATATTTTGCAAAAAGTGAATCAATTGAACTCTTGAGGTACGAAGAAGTTGTTTCTTTCACATGAACAAGACCAACAAAGCTTTCTTTAGAATCTCCAGAACTATCAACATACCATAAGGCCACGGCCATTTGTTCTTTGCAAGAGGCATCTCTGGACTCATCAACAAGCAAGCAAAACACATTATTGTGAACTTCTTTGAGAATAGATTGGACTATCACATGCCCAAAACCTTCAGCAATATCTTTCTGGACTTGAGGAGTGATACTTGTGATCTGCGTTGGGTTTTTCCGCGAAGAGGAGCGGAAGATGCAACATAGTATAGATAAGTATTTCCCTCAGTGAGATCCAAGGTTAGCGAACCAATAGGAGGACCACGCAGCTCATGTATTCAGCACCTACGCACAAAAGAGCAAACACTTGCACCCAACACGGGCAAGAGGGTTGTCAAGCCCCTTGAACTCGTTACTTGCAAGAAGATAAGTAGTGTAGTTGATAGTTAGATAAATATAAATTGCAAAATAAATAAAAAGGAAATAATTGTAGCAAGGAATTATTAGCGTTTGTAAATATATAAGTGAATAGACATGGGGGCCATAGTGTTCTCTAGTGACATCTCTCTCGAAGTAGGCATACAGTGGGTATACAAATTACTATTGGGTAATTGATAGAAAAGCGCATAATTATGCAATATTTATTCACGGCAATGATCATGTGTATATAGGCATCACGTCCATAAGCAAGTAGGCCGACTCCTACCCGCACCTACTACTATTACTCCACCCATCGACCGCTATCCAGCATGCATGTAGAGTATTAAGTAAAACAGAGTAATGCTTGGAGAAAAATGACATGATGTAGACAAAGAAAATCCAATTAATATGAATCAACCCCATCGTTTTATCTGTAGTGGCAGCTATACAAATACATGTCTTGCCCCTTTCTGTCACTAGGATATAGAGCACCGCAAGATTGAACCCACTACAACGCACCCCTCTAACTGAAGATAGATCAATCTAGCTGGCCAAACCAAATCAATATATCGGAGAGATTTACGAAGATATAATAACCATGCAAATAAGAATCATATAATTCAGGGAAGACTCAAATATTTTTCATGAATAATATAACCATAAACCCACAATTCATCGGATCCCAACAAACGCATCGCACAAAGTGATTACATCGAATAGATCATCGCAAAGATGCGATGAACTTTGTATTGAAGAACATAGAGAGAGAGAGAGAGGGAGAGAGACATCTAAATACTAGTTACGGACCCGTACACTACTAGGGAAAAGGCTAGCAGTAGCACGGGAAATGTGACTAGCAGTAGCGCAGGCACCCGCGCTACTGCTACGGTGCAACAACTAACTTGTAGCAGTAGCGCGGGTCAACACGCGCTACTGCTATATAAAGGTAGCAGTAGCGTCTGTTTTCAATACACGCTGCTGCTAATAGTTGCAGCGCATCATTGCAAAACGCGCTACTGATAAGTAGGTGCTACTGCTAAAATGGAACCCCTCCGCTACTGCTATAATAGCTGCATTTTCTGATTTTCTTTTTCTGCTGCCCATTTCCTTTGTATTTGTACAGGTTTTATACAATAGTCTCTAGCATATCATACACATACAAACCTAAACATATCATACACATACAAATAGTCTCATAAAATCATGTCATCATCATAATCATCATCCAACACAAATGATGTCTATCGTCATCATCTGGAAATAGCGATACAAGTTATGACATGTCTCGAATACATGCAACTACATCGTCATCCATCTAAACGATGATATAGAAGAGAAGAGCTATCACTATGAGTAAGAGCGGAATTATGCAGTACATGAGGCGCCGGTTTCGATTCGTCTCCCTCACGCGCGTCCACCTCAAGTAACTATCTTCCGCCTCTCTTCTGCTGTCAAACCCTTTCTGGCTGCCGCCCGGGAAGCGATACACTTGGGCCTGACACTCTGGACACTCGTCGTACACTCCCGGAACCCTCCCTATGTACACGGCATACCACCTCGCCATCGATGATCTAAGTACCTGTTAGAGATGCATCTTCATCAAGGGAATCAACAAAAATATGCAACATAATACAATTGAGCAACACAAAAAGAAAGGGTGTTAGCAAATAGATGCAACATATATAGTAAACATAATTAATCAACGCAGGTTCATCGTACACAAACTAATTAACTAGAGGTAGCAGTAGATCGTGTAGCCAAACTAACAAACTAGCATTATGCAAGTTCGACAGGGACCGTTGACATCACAAAGTTTCATCGCTACATAAAGTACCAGTTCAACCGACACATCATCATCATCGTCATCATCAATCATTACTAGAAGTTTGATGACCCACAAGTATAGGGGATCAATCGTAGTCCTTTCGATAAGTAAGAGTGTCAAACCCAACAAGGAGCAGAAGGAAATGACAAGCGGTTTTCAGCAAGGCAATTTCTGCAAGCACTGAAATTGTAGGTAACAGATAGTTTGATAGCAAGATAATTGGTAACAAGCAAGTAACGGTAACGGTAAGTAAGGTGCAGCAAGGTAGCCCAATCCTTTTGTGGCAAAGGACAGGCCAGAACAATCTCTAGTAATAGGCAAAGTGTTCTTGAGGGTACACGGTAATTTCGTCTAGTCACTTTTAGCATGTTGGTTTGATTCGTGTTTGCTACTTTGATAATTTGATATGTGGGTGGACCGGTGCTTGGGTGCTGTTCTTACTTGAATAACCTCCCACTTATGATTAACCCCCTCGCAAGCATCCGCAACTACGAGAAAAGTATTAAGATAAAATCTAACCATAGCATTAAACGTTTGGATCCAAATCAGCCCCTTACGAAGTAGCGCATAAACTATGGTTTAAGCTTCTGTCACTCTAGCAACCCATCATCTAATAACTACTCCACAATGCATTCCCTTAGGCCCATGAATGGTGAAGTGTCATGTAATCGACGTTCACATGACACCACTAAGGGAATCACAACATACATACCATCAAAATATCGAACACATATCAAATTCACATGATTACTTGCAACATGACTTCTCCCGTGACCTCAAGAACAAAGGTAACTACTCACAAATAATAAACCTGCTCAAGATCAGAGAGGTATTGAATAGCATAATGGATCTGAACATATAATCTTCCACTAAATAAACCATATAGTAATCAACTACGCATGGTAATCAACACTACTAGTCACCCACAAGTACCAATCTGAGGTTCCGGTACAAAGATTGAACACAAGAGATGAACTAGGGTTTGAGAGGAGATGGTGCTGTTGAAGATGTTGATGAAGATTGGCCTCCCAAAGATGAGAGGGGTGTTGGTGACGACGATGGCTTCGATTTCCCCTCCGGGAGGGAAGTTCCCCTGGCGGAATCGCTTCGCCGGAGGGCAAAAGTGCTCCTGCCCAAGTTCCGCCTCGAGGCAACGGCGCTTTGTCCTGAAAGTCCTCCTCTGATTTTTTTCTAGGTCAAATGTGACTATATACCAGAAGGTGGGCACCAGAGGTGGGCCGGGGAGGCCACAACCCATCAGGGCGCGCCCAGGGGGGCCTGGCACGCCCTGGTGGGTTGTGCCCACCAGGTTTGCCCCCTCCGGTAGTTTTCTGCTCCAGTATTTTTTATTTAATCCAAAAATAATCTCCATAAAATTTTAGCTTCATTGGAGTTGTGCAGAATAGGTATCTCTGATGTGCTTTTTTCAGGTCTAGAATTCCAGCTGCCGGTATTCTCCCTCTTTGTGTAAACCTTGCATATTATGAGAGAAAAGGCATTAGAATCACTCCTTAAAGCATTATTATTCGACAAAACATAATAAATAACAGTAGGAAATCATGATGCAAAATGGACGTATCAACTCCCCCAAGCTTAGACCTCGCTTGTCGTCAAGCAAAAGTCGATATTGAAAAGCATGTCCACATGGTTTGAGAGAGAGGTGTCGATAAAAACAAAATACGGACATAGAAGCATCATGCTTATTATCATAACAGCAACAAACTCTAACATAAAACTTATTCAATATATTTTCATCATATAACTTCTCATGCACAAGTAACAATTCATCACAACATAAAAGTATGAAGCATAAACCTTATTGAAAACCAACAAACTATGTTCTCAGTCAACTTTGCAACTACAATTCATCATAGTTTCAGGAAGGGTCTCATGTCGGAGCCTTTCGGCAAGTCCTCATACTCAACCATCATTTAGTCTTCTATGATTGCTAACACTCACGGCATACCCATGAACAAAAAGTTTCAACCATACACATAGGAATATAGGGGCTTATAGTTTCGCCTCCCAACGTATTCACCTCAAGGGTGATGCCAACAATAATAACCCATGCCCACTCATATCCAACTGGATATATGTGCCTAGATCTTTCCTCACCACATGATGCTTGCAAAAGGAAAAAGTAAAAAGGAATAGGGAAGAATACTTTGACTCTTGCATAAAAGTAAATACATAAAAGTAAAAGATAGTCCCTTTGCAGAGGGAAGCAGAGGTTGTCATGCGCTTTTTGGTTTGTATGCCTAATCCCTTAATGTAAAAGAACGTCACGCTATATTGCCCCCTATGATAGCAACCTTTATTATGCAGTCCGTCGATTTTATTACTTTGCCATCATAAGTTCGTATAGCACTCAATTTTCTCTTACACTAATTGATCAAACACTTTTAGAAGCAATTGTTATTGCCTTATTGCACCGATGACAACTTACTTGAAGGATCTTTCTCGATCCATAGGTAGGTATGGTGGACACTCAAAGAATGAATTTGGGTTTGGGTTTTTGGATGCACAAGTAGTATCTCTACTTAGTGCGGAATTTTTGGATTGCAAAGATATTGAGCAAGCACTACATGTTGAAGGATCTATGACAATATAACTTCTATGTGGATAAGAACAAACATAAATCATTACGTTGTCTTCCTTGTCCAACGTCAACAATTTTGACATATAATATTTGATGGGGGCTCACAATCATAAAAGGTGTCCAAGATGGTGTATTTGCATGTGAATCTTCTCTTCCCTTATTAATTCTTTCATGAATTGCATCATTGACCAATCTATGTTTGTCAATCTCCAATAAATTTTACTACTTATACTTTTCCTTACGTGATGTCATTACTCACCATAAGATTAGCATATGATTCTTTTTCATTTATTTCTGTTTTATTTTATTTTGATTGCAACAAGAAAGTGCAGAGGCAAAAACTCAAACTAAACTTTATGATGCAACTCTCACTCGATTACATAGATAGATAGGCCATGAAACTAACACTCGAAAATAGATCATGCTAAACTTTTATTCAACTAAAGCAAAGGGAAACTAAAGATCAAACTAAAATAGGTAAAGGTGAATAAAAGTGGTGGTGATACGATACCGGGGAACCTCCCCCAAGCTTGTCTCAAGTCAAGGGGAGTGCCCATACCCGTGTGCTCAAGTCTCCTTTGGTGGTGGTGATGAAGAAGGTGGTGGTGATGAAGAAGGTGGTGGTGATGAAGGCTTGTCCTCCATCTTCCAGGGCAAGGGCTCCCCATCAAAAGTTGACGCAAGAGTTCCTTGAGTCCTGCAACTGGCAACTAAACTCATACCTTTAAATCTTGCTTCATACTCAAAAACTTGGTTTTGAAGATCATAAACTTGGCTCTGTAGAAAATTAATTTGCTCGTTGAGGGTGGAGATGATGTCCTTCACAGACCGGCCATCCACCATCTGATCACGGGTGAATTCCGTGATCATGGAGTGATTGGCACTAAGTCCACGCTCCACCATCTTCTGGCACTTGAAGATTTCCTGTTCCACCGCCTCGAGCCTAGCCTCCACACTTCCGGTCTTCTTGGGTCCGTGAACATCGGGCATGTGGAGCACCCCCTCACGCATCTCAATGGCTTGAGGGTGCTTCATCACCTCCGGCAAGTACGGGTTGATGACCTTCTCGAAGAACTTGTCCTTGGAGGAGCTTGGTGGAGCCATGGAGATCTAGATCTAACGAGAAAATAGCAAGAAACAAGAACAGAGGATTTTTCTGCGATGCGGTCATCAAAACAGTCGTGGGTATATATAGAGAATTTTTATTCTTGGAAAACAAGCATACGGAAGGAAAACGGAGTCGGGAAGGTGTCCGAGGTGGGCACAACCCACCAGGGCGCGCCCAGGGGTGCCTGGCGCGCCCTGGTGTATCGTGCTCACCTCGATCACCTTCCGGTTTATTTCTTTATTTCCAAAATTTTCTAATATTCCAAAACTGACAAAAAATATTTTTGCGGATTTTTGGAGTCCGTTTACTTACCGTATCACGTACCTCCTATTTTTTCAGAATTCTGGAGTGTTCCAAAAGGTTTCTTTTATGTGTTCCTCTGATGTCATGGTTTGGATAACATTTCTTTCAACGTTAATAGGCGTACCTGAGATATAATGCTTAATTCTTTGTCCATTGACCACCTTCGGGTTAGTACCTTCGGCGTTATTAATCTTGATAGCTCCAGAACGATAGACCTCTTCGATAATATAAGGACCTTCCCATTTGGAGAGAAGCTTACCTGCAAAAAATCTTAAACGAGAGTTGAACAAATGAACATAGTCTCCTATTTTGAATTCCTGCTTTTGGATTCTTTTGTCATGCCATCTTTTTACTTTTTCTTTGAATAATTTGGCATTTTCATAGGCTTGGGTTCTCCATTCATCTAGTGAGCTAATATCAAATAGCCTCTTCTCACCGGCAAGTTTGAAATCATAGTTAACTTATTTAATTGCCCAAAATGCTTTGTGTTCTAATTCTAGAGGCAAATGACAAGCTTTTCCATACACCATTTTATATGGAGACATACCCATAGGATTTTTCTAAGTTGTTCTATAGGCCCAAAGTGCATCATTTAATTTCTTAGACTAGTTCTTACGAGACCTATTGACAGTTTTTTGTAATATTAATTTTATTTCTCTATTGTTAAGTTCAACTTGACCACTAGATTGAGGATGATAGGGTGATGCAATTATATGGTTAACATCATATTTAGCAAGCATCTTACGGAAAGCACCATGAATAAAGTGTGAACCACCATCAGTCATTAAATATCTAGGGACTCCAAACCTCAGGAAGATAACCTCTTTAAGCATTTTAATGGAGGTGTGGTGATCAGCACTACTAGTTGGAATAGCTTCTACCCACTTAGTGACATAATCAACAGCAACCAAAATATGAGTGTACCCGTTAGAGGAAGGAAAAGGCCCCATATAATCAAAACCCCAAACATCAAATGGCTCAACAACAAGTGAATAATTCATAGGCATTTCCTGACACTTACCGATATTACCTATTCTTTGACATTCATCACAAGACAAGACAAACTTACGTGCATCCTTGAAGAGAGTAGGCCAATAAAAACCAGATTGCAATACCTTATGAGCAGTTCTATCTCCCGCATGATGTCCTCCATAAGCTTCGGAATGACATTTCCGTAGGATTTGTTCCCGTTCATGCTCAGGTACACTACGTCTAATAATACCATCTACTCCTTCTTTATAAAGATGTGGGTCATCCCAAAAGTAATGTCTCAAGTCATAGAATTTTTTTCTCTTTTGTTGGTATGTGAAGCTAGGTGGTATATATTTAGCGAGAATGTAATTAGCATAATTAGCATACCAAGGGGTGTTTTGTGAAACACTTATTGCAGCTAACTGTTCGTCAGGGAAACTATCATCAATAGGTAGTGGGTCATCAAGAATATTTTCTAACCTAGACAAGTTATCAGCTACGGGGTTCTCAGCTCCCTTCCTATCAGCGATGTGTAAGTCAAATTCTTGAAGCAAGAGAACCCACCTAATGAGTCTAGGTTTAGCATCTTTATTTTCCATAAGGTATTTTATAGCAGCACGATCGGTGTGAACAATAACTTTGGAATCAACTATATAGGATCTAAATTTATCATAGGCAAACACAACTGCTAAAAATTCTTTTTCAGTAGTAGCATAATTTTGTTGGGCACTGTCTAGAGTTTTACTAGCATAATGGATAGCATTCAATTTCTTATCAACTCTTTGTCCTAGAACAGCACCAACATCATAATCACTAGCATCACACATATTTTCAAAAGGCAAGTTCCAATCAGGTGGTTGAACGATAGGTGCAAAGGTTAAGGCTTTCTTGAGTGTTTCAAAGGCTTCCACACAATCATCATCAAAAACAAAAGGGATATCCTTTTGCAAAAGATTAGTAAGAGGCCTAGAAATTTTAGAGAAGTCTTTAATGAACCTCCTATAGAAACGAGCATGACAAAGGAAACTTTGAATACCTTTAATAGGTCGTTTGGTACCCATCATTTCGGGCGGATTTGGCGGATTTCATTTGCGAATTCCGGGTTCAACTTGTTTGGCTGCCACAGAATTGACCATTGGAATTGAATTGTCATTTCCACCCAAATCCCTCCCCCCCACAGCCGCACTATACCCAAATCCCTGCCTCCACCTCGTCATTCCTGTGGATTTGCCGCAGCTCTCCTCCTCCCCGATCCCGCTCCTCCCCATCCATGGCGCTCTGATTCGCCGCCACCAGCGAGCCCTCCCTTCTCCGCTGACCCCCCTTCCTCCTTTCCCATCTCCTATTCCTCACCCCCCCCTTCCCTCCCTCGACCCCCAGTTGCTCCGCCCCGTGCTCCGTCCTGCTGCCGGGAGTAACGTCCGATGACCCTAGTTGCCCCGCCCGGACCTCCGTCCTGCTGTCGGGAGCAGCGGCCGGTGACCCCCAGTTCAGCACCGCAGTCCCTGGTAGGTCTCCTCCTCCACCTCTTCTCTCTCCCCCCTCCCACACACGCACTTCTCTTTTCTTGAACCCTAACCTCACTAAATCAGCAGGTTTAGTACCGGATCGACCTCAAGCACACGGGATCTGGACACCTTCAGAGGAGATTGACATCTTTACCATCCCTGCACCTCATCCCTATTCTTAGAGGGCAAATTTTTTGCAAGGTTCGTCTGACTAAGCTTTTAATTTGTACCAATGGAACCTCTGTTCCAAGTTAATTAGCTGCTAATGCACACCCCATTGTCCTGTACTCCCTGTTAAGAAAGAGATGATGCTGGTGTAATTGTAATTGCTATCGTATTTGGGAGAGCAAGGTGTGTTGATGTGCATTTGTAGGCAAGCCTTGTGATGCCCGCCATTCCATTTCAAGTAGTAGAACAGAGAGCCAGTTGTACTTGCTAGTAATGGTGCATCTCTGGCTGACTCTTGCCGCAAGTTGATTAGGATTTGCAGAAATTGGATCTTTGATGGGAACTTTAAAAGATGCAAATATGGCAGGTTTTAGACGGAATGGTTTGATTAGGTTCTGCTGCTCTTTGTAGTGCAGCTATGTTTTAGGACAAATATTGCCAAAGATGAGAAAGGTTGCTCTGTTTTTGTTTAGACTCTAAAAAGTGGGCTAGAGCTCTGGAGACGGTGTGTTATCAGTTCTTACAAAAGTTTGATTCACCATATTTTGCATTCATTATTCAGGTCTGCTGCTAGCTCAATAAGTTTAGGAAGAGATTGATTTGTTTTTTTTTTTGTAGCCTCTTATAGAAAACATTAGCAGACTACTACGTTGGTCGGTGCACAGATCCTAATAACACTAGTAGACTGCTATGTTGGCCGGTTCTAATTAACTATGTGGGTTAACTTTCAGGTTGAAATATTTAGTTGAGTTTGCATGTATGCATATTGGTAGTTGGTCCATCTGGTTGCACTTTTCAGAAATTAAGCTCCTATATTACCACATATACACTAAGCTGGGTATGCATAGCATCATCCATCATATGCATAGCAGTGCGCACACTGCACACACTCCCTGTCTCTCGTTGAACCACATGCATATAACCATCTAGTCATGATGAGAGGAGGAAGAAAAGAAAGAGGGCAGCAGCTGGATTTTTGTGTCCGTTGTCGCGATAGTTCAACACACTTATTATCGGAGGAGGACTAGAGAGCTTGATGATTTCAACGAGGATGAGGTGGAGATTAGGTTTAGAAAGCATATGCTTAAATCAATTTATCAAGGTTCTAATAAGTACTGTTATGATAGTTTGCGCCTAACTAAACGGTCATTTGTGGACCTATGCGCTATCGTGCGTGAAAGATGTGGTTTGTGGGACACGTTTTATGTATCAGTCGAAGAATCAGTCACAATCCTTCTGCGTGAAATATTTCTGTTTGTTGGAGGTAACTAGAGGGAGAGAATAAGATATAATAACACGGGAGGTAAAAAAACACATTTGCCCTCTCCCTCGCGTCGTCTCCTCCGAGGCGACCCGGGGGCCCCAAAACCTAGCACCGCCAAGCTCGGCCAGCAGTTACTCCTCGTCAGGCGGCGGGCGCTTGAGGTGGGGGAGGTTCGATCCCCTTTCGGCTGCGTGGCTCGGTGGATCCAGGCAGGTCGACGGTCTCGGCGGCATCGCCGGTGGGCCTCTAGGGCCGTTTGCGCGCTCCATGGGCTGGACGCTCACGGCATTGCGGTCGACAGTTGTCCGTCCGGCAATGGTGATGTTGTGCGACTTCTTGTGTGGCAACGATGGCGGCTTCGGGCGGAGTTGGACTGCTGCTTAGCTTTGATAGTCGGTCTCATCCGGCGTGTTCGAGGGGTTGCCGTGCCTCGCTTGTCTTCCTGAAGTCGGAGTTGTAGAGGAGGTGCCTCAGCGGTGACGATGACACGAGACCGGTGGTCGGTTCCGGTGCCAGCTCGGTGCAGGCCCAACGCTTTTCCCCTGCAATACTTGTCGATACAGTCGGAGCTGCCTGGTCGTCGGCGCGTGTGGTGGACTGTTTGGCATCGGCCGGTGCAGGCCTCGGCGCTTGTTTGCGGTGAGGGCTACATCGGTGGTCGTTGATGGTGGAGTCGGAGTCGCCCTCACGGAGGTGTGATGACGATGACACCGGATTGCAACCTCGACGGCGCTTTTCTCCTTGACGGCGTGTGTGCTTTCTTGTGTGGGTTACCAGGTCGCCCTGTGTGCCTTGTTTTCGCGGGCGTGTTGTGACGGTTTTCGCCCGGTTTTCCATTAATTAACTGGGCAACTCTCTTCGACCTTTTTTAATGAATCGGGCCCTAAGGAACCGCGTTTCGAAAAAAACACGGGAGGTGTGAATAGATTACTTGTGCTGATACCTTGTATTTTTTACTCTGTATATGCACTACTTGAAGGTAGTTTTGTTGATCTAGGTGGATTATAGCTTATTATACAAAAGAAAATATATAGCTTTCTAAAATGTGATGACTTGCAATACTGTCAATAAATAAATTAAGATGGAGTTTTAGAAGCTTCACATTTTATAAATACTTCAGTAAGTTTGCTTCTCGCCATATTTGCAGGACAACAAAGAAGCCACATGTTCAAGTCTCTTGAAGTCTTACTTGAGTGATCCTGATGCAAGTTCAAGCCTCTTTAAGTCTTACTAGAGTGGTCCTGATGCAAGTTCAAGCCTCTTCAAGTCTTACTAGAGTAGTCCTTGTGCAAAAGTTCAAGTCTCTTGGATGCAAATATATTTTTTTATGCATGTAATGCATTTATAATGGCACACTGTAGTCTTTTGTGTTCCTTCTTAACACAAGCTTTGAAATTTCTAAGATCTTGGTTTTCGACAAGCGCAAGTTTTAGCCTTTAATGGTCCTTCGGAGATCTTGTCACTATTCTTGTCTGCATTTGAGATGAATATACTTTGACATATTTGAATGCGTGAAACTAATGTTGTTCAGATCCTTTTGATCTTGATCATTTAGAAAATGCACAATGTCAATGTGTTGAATGTGCAGACTGAGATGTGCATGTTGATTATTTGTAATTTAAACTGGCAGCCAAACAACATATGGCACTCGTTTCATTTCAGAAATCCATATGGCAGCCAAACAGGAAATTTGGACTTGGAAACCAAATCCCACCAAATGAAATCTTTGCAGGAATGTGTTTTCATTTCATTTCCACCAAATGAAATGAAAGCCTGTGTGCCAAACGAGCTGTAATATCTTTAGGACATGGCATTTTCTCAATTGCATCAACTTTAGCTTTATCCACCTCAATACTTCGTTCAGATATTTTATGCCCCAAGACAATGCCTTCATTAACCATAAAGTGGCACTTCTCCCAATTCAAGACGAGATTAGTTTGTTCGCATCTCTGCAAAACTCGATCAAGGTTGCTTAAGCAATCATCAAAAGAAGTTCCGTAAACGGAAAAATCATCCATGAAAACCTCCACAATCTTTTCACAAAAATCAGAGAATATAGCAGTCATACATCTTTGAAAAGTAGCAGGTGCATTGCATAAACCAAAAGGCATACGTCTATAAGCATAGGTTCCAAAAGGGCAAGTAAAGGTGGTTTTCTCTTGATCAGATTGTGACACAGGTATTTGAGAGAAACCAGAATATCCATCTAGGAAGCAAAAGTGTTTGTGCTTAGATAATCTTTCTAATATTTGATCGATGAAAGGCAGAGGATAATGATCTTTTCTAGTAGCTTTATTTAACTTTCTAAAATCAATTACTATTCTATAACCAGTAACAATTCTTTGTGGGATGAGTTCATTCTTATCATTGGGAACAACGGTAATACCTCCTTTGTTAGGGACACAATGAACGGGACTTACCCATCTACTATCAGCTATGGGATAGATTATACCTGCTTCCAGAAGCTTTAATATTTCAGTTCTTACCACTTCCTTTATCTTAGGATTCAATCGCCGTTGATGATCAACAACGGGTTTAGCATCAGGTTCCATATTAATCTTGTGCTGACATAGAGTGAGACTAATGCCCTTAAGATCATCAAGAGTATATCCAATAGCAGCTCTGTGCTTCCTTAGAACTTTTAACAATCTTTCTTCTTCATGTTCTGAAAGGTTAGCACTAATAATAACAGGATATATCTTTTTCTCATCAAGATAAGCATACTTCAAAGTGTCAGGCGGTTGCTTTAATTCAAACACAGGATCACCTTTAGGTGGGGGAGGACCTCCAAGAGTTTCAATAGGATTTTTTTTTTCATGAGAGGTTGTTGTTCAAAGAAAATTTGATCTATTTCGTTTCTTTCACGCAAGTGCATATCATTTTCATGGTCAAGCAAATATTGTTCTAATGGATCGGTGGGAGCCACAACAATAGAAGCAAGACCAATTATTTCATCCTTACTAGATAACGTTTTATCACGAGGTTGTCTACTAAACTTGGAAAAATTAAACTCATGAGACACACTACCAAAACTGACACCGACAGTTTGTTTTTCACAATCTATCTTAGCATTGATGGTGATCAAGAAAGGTCTACCAAAGATAATGGGACAAAAGTCATCTTGTGGGGAACCAAGAACTAGAAAATCAGTAGGGTATTTTACTTTTCCCACACAAGACTTCAACATATCTAACAATCCCAAGTGGTGTGATGGTGTCTCTATTAGCAAGTTTAATAGTAACATCAATGTCTTCTATTTTAGCAGGTGCTATTTCATCCATAATTTCTTGGTATAAAGTAAAAGGGATAGCACTCACACTAGCACCCAAATCACATAAACCATGATAGCAATGATCTCCTATGTTGAATGAGACAACAGGCATGCCTTCTATGGGTCTATGTTTATCTTTTTCATCGGGTTTAGCAATTCTAGCAGCTTCATCACAGAAGTAGATAACATGCCCATCAATATTTTCTACCAAGAGATCTTTAACCATAGCAACACTAGGTTCTACTTTAATTTTCTCAGGGGGCTTAGGTGCTCTTACATTACTCTTACGAACCACAGTTGATACCTTATCATGTTCCTTTATCCTAACAGGGAAAGGTGGTTTTTCAATATAAGCGGTAGGCACAACTGGATCAACATTGTAAAAGATGGTTTCTTCTTTAGCTATGACCGGTTCTTTAATTTCTTATTTAATAGGGGGGTGATATTTAAACCACTTCTCCTTAGGGAGGTCAACATGAGTAGCAAATGCTTCGCAGAAAGTGGCTACTATCTCAGAGTCAAGTCCATATTTAGTGCTAAACTTGTGAAAAGTATCGGTATTCATAAAAGATTTAACACAATCAAACTCAAGCTTTATACCTGACTCATTACCTTCGTCGAGTTCCCAATCTTCAGAGTTGCGTTTAATTCTTTCTAAAAGATCCCACTTGAATTTAATAGTCTTCTTCATATAAGAACCAGCACAAGAAGTATCGAGCATGGATTGATCATTATGAGAAAGCCGAGCATAAAAATTCTGAATGATAACTTCTCTCGGAATGTCATGATTGGGGCATGAATATAACATTGACTTAAGCCTCCCCCAAGCTAGAGCAATGTTTTCTCCTTCACGAGGCCAAAAATTATATATATAATTTCGATCACGATGAACTAGATGCATGGGATAAAACTTTTGGTGGAATTCCATTTGCAAACGATTGCAGTTCCATGATCCAAGATCATCACATAGCCTATACCATGTCAATGCTTTTCCCTTCAAAGATAAAGGGAAAACCTTCTTTTTAACTTCATCTCCGGGTAGACCTGCAAGCTTAAATAATCCACAAATTCCGTTCACATATAATAGATGCATATCAGGATGTTCAGTTCCACCTCCCGCATAAGGTTTAGCAAGCAGTTGTTCTACCATCCCCGAAGGAATTTCATAACCAATATTTTCAGTAGGTGCAGTAGGTTGAGGGGAAACTAATTGTGGTTCTGGTCGAGGTGAAGATACCCCGAACAAACCCCTCAAAGGATTGTTTTCCATAGTAGCAAGTAGCAATAAATTTCAGCACGTACTATAAGTTTTTCCTTACCGATTTCCACTTATCAAGAGCGCTTCACTCCCCGGCAACGGCGCCAGAAAAGAGTCTTGATGACCCACAAGTATAGGGGATCAATCATAGTCCTTTCGATAAGTAAGAGTGTTGAACCCAACGAGGAGCAGAAGGAAATGACAAGCGGTTTTCAGCAAGGTAATTTCTGCAAGTAACGGTAACGAGCAAGTAACGGTAAGTAAGGTGCAGCAACGTAGCCCAATCCTTTTGTGGCAAAGGATGGGCCAGAACAATCTCTACTAATAGGCAAAGTGTTCTTGAGGGTACACGGGAATTTCGTCTAGTCACTTTTATCATGTTGGTTTGATTCGTGTTCGCTACTTGATAATTTGATATGGGGGTGGACCGGTGCTTGGGTGCTGTTCTTACTTGAACAACCTCCCACTTATGATTAACCCCCTCGCAAGCATCCGCAACTACGAGAAAAGTATTAAGATAAAATGTAACCATAGCATTAAACGTTTGGATCGAAATCAGCCCCTTACGAAGTAGCGCATAAACTAGGGTTTAAGCTTCTATCACTCTAGCAACC
Source organism: Elymus sibiricus (assembly GCA_039707655.1). Taxonomy (NCBI): domain Eukaryota; kingdom Viridiplantae; phylum Streptophyta; class Magnoliopsida; order Poales; family Poaceae; genus Elymus; species Elymus sibiricus. Next base: position 96,483,840 of record CM077667.1, on the reverse strand, counting down.
CATCATCTAATAACTACTCCACAATGCATTCCCTTAGGCCCATGAATGGTGAAGTGTCATGTAGTCGACGTTCACATGACACCACTAAGGGAATCACAACATACATACCATCAAAATATCGAACACATATCAAATTCACATGATTACTTGCAACATGACTTCTCCCGTGACCTCAAGAACAAAGGTAACTACTCACAAATAATAAACATGCTCAAGATCAGAGAGGTATTGAATAGCATAACGGATCTAAACATATAATCTTCCACCAAATAAACCATATAGTAATCAACTACGCAAGGTAATCAACACTACTAGTCACCCACAGGTACCAATCTGAGGTTCCGGTACAAAGATTGAACACAAGAGATGAACTAGGGTTTGAGAGGAGATGGTGATGTTGAAGATGTTGATGAAGATTGGCCTCCCAAAGATGAGAGTGGTGTTGGTGATGACGATGGCTTCGATTTCCCCCTCCGGGAGGGAAGTTCCCCCGGCGGAATCGCTCCGCCGGAGGGCAAAAGTGCTCCTTCCCAAGTTCCGCCTCGAGGCGGCGACGCTTCATCCCAAAAGTCCTCCTCTGATTTTTTTTCTAGGTCAAATGTGACTATATACCAGAAGATGGGCACCGGAGGTGGGCCGAGGAGGCCACAACCCATCAGGGCGCGCCCTGGTGGGTTGTGCCCACCAGGTTTGCCCCCTCCGGTAGTTTTTTGCTCCAGTATTTTTTATTTAATCCAAAAATAATCTCCGTAAAATTTCAGCTTCATTGGAGTTGTGCAGAATAGGTATCTCTGATGTGCTTTTTTCAGGTCCAGAATTCCAGCTGCCGGTATTCTCCCTCTTTGTGTAAACCTTGCATATTATGAGAGAAAAGGCATTAGAATCACTCCTTAAAGCATTATTATTTGACAAAACATAATAAATAACAGTAGGAAATCATGATGCAAAATGGACGTATCAAAGTTCCATCCGTCCATATCATCGAGGATGCACCCTAGCTTCTTGAACAGCGTCAGGTCCTGACGTTGCATGCATATGCGAGTTCGGACGTCAGCTCGCGATATAGGGCCGTGGTGGAACAACCCCTTCTCTTCGACGACTTCTTTCACGATGATCGTTGCAATGTCCCTCTGGATGCGAAAGAAGGCATCTCTGAGTTTATAATCCGGTTCTTCTCCTAAGGATTCTGCCCATTTTCGGATATGATCATCGTTTTTGTTCATCATGCGAAGCTATTGGTGATACCTTCTGAACTCCATCATGAGATGGATGAGGTAGAATCTATCGTTATGACTTGTTGATGGTTGATGCATGCAGCAGAAGGTAGTTTTATGCGAGAAACCCGGCCTGTTCTTCCTTTGTTTCCTTATCTTCAGGTGGCCACCCCTCATGCTGAAGCCGTGGAGAGCATCATCCAGAATATCCATTATGTGGGTGTAGTCCTTCTTGTCATGGTTTCTAGACACGTCGAAATACACTGCGTGGGAGACTCGCGAAAAAAGAACGATAAGGATGGCGCACCCGTTGCTGCGGGAAAAAGAATACACCTCAAATTATTCTCCATATGAGCGAGAAGGAATGGTTGAAATGTACGAAAGGGTTGTCCGTCAACGACTTACATTGGATGATAAGGCAGGAGAACCATTTCCTTGTCCTTATTCATCATCATGAAGTTTTTGATGTACACCCTAGCAGTTTTACGCCCAAAGTCGCCGAGTCTCAAGAAGGACTCGTGCATGTAGTATGGATCCGCCACACAGATTTGCGGGATTTGTTCTCTCCTGATGGCATAGCTCATATGTAGCGCAAAAAGGCGGACGATTGTAAAATCGAGCCGCCTCGTGAGAAACATCTCAAAGATATAATCAAATCGCAGGAAGAACACCTCCGTGGGCAGTCTGTCGACGTAGCACTTCCCCTCAGGCACACGAACCGCGTATAGCGGATATCCTGGATCCTGCGAGGTGAGAAGGCTTATCTCAGCCGAGAGCACATGGTCGTACAGTCTCCTGAGATCCCCTGATATGCCTTGTAATGGACCCGGCGGTAGCATCGGCTCGCCCACAACATGGATCATCGCCGCACCTTTGACCGGTACACGGTCTGCAAAATTGGTCGGCGGGTCTGAATGGCTGCTAGAAGCTTTGGCAGCTGCTTTGGCGGCAGCAGATCCTTTCCTTGGTGGTCTCTTTCTCTCCTTTTTCTTGGGTTGACCTTCCAGACCATTCCTTAACCCCGCCACCAGTGTTGTCGTGCTAAGCACTGTACGACCCTCGGCTAGTTGACCCTGCGTTGAGGCGGCATCTGGAGGCGTGTCCTGTGAGGATTGCATGAAGAGAGACTTCTTGCAATCAACCCTAGGACTTTCCTGCCTGGGCACATCATCCATGTCCTCATGATCCGCATGCTGACAGCCCGAGTCGTATGGCTGGCTCATCAATTCTACGTCCTCACAGCAGGCGCCTGTATTGAGCCACTGCATTGGGTCCTCTTCCTCCATCTCATCATCCATTCTATGTTCTACGTGGGCGATTACGTCATCCACTATTGGACCCCCTTCCTCACGTCGTCCGCCGCTCTCACCCGACACTACAGGCGCTGATAATTGCGTAGGCGGGGTGGTGGTGTTCATACCTGCTTGCTAATGTGTGGTTATTGGTGTGATCTTGGCCGCCTCCAGACGAAGAAGATACTTCGACCACAGCAGCATCCAACCCTTGCAGTCTCCTAGACGCATCGGGGTCTCGTCCTCCTCTCCCCCGAGCCGTACTAGAGGAGGCAAATCCTCATGGCCCACTTTCACACTCGACAAGTTAACCCTGAAGTTGCCAACGGGGATCGGCCGGCCGTGGAACGTGAGTTCCAAGGGCTTCGTTATCACTGCCTTTCACATGTCCACCTTCTGGCCTTTGATCACATAGAGTACGGTGTCGATGTCAAAACCGGCGGATCTCGGGTAGGGGGTCCCAAGCTGTGAGTCTAGGATCGATGGTAACAAGGGGAGGAAGGAGACGATGTTTACCCTGGTTCGGGCCCTCCTATGGAGGTAAAACCCTACATCCTGCTCGATTATATTGATGGTATGAAGGTTACAGAGTTGATCTACCTCGAGATCGACTAGCTAAAACCCTAGATGAGTTTCTCTGCCCTACATTCTAAAACCCTCTCGGTTTATATAGACACCGGGGGGTACCTAGGGTTTACACATGATAGGTCTCCTGCCGAGGATGGAGATGTCGATTTCCTCATCATGACTTGGAGTGCATGACGCGCCTTCGGGACTTCCTTCTAGAACACAGGGTCTCGATGTATCCGGCCCCTCCTGCGACAGTCAGAGTGCGGCCCAGCAAGCCGGCCTATTGAGAGACAGGCCAGCGGCCCGAGGAGCCCTTAGTCCAGGACTCCCTCAGTAGCCCCCGAACTAGCCCCCAATGCCAAGGGTCACAGCACTGGTAGCTTCACGTGATCAGAGTCTTCGGCTTGAGGGGTGAGTTCCTCTTTACGTCAATGATCGGCTGGGACTAGTCCGGCTTCCGATGACGCATAGTTCTTCCGATCATACGATTGTACGGGCACCATGAGTTGCTTTGCCCCGAAGGCCAAACGTCCAAGTGTAAACAGTGTTTTCTGACGCCCCCTTCTGACGAAGGGTCGTGGCCTACCACGATCACTGAACCAGTTATGAAAACTCGATTCGCGGTTCGAGGCCATTTTTACATTGACACGACCCATCAATGTATAGATCGTGCTCCGTTTCACACGGGATATAATCAGCACCCTAGGTTTATTTTGTGCGTGCATAACGGCACGCCCACCTTGGGAAGCGGAGAGACTCGCGGCGCAGTAAAAGGAGGCTAATCGGCGTGACGCCTCATAAAAGGGGGAAAACCCAAGGATTACCCACGCTTCCCATTCGCATCCTCTGCTTTCCCAATCTTCCCAAGCTCCGAGAGCCCAGATCTAGTTTTTTCCTCAACTTCCCCTCCGAGCTTAGCCATGGCGGGTTCTGGCTCCATGGGCAAGTGGGAGGCCTCCACGGTCACCGACAAGGATATCCGGGAGCTAAAGCTCGCCGGCTACCTCCCCGCCAATGTCTTCCACCACGCTCCAGAAGTGAACCAGGTCGTCCCCACCCCTAAGCCTGCCGAAAGGGTGGTATTTGTCCCCCATTTCATCCGGGAACTGAGCTTCCCGCTCCACCCCTTCATCAGGGGCCTCATGTTCTTCTACGGGTTAGACTTCCATGATCTTCCCCCGAACTCCTTTATGCATATTTCGGCGTTCATCATTCTCTGCGAAGCCTTCCTGCGGGTCGAGCCGCACTTCGGCCTGTGGCTCAAGGTCTTCAACGTCAAGCCGAACACTGTCGCAGGCGAGCATGCCGACTGCGGAGGGGCGGTAATCAGCAAGCTCCCCCGCGTTGAGTGGCCAACTGGCACCTTCATCGACACAATCAAGATCTGGCAGAAAGAATGGTTCTACATCACCGAACCAAGGGATGAGAACTGGGCGGCGCCCGCCGAGTTCAGATCCGGACCCCCTACGAGATTGACCTCGTGGCTTAGGAAGGGCCTCGACTGGGGGTCGGATGCAGAAGTGAAATTGCTGCAGAAGCGCATTACCTCGGTGATCGAGGCCAAGGTTGAGCTGGTCAATGTGGTCCAGGTCATGCTCCACCGCCGTATTCTTCCCTACCAGCGCCAGGCCTCCCCAATGTGGGCTTATCAGCTTGAGGACGAGCCTACCGTGCGCCAACTCTTCCGCACTACCTCTGAAAGTTGTGGAAGGCATTATTCAAGTCTCGGAAAAGCTGGTCGGCCAAGGAAGAGGATTCGGGCCTAAGCGCCGATAACCCACCTACCCAGGTACGGTATAATTTTAATCCACTGACTCTGTTTCTTTGACAAAAGGACTAAGCGCCTTCCCCCTCACTCTTGCAGAAATGGTTAAGCAAAACCGCGAAAGTTAACTGCCCAGCGCCACAAGCCGAAGACCCCGGGTCGGAGTTGTTGACGGCGATGTTCGTCGTGGCGCCGTACTCGGCACCCGAGAAGGAGAAGAAGAAGAAGGCCAGAGAAGGCCTCCGCATAAGGGACCAGCCGGACGCTATGTCCAAGGAAAACCATGCCTCCTCTAGCCATGAGGAAGAGCATGAAGACGGGGGGGAAGGCGTTTCCCCCCTCACAAGAAAGAGGGTGGCGTCATCGTACGCCGCGGAGGATGTACCTCCTCTTGCCATGAAGAGGGCGTGTCGCGCCGAGGTTGATCCTGGCCGACGACAGCTCGGACTCTGATGCAGAGTCTGAGGACTTTGATAAGGTTCCCCAAAGAAACCTAAGGGTCAAGCCCCCGGCTCAAAGGTATGAATCCGAAGACTCCCTGGGTCATTTATGCAAAGTTTTTAATGTTTTAAATGCAAGAATGCATTTTAATCTGCAGCCCACCGCGCGTTCTCCCCACTGACCAAATATCGGATGGGGATTCTCCACCTGCCGAGCTGGCGGAGAGCGGGACTGCGTCCCACCCTACACCTCCAGGGGCCGCGAAGGATGCCGCGGAGGTATCATCCCGCCAGGCTCCTTTGGAGCCGAACACAGGCGGTGGGGGCGATGACGTCATGGCCGAGGTCGATGCCTCGGCCGCTGAAGACCAGGGGGAGAAAACTCCCCTGGCCGCTGAGGAGGAAGGGCGGAGGGATGTCCAGTCCCCTCCGAGGACATCTCCGGAGCATGCTGTGCCTCCGGAGCTACCGGCTCAGTCCCCAATCAGAGATCGGGCTGGCCGGTCGCCACCGGTGCCACCGACGACTGGGTGGCCGGTCATGGAGGAGGCTCTATCAAACGCCTCCATCTTCGAGGATCACCGCACTCTTATGGGTGCGGTTTTGCAAGGAATTTAGTCCGTCGATAGCGGACTGAAAGAGGCCTTCAATGGTGAGTCACGTAATACCCTTCTCCCGAACAATTTTAATTTTAAGTTCATGCTATCTTTATATATGTAGTAGCCCCCGAGCCCCAGATGGGTTTGCAAAAACGCACCCGGGGGTCAAACACTAAGGAGTGAATAATGATGCACAAGGCACCATTAGTCCCGTAATGTTCCAAAAGCCCTTAAGAGGACTGAACATAGGGTCATATCCTTGACAGTTCGGGGGTTGGAACGCACATAACCGGATATATGTTTTTTTATTTTTTGTAGGCCTCGTCATCGGCGGCGGCCGTTAATGCCGCTGAGCTTACCGAGCTAAATCGGAAGCTCAAGATCTTCGAAGAGGAGCTTGATAGCCTGAACAAGAGGTTCGACGAGGCACAAGGTAAGCCGAATTGTAACATCCGGGCTGTATATTGGTAATGATCCGCACTGGTAACCGAGTGTAATTATTTATTTATTGCTTCCACAGCTTCAGCTGCGGAGGTTGAAAAACTCAAGGCCGAGCTCAAAAAGGTGAAGCAAGAGGCCGCAGAAGAGAAGGCGGCCGCTGAACAAGCAGCAGCCGCACTTTCCACTTTGAAAGCTGCGAGTGCTAAGCAAGAGGCCCGAGTGGAGGAAGTGCAGCAGGAGCTCAAGGATGCCAGCACGAAGTGCGAGGCCCTTGAGCAGAAAGGCAAAGAGCAAGCCACCGAGCTATCCGTGCTGAAATCCGAGCTCCAAAAGGAGCGGGTGGACAGGCGGTCCTTTGAAGAGGAGGTTCGCCAAGTCAAGGCTGTCGCAGATGGTAAGCCATATTCACTACAATGCGCCTTTGGTGGTAGCAGGTTTGCTTTGCTCACCCAGGTGTGGCGTTCCTCAGGCGTCTGTGCGGATCTCCAGAAGAGTGCAGCGGATGCGAACAAGTTCTATGCTTCGCGGGAGGAGGATGATGAGGCTCGGCTATTCTGGGCACAGTTTGAGTCCCCCGAGCGCTCTCCTATCCTGATCGAGCAGATGAAGCAACTGATGGAGCTGCACAGGATGGCGGAGCCGGCCATGAAGGATCTCTGCATCCGGCTGTGGCCTGAAGAGCCGTTGCCGAGCAGCTACTTTGGCTTAGTGCAAAAATTATGCGATGTTGCGCCTCGGATTGACGCGCTAAAGCATTCTACATGCATCGAGGGAGCTCGGATGGCCTTTGCCAAGACCATGGTGCACTGGCCGAAGCTCAAGCCGACCGAGATGGCCACCGCACCCCCGCCTCCTGGAAAGGGACATAGGCGCCCCGAGCTATACTTCTCCGCAGTGATGGAGGGTGCTCGGGCAATAGAGGCCCAATGCTCCAAAGACGTTTTGTATGAATGAGCGTGTTGTAGTATGTCTGAAGACTTGTAACGCTTTATAGTCAGTGTTGCATGGTTTATCATGTCTTATAAGTCTTTAATATTTATTTTAACTCCCATGTGGCCGTTTTATCTGAAAGTTGCGAGTCGTCGGCTTCAGCCCCCACGTAGATACTACGCGTGGTGTCTCTGTCTCCACACTATGACCCTTAGCCGAGGTATCGGTGCCCGAAGGCGGTAGTGCGAGGGGGACAAGGCAATCGGACTATGATGCTTTATCGCTTTCACTTGGCCGTAGGAGCGTAAAAAAATGCGGGGGCTGATGACTAGCCCCCAGTGTTTTGTGATGTTCGGATGTACCGGGGCCGAAGCCAGCATCACATGGTTTGTACAAACACGAAACCCATCGTATAACACGGAATAACCTCTATCGATTTTTTAGTATGACACTTATTCTCGGATTTGCAGACCGGTTCTCGCTTACTATGACGGTCAGTTTTCGGCTTTCTCCCCTGAGGTGCTTGACCAGGCGAGCTGGAAACACAATCGCAGTGGTTCTCCCTTTGCCCTTTTAGCCGAACGAGCGGAACGTAAGAGGGCAAACACAGGAGCCGGGCAACCCAACTATTGACCCAAGACATAGTTCGGATCCGATGCATATAAAGCAAAATCCAAGATGCCGAACACGCAATCAGGTGTGTCGGAGTGATGCTTAGGGTGATATTTTAAATTCAATCCCCCGGTATATTAGCCGGTTGCATCGTAATGTATACCGAACAGTTCTCGTGAGAAGCGTTGATGAGGAAAGAACAGAGTATATATAACATACAACGAAGGGGCCATGTATAATGGTCTTGTATTTGCTCAATAATTCTTATTGCTCAGATCACCGAAGCAACTGTTTACAGGTATTTGAAGATGAAATATAAAATTTACAGGGGAGAGGTTGTACCAGGGGTCTTCGTTTGGTGGCTTGACGTCCTCGATGTGCCTTGTCGCCTGTCCGTTCCTGTGCCTCTTTGGGAGTTGCATTCCTTTAAGGGTGATGCTGTCGTCGAGCGGACCTTGGGAAGAAGGTCTTGAGAAGTCGCCGAAGTATGGATGAGCTTTACGCTTTAGCAGGTCCTTGACGGTACCTGTGTGATGTCCGAGGACGTGTACTGGTAGTAGTTCGGTCCAGCCGAATACTTACCCTTTAATGGTTGTTCCCCACTGCTGCCCATGGAATCTTGAGTGCGAAGTTGTTCCTTCTCGGCACGTGTTTGACGGTCATCAGGGCTGTGCAATGGGGAGTGTGCCCCTTGGGGAGAAGAAGATTTTGGGAGTTCGGATTGAAACCGAGCTCGTTTGTCAACCTTACATGCCTTTATGGCAGATTTCGGTGTTTGCCGAGCGTCCTCGTAATGGAATTCGGCAGCCAGGGCCAATGCATGTTCCTCGGTTCGGAGGGAACGCTCTGTGTTGTCGTTGACGGTGATGACCCCCTTTGGCCCGGGCATCTTGAGCTTGAGGTATGCATAGTGTGGGACGGCATTAAAGCGAGCGAACACTGTGCAGCCCAGCAGGGCATGATAACCGCTGCGGAAGGGGACAATGTTGAAGATCAAGTCCTCGCTGCGGAAGTTGTCGCGCGAACCGAACACTACTTCTAGGCTGACAGAGCCCGTGCACCGGGCTTCGACGCCTGGGATCACTCCTTTAAAGGTAGTGTTGCTAGGCTTGATCCTTGATGGATCTATATCCATCTTTTTCACCGTATCTGAGTAAATCAGATTGAGGCTACTTCCTCCGTCCATTAGGACTTTAGTGAGGTGGTACCCATCGATAATGGGGTCTAAGACGAGGGCCGCCGAACCCCCATGACGGATACTGGTCGGGTGGTCTCATCGATCAAAGGTGATCGGGTAGGCCGACCATGGGTTAAACTTCGGGGCTACAGGCTCTACGGCGTAGACCTCTCGAAGGGTGCGCTTCCTCTCCTTTTTAGGTATATGAGTGGCGTATATCATGTTCAAAGTCTTTACCTCTGGAGGAAACTGCTTCTGACCTCCATTGCTCGGACCGCGGGGTTCCTCGTCGTCCTCGCTGCGTGAGCCCTTGCCTTGCTCTTTGGCTGCGAGTTTGCCGGCCTATTTGAACACCCAACAGTTACGGTTGGTGTGGTTGGCGGGCTTATCTTCAGTGCCATGGATCTGGCAAGGCCTCTCCATAATTTTGTCCAGCGCGGTGGGTCCATCGCGAATGCCTTTAGGAGGCTTCTTCCGCTGCCCGGATCGAGCGTTGCGGAAGCCGGCGTTAACGGTCGTGTCGTCGGCGTCACTATTGTTGTGCCGGCGTTTATTTTTGTTGCGTCGTGGTTTCCCGTTTCCATCTCGAACTTCGGAGGTGCCGGGGTCTTCAGGGTTGTCGGTTCATCTCGCTAGCCAATTATCCTCGCCCGCGCAAAAGCGGGTCATGAGTGATGTAAGGGCGGACATGGTCCTAGGTTTATCCTGACCGAGCTGGCGAGCCAGCCATTCGTCCCGAATATTGTGCCTGAAAGAGGCTATAGCCTCGGCATCTGGGCAATCGACGATCAGGTTTTTCTTGGTCAAGAACCGATTCCAGAATTGTCGAGCGGACTCTCCTGCCTTTTGGACGACGTTGCTTAGGTCGGAGGAGTCCGAAGGCCGTACATAGGTGCCCTGGAAGTTAGATCGGAATGCATCCTCGAGATCCTCCCAGCTCTCGATAGAATTTTCGGGGAGACTGTTTAACCAGTGCCGAGCTGGCCCCTTAAGTTTAAGGGGTAGATACTTGATGGCGTGGAGATCGTCTCCTCGTGCCATGTGAATGTGGAGGAGGAAATCCTCGATCCATACTGCTCGGTCAGTTGTTCCGTCGTATTGCTCTATGTTCACTGGTTTAAACCCTTCCGGGAACTGATGCTGCATCACCTCGTCGGTGAAGCACAGTGGGTGGGCATCGCCTCTGACCCGGGCTATGTCACGCCGGTAGTCGGTGTCTGTTCTGCCCCGGTTTTGTTCCCGACCTCTATAGTTTCGGTCAAGCCAAGGACGGTACCCATCCCGTCTATCGAGGGAGTACCCTCTAGATCCGTAGATGGATCTCGTGCGGCCTGTTCTATAATTCAGGTCGTGTCACAGGTCGTACCTGTCCTTAGGCTCCATTGGCTCTTTTCCCCTTCTGCGGGGTATCGCCGGCCTATAACCGGCATCGCCAGCCATCCTATCTCATCCTCGGGGAGGGCGGTCCGGCTGGTCGTATGGGGTGTGCTTGGGGGACGGCGTGTTAGGGAGCTCGTCATCAAATTGTGGCAGCAGCCGTCGGCGTGGATAACTCTTCGGTTGGTCCGATAGACCGGTACCGTATCCTTCCTCGGCTGATAGGACCCTCGTCCATCTATCGTTGAGGGTATCTTGTTTAGCCTTAAGCTGCCGTTCTTTTGCCTTTAGGCTTCGGGCAGTGGCTATAAGTTGTTGCCTAAACCGTTCCTGATCCTCAAGGTTTTCGGGGACGATGAAGTCTTCGGCTTCCAGGCTATCCTCCTCCTCTACAGGGGGGAGGTAGTTGTCATCCTCGGAATCGTTTGGATCTTCGGGGTCGCGCTGGTCCTCTAGCGGCTGCTCGGGGATATCGGGATCGCCGAGGTCTTCCGGGGTATCGTTTTCCCCGGTGCCAGCAATAGCTTCCCTTCCCTTTTTTGTCTTTGATCGTTTGTGCGGTTTCCGGCGCCTTGACGGCGCTTCGCCCGATTCATCACCATTGTTTGCGGGTGTGCGCTCGCCGTTATCGGCTGGGGTATCCACCATGTAGACGTCGTAGGTGGAGGTGGCAGTCCATCGCCCGGTGTTGACGGGGGTGGGAGCGCGATCCTCTTCATCCATGTCATCTGCCTCCTCGGAGGCGTAGTCCAGCATATCGGTTAAGTCTTCGACAGTGGCTACAAAGTGGGTGGTGGGTGGGATGAAAAATTCTTCTCGACCCGCCTTAAGACCGATTTGAACGTGGATCGGGGTTGGGTCGTCAGTAATTTTCATCGATAAGATCCGATCTAGAGCTTCGTTGAGTGTCGAGAGCTCGATCGGGTCAATTTGCTCAGCGCTTTCGGAGTTAACCTCCGATGCGTCCGCACAAGAAGTGTGTTCGGTAAGAGCTGGTGCCCGGTCATGTGGCGCTATGGTCGGGTCCGGATTAAAAGCCAGATCATCGCCGGGGTTAGTCCCGTGAGCGGGGTCAAAAGCGACATCCGAGGTTAAGGCCTCGGAGTCCTCGGGTGCGTCGGATGAGACTGCGAGCCCGGTGAGAGAAAGATCGCCCCGAGAGTCTACGGAGAACTCTAAGTTCCCGAATCTAACCTCTTGATAAGGGGAGAAACTCCCGACCCGACCAAGACGGCCGGTCGGGTCAGCGTGTAGCACAATGCTGCCGAAAGCGAAGATCTGTCCAGGGACGAAGGAGTCCATGTTCCAGACTTCTTCGTTAATGACAACGCGAGTCATCGATTCCTTTGGTGATCACAGCGGAACTCTCAATGAAAGCACCACTGTCGGTGTCAAAACCGGCAGATCTCGGGTAGGGGGTCCCGAGTTGTGAGTCTAGGATCGATGGTAACAAGGGGACGAAGGAGACAATGTTTACCCAAGTTCGAGCCCTCCTATGGAGGTAAAACCCTACGTCCTGCTCGATTATATTGATGGTATGAAGGTTGATCTACCTCGAGATCGACTAGCTAAAACCCTAGATGAGTTTCTCTGCCCTACATTCTAAAACCCTCTCGGTTTACATAGACACCGGGGGGTACCTAGGGTTTACACATGATAGGTCTCCTACCGAGGATGGAGATGTCGATTTCCTCATCTTGACTTGGAGTGCACGACGCGCCTTCGAGACTTCCTTCTAGAACACAGGGTCTCGATGTATCCGGCCCCTCCTGCGACAGTCAGAGTGCGGCCCACCAAGCCGGCCTATTGAATGATAGGCCAGCGGCCCGAGGACCCCTTAGTCCAGGACTCCCTCATACGGTGCATGGGGTTTCGTCGGCCTGCAAAGACATGTTTGCGGCGTAAAACATCCGAAAGGCAACGAAAATGGAAGATTGTAGATATATGTTGGTGCGTCGTGTAATTACCGTGAGGGCGTCGAGGTCAGCGAAAGACGAAGGCCCGCCTAGCACGCCAGAGACAGAGGACGGGCTGCTATGAGCGGGTGCGGGTGCTGGTGCGGGAGCAGGTGCGGTTGCGAGAGTAGGTGATGCGGTTGTGATGTTCACCGAGTTGCTCCCGACGAAGCTGGGCATGGGAAAATCATGTGCCGTCTGATACGTCTCCAACGTATCTATAATTTTTTATTGTTCCATGCTAATATATTATCATTCTAGGATACTTTTTGGGTATTTATTTACCAATTTATAATATTTTTGAGCACTAACCTATTGATCCAGTGCTCAGTGCCAGTTTCTGTTTTCTGCGTGTTTTTGCCTTTTCAGAGTTACAATACCAAACGGAGTCCAATTGCCACGAAACTTTTTAGTGATTTTTTTGGACCAATACAAGACCTAGAAGCTTTGGAGGAGGGCCATGCGATGCACCAGGGGCCCACCACATATCCAGACACGGCCCCTAGGGGGGCACGGCCAGATATGTGGTGGCCCCCTGGAGCGTCCCCCGACGTTGTTCTCTGGCCTATAAATTCACATCTACCCTAAAAACATCAGAAGCGCTCCCGAAACACTTTTTCCGCCGCCGCAAACCTCTGTCCCGACGGGAGGCCATCTACACCTCCGTTCCTGCACCCTGCCGGAGGGGAGATCGATCACGGAGGGCCTCTTCATCAACCTTGCTGCCCTCACCATGATGTGTGAGTAGTTCACCACAGACCTACGGTTCCGTAGGTAGTACCTAGATGGCAATCTCTCTCTCTCTCTCTCTCTCTCTCTCTCTCTCTCTCTCTCGATCTTCAATACAATGTTCATCGCATCTTTGCCTTGATCTATCCGATGTAATCCCTTTGTATGGTGTGTTTGTCGGGATCCGATGAATTGTGAGTTTATGTTCAGATTATTCATGAAAAGTATTTGAGTCAAACCTGATTACTAGATTCTTATTTGCATGATCATCATAACTTCGCAATGCTCTCCGATCTATTGAGTTAGTTTGGCCAACTAGATTGATATTTCTTCGGTGGGAGTGGTGCATTGTAGTAGGTTCAACCTGACGAGTTTCTATATCTCAGTGATGTCTACTACGCAACTTTATTCTTGTAGACTCGTGTTGGGCCTCCAAGCACAGAGTTTTGTAGGACAGTAGCAATTTTCCCTCAAGTGGATGACCTAAGGTTTATCAATCCGTGGGAGGTGTAGGATGAAGATGGTCTCTCTCAAACAACCCTGCAATCAAATACAAGAAATCTCTTGTGTCCCCAACACACCCAATACAATGGCAAATTGCATAGGTGCACTAGTTCGGCGAAGAGATGGTGATACAAGTGCAATATGAATGATAGATATAGGTTTTTGCAATCTGAAAATATAAAAACAGCAAGGTAGCAAGTGTAAAACAGCGAGCAAAACGGTGTATAAATGCTTGGAAATAAGGCCTAGGGTTGATACTTTCGCTAGTGCAATCTCCCAACAATGCTAACATAGTTGAATCATATAATCATCCCTCAACGTGCAACAAAGAATCACTCCAAAGTTCCTATTTAGCGGAGAACAATAAGATGAAATTGGTGTAGGTAGTAGAACCACCTCAAAGTTATTCTTTCCGATCAATCTATTGGGCTATTCCTATAAGTGTCACAAACAGCCCTAGAGTTCCTACTAGAATAACACCAATGATACGTATCAATCAACCCTAATGTCACCTAGATACTCCAATGTCACCTCAAGTATCCGTCGGTAATTTATGCGACATGCATCAAACAATTTCAAATCTATCATATTCAATCCAACACAAAGAACTTCAAGGTGCACCCCAAGATTTCTATCGGAGAACGTGGTATGAAAACGTGCAATCAACCCCTATGCATAGATCCCCTAGGTCACCGGAATCCGCAAGTTGATGCCTCAACATATATCAAGTGAATCAATGGAATACCCCAATATCACTACGGGTATCCCACGCAAGACGTACATCACGTGTTCTCAAACCATAATATTCAATCCAACATAATGAGATCTCAAAGGTAAAGATTCAATTCATCACAACAAGGTAGCAAGGGAATAACATCATATGATTCGACTATATTAACAAAGCCCATGATACATCAAGATCGTGTCATCTCAAGAATGCGCGCGCGAGAGAGAGAGAGAGAGAGAGAGAGAGAGATTGAACACATAGCTACTGGTACAAACCGTCAGCCCCGAGGGTGGACTACTCCCTCCTCGTCATGGCCTCCGCCGGGATGATGAAGATGGCCACCGGAGATGATCTACCCTCTCCGGCAGGGTACTGGAACACCTCTAGATTGGTTTTTTGTTGATACAGAGAGTTGCGGCGGCGGAACAAGTGTTTCGGGAGCGCTTCTGATGTTTTTAGGGTAGATGTGAATTTATAGGCCAGAGAACGACGTCGGGGGAGGCTCCAGGGGGCCACCACATATCTGGCCGCGCCGCCCCCCTAGGGGGCGCGGCTTGATATGTGGTGGGCCCCTAGTGCATCTCCTGGCCCTCCTCCGAAGCTTCTAGGTCTTGTATTGGTCCAAGAAAAATCATCAAAAAGATTCGTGCGATTCCAAGAACTTTCATTTTCTGCACAAAAACAACACCACGGTAATTCTGCTGAAAACAACGTCAGTCCGGGTTAGTTCAAAATAAATCATATAAAGTGCATCAAAATCATATAAAAGTATTGTAAACATAGGTGAATATGGCATGAATACTTCATAAATTATCGATACGTTGGAGACGTATCAGCATCCCCAAGCTTAATTCCTGCTCGTCCTCGAGTAGGTAAATGATAAAAGAAATAATTTATGAAGTGTGAATGCTAGCTTACTGAATAGTTTTGATCATTGATAATTTCAGTCACTTTTCTAGCATCATAACCAGCAACTTTTTCTCATAAAAATCATCATGATAGAGTAGCAATCAATTCACATGTCATGGTTCAAACAATGCATTCTATTGAAACTTAACAATCTATGTTCTTGGTCACCAACCAATTTCAATGCATCATCAAGTCTAGTAAGAGGTCCACATACTCAATTATCATATAGTCTTTTATGATTGCTAATACTCAAGGCATATTTTTAGAACAAACAACATCCATCGAACACAGAGAAAGATAGGGGCTTGATGTTTCGCCTCCCAACACACTTATCATAAAGATAATTGTCAACAATAATGAATCATGATCAAATATATTTGAGTGGATATATATGTTTGGGTCTTTCCCCACCACATGGTGCTTGCGAACTAATAGATTGAGGTTGGAATAAGAAATTGACTCAACATGAAAGTAAATAGATTGTCCCTTTGCAGAGGGAAGCAGGGATTGGCATATGTGCTAGAGCTCATTGTTTAAAACAGAGACGAATATGTAATTGTGAGTGGTGTGCCTTTCCTGTCAACGTCACAACAGAGTATTCAATATCTTCCATGCTAATCACATTATTGGTGGTTCCCAAACAGAATTTAATTTTTTACTACCCCTCCACCATTCAAACACATTCCATGGCAACCCGAATCCACGGTTGCCCTCCAAACAATCAACTTTCTAGGGGGGGTTTTTGTTTATTTATTTTTGTGTTATGCAGGACTGGGAATCCTTTTTACCAGCCTCTCTCATGTAATGACAAGTGAATAAACACTCATCTTGAGAATAACTCGCTTTGCATGGAAGATAATTACTGCCCCGTCACTCCATGAGCGGTACGAGCACACAAAACGGATGTTGTTTTGAATGTTTAGAAGTGGCACATGCAAATTTACTTGGAATGGCAGTGAAATACCATATATAGGTAGGTATGGTGGACTCTCATGGAAAAAACTTGGCTCAAGGATTTGGATGCACAAGTAGTATCTCCACTTAGTACGAAGTATTCGCTAGCAAAAGGTTCTAAACAAGCACCACATGTTGGAGAATCAATAACAATATAACTTCTATGCAAATATACCCAAACATAACCATTACGTTGTCTTCCTTGTCCAACTTCAACTATTTAATCAAGGTTGAAAATAATGGATGGGTATTCACAATCATAAAAGGTGTCCAAGATAATATATTTATATGTGAAAGTTCTCTTTCTTATACTAATCATTCATGAATTGCTTGGATGACCAATTTGATGATTGTCAAACTTCAATAGATTTTACTTTATAAACCAGATGTGAAGCTACTACTACGCATAAAGCACATTGATAATTTCATATTTATGATATTCAATTCATTCACAATTTACTCTCCGGATATAAGTGAAGCACATGAGTAAACCTCAAACTACTCTCAAAAGATATAAGTGAAGATCAATGAGTAGTTAAACAATCGAGTAGCTATGTGAGGGTTCTCTCTCTCAATAAATATTTTCAGATCTGAGTATTTTATTTAAACAGCAAGCAAAAGAAAAATAGCACTCCAAGAATAGCACATATCATGTGCACAAATAAAAATTTAGGCTCAACATAGGCTAACCAATAATTGTTGATGAAGAGAGGTGGGATGCGTAGCATCCCCATGCTTAGATGCTTGAGACTTCTTGAAATATTTACTTGGGGTGCCTTGGGCATCCCCAAGATTGAGCTTTTTTATCTCGTTCAATCCTCTCATATCATGGTTTCACCTATTCTCAAAAACTTCATCCACACAAAACTCGAAAAGAACTCGTGAGATAGGTTAGTACACATAAGAATAAATCAACACTTCATGTACTGCCAATACAAGTTGCATAATAATTTACAAACATTATCTACTGTATACTATCATTTCCACAATTTATATTTACCAATATAAGTCATGAAAACCATCGGAGAAGTAGATAACAAAACTATGACAGCAATCTGTCTAAACAGGACAGTCTGTAACAATTAATTTAGAAAGTGCACTTCTGTATCTCTAAAAATTATGAAAATTTAGGACATTCTAAATAGTTTATATTAAACTACTGTGTAAAAATTTCAGAAACTTTCCACGTTCCAGTAAAATATGAAAATTCAAACACTACAGCAAAAGTTTCTGTTTTTACACAGCACACATCAAACATGCAATTCAAGCATCCTAAAGGCAATTCTTGGAATTTTTTATTGAAAAACAATATTATAAATAACAGAAAGAAAATACTAACAAAAAAATGACACTTCAAGCAAAACACATATTATGTGACGAATAAAAATATAGCTCCAAGTAAGATATACCGATAGTGTTGAAGACGAAAGAGGGGGTGCCTTCGGGGCATCCCCAAGCTTAGGCGCTTGAGTATTCCTTGGATATTAACTTGGGGGTTCCTTGGGCATACCCAAGATTAGGTTCTTGTCACTCCTTATTCTCCTCATATCGGTGTCTCACCCAAAACTTGCAAACTTCAATCACACAAAACTTAACGGAAATTCATGAGATGGGTTAGTATAATAAATAAAGATCATTCACTTAGGTATTGTCAAGACAAGCTTCATAATTGTTCTCATATAATAACTACTTTATTCTACCATTCACATAATTTATATCACTGAATATAAGCTATGTGAACACTAAAACAAGCAAACTATGCATGCAAAACAGAATCTGTCAAAAACAGAACAGTCTCTGAAGAGCTGTAGTATAACAATACTTCCCTGTCTCTACAAATTCTGAAAAATTAGTAAAACCTGAAGAATTTGTATATAAACACTGTGTAAAAATTTCAGATCATTATCACGCTCCAGTAAAAAATGAAAATTAATGTACTGGAGTTAAAAGTTTCTGTTTTGGTTCAGCATCAATTCTACTCATCTTGTGAGTCATCCCAAAGGCTTTACTTGGCACTTTATTGAAATAAAAGACACAAAACATGATTGGGTTGTCTCCCAACAAGCGCTTTTCTTTAAAGCCTTTTAGCTAGGCATGGTGATTTCAATGATGCTCACATAGGAATAGTATTTGAAACACATAAGAGAGCATCATGAATCTCATGAAAAGCACATTTAAGTCTAACCCACTTCCTATGCATAGGGATTTTGTGAGCAAACAATTTATGGGAACAAGAATTAACTAGCATAGGAAGGCAAAACAAGCATAACTTCAAAACTTTGAACACATAGAGAGGAAACTTGATATTATTGCAATTCCTACAAGCATATGTTCCTCCCTCATAATAATTTTCAGTAGCATCATGAAGGAATTTCACAATATAACTATCACATAAAGCATTCTTTTCATGATCTACAAGCGTAGAAAATTTATTACTCTCCACATAAGCATATTTCTTCTCATTCATTGTAGTGGGAGCAAACTCAACAAAATAACTATCATGAGATACATGATTGACATAACGAAATTTAAAATTAAAATCATGATGACGAGTTTAATAGTTATAATTATTCTTTATAGCATACATGTCATCATCACAATCATCATAGATAGGAGGCATGCCATCATCACAATAAATTTGCTCATCAAAACTTGGGGGACTAAAAATATCATCTTCATCAAACATAGCATCCCCAAGCTTGTGGCTTTGCATATCGTTAGCATCATGGATATTCAGAGAATTCATACTAGCAATATTGCTATCATGCTTTTCATTCAAGGAACTATCATGAATCACTTTATAAATTTCACAATTTTTAGATTCATGATTTTCAAGCAAGGCCTCATAAAGATAATCTAGTGAACTCTCACTAGCAATTGTTCCAACATAATCGGGTCTTTTGAAAAGATTAGCAAGTGGGTGAGGATCCATTTATATTTATTTTGTAGTTTTCTTTTATAAAACCAAACTAGTGAAAAACAAGAAACAAAAAGATTTAATTGCAAGATCTAAAGATATACCTTCAAGCACTCACCTCCCCGGCAACGGCGCCAGAAAAGAGCTTGATGTCTACTATGCAACTTTATTCTTGTAGACTCGTGTTGGGCCTCCAAGCGCAGAGTTTTGTAGGACAGTAGCAATTTTCCCTCAAGTGGATGACCTAAGGTTTATCAATCCGTGGGAGGTGTAGGATGAAGATGGTCTCTCTCAAACAACCCTGCAATCAAATACAAGAAATCTCTTGTGTCCCCAACACACCTAATACAATGGCAAATTGTATAGGTGCACTAGTTCAGCGAAGAGATGGTGATACAAATGCAATATGGATGATAGATATAGGTTTTTGTAATCTGAAAATATAAAAACAGCAAGGTAGCAAGTGTAAAACAGCGAGCAAAACGGTGTATAAATGCTTGGAAATAAGGCCTAGGGTTCATACTTTCGCTAGTGCAATCTCCCAACAATGCTAACATAGTTGAATCATATAATCATCCCTCAACGTGCAACAAAGAATCACTCCAAAGTTCCTATCTAGCGGAGAACAATAAAATGAAATTGGTGTAGGTAGTAGAACCACCTCAAAGTTATTCTTTCCGATCAATCTATTGCGATATTCCTATAAGTCTCACAAACAACCCTAGAGTTCCTACTAGAATAATACCAATGATACATATCAATCAACCCTAATGTCACCTAGATACTCCAATGTCACCTCAAGTATCCGTGGGTAAATTATGCGACATGCATCAAACAATTTTAGATCTATCATATTCAATCCAACACAAAGAACTCCAAGGAGCACCCCAAGATTTATATCGGAGAACATGGTATGAAAATGTGCAATCAACCCCTATGCATAGATCCCCTAGGTCACCGGAATCTGCAAGTTGATGCCTCAACATATATCAAGTGAATCAATAGAATACTGATACGTCTCCAACGTATCTATAATTTTTGCTTGTTCCATGCTGTTATATTATCATTCTTGGATGTTTTACAATCACTTTATAGCAATTTTATATCATTTTTTGGGACTAACCTATTGACATAGTGCCAAAGTGCCAGTTGCTGATTTTGCTTGTTTTTTACTTTGCAGAATATCAGTACCAAACGGAGTCCAATTGCGACGAAACTTTTTGGAGATTTTTTTGGACCAGAAGACACCCAGTGGGCCAAAGAAGTGCTAGAGAGGTGGGCTGTGGAGGCCACAACCCACCAGGGCGCGCCAGGGGGCCCTCGGCGCGCCCTGATGGGTTATGCCCTCCACGGGCCCCCCCACCACCGCCTCTGATGCCTATAAATACCCAAATATTTAGAAAACCCTAGGGGAGTCGACGGAAAACACATCCAGCCGCTGCAAGTTCCAGAGCCTCAAGATCCAATCTAACACCATCACGGAGGGGTTCATCTTCTTAATAGGTGCCTCTCCGATGATGCGTGAGTAGTCCACCATAGACCTATGGGTCCGTAGGCAGTAGCTAGATGGCATCCTCTCTCTCTCTTTTGATTCTCAATACAATGGTCTCTTGGAGATCTATTTGATGTAAACTTTTGCGGTGTGTTTGTTGGGATCCGATGAATTTTGAGTTCATGATCAGCTTCTATCCATGAATATTATTTGAGTCTTCTTTGATCTCTTATATGCATGATTACTTATAGCCTCGTATTTCTTCTTCGAATCTTTGGTTTAGTTAGGCCGACTAGATCGATTTTTCTTGCGATGGGAAGAGATGCTTTGTGATGGGTTCGATCTTGCGGTGTCCTTTCCCAGTGACAGAAGGGGCAGCAAGGCATGCATGTATCGTTGCCATTAAGGATAACAAGATGGGGTCTATTCCTACATGAATAGATCTTGTCTACATCATGTCATCGTTCTTATTGCATTACTTCGTTTTTCCATGAACTTAATACACTAGATGCATGCTGGATAGCGGTCGATGTGTGGAGTAATAGTGGTAGATGCAGGCAGGAGTCGGTCTACTTATCTTGGACGTGATGCCTATATAATGATCATCGCCTTGGATGTTTTCATGATTATTTGATCTTCTATCAATTGCCCAACAGTAATTTGTTCACCCACCGTGTGCTATACTCATGAGAGAAGCCACTAGTGAAACCTACGGCCCCTGGGTCTACTTTTCCAACATATTGCTTTCCGATCTATCTTTTTGCTTCTTTGTTTTCAGATCTACTATACCAAAAACCCAAAAATATATTGCTGCACTTTTTATTTGCCCTTTTTATTTTGTGTTCTTGAGAGATCTATCTCCCCTATCTATCATTACCTAATCTATCTTTTTACCGTAGAGAGATTGACAACCTCTCTTACGCGTCGGGTTGCAAGTACTTGTTATTTGTGTGCAGGTGCTGCTTATTAGGTGGTGGTGATCCTCCTACTGGTTTGATACCTTGGTTTCATAACTAAGGGAAATACTTACCGTCGTTGTGCTGCATCATCCCTTCCTCTTTGGGGAAATACCGACGCAGTCTCAAGCCGCGTCAAAGGAATTTCTAGCGCCGTTGCCGGGGAGGAAGCGGTCTCTTCTACATGCCAATATCTGGCACCGAGGAGACACCATCATCTTCTACATTCCTTTGACGCGGTCTCAAGCCGCGTCAAAGGAATTTCTGGCGCCGTTGCCGAGGAGGAAGCGGCCTCTTCTACATGCCAATCTCTGGCGCCGAGGAGACACCATCATCATCTACCAGGTTCCTAATCAAAAAACTCATCTCCTTGCAATTACATTAGTTGCCATTTTCCTCTCGTTTTCCTGTCCCCCACTTCACCAATTTGCCATTTTATTCGCCCGCTTTTTCGTTTGCCTTTTTCTCGCCGGATCTCTTTTTGTTTGCTTGTTTGCTATCTTTGCTTGTGTTGCCATGTGCCTTCTATTTGCTTGCATCTTCGCTTGCTAAAAATCTATTGATATGGATCCTCATCCACTTGCTAATCTTTTCAAAAGACCAAATTATGATGAACCAATTGCTAGTGAGTTGAGTGCACTTGATTATCTCTATGAAGTTTTGCTTGAAAATCATGAATCTGAATTTTTTTATGAAGTGTTCAAAGACGAAATTTATAAGGTGATTCATGATAGCTCCTTGATTAAAAAGCATGATTGCAATGATGTTACTATAAATTCTACTAATGTCAATTATGCTAATGATATGCAAAGCCACACACTTGGGAATCCTATGTTTGATGAAGATGATATTTTTAGTCCCCCAAGTTTTGATGAGCAAATTTATTATGATGATTGCATGCCTCCTATTCATGATGATGGTGATGAAACGTATGCTATAATGAGTAATGATAACCATGAAACTTATCATCATGGTTTTAATTTGCAATGTGGTTATGTCAATCAAGTGTCTCATGATAGTTATTTTGTTGAGTTTGCTCCCACTACCATGGATGAAAAGGAATTTGCTTATGTGGAGAGTAATGAAAATTCTATGTTTGTGCATCATGAAAAGAATGATTTATGTGACAGTTATATTGTTGAATTCCTTCATGATGCTACTGAAATTTATTATGAAGGAGGAACATATGCTTGTAGGAATTGCAATAATATCGAGTTTCCTCTCTATGTGTTCAAAGTTTTGAAGTTATGCTTGTTTTGCCTTCCTATGCTAGTTGATTCTTGTTCCCATAAATTGTTTGCTCACAAAATCCCTATGCATAGGAAGTGTGTTAGACTTAAATGTGCTTGTCATGAGATTCATGATGCTCTCTTGCATATTTCAATTACTACTTTTTATGTGAGCATCATTGAAATCATCATGCCTAGTTAGGGGCGTAAAACGATAGCGCTTGTTGGGAGGCAACCCAATGAATAAATTTATTTTTGTCTTTTCCTTTCTGTTTTGAGTGTTGACACAATTATGCCTCTGTTATGATTGTGTTTTTATGTTTTATTTAGTGTTTGTGCCAAGTAAAGCCTTTAGGATGATTCATAAGATGCGTAGAAACAATGCTGAATCTGAAACAGAAACTTTGCCTCCAGTGTTCGAATTTTTGTTTTTTACCGGAGCGTGATATTGAGCTAAAATTTTAACAAAGTATTTCTATACAAATTATTTACGTTGTCCTAATTTTTCAGAATTTTTAGAGTTACAGAAGTATGGTTAGAGTACAGATTACTACAGACTGTTCTATTTAAGACAGATTCTGTTTTCGTTGCATTGTGTGCTTGTTTTGATGAATCTACGGGTTATATTGAAGGGTATGAGACATGGTAAAGTTAAAATACAGTAGGTATAATGCAATAATAAAATATGAATGGGTTTTCAACAACACCTAAAGTAGTGATTTGCTTTATTATACTAACGGATCTCACGAAGATTTTGTTGAGTTTTGTGTGATTGAAGTTTTCAAGTTTTGGGTGAGATTACGATGGATGAAGGAATAAGGAGTGAAAAGAGCCTAAGCTTGGGGATGCTACATCACCCCCAAGATATATCCAAAGAGAAACAAGCAACTAAGCTTGGGGATGCCCCCGAGTAGCATCCCCTCTTTCTTCTAACGACCATCGGTATTTTACTTGGAACTATATTTTTATTCGTCACATATCATGAGTTTTGCTTGGAGCGTCTTGTATCATTTGAGTCTTTGCTTGCTTTGCTTGTTAGTTTGTCACTTGTATCCTTGCTGGACACACATATTTTGGAGAGCCAAAATTATGCTTTGATTTGTTAGAATTGCTCTATATGCTTCACTTAAACTTTTTGAGCTATAGAATTGCTCTAGTGCTTCACTTATATCTTTTTGAGCACGGTGTGCTTGGAATTTTTTGTAGAAATACTCTCATGATTCACTTAGATTAATTTGAGAGTTAGTAAATTTTTAAGAAATTCTCTCATGCTTCACTTATACTATTTTGAGAGATGAAATCTCTATGCTCATGTGCTTCATTTAAATTTGTGTGAGCTTGTCAAAAGCAATGGCAATATATGAAACTAGTCCCAAAGTGATAGACATAGAAGGACGATATAATAAAAACTTTCATGAAGATCATTGGACAAATTAAACTTGATTCTTTGTAATAGTTTTGAAACATGATGATAGTAATATGTGAGTCATGTTAGTGAGTAATTATGCTTTAGTAGGAATATTGGTGTTAAGGTTTGTGATTCCCTATGCAAGTATGAAAGTCAATAGTTATGCAATGAAATTACATCCTACTTATGGTGCATTATTCGGTGTTAGTTATGCTCAATGCTCGCTTATGTGATTTTTCGTTTCTTGGTTTGGTTGCTTCTCAATCTATTTGTTAGCCTCCATTTGTACTAAGTAGAAATACTACTTGTGCATCCAAAATCCTTAAACCAAGTTTTGCTTTATGAGTCCACCATACCTACCTACATGCGATATTTCCATGCCGTTCCAAGCAAATTTGTATGTGCCATCTCTAATTTTCAAAATAAACTTCTCTTTTGTGTGCTCGTACCGCTCATGAAACGGTGGGGAGTGTCCAAGATTTTTCCATGCTAGATGTGATATTCTCAAGATGAGTGTTTATTCACTTGTCATTGCACGAGAGTGCGGCGGTAATAGGATGCCCATTCCCGAAATGAAAAAGAAAAAAAAATATTTACTTTATGTTGTCAAATAATAAATTCCTTGGAAAGTGTTGGTATGGAAGGCAACCGTGGATACGGCCCGCCATGGAATGTGAAAGAATGGTGGAAAAAGGAATAAACTTTATTTTCTGTTTGGGAACCGCCTATGATATATCTAGCATGGAAAGTATTGTGAGCTACTTTGTCGTTTTCGTTGACAGGAAAGGCATGCCACCCAAAATGTTTTTTCTCTCTCAATTTAAAACTTTGAGCTCTAGCACCTCTACAAATCCCTACTTCCCTCTACGAAGGGCCTATCTATTTACTTTATGCAATTTTTATTTTTATTTTGAGTCTCCATCTACTCTTATAAAGCACCAACTAGGGGGCACTATGATCGTACTTGAGCATTGGATGTAGCTAATATTTGAGTGTGTTTCATGAATGGATCAATGATTGAGCATGATGGGCTACAGATAACTTTCTTTAGTGTTGATATTTTGAAAGACATGGTTGCTTGTTGGCATGCTTGTGTATTGAAGTCATTATGTTAAAACTAGACTATTGCTTTGAATCATCTAAAAGTCCAAATGTCCATGCTACAAAGAAAAATAATATGAGATGAACATGTTAGGCAGCATTCCACATCAAAAATTCTGCTTTTATCATTTACCTACTCGAGGACGAGTAGGAATTAAGCTTGGGGATGCTGATACGTCTCCAACGTATCTATAATTTTTGCTTGTTCCATGCTGTTATATTATCATTCTTGGATGTTTTACAATCACTTTATAGCAATTTTATATCATTTTTTGGGACTAACCTATTGACATAGTGCCAAAGTGCCAGTTGCTGATTTTTCTTGTTTTTTACTTCGCAGAATATCAGTACCAAACGGAGTCCAATCGCGACAAAACTTTTTGGAGATTTTTTTTGGACCAGAAGACACCCAGTGGGCCAAAGAAGTGCCAGAGAGGTGGGCTGTGGAGGCCACAACCCACCAGGGCGCGCCAGGGGGCCCCCGGCGCGCCCTGATGGGTTGTGCCCTCCACAGGGCCCCCCTCCACCGCCTCTGATGCCTATAAATACCCAAATATTCAGAAAACCCTAGGGGAGTCGACGAAAAACACATCCAGCCGCCGCAAGTTCCAGAGCCTCAAGATCCAATCTAACACCATCACGGAGGGGTTCATCTTCTTCATAGGTGCCTCTCCGATGATGCGTGAGTAGTCCACCACAGACCTACGGGTCCATAGGCAGTAGCTAGATGGCTTCCTCTCTCTCTTTTGATTCTCAATACAATGGTCTCTTGAAGATCTATTTGATGTAAACTTTTGCGGTGTGTTTGTTGGGATCCGATGAATTTTGAGTTCATGATCAGCTTCTATCCATGAATATTATTTGAGTCTTCTTTGATCTCTTATATGCATGATTACTTATAGCCTCGTATTTCTTCTTCGAATCTTTGGTTTAGTTAGGCCGACTAGATCGATTTTTCTTGCGATGGGAAGAGGTGCTTTGTGATGGGTTCGATCTTGCGGTGTCTTTTCCCAGTGACAGAAGGGGCACCAAGGCGCGCATGTATCATTGCCATTAAGATAACAAGATGGGGTCTGTTCCTACATGAATAGATCTTGTCCACATCATGTCATCATTCTTATTGCATTACTCCATTTTTCCATGAACTTAATACACTAGATGCATGCTGGATAGCAGTCGATGTGTGGAGTAATAGTGGTAGATGCAGGCAGGAGTCGGTCTACTTATCTTGGACGTGATGCCTATATAATGATCATCGCCTTGGATATCGTCATGATTATTTGATCTTCTATCAATTGCCCAACAGTAATTTGTTCACCCACCGTGTGCTATACTCATGAGAGAAGCCACTAGTGAAACCTACGGCCCCCGGGTCTACTTTTCCAACATATTGCTTTCCGATCTATCTTTTTGCCTCTTTGTTTTCAGATCTACTATACCAAAAACCCAAAAATATATTGCTGCACTTTTCATTTGCCCTTTTTATTTTGTGTTCTTGAGAGATCTATCTCCCCTATCTATCATTACCTAATCTATCTTTTTACCGTAGAGAGATTGACAACCTCTCTTACGCGTCGGGTTGCAAGTATTTGTTATTTGTGTGCATGTCCTGCTTATTAGGTGGTGGTGATCCTCCTACTGGTTCGATACCTTGGTTTCATAACTGAGGGAAATGCTTACCGTCGTTGTGCTGCATCATCCCTTCCTCTTTGGGGAAATACTGACGCAGTCTCAAACCACGTCAAATACCCCAATGTCACTACGGGTATCCCACGCAAGACGTACATCAAGTGTTCTCAAACCATAATATTCAATCCAACATAACGAGATCTCAAAGGTAAAGATTCAATTCATCACAACAAGGTAGCAAGGGAATAACATCATATGATCCGACTATATTAACAAAGCCCGTGATACATCAAGATCGTGTCATCTCAAGAACACGAGAGAGAGAGAGAGAGAGATTGAACACATAGCTACTGGTACAAACCGTCAGCCCCGAGGGTGGACTACTCCCTCCTCGTCATGGCCTCCGCTGAGATGATGAAGATGGCCACCGGAGATGATCTACCCTCTCCGACAGGGTACTGGAACGCCTCCAGATTGGGTTTTCAACGATACGGAGAGTTGCGACGGCGGAACAAGTGTTTCCGGAGCGCTTCTGATGTTTTTAGGGTAGATGTGAATTTATAGGCCATAGAACGACGTCGGGGGGTGCTCCAGGGGACCACCACATATCTGGCTGCGCCCCCCCTCACCCTAGGGGCGCGGCTGGATATGTGGTGGGCCCCTGGTGCATCTCCTGGCCCTCCTCCAAAGCTTCTAGGTCTTGTATTGGTCCAACAAAAATCACCAAAAAGTTTCGTGCGATTTCGAGAACTTTCATTTTCTGCACAAAAACAACACCACGGTAATTCTGCTGAAAACGACGTCAGTCTGGGTTAGTTCTAAATAAATCATATAAAGTGCATCAAAAACATATAAACGTATTGTAAACATAGGTGAATATGGCATGAATACTTCATAAATTATCGATACGTTGGAGACGTATCACCCAGTGACAGAAGGGGACAAGTTGCGTCTTTGTGTTGTTGCTACTAAGGATAAAACGATGGCGTTTATTCATATTAGTTGAGTTTACTTTGTCTACATCATGTCATCGTTCTCCAAGCATTACTCCGTTTGTCATGAACTTAATACGTAGAGAGGCAAGCATAGAAGCGCTCTTGAAGTGGAGTAATAGTAGTAGGTGCAGGCAGGAGTCGGCCTATTTGCTTATAGACGTGATGCCTATATACACATGATCATTGCCGTGAACATCACATAATTATTCGATTTTCTATCAATTGTCCAACAGTAATTTGTTTACCCACCGTATGCTTTGCTTATGAGAGATGCCACTAGAGAACTCTACGGCCCCCGGGTCTATTCACTTATAAATTCACAAACGCTATCATTACCTTGCTCTAATTTATTACCTTTTATTTTATTTTGCACTTTACTATTATCTACAATTATCTACACAACTCACTTGCTTGCAAATAACGAGATCAAGGGGATTGACAACCCTCTTGTCGGCGTTGGGTGCAAGTTGTTTGTTCTTTTGTGTGCAGCCGTTGAAGACGGTTGAGGATTAGTATTCCTATTGGTTCGATAAACCTTGGTTTCATAACTGAGGGAAATACTTACCCACTTTGTGCTGCGATTACCCATTCCTCTTCATGGAAAAACCAACGTAGATCACGAGTATCACCGTCTTGTGTGGATTTTCCTTGTTCCAGTTGATGACAGTCGGGACCAAGTTAGCAGTGAAATCATCTCTGCAGGCAGCTACAGCTGCAGCGATTGCCTTCCAGAGCAACTCATCTTGGGCCTGAGCTGCTTTTTCCTCGTCCTTAGCTGCTTTTTTCTCTAACGCAAGCCTCACCCTCTCGTCGATGTCCGCCTGACTGAAGAACTTCTTTTTCTGCTTCTTGGCCTCCGGGCCCTCATTGTAATAGAACTTCCATGTGGCGCCGTCTCCGACGCCGTGCACATGTCCATATTGCGGCCGCTAGTCCAAAGGGAGTTCCTTCAGTTCGTTCAAGGCCCGGTTGAGAGGGGTGTCCCACTTGGGCCTCATCGACGAAGAGTCGCTTTCGACCGCAAGCTTGTGGTGCTTCTCCTGCAAAAGGAACGTGAACCGTTTATGAATGTGTAGTTGACTTGATCAGAAGCTAAATGTAAGGTGGTAAAAGAATAATTACCAGTATTCTAACCAATTTCCTCGTGATCGGGTCCATGTAAAAAACCTTCTTTTCATTGTCCCACTTGTACCGGGCCCTGATGAAGTCATGCTCCAACTGGTCGGTGAACTGCGCGAAGGGTTCTGGGATCCCCGCGACTTCACGTTCCGCGTCCTCCTTATCCCATATGGGCCTTTTGCCAAGGTAGCCACGACTTCCGAGGCGTTCGTTTCCCGTGTTCCTTTGCTGAAGCTCCTTGTATTTCTCAGACTTAGCCTTGGCTGCGTCGGTAGCGCAAGTGGCCTTGAACTTTTCGAACTCTTCTTCTGTAAGTGTCGGATTCTCCTCCAAAATCTTGGCCAGGGGTTCATCAGCCTCAATAGCTCGTTTCACCCTCCCTTTCCAGGAGGCCAAATCATTGCTGAACATGCCCATGGCGTGGTTGTTAATCTTTTTCATGGCAGGATCTTCCGACGGGTTTTCTATGCGTTCCACCTGGCCGGGGAACTGGAATCTCTTGTGAATCTTCGTTAGGAGCAACTGCTCCATATTTGGCATACCCCTTAAGTCATTGTCGTTCATGCTTGCGGTTTCCCGTAGGATGCATCCGACTTGGTTCCCGTAGCACTTGCGAACTTCCTCCCGCTCTAATGGCTCAAATTTACCGAGGTGCATCTTTGTGATCAGCAGTCTTCCAGATTCTAATTTTCTGCGGAGCGACATGTTGTGGAGCTACCCTGTTTGGTTTGCGTTTTCTAGAGCGGAGCTGAATTTGAAGGAGCGGAGCAGTCCCAAACAGGCCCTTAATGATAAAATTTGCACACAATTTACACATAAATTTTGCTCTTCTATGATATGCGAAAATGAACATTTAATAGTTTTTTTGAGTAAAAAATAAGTTTTTAAAAAAATAATGAATTAGTGGTAGCGATATTGGATCCATGGTGTGTGTACTGCTCAAATCAAATTAATGATGTCTTCTATGGAAATAAAAACATACAAAAATCAAAAAAATGAAGTTTTCTAGGAAATAATGAATTAGTGACAATGGTATTACCCTTTAAGAAGAAAGAAAATGAAATAAAAACTAAAATTATAATCAAAATATGTTTATTAGATAAAATGAATTAGTGGCAGTGGTATTACACTTTAAGGCAAAAAAACATAATGGACAAATGGCACATAATTTGCATATTCTAATTTAAAAGAATAAGCATATAGTAGTGGAATTTCATAAAAAAGTGCCCTTAGAATGAATATTTAGTGGTATTGGTCTTACTCCTTACAAAGAAACAAAATAACATACAAACTACAACAATGATGTTTTCTAAGTAAAAAATGAAATATTGACATTGGTATTACTGTATATAAAAAAAGTAAAATAAAAACATAAAACTTGCACACAACTTTGTGCTGAAATTACCCTTTTCTCTAATGTATAAATAACACGCATATAATAGAGCACTTTTTACACTCTTATGTAGTTACACATTTATTCTATAACGCTTGCTTGAATACATTTACACTCACCCAACATACCAAAAATATAAAAAAGAACAAAAACAAAAGCAAAACCGCATAAAATAGAAGAAGAAAAAAGGGGGAAAAAAGGGTGAGAGGGGAGACTTGGGTTATCTATGGGCTAGATATAGCTAGCATGGTCGCACGGTTAGGGCATGTACAATGATTGATAAGATAGTCTTATCTTAAGTCTTGAATGTAATTTAAAGATGACAAAAAAAAGTGTCTACAATGGGTCATCTCTTAGCCTTATCTTCAATAACTAGTTATTCCTAAAAACGTGGTGAGACATATTGTGCTAAGAGATCATCTCTTATCTTCTCTTAAATAAGAGAAGACAAACCTTTTCTTATAAGTTCTCTCTCCTCCACCTCATCATTTATCCTACATGGCATTTCTAAGATAGCACCATTGTACATGCCTCAACCCAGTAAGGTATTGATTCACCCAAAACAGAGCCAGTCATAAATTTTCAGCCCAAAACAGGTTACCACAACAAAAAGATAAAAAGGATAGACGAATCTTAAGCAACAATCAATGGTCATAAAAATTTACTGACTGTCAATTTCTATCCTCCCACGTGTGGCTTGGTCTGCCACATCCTCTACTTTGGCCCAACAGGTAATACATCTGACACTAGTGTGGAAATCCGAACAAGATTGCGGATGGCGTTCGATATCTCCCACGTAGCAGCACTACCAACAGTCTTTTGCACCATCTTTGCATGAATAATTAGAGGAAAAATGCTAGACACACAGACTAAAGCAATGGAATTTACGGATCGACCGACTTGTCTTGTTTCAATTGGGTTATAACTAGCAAATACGTCCGTGCGTTGCAACGGGGGACAAAAATATTACGTCATGTCCAAATAAGTATGACTCAATACATGGACATACAAGCGTCCTCTATTTTTCTATTTTAACACGGTGGCCCATCATGTTGACACTTTTTTATTTTTCCCACCCTCGCTAATGATGTCCGCTGTGTCCATGTGATCACAATGCATTTGACGTGGTAAATCTCAAGGCTATGAGCCTGTCACTGCACGCCACACTAGTTATTGTGTAGCACAGGGAAATATTTAAAACTTTAACAACTAATCTCGTCGACCACGAACTACTCCCAACCCCTAGACATATAAATACTTTTCAAAAACTAATTAAAACCTAAACCTAAAAGACGTAACGCTCAAATTCTA
Source organism: Elymus sibiricus (assembly GCA_039707655.1). NCBI lineage: Eukaryota > Viridiplantae > Streptophyta > Magnoliopsida > Poales > Poaceae > Elymus > Elymus sibiricus. The sequence continues at coordinate 96,452,095 of CM077667.1, read as the reverse complement.
GAGCTACTTGGATCAATCTTACGGAGAACTACTAAAATAGACGTATTAAACAAATCATTGTCAGCACAATTTAAAAATCAATATTAAGCCACTGGTACATAAACCTCTTATCGGTAGTTTAGTGTACACCGCTATTTGCCTGGTTTTTATTTTCATTATTTTACGTTTTTAACTTTTCTTTTCGGTTTCGCCTTTTCCTTTAAATTTTCTTTTTGTCGTTTACGTTTTTTTTTTTCAAGTTCATTTTTCTTTTCTTTTCTTTTTATTACCATTTTCCTTTTTCCTTTACTTTTTGTTTATTTCTTTTTCGTTTTCCGAACATCTTCCAAATTTTTGAATATTTTCTGAATTCTGAACATTTGTGGAATCCACAATTGGTTTTTGAAATCATGAACATTTTTAGAAATCGTAAACAATTTGCAAATTCATAATTCTTTTACAAAGTCCTAATTTTTTTAGGAAATCATAGAACATCTTTTGAATTCATGAATATATTTTTGAAACTTTTGAATCGGTGAACAGTTTTTTGAATCTACAAATACATTTCTGAAATTTGGGAACAAATTTGAAATTCACGAACATTTGTTTTGTTTAGGTGAACATTTTGTGAAATGCATGGACAGTCTTTTAATCAACGAATTTTTTTGAATCGATGAAGTTTTTTATAAATTTGGGAATAAATTTTGGAATTCGTGTTTTTTTGAGTTTGTATGAACATTCTTAAAATTTTCATAGACATTTTCTACGAATTCACGAATATGTTTTGAATACATGATCATTTCCAAAATCATGAATGATTGTTATTTTTTGAATATATTTTTCTAAACCATGAATTATTTTATAATATGCGAACAGTTTATAGAATCACCATTCTAATCCATGAACATTTTATGATTTAATGAACATTATTTTCAAAACTCATAACTTTTGAAATTTGGAATTTTTGGAAATCCCGAATTATTTTAAAGATGGAAAAAATAAAATGAGAAAAGAAAAGGCATAAAATTGGAAAAAAAACATGGGCCGGCCCATGAACCCGTACTGGGGAGGCTTTTTCTAAACCATGAATTATTTTATAATATGCGAACAGTTTATAGAATCACCATTCTAATCCGTGAACATTTTATGATTTAATGAACATTATTTTCAAAACTCATAACTTTTGAAATTTGGAATTTTTGGAAATCCCGAATTATTTTAAAGATGGAAAAAAATAAAATGAGAAAAGAAAAGGCATAAAATTGGAAAAAAAACATGGGCCGGCCCATGAACCCGTACTGGGGAGGCTTGCTCTGATAAAGAGAGAAAGGGGGAAGAAAAATGAGTCGTAACCAGGGATCGAACCTGCATCTCCTATGTACTCCTATGTAGAGGAGCAGGGCTTCGACCACTACAGTGACCATGTGTTTGTGATATTTTCGTGTCTCGTCATATAAGAACCAAACCGGAGGCGATTTTGACAGAAAAAAATATGAATCATTTTCTTTACTTATGGATGGCACAGTGGGTAATTTAAGGCAACTTTGGGGGCAAATATATGACGAACGACCAGAAGCAGTAGCCCTTTTATAATATTACTAGCAAAAATGCCCGTGCGTTGCAACGGGAGAATTTTTTTGATGTGAATACCCAAACGTCCACCAGCGAGGCACGATAACTTCCGGATGGTGCCACCGGCCGACGCCCGGGAGGCGCACGCCGAGGCATGGAAGAGATGCATATTAGCCATACATTAATCACGAAATGAGCCTTAACACCGGTGGTAAGGAAAACTTAGTTCTCCATAATCTGAAATCTACACTTGCGGTTGTCGCTTAGTCGTCTTTGCACCATGGCGGCCCGACTTTTCAGTAGAAAAAGAATAGCTCCGACGGGTGTTGTATTGGTGTGCTTTCGGCTAGACGCAGCGGGTGCTCCAGCTTGCAACGTCACGTCCCGCCTGCAGCAGCATCAGTCGAGCTCGAAATGTCGCGCGTGCCGCATCAGGTACCCTCGATCGAAGCTGCATGTAGATCAATCAGGTATTTTTTTTAGAATAAAGCGAAATCTGATCCCAGCAAATACGACGTGAATTAAAAATATTTATGTACGCAGTTTCGAAACCAAACGCCTGCAGCACTGAAAATATTACAATGTGTCGCCCAGTCACAGAAAAATCACAATGAAAAGAAGCATAAGGCTATGTTTGATATAGCAAAGTATCGCAATAACCAGAATAATGAAAAATTGCAGTATTTTAGCCCATTGATGTAAGATACCAGGGCTTGGCTAGACTCATTGATGTAAAAATGAGTTTTAGCTAGCTAGACGCATGCAACCGATTGGCCATGCACATTTACCATCCATCCACATGCACAAACTGAATGATGCACGGCCATACGCATGGCTTATAGCTTCTCAAGGGACGTCTTCATATCCACATTATTTATTGTGAACCGTAACCGCAAGGTCATCATCGTGTTCCTTCTGTACTTCTGTCTCATCATGCATCTCATCCCGCCGTGCGCATGTGCTTCTCTGCAGCCCATCCACCATGACACATTTGTTCCAACCTTTTGTACTTCTGCCTCATCTCGTCCCGCCGTGCGCATGTGCTTCTCTGCAGCCCATCCACCATCACAGCGTTCCATGGTTGCCATGAGGCATACTCCCACGAGCCAATCATACCTTTTCATTGTTGGATTTCTTTTGTTCCTTATTTGGAAGTGCAGCCACCGTACTTTGTTGGGCCTCTTTTTTTTCTTATTTGCAAGTGCAACCACCGAATCGACATCTCATCCCCCTTTTGTTATTTCTCAACAAGTGCCTTGTTGATTATCCGGACAACTAACAGCGTATATAAACCGATAAGATTTGACATAAAGGGGCGAGGTGGTACTATTCTATACCCGTCAAATTATTTTTGGCTGATCCTGCAAGCTGAGGAGGCCCATCAGCACATCCTTGTGACCCATTATAGTGATGTACGCAGGTGGCGGAGAGAGGGTTCGGTCCAAAGCCGCGACACGAACAGTTTTATTTTACCAATGTTTAATGTTTATCGGAACTTCTGGCTAGCCAGTTGGTTACCAGGGGTAGGTAGTTTTGTGTGAGGTTTCGAGTTCGAGTTTATTTGTAGGCAATATTTTTTCTAATTGTAAGAGCGAGCGCAGGGCGCCCAGATCGCCTATTAGCTGCTGCTATTGGTTCTCGTACATGAAAATTTTAATACCACCTCGTGTATGTATAAACGTATGGAAAAAAAATCATGGCTAGAACGTTTCTTTTTTCCAAATAAATATCAACTTTTTTCAAAAAAAAAATTGCGTTTGAAATTTTTAAAAAATATTCAGATCTGCTGCTGCCACTCATTCTTAAGGTTTAGCGCGGCCTGTTAGACACTAACCATCAGCAGCTCTGCTGGATAGCAGCGCGTGTTCACAAGCAGTAGGTCTCGTGTTCGATTCATTGCAAATGCACAATTTTTTTGGCGATTTTTACAGTACCACACTCGCTCCTGGGCCGGCCGGCCCAGTTGGACTCCCAGGAGGAGCGGACGTACAGAGCGAGCCCTACCTGGGCCTGGGCTTTCAGCTCGCAGAGCCAGCCAGAAACGTGCGGACGTGAAAAGTCCACTCACGGGCGGGGCGTATACAAAATTAGTACCACCTCGGATAGTATAAGAAAAATATGATATGGGTGAAGGCGTAAACTCATGGGAAGAAGCGTATTGTGACGGTGAACCCACGGAGTCAATCCGTGCTTTATTATTACTAGCACAAATGCCCGTGCGTTGCAACGGAACAAAAAAAAATTCAATTTGTATTCAAGATCAATTAGATTTTTATGTGCAAAAATACATTCATAGGTAATGCAAAAGTTAGTCAAAATTGAAACTGTTCACAAGATCCAAAGTTATCCAATTAGAAAATGATAATCTTAATAACACTTCTACCTGCCTCAACATATAACGAAATAAAGTTAGGAACACAGTAAAGTTTAGTCATTTTTTCATCCGGAATTGCTAGTACACCAGAGATACCGCCCACAAAATTCAGAGAAAGAGAGAAGTAGCATACCCTCACGGCAACTAATAGTGTTTTGGGCTTCTTAGTGTGGATGAACATTCACATCCAATGGAAGTGGTCTATTTGAAATTTTTCTGTATATACCTACGTACAAATACTTTACTAAAAGCAATAAAATAGAATTGGGGGCTCCCCACGTTTGTTGTTAACAACAAAGTGATCTGCGTGTAAGACTGGAGGAGCCCTTTCATTTTATGATGAACACTGGAATATATGCACTGTATGATAGCTAGGACACACAACATGAAGAGAGATTTTTGATTTTCCTTCTGTATGTTATCTATTTTTTTTTCATTAGCGTTCATCGGGATAGATCAATGGATTGGATTTCCACTCCTTTTTATAAATGATGATCATGTAATTTCTAGATATTTTTGTCGCCATTAAATGGCGATTCATATATGCTTTCTACTACAACACCTTTACATGTATGTTGCATAGATATACTCCTCTTTTACATACATATATTTTTTCTATAGTACGGAAATTTCTGAATTTAATGATTTTTCAAATATATAGTTAATTAGTTTGCTCTCTTATTATGCCAAAAAGAATTTATTTATATAAAAGAATCTTTTGGTACTATTTCCATATTTTTTTTTACGGGTAAAAAAATAATCCTAAGCTTGCAAAATGTCATCTATATCCACGAATGCATGCATGCTCTAAAAAAGGAATCAACACAGCACACTAATAAAAACACATACAAATTATCAAACTCTCAGACTGTGGCATGCTCGCTCATACCATACTCATGCATGCGCAGGCCGGCCGGCCGGACGGCATGCGCCGCATCTCCATCTCCTCCATCTAGATTGGGTCGAAGCGCTTTCTATCAAGAACATGCTCATCAGACAAGTACATGCTTATTGCACCTGTTGGGTCGGGGCCATGGTGAAGCTGGAGACGGCTCGGGAGGCGCGGCTGTACGGGCCGGCGCTAGGAGTGTATCAACGCCGGGGTGTACATTTTCGGGACTCTGCCTTAGGGCGGCGTCGGCGCCAGGGACGCGGGGCTCGCCGTGGCCGGTGTGGCGCTTTTCTCCTAGGTTTCGTGCGCACCTCGCCGGTTCGACCCCCAGCTCGGCCTCGTCGAGCTCCTCGTGCTCGCGCTCCACGCCGCCGGCCGTGTCCTCGCCGTCGCCGGCCTCGCGCTGCAGCTTTTCTCCCAGGTTCGTGAGTGTCGACCGTCAGCAAACGCAGGGTCGCATGGGCCGCCGATCGCCGCCGTGTCCTCCACCGCCGCCGTGACCGGCCCTTATCTTCTTCCTCATGCACGGCCATGGGTCTCCTCGAAGAGCTCTCCATCTGGAGACAAGCGCCTAACCCCCTCCCAGCCAGATGCGTGCCTCCTTATTTATTGGGTCTCTCTGCCAAATTTATCTTTAATTCCCGATGAGGCTTGTTGATGTCTACTTGCTGATCTATATAAATTGATGAAATTTTGTTTAAAGCAGGGAGGTGATACTATAAGTACAAGCAAACCCATATATGCATAGCAAGGTCAGCCAGCTCAGCTGGCTCCGCCCCCTTGGCTGTAAAGCAGGGCGCGAGTTCAATTCCCGCACGTCACGGTTTATTTTTTGCCGCGGAACGGCCGGCCCACTACGGTGGATCGAAAAGTTTTTTTTTTTAGCTAAACAAACTTACTTGATGGACCGCGGGTTTACTGAAAAAAAGGGTAAGGGGCTTTGTGTAAAATTACCGCGACGGTGTATATGTTTTAAATTCAAATTGAAGGCGTAAACTCACGGGAAGAAGCGTATTGTGACGGTGAACCCACGGAGTCAATTCGTGCTTTATTATTATTAAGGAAAGATTAGGTAGAGATTAACCACCCCCTCCAATTTAACTCGTAGGCTGGGCGCCCACCCCGTGTAAACCCCCTGTAAATTGCGCGTTGATGTAGCAAAGCTCTAAATAAAGACAAGGTTTTGAAAATGCGTAGTTGTGGACGAGCGTTTCATTGGACTTAATCTCTGTCGTTCACATGCAGTGTGGATCCGCGTCATCCCAGTATTCTCGCTAGCTGTCCCTCAACAGTGCTCCGAACCTCCGTGTATTCAGGCTGAAAGTTGCAACGTTGTGTACGAAATCTAACTACTCAAACAACTCCCGACGCCGATAAATAATGGGTCAGTGCCTGTGCTATCCCTTGACTGCCAATGGACCATGCATGTTGCTCCCAAGCAGTATATCTGCCGATCACTGTTGTCAACTGTGTGGTTCCTTAATTAAATTAATTCCTACTGTATGACGGGATAATGTGGGTTTAATTCATCAGAAACAAAATTACAGTCCGCTAGTACAACATGAGTAACACTGTCTGGCACACGGCGCAACCAACAAGCGGTGCTATCACCATATCTTCATATACTAGCCAAACTATAAGCAAATATATTTTGATGACGCTGAATTTTCAAATATGCGATGGAAATTAGAAGAAAATGGTGCTTTGATTATCATTAGTTCTTATGAAGTAGTACAAATTATTCACAGCGTATCACTGATGCTTGTACCCCATGATTTATTATTTTTTGCAAAAATTAAATATATTACATACTAACAGCACAATAGAAATTAATGTTGTGTTGGGATTTAACATCACACATAAACTATTGGATATCTGCGAACCAACCTGTGGTTGGATGGTTAGAGGGACTGTGGTATCCCCAGCCCACCAGGGTTCAAATCTTGGTGCTCGCATTTATTCCTGGAATTATTTCAGGATTTCCGGCGATGCGCATTCAGTGGGAGGAGACGTTCCCGTCGACGACGAGGTGCCTACGGTGACTTCGTAAATTTCAAGATGATATGCCGGCTCAGTCTCTCGGAGGTGCTCATAGGGGTAGGGTGTGCGTGTGTGCGTTCATAGGGTGAGTGTATGCGCGTGTATATGAGCGCTTGCGTCTGTACTGTGTTCAAAAAAAAAACTATTGGATATCTCATGATCTAAACACACGTGCAAATGACACATATGGTCATAATATGTTGTCCTATGAAAATAAGAAAACAATCATTCTTCCAACAAAAATAAAGGCGACTAAAAGATAATTTATGCATGTTTATATTTTATCTGACATGATATTTCCACGTGGAACCAGGCTATTGCTAATCGTGTACTTATTTAGAAAAACTAATTGTACAAGTCAATGTCATCATTTTATTCAATTTTCTCTGGCACGCGTTATATTAAATTCAGAGAAAAATGGAAATGTAATGGTATGAAAAGTATTTCTTATGAGACTTTATCATAATAATGTAGTAGAGATACCAAGTTATTATTTGGGATATACCATTGTAATTTGTAGAAATAATATACTCTCTTCGTTTTTAAATATAAGTCTTTTTTTATTTCAATGCGAACGGAGCAGAATGAGTAAATCAACACTCTAAAGATATCTATATGCATCTGTATATAATCTATTTGGAATTTTTTTTAAAGACTTATATTTAGGATGTAGATATTAAGGGTGTGATCGCATATTTGCGCGCATCATTGTGCTTGTTTCAAATTAATAATAAAACGCAAAGCACCCTTTTAATAGCAAGCAAGAATGAAAGCAATGTCTAACCTGATTTTGATTACTCGATCCAAAATCTGATATCTAGATAATTGCTCATGTTCTTTCAATAGCAACCCACGAGGAAGGCAATGAACTAGTTAGTCACATGATCAATCACTAAGCAGTACCCACTCCACTAGTAGTTTATGGGGTTTAATGGTCGCAGGATCAATCTGACGCCGATGGACCTGAAATAAATTATAAGCTGCCTTGGTGTTGTCACGTCTGGATGTGCAAAAAGCTGTTGGAATTTGGCCGCACATCCCATCATTTTTTTTTCGAAACGGAGGCAAAAGTTTTGCCCCATCGATTAATTAAGAAGAAGAGAATTGCCCAGTTAATTTACGGAAAACCGGACGAAAACCAATACAAACAGAGCACAGACTAACTACTCACGTGGCAAGAAACCCCACAACCGCACAGACCCCGCTAGTCTCTCGGAAAACACAACCACAACATAAAACCCGACATTGTTACTACGCCCGACAAGAACACCTCGACACAAGACATTTGGCACCTCTCAACCCACAATGACAACCCAATCCAAGAGGACGGGCCGAGAGATCAAAGGTCATCCATCAAGCAGCCACAAACGCCTTGCATGTGGCGCCACTCTTTCCTTTGCCCACCTTCTTTTGTTTGCCCCTTATTGGCGTCCCCGTCAAGAGACAAGCAATCGACCTGCCCAAACCAGGTCTAGCAGTCTCCACACTGGCGAGCATAAGAGATCAAAGGTCAAGCCAAGGTGCCGAGGAAAGCAGTTCGGATGGCATGGAGCACAAGAGAAACATGTGTGAGAGCATCTCCAGCCGTTTGACCTCCCCAGGGACATTTTTTACACCGGTGAGAGGTGAGCCGGCGAAAGTTTTGGGCTGGGGGCTAGTTTATTCCCAGCCGGTCCCCCCATGCATGTCCTTTTCTTGCTTTTGATTGGTGCACGCCGTTGTTCCATCCGTGGTCCCGCCGCATGCACATGGAGAAAAAGAGAGGAGAGAGGAGAGAGAGAGATCCAATAGCCCACTGTCAGCCATGCAAAAGAGTACCGCCGGTGCCCCCAGGCGACCCCCGGCGCGCTGGGTTTGGCCTGGGGCCGCCGGCGCTAATTTTGGCCTAAACCAGCGAAAAACGAGGTCCTGGGGACCCGACTGGGACATTTTTTAAGTGCCGGCGATTAAAAAGGGCATGGGAGGGCGTGTTGGGGGCGCGGCTGGAGATGCTCTGACAACTCGATACGCCGGGTGCCCCCACCCATCATGTATCGCGCGCTGGTAGAGCCGACACGGGCTGACAGAATTCACATGGTGGCATCCCGATGCGCATAGCCGGACGTTTTATAAGACTATCGTGGTAGTAACATAGATGTCATCTAAACGAAAAATATGATGTGACAGCTAATGAATTAAGAGAGAAATCGAGTAACATAACTAGTTACTCATTCTATGAGTAACATAACACATTTCAAGACAAGATGAGTCTATAAGCTAATAAATGAAATACTCAATGTTACTATCCCTATGTTACTACCCACTATGGAGGTAGTAACTTAGACTGGTAAAATATGCATGTTACTACTCTATGTTATTTTTCATTGTGGGTAGTCTAAGTCCATCTCTAAAGCGGATCCATAATTCGGATCAAGAGAAACCATTTATTGCGGATCTGCATCGGAGAGGATCAATCAGGTCGGATCAACACAAACCATTTATTGCGGAAAAAGTCCATTTTCAACCCTAAACTCGTGGAGGTTTGGCGAAATGAACCCTCAAGTCAAAATCCCGGGCGATTACACCCCGAACTATGCAATCCCGGTCTAAATTAAACCCTGGAATCGTTTGACAAACGAGGATTGTCGACGTATGACCGGGATTGATGCCATTTCGTACTGGTCCTCATTGGGCCGGCCCGTTTTTGATTTTTTTTTCCTTCTTTAATACGCACGGTTTTTATTTATTTTTTAAAACTGCAAAAATAAGCATGGAGGGTGACCCGAATCCAAGACCTCCCTTTTCCTGTTGTGTTCACTTGCTCCCTTTTTCTTCCTTTTTTTTACATTTCTTCTTAAATTTGTGGTCATCTTAGTAGGAAATAGAAAACAAAAAAAAGAACATCGTGAACCAGATTTTCAAAAGGTTAAAATGGTCATGAATTTTCTAGTATGTTCGCGTACTTCAAAATATGTTGGTATTTTCTATTTATTTTTTTGAAATTTTGGAAACCGTTTCTGTTTTCACTAAATGTTCACAGATTAAAAAAATGTGACGGAGCTAGCAAATATTTGTAAATTTTCAACGAAATATCAGAGCCTAGGCAAATATTTGTAAACAGTGGCGGAGCTAGCAAATTGTCAGAGCCTAGGCACACCACAAACTAAAATACTACACTTTTGCCATACACAAAAAATCCATCTTTAGACAAAAGTGTGTAAAAATAAATCAAGTAACAAAAAAAAATCATAATGTTAAATTACTAACAATAATGTTGAATTTTTTCATAGCTTCCGAATGAAATTGGTTTTGTGTTTCAAAATTTACATATTTATGAAACATTTGAGACTGTAAATTTTCAGAATTTTTAAAACATTTGAGACATAGTTTTTACCAACTGTCAACCAAATTTGGTTTTCACTCCCTCGTGCAAGCTAGGGCGCACGCATTGGCAGCTCGCGCTCGTGGTCTGGAGCAGACGAACGGCCAGCGATCGACTCGCCTCCAGCGTTCTCCTTTTTTTTCAGCTCCTCGTGTCTCCAGCCACGTGATGGCCTCCTATGGCCCAAAGAGCAGACAAAAAATGTGCATGCTGGCTGATGTGAGCTCATTACGGGTCTCTCTGTTCATCATGTGCGATGTTCTTTGCGTTCAATAGACAATAGGTGCTCCCTTTAACAAGAAAAAAGCATTTTTTAAAAGACAAAAAACAAATGGGCTGGCCGAGGACGGAGGACGGATGCGCGTCTTGGCCCACCAGGCAGACGAATCCCTGCCACGTCAGTGTTTTTATGCCTCAAACGGCGTCAGGGTTCGATTTAGACCGGGATTGCATAGTTCAGGGTGCAATCGACAGGGATTTCGACTTGAGGGTTCGTTTTTCCAAACCTCTACAAGTTCAGGGTTTAAAATGGACTTTTTCCCATTCATTGCCGATCGGTCCATCAAGTGGTCTGGACGTATTTTTTCGACAAACCCAAGACAAACGAGGAGGCTTTGCCGGAGTCCGGACAGCTGCCACGCAGGCCTCTGACATCCCCAGCTCTCTCAAACCTTTCCTGGACCCTGTGTCTCCATCCTTCTTATTTTTCTCCTTCCTTCTTTTTTTCTTGCCATCGCCGTCGGTCCACCATCCCTTTCACAACGTCACACCTTGTCAGAACTCTGCATCTCTGTCACCTCAAGCGTTCTATCCGTGCTCCACCTCGCTTCTCCTTCGTCGTCGTTCAACCCCTCTCCTTCGACCGTCCCGCCAGGGACCATCCGCTACTGCTATACTCACCATGCCCGACAACTGTTCGATGAATTGTCGAAGCTAAAAAAATTCTCCCTTCTTGTTTCAAGCAATGGATTCCGATTTGGAGTACATATACGAGCACTATGTCGAGTCATCCGACAAGGAAACAACACGGATGTGACGACGATGATGTAGGCCGTCCTTAAAGACGCGGAGCGTGCGGAGGAGTATGCTCTTAGTTTCAAGGGTCGATCAAAGGTTCATCGAGTGCTCAATCGCAACAGGACGCGTGACCATTTGACAGTGATGGTTGAGTAATTTGCCCTGGACTCACTCTTCACTAACCATTTTCACCAATGTTTTCGGATGCGCAAGACTGTCTTTGATCATTTGTACTATGGCGTCCGGTCCTATAATGACTACGTCGTCTTGAAGAGCACATGCGGAGATGCAATGGTTAGGTTTGCAACCGTCGTGGTCGGGGTGTTTGGACCCCAATACCCGAGAGAACCAATTGTGGCACACAACAAGAGGCTCTTGGCAATCTCAGAAGCAAGAGGGTGGCCAGGTGATCTCTTGACTATATGCATTGGAAATGGAAGAATTGCCCGAAGACCTTACAAGGCCAATATCAGGGTCATATTAAGAAGCCCACTATCATTCTTATCGCATCACATGATTTTTGGATCTGGCACGCTTTCTTTGGCATGCCCGGATCTCACAATGACATCAAAATGCTGCAGCGATCACCGTTGTTTGCGAGGCTGACTGAAGAAAAAGCTACTCCTTGTCACTATACTATCAATGGACATGAGTGAAACATGGGGTACTATTTGGTTGACAGTATTTATCCTCCATGAACTACCTTTGCCAGCACCATCTCTAACCAAGTTGGCCAGAAAAAGTCTCACTTTGCTCAAAAACAAGAAGCAGCTAGAAAGAATGTCGAGAGTGGATTTGGAGTTACGCAGGGCCGTTTTGCAGTCGATCATGGACCCGCTAAATAATGAGATCAGAGACCTTGTGAAATGTGATGACATGTTATGTGATCATGCAAAACATGATCATTGAGGATGAGGGTGAGGATGTTGTCGCACCTCTAGTATTTGAGAACATAAGTGATCCTATCGAACTTCCTGACCAAAATTCGGCCAAAGAGTTTATTCAAATGCATCAATAAATTCGGCATAGACCAACCTAAGGGCAGCTGAAGGAAGATCTTATGGAGCATATGTGGGTGGTTAAAGGGGGACAACAATTTTGGAATATAATATTTTAACTTAAAAAAAAATAAACTACTGTTGCATGCAACTATTTGAACGTTTGTACTCTGTGTATGTGACTATTTGAACGTCTGAACTCGATGTGTGCGGCTATTCAAACCTCCGGACTTTTTTAAAAAAATAGACAGATCGGATGGATACATACAACGTTGGATGGCCACCTCCCGCATCCGTATGCGCGGACTGACCACCCTATCCACGAGCGGATGCGGAACGAAATTTACGGGTCAGAGTTGGAGATGATCCCTAAAAACATCTTCAATAGAAGATGCGGATGCAAAAATACCTAACTTTTACATCTTCGAGGCCCAAAAATGCCTCTCCAACAGATGATGTAGATGCAAAAAAAATTACATCTCCGAGAGTAAAATACAACACCTCGAGATGCAAATTTACATCTTCGGGTGCAGGAGAGGTAAAACGAAGTGCCAACAGTCGTTCATTCCATTTCACTTCGCCCTCCTGTCGCCCACCCGTCCCCCGCCGCCTGCCGATTCCGGCCAAAATCGATGCCGCCGCCGCCCGCCCGTCCCCATCCGACTCCGCCGCGACTTCACCCGCCTGTCCCCCACCGCCCGCGTCGCCGGAAAAGCGGCCGCTGGCCCTCGTGGCCGCCGAATCGAAATCGGCCGCCAGTTTGAATCCAGGTATCACCGAAGCTCGCTGCCCCATGGCTTCGACGACATGGTCGTGGGAGAGTTGCCCTTGTTCCTGGCCTGCAAGCACCGCCAGAGCCAGGGAAGGTGCAGCTAGCCGCGCGCCCTAAGGTTGCCTGCCTTCACCACGATTCCGGCCGCGTGAAGCCGCCCTGCCCGCACCGCCGAGCTCCGGTCGCCTTCTGCAGGGCCACGACTGTCTCCTATACCACTGCCACCGTCGATTGGGCGAGCTGCCACCGAACGGATGCCCATTCCACCGTCGGTCGAATCCTTCCACCTTGCCCGAAGGTGTTTGGCGAAATTCCCCAAAGGTAAAAACCATGGAAACCTTGACTCTTTTTACGACCGTGATGATATAGTTTAACGGTGGTTATCATATTGTAGATGAGCTCGTGTGACTTCTCTTACGTGCACGATTCCTCCTCCGATGAGGAATTTGATTTGACCGAAGAAGAGGACATTGCCATGCTAGCTGCGATGCACAAGAGTCCGTGTATGTCCGTGCGCTCATCCGGAGAGAACGGGTTGAGGCGCACGAGAGATTGATGCACAACTGTTTTGCTACTCCACCCGTTTTCCCAGAGAGATACTTTCGACGCTGGTTCAGAATGTCCATAGATTTGTTCATCCACATTTGCAATTTCGTGAAGCAGCATGACCGGTGTTTCGAGCAGAGGAAGAATTGTGCCGGGATTCTTGGACACAACACCGAGCAGAAGGTCACCGCCGCTTTGCGCATGATGGCTTATGGTGTTCCGGCAGATTACATTGATGAAAATTTGATGATGGCAGAGAGCACTTCTATTTTCTACGTCAAACAATTTGCAAAGACTATGATAAAAATATTCGGCCCACAGTACTTGGGAGCATCCAATGCTCAGGGCATTCAAAGGCTTTTAAAGATGAACAAAGCCCATATATTTAGCATTATCGAAAGACGTCTTTCGCACCACACGGAACACGTGGTTTTGCAACCCAAACTAGATAAAAATAAGTCTTTCGCAAAAAATAAATAAACCAACAGTTGCAGTGTCGAATCGAATTACTAGTATTTTATTACGACAGCGATACAGTACTGATAGAGTCGTCTCGTCACTCGTCTCGTCCTGCTATTTGCTGTCGACAGCGCATGCAAGCCGGCCTACCGTTTGCCAGCGACGAACGCCCTGAGGTTCCTCTCGGATGAGCCGCCCACGGCCGCCGCCGCCCGCGCCTTCTCCCTCCACAGCGCCGCCTTGGCTCGCACCACATCCGACGTGGCAAAGCCGATGCACCTCCGTAGCTCGTCGGCCTCCAGCACGCCGTCCTTCTCACTCACGGCGGCCCTGACCCCGGTGCCGAGCTTCCGCTCCACCAGCCACGCGTTGGTGCCCTGGTCCGTCCACTGCGGCACTCCCACGATCGGCACGCCGGACGCCACGCTCTCCAGCGTCGAGTTCCAACCGCAGTGCGTCACGAAGCACCCCACCGCCGGGTGAGAGAGAACCTTCCCCTGGTCGCACCATTCCACCACCATGCCCCCGCCGGTGCACAAGCCGTCGCCGTTGACCTCGCCGCGGTTGTCCTTCCTCAGCACCCACAGGAACGGCCGGCCGATCTCCGCCATGCCGCGCGCCACCTCCGCGATCTGCCGCTTGCTCATCGTCGACAGGCTCCCGAAGGAGATGTAGACGACCGACCCAGCTTCCTGCGCGTCCAGCCACTCCAGGTACCCCTTGTTGTCTTGCTTGAACGGGTCGTTGTTGTTGTTGTTGGCCGACGCCGACGATGCGTCTAGGAAGGAGAGCACGGGACCGATGGGGACGACGTCGATGCCGTGCTGGCGCAGCGTCGCCACTGCATCAGGCTCCATGGCGTCGAACGTGTTGACGAGCACGGTGGGCATGTCCTCGCGGCCCAGCACGTCGAGGAGCTCGCGGAACGCGGTGAGGACGAAGGCGTGGGGGTGGTCGTCGGAGGTGATGGTGAAGAACGACGGCAGGTCACGCACGCGCATCGGCGGGAGCCCTCGGACGCGGACGTCCGCCCACGGGTCGCTCGCCGCGGCGGCGACGGCCTGGTCGAGGCCGTCGGTGCCGCGGAAGAAGTGGAAGTAGACGGCGAGCACGGTGGCCGGCTGGATCCAGTAGGCCGCGGCGGGAACGCCGTGTGCGCGCGCGACGCCGGCGACCCAGGAGAGGAGCACCGTGTACACCACCTGCGTGACGGGGGTGCCGGCGTCGCGGAGGCGCGCGAGCACGCCGCCCAGCGTGCGGGCCCCCACGACCTTAAGGTTGGACATGTAGTCCGTGCTGTCGTGCGCCGACCAGTCGAAGCCGTCGTCGAAACCGTCGGAGAAGGGCACGTAGCGAACGCCGGCGCCGTCGACGTGGTCCACTGCCGCCGCGTGCGCGTAGTCCTCCGGGAACATCTTGCGGCAGGCGGAGACGGCCGTGGAGAAGGTGACGCGGGCGCCCGGCGCGGCGAGGAGCAGGCGCAGCGCGAGGTGGCGCGCCGGGTTGATGTGGCCCTGCGCCGGGTACGTGACCACGAGGAAGTGCGGCGCCTCCCCCACGCGCTCCAACTCTTGCGCCACCATGGCCGGCATTGCTGCGAGCGACGCGATGCGGGTGCAAGAGCGAGCGCACGTAAGAGTGTCTTGTCGTCGATGTGTGTGCGTCGTTGCTGGGTTGGGTTGAGGCGAGTCATCGACGGGCTTCGGCTTCGCTTGTTATATATACGGCGGAGATGACGAAAGCGCTGAGGTGTAGTAGTAAGGCTGGGCTGGCGCTGGGCACGGTACAGATGTAAGCCTAGAGGATGTGGATTGGCAAATATTAATGGCTGGAGGCTGGAGCCAGTCACGATACATATGAGTTTTTTTTTTAACACAGTACAGACGCAAGCGCTCATATACACGCGCATACACTCACCCCTATGAACGTACACACGCACACCCTACCCCTATGAGCACCTCCGAGAGACTGAGCCGGCATATCATCTTGAAATTTACGAAGTCACCGTAGGCACCTCGTCGTCGACGGGAACGTCTCCTCCCACTGAATGCGCATCGCCGGAAATCCTGAAATAAATCCAGGAATAAATGCAAGCACCAGGATTTGAACACTGGTGGGCTGGGGATACCACAGTCCCTCTAACCATCCAACCACAGGTTGGTTTGCCACGATACATATGAGTTATCACGTTGGCTATTTACCAGGTGTCTGATTTCTATATTATTTTTTTTTGAAACGCTGATTTCTATTTTTGGCCTCAGTTGCATAGACCAAAACACAGTACCTGGCCGGACACCCGGCCGCGTCCAGTGTAATGGTGAGCCAGGACCTGGCCGGAGACGGACACAACATGGCTCGCCGCTACGTCGCCGGCAGGGGAGATGAACGAGGTTGATGGTGTGTCACCGGGGCCGGAGGAAGGACGGGCCACAGAGGGATGGCCCTTGCATGCTTTATAGCACATAAAATAAAAAATTGAACCTACCGGCAACTGTGTAGTCAATCATCTAGTGACACCTCGTACCATATATTGACTTATGTGTATAAAAGGTTTGTAATGTTTATGAAATATTGGTATTTTAGCAGCAAGAAGAAGAAACCAACACCGCCCAGTTCAGAGAATTCGGCAGCGTCTGCGGGGCAGCGCTGCCCAGGTTAATGATTTGTATCAGTTGGAACTGCCGGGGGCTTGGGAACCCCGAGGCAGTTCGTGAGCTTCGCAGTATTGTGAAGCAGGAAGGGCCTGCCCTTGTCTTTGTCATGGAAACTAAGATAAGGGGGAAGAAGGTGGAAAACTTGCTGAGAACTTTGGGCTTTGCTGGTAGCTTTGGTGTGGACAGTGAGGGACTGAGTGGTGGCAGTGGTTTGTTTGGTCAAAAGATGTCACTGTTAGTTTGAAGAATTACAATAGCAGCCACATTGATATTACGGTTCAGAGAGCTGATCTTTCTGAGCCAGAGTGGCGGTTTACAGGTTTTTATGGAGCACCACGCGTCGAGGACAGACATCATAGTTGGCAGTTCCTAAGAACTCTGTATAATATAAGTCACCAAGCCTGGATGTGTATGGGCGATTTTAATGAGACGCTCTATGCGACAGAACACTTTAGCCGTAGGTCCAGGCCGGAGTGGCAGATGAGAGCTTTCCGAGAGGTCACCGAGGAGTGTGGTCTCCAGGACTTGGGCTAGTCGGGTTCCCCTTACACCTGGGATAACCGACAAGGAGGACATAGCAATGTTAAGGTACGTCTGGATCGTTCACTCGCAAATGAACAATTCATGACTCGGTTTGAACGGTCTCGAATTCGGCATGTCAACTCAATTGAATCTGATCATTGTTTTGTTGTGGCCGAAATAAGAAACAATACTACAATACAGGGTCAGCGAGGGCCAAAGTCATTTAGATACGAAAATGTGTGGCAAACTCACTGTGACTATGATCAAGTTGTTGGTGAAGCTTGGTCTCGGCACCATGGACAACAGGGACTCCAAGGATTGACACATACACTTTCCAAGCTCCAGGAGGACCTTGGTTCATGGGGAGCCCGAGAGTTTGGTGATCTCAGTAGGAAAATAAAGAAGCTGAAACAACGATTAGAGGGTCTTAGGCTTCCGTCCGTTGGGCAGGGTCCATCTGACGAAGTAAAGGGCCTAGTAAAGAAGTTGAGGGAGGCTTTGTACCAAGAAGAAGTATGGCTAAAGCAAAGATCAAGGGTACTTTGGCTCCGCTCCGGTGATCGTAACACGGGTTACTTCCAGGCCCAGGCGGCCCAGAGAAGGTGCATTAATCGTATATCCAGCCTTAATCGTGTTGATGGATCAGTCTGTAACAATTTAGATGATATCAAACATGAAGTGCAATCGTTTTACCAACATCTCTACTTGACTCAAGGGTGTGCTGATTTAAGCGAGTTGTTGCAGTTTGTGCCATCGAGAGTCTCGGCGGCAATGAACAAGGCAATTGCGAAACCCTTTGAACCGGCTGATATCAAGGAGGTGCTTTTTCAAATGGCACCGTCCAAGGCTCCCGGTGTCGACGGGTTTACTGTAGGTTTTTTCCAGCGTCATTGGAGTATTATTGAGGGTGATCTAGTGCTTGCGCTGCTGGATTTCCTAAATGGGGGAGAACTACCTGCTGGGTTTAATGACATATCCATAACTTTGATCCCCAAGGTACGTAATCCTCAAAATATCACACAGTTTCGACCCATCTCTCTTTGCACGGTCCCTTATAAAATTGCGGCGAAAGCTATTGCTAACCGGATGAGGGTGTGTCTCGATGAAATTATAAGTGAAGAACAGAGTGTGTTTGTTCCCGGTCGTCTGATTACAGACAATATTCTTGTCGCTTATGAAAGTATCCATGCTATTAGACGGCGGAAGAAGGGGAAAATTATGCGTGTGCAGTGAAGCTTGACATGATGAAAGCGTATGATAGAGTTGAATGTCATTTTTTGGAGGCGATCATGACCAAGTTGGGATTCTGCTCATCTTTCGTTTGTCTGATTATGAAGTGTGTTTCTTCTGTCAGATTTTCTGTGAGAGTGAATGGGGAACTGCTACCTTTCTTCACCCCCTCAAGGGGGTTGCGACAAGGATGCCCTGCCTCGCCATATTTGTTTCTGCTGTGTGCCGAAGGTTTCTCTTCTTTGCTCAAGTATTATGGCGGGAATTATATTGACAGGGGAGTTAGAGCTAGCCTGAGGGCTCCATGGGTAAACCATCTCCTTTTTGCGGATGATAGTCTTATCTTCATCAATGCTAATATTCCGAGTTGCACCAGGCTAGATGCTATTCTCAGAATTTATTCGCAGTGTTCAGGACAGAGTGTTCATATGGGCAAGAGTTCGATTTACTTCAGTCCTAATACTCCGGAATCCAGGAGAGTCCATGTAAAACAAATGTTGGGAATTGACAATGAGGCGTTCAGTGAACATTACCTGGGACTCCCAACTGCCATTGGTAGGCTCACAAGTGGCACGTTTGATTACATGGAAGAACGGTGTCGGGCATGCATGAATGGATGGTCAGAATGGACTATGGCATGCACAGCGAGGGAAACTTTGCTTAAGTCGATCATTCAGGCCATCCCGGCGCATAGCATGAGCTGTTTCTTACTCACTAAGAAAATTTGCTCAAAACTTACTTCCTTAATGGCTAGATACTGGTGGGGCAGCTTCCTGGACAAAAGATCTATGCACTGGCTAGCTTGGGATAAGCTCACAGTACCTAAATGTAAGGGCGGAATGGGGTTCCGTGATTTCAATCTTTTTAACTTGGCGATGCTCAGGAAACATGGTTGGAGATTGACCCAACTTCCTTGTGCGCCAGAGTTCTTAAGGGAAGGTATTTTCCTCAGTGTGATTTCATGCAAGCAAGTGTACCCTCGAATTCCTCAGCTACCTGGCGTGCTATTATAGCTGGTAGA
Organism: Elymus sibiricus; assembly: GCA_039707655.1. Classification (NCBI taxonomy): domain Eukaryota; kingdom Viridiplantae; phylum Streptophyta; class Magnoliopsida; order Poales; family Poaceae; genus Elymus; species Elymus sibiricus. The sequence continues at coordinate 96,432,658 of CM077667.1, read as the reverse complement.
GACGCCTTGAATGTCAGCTTAATTAGCAGAATTGGGGATGGCTCAAGTGTATCTGTTTGGGACGACAAGTGGATTCCAGGTACACTGACGATGAATCAAACCTATGAACACCTCGGTACATGTTGTGAGTGATCTAATTGACAACGAGAACTGGTCGTGGCGGATGGACCTAGTTCGAGACACATTTGATCCCACTGATGCAGCAACGATATTGAACATTCCATTGCGCTTAGGAGATGGAGCAGATTTCTTGGCTTGGGCTTTTGAAAAGTCCGGCATCTACACTATTAAATCAGCGTACCGTGCTCTCATGATTCAAAAAGAGCGTCTTGCTCCAGAAGAATGGCCGGCTATAGGAGTCTCAAATGTGAATGAACAGATGTGGAAACGCTTGTGGAAGCTCAATGTAGTACCCAAGATTCGCGTTTTCTGGTGGAGAGTAATTCGGGGAATTCTACCAGATGAGGAAACATTACACCGACGACATATCCGTTATATTAGTCGATGCAAACTATGCTTGGCAGTGGATGAGGACCTAATGCATGCGCTGATACACTGTCCGCATGCTAAGGGTTTTTGGGATGAAGCTCAACGGTGTCTTGACTTCAGGTTACCTCGACTACATTCCGATACATGGGTGCGAGACATTTTCTGTGACCCAATGTTTACCGATCAGGTCTGAGCGAAAATTGTGTCAGTTATGTGGATCATTTGGCACTCACGTAACAAAAAGACACATGATGAAGAAGGACCCAATCCGGCAAATGCGCTAAAGATCTTCCAAGAGAACCTGGCTCTTTTGGAACTACCAAAGGAGAAGGCCTTGGCTCTTCCCGGATATGGGTGGCGCCCCCCCCCCCCGATGGAACTTGTGTGAAAATAAACACATATGCTGGCATTGATAGCGGTCTGGAGAAAGGAGGGGCGGGCGGTGTAGCTCGCTCTGCGTCGGGGTTCCTTGGAGCATGGCGTAAGCCTCACGTGGGAGTCACAGATCCTCTGATCGCCGAAGCGCTTTCTCTGCGTGACGGTGTGATTTATGCTACTCTTCGAGGTCTGCAAGACGTCGTGATGGAGATGGATTGCCTGGAGGTGGTTGACCTCTAGAACACTCGCCACAACTCGCGTTCTGTTGTGGCACCGATTCTTATGGAAATTGGGGAATTGTCTATTATTTTTAATTCTTTTAGTATTCAACATGTTTCTAGATCTTCCAACCTTCCGGCTCATCTTTGCGCCAAGCGAGCCTGTTCGCTGCAAGTGACCGAGGTTTGGACAGATGATGTACCTCTGTTCCTGGTTGATAGCCTCCTGGCGGACTGTACCAGGTGTGCTTTTGTTGAATAAAGAACCCCAAATTCCAACGCAAAAAAGTACCACTTTGACACACTAGCGGGCCCGACGTAGTACTTTTGTCAAGCAAGGACTTGAATGCATCTGCCTTTTCTCTTGCATCTCCAAACAAATCCGTGGACTTTATTTAATCTTACTTCATTAAAAATATTTATATCTTTTAAACCATAAGTCCATATTTGAAATAATTTATATATTTGAACTCCTGGTGCAAAGATCTTTAAAACTAGACCGATCTTGAATACATTTCAAACACATTTAAATTTCAACGTTTCACATTTCGTATGTGAAACAAACACATTTCACTTGAAAAATATGTAATAGACCTTTTTCATAGAAATAGGTGGAACCAAGCTATTAACATATTTCATAATTGTGAAAAATAACTACATAGAGTGAATTTGTAATGTATGATTTTGAAACAGATATTTGAAAATGTGAAATAGTCCATTTTAAAAGTGTGAGATATGTCATTATAAAAGTGCAATTGAAATAGATGCGATATTTGTGAAACAAGCCAATAACATATTTCAGAATTGTGGAATAATAACTAGAGAAAGTGAAACTGTAGCATACGATTGTGAAACTGATTATTTAAAAATGCGAAAACAATATATTTCAAAAGTGTGAAATTGTAATATAAAATTGCGGGACTGATTATTTAAGAATATAACATATTTCACTCTTTTGAAATAAACATCACACATCTTCAAATAATCAATTTCATGACGATACACTATCACTTTTTACTGGCTTGTTTCACAAAAAATATATTTCAATTGCACATTTCTCAAAAACCTATTTCACTCTTTTGAAATAAATTGTTTCACATATTTAAATAATCGGTTTCACAAGTTGGCATTTCCGTATCATACTTTTTTTCAACTTCATAACCTATACCAAAAAGGGGGAGATTGAAAGCACATTTGCTCCCTTGGTGGTTTTGGTAATTAATAACAACATATATGTCATTGAACTAATGTTTCTACTAAGCATATTTCAGGAAAAGTTCAATGATGGGTTGGCAAAAGGATTGTGGAGAAACCCCTAGATGTAAGGAAATGGATTGGCAAATCTTCAAGCAAGAGGACTCTACATTTTACTTTGTGAGAAATCACTTTGAGTCCATAGGAAAGCCAATACTATTAAAAGGGGGTAAGGTTTTGATTGGTGAACAAATTGCTCATACGTGCACAAGTGATAGTCACCAAAAACACCCACAAGCTCTTCCACAAAGTCTGTCCATAGCCAAATATTCAAAATCGGTGCAACCAACACTTTCCACTCGGTGCCACCGATTCCCAAACTCAGACAGACTCAGCCAAACCCTAGCCACTTCGGTGCAACCGATTCCATTCCGGTGCCACCGAGTTTAGGTTGCCAACTTTCTGTTACGCAAATTCACAATATCGGTACCACCGAGATTGTTGGATCGGCGTCACCGAGAATGTCAATCTGACCGTTGGTCACCTTATCGGTGCAACCGAGTTTCCTATATCGGTCTCACCGAGATTCAAAAGTTGCCACCTTTTGGTCACTTCGGTACCACCGAGATTAACACATCGGTGTCACCGAGTTGGTCATTTTGTGTGTAACGGTTGGATTTTTGGGCCTATATATACCCCTTCACCACCACCCACTCGAAAGAGAAGCACTCAGAACTATTCCATACTTGCCCCATCCAGTTTTCTGAGAGAGAGCCACCTACCTTGTGTTGAGGTCAAGATCTTCCACTCCAACCATATGGATCTTGATTTCTAGCCTCCCCAAGTTGCTTTCAACCAATCCCATCTCTTCCACCAAGCCAAATATGTGAGAGAGTGATTGTGTGTTGAGGAGTCTATCATCTTGAAGCACAAGAGCAAGGAGTTCATCGTCATTACCGAGCCTATTACCTTTTGGAGGGTGGTGCCTCCTAGATTGGTTAGGTGTCACTTGGGAGCCTCCTACTTCGTGTTGTGGAGTTGAACCAAGAAGTTTGTACGGGCAAGGAGATCGCCTACTTCGTGAAGATCTACCCATAGTGAGGCTAGTCCTTCGTGGACGGAAGCCGTTATGGAATAGTCAAGGTTGCTACTTCGTGGACCCTTATGGGTGGAGCCCTCCGTGGACTCTCGCGACCGTTACCCTCCGTGGGTTGAAGACTCCATAAACGTGGACGTACGATAGCACCACCTATCGGAACCACGGGAAAAATCTTTGCGTCTCCAATTGCGTTTGATCTCCATATCTCTACCCTTTACTTCATGTGCAATGTCTTTTCTTTCCGCTACCATATTTGTTGACATGCATGTATAGGGCTGTTAGACTTGCTAGACTTTCTATAACTGTTAAAATCTACCAACCAATTAACTTGGGAAAAGGTTAGGTTTTAAATTCCTGCTAGTAGTCTATTCACCCCCCTCTAGACACTCTTCTAGTGATCCCTCAATTGGTATCAGAGCGGTGGTCTCCATTGCTTCGGTTTAATCACCGAGGAGGAAGATGGATGTGTCTAGTATAGGGAGTTTGAGTTGTAGAGTGCCTATCCTTGATGAAGGGTACTATAGTCAATGGAAAACCTTGATGCTTGAGCTGTTTAATGAATTTCAACTGAGCAAATATGTCAAGTGTCCCTATGTACCTCCCATTGATCCTTTGCATCCCACACATGAAGAGGAAGTTGATATGCTATGCAATGTTAGAACTGTCAATCTCATTGTTAAAGCTTTGCCTAGAAATGTGCTCTATCAAATGAATAATTTTGTATGTGCTTACACTTTGTGGAATGACTTGGAGAAACGATATCCAAGTTATTCATTGAGTAATCTTGATGAAATTCTTCATAAAACTATTGCCTTCCACAAAATGATGCCTAGTGATCCCAAGTTTGATGATTGTCTATTTGAGCTTAGAGACCTCATGCGTGCTAAAGGAGATGTCACAACTATCAACAATATGATTATAGAGGCCATTCGCATTCATAAACTTGAACATTGTCATGATCACCATCCTAACGAATCTCTTGTTCTTTATGACGAGGATTTCCCACTTGATGATGACAATGTGGAATATGGATACTATGATGAAGATGAGCTGTTCGACATCGAGTATGAGAAGATCATGAAGAATCTAAGTCTCATGGCAAACTTCAAGGATTACATGTCCGGAGGAAAAGAGTGGATTCTCGAGAGAGGATGTACCAATCATATGACCGGAGATAGAGAAATGTTTGAAGAGATCACACCAAACAATGGACCGCGAAGGTACATGTTCGCACATGAACGCGTCACGCGTACCCTCGACACCGGGGGTGATGCACCGCAGCTCACGTCGAAGGAGGCCCGTCCGGAAGCGCGGTACGCAAGCAATCCGGTGGACGCTTTTGAGACCCGACGCACCGCTTCTCCGGGATGGAACCCGTCAGGAGTCACGGATGGACGATGGGCTGCCCTAGGTCAGTTCGCCCGCCCCTAGAGCCTCGAGGATCGCTGCCCTTCAACACGAAGAACGAACGAAGAACGAGAGAGAAAGAACAAGGGAGAGATGTAAAAGCTAGGGTAAAAAGTAGTAGATTGATTTGTTCGATTGTGTGTTGTTTCAATCGGCCATCACCTCTTCTATTTAAGAGGGGGTTGGACTTTCCGTACAAGGTATGGACCCAAGTTTCCGTCCAAAGAGTCAAAAATACTAGCCAAATTCGGATTTCCAAAATCTACCCGAATCTGGGCACAGTAGTACCGTTTATAGGCACGGTAGTACCGCTTAAAGCGGTAGTACCGCTCTGAGTACCACGCTACTACCGCTTGGGGGCATCGGGGGTCCAGAAGAATTTTCTTAAGCGGTAGTAGAGCGGTAGTTAGGCGTGGTAGTACCGCTCAAGCGGTACTTCCGCTTATGGGAGCGGTACTACCGCCCTCTGCTGTAGCAGCATCTTGTAACGGCCGTAACTTTTGCATACGATCTCGGATTGAGACGATTTTTATATCAAAATCGACCGATTCGACGAGACGAAGACAATCGATGTAGAAACTTTTCTCATATGAGGCCATCTTGGGGGCGTAATCAGCCGAATAGTGTTCTGCATACAAAATCAGTATTTCGAACACAACTTCGGCCTTAGAGCTGAGCTCGGATGGCTATGGCCCAAATATCAAAGTTTCTCCTTTCGACGATACGGAACTTTCTCACTTTGAGCACTTTTCCATTTGAGGCCTTCTTAATTATGTTTTTGACCATGCCAAAATCTGGTGTCAACACATGCCCCCCTGTTTTTCGGCAAAACTTGTGTGCCGAAAAATAATTTGCATAGAGATTGCTCTAAGGACGATGTCAACACTCCATCGGCCATTTATATGTGCTTAGGGCGATAATCATATATCGGCCATGTTTGCTCTTAGGGCGATAATCATATATCGGCCATGTTTGTGCTTAGGATGATAAGTATACATCTTGAAGTCGATTGCCACCATCCCGAACCGGCGTGGATTCAAAATCCTCCATCTCATCTTCATCTCCCAATGTGTATATTGGACTTAAAATTTCCTCAATCAAAGGGGATGTTTCAGGTGGCGTGGACGATGTAATAAGGGTTGCATCATCCTTTTTTGGTGGCGTAGGTGCTGTTGTAGCTAGTGTAGAGGCATCTGCGTTCCCTTTTTGTTTAGGCCTCCACACTTGTTTTGTGGGCGCCACGGGCCAAATTTTATTGAACAATTCGTCCTTTTGCTCTTCTACTTCATGTGCCGCCTTCTCGCGGCTCCTCATGCGTTGTAATCTCCTTTTTTGTGTCTTGGACAGACCGGGAGGACACCACTTAGGTTGAATATACTTGGGATCCCTAGATTCTGCTTCGCTTGGAGAATTTTTTGTTGGCCGATTAGCACCATGGCTTGAACGGCCTTGTGTAGGATAATAAAGCTTTTTGTGAGCAGACCTTCTAGGTGTTGTCCACCCCATATGAAAAGCATAAGGAGCCATTGGGGGCTGCCCCCATCCTCCATTGAAGTCTCCCATGTAATATGGCGCATAGGGGGGTGGTAGCATCCATGGTGCCAGTGCCCATGACCCATATGGCCTTGCATAGTGTCGCGACTCTTGCTTCGGAGGTGATCTTGAACGCTTTGAATATGATGGCCGATTAGAGCTAGAACCGGCCGCTTGACTTGCATATTTGGATAGCAACATATCAAAAGTTGGCTTGATTCGCTTGCGCTTAGCTTCACTCTTTTTACACTTGCCAACTTCTGAATTCTTGGGCTTGATAAATTCAACATGAGTATCCTCTTGTACTTGCGGTTGCCCCCCGGGTGCAGGATTTTTTATGGTGATCTTGATTACCTCTCCACCATCGGATTGCTTCTCAAGCACGACTTGCCTCCCCAAGATCTTGTCGCCATCTTTGTTCTTCCTGGGCTCACCAATGACAATATTATCTTTATTAGCTGATTCGGCTATGTTAGGCCGAATTAACATTTTCTTCCCCTCCAAAGTCATGGTATTCATTGGGAAGGGCTGTCTATCAACTTGCATCTCAGAAAAACTCAATCGTCCGTCATTAATGGCCGATTGTATCTGTCTCCGAAAAACATTGCAATCATTAGTAGCATGAGAAAATGAATTATGATATTTGCAATAAGCATGCCGTTTCAGCTCCTCAAACGGCGGTATGGTGTGTGATATTCTAATCATCTTTTCTTGCAAGAGAGCATCAAATATTCTATCACACTTGGATATATCAAAAGTAAATTTCATCTCCTCATCACGATTCTTACGAATCGGCTTAAGAGCATTGCATGCATAGGGTTTGGCCTTTGAGGACCAAACAAATTCAGTAGTACAGACATCAACCTCATCGTCCGAATATTCATCATTATAATCAAGCATATGCATTCTAGGACGATCAGTTGTTGACCTATGAATCTCTTTACTTCGGCTTTCTTGAGCCAAAGCTTTCTGCAAGACTTGGTTAATATTTAAAAACTCATAACTTTCTAGCCTCTCCTTAATGTGAGTTTTCAAACCATTAAGGACAAGATCCGCCAAGTCTCTTTCGGTTATCACTAAGCTATAGCATCGGTTTTTTATATCTCTAAATCTTTTGACATAATCGGTGACCGATTCATCATGCTTTTGCCTAACCGATGTAAGATGCGATAACTTAAGCTCATTGTCGCCACTATAAAAATGATCATGAAACTTTTGCTCTAGTTGCGACCATAAGAGAATTGAGCCAGGTGGCAAAGCAGCAAACCATGAAAATGCGGTGCCAGTTAAAGATAAGGGAAATAACCGCACTTTCAATTCTTCTATGGAACTTGCTTCACCCAACTGTGCTAGATACTGACTCACATGCTCCCAAGTTGTTTTTGTGCCCTCTCCACTAAATTTGACAAAATCAGGAACCTTATAACCTGGAGGGTACAAAACTGCGTCGAAGTGTTCAAGATAAGGCTTTTGATACACACGACTCTTTACTTTCGGCTCGTTTCCGAAAGTTTCTTGAAACATCTTATGCAAATCCTCCCTTAATTTGGCTAAAATTGGATCCGAGGTAGATGAAAATGCTTGTGGCAATGACATAGGAGCAACTTGGGAACTAGCTAGTGATACAACTTGTGGAGTAGGCGCCGAAACATAATTCGGCGGAAGACCAAACATGCTTGTACTCATAGGTGATGTGACAAAGTAATTCGGCGTAGACGCCGAATTGGGCACACTCATAATAGGATTAGGGTATGCAGGTGAGCCACAAGTTGATTGGTTTGGCTAGAATAAAAATTCATCGGCAAATTGCAATGTTGTTGCATGTGAGGTGCCGATGAAATAGGTAAAGTTGGATTAGGTTTTTCTGGGCTAATGGATACACCAACATTACCACTAGATGACGGCGGCATATTTTTCTGAGCATTGGTATTTGCCACGAAAGAATTGTACGCCATCACATTACCCTTACTAACAAGACTTTCAATCACAGCCAGTTGCTCAGGAGAAAAAACTTTGCTCACAGTGATTTCATCTTGTTCATCAATGGGAGGAGGTAACCTGATTTCTCCAATCGGAGTGATGTTGCCTTGGCGGTCCTTCTTGAAACTTGAAAGAAACGCCTCCAAATCCTCCTCCTCGCGCTTCTTCTTGAGCGCCTCAAAAGCCTCTTCACGCTGTTTCTTGAGCGCTTCGTAGGCCTGGCGATGTTCCTCCGATAGCTCATCAAGACCGGGCTTAATGATGTTATCGACGCTAACTTCTGAGGGCTGGGGAAGATTTGACATGGTTGATGATGATTCTTGATCTTTCGTTCCCTAGCGGAGTCGCCAAAAAGTCTGTTCGCACACGAACGCGTCACGCGTACCCTCGACGCCGGGGGTGATGCACCGCAGCTCACGTCGAAGGAGGCCCGTCCGGAAGCGCGGTACGCAAGCAATCCGGCGGACGCTTTTGAGACCCGACGCACCGCTTCTCCGGGATGGAACCCGTCAGGAGTCACGGATGGACGATGGGCTGCCCTAGGTCGGTTCGCCCGCCCCTAGAGCCTCGAGGATCGCTGCCCTTCAACACGAAGAACGAACGAAGAACGAGAGAGAAAGAACAAGGGAGAGATGTAAAAGCTAGGGTAAAAAGTAGTAGATTGATTTGTTCGATTGTGTGTTGTTTCAATCGGCCATCTCCTCTTCTATTTAAGAGGGGGTTGGACTTTCCGTACAAGGTATGGACCCAAGTTTCCGTCCAAAGAGTCAAAAATACTAGCCAAATTCGGATTTCCAAAATCTACCCGAATCTGGGCACGGTAGTACCGTTTATAGGCACGGTAGTACCGCTTAAAGCGGTAGTACCGCTCTGAGTACCGCGCTACTACCGCTTGGGGGCATCGGGGGTCCAGAAGAATTTTCTTAAGCGGTAGTAGAGCGGTAGTTAGGCGTGGTAGTACCGCTCAAGCGGTACTTCCGCTTATGGGAGCGGTACTACCGCCCTCTGCTGTAGCAGCATCTTGTAACGGCCGTAACTTTTGCATACGATCTCGGATTGAGACGATTTTTATATCAAAATCGACCGATTCGACGAGACGAAGACAATCCGTGTAGAAACTTTTCTCATATGAGGCCATATTGGGGGCGTAATCAGCCAAATAGTGTTCTGCATACAAAATCAGTACTTCGAACACAACTTCGGCCTTAGAGCTGAACTCGGATGGCTATGGCCCAAATATCAAAGTTTCTCCTTTCGACGATACGGAACTTTCTCACTTTGAGCACTTTTCCATTTGAGGCCTTCTTAATTATGTTTTTGACCATGCCAAAATCTGGTGTCAACAGTACATAACGTTTGGAGACAACTCCAAGGGTAAGGTACTTGGTCTTGGTAAGGTGGCCATATCCCATGATAGCTCTATCCAAAATGTTATGCTTGTTGAATCTCTCGGCTACAATCTTCTTTCCGTATCTAGACTTGCCGAGTTTGGTTTTAATGTGCTATTCACGAAAGTAGATTGCCAAGTGTTTCGTCAAGATAATCATAAAATGGTCTTTACCGGTTTCCGTAGAGGTGACCTATACATTGTAGATTTCACTAAGAGATCCAAACCTCGTACTTGTCTTATTGCAAAATCTTCTAAAGGTTGGCTTAGGCATAGAAGACTAGGACATGTTGGCATGCGTAACTTAGACAAGCTTATCAAAGGTGATCATATACTTGGTGTTAAAGATGTTATCTTTGACAAAGATAGACTTTGTAGTGCTTGTCAAGCTGGAAAGCAAGTAGGTGGAAGTCACCCCGTTAAGAATATCATGACTACTAGGAGACCACTCGAGTTACTTCACATGGATCTTTTTGGTCCCAATGCTTACAAGAGTCTCGGTGGAAATTCCTATGGTCTAGTTATAGTTGATGATTTTTCCAGATTTACGTGGGTATTCTTTCTTGATGATAAGTCGCAGGTTCAAAAGATCTTCAAGAACTTTGCTCGCAAAGCGCAAAATCAGTTTGAAGTGAAGATCAAGAAGGTTCAGGGCGATAATGGATCGGAGTTCAGGAACACCCATGTGGATACCTTTCTTGACGAAGAAGGTGTCTCACATGAGTTCTCGGCTACTTACACGCCTCGACAAAATGGAGTTGTTGAGAGGAAGAACCGAACGCTTATTGAGATGGCAAGAACGATGCTTGACGAATACAAGACGCCAAGACACTTTTGGGCAGAAGCCGTGGAAACAGCATGTCATGCCACAAACCGACTTTACTTGCACAAGCTTCTCGGTAAAACGGCATACGAGCTACTCACCGGTAACAAACCCCAAGTTGGATACTTTCGGGTATTCGGCTCAAAGTGCTACATTCTTGATAAGCATCGTCGTACTAAATTTGCTCCTAAATCTCCTGAAGGTTTCCTGCTTGGTTACGGATCGAACTCTCACACTTACCGTGTCTACAACAACTTCACTCGAAAGGTTGAAGAGACGGTAGATGTGAAGTTTGATGAATCTAATGGTTCGCAAGTCGAACAACTGCCAAATGATGTAGGTGACAAGGACCCTCCAGAAGCTATCCTAGATTTGCCCATCGGCAAGATTCGTCCCATGGAGGTGAAGGAAAGTACTTCATCAACTCAAGTGGAAGCCCCTACTTCATGTCAAGGTGAACCACAACATGACATGGAGACATCCACAAGCGGTACACGACACGATGATGAAGAGGAGGAAGTACATCATGAAGATCCACCACAACCTCCTTCGCCACCACCTCAAGGGAACGACACCTTCAACAACAACGAAGATGAAGGAGATGATGATGAAGAAGAAGCTCCACCATCCAACAATCGGAAGCTGACCCGAGTTCGAGCACAAGTGACCAAGAACCATCCCCTAAACCAAATCTTTGGTGATATACAAACAGCGAGAATCACTCGCTCTAAAACTCGCCTAGCTAACTTTTGTGAGCATTATTCTTTCATCTCTAGCATTGAGCCCTTGAAGGTAGAACAAGCTCTAGAAGATGCTGATTGGGTGAACGCGATGCATGAAGAGCTTCACAACTTCGAGAGGAACGAAGTGTGGACACTCGTGGAGAAGCCCAAGGATGAGCAAAACATCATCGGAACCAAATGGGTGTTTCGGAACAAGCAAGATGAAAACGGTCAAGTCGTACGGAACAAGGCTCGTCTCGTAACCCAAGGATATACGCAAGTCGAAGGTATGGACTACGATGAGACCTACGCCACCGTCGCTAGACTTGAAGCTATTCGCATTCTTCTTGCTTATGCTAATCACCATGATATCACGCTTTATCAAATGGACATTAAAAGTGCCTTTTTAAATGGTGAGATTGAGGAAGAAGTCTATGTTAAGCAACCACCTGGTTTTGTGAATCCCAAGAAACCTAATCATGTGTACAAGCTTCGTAAAGCCCTTTATGGTCTTAAGCAAGCCCCTCGTGCTTGGTACAAATGCTTACCGAAGTTTCTCATTGAAAAAGGGTTTGAAATTGGTAAAATTGATGCAACCTTGTTCACTAAGAGAGTTAATGGTGAATTATTTGTGTGCCAAATCTATGTGGATGATATTATCTTTGGATCTACCAATTCAGTGAAATATTTGGAAGGTTGATGTCCGAGAAGTATGAGATGTCTATGATGTGTGAGCTGAAATTCTTTCTTGGTTTGCAAATCAAGCAAACGAAAGAAGGAATTTTCATCTCTCAAACCAAGTATACCAAGGACTTGATCAAGAAGTTCAACATGCAAGAGTGTAAAGGTATGAAAACTCCCATGCCTACTAGTGGACATGTTGATCTTACCAAGGAGGATGAACCGGTTGATCAAAAAGTTTATCGATCTATGATTGGTTCATTGCTATATCTATGTGCCTCTCGTCCCGATATTATGCTTAGTGTTTGCATGTGTGCTAGATATCAAGCTGCACCTAAAGAGTGTCATCTTTTGGCCGTGAAACGTATTGTGAGATATTTGATACAAACACCAAACTTTGGCATTTGGTATCCCAAGGGATCTTCCTTTAACCTTGTTGGCTATTCCGATTCGGACTATGCCGGTGACAAGGTTGATAGAAAATCCACCTCGGGTACTTGTCAATTTTTGGGTAGATCTCTTGTATCTTGGTCCTCCAAGAAACAAAACTCGGTATCTCTATCTACTGACGAAGCCGAATATATTGCTGCTGGATCTTGTTGTGCACAATTGTTATGGATGACACAAACGCTTAAGGATTACGGAATCCATGTTAGAAATGTTCCATTACTTTGTGACAATGAAAGTGCTATTAAAATTGGTCATAATCCTGTGCAACATTCTCGAACAAAACATATTCAAGTTAGACATCATTTCATTCGTGATCATGTTGCCAAAGGAGATATCAATCTTAAGCATGTTCGCACTAACAAGCAATTGGCCGATATCTTTACCAAACCACTGGATGAGAAAACATTTTGCTATTTGAGGAGTGAGTTGAACATCATTGATGCTTCAAACTTGAGCTAGACTCACTCGGATGCATGCAAGGGCATGAGCCTTCTTGACATTTCCATGTAGCCCTAACATGTTATCTTATGCCATGGAATACTATGCTCCCTTGTATTGCATCTAATCTTTTGTAGGTACTTGGAAGAACTTCATTCCACAAGATTGCCCTCAACTCAAATCATAAGCAATCTTGTCATGACCAAGTATTCACAATCCCTCTTGGTGATGGAAGGAAGAAAATAACTCAACCATATCCTTGACATATACTTGATGTGATCATTGCTAAATCTCTATTGGTATCATGTCAAATGGATATATCTATTGCTCTTCCTTGCATGACTAACCTATGTAGGTGACAAGTGTACTCAAACGAGAAGGATTGCCCCAACTCAAGATGATCTTCATCAACCTCGAGCATCCTCAACAAGTTCACCTACAAGCCACGTCATCAACATCACTCAAAGGTATGTACTCATATCCTTGAAAAGGCTTTACTCCAAGTCATGAGCTAAAGAAACTCAAGTGATATGAAGACATTAAAATGTTTAATCGAAAAATGGTAACCCCATTTTGAACTTAACGTTGAGTATGACCTATGATCAAGTATTCTTGCTTGGCTCCTAAGTCAATATACTCCAATATAGGTGACCTAGTCACCGCCCATCATCTAGTTAAGTATTTTGGATGGTTCACTTTCTATTTTGCGAAGACTTCTTGGAACCACTCAAATCTTCTCTAGTTGATATCCCTTTGTAAAAACTTTCACATTCCCTTTGAATTTTATTTTCTTGAAAACAGAAACTTGGTCTCTTATTTCTTTTCTGTTTTAGTCGCTTTTGCCTCGGAGCCGCCGATACATATATCTCGGTTCTACCGACATTGCAGATAAGCTGCACCACACAATCTCGGTACCACCGATTTATCTGTCTCGGAGTCACCGATTTGTTTTCTTTTCTTATTTATGTTCGCAGTTGTGAATTTATGTTTCTTTTGTAATGTTTTAAGCAATAATTATGTTACTTCGATGATCCCGTTCAAAAAAAATATTCGGGGGAGAATAACAAAAGATAATCTTAGGGAGAGAAATTCTTTATTCAAGGATCCCTAACTTCAAGGAAGATCGGGGAGCATAACAAAGTCTTACAACATCTCAGGAGAAGAAGAGGAAGAAGGGAGAGAAATTCTTTTCAATGATTCCCTCAGTTTTCATTTCCTTGAACCCTACATTCAATGACCCTTGTTCTCAAGGATCCCTTCCTATCAATGATCCCTGTATCTATTCCTGTGTTTGACCTTTTTGGAAATTAATGCCAAAGGGGGAGAATACCAAAGCTTCATGCTAAAGAGGAAGATACATGCTTATGCAAAGGTGGAGATATGATCAAGGGGGAGAGCCAATATCAATATTCATACTCACATAAACAAGGGGAGAATATCAAAGTAGGCGGAGAAAAAATTCATTTGGAGAAACATCTAAGATGAGTTGGAAGTTTACTTTTCTCATCCTATCCAATCCCAATATCTACATGCTGAGATTCAGGGGGAGAGGATGTTCTAATATTGTCATATCTAAGGGGAGAAAGAAATAATTTCGGAGACATATCAATCTTAAGAAATACTATCTTCTATATGTTCTCCATATCTTGGTACTTTTGAGTTCTATTGCCTTGTTGATTGGTTGAATACTCTTGTGTTTCCTAACATTGTTTTCTCAAGTGTATTTCTACTACAAGAATGCTCAAGAACTCAAGGTAAGTATTTGCATCACATCTTTGGTCAAGATGATCCCTTGCTTCTTGCACATATTGTTTGCAAGAGTGAAGTCTTGAACAAAGATACATCCCATTCCTATATATTTGATGCATATAGCCAAGATACATATGACTTACTATATCCCTTCCACTACATGTGTGTCTATGCATTCCAAAGCAACTATCCTTTAAAGGAATCACACATTTAGGGGGAGCAAATCTAAGTCATGTGTCTCTCAAAGTCTTCACTATATTCATGTATATCTTTATTTGAAGCTTTGATTGTATGTTGTCATCAATTACCAAAAAGGGGGAGATTGAAAGCACAATATGCTCCCTTGGTGGTTTTGATAATTCATGACAACATACATTGTCTCTTGGACTAACACTTTTACCTAGTGTATTTCAGATATAGTCCACAGAGAGGGCTGGCAAAAGGATTGTGGAGATTGTGGAAATACCCCAAGATGCAAGGAAATGGATTGGCAAAGCTTCAAGCAAGAGGGCTCTACATTTTACATTTGTGAGAAATCACTTTGAGTCCATAGGAAAGCCAATACTATTAAAAGGGGGTAAGGTTTTGATTGGTGAACAAATTGCTCATACGTGCACAAGTGATAGTCACCAAAAACACCCACAAGCTCTTCCACAAAGTCTGTCCATAGCCAAATATTCAAAATCGGTGCAACCAACACTTTCCACTCGGTGCCACCGATTCCCAAACTCAGACAGACTCAGCCAAACCCTAGCCACTTCGGTGCAACCGATTCCATTCCGGTGCCACCGAGTTTAGGTTGCCAACTTTCTGTTACGCAAATTCACAATATCGGTACCACCGAGATTGTTGGATCGGCGTCACCGAGAATGTCAATCTGACCGTTGGTCACCTTATCGGTGCAACCGAGTTTCCTATATCGGTCTCACCGAGATTCAAAAGTTGCCACCTTTTGGTCACTTCGGTACCACCGAGATTAACACATCGGTGTCACCGAGTTGGTCATTTTGTGTGTAACGGTTGGATTTTTGGGGATGCCTATATATACCCCTTCACCACCACCCACTCGAAAGAGAAGCACTCAGAACTATTCCATACTTGCCCCATCCAGTTTTCTGAGAGACAGCCACCTACCCTTGTGTTGAGGTCAAGATCTTCCACTCCAACCATATGGATCTTGATTTCTAGCCTCCCCAAGTTGCTTTCCACCAATCCCATCTCTTCCACCAAGCCAAATCTGTGAGAGAGTGATTGTGTGTTGAGGAGTCTATCATCTTGAAGCACAAGAGCAAGGAGTTCATCGTCATTACCGAGCCTATTACCTTTTGGAGGGTGGTGCCTCCTAGATTGGTTAGGTGTCGCTTGGGAGCCTCCTACTTTGTGTTGTGGAGTTGAACCAAGAAGTTTGTAAGGGCATGGAGATCGCCTACTTCGTGAAGATCTACCCATAGTGAGGCTAGTCCTTCGTGGACGGAAGCCGTTATGGAACAGTCAAGGTTGCTACTTCGTGGACCCTTATGGGTGGAGCCCTCCGTGGACTCTCGCGACCGTTACCCTCCGTGGGTTGAAGACTCCATAAACGTGGACGTACGATAGCACCACCTATCGGAACCACGGGAAAAATCTTTGCGTCTCCAATTGCGTTTGATCTCCATATCTCTACCCTTTACTTCATGTGCAATGTCTTTTCTTTCCGCTGCCATATTTGTTGATATGCATGTGTAGGGCTGTTAGAC
Organism: Elymus sibiricus; assembly: GCA_039707655.1. Lineage (NCBI taxonomy): Eukaryota > Viridiplantae > Streptophyta > Magnoliopsida > Poales > Poaceae > Elymus > Elymus sibiricus. The sequence continues at coordinate 96,416,374 of CM077667.1, read as the reverse complement.
TTGCTAGACTTGCTATAACTGTTAAAATCTACCAACCAATTAACTTGGGAAAAGGTTAGGTTTTAAATTCCTGCTAGTAGTCTATTCACCCCCCTCTAGACACTCTTCTAGTGATCCCTCAACGGGTCCTACGTCGTCTTCACCAGCGAGGGAACCGACAAGCATAGCCTACGCCAGCGCCGGCACGAGGTGAACGCCACCGTCCCCTCGGTCCCCCAGTTCATGCACTGGTCCGAGAAGCTGGTTACCTGGAGCCGGGCTGACCACCCGGCCGTGATGCCAAACCCCGGCAGCTACGCCCTCGTCCTCGATCCCACCATCGCCTCCGAGAGGCTCACCTGTCGCTTCCCGCGGATGCTGGTTGACGGGGGCAGCAGCATCAACATCCTCTACCGCGACACACTACTCAAGTTGGGGCTCAAGGAGAAAGACATGCAGCCGAGCCGGACAGTTTTCCATGGCATTGTGCCGGGAAACTCCTGCACCCCCATCGGTAAAATCCGGCTCGACGTCCTCTTCGGCAACAAGAGCCACTTCCGCCGCGAGCCGATATGGTTCGAGGTAGTGGACCTCAACAGTCCCTACCACGCGCTTCTGGGCAGGCCGGCCCTCGTCAAATTCATGGTGATCCCCCATTATGCCTACCTCAAGCTCAAGATGTCGGGTCCCAAGGGCATCATCACCATCAATGGCGACTACAAAATGTCGATCGAGTGCGCGCGCGACAGCAGCTGGCTGGCCGAGGCCCTGGAGATAGCGGAGGAGAGGCGGCAACTCGACCGGCTCGTGGCTCACGCCTCTAACCAGCCGGCTGTGCCGGCTCCTCCATCCCAGTCGGCCAGCGAGGCGTCGTTCCAGCCATCCAAGGACACCAAGAAGGTGCTACTCGACCCGGCCAACCCCAAGTAGTGCGTCACCATCGGCGCCCACCTCAACAGCAAATAGGAAGGCGAGCTCGTCGAGTTCCTCCATGAGAATCGGGACATCTTCGCGTGGTCTCCAAAAGACATGTCGGGTGTTCCGAGGAAGTACGCCGAGCACAAACTTCATGTGCGGCCGGATGCCAAGCCGGTCAAGCAACCCCTGCGCTGTTTCTCCGAGGAGAAGCGGCGTACTATAGGAGAGGAGATCGCACGGCTGCTCGGAGCCGGCTTCATCATGGAAGTATTCCACCCGGACTGGCTGGCCAACCCGGTTCTGGTGCTGAAGAAGAACAAGACTTGGCGCATGTGTATCGACTACACCAGCCTGAACAAGGCCTGTCCCAAGGACCCTTTCGCCCTGCCTCGGATCGATCAAGTGATCGACTCCACGGCCGGCTACGATTTGCTGTCCTTCCTGCACGCCTATTCCGGCTACCACCAGATCAAGCTGGACCCAGCCGACAGGCTGAAGACCTCCTTCATCACCCCTTTCGGGGCCTACTGCTACATCACCATGTCCTTCGGCCTGAAGAATGCAGGCGCCACCTTCTAGCGTTGCATGCAGAAGTGCCTCCTGCCCCAGATCGGCAGGAACGTCCACGTCTACGTGGACGACATCGTCGTCAAAACCAAGAAGCATTTCAGCCTCCTCGATGATCTTCGAGAGACCTTCGCCAACCTGCGCGAGTACAAGGTCAAACACAATCCGGAGAAGTGTGTTTTCGGCGTGCCAGCCGGCCAGCTCCTGGGTTTCTTCATGTCCGCCCGCGGCATCGAAACCAACCCGGAGAAAATCAGAGCCATCGAGCGCATGCACAAACCGACCAAGCTCCGCGATGTCCAGAAGTTCGCCGGCTGCCTTGCCTCGCTCAGCCGGTTCATCAGCCGACTGGGCGAGAAGGCCCTGCCCCTCTATCAGCTCATGAAGAAGACCGCCAAAATCGAGCCGGGCCACGACCCGACGAAGAAGCCGGCCAAGTTTGAGTGGACCGACCAGGCGGACGAAGCGTTCCGCGACCTCAAGCGCACCCTCTCCGGCGCACCCGTCCTGGCGGCTCTGGCCGAGAAGGAGCCTTTGCTCGCGTACATCGCGGCAACCACGCGTGTGATCAGCGTCGTCCTCGTGGTGGAGCGACCGGAGGAAGGCAAGGCGCTGCCGGTCCAGCGCCCCGTCTACTACCTCAGCGAGGTCCTCTCCGCCTCCAAGCAGAACTACCCCCACTACCAGAAGATGTGCTATGGCATATACTTCGCCGCCAAGAATGTCAAGCAGTACTTCCAGGAGCACACCATCACCGTGGTGATCACGGCGCCGCTCGGAGAAATCATGAGCGGCCGGGACGCCACCGGCCGGATCGCCAAATGGGCTATCGCCCTCGCTGACTACGAAATCCGGTATGAGCCGCGCACCGCCATCAAGTCGCAGACGATGGCTGACTTCCTCGTCGACTGGGCGGAGACCCAGTTCGTGCCGCCGCCTCCGGACTCCATGCAGTGGTGCATGCACTTCGACGGCTCGAAGATGCGGACCGGCTTGGGAGCCGGCATCGTCCTATCGTCCCCAAAAGGGGACCAGCTCAAGTACGCGCTCCAGATCCTTTTCGCCGCCCAAACAACGTAGCCGAGTACGAGGCACTCGTCCATGGCCTCCGGCTCGCCAAGGAAATCGGCATCCGGCGCATCCTCTGTTTTGGCGACTCGGATCTGGTGGTGCAGCAGGTCTCTGGCGAATGGGACGCCAGGGACGCCAACATGGCCAGCTACCGCTTCCTCGTCCAACAGCTCACCGGCTCCTTCGAGGGGTGTGAGTCCCACCACGTCCCCCGGGCGGACAACGAGGCGGCGGACACGCTGGCTAAAATCGGCTCCACCCGGCAGGCAATCCCAGCCGGCGTCTCCCTCGAGCGGCTACTCAAGCCGTCGATCAAACCCTCCGTCGAGTCGGAATCCATCTTCGTGCCTGCAGACCCCGCCGGCTCCTCGACAGGCCCGGGAATTCCGCCGGCTCCGCCCGCCGCTCCGGCTCCGACCGCTGTCATTCCAATTGCTGCCGGCTCCGAGCCCACAGCCGTCGTGATGGCGGTCGACGCGCCCCCTGTCTCCCAGGACCCGGGGGCTAGCGAGCCGGACCCGGGGACTGGCGGGCCAGGCCCGGGGGCTCCGGGAACGGACCTGACGGCTCCGGCTGCCCAGGGCCTCCAACTCGAGCCAGAGCCGGCCCTCGTCTCGGCACCCTCGTGGGCTCAGCTGATCTTGGCTTTCCTCTTGCGCGGCGAGCTCCCCTCCAACGAAGACAAGGCTCGGCAGATCCAGCGCCGGGCTCCCGCCTACAGCATCATCAATCGCGAGCTGGTCCACCGCAGCACAACCGGCGTGTACCAGCACTGCGTCGAGTCTGAGAGGGGCCAGGAGATCCTCCGAGATATCCACCAGAGCGAGTGCGGGCATCACGCCGCCTCGAGGACCTGGAAGAGGCGACGCAGCTCGTCGACAAGTGCGAGGGGTGCCAACGCTTCCACGCACAAAGTCACCTGCCGGCCGCGGCACTCAAGACCATCCCCCTGTCATGGCCTTTCGCCGTGTGGGGGCTCAACATGGTGGGACCATTCAAGACCGCTCGAGGCAGCATGACGCACCTCTTGGTAGCCGTCGACAAGTTCACCAAGTGGATCGAGGCCAGACCCATCAAGAAGCTGGACGGCCCCACGGCCGTCCAGTTCATCGAAGACGTCACAGTCCGCTATGGCGTCCCGCATAGCATCATCACCGACAACGGTACCAATTTCGCCAAGGGCGCGCTGGCGCGCTTCTGCGCCAAACAAGGCATCCGGCTCGACCTTGCATCGGTCGCCCACCCGGAATCGAATGGCCAAGCAGAGAGAGTGAAAGGCTTGATCTTGGCCGGCATCAAGCCCCGGGTAGTGGCACGGCTCGTTCGGTCAGCCGGCTGCTGCATCGAAGAGCTGCCGGCCGTCCTGTGGAGCCTCAGAACCACGCCCAACTGCTCAACCGGCTTCACGCCCTTCTTCCTCGTGTACGGGTCCGAGGCAGTCATCCCCATGGACATCGAGTTCGACTCGCCTCGCGTCACCCTGTACACGGAGACGGACGCAAAGGAGGTAAGGGAAGACGGCGTTGACCTCCTCGAAGAGGCCCGCAAGCTAGCGCTGAGCCGAACGGCTATCTACCAGCAGAAGCTTCGGCACTACCACAGCAAGCGGATCCGGCCCCTCTCCTTCCGCGAAGGGGACCTGGTGCTCAGGCGGATCCAGCGAACCGCTGGCCAGCACAAGTTGTCCTCCCCATGGGAGGGCCCGTTCATCGTCAGCAAGGCGCTGCACAACAATGTGTACTATCTAATAGACGCCCAGAAGTCGCAGAAGCGGAAGAGAGACGCCTCCGGCGAGGAGACGGAGCGTCCGTGGAACGCGGCGCTCCTCCGACCATTTTACTGCTAAGAAGGACCAGTGTATGTATGTATCCTCCCTTTTGGGCTTATGAATGCAACGGGTGCCCCGAGCCAGCTCTTGGGGCACACCTCTTTCGTTTCCTTCCAAAGCAGTTCGCTCCACACACCGGCTCCTGGACCCGGTCCCACGGTCCCGGGGGCTCGCCGGCTAGCCTTGGCATCGCTCCGCAAATCCGGTCGAGTAATGTGAACTAAGGAAAAACCCTCCCATCCCTCCCAGCTACAGACCGGCTCCCGGCTGTCCGGCTGACGGGTTCTCGGGACGGAAAACTTAGCGCACACGAAAAACGATCATAGGGGGGTCGCCGGTTAGGGCTAGCCGAATCACTTTTCTTGGCCTCTGTCAAACTCACCTTGGCCAATACGTCCCCGCGGCTCCCAAGCTCACGACCGACTCCCCCGAGGCGGATGCCCCGTCCCAGCTATAGACCGGCTCCCGGTTGTCCGGCTGGCGGGGCCGAAGCCGAAGGGGACAAAGTTTTGGGCAGAAGGAGTCAGAAGGACAAAAAGCTAAGGCCGAGTCGGCACGCACAAAAAACTTTGGCAAAACAAAAGCATCAACTCATATACAAAAGCATAACGGCCCACGGCCACATGTTCAATACATTTTACACCCCCAGTGGGTGGAACTGCAGTCTAACAAAAGCAGTAGGAAAACAAAAGGATCCTAGCTAGTGGCGGCGCCGTCTCCTCCCCCGGCGCCCTCCGCGGTGGCTGAGGTAGAAGCCCCGTCCTTGGCCACGGCATGCTCCGTATCGGCCCCCGCGTCCAAGTCCTGAGCCGGCACGGAGTCGACGTAGTCGTTGGTGCTGGACCCGGCGTCTTCACCGCCCGTCTCACCGACGCTACCCTCCGGGTCGTCAAGGGCAAGCATGTACCGGTCCTCCGGGATCACCTCGCCGTCCGCCGTGCGCTCCGGAACGTACTCGTCCCACGGAGCAAAGGACACGAGATCACTGGCCTGCACGGCCAGCGCGTCGGCAACCGCCTCCAGCTCCGCGTTGGTGCCGGCATGCTGGGCCATAAGCAGCCCCAAGTCCAGCTCGGGGTACCACGACCTCGCAATGCGAAGCGCCATGGCTGCAACGGCGCGCGCGGCGGAAGCCCTCCAGGCGTACACCCGCGCGGACCCGGCTTCCAGCCACCTCGACAGCCGGCTCATGGAGACCGGTGCCACCGCACCCGGCCAAAGGGTGCGAACCAGTGCCAAGCCGGCACCCTGAAGTCGCTTCATGGCCCGGACCACCTCGGTCAGACGCACCTTGGCGGCAATCCCCACCTCGTCCACGGTCCAGGCAGCAAGCGGCCCGATGGGGATCCCTTGCGCCCGCTGTTCCTCGCGATGGGCCTCCACGGCCAATTCCGCGACCTCTTGCGTACCCGGAAAGAGGCCTAAGGGAGAAGGGGGTGCGGGGTGAGCGACAAAGGAAACGCTGGCCCGGATCCGACACACGAAGACAAGAGAAACAGCAAAACTTACCAGCCAGAAGCCGGTCCACCGCGTGCTTCTCCTCCTGCAGCGCAGCATCCCTAGCCGACCACTCCTGGATCCGGCGCTCATGCTCAGCATGCGCCGCATGCGCGTCCTCGGCCGCCTTCGCCAGCGAGGCGTCCTTGGCCTCCAGCTCTTGGCGATGGGCTGTTTCCCGCTCCTCCAGCTCTCGGCAGTGGGTCGCCTCCCGCTCCTCTAATTCCCGGCGGTGGGCCGCCTCGCGCCCGTCCTTCTCCGCCTGCACCCGATCCGCCTCCTGGCGGAGCCGGTCGCACTCCGCGGACAGGAGGTCCCGCCGCTCGCCAAGCTGCACCACCTGGCGACGGAGGCAGACCGTCTCGGCATGGGTGGCTACCCGGCACGAAGACGCTTCGGTCAGAAAGCAAGCAAAGATGGGGATTCAGCCCGCCTTCGGAGTAGCCGGCCTGAATCCCGGGAGCTACACCCGGTGGGTGCGCTCGCGCGCCCCCACGGGAAACTCACAAGATGCGTACCTTGCAGATCCGCGGACACGACGGCCAGCCGGTTTTCGGCTCCCCGATACAAGCCCAGCAGCGTGTTGTATGCAGCCACCTGACAGTCGTGGACAGCCTGCGAGGGACACAGAAACAAAGAAGCTACGCAATTAGACTCGACCCGCCTGCGTCCCAGCCGGCCCGAGTCTCGGGGGCTACACCCAGTGGGTGCGCTAGCGCGCCCCCACTGGAAAAGCAAAAAATACAAGACCTCGAGTCCTTACCGCGACGAACTGTTCGAGGTGCGCCAGCCGGTTGCTGGCGGTCTGGGCCTCTTGCACTGCCTAGGCTCGACAGGCGGCAAACTCAGCGACGACCGCAGCCACCGCAACCCCAAGGGCGCTCGGCGCGTCGTTTATGGGCGTGCCACCGGCTGCGGCCCAGGTCTCCTGCGGCCGACCCCCGTCGGCGGGCTCGGGCGGACCCCGCGTCGTGACGACTACGGGACCCGCTCTTCCCGGCACTGCTGTTCCGAGTGCCCCGGCTGACGAGCCGGTGGCGGCCGCCCCTCCGGGCGCTGTGGCCCTGATCTCCAGTACGCCGCCTCCGGCGGCGCCTCCTCGGCTCACCTCCGGAGCCGGGACCTCCGCCTCCGGAAAGATGACCTCCGGGGGCTCATCAGCGCCCGACGGCACGTCGTCCGCCCCTGGCGGTGCCGCGTTGCGGTCCGACTCCGTCCTCTTGGCGGCGTCCGCCGCGCATGCGGCCACGCGCCTCCTCCTCGGCCCGCGCATCCGCCTCCGCTCGTCGTGCGGGGTCATGCCTGTCCTTAGACCTCCTCTCCCGGCCAAGGGGAAATGGCTCCCACAACTGACCGGCAGCCTCCACGCAGGCCTCCCCTGGCGGCTGCTTCCGTGCCGCCTCCACCCACGGGCGGTGCTCCTCCTCGAGCCGCTCTCGCTTGGCCACCCCGAGGTCCCGCCACGCCTCGCGCTCCCTTTCATCGGCGGCGGTCGGCGGTATCATTCCTGACGTCTCGACGGTCGTGGCCCTTCCCAGGGCACGCGGCTCCCTAGATAAACAAAATAAGGAAAGAAGGCTGACCGGAAACCAAGTAGGAACTCAGAGAAAACTTACCCGACGCTAACGGGGACCGCCCGCCTGGCGGGGCCCGTCCGGGCGACCCGCGGTTTCTTCCCGCCGCCTCCACGGCTGTCGCTCGGCTGGCCGCTGGCTGCCTGTTTGGGAGCCGTCCTGGAGCTGGCTGGCTGCTTCCCCTTTCTGCCCGCGGCCGCGTCACCTCGGCTGGGCTCGCGGTCGACCCGGTGAACGCGCTTCCTCGGCGCGGTGGTGTCGTCTCCCGTAGCTTCGGGGTCCTCCGGGACTGCTGCATCGCGCACCTCCTCTGATTCAGCGTCATCGTCAGGCCAGTCCCGCAAAAGAGACTGGGGAAGGGACTCACCCGCCGACTCGGTTGCCTCCGTCTCCGTCCCACCGGTTCCGGACGCACCGGCTCGCTCTGACTCGGCCGGCTCCACATCGTCGGCGTCTTCGACCTCCTCGGGGTCCGACTCCGCCATGTCGGCAGCCGGCTCCTCGTAATTCTGCAGCTGAGGAAAAACCTGCACAAATGAGAAGCCCCTCCGCCATCAGGCTGGGGAGGAACGCCAGCTTCAGAAGGAAAAAGGGTGGGGGACGACGCGGCACGTACCCGCGGAGCCGGACGGTCCCAGCTGTACGAGGCCTTCCCCCATCGCCATTCGCCCTCATCCATCTTGGCGGCCGAGATGGAGTTCACCCTCCTCGCCACCTGCACCGCCTTCAGCTCTTTGGTGGAGAGCCGGCAAGGGTCGTGCCGCCCTCCCATCTAGCAGACGAGGTGCGGCCGGCGCTGCAGAGGCTGCACCCGGCGTGCCACCATCGTGGCCAGGAGATCCATGGCCGTAAGCCCATCCGTCTTGGTCATCACCATCAGCCGCTCGCAGAGCCGGTCCGCCGTCTCGGGCGCTTGGGGCGGAGGCGTCCTCCAGTTTAGCATCGCGACTGGCGGCTGGTCGACGAAGTTGGGGAGGTTGATGTAGTCCTCCTCCGGCTTCACGTTCTTCACGTAGAAGAACCCCTTCTGCCAACTCTTCACCGAGTCCTGCAGGGGAAGCTGCGGGAACCCGGCTCCGAGGTTTGAAAGATAATAAAGAACACGTAAATAAAATCTAGGGGCTGTTTAGATGAAGAAACAACTAAGTTAGTCTTAGTAGAGAGCTTTTTGTCATAAGAAAGTTATTTGTCCCTAGGCAATCGATAACTAGACCGGTAATCATTATTGCAATTTTATATGAGGGAGAGGCATAAGCGAACATACTTTCTCTACTTGGATCATATGCACTTATGATTGGAACTCTAGCAAGCATCCGCAACTACTAAAGTTCATTAAGGTAAAACCCAACCATAGCATTATAAGGTATCAAGTCCTCTTTATTCCCATACGCAAACAACCTACTTACTCGGGTCTGTGCTTCTGTCACTCACGCCACCCACCATAAGCGAATCATGAACATATTGCAAACCCTACAGCGGGGATCCCTCACGCTTGCGCGACACGGAGAGCACCATAGGACAGCACCAATAATAAAACATGCAACTCAAACCAATCATGATCATCAATCAACCCATAGGACAAAACGGATCTACTCAAACATCATAGGATAGCCATACATCATTGGGAAATAATATATAGTGTTGAGCACCAAGGAATTGTTTCATACTTTAGTATTCTCAAACTTTTTTAACTTTCACGCAATACATGAGCGTGAGCCATGGATATAGCACTATAGGTGGAATAGAATATGGTGGAGGTTGTGGAGAAGACAAAAAGAAGGAGATAGTCTCACATCAACTAGGCAAATTAATGGGCTATGGAGATGCCCATCAATCGATATTGATGCAAGTGAGTAGGGATTGCCATGCAACGGATGCACTAGAGCTATAAGTGTATGAAAGCTCAAACTGAAAACTAAGTGGGTGTGCATCCAACTTGCTTGCTCACGAAGACCTAGGGCAATTTGAGGAAGCCCATCATTGGAATATACAAGCCAAGTTCTATAATGAAAAATTCCCACTAGTATATGAAAGTGACAATATAGGAGACTCTCTATCATGAAGATCATGGTGCTACTTTGAAGCACAAGTGTGGAAAAAGGAATAGTAGCATTGCCCCTTCTCTCTTTTCTCTCTTTTTTTTGTTTTTTTTTTGGTGGGCTTCTTTGGCCTCTTCTATTTTTTTGTAAAGTCCGGAGACTCATCCCAACTTGTGAGGGAATCATAGCTTCCATCATCCTTTCCTCAAATGGGACAATGCTCTAATAATGATGATCATCACACTTTTATTTACTTACAACTCAAGAATTACAACTCGATACTAGAACAAAATATGACTCTATATGAATGCCTCCGGTAGTGTACCGGGATGTGCAATGATCTAGCGTAGCAATGACATCAAAAAATGGACAAGACATGAAAACATCATGCTAGCTATCTTACGATCATGCGAAGCAATATGACAATGATGGTGCGTGTCATAATAAACGGAACGGTGGAAGTTGCATGGTAATATATCTCGGAATGGCTATGGAAATGCCATAATAGGTAGGTATGGTGGCTGTTTTGAGGAAGGTATATGGTGGCTGTTTTGAGGAAGGTGGGTTGAATGCACCGGCGAAAGTTGTGCGGTACTAGAGAGGCTAGCAAAGGTGGAAGGGTGAGAGTGCGTATAATCCATGGACTCAACATTAGTCAGAAAGAACTCACATACTTATTGCAAAAATTTATTAGTCATCGAAACAAGGTACTACACGCATGCTCCTAGGGGAAGGGTTGGTAGGAGTTAACCATCGCGCGATCCCGACCTCCACACAAAGGATGACAATCAATAAATAAATCATGCTCCGACTTCTTCACATAACGGTTCACCATACGTGCATGCTACGGGAATCACAAACTTTAACACAAATATTTCTACCAATCCACAATTACTCACTAGCATGACTCTAATATCACCATCTTTATATCGCAAAACTATTGCAAGGAATCAAACATATCATATTCAGTGATCTACAAGTTTTATGTAGGATTTTATGACTAACCATGTGAATGACCAACTCCTGTTAACTCTCTAAATAGATATAAGTGAAGCATGAGCGTTTAATTCTTTCTACAAAAGATATGCCCACGCTCTAACAAATATAAGTGAAGCAAAAGAGCATTCTACAAATGGCAGTTTTCTATGTGTAGAGAAACAGGCAATCCAAACTTCAAATCATATAAGTGAAGCACATGAAGCATTCTATAAAGCCATACTCAAAAGATATAAGTGAGGTGCAAAGAGCCTTCTATAAATCAACAAAGGACTTTCTCATACCAGCATGGTGCATTATTAAAGAAAAATAAAAAGCACACGACGCTCCAAGATTTACGCATATCATGTGACGAATAAAAATATAGCTCCAAGTAAAATTACCGATGGTTGTTAGAAGAAAGAGGGGATGCCTTCCGGGGCATCCCCAAGCTTAGTTTCTTGGGAGTCCTTAAATATTACCTTGGCGTGCCTTGGGAATCCCCAAGCTTAGTCTCTTTCCACTACTTATTCCTTCATCCATCGTGATCTCACCCAAAACTTGAAAACTTCAATCACACAAAACTTAACAAAACCCTCGTGAGATCCGTTAGTATAATAAAGCAAATTACCACTTTAAGTACTGTTGCAAACCCATTCACATTTTATTTTTGCATTGTAGCTACTTTATTATAACTTCTTTATGGCTTATACCACCGATAAAATCAATAGTTTCATCAAAACTAGCAAAACAATGCATCAAAAACAGAATCTGTCTTAAACAGGACAGTCTGTAGCAATCTGAACATTTACTATGTTTCTGTAACTCTAAAAATTCTGAAAAATTAGGACAAAATAAACAATTTGCATATCAGTACCGTGTAAAAATTTCAGAAACTTTTGACATTCCAGTAAAAAATGTAAATTCACGCACTACAGCCAAAATTTCTGTTTTTGCACTGCACACACCAAACAAGCAATCTAATCATCCTAAAGGCAAATCTTGGCACATTATTTTTATTATACAAGGGATTTATACAAGGGGATACTTATTTTTCTTGAAAAGTTTCTGTAATTAAGATTCGCAAAGTTTCCATGGGCATGAACAAAGTTCAAGGAGCTCCCCCACTTCAACGGTGCTCGTCCTTCTTACTTTCACTTCTCTTTTTGAAAAAGTTTTAGGGTCCCCTCTTTATTTTTATTTTTTTTGAACTATATAAAAGCACACAACAGAATAAAATGACTCTCTAAAACTTCCGGGTTGTCTCCCTGGCAGCGCTTTCTTTAAAGCCATTAAGCTAGGCATAAAGTGCTCAAGTAATGGATCCACCCGGATCCCAAGGTATATCAAAGCCAATTTTAATTAACAATGATTTGTAATTTAGCAGTGAGCACAAAGTAACAGATATCATGCAAGAACGAAGTCTAACTCTCTTCATATGCATCGGCATGTCATAAAAGAACAATTCATGCACACAAAGTAAAGGCCAATGCATAGTATAAACAGTTTCTTGCAATTTTATCATATTGGAAACATAGAGAGGTGGAGATGTAGTTCCTCTCTCATAATAATTGCAAGTAGGAGCAGCATGCACATGCATATTATATCTATCAAAATCATCATGTGTAATAGTAAAAGGCAACCCATCTATATAATCCTTAATAAGTGCAAACTTCTCCGATATAGTGTAGTTGGGAGAATTCAAAACGATAATAGGACTATCATGTGTGGGTGCAATAGCAACAATTTCACATTTAACATAAGGAACTATAGCAAGTTCATATCCATAAGCATCATTCATATTGGCATCATGGCCACAAGCATAGCAAGCATCAAGTTCATCAAAAAGGGATATTTCAAACGAATCCAAGGGATCATAGCAATTATCATAGCATTCATCCTTCGGTAAGAACGAAGGGAAATTAAACAATGTATGAGTTGAAGAGTTACTCTCATTAGAAGGTGGGCACGGGTAGCTAGTCCGCTCTTCCTCCTTTTGTTCTTCGCTCTCCTCGTCATCTTTTTCATCAAATGAGCTCACAGTGTCATCATTTTCTTCTTCCATAGTTTCCTGCAAAATATTAGTCTCCTCTTGGACAGCGGAGGAGTCCTCAATATATGGCTTAACATAAGCATTAGAAGCATAGTTTTCATAGCAATATTTAAGTATGGCAAAACTTTCAGATTTGTAAAGAGTAGCATCATACTTTTCAATCAAAGAAGCAATTTCATAGGCACCCTTAAAAGCAACAAATTCTTGAATTTGCTCAATATCATAGTAATTATAAACACCCTTGGCATAAGAAGATACGATTCCATTATCCTTAAACTCACATTGATAGGGAAGGCGTTTTTTAGGGTCTTCAAAACAACAAGTAAAATCATAAACTTCGCATAAATTCCAAGCATAGCATTGCAAAGTATTAATATGATGCCATAAAAGATTCCCTTTTTGAGATAAGCGGTGTCGCACATAATAAGCATGCTCATTTAATGATTAGCCCTCAACTAAGCTAGTTGGGGTTTCAGCACGAGCACAAACGGATCGAAGATGATCCAAGTAAAAAGCTTCAACAGTATGATAGATTTTGGGTGGTTCTTCAACCATTGGTGTAGTAGGTTCAACTAATTTTTTTGGTATTTCGTGCTCCATATCCATAACTAAAGATAGAGAACAACTTAGAACAACAAATAAAATCTACTTAGTGATAAAGCAAACAAGCACCCGCGAGAATATTCCCCCACGCTATTGCTCCCCGGCAACGGCGCCAGAAAAAGGTCTTGATAACCCACAAGTATAGGGGATCAGTTGTAGCCTTTCTCGATAAGTAAGAGTGTCGAACCCAACGAGAAGCTAAAGGTAGAACAAATATTCCCTCACCGATACAACTCTACGCACGCTTAACGTTCGCTTTACCTGGAACAAGTGTGAAACTAGAAGTACTTTGTAGGTGTAACGGGATAGATTTGAAAGATAATAAAGAACACGTAAATAAAATCTAGGGGCTGTTTAGATGAAGAAACAACTAAGTTAGTCTTAGTAGAGAGCTTTTTGTCATAAGAAAGTTATTTGTCCCTAGGCAATCGATAACTAGACCGGTAATCATTATTGCAATTTTATATGAGGGAGAGGCATAAGCTAACATACTTTCTCTACTTGGATCATATGCACTTATGATTGGAACTCTAGCAAGCATCCGCAACTACTAAAGTTCATTAAGGTAAAATCCAACCATAGCATTATAAGGTATCAAGTCCTCTTTATTCCCATACGCAAACAACCTACTTACTCGGGTCTGTGCTTCTGTCACTCACGCCACCCACCATAAGCGAATCATGAACATATTGCAAACCCTACAGCGGGGATCCCTCACGCTTGCGCGACACGGAGAGCACCATAGGACAGCACCAATAATAAAACATGCAACTCAAACCAATCATGATCATCAATCAACCCATAGGACAAAACGGATCTACTCAAACATCATAGGATAGCCATACATCATTGGGAAATAATATATAGTGTTGAGTGATGTCTACTACACAACCTTCTTCTTGTAGACTCGTGTTGGGCCTCCAAGCGCAGAGTTTTGTAGGACAGTAGCAAATTTCCCTCAAGTGGATGACCTAAGGTTTATCAATCCGTGGGAGGCGTAGGATGAAGATGGTCTCTCTCAAACAACCCTGCAACCAAATAACAAAGAGTCTCTTGTGTACCCAACACACCCAATACAATGGTAAATTGTATAGGTGCACTAGTTCGGCGAAGAGATAGTGATACAAGTGTAATATGGATGGTAGATATAGGTTTTTGTAATCTGAAAATATAAAAACAGCAAGGTAGCAAGTAACAAAAGTGAGCAAAAACGGTATTGCAATGCTTGAAAACAAGGCCTAGGGTTCATACTTTCACTAGTGCAAGTTCTCTCAACAATACTGACATAGTTGAATCATATGTAAATCCCTCACGTGCGACAAAGAGTTCACTCCAAAGTCACAAATAGCGGAGAACAAACGAAGAAATTATTGTAGGGTACGAAACCACCTCAAAGTTATCTTTTCCGATCAATCATATGAGCTATCCCTATAAGTGTCATGAACAGCCCTAGAGTTCGTATTAAAATAACACCTTAAGATACACATCAACCAAAACCCTAATGTCACCTAGATACTCCAATGTCTCCACGAGTACCCATGGGCTTGATTATACGATATGCATCACACAATTTCAGATTCATCATGTTCAATCCAACACAAAGAACTTCAAAGAGTGCCCCAAAGTTTCTACCGGAGAGTCAAGACGAAAACTTGTGCCAACCCCTATGCATAGATTCCCAAGGTCACGGAACCCGCAAGTTGATCACCAAAACATACATCAAGTGGATCAATAGAACATCCCATTGTCACCACAGATATCCCATCGCAAGACCTACATCAAGTGTTCTCAAATCCGTAAAGACTCAATCCGATAAGAAAACTTCAAAGGGAAAACTCAATTCATCACAACAAGATAGAGAGGGGAAAACTCCATATGATTCATCTATATCAATAAAGCTCGCGGTACATCAAGATCGTGTCATCTCAAGAACACGAGAGAGAGAGAGATCAAACACATAGCTACTGGTACATACCCTCAGCCCCGAGGGTGAACTACTCCCTCCTCGTCATGGAGACTGCTGGGATGATGAAGATGGCCTCCGGTGATGGTTTCCCCCTCCGGCAGGGTGCCGGAACGGGCTCCCGATTGGTTTTTCGTGGCTATAGAGGCTTGTGGCGGCGGCACTCCCGATCTAGGTTTCTTTCTGGGGGTTTTGGTATTTATAGGAATTTTCGGCGTCGGAAACAAGTCAAGGGGCCCACGAGGCGGCGACAAGCCAGGAGGGCGCGCCCTAGGGGGTGGGCGCGCCCTGCAGGCTTGTGGTGGCCTCGTGGCTCTTCTGTCCCAACTCCAATGCTTCGGGGGTCTCTTTTGGTCCATAAAAAATCACCGTAAATTTTCAGCCCATTCCGAGAACTTTTATTTCTGCACAAAAAACGACACCATGGTAGTTCTGCTGAAAACAACGTCAGTCCGGGTTAGTTCTAATAAAATCATACCAAAATCAAATAGAATTATTGTAAACATGGCATGAATACTTCATAAATTATAGATACGTTGGAGACGTATCATTTGTAGGGTAACGCAGCAGAAAACAAAAAAATTCCGACCTACGCACCAGCCCAGGACCACTATGGAGACTGCATATAAGGTTTGATCATTTTCGTTACCGACTCGTAGCGCAGCGGAAGTAGAGTCGATGACGATCGGCGGTGCAGATCCCCGCAGCTAGTATTTACAACCTCCCAACTGCGAGGATGTATACCCTCATCTGCCCCTCGGAGAGCCCTCCAGGAGGCGGTCGGACAGTCCCTCGGACGGTCACTCGGACAGCCCTTCGGGAGGACCTCCGAAACTCGGGCGGTCACTCGGACAGCCCTTCGGGAGGACCTCCGAAACTCGGACGGTCACTCGGACAGCCCTTCGGGAGGCACTCTCGAACTAAGACCGAAACTACGATCTCTCTACAGAGTTGCACACATACGGTGTCATCTATCCGGCAGGGCTTCGCTGTCCAGAACTAGTTCCTGCCGAAACCCAGACCGCCTTTCGGCTCTACGAAACTATTTCGTGGAAGGGAGAGAGAAGCCAGATAACATCAGATGGCATGTGTATGAGAGCAAGAGTGGGGCTTGGGGCAGCCCATCCACTTCTATTTATAGGAAAGCCAAGGGGCAAAATTGGCATACAAAAGTACCAAAGTGCCCCTACTTTATGTCATACATAAAAGAATAAAGGGCAAAAAGGTGTGCCACGTGGAGCTCCATGAAGGAGCACCACCATGGCCGGCCACCCTCATGGGGGACCCCCAAAGGGGGCTTCCTTAGTGCCTAAGGCATTCTAGAAGCCTTTTGGGAAAATCCCAAAACGTGCTTTCCATAAAAATCCCAAAAAGCACTTTCACTATTCACGACGACATTTTTCAGTGTCCGTTCGAACTGAAAATATTTATGTGGGCTTAGAACATTTCCAGTACCCACTAAAATAATTTTCAACGCGTTTCGAAACAATTCCGGATTAGTGATTTCATCTGCGAAAAGCATCTGAAGTGGTTCCGGCAGCTCCGGAACATTTCCGGTTTTTCTTCCGGAAAATTCCTAGAAGTTTCCAGAATGATTCTGGCACCCTCCAAGAATTATCAGGCATGTGCCGAAACCAATTTGACTTAATGGTATCCCCTGAAACAACTTTTCAGTTTTACCGAAACTGTTCCGGTGTTCTCTCTGCGGAACTTTTCCGCTGTCCGAAACTTTTCCGGTGTCCGAAACTTTTCCGGTGATTTTCTCTCAGACTCCCTGTCTAGTATTCAACAGATAGATGACCCTTAAGCGTGTGACCCTATAGGTTCGGTGAAGTATAGACATGACCTGGAACCCCTTCCGATCAATGATCAACATCGGAGCCGTGGACACCCATATTGACCCCTATACCCACACGAATGAATATTCGAGTGAACCTCCAGTTGCCGTGTGCTATTCCTGTTGCTTCGCGATATGTTACAAATACCCGAGGTGAGACATGTTGGCATCCCCGTGGATTAACAACTTGTCCACTATGCCAGTTACCTCGTTACCGGTATTGTTCTCTTTTCTCGTTCCCGTGTTCCGGCATCCCCGTGATCAAATCACAAAGTGTCTGGTCAGACGATGATGGATACCGCAACACCGAGAGGGCCCAGAGATATCTCTCCATCGTCGGAGGAGCAAATCCCAATCTTGAGCTATCAAGTTACTTGACATACTTTCCCATGAACCCGTAAGCCGCCGTAATAGCCATCCAGTAACGGATGACGTTTAACAAACCCCAAAGTTCATGAATCAAGCATGAAGTAACTCGATACTCTCATGGTCTGAGGAATCATGCAAACGTTAACCATCTCTGTGTTATAAACCATTTAACTTGTGACGAATGTATCTCATAGCATAACATCAATTCGGGTCGATTCAACACAAATGTTCTTCTAACATTGTGCCCTCAAAATTGCTGGCATAGCCATGCCCATGATCAGGAAAACAGGATCATCATGCAATACTTGAGCCAGTCTTAGAGGCCAGACTAGGAATACATTTTACCGTTTATTATTCCACACGTGCATATGAGTCTTCCTCCGAGCCTCGTGGTTATTGCAGACTCGAGAACCATAGCAGTTATAGCATGGAACATAAACCTAATTATGAACAGGGAGATAATCAATAACATTTATTATTGCCTCTAGGGCATATCTCCTACATCATTGAGCACCATGTTTAAGTAGAGATTACAGCGGGGAGAAGAGGTGTTGAACCGCTGCATAGAGGGGGAGAGAGTTGATGATGACGGCGACGAAGTTGTTGGTGTAGATCGCCGTCACGATGATGGCCCCGGCGGCGTTCCGGCGCCACCGGGAGAGAGCCCCCTTCCTTCTTCTTCTTCTTTGCCCTTCCCCCTAGATGGGAGAAGGGTTTCCCCTCTGGTCCATTGCCTCCATGGCGGCGGAGGGGCGAGAGCCCCTCCGAGATTGGATCTCTCTCTGTTTCCTTCTGTTTCTGCCTTCTCAGATTCTGGCCTTTCACCGTTTCTTAAATTCCCGGAGATCCGTAACTCCGATTGGGCTGACATTTTAACACGATTTTTATCCGGATATTAGCTTTATTGCGGCGAAAGAAGGGCACCAACCGCCTTACGGGGTGACCACAAGGGTCCAGGGCGCGCCCTACCCCCTAGGGCGTGCCCCTATGGCTTGTGGGCCCCTCGGGCATCGTCTCGCGTTGATTCTTTTTCCCAAAAATCACATATATTCCAAAAAAATCTTCGTAAGTTTTTATCGCGTTTGGACTTCGTTTGGTATGGATATTCTGCGAAACAAAAAACATGCAACAAACAGGAACTGGCACTGGGCACTGGATCAATATGTTAGTCCCAAAAATAGTATAAAAAGTTGCCAAAAGTATATGAAAGTTCTAGAATATTGGCATGAAACAATCAAAAATTATAGATACGACGGAGACGTATCACTAAGGTGGTGCGGTTGCAGTCCGAAGCGCGTGAGGAAGCGCCGGAAGAACGCGCTCGCTGGCAGGCCGATCCGCGGGCGGCGCATTCTCCACCTCGGCGATGCGCGCCTCCAAGTTCTCCACCGGTGGCAGCTTGCGGCGGTGGCGGAGGTGCTCGATATAGGCCTCGTCGACATCGCTGCCGTCCCAGGCCCCCTTGCCCGCCATGCGCCTTGAGGAAGTCTTGGTCGCGGTGGCGGGCGCGTGGGCTCGGTCGCGTTGCAACTCCCGATGGCGGCGGACGGCGGTGCGGTGGGCGAGCAGCCTCTGCTCTCTCTCTCTCTCTCTCGCTGCGGGGAGGGGGACGGGCGACGAAGACGATGTGCGGGGGCAGGGGAGCGAATGCCCCGTTCCGCTCCTCTCCCCTCCCATTTAAACCCCACGCGGGGTAGTGGGGAGCGGATCCGTCGCGCACAAACCCCACTACTTCCGCCACGCGCGGGAAGGGTGTTAAGGCGTTTCGGGAACGCCAACCGTTGTCCCGGGCCGCAAAAGATCCACGCGCGTGGGCCGAGGCCACGGCCGAAGTAGGCCCCACCCCACGGTGCGGTCTTGTCCTCCGCGTGGCCTGTCAGGCCACGGCCCGCCGAGCTACCCGCGTGGCGCGCTTCCTTTGCCCCTCATGGTGGTTGAGGCGCCTGGCGAAGCGTCGGCCGGCTGCGGGGCCGGCCACCGCGATCCCACATCTTCCGGCTCCGGGACCGCCCCGCGGTCCCAAAACGCGAGACTCAAGCCGGTGGGGTCCGCCGCGGCTCGCCGGCGGGCCCCCCTGCTTCGGGGACTACTGTCGGGGGGATAACCCCGGGGTAGCCTCGGCTGGGTCTTTACTCCAGCTTTTCATAAAACGACTACAGGGCGATCCGCCTTCCCTTGTATTCTGGCTCCGCGCGGCCGGCTGCGACCAGTCGGCCGGCCGGAGGCGAAGACTCCTGGCCTTCTAGCCGGCGGGTCGGCTCCCGTCCCGTCGCCATGCCTCGCAGGACGACGACCTGACGCCCGGCGTGTCAACGGTGCCTCAGGTACCATGGTCAGAGCGCGCATGGTTACAGTGGCCCCCGTCGCGTCGGTGGTCAGCGCCCGCATGGCCACAGTGGAGGCAGCAGTGCCTCTGACTCCAGCCGACTGCGGCCGGGCGGGCGGCACAGTGCCGGCACGCCCTCAACCACTCCATTACCTGCCCCGGCATGGCCACAGTGCGGCCGGCCGTACCGCTGACCGCGGCCGGCTACCACAAGACGACGCCTCGCAGGACGACCTGTGCCGCGACGTGACAAGCGCGTGAGTCTGCCAAGCGGGCCCCTTTCGGCTCCTGACGGGACCCTGTGGCTGGCGGGCCCTACCAGCGACGGGACCCTGCAGCCGGCGGGGCCTACCAACGACAAGACTCCTCAGCCGGGGCCCCATGGCCGGCTAGAGAGACCGCCATCTGGGGCCCTCCGGCGCCTTCTACGCATATTGTAATCCAGGGGGTTGGCCTATAAAACCCCCCGAAGCTCCCCCATGCAGGGGGACGAGAGAGGGAGACACACACACACACACTCACGTAGAGAGGCGAGGAGAGCAAGCTAGCTCCTTCTTCCTCCTCTACCCAGACAGCTCAAGGAGCACCATTGTAGCCCCTTTTGGTTCATCAACCAGACTAGCAGGACTAGGGGTGTTACCTCCCGCGGGGGGCCCCGAACCTGGGTACATCGTGTGTCCCGCACCGCTTGTTCCCAATCCCGCTCCCGGAGTCCACCGGCGTCCTTCGGCCCCAACCACTCTCGATAAGCCACCCCATGGCATTTGCCGTAAGAAAACGACGACACATTGTGCGGTCATTCACACGGCCACACCTCCACCCTTCTTGGGGTGTGAAGGTCACTGTGTGATGATTCCCCAATGACTCCTTTGGCATTTTTCTTGGAGGAATACTTCCTAAAGAAATCCATCTTATTCCTATAAAAAAAATCTGAAAAATTTTAGTCCTCAAAAATTTTGTTAACAAAACTTTGTGAAATTGATAGCAACTACTCCTAAGCATGCATAGAGGCCATATAGAGCATTCAAACTACTTAGAACTCTAAGAATTCAACATGCAAGCTCATCTACAGCATCACCAAGAGTAGCTAATTACTCTAAATATAACCCACTAAAGCAAAAACTAATTGGAGCAATGGAGGAGTCACATACCAAGTAGCAATCCCTCCAAACAGTTTCAGAAATGGAGCTTTGAGCTAAGAGATCAAAATCCGCGGGTTTGAGAGCAAGAACACGGGAATGGTGGCTATGGTGAATTTTTTCTGGAGGTAGGTGGTGATGTCGGCTAAAGAGGTAAGTGAGGGGGGCCACGTGGGGACCACAACCCACCAAGGCGCGCCTGGGGGTGCTGGCGCGCCCTGGTGTCTTGTGGGCACCAGGTGCACCCCCCCTCTGGTATTATTTGCACCAAAAATTCATAAATAATTGGAAAAAATTGTGTTAAATTTTCAGGACATTCTGAGAACTTTTATTTTTGGGTCATTTTTTATTTGCATGGTAAAAACAGAAAACAGGATAATCACGGCATTTTATTTTATTTGACTAACTAAAACAGAAAATAAAAGGTGGGAGCAGAGAGTTGTGCTTACTAGATTCATCAACTTCATACCTCTCAAAAATGATCCATTAATAAGGTTGATCAAGTCTTATTAACAACCACTTCCGATTGGCATGAAACCGAAGAACTTTCGTAAAACACTAAGTTACCTCAATGGGGATGTGCATATCCCCTACAATAAGTATATCATATTTCTTTTTTGCAGTAGGTAGAGGTAATTGGAAACTCCCAATATTGATGGTCGGAGATTCTTCAATAACATTTACACCATTCACTTGGAATTGCTTCTTCGGAAAGTGCACCGTGTGCTCGTTACCATTGATATGAAAAGTGACTTTGCTTTTATTGCAATCAATAACAGCCCCTGCAGTATTCAAAAGGGTCTACCAAGGATAATCAACATGTTGTCGTCCTCGGGCATTTCAAAAATAACAAAGTCCGTTAAGATAGTAACATTTGCAACAACAACGGGCACGTCCTCACAAATACCGATAGGTATGGCGGTTGATTTATCAGCCATTTGCAATCATATTTCTGTAGGTGTGAGTTTATTCAAATCAAGTCTCTTATATAAGGAGAAAGGCATAACACTAACACCGGCTCCCAAGTCACACAAAGCAGTTTTGACATAGTTTCTTTTAATGGAGCAAGGTATAGTAGGTATTCCCGGATCTCCAAGTTTT
Source organism: Elymus sibiricus (assembly GCA_039707655.1). Lineage (NCBI taxonomy): Eukaryota > Viridiplantae > Streptophyta > Magnoliopsida > Poales > Poaceae > Elymus > Elymus sibiricus. The sequence continues at coordinate 96,394,535 of CM077667.1, read as the reverse complement.
TTAGGTACACCATCCTTAAAAGAATAATTAGCAAGCATGGTGGAGATTTCAGCTTCATGTATCTTTCTTTTATTAGTGATGATGTCTTTCATATACTTTGCATAAGGGGCCATCTTTAGGATATCGGTTAAACGGGTATGCAAAAAGACTGGCCTAATCATTTCAGCAAAGCGCTCAAATTCTTCATCATCCTTTTTCTTGGATGGTTTAGGTGGAAAGGGCATGGGTTTATGAACCCATGGTTCTCTTTCTTTACCATGTTTCCTAGCCACAAAATCTTTTTTATCATAACGTTTATTTTTAACTTGTGGGTTATCAAGATCAGGAGCAGGCTCTATTTCAACATCATTATCTGGTTCTTTATCATTGTTAGGTTGAGCATCGTCATGAACATCATCATTATCATTTTCATTATCACTTGGTGTATGTTCATTACCAGACTGAGTTTCAGCATCGGAAATAGAGACATCATTATTATCAAGAGGTTTTTGTATCTCAGGTTCACTAGAGGTATGCAAAGTCCTATCATTTTTCTTTTTATTTTTCTTTCTAGAAGGACTAGGTGCATCAATATTAATTCTCTGAGAGTCTTGTTCAATTCATTTAGGATGACCCTCAGGATAAAGTGGTTTTTGGGTCATTCTACCTCCTCTAGTTACTACTCTAGTAGCAAAATCATTCATATTATTATTCATTTCATCAAGCAATTCTTTTTGAGACTTAGCAACTTGTTCTAACTGAGTTTGAACCATAGAGGCATGCTTTCCTACACCTCTAACATCATTACTGATTCTAAATAGCAAGTCACTCAAGCGAGCAATCATATCAGAATTATATTTCAATTTTTTCAGAACATGTGCATTGAAATGATCTTGCTTCATAATATAGTTGTCAAACTCATATAAGCACTGACTAGGATGTTTATTGTAAGGGATATCACCTTCATCAAACTTTAATAAAGAATTTACCTCTACCACCTGTGGAGGTGGTGGTGTGTCAAGGCCATGTATTTCTTCAACAGGTGGCAAATTCTTAACATCCTCAGCTTTAATACCTTTTTCCTTCATAGATTTCTTTGCCTCTTGCATATCTTCAGGACTGAGAAATAAGATACCCCTCTTCTTCGGAGTGGGTTTACGTGATGGTTCAGGAAGAGTCCAATCATCATAATTCTTCAATATGTTATTCAATAATTCCTCAGCTTGTTCAATAGTTCGTTCCCTGAAAACACAACCAACACAACTATCTAGGAAGTCCCTAGAAGCATCAGTTAGTCCATTATAGAAGATATCAAGTATTTCATTTTTCTTGAGAGGGTGATCAGGCAAAGCATTAAGCAATTGGAGAAGCCTCCCCCAAGCTTGTGGGAGACTCTCTTCTTCAATTTGCACAAAGTTAAATATTTCCTGTAAGGCAGCTTGTTTTTTATGAGCAGGAAAATATTTTTCAGAGAAGTAGTAAATCATATCCTGGGGACTACGCACACAACCAGGAGTAAGAGTATTGTACCATGTCTTAGCATCACCCTTTAATGATAATGGAAATAACTTAAGGATGTAATAGTAGTGAATCTTCTCGTCATGAGCAAAGAGGGTGGCTATATCGTTCAGCTTAGTAAGGTGTGCCACTACAGTTTCAGTTTCATAGCCATGGAAAGGATCAGATTCAACCAAAGTAATTAACTCTGGGTCGACAGAGAATTCATAATCCTTATTGGTAACAAAGATAGGTGAAGTAGCAAACTTAGGATCACATTTCATTCTAGCATTCAAAGTCTTTTCCTTATACTTGCGTAGCAATTTCTTAAGATCGTTTCTATCCTTGCAAGAGAGAATTTCTCTAGTCACTTCCTCCTCCATAACATAACCTTTAGGTATCTTTGGCATTTCAAATCTAGGAGAGGTACGACTAATAGGTGTTTCATAGTCATCATCAGTTTCATAGGTTTCATCAGTTTCAGCAATCTCATCAGTTTCAGTAGTTTCATTCTCTTTAGCTCTAGCAATTTGTTTATCAAGAAATTCTCCTAGTGGCACATTATCATCAAGCATGGTACTAGCATCATCATAAGCATCATTCATAGCAGAAGTAGCATCATCAATCACTTGTGATATATCAGGATTACTAGCATGTGGTGGTGTTGCAAGCTTACTCATAACAGAAGGTGAATCAAATGCAAAGCTAGATGGCAGTTCCTTACCTCCCCTCGTCTTAGAGGGAAAAATCTTGGTCTTTGGATCCTTCAGAATCTTCATAGTGATCAGTTGATATAAATCCCAAGTGACTCAACAAATATAGCTATGCTCCCCGGCAACGGCGCCAGAAAAAAGGACTTGATAACCCACAAGTATAGGGGATCGCAACAGTTTTCGAGGGTAGAGTATTCAACTCAAATTTATAGATTCGACACAAGGGGAGCCAAAGAATATTTGAGGGTATTAGCAGCTGAGTTGTCAATTCAACCACACCTGGAGATTAAATATCTGCAGCAGAGTGATCAGTAGCACAGTAATATGATAGTTTTGATAGCAGTAGCAGCAGTAACAGTAACGGTAACAGTGATAGCAGTAGTTTCGTAGCAAGTGGAACAGTAGCAGTAGCGATAGTAACTTAGCAAGAACAATAAGTGGAAAACTCGTAGGCACTGGATCGGTGAACTCGTTGGATGATATTCGTCATGTAACAGTCATAACCTAGGGTGATACAAAACTAGCTCCAGTTCATAAATGTAATGTAGGAATGTATTCCGTAAATAGTCATACGTGCTTATGGAAAAGAACTTGCATGACATCTTTTGTCCTACCCTCCCGTGGCAGCGGGGTCCATAAGGAAACTAAGGGATATTAAGGCCTCCTTTTAATAGAGAACCGGAACAAAGCATTAACACACGATGATTACATGAACTCCTCAAACTACGGTCATCACCGGAAAGTATCCCAAATATTGTCACCATGGGGTTTATGGATCATAACACGTAATATGTGCATATGACTAGGCAAGATCGGATCAAGAACATAGATATAATGGTGATAACATAAACGGTTCAGATATGAAATCATGGCACTCGGGCCCTAGTGACAAGCATTAGGCATAGCAAAGTCATAGCAATATCAATCTCAGAACATAATGGATACTAGGGATCAAGCCCTAACAAAACTAACTCGATTACATGATGAATCTCATCCAACTCCTCACCGACCAGCAAGCCTACGAAGGAATTACTCACTCCCGGTGGGGAGCATCATGGAATTGGCAATGGAGAAGGGTTGATGATGACGAAGACCGAAGATTCCCCTCTCCGGAGCCCCAAAAGGGCTCCAGATCTGGCCTCCCGATGAAGAACAGGAGGTGGCGGCGGCTCCGTATCGTAAAACGCGATGAAACTTCCTCCCTGATTTATTTCTCTGAAAATAGGAATTTATAGTGGCGGAATTAGGGTCAGTGGGGCCACGAGGTGGGCACAACCCACCAGGGCGTGCCCAGGGGGGCTGGCGCACCCTGGTGGGTGCTGGCCACCCTGGCCCCCCTCTTCGGTGGATTTTGACTCCAATAATTCTTATATATTCTGAAATAATTCTCCAAAAATTTCGTTCCATTCTGAGAACTTTTATTTCTGCACAAAAACAACACCATGGTAGTTCTGCTGAAAACAGCGTCAGTCCGGGTTAGTTTCATTCAAATCATGCAAATTAGAGTCCAAAACAAGGGCAAAAGGGTGAGGAAAAGTAGATACGTTGGAGACGTATCATCAGCCTGGACACATCTCTAAGCAGTGCCCCAACAAGAAGCCAGATACACCGCGCCCCAATGCGCCCAACCAAGGTCAAGGCCGTGGAGCACCACCAAGGAACTCAGCTCCTCGCAACCAGCCCAACAATGGCAAGGGACATGTGAATCACGTCACCGTTGAGGAAGCCCAGGAAGACCCGGACGTCATACTAGGTACGTTCCTCATCAACTCAACCCCAGCAACCGTACTGTTTGATTGTGGAGCTTCGCATTCTTTTGTTACTCAAAAGTTTGCACTAGAGAGTGGGATGAAGACTACACCCCTGGGTAGTCGTATGTTGATACAAACCCCGGGATCAGTTATGAAGTCCGGGATAGGTTGTAAAGGAGTTGAGATTAACATCAATGGGGTAGACTTCCTAGCAAACCTTATCATCCTGAAGTCGGAAGGCTTGGATGTGATCCTAGGCATGGACTGGTTAGCCAAGCACAGAGACTTGTTAGACTGTGCCAAGAGGATTGTTACCATGACCAATAGCCAAGGAGTGGAAGTCAAGTATGTTCCCAACCCTGTCTCCGCTCAAGCCCCTCAGGCTAACTGTCTGTCGGGAATTGAGTTGGATCAAGTGCCAGTGGTATGTGAATACCCGGATGTATTTCCTGGTGAGCTGCCCGGAATGCCTCCTGACCGTGACATTGAGTTCATCATTGAGCTAATGCCCAGAGCAGGACCCATCTATAAGAAGCCCTATAGAATGGGATCCGAAGAGTTGGCTGAATTGAAGAAGCAACTAGCAGAGCAGCTTAGAAAAGGATTCATTCGCCCTAGTGCCTCCCCTTGGGGATCACCTGTTCTATTTGTGTCCAAGAGGGACGGAACTATCCGACTCTGTGTCGATTACCATTCTCTCAATGAAGTCACAATAAAGAACAAGTACCCACTCCCCAAGATTGAAGACTTGTTCGATCAGCTGAATGGAGCAAAGGTGTTTTCCAAGATCGACCTCAGGTCGGGGGTACTACCAGTTGAAGATTAGGCCCCAAGACATTCCGAAGACGGCATTTGTAACCTCGTATGGCCTGTATGAATATACGGTCATGTCCTTTGGGTTAACCAATCCCCTGCCTACTTCATGTACCTCATGAACAAAATTTCATGGAGTACTTGGACAAGTTTGTTGTCGTCTTCATTGATGACAGACTAGTCTTTTCCAAGTCGGAAGAGGAGCATGAGCAACACTTGAGGTTGGTCCCAGACAAGCTTCGAGAGCACCAGCTTTATGCGAAGTTCAGCAAGTGCGAGTTTTGGCTGCATGAAGTTGGATTCTTGGGTCATGTGTTGACTGCAGAAGGATTGTCAGTGGATCCTGCCAAGATTGAAGCCGTGACTGAATGGCAATCCCCAAGCAATGTGAAGGAAGTCAGAAGCTTCCTCTGACACGTGGGATATTCCCGCAAGTTCGTCGAAGGATTCTCGAGCATTGCCCGACCCATGACTCAGCTTTTGAAGAAGGACAAGAAGTTCGAATGGACGCCGAAGTGCGACGAAAGCTTCCAAGAGCTTAAGAAAAGATTGACCACAGCCCCAGTTTTGGCCACCCCCGATATTCACAAAGAGTTTGTGATATATTGTGATTCATCGAGAACCGGGCTTGGAGGTGTTCTGATGCAGGAAGGCAGAGTCGTAGCATATCTATCCAGACAGCTACGTCCTCATGAAGAGAACTACGCTACTCGTGATCTTGAGTTGGCAGCCGTAGTTCATGCCTTGAAGACATGGTGACATTACCTTCTGGGGAAGCGATGTGAGATATATACAGACCACAAGAGTTTGAAGTACATTTTCACTCAAAAGGAATTGAACATGAGGCAACGAAGATGGTTGGAGTTGATCAAGGATTATGACCTCAGCGTTCAATAGCACCCCGGAAAGGCTAACGTGGTAGCAGACGCCTTAAGCAGAAAGGCTTGTTCCTTGAACGCTATGATTAAGGAAAGGCTACCCGCCCTGTATGAAGAGCTTGAAAGCCTCGGCTTGGAACTAGTTGCACCTGGATTCCTAGCCAACCTCGAAGCAAAGCCTACCTTGATGGATGGTATTAAAGAAGCTCATAAGGGACAAGAGAGCATTGAAGGCATCAAGAGGAAGATCAAGGCAGGCAAGGCCCCAGGAATCTCAGTGGATGAACAAGGAGTTGTATGGTTCGGGAAGAGCATTTGCGTACCCACCAAGGTTGAGCTCAAGAATTTGATCTTGCAAGAAGCCCACGACACTCCGTATTCCATCCACCCTGGAGGAACCAAGATGTACCAAGACCTCAAAGCAAGATTCTGGTGGCATGGCATGAAACGGGAGATAGGCACCTTTGTTGCTAAGTCTGACATATGCCAGAGAGTCAAAGCTGAGCATCAGCGACCCGCTGGACTATTGCAACCTCTCAAAGTGCCTGAATGGAAATGGGACAAAGTCGGGATGGACTTCATCACCGGATTGCCTAGGTCAAGCAAGGGACATGACTCTATTTGGGTCATTGTCGATCACCTGACCAAGGTAGCCCATTTCATTCCCGTCAAGACGACCCACAATGGAAACCAACTGGCCAACCTCTACATCAACTGGATCGTGGGCCTCCACGGAGTTCCTAAGGAAATTGTATCGGACCGAGGCACCCATTTTACCTCAAGGTTCTGGAATAGATTCCAAGAAGCCTTGGGAACCAAGTTGTCCTTCAACACTGCCTTTCACCCCCAGACTGGTGGACAGACGGAACGAGTAAATCAGATACTCGAGGATATGCTCCGTGCTTGTGTTCTGGCGTATGGAGCCAAGTGGGAAGATTGCTTACCATTCGCCGAGTTCTCCTACAACAACATCAACCAGTCGAGCCTTCAGATGGCACCATTTGAGGTGTTGTACGGACGCAAGTGCCGCACCCCCCTCAATTGGTCGGAGACCGGAGAAGGGCTAGTCTTTGGACCAGACATCCTCCGCAAAGAAGAAGAGAAGTTCAACTCGTTCGAGAGCGTCTCAAGACTGCCAAGACCCGACAGAAGATCTACGCCAACTCCCACCGTCGGGACATGAGTTTCCGTGTTGGAGACCATGTTTACCTCCGTGTCACGCCTCTTAAAGGAACCAAGTGTTTCCACGTCAAGAGAAAGCTTGCACCAAGATACATCGGCCCCTTCAAGATCACCGACAGACGAAAAGTTGCCTATCAGCTAGAGCTACCTTCATAGCTATCTGATGTGCACAACGTCTTTCACACATCACAACTCCGGAAGTGTCTTCAAATTCCCAACCGCCCCGACCTCTACAAGGACATCGACCATCAAGCCATCGACCTTCAGCCAGACCTCACTTATCGTGAGAGGCCAGTCCGTATTTTGGATGAAGCTGAGCGTTGCACCCGAAGCCGCACCATCAAGTACTTCAAGGTCTAATGGAGCAGTCACACTGAAGCAGAAGCAACCTGGGAGCGTGAAGACTACCTTAGATCCGAGTTCCCTTATCTTTTTAGCGCTTAGAATAGGAATCTCGGGGATGAGATTCTTGTAAGGGGGTAGGTCTGTCACACCATGTGTTTGTATCACTTTGCTATGCTATGGATTTATAAAATTTGGAACCATTTAAAACTTTTTGAGTGCATGTGCTTGTTTGAATTGTTTGATGCTTGCTTGTTTGAATATGTCTTGGCACTAATAGATTCTACTCCTCTCTATACTCATCTTCCTTGATCCAAACTTCTTGCCCAATGACCATACCATGTGTATAGTACCTAAAACTATTTTTATCAAAATTATTTTGGCCAAAAAGGATCTATTCAAATTAGGTTTTCGAAAACCCCTGAATTGAGGTTTGTACTAGAAGTCCTCAAATTGGGTCGATCATTTTTCCCCAAAGACTTTATTTGAAACCCACTATATATATATTACTTCCCAAAACCACCTAATATTATTTTTAAAGATTATTTTACTATTTTATTTAAAGGCTTTTTCTTAAGGCCAGAAATGGTTTTTCAAAGGGAAAAATTATTTAAATGCTTTGAAAATATTTGAGAAAATTTAGGGAAACTCAGTGGACATATATTTTCCATATATATGAGTTTCAACACATGGTCATGTTCAAAATAATGGCAAAACCCTCCAAAACCCTTTCTGCTTAAATCAAGCTTTTGAAATATTGCTATTGGAAATATTCTCAATAAAATCCAGGAAAATTCTAGCAAGTCACACATGCTATATGTAATGATCTTGCAAAGTTTCATCTCAATCCCAATTGATTTGATTCACCAAAATATTCCAAAACCATTCCTGTCCAGAGTCAAGTTTGAACAACTTTACATTGTGAAGTTTGTCCTATTGACCCCAAACTTTGTGGGCATGTTCTAACCCCCAAATAATGATACCACACCAAGTGGTGGATTTGGGAGGATAGGATTGCATGTCTAGATCTACAGAGATCTGATTCTGTTAAATTCTAGGGTTTTCTAAGTTTCCATTGTCAACCTTTCTCAAATGGGCTAAAACTTGGTGATCAACCATATTTCTACCTTCTGTTTCATCCTGTTAAATCTCATGGCAAGAAAACTTCATTTGCTTGGCCAAATCATCATCAAACACCTTCTGGCAGATTTGTAAAAGCCATGTTTGACCCCCTTACACTATTCTCCGTGCCCCCAAATTTTTACCACAGTCTCATATTGCAGTATTTTACCTCCAGTAAAGTTTTCATGACTTAGATCAGTGATTGAGTGGGGTAAAACCCACATTTATTCCCCTGGACAGCCTAAACAGGAGCTACTCACCTCCATTTTCTTTCTCCCTCCCCTCACATTAACTCCAAAGCATCCTAGGAGCATCTAAGCAACCCCCAGGAGCTACTGGACAAGGTGGGGCACCCCAGAGCACGCGGGCGATGGCAATGCCGGCCATTTGCACGCTTTGGAGCGCGCTACAGTGCGCTCCCGCACTGTAGCCGCACCCATCCCAAGCCACCCGACCGCCTTGGGATGCGGGGGCTTGTCCCCCTGGCCCCCCTCGACGTCCGCAACCGTCCAAGAGGTCGGCCCCCTCCCTCTTCTCTCTCTGGTGACCTCCCGCATGCGTGCCCGACGCCGCCCAGCTCGGCCAACCGCGGGACTCGCACACGCGCACTTCCCCGCTCCCCCCTCTTCTTCCCCTGGTCGTGGACGTGCCTCAGCAACACCACAGACACGCCCACGCCCGCTCCCACGCCCTCCAGCGATGACAGGGACCTCGCCGGTGCACAGGTCCACGGTGCACCGTCGCCCCTCTATAAATAGCCCCCCCCCCCCCCGAACTCTCTCTCCCCTTTGATCACTCTCTCTCCCACTCAATCGAGCGCCAGTACCGCACATTCCACGTCCCAGAGCCTTGTGCTCGGGATCGAGCTCGACGCCGCCGCCTCGGACCGCCGTCGATCTCCCGGTAGGGTGCCGCTCCGGCCCTCCTTCTCCTTCCGTTGGTCCTCCCTCACCTCTCTGATCGGTTCCCCCCTCCTCCCCGTGTAGTTTGCAGCTCGCAGCGTCGGCTTGGAGCTCGGCCGACACACCTCCGCCGTGGCTCCTTCGTCGTCGGCGACCAGGGGCCCCTCTCCGACCAGCTCCACCTCCCCCGAGACGACGATGACGCCCTGAAGCCGTTCCTGCCCTCAGCTCCCCTCGCCGTGCCCTCCTTCGCCGCCGGTGAGCCTCACCGCCCTCTGGCGAGAGGTTGACGAGGGTCCCGACAGGGGGACCCCACCCGTCAGCCTCTGCCCCCTCTCCTCTCTCTCTCCCTCTATCGCTGGCCTCTGGGCCCCGCACGTCAGGTTCAAACCTGGTGCGCGCGCGGGGCGCCAGCGCGCCTGGCCTGGCTGGCCACTAGGCCGGCCCAGCAACTGGCTGCCTCTGGCCCAGGGCACAGAGCCTTTTTTCTTTTCTTTTTCTGTGGATTTTTCCAAAAATTCCACAGAGATGAATATTTGTCCAATTCCAAATATTCTTCCACCACAAATCTTGTGATATTAGGTAGAATTTAATAGTGCCACTTGTGTAAATTTTTGAAAACATTTTATGTACTGGTTTTATTTAAAGGCTAGTTTTGATTATTTTTAGCCTCTGTTTAAATAGTTTTCAAAATCGTTTTCACTACAAAACCTTAGACAAATATTTTTAGTTTGGTATGTAGTATTTTACAGAGTAGGGTAACATTTTAGAAGTGAGTTTTGTGCTCTATTTTTGTGATGATTCTTATTATTGCCGTTATTATCGCGACAATAGATTGCGTTGTTGACGGAGGAGTTGGACCCGAAGACTTTGAAGATCCCGAAGACTTTGTTGAGCCAGGCAAGCAGCCCTTTGACCATGACTATGAAACCCTTTTATTGCATGGCATATAGCACTTTATTTCGTGATGTTGATCATGTGATGTGGTGACCACTTCGGTGGGATGCCTCCGATACTTTTACCGTTGATACTTGCATCGTGCATGACCCTAAGGGTTGTGCGGGTGGGAGTAGATAGGATGCTTAGTAGATGCTACGCAAAGTGGGACGGGAATATGCATGGTATTGGAAACAAGAGTGTTTTCAAAGACTTTTCGAAAACCCCGTCGGGTGCCACTAATGCCCGACGGAGATGATGTTGAGCTGGTAACCACTTGATAAAGAAGTGGTGTACCGGAGCAAGTGAGTTCGTGAGGTTTTTGAAAATGGATTGGTGTAAGTTGCGACCGTTATTCCAACCTTACATGTACAACCACGATACCCCTTATGGGACAGGGCTTTGTTGACTACCTTGGTGGGTACTAGCATAGAGCCCGCATTACTAGTGGCGGGAGTGACGTGGTCATTCTCGATACGGGGTCGTGCCTGGTAGGGCGACCATGCACTGTCTTCATAGGCACCGGGCACACCGTTGCGTGCCCTCATGGATGATACGTGTGATGTATATCATGAGGGATGGCACCAACGAGTGGACTTTTTGTTTAGTATCGCTAGGGGAAAGGCAATGTTCGGGTACTTACCTCGGGTATGAACAATATCGCGAGTCGTGGCTTGACACGGAAGTTTCCCGAGTCTTGTGGGTAAAGTGTGCAACCTCTGCAGAGTGTAAAACTATTCGAATAACCGTGTCCACGGTCAAGGACAGTTGGATGACCACTCTTGTGTTACGTCCAGTGTCTTCACAAACTGGTGTGTGTGTGTTGGTGACAAAGATGTTACTTGAGTTTAAGTCGGATGACTTGACATGATGACTGAACATGAGATGTTCAACCCCGTGCTTATGATGATAATTGTGACTTGTTCACATGGATATATGCCAATTGTTGATGCATGCTTACTTAAGTTACTTGATCATGTCATTGCACCTAAAATTAGCTTTCTGCAAACTTACCTACTTAGTGCTATATCATGCATTGTCATACCTTGTTCCAAAACATGGGTTGCTTGCGAGTACATTCAAAGTACTCATTGGCTTGCCACTGGTTATTTAATTGGCCAGGAATGGAAGAGCAGGAATATGGTGAAGAGTTCGTTGGTGACGAACATGCAAACTAGGACGCTTCCCAGTCAGAATGCCTGTAGGGTTAAGGCAGATGGCATGGGTCTACACTTTCGATCAAGATTTCTGCTGCTAGTTATGTTTGTTATTTGGCCTCTCATGGCCCTATCTATGTAAGACTTGACCTTCATGGTCTTTATTTGTGTAAGACGTTAAGTATGGATGTAAGACTCTTGTTATTCAGCTTCTGTGTGTTCAGTGAGCCTTGATCTCTGGGATCACTGTACACGTGCATTCGGTGATCACGACTTATGAGTCGTGGTCCCCACAGTGGGTATGAGAGGGAAGTTTGCGGCCCGGTAACAGAGTTTTATAAACTGAAAACGTCATCGATTTGACCGACTATAGTGCCGCTATAGGTATAACGGTTCGGGTATCAAACGACATCCGAATGCGATGAAATTTGGCTGGCAGTCTACCTACAATATATTAAGGTCGCACGCCAAATTTCAACCCATTCCAAGAACGTTTTATACGCACCTTTTAAAACAATATTTTAATGATGTCGTGGGCATGGGCGTGTGTGGTTGGTGACAAAACGGTCAACGACAAGAACGGAGAGAACCGTCAACTATGGACGGGTGCAAGTTTTTAAAAATGACGGCAACGGACTGCAGTTGCTATGCAGATGGTGCGAATGATGTAATGATGAATGCGACAACCAAATGGAACACATGGCGAAACTCGAAATAAATGGAAGGCGTCTGGAGTGTCAGTCTCGGGTTGTTAGAACTCTCCTCCACTAACAAGAGATCTCGACCTGAGATCTTAGAATGAGAAGAGGAAGAGAAAAAGGAAAGGAAGAGGTAAAACTTAGTTGCTTCTTTGGCAAACAAGTGAAACCAACAAACCTTGAAGGTTACAAAGAGAAGAAAAGAACACAAGGGGCAAGAGGGAATTGAAACCACTCCGGTTGCAACGAGATAGACAAGGAATGGGAAAGAAAGAATTTGGGAAACACTTCGGTTGAAAGATAAGAAAACTTGATAAGATGATAAGAACTTGATACGAGGACACAACACTCTGGTTAACAGATAAGCAAGGAAAGAACATGATCTTGATAAAACGGGATGATGGCTCAAAGAGAGCAACATCACAACGCCTCTAAAATACTCCCTCCGTTCCTTTATATAAGGCGTATTTTTTTGGACGCGGTGACTAAGGCACAAAATTGAGGAGAATTTTGGACGAAAATACCCTTAACTAATTAGGTAGTTAGAAGCTTAATTAGTGGCAAGTAAATAATCAGCGGCCTAATAAAAGGCAAATAAATCTCGCTGCACCAGAATAAAATCAATCGGTGGGATGGGAGAGAGAGAAATGTGAGTGCATGCAATCAGGGAAAGAGATTCTTTTTTTACTACCTTCCTATTGGAAACTATGTACTACTTTTTATCTAAGGCATGTAATGGATGGTGGAAGGGCACGCACGGAAAATTGAGAGGAAAAGAGAAATACACCTTACATTGTGAAATTTTTGGGAAAAACAAATACACCTTATATAAAGGAACGGAGGGAGTAAAAGAATAGAAGCTAGATCGTTGGAAAGAAAAGAACGGAGAAGAAAATGACAACTTCCGCCACAATTGGATTTGAAAAGCATCCTTACAAGAAGATATTGAATGGAGTTGTTGGAACATCAACAACGAAAGGAATAAGCTTGTTGTGGGCTTATGGAAAACATCTCAAAATTATGCGGTGACAACCGGCCACTAACAGAAATAATTGATTTGTTTGAGATCATGAAGATATAAAACTTCTTTCACCAAGAGGAGAAGGAGAAAACTTGGATCATTTACGAGCACCGCAAATAGCAACAATCCTTAGGAAGCTTTAGGTGAAATCCAATCCAAGATAGCTCCAAGGAAGACAAATGGGTTTAAATATATCATTCTTGACAATTCTCTTCGGGACTCCTCATGAATCAAGAATGCTATAAAACCATATCAATAGATAAAGGAGAATGATTTGCACTTTGAAATGCAAGACAAATAATAGTTGAGGTACTACCACAAGAATCTTGAAGAATACTTCGAGAATGAATTAAATCCTTGAAGAACCATAGTGAAGAACCTTTAGAAGAACTCCGAAATGAAAGTATGATAGAAAAGAATTGAAGGTTGCAAAAAGAACAAGATTGGGGCCTTGCCATGATTTAGATGAAGCTTCATGACAAGATACTTGAGAAAAAACGTGGAACTCCGGAAAAGAAAGATGAAAGCACTTGGAATCGTGAATTGATATCATGAACAACTCCGGAAGAAGGATTGAAATCACTTTGATAAGACAAGAATAAGGATTATGTTATGCTTATCCTTCATCAAGTTAAATTGATGACAAGCAACGGATTTCACATAGTACTTATTATTCTTGAAATTTTTAAAGAGAGATATTGCAAACTTGAAGAAGTCTTGAACGAGAACACCGGTAAGAATTTGAAACGAATGAGTATGCTATGAATGAATGGAGATACATGAGAACGAAGAGATCACGATCCGCCTAAAAGAAAACTTAAACAAGGCACTGATAAGAATTTAGATATGAACAAAGAAAATATTGAATGAATGAAGGGACATCAATTTAGAAGAATTGGAGAACGAAAGCTGAAGCTGAGAGCGAGGAAATCTTATGAAATGATGGCCTTCGGAGGATCGAGCGACGAACACAACACTGAAATGCTCCGGGTAGATATGGAAGGAATTACTTATGATCGAAAACAATTTAAGAGGATCACAAGAAGCTGAGATGACGAATCTTCAAAAGAACGGACAAAGATTAAAGAGAAACCCCCCTTCAGTCTTCAACGCAGAGAATGATGGCGAAAAACACCACCATGAATTAACGAGATACTTCAGAATGATGAAGAAAGAAATGTTGAGCCAACAATGTAAATAATTCAAAGCGTTCTTGGAGAAGGAATATGACTGATGAGATTCATTCTTATGTCACATTTAAAAAGAACTTGAGGAGATCTCCGGAAAAGATTAGAAGAGCCAGGTAAGATCCTACGAAAAACATGTGGGTTATGGGCCCACCCAAAGGAAACACCGTGGAAACGACTGCTTAGAAAAAGATATTGCATCGGTACCAATTAGAAACTTGATGAGGTGAGAACCTTCAAAATAATTGAAAGGATTTTGAATGAAAACACGAAACTTCTGAGATATCTTCCGCACTCCGAATAGAATAGAGAGGTGAATAAACAAGAGAGACTTGGACAAGAATTTCCCACACGGTAAAGCATTTAACGAATGAAAAGGATATTATGAACACCGAGAGGTTGAATCAAATCCACCGGGGAAGAAAACAAGAACAAAGAATGATGAACTTAGCACATGAGCATCTTCACAAAGAATCACCGGATACAATATGGAAGAAAAGATAGCGCAAGCATCACATGAATAGAAAGGTACTTGATTCGAGAATTTATTCATTGAAGAAAAGAGCAGGAGGGTGGGGAAAACAAAGACAAGTTGGGACAGATGAAACGAACTCCGGAAAAAAGGAAAGTGAGGATAGATCTTGCAAATACTGGTGAGGATTGAACTGTCTTGAAGAGAAGCACTCCAGATGGAAAAGACTTGACATGACAATTCTGGTTGATCAAAAGGATTAGTACTCCCATAGAAATATGGGAACACGCTTAGAAAGGATATGAAATCAACACTTGACATTGAAGCAACTCGAATTACCATACACCAACAAAAACAAAGGATGTGGCTTGCAATTAAGCTGGAAACAAATGCATAACCCACCATGCATTTGTTGGAAGTGTAATCCTAGATAACTACTTGAATTTCCACCTGAGAACTTCCAAAAATTCTTGGTTATGCAATTCAGGTTGCGGGTCCAGGAACGTACCCAAGGTAATCAGTTGCAACTGCACCCGCAACTCTCCACAACATAATCCGAGAAACTCCGCAAACTCGTCTACCTCCGACCCTCGTAATCACAATGATACTAATTATGGCAGTACATCTGGACGCTCTCCCAGGCACTGGGTGACGCCAAGCTCCTCTCGCCACAGATAGTATTGAAGCAATTTCGAACATCCTCGTCCAGAGATACTAAGGAAACTGAACGATAACGATGTGTCAAGAATCCCCTGGATATCTACTCCCTAGAATAAAGTCAATTCAGACAGGAGGCACCAAGTACAGAATTCTGTCACATCAACATCATAGAGGTTCCAAAATACCAGCGTGATCCTAGAAAAATTGAGTGGGGAGAGGGGTGGACTTAAAATTCCTACGTCGCAATTCCACACCAGAGTGATGAAGGGAAGAGGAGTAAAAAGAATCCCTACCCTCCGATATATAACTAGACTCAAATAGTTTTTCACTAGACTCGACTCGGCCAAGTTCGATCAATCAAGGGGGGGCCTAGGTCGGAACTGCTCTGATACTAACTTGTAACGCCCAAGATGCGGTACTATCCTCATCCTGGCTCGAGGGCCTCGATAGGGATAGAAACGCATCTCGTCGTTTCGCCAGAATGGAAATCGTCACAATGCATGTAAGGAAAAGATGAGTATATGGAGTTGGCTTACGCTCGCCACATGCTACAACATAAACATATCAATTCATCACAATCATCATAGAAAAGAGCAGGATCCGACTACAGATGAAATCAAACAAAAAAGAAGATGACATCTACCCTTGCAAATCCCAGGCTGTCGAAATGGAACCCATCCTATAATCGATGAAGAAGAAGAACTCCAAATAGAACAATCATCGTGCTCAAGTCAAATCATCGCATTACCTGTACCTGCATCTGTTGTTATAGTAATATGTGAGCCATGGGGACTCAACAATCTCATTTCCAAGGGTATCAAGACTAGCAAAGCTTAATGGGTGAGGTATGGTTAAGTGGTGAGGCTGCAGCAAGCACTAAGCATGTATTTGAGTGGCTAACTTACGAGTACAAGAATAAGAACAGTGATCTATGCATAAACGAACGTGAACTAGTAATGATCAAGAAGTGATCCTGAACACCTACTTACGAGTCAAACATAACCCCACCGTGTTCCCTTCTTGGTTCAAACCTCACAAGAAGAGACTGTCACGGTTACGCACACGGTTGATGTATTTTAATTGAGTTTACTTCAAGTTTTCTATTACTGGGTATTATAAATATTCCAAGTTGCCACACAACCGCGGGCATGGCTCTCAGAAAGATTTAACCTTGCAGGGGTGCTACAACTCACCCATCACAAACTAGCCACAAGCTGTGGTGGAAAACCTCAACCTCGAGATAGCCCGAAGTATCCTCGGAATCCCGATGCACAAGACGTTCGAGAAGGGTAAAACAAATCCAGCAAGACCGCTCGGCGTGTCGACGAACCCAATAGGAGCCGCGTATCTTGTTCTCAAGATGAGCGCAGCGTACAATGGCCTGATAGAAATCACCTGAGTTGCCCCGGGTTGGCCCCACACACGACTCTGTTTAGGACCAGCACCATCAACGCTGGCCCTCCCTGTATTATGTTGAATTAAATACACGGGTTCACGACGCCATATGCTTTAATAAAGGTGATCAGTATTATTATGTTTGGCAAATTTTAGTACCAATATTGGGCCTTGCCGGAAGAGTTTTATCCCAAAACGAAAATCAAGGGGTCCCCATAACAACCTCAAGCATGTTAGGAGCGCTCAATATGGAACATAACACCGGTACTCGGAAACTAAGGGGCAAGAGTGGAACAAAACACCAAGCAAAAGGCCAGGCCTTCCACCCTTTACCAAGTGTATAGATGCATTAAATTAATTAACAACAATAATGTGATATCCCAAGATATCCATGTTATCACATAGATCCACCTGCATCTGCAACTAGCAAAGCTATAAGAGGGGCTGAGCAAGCGGTAACTTAGCCAAACAAGGGTTTGCTAGGATGTGGAGGGTTAGAGGCTTATCATGGCATTCTGGGAGGCTTGACATACAAGTGGTAGGTAGCGAGACATAGCGATAGAATCGAGACAACTAGCATAGCAATGATAGTAGTGGTATCCAAGGAAATGATCATCTTGCGTGAGATTCCGCTTGAAAGAAGAACGAATCCATGAAGTAGACGAACGGGCGTAGTCGAACGAATCCTCACACTCCGAAACGGATCGGAACTCTAGCGAGGATAAGAAAATCCGGAAACAAACAAATGACGCGATAAACACCACAACATATACATGGCATGATGCACAAACAAGGACGATGCATGTCTGGTTTAAATAGGCATGGCATGGCAAGTTGCAACAATTAAACACTACAAATTAAGTGAAGTTCAATATGCAACGAGTTGCATATTGACGAAACTCCACGTTTGAATCATTTAGTTCACTCTCATTTATTTACATGGCAAATTTAAATGTTTACAAACATGGAAAAAGAAGCATAAACAACTACAACATCTAGGCATTTCAAATGAGGCCGGAAACAACATATAGCATTTCCGAATGACCTCATATGCAAATTTTGAAGTTGCTCCAAATCTGAACTAAACATATTTTATATTTATTAAACAAGAAAATAAAGTGTACCATGTTATTCTACACATTTTTCTAGGCAAGTTACATATATGGATCATTTTAAACGGAGCTACGGTTATTTAGTGATGAATTAAACCGTTTTAACATGGCATTTACACAAATTTAAACAAACAGCGAGTTTAAACATTTTTATCATAGTTGAAAGTTGTATATTATGAAACTACCTGAAATTCTAAGCATTTGTCATATATAAATTATTTTAATCCGATGCACGGTTGTAGAGTTATGATATGCATGAAGCTTAGGGGGTTTTCTGCAAATCTGTTCTTTGGATAAATACATAAATTCGCAGCGCATGAAAAAATATTAATGGGCCGAATATGCTAATGGGCTAAAACATGCAGTGGGTGCAAGATAGCAATGTTGCACCCCAGGCAGAGGATAGCGCTGGAGCTTTCATCTTCTAGCCCATCAGGCCGGTCGGTGGGGCAGCTTGTGGGAGCGGAGGCGCGGGTGGGCCAGGCGAAGCCGGCTGGGCCGCGGGGCGAGCAGGCCGGCCCAGGAGGAGGCCGAGGCGGAGCGGGCGCTGGGCGTCTTTGTTGTCCTCTTGCTTGATCTGGCAAGCGGGGGCCGCGGCGCTGGACCAAGTGACGGCGGAGGGCGGGAGGTGACGGCGAGGTGAATCGGAGGCGGGTTTGGCGCGGGAGGCTCCAGGGCGGCCGGATCCGGGTGTGGCACGGCGGTTGGCGGAGCTCCGAGCTCGTCTATGGCAGCGTCCTTGCGCATCTGAGAGGAGAGAGAGAGGTTAGAACAGGGAGAGAGAGAAGAGAGAAGGAAGGAGAGGAAGAGAGAGAGGAGGCGGTGACCTACGGTGAGGGTCTGGCGACGCGGTCCGGCGAGGTCCGGGCGACGGGCGCGGTGCGCTGGAGCTCGGGGAGCTCCCGTGGCTGCGGGCGTCTACGAGCGACGGTGCAGCCCGTTTCGGGCCTGGGCGGACCTCAGATGGGCTCGGTGACCTCATGCGTGAGGAGGAGGACAAGGGCGGGGCGGTGGAGGCTGGGTTGGGTGGAGCTGGCGGCGATGCGTATTTCGAGGCATGGGGCTAGGGTTTGTCCGTTTTAGGCAGGGGAGCTATCTATATATAGAAAGAGGGCTAGGGTTTGGGTTTTGAGGCCATTTTCAAGCCATTCGATCTCGATCGGACGGCTCCGGTCGCGGGGTTAGGCTAGGTGGGCTAGGTGGGTTGTGTATATGGCCTAGGTGGGGGTGAGAGGGAAGTTTGCGGCCCGGCAACAGAGTTTTATAAACTGAAAACGTTTGTGATTTGACCGGCTATAGTGCCGCTATAGGTGTAACGGCTCGGGTATCAAACGACCTCCGAATGCGATGAAATTTGGTAGGCAGTCTACCTACAATATATTAAGACCGCACGCCAACTTTCAACCCATTCCAAGAACATTTTATACACACCTTTTAAAACAATAGAGACCAGAAGGCGATCGATCTTGGTGAGCGTTGGGGCATCCCTTTCGTTTGACCAAGTGAACATCCTTCCATGCATATAAACCTCCCTGAGTTCCATGTCCTCGACAAAGGCCCTAAATTTGTTCATCGTGTGATGGTTTATGTTTGTATTATTCTTCTCCGAGGTGCAAAGAATCATGTTGAAATCTCCCAAGATGAGCCAAGGCCCGGGGCAGGCAGCACTACGCAATTTAAGCTGCTCCAAGAACGCGAACTTTTGCTCGTCCCCTTGCGGCCCATAAACTTCTGTGATGCACCATTGTTGCTCATCTTTAGTGTGGACTAAACCTGAGATGCAATGTTCATCCAGAGACACGTTATCAACATCTAGCATGGTTGTGTCCCATGCAAGGAGTACACATCCCCTAGTCTCAATCGTCGGAAGGTAAGTGAACCCATCAAGAGATGGCCCCAAGCACTGCGCAAGCATGTAAGAGTCAAATACTTCTACTTTAGTTTCCTAAATAGACGTCGGGTTACATTTCACCGAGGAGATAAATTCCCTAACAACCTTCCTTTTTGTGGGATTGTTCAGACCACGTACATTCCAACAGAGAATTTCGGGCTTGATATCCATGGAGTGAAGAAGCTGCAGACCACGCCAGCCTAGGGGCAAACCACCTCTAGCACACCTGGATCTCACTGGGCTCGCGATCCAGTTCCACCATGCTCAGAAGAGACTTGCCAAAGATGGCCGCCATGACGCAGACGTGTTGCTCTTTGAGGGGGGGGGGTCGAACAATCTTTGAGCTCCTGAACCACCGCTTCATCAGGCACTAGCTCCTCGTCGGCCAAGCCCAATGCACGAAGCAACACATTTTCTGCCGGCATGACCTTGTTTGGCCCGGAGCTGCTCGCCCTCTTGGTAGCCCTCGTAGTGCAGCGCGGGGTGAACGGCACAACGTTAGACCTCAACGAAGAGGCTTGGATTTCTTTGATCAGGGGAGGAGCCAGGCGCTTGATGATGTTAGAGCAGAAGGATTTAAGCTTCGAGTATGCGACTGCCTCCTGCTGAGTCATACCTGTGGTGGCCGCCAAGTCATGAGTGTCAAGCTCCGGGGCATCAGTCTCAGCCATGCCCTCTTGTGGTTGCATGGGGCCTAGAATTGCGAGCTACATGCACGTACTTGTCCCATCCATCGTAGTGCTAGTCTCTCCGTGCAAAGCAGTTGGAATGGAAGCCAATGTGGGGTCCGCCAGGATCACATGCGCAGGAACATCTCCTTACTCCTTGGGTGGAATGGTGTGCTGGCAGTCTTGGATACACTCGACCGGTGTGGTGGGGTCTGCCACAATTGGAGCGCATGATCCAGAGCGGGCTCTCATGTGCTCTGAGCCCCCTAAATCTTCTCCCCTCCTTCCCGTGGGACCGGAAGTATCCTCTAGGATTCCCGTCTCCGGACCCGAAGAATGGACACCATTGTGTAGGATCCAAAGTATGTCTAGAGGGGGGTGATTAGACTACTTGACCAAATAAAAATCTATCATTTTCCCAGTTTTAATTGTGGGCAGATTTTAGCAATTCGCGCAAGTCAAGTTCACCCTACACATGCATGTCTACGAGTATTGTAGCGGAAAATAAGGACAAGCATATGTAAAAGGATAAGGGTAGGAAGATCAAACGCAATTTGAAGACACGAAGATTTTTCCCGTGGTTCCGATAGGTGGTGCTATCATACGTCCACATTTATGGAGTCTTCAACCCACGGAGGGTAGCGGTCGCGAGAGTCCACGGAGGGCTCCACCCAAAAGGGTCCACGAAGTAGCAACCTTGACTATTCCATAACGGCTTCCGTCCACGAAGGACTAGCCTCACTATGGGTAGATCTTCACGAAGTAGGTGATCTCCTTGCCCGTACAAACTTCTTGGTTCAACTCCACAGCACGAAGTAGGAGGCTCCCAAGCGACACCTAACCAATCTAGGAGGCACCACCCACCAAAAGGTAATAGGCTCGATAGTAACAATGAACTCCTTGCTCTGATGTTTCAAATGATAGTCTCCTCAACTCTCAATCACTCTCTCACAGATTTGGCTTGGGTAGAAGAGATTGATTGGATGGAAAGCAACTTGGGGAGGCTAGAAATCAAGATCCATATGGTTGGAGTGGATGATCTTGACCTCAACACAAGGGTAGGTGGTTCTCTCTCAGAAAATTGGATATGGCAAGTGGGTGTGTGTTCTGAGTGCTTCTCTTATGAGTGAGATGTGGTGGAGGGGTATATATAGGCATCTCCAAAAATCCAACCGTTGCAACATTATTGCCCAACTCGATGGAACAGAAGTGAAACTCGGTGGCACTGACTTGTTCAAAATATGGCAACTTTAGGTTTTTCGGTGAGACCGATATGGAATACTCGGTGGTACCGATATGGGTGACCTAGGCAGTTGCCAAATCTCGGTGAGACCGATTTCTCAAACTCGGTGGAACCGATTTGGAGAACATAGAGTTGGCCCAACTTCTCGGTGAGACCGATTTGCAAAACTCGGTGGGACTGAATCGAGAAAATGGATAACCAGGAAGTTGGTCACTGATTTCGGTGGCACCGTGATACGTCTCCAACGTATCTATAATTTATGAAGTATTCATGCCATGTTTACAATAATTCTATATGATTTTGGTATGATTTTATTAGAACTAACCCGGACTGACGCTGTTTTCAGCAGAACTACCGTGGTGTTGTTTTTGTGCAGAAATAAAAGTTCTCGGAATGAACTGAAAATTTACAGAGAATATTTTTGGAAAATATAAAAAATACTGGAGCAAAAAGCTGGGCCAGGAAGTGACCGAGGAGGCCACAAGCCTGGGGGCGCCCCCCTGGCTTGTGACTTCCTCGGGCACCGCCTTGACGTGAAACCGACGCCAAAAACTCCTATAAATATAGAAACCTCCGAAAAGAAACCTAGATCAGGAGTTCCGCCGCCGCAAGCCTCCAGAGCCATGAAAAACCAATCGGGAGCCCGTTCCGGCACCCTGCCGGAGGGGGAAACCATCACCGGAGGCCATCTTCATCATCCCGGCGGTCTCCATGACGAGGAGGGAGTAGTTCACCCTCGGGGCTGAGGGTATGTACCAGTAGCTATGTGTTTGATCTCTCTCTCTCGTGTTCTTGAGATGGCACGATCTTGATGTACCGCGAGCTTTATTAATATAGATGAATCATATGGAGCTTTCCCCTCTCTATCTTCTTGTGATGAATTGAGTTTTCCCTTTGAAGTTTTCTTATCGGATTGAATCTTTAAGGATTTGAGAACACTTGATGTATGTCTTGCGATGGGATATCCGTGGTGACAATGGGATGTTCTATTGATCCTCTTGATGTATGTTTTGGTGATCAACTTGCGGGTTCCGTGACCTTGGGAATCTATGCATAGGGGTTGGCACATGTTTCGTCTTGACTCTCCAGTAGAAACTTTGGGGCACTCTTTGAAGTTCTTTGTGTTGGATTGAACATGATGAATCTGAAATTATGTGATGCATATCGTATAATCAAGCCCATGGGTACTCGTGGTGACATTGGAGTATCTAGGTGACATTAGGGTTTTGGTTGATGTGTATCTTAAGGTGTTATTTTAGTACGAACTCTAGGGCTGTTCGTGACACTTATAGGGATAGCTCATATGATTGATCGGAAAAGATAACTTTGAGGTGGTTTCGTACCCTACAATAATTTCTTCGTTTGTTCTCCGATATTTGTGACTTTGGAGTGAACTCTTTGTCGCACGTGAGGGATTTACATATGATTCAACTATGTTAGTATTGTTGAGAGAACTTGCACTAGTGAAAGTATGAACCCTAGGCCTTGTTTTCAAGCATTGCAATACCGTTTGTGCTCACTTTTGTTACTTGCTACCTTGCTGTTTTTATATTTTCAGATTACAAAAACCTATATCTACCATCCATATTGCACTTGTATCACCATCTCTTCGCCGAACTAGTGCACCTATACAATTTACCATTGTATTGGGTGTATTGGGGACACAAGAGACTCTTTGTTATTTGGTTGCAGGGTTGCTTGAGAGAGACCATCTTCATCCTACGCCTCCCACGGATTGATAAACCTTAGGTCATCCACTTGAGGGAAATTTGCTACTGTCCTACAAAACTCTGCGCTTGGAGGCCCAACACGAGTCTACAAGAAGAAGGTTGCGTAGTAGACATCACACCGAAAGTAGTACCGAGTAGTGGGTCTTGGCTAGGGTTTCTGTCTGGATTTTAGACTCGGTGTAGCCGATATGGAAATGTTTATGGCACTGATTTTGAGTGTTAGGCTCTATGACAGAATATTTGTGGGAGAGCTTGTGGGTGTTTTTGGTGACTAACACTTGATTACTTGAGCATTTCATTCACCATCATTACCTCACCCCCTTTTGATAGTATTGGCTTTCCTATGGACTCAAAGTGATTTCTCACAAAGTAAAATGTAGAGTCTTCATGCTTATAGCTTAGCCAATCCTATTCCTTGCATCTTGGGGTCTCCTCACAATCTTTAGCCAATCAAACATTGAACTTTTTCCTGAAACATACTTAGTGGAAACATTAGTCCAATGAAATATGTGTTGTTATTAATTACCAAAACCACCTAGGGAGAAGTTGTGCTTTCACATTGGCACGAACCGGAGCAACCTGAATGACCTCGGGGACCGCGCAGGGAGTGGGGTCCGTCCTGACCAAGACAATGTTGGGGAACATTGCATGGGAAACAAAAAAATTCCTACGCACACGCAAGATCTATCCATGGTGATGAGCATCTACGAGAGGGAGAGTGGATCTACATACCCTTGTAGATCGCTAAGCGGGAAGCGTTAAGAAACGCGGTTGATGTAGTCGAACGTCTTCGCGATCCAAATCGCCGAGCGTCCCGCGATCCCATCACGATCCGTCTCGCGATCCAATCACGATTCGTCCCGCGATCCCATCACGATCCGTCCCGCGATCAAATCACGAACCGTCTCACGATCCTGATCACGGTCCTTCCGATCTAGCGCCGAACGGACGGCACCTCCGCGTTCAGCACACGTACAGCTCGATGACGATCTCCGCCTTCTTGATCCAGCAAGAGGGGGCGGAGAGGTAGATGAGTTCTCCGGCAGCGTGAAGGCGCGGCGGCGATGGTGGTGGAACTATTCCGGCAGGGCTTCGCCTAAGCACCGCCGAAATTAGACTAGAGGAGAAAACGATCTAGAGGAAGTAGAGGGAGCACGTGGCAATTAGGGTTAGCTCTCCCCTCTAAATACTCTAGTATATATAGGAGGGAGGGAGGGGAGGAGGCAGCCTCAAACCCTCAAGGGCTGGCCGAAATTGGAGGTGGAGGAGTCCTACTCCAATCCTATTAGGAGTAGGATTCCTCCTCTCCACTTGGAAACTCTTTCCACCTTTCCCCCTTTGGGTTTTTCCCACCCCTAGCCGCACGGGCCTTAGTGGGGAGCTTGTCCAGCCCACTAAGGGCTGGCTTGACTCCTCCCACAGCCCATGAGGCCCCTTGGGTCGAAATACCCCTCCCGATGGTCCCCGGTAACCCCTCCCGGCACTCCCGGTACACTACCGAAATATCTGAAACTTTTCCGGTGACCAAAACGGGACTTCCTATATATCAATCTTTACCTCCGGACCATTCCGGAGCTCCTCGTGATGTCCAGGATCTCATCCGGGACTCCGAACAACCTTCGGTCACCACCATACATAACTCTACTATACCGAAACGTCACCGAACCTTAAGTGTGCAGACCCTGCGGGTTCGAGAACTATGTAGACATGACCGAGACACCTCTACGGCCAATAACCAATAGCGGGACCTGGATGCCCATATTGGTTCCCACATATTCTATGAAGATCTTTATCGGTTGAACCTCTATGTCAAGGATTCAGTTAATCCCGTATGTTGTTCCCTTTGTTCTTCGGTATGTTACTTGCCCGAGATTCGATCGTCGGTATCTCTATACCTAGTTCAATCTCGTTACCGGCAAGTCTCTTTACTCGTTCCGTAATACAAGATCAGGTGGCTAACACTTAGTCACATTGCTTGCAAGGCTTATTGTGATGTTGTATTACCGAGTGGGCCCTGAGATACCTCTCCGTCACACGGAGTAACAAATGCCAGTCTTGATCCATGCCCACTCAACAGACACCCTCGGAGATACCTGTAGAGCATCTTTATAGTCACCCAGTTACGTTGTGACGTTTGATACACACAAGGTATTCCTCCGGTGTCAGTGAGTTGCATGATCTCATGGTCATAGGAACAGATACTTGACATGCAGAAAACTATAGCAATAAACTGACACGATCATATGCTATGTTTATAGTTTGGGTCTTGTCCATCACATCATTCTCCTAATGATGTGATCCCGTTATGAAATGACATCTCATGTCTATGGCCAGGAAACCTTGACCATCTTTGATCAACGAGCTAGTTAACTAGAGGCATACTAGGGACACAGTGTTGTCTATGTACCCACACATGTATTTGAGTTTCCAATCAATACAATTATAGCATGGATAATAAACGATTATCACGAACAAGGAAATATAATAATAGCCAATTTATTATTGCCTCTAGGGCATATTTCCAACAGTCTCCCACTTGCACTAGAGTCAATAATCTAGTTCACATCACCATGTGATTTACATTGTTATGAATCTAACACCCAATGAGTTCTGGGGTTCGATCATGCTTTGCATGTGAGAGAGGTCTTTAGTCAACGGGTCAGCGACATTCAGATCCGTGTGTACTTTGCAAATCTCTATGTCATACTGTAGACACTGCTACCACACTCCACTTGGAGCTATTCCAAATGACTGCTCCACTATACGTATCCGGATTGCTACTCAGAGTCATCCGGATTGGTGTTAAAGCTTGCATCGACGTAACCCTTTACGACGAACTCTTTATCACCTCCATAATCGAGAAATATTTCCTTAGTCCTCTAGTTACTAAGGATAATCTTGACCGTTGTCCAGTGATCCACTCCTGGACCACTCTTGTACCCCTTGACAGACTCATGGCAAGGCACACACAGGTGCGGTACACAGCATGGCATACTATACAGAGCGTATGGATAAGGTATAGGGGACGACCTTCGTCCTTTCTCTTTCTTCAGCCGTGGTCGAGCTTTGAGTCTCACTCAACTCCACACCTTACAAATCAGGCAAGAACTCTTTCTTTGACTGATTCATTTTGAACTCTTTCAAAATCTTGTCAAGGTATGTACTCATTGAAAGTTCTATCAAACGTCTTGATATATCTCTATAGATCAAGATGCCCAATATTTAAGTAGCTTCATTCCAGGTTTTCCTTTGAAAAACTCCTTTTCAAACAACCCTTTATGCTTTCCAGAAATTCTACAGCATTTCCGATCAACAATATGTCATCCACATATATTTATCAGAAATTCTATAGTGCTCCCACTCACTTTATTGTAAATACAAGTTTCTCATAAACTTTGTATAAACCCAAAAACTTTGATCACCTCATCAAAGCGTATATTCGAACTCCGAGAAGCTTGCTCCAGTCCATAGAAGGATTACTGGAGCTTGCATACATTTTAGCATCCTTAGGACTGACAAAACTTTCTGGTTGTATCACATACAACCTTTCCTCACGGAAACCGTTAAGGAAACTCTGTTTTGACATCCATCTGGCAGATTTCATAATCGAAAAATGCAGCAACTGCTAACATAATTCCAACAGACTTTAGCATCGCTACGGGTGAGAAAGTCTCATCGTAGTCAACTCCTTGAACTTGTGAAAAGACCCTTTTCCACAAGTCGAGCTTTATAGACGGTGACATTACCGTCCGCGTCCGTCTTCCTTTTAAAGATTCATTTGTTCTGAATGGCCTTTCGCCCTTCAGGTAATACTTCCAAAGCCCATACTTTGTTTTCTTACATGGATCCCATCTCGGATTACATGGCCTCTAACCATTTCTCGGAATCCAGGCCCATCATCGCTTCTCCATAGTCTCGTAGGTTCATCGTTGTCCAACAACATGACCTCTAAGACAGGGTTGCTGTACCACTCAGGAGCAGTACGCGTCCTTGTCGACCTACGAGGTTCGATAGTAATTTGATCCGAAGTTTCATGATCATCATCATTAACTTCCTCTTCAACTAACGTAGGCTCCACAAAAACAACTTTCTGCGCTGCGCTACTCTCTGGTTGAAACAAAGGTTCAACAACCTCATCAAGTTCTATCTTCCTCCCACTCAATTCTTTCGAGAGAAACTTTTTCTCGAGAAAGGACCCGTTTTTAAGCAACAAACACTTTGTCCTTGGATCTGAGATAGAAGGTATACCCAACTGTTTCCTTAGGGTATCCTATGAAGATGCATTTGTCCGCTTTGGGTTCGAGCTCATCAGGTTGAAACCTTTCTCACATAAGCGTCGCAGCCCCAAACATTAAGAAATGACAACTTAGGTTTCTGCCAAACCAAAATTCATACGGTGTCATCTCAACGGACTTTAGATGGTGCCCCTTTTAAAGTGAATGTAGTTGTCTCTAATGCATAACCCCAAAATGATAGTGGCAAATCGATAAGAGACATCATAGTTCGCACCATATCAAATAGAGCACGACTACGACATTCGGACACACATCACACTATGGTGTTCCAGGTGGCGTGAGTTGTGAAACAACGTCCACATTGTCTTAAGTTGTATACCAAACTCGTAACTCAGATATTTACCTCCAAGATCATATCGTAGACATTTTATCTTCTTGTCACGATGATCTCAAACTTCACTCTGAATTTGTTTGAACTTTTCAAACATTTCAGACTTGTGTTTCATTAAGTAAATATCCCCATATGTACTCAAATCATCAGTGAAGGTAGGAAAATAACGATATCCACCGCATGCTACAACACTCATTGGTCCGAATACATCAACATGTATCATTTCCAATAAGTCACTTCGCCGCTTCATCATAATGAAAAACGGGGTCTTAGTCATCTTGCCCATGAGGCATGGTCCGCATGTCTCAACCGATTCGAAATCGAATGAGTCCAAAGATCCATCAGCATGGAGTTTCTTCATGCGCTTTACACCAATATGACATTTAGCGCCAGTGCCACAAGTATGTGGTACTATCATTATTAACTTTGTATCTTTTGGCATCAATATTATGAACATGTGTATCACTACGATCAAGATTCAATAAACCATTCTCATTGGATGCATGACCATTGAAGGTATTATTCATGTAAACAGAATAACCATTATTCTCTAACTTAAATGAATAATCGTATTGCAATAAACATGATCTAATCACGTTCATGCTCAACGCAAACACCAAATAACATTTATTTAGGTTCATCACTAATCCCGAAGGTAGAGAGAGCGTGCGATGGTGATCACATCAACCGTGGAAACACTTCCAACACTCATCGTCACCTCACCCTTAGCTAGCCTCTGTTTATTCCGTAGCTTTTATTTTGAGTTACTAACATTTAGCAACCAAACCGGTATCCAATACCCAGGTGCTACTAGGAGTACTAGCAAGGTACACATCAATAACACGTATATCAAATATACTTCTGTCGACATTGCCAGCCTTCTTATCTACCAAGTATCTAAGGTTGTTCCGCTTCAGCGACCGTTCTCCTCATAATAGAAGCACTTAGTCTCGGGTTTGACCTTGGGTTTCTTCACTGGAGCAGCAACTGACTTGCCATCCATGAAGTTTCCCTCCTAGCTCTTGCCCTTCTCGAAACTAGTGGT
This sequence comes from Elymus sibiricus, assembly GCA_039707655.1. Lineage (NCBI taxonomy): Eukaryota > Viridiplantae > Streptophyta > Magnoliopsida > Poales > Poaceae > Elymus > Elymus sibiricus. The sequence goes on along the minus strand of CM077667.1, from coordinate 96,365,515 downwards.
TTCACTAACCATCAACACTTGATGCTCCTTCTTGATTTCTACCTTCGCGGTGTCAAACATCACGAACAGCTCAAGGATCATTATTTCCATCTCTGGCCTTTTATAGTTCATCACGAAGCTCTAGTAGCTTTAGTGACAGTGACTTGGAGAACTATATCAATCACTATCTTATCTGGAAGATCAACTCCCACTCGATTCAAGCGATTGTAGCACCCAGACAATCTGAGCACATGCTCAACGATTGAGCTATTCTCCATCATCTTGTAGGCAAAGAATCTTGTTGGAGGTCTCATACCTCTCAACACGGGCACGAGCCTGAGATCCAATTTCAGTTCTTAGAACATCTCATATGTTCCGTGACGTTCAAAACGTTTTGAAGCCTCAATTCTAAGCCGTAATGCATGACGTACTGAACTATCAAGTAGTCATCAGAACGTGCCTGTCAGATGTTCACAACATCTACAGACGACGCTTGAGGGGGTGGTGCACCGAGCGGTGCATTAAGGACATAAGCCTTCTGTGCAGCAATGAGGACAATCCTCACATCACGGACCCAGTCCGCATTATTGCTACCATCATCTTTCAACTCTATTTCTATAGGAACATATAAAAATTCAAGGGAGCTACAGCGTGAGCTAGTAATCTACAACATAATTTGCAAAGACATTTTGACTATGTTCATGATAATGAGTTTAGTTAATCATATTACTTAAAAACTCCCACTCAAAGTGACATCCCTCCGGTCATTCGAGTGTCACATGATCCAAATCCACCAACTCAAGTCCGATCATCACGTGAGTTGAGGTGGTTTCAATGGTGAACATCTTCATGTTGATCATATCTACTATATGACTCATGTTCGACCTTTCGGTCTCTTGTGTTCCGAGGCCATGTCTGTACATGCTAGGCTCGTCAAGTTTAACCCGAGTGTTCCGCACGTGCAACACTGGCTTGCACCCGTTGTATGCGAACGTAGAGTCTATCACACCCGATCATCACGTGGTGTCTCGAAATGACGAACTTTCGCAACGGTGCACACTTGGGGAGAACACAATTTATCTTGAAATTTAAGTGAGGGATCACCTTATAATGCTACCATCGTCCTAAGCAAAATAAGATGCATAAAAGTATTAACATCACATGCAAATCATAAGTGACATGATATGGCCATGAACTTGTGCTTTTGATCTCCATCTTCAAAGCACCGGCATGATCTCCATCGTCACTGGCATAACACCATGATCTCCATCATCTTGATCTCCATCAATCACTACTGGAATCAGCTTCTTTGCCGTCTGCCATACCAGACGGCAAAGGCATGCCTGGCGGACAGCAAAGCCTTTGCCGTCTGCCAGCAGACGGCCAACAGTCCGGCCGAACAGCTAACGGCAAAGGCCCCTTTGCCGTCTGCTAGCGGATGGCAAAGAAGCAAGCTCTTTGCCGTCTGCCAGCGGACGGCAAAGAAGCAAGCTCTTTGCCGTCTGCCAGCGGACGGTAAAGAAGCAAGCCCTTTGCCGTCTGCCAGCGGACGGTAAAGAAGCAAGCCCTTTGCCGTCTGCCAGCGGACGGTAAAGAAGCAAGCCCTTTGCCGTCTGCCAGCGGACGGCAAAGAGGCCAAATAGGCCAAAGTGGCTATATAGCCCCTGTTTTTTCTTATATCAATTCATTTTCACAGAAAATTATATATATGACCAATATAGCATATCCAACACATATTGCCAATAGTCATGAACACATGTAAATTAAAAACTTTATTAATAATTGGAATAGGTAATACAAAGTCATATTATAAAGAATCAGAAATGATTAAGTAATTAAATTTACATTTCGGAAATTACAAGAAATGACCTAAAACTAAATATCTATTTTCCTAAAAACTATCTTATTACTAAGATCTTCTCTGGATCTTCTTCTTTTCTTCCAACCTGCATAACAAAAACACTAAGAAAGAGAGAATGGGTTAGGAGTAGAAATGTAGCATTTCACTTGGTGAAATGCAATGCTGTAGGAGCCAGCACTTGAGATCAAGACAATGTTAGTTAAGATCCTGATTTTCAAAGTGATCTTAATTAGAAAGCCAAATAGAGTAAACCAATACCAAAGAGCCAAAGGAGAGAACCAGCCAAGGACCCAATCAAGAAGCCACCACAATTAGTAGTAAGTTAAATGCCAACACAAAGACCACTATCAGTACTAGCTCCAGGAATTAAGCCAACTAAAAACTAGTGATTAAAGCCAAGGATTAGACTTCATCACCACAATCAGTTTTGTCCAGTGAAGCAGCTAGGAGGAGCAGGCTGTCCACAAGAAGCAGGTTTACCAGAATCCACAAGACCAAGCTACAGAAGACCTCAAGGTATACTTGAGGGATTATGTGCTCAGACAGCCTGGAAGTGCCAGGGCTAGTTCATCACAGCACAGGGATAGCCACATGTAAATTAAGCCTAAGAGAGGGGGGCTCAGACCAGCATCACTGCCCAAATCAGATGTAGTATCTGTCTTATCAGTAGAAAACTAGGAAAGTAACAGCCAAAACCAAGTATAGCATCTGTTCATATGCTATTAGAAAGAGACCAATAGGAATAGCCAAACCAAGTGGTATCTGTTCATGTCAGTATTAGAAATAAAGCAACTAAGATCAAGTGAGCATCTGTTCATAAGATCAATAGAAATAGCATAGAAGAAATAGCAGGGTAGCACCCCACTGATTATCTGCTTCTGCAGAACACAGCACACACATGCACCTGGTAATTTCTGCAAATAGGGCACTGCACCCACAAGCACAGGGGGCTAGTATCACTTAACAGCTACTACAACTAAACAGCAGCAGCATTAGCTAACAACAGCTATAACCACTATTATCCAAAGGTTAAACAGACCAATGGAAAGGAAATATAACTCTAAAATCAGTTAACTGAATCAAAGTCACCACCAACAGTTAGGGAATTAACTGACAGCCACAACAACTACAGGGAATAACAGAGGATGAACAAATTAAGAGCAGGTCTGCAACCACATGACTAAGATTCAGGAAAGTGTACAGCAAGGATGATAATTTTGGTTTGTGCGATAAGAATGCAGGTTAACACACGTTGATAATCCAATACACTATATATCAGCAACAAAAGAACACATCTGATACAATTACAGCGGCATCCAGGAGGCCAGAGTGGCATAACCAGCAAAGCCAGACACTTGAATCAATGCACAAACTCGCCCCTTCCTCTACTTGGACCAGACCACGACATAAAACCACCATCTAATTGATTCAAGTAATCCGATGTTCCACAGAGTAGCAGAAGAGTAGGAGCAGGGGGAGATGGAGCTCACCGAGGGGCTGTTGACGGAGCACCACTCGGGGAGGCGCCGGGGTTGCGTTGGACGCCGTCCAACCGGCGAGGAGCCCTCCTGCACCGCAAGCCGACGACGCCATGTCGGAGTTGCGCCAGAGCGCCGTCCCGCCGACGAGCACGAACACCATGGGCACAAACGCGACCAAGGAGGCCGGCGGTGGCGTAGAGTACATCCAGGAGCGCCACCAGGAGCGTGGACGACCGGAGCAACGAGCAGGTAGCCGCCGGACACAAGGATCACCACCAACACCGAAACCCTAGCAGGGCATAACCGAAGGGGGCGACCACAGGGGGCAGAGGAAAACAAATCGATGCGGAGGAATCGACAGAGCTCATCGAGGAGCAGCCGTAGGTGTGCTGGGCGGCGCCAGAGCTCACCGGAGCGGCCGGAATCGGCCGGCGTCCGTGGCTCATGGCCAGGAGGAAGGGATGGGGAACGGGGGTCCTCCTGCCTCGGAGTAGCAGGTCCGCCGGAGTGGGGCTCCGCCGGCTGGACGGAGGGGACGCGGCCAAGGGAGAGGACGCGCCCGAGGGAGCTCGGTGGAAGATGCAGGCCTACCCCATGGCCATGTCGCCAGAGATGGCCTTGTCGAGGAGCGGAGGACGGGAGGACCGGCGCAGGCAGCGACGGACGGGAGGGCCGGCGGCGGCGGCGGCGGCGGACGGGAGGAACCCTAGGGGAGCGACAGAGTGCGGGAGGAAGGGGATCGAGTGCGAGAGGTTGTTCTGTGCGGGGCTGAGCGTGGGCGGTTCTGTGCGGGACTGGGCGGTGGCAATTTGGACGTAATAAGTCCGACCCGCAAAAAAAAAAGATAGCCCACCTCTTTGCCGTCTGCCAGCAGACGGCAAAGATTCTTTGCCGTCGGCTAGCAGACGGCAAAGAGGTGGGGCTGGTGGGCCGTTACAGCGCTGGACCCCACCCACCTCTTTGCCGTCTGCCAGCAGATGGCAAAGATTCTTTGCCATCTGCTGGCAGACGGCAAAGAATTGGCTGATGGCAACCAGGTTCTTTGCCATCAGCCATCTCTTTGCCGTCTGCTTTCCCAAAGCAGACGGCAAAGAGGCTCTTTGCCGTCTGCCAGCAGACGGCAAAGAGCTGGCAGATGGCAAAGTAGCAGATTCCAGTAGTGAATATGTCGCCATGAGGTTGTCACTCCGACTGTTGCTTCCACGACTATTGCTAACTCATAGCGATAAAGTAAAGCAAAAACGGCGAAAATAATTAAAAACAACCCTATGGCTCCTGCCGGTTGCCGTACTCATCGACATGCAAGTCGTGATATTCTATACAATACATGATCATCTCATACATCACATATATCTCATCATGTAATTGGCCATATCACATCACAACATACCCTGCAAAAACAAGTTAGACGTCCTCTAATTGTTGTTGCAAGTTTTACGTGGCTGCTACGGGTATCTAGCAAGAACAATTCTTACCTACGCAAAAACCACAACGGTGATACAAAAATTGCTATTCAACCTTCTCAAGGACCGCCTTTGTCAAATCCGATCCGACTAAAGTGGGAGAAACAGACACCCGCCAGCCATCTTTATGCAACGAAGTTACATGTCAGTTGATGGAACCGGTCTCTCGTAAGCGTACAAGTAATGTTGGTCCGGGCCGCTTCATCCCACAATACCGCCGAAACAAGAAAAGACCAAGGGAGGAAGCAATCCTAATATCAACGCCCACAAACTCCTTTGTGTTCTACTCGAGATCTCATCTACACATAGACCTAGCTCATGATGCCACTGTTGGGGAACGTTGCATGGGAAACAAAAAATTTCCTACGCACACGCAAGATCTATCCATGGTGATGAGCATCTACGAGAGGGAGAGTGGATCTACATACCCTTGTAGATCGCTAAGCGGGAAGCGTTAAGAAACGCGGATGATGTAGTCGAACGTCTTCGCGATCCAAATCGCCAAGCGTCCCGCGATCCCATCACGATCCGTCTCGCGATCCAATCACGATTCGTCCCGCGATCCCATCACGATCCGTCCCGCGATCAAATCACGAACCGTCTCGCGATCCTGATCACGGTCCTTCCGATCTAGCGCCGAACGGACGGCACCTCCGCGTTCAGCACACGTACAGCTCGATGACGATCTCCGCCTTCTTGATCCAGCAAGAGGGAGCGGAGAGGTAGATGAGTTCTCCGGCAGCGTGACGGCGCGGCGGCGATGGTGGTGGAACTATTCCGGCAGGGCTTCGCCTAAGCACCGCCGAAATTAGACTAGAGGAGAAAACGATCTAGAGAAAGTAGAGGGAGCACGTGGCAATTAGGGTTAGCTCTCCCCTCTAAATCCTCTAGTATATATAGGAGGGAGGGAGGGGAGGAGGCAGCCTCAAACCCTCAAGGGCTGGTCGAAATTGGAGGTGGAGGAGTCCTACTCCAATCCTATTAGGAGTAGGATTCCTCCTCTCCACTTGGAAACTCTTTCCACCTTTCCCCCTTTGGGTTTTTCCCACCCCTAGCCGCATGGGCCTTAGTGGGGGGCTTGGCCAGCCCACTAAGGGCTGGCTTGACTCCTCCCACAGCCCATGAGGCCCCTTGGGTCGAAATACCCCTCCCGATGGTCCCCGGTACCCCTCCCGGCACTCCCGGTACACTACCGAAATATCCGAAACTTTTCCGGTGACCAAAACGTGACTTCCTATATATCAATATTTACCTCCGGACCATTCCGGAGCTCCTCGTGACGTCCAGGATCTCATCCGGGACTCCGAACAACCTTCGGTCACCACCATACATAACTCTACTATACCGAAACGTCACCGAACCTTAAGTGTGCAGACCCTGCGGGTTCGAGAACTATGTAGACATGACCGAGACACCTCTACGGCCAATAACCAATAGCGGGACCTGGATGCCCATATTGGTTCCCACATATTCTACGAAGATCTTTATCGGTTGAACCTCTATGTCAAGGATTCAGTTAATCTCGTATGTTGTTCCCTTTGTTCTTCGGTATGTTACTTGCCCGAGATTCGATCGTCAGTATCTCTATACCTAGTTCAATCTCGTTACCGACAAGTCTCTTTACTCGTTCCGTAATACAAGATCACGTGGCTAACACTTAGTCACATTGCTTGCAAGGCTTATTGTGATGTTGTATTACCGAGTGGGCCCTGAGATACCTCTCCGTCACACGGAGTAACAAATGCCAGTCTTGATCCATGCCCACTCAACAGACACCCTCGGAGATACCTGTAGAGCATCTTTATAGTCACCCAGTTACGTTGTGACGTTTGATACACACAAGGTATTCCTCCGGTGTCAGTGAGTTGCATGATCTCATGGTCATAGGAACAAATACTTGACATGCAGAAAACTATAGCAATAAACTGACACAATCATATGCTATGTTTATAGTTTGGGTCTTGTCCATCACATCATTCTCCTAATGATGTGATCCCGTTATCAAATGACATCTCATGTCTATGGCCAGGAAACCTTGACCATCTTTGATCAACGAGCTAGTTAACTAGAGGCATACTAGGGACACAGTGTTGTCTATGTACCCACACATGTATTTGAGTTTCCAATCAATACAATTATAGCATGAATAATAAACGATTATCACGAACAAGGAAATATAATAATAACCAATTTATTATTGCCTCTAGGGCATATTTCCAACAGACAACACCAGGCGGGGATCCGAGGTGGTTGGGCGCACCTTTGGCAAGTAGCTGTTGGGCACCGAGCGACTCTTCCACCAACACCGGAGATGAGCTGGTAGGGGTGCACTCAGCCGCTGGGCCCGGGGCCAGATGCGGAGTTGTCGTTGGCCGGTCAGATGTCGCCACCACCAGTTGTGTTTCTGTCGTTTGGCGCGCCGTGGGAGGGGCGGAGGGATGACACGTCTCTGATTCGAACTCTCCGGCGCAACAACGGTTGGTCTCGTCAAGCGGTCAAAAGCAGGAACCCTGACGGAGATTTTGTCATGCACTGGCAGGGCGGGCCCGCTACCCAGGACGTCAGCGTGGGAAACCATGGGCGGTAATTTCTAGGGGGAAACCGGAGAGCCTCCACACTGCCTACCACGACGCTCGCCAGAACCGCCGACCCCCGGCGACTGACCCCTGGCCGTCGGGCACACCGAATTGCCAAGATTTGCGTCCGGAAATGACCCCATCGCTACCTCCAGGGCCATCACCAGAATCCGGGATACCGCTCTGGCCGCTGCTAGAGAAAGAGCCAAGGAACCATGGCTCTCCGGCGTTGATGTAGTCACGGACCTCGTCGATGTGGATCAGAACTTTGTATTGCAGCGGCGTTGGCTCCATCAATGGTGAGATCAGACCAGGCTCAGGAACGGCCAGCCAGCGGAGAGGGGGGATGGACTCCAGGTCTGTCGTCCAAGCCGAGACCTTGAAGGAAGCGAGGTTCGCCCGCAAATGGGTCTCCGACGCCACCGTGTCAACCATGCAGGAAGATCCCAGCAAGCTTTCCACCACCTCCCGATCCCAGGCAAGCGAAGGGATGCCTTCCATCTCCAGCAGAACCTTGTATCTCAGCAGTGAATGCACGGCTTGCGCCTGCCTGTTCCAGGGCCTTAAGAAGAGGCGGATGCCGTTGTGCTCGAACGCCGAGAATCACGCTGACTCTGTTTCTATGCTCTTCCCTACCAAAAACAACCAGGAAATCCTCCGGCCTGAAGCTAATGACAAACACCCACTCCTCCGTGATGGCAGCTTTGGAACGAAGCGCCTCGAGGACGAACTCCGTCGAGATGTCACGATGGGCGCGCCAGCGTAGGCGACCATGGCGAACTAGAGACACCTTTCCAGATCTTCCATGGACTGAGAGCAGCGCACGTAGCAGATATCCTCCGGCCGCTCGGAGGTATCCAGCGAATGCTCAAGCCTGGGGACGCGGAGAGCCGGCTAGGCGACACGCACCTCGAAAGAGCCGGCCGGGGGTGGGGGATGCTGGAGCGGTGCGGGGACCGGAGGGGAGTGTGCGGGGGGAGCGCGGCGACCGCTCGGGCCTCCGGCGGAGGTTGCCCCAACCGGGTCTCGCCGAGCAACCTTGGCCGCCGTAATCCGCCTGAGGTCTTCTTCTGGCAACGGGCTCATAGACGCTTGTGGTCTCTAGAACCGTGCCCGAACAAGCCGTAGCGGAAACAAAACGATGTCGTTGGTGCAGTCGCGCCTGAGATGCCCTTCTTCAAAGGAGCGGAAGCGAAGCCCCTGCATCTCCGGAGAAACTGCCGGAGGCGACCTTGGGGGGGGGGGGGGGGGGGGGGGGGGGCTCCATGCTGCTCGGTCCACCAAGACCATGGCGCAGTCTCCACAGCTCTCTCCTGGAAGGGCGCGGCTGCTTCCACGCGAGCTCGGCATGGGCAGCCGGCGACTGCGGCGGCGCATGCCCCGAGGCCGCCGAGTCCTCCAAGCACGAGGAGAGCCCCAAGCCCGAGACCACCGGCTGCTCTCCGGCGCGACGGAAGGAGGAGGTCACGGATTTGGGGCTAGCTTCCATGACTGAAGGCCGCCGGAGAGAGGAAGACGAGGCCAAGGGACGCCGGAGGGGAGAGGGGGTGTGGCCGTCGGGGTCGGAGTGACCGATGACGGGAGGGTGGACGCCATCGCCGGAGTGGCAGACGGAGGGTGGTGCGCTCTCTCTCCCAATCTGTGGTCATGGACATGTGGTCGGGTGTTGTTTTCATTACAGTTGTTATGGTTATCCGCATAAAAAAACAGTCTTCACGAAAAAAAATAAACCAACAGCTGCAGTGTCGAATAGAATTAGGAGTATTTTATTTACGACAGCGACACAGTACCGAGTGGTCTCCTCACTCGTCTCGTCCTGCTATTTGCTGTCGATTTTGCAGGACCATGCAGCAAGCAGGCCGGCCTACCCGCTGGCTAGTTGCCGGCGACGAACGCCCTGAGATTTCTCTCGGACGAGCCGCCAAAGGCAGCCGCCGCCCGCGCCTTCTCCCTCCACAGCGCCGCCTTGGCGCGCACCATGTCCGACGTGGCGAAGCCGATGCACCTCCGTAGCTCGTCGGCCTCCAGCAAGCCGTCCTTCTCACTCACGGCGGCCCTGACCCCGGTGCCGAGCTTCCGCTCCACCAGCCACGCGTTGGTGCCCTGGTCCGTCCACTGCGGCACTCCCACCATCGGCACGCCGCACGCCACGCTCTCCAGCGTCGAGTTCCAACCGCAGTGCGTCACGAAGCACCCCACCGCCGGGTGCGACAGCACCTTCCCTTGGTCGCACCACTCCACCACCATGCCCGCGCCGGAGTCGATGCCGCTGCACGAGTCGTCGCCGTCTATCTCGCTGCGGTTGTCCTTCCTCAGAACCCACAGGAACGGCCGGCCGATGTCCGCCATGCCGCGCGCCACCTCCGCGATCTGCCGCTTGCTCATCGTGACGTGTGTAGTTGGTTGATTAGTGGATCAACTAGTCTGGTGCATGGCGTGAGTCTAGGAACGGATCAAGCCAGGCGTGTGTTAGTTTGACCAGCCCGTACGTGCATGTAGGAGTAGCCAGTGCGTGCGGTTAGTGCGTGTAGTTGGCTGGGTCATAGGTAGTGACCGAGTGTGTGCCGGCCAAGTAAGTAGTTGTGCATGCATGGTTAGTGGCCGGTGTGGTGGCCGGGTTAGTGGCGTGCGTGTGTGATACTAGCCCGGGTATAAAACCCCTCACTGTGTACTGATGTAAACGTGCTGGTCTGTTGCCGTGCCATGGCGTCGGGATGAGCCGAGCCTAGAAGCCAGAAGATGAGCGTAGTCTCCGCCGGGACCGTGATGTGCGTCCGGTCGGCAAGAGAGAGAGCTCCTCTGGGTAGACTGTGGTTTGTTGCCGAGCCGGGGTATGTGCCCAATAAAATGAGGCCGTTCGTGCGGTCAAGGTGTCGTTCGTGCGGTGGGGCATTTGTGCGCCGGAAAAATCCAGTGTGCTTCTTCTTCCACCTTCGTCCGAGCGAGTGAGGGGAGATGAGCGGTGAGCTGGTCCGGGGTTTGTCCATCAGGTTAGTAGCATGCACGTACGAGTATGCCGTTGCATGGCAGTGCTGTATAGCCGGTAGTGGCTTAGATGTGGACCGAGTAATTAGGGATAAGCGTGACGCCGGCTGAATCGTGTGGCTGCGTCAAAGAGGTTGTTACTCGTGGCCATGTTACCGGCTAGTGGAGAGAAAGTAGCGGATCTCAAGCAGCATGTAGTTGGCAGTAGTACGTGTGTGTCTCTATTAAAGGACTTTGTAATCAGCTATGTGAGAGCGTGAAAAAGAGTAAGAGAAGAGGCAGAAGTGCGTTGCCGGAAAAACTCTGTGTGCTCTTGTGTCCAGTGTGTGTTGTGTGAGTCTTCTTTTACCTTGGGTTGCGCCAACATTTGGTATCATGAGCTTGGTGGTCTTGGGCGTGTTCTTCTTGTCGGAGGGTGTGCCGACCATGGCGGCGTTCGTCGGCGGCTGCGCCAAGCTCCGGACCGGGTGTCGGTCCATGGAGGTGCGCGGCGCTGCGACGTTCATGGTGGACGCGGAGGCGGCGCGCGGTGAGTCCGGCGGCCGCGGAGGCGTTGCATGAGGTGTGGCATCATGGAGGTGCTGCGCGGCGGCAGAGGCCGCAGCGGCGCGGTGCGACGCCATGAAGCGGCGTTCGAGAAGGCTCGCGTTTGAGCGCGACGGCATCGACGGCATTTGTCGCCGGCGGAGAAGGAGCTCCGCATATGTCGTCGGAGACGAAGAAGCATGCACGGTGGTGACCGGCGTCAGTGCGCCAGGTCGAGTCCGTGGCGATGACGACCGGCGTCAGCGCGCCAGGTCGAGTCCGCGGTCGTGACGAAGACGACGGCGGCGGGAGCTACGACAACTCCGACGACGCCAAGTCAAGATTAGAAAGGAAAATGTTAGTACTAATCTTGATGTGTGTAGTTAGTTGATTAGTGGATCAACTAGTCTGGTGCATGGCGTGAGTCTAGGAACGGATCAAGCCAGGCGTGTGTTAGTTTGACCAGCCCGTGCGTGCATGTAGGAGTAGCCAGTGCGTGCGGTTAGTGCGTGTAGTTGGCTGGGTCATAGGTAGCGACCGAGTGTGTGCCGGCCAAGTAAGTAGTTGTGCATGCATGGTTAGTGGCCGGTGTGGTGGCCGGGTTAGTGGTGTGCGTGTGTGATACTAGCCCGGGTATAAAACCCCTCACTGTGTACTAATGTAAACGTGCTGGTCTGGTGCCGCGCCATGGCGTCGGGATAAGCCGAGCCTAGGAGCCAGAAGATGAGCGTAGTCTCCGCCGGGACCGTGATGTGCATCCGGTCGGCAAGAGAGAGAGCTCCTCTGGTAGGTTGTGGTTTGTTGCCGAGCCGGGGTATGTGCCCAATAAAATGAGCCCGTTCGTGCGGCCAAGGTGCCGTTCGTGCGGCGGGGCGTTTGTGCGTCGGAAAAATCCAGTGTGCTTCTTCTTCCACCTTCGTCCGTGCAAGTGAGAGGAGATGAGAGGTGAGCTGGTCCGGGGTTTGTCCCAACTGTCAGAACCAGAACGAGGGTTGGAGAGAGAGGTTTTGTGCAACACTTAATTCTATTGATACAGAGATTACACGTATATGTAGTTACAATGCTCAACTAACTCACAAGAGAACCAGCCGTAGGAATAGGTCAGCACTAACACCACTAACACCACTCCTCTATACATGCATGTACACACGTTCGCTAACACCCCGCCGCACTCGAGTCGTCGTCTGCTGGTAAGACGCAGAGACTGGACCTGAAAGCTTGAAACGAGCTGGTTGGCAAACCTTTAGTCATGACGTCGGCTAGTTGTTGAGTAGTTGGGACATGAACGACGCGAAGCTCGCCGAGAGCCACCTTTTCACGGACAAAGTGGATGTCCAACTCGATGTGCTTAGTCCGCCGATGATGAACAGGGTTTGTAGACATATACACAGCTGAGATGTTGTCGCAGAACACAACAGTGGCCTTCGGAAGAGAGCAGCCCAGTTCGCCGAGTAGTTGCCGGAGCCAAACACAATCGGCAACCGCGTTGGCGACGGCACGGTATTCGGCTTCTGCACTAGAACGCGACACGGTGGCCTGCCGCTTTGACGACCAACTGACCAAGGCGGCGCCAAGATAGACGCAATAGCCAGATGTAGAGCGACGCGTGTCGGGGCAACCGGCCCAGTCCGCATCGGAGTACGCCACGTTGTCAGTCGATGGAGACGCAGGTAGAAGAAGACCCGAGGTCGCTGTCCCGCGAACATAGCGTAGAATCCGCTTGAGGAGCGCGAGGTGGCAATCTCGTGGATCATGCATGTGCAAGCAGGCTTGCTGGACTGCATAGGCCAGGTCCGGCCGTGTCATCGTGAGATACTGGAGGCCACCAGCAAGGCTCCTGTACTCGGACGGGTCGGAGACGGGGCTGCCGGAGGCCGCGGCAAGCTTGGGCTGGGTGTCCACCGGAGTCGAGGCTGGCCGACACTGTGTCATCCCGGCACGTTGTAGGAGCTCTTCGGCATAGTTGGATTGACAGAGGAAGAAACCACGCGGCGTGCGGCGAACCTGAATGCCAAGAAAGAAATGGAGAGGCCCCATATCCTTCATAGCGAATTCTTGTTGCATCTTGGAGACGAGGTCGCGTAGGAGAGCCGAGGAGGAAGCCGCCAGTACAATATCATCCACGTACAGCAAGAGGTAGGCAACGCTACTACCCCGCCGCAGGATGAAGAGGGAGGCGTCAGAGCGAGAGGTGTCGAAGCCGATCTTGGTGGCGAAGCCGGCGAACCGCTGGAACCATGCTCTTGGGGCCTGCTTGAGCCCATATAAGGACTTCGAGAGGCGACAAACATGGTCGCGGCGCTCCGAGTCGACGAAGCCGGCAGGCTGGTAGCAATGGACCTGTTCGTCGAGGATGCCGTGTAGGAAGGCATTTTTCACGTCGAGCTGGTGCACCGGCCAGCCGCGCGAACAGGCCAGGGTGAGAACGGTGCGGATCGTCGCTGGCTTGACGACCGGGGAGAAGGTTTCGCCGAAGTCGATTCCCGGTCGTTGAGCAAACCCGCGGACAACCCATCTTGCCTTGTAACGCTCCAGAAACCCATCAGAGTTCATCTTATGGCGAAACACCCATTTGCCTGTCACAACAGTAGTGTTGGGAGGGCGGGGAACGAGCGTCCAAGTGGCGTTGGAGATGAGGGCGTCGAACTCGGCCTTCATAGCAGCGCGCCAGTTGGGATCACGAAGGGCTTCTCGCACAGAGGAGGGCAGGGGGGAGATGGGTGTGGCGGCGAGAAGGGAGTCCGCATAGCGAGGGTTAGGTTGGAAGATGTCGTGACGAGCTCGCGTGATCATCGGATGGCGAGGGGGAGCGACAGGGGAGGAAGGATCGCTGGCGGCTGGGCCGGTGCATGGTGTCGCAGGCCCAGGAGTGGGCTGGCCCGAGCTGGGCGAGGCGGTAGGCGGAGTGGGCTGGCCCGAGGCGGGCGATGCCGTGGGCGGAGTGGGCTGGCCCAAGGCGGGCGATGCCGTGGGCGGAGTGCGCGCACCCGCGGAGGGAGTGGGAGATGTGGCGTGCGGCGATACGGGGGGCGTGCATGCAGGCCATGCAGGAGGAGCGACCGGATCCGGGACGGGAGGATCGGAGACTGTATCCAGCTGGGAATCAGGAGATGGAGATAGAGTTTTGAAAGGGAAAACTGACTCCACGAACGTCACGTGACGGGAAAAAATGATGCGCCTGGTGGTTGGATCGTAACATCGATACCCCTTGCGCTCGTCGGGATAACCCAAGAAAACGCACGCTACAGATCGGGCAGCCAGCTTATGTGGCGAGATGGCTATGATATTGGGATAACATAAACACCCGAACACACGTAGATGACGAAAATCGGGGACGTGGCCGTGGAGTAGCTCGTACGGGCCGGTGAGGAGCCGTGGTTTGCATGGGCGGCGGTTAAGGAGGTATGTAGATGTGGAGAGGGCTTCAGCCCACCAGCGTGGCGGCATGGAGGCGTGGAGAAGGAGGGTGCGAACTCCGTCATTGAGTGTACGGAGGATGCGCTCAGCCTTCCCGTTTTGTTGGGATGTGTAGGGGCAAGATAGACGGAAACGTGTACCGTGCGACTCGAGAAGAGATCGATTGGCAACATTATCAAACTCGCGGCCATTGTCCGTTTGAAAAGCTAAGATGGGGCGAGAGAATTGGGTGCGGACGTAGGCATAGAAGAGAGTGAGAAGGCGGTGAACTTCAGATTTGCGATGAATAGGAAAAGTCCAGGCATAATGTGTGAAATCATCAAGAATCACTAAGTAATATAAATAGCCGGATACACTGGGTACAGGACTGGTCCATAGATCACAATGACAAAGTTCAAAGGGAAATGAAGTTTGAGTAGTGGAAGAAGAAAAAGGTAGCCTAGTGTGTTTGCCCGTCCGACAAGCATCGCAGTGCGTCGAAGGGCTTTTGTTGAAACTAAACTTGTAGTAGGAGGATGCCTTGGCGAGGGTGGCGACGCCGGGGTGACCGAGCCGCTGGTGCCACAAGTCGGCGGCGACGGTAGCGGTGAGGCAGTGGCGAGGGCGGACGAACGGGTATAGGTCGCCGGAGGAGTCACATCGGAGAAGAACCGTCCTGGTGGCCAAATCCTTGATAGAAAAGCCATAAGGGTCAAATTCGATAGAGACGGAGTTATCACGAGTGAATGCACGTACAGAAACCAAATTCTTAATTAAGGAAGGAGAGATCAGAATGTCAAGCAGGGAAAGAGAACGAGAGTGCGTGGGAAGGGAAGCAGAACCCACGGCGGTGATTGGTAAGGCAGAGCCATCACCAACGACGATCGTGGATGGGGTGGAGGGATGAGGAGGCGAAGAGAGTATACCGGATCCCGAGCCCATGTGCGAGGAGGCGCCGCTGTCGAGTATCCACTCGCCGCCGGGAGCGGACGGAGGCTGCACCGAGAGCTGGTTGAGGGCCGCGATTAGCGCAGCCTGATCCCACTGGGGAGACGTCGCGGGGGCAGAGGGTGACGCCTGAAAAGCCTGGGGCGGAGCGGGCGCGGACGGCCGGGCGCCGAGGAGCCCCGGGGCGGACCAGGCCTGAAAGGTGCCAGCCACAGCCGGAGTTGTGGGTGCCGGTGCGCGGTAGCCGGCGGGGGTGCCGCCAGTGGTGGGAGCCCCGCCGTTAGACGAACCAGCGCCATGAGGGGAGTTCTTCTTGCGCTTCTTCCGGCCGTTGTTGGTGGAGGAGCCGGGAGCAGGAGAACCGGTGCCGAGGAGAGCCACGGGAAGGTGGGGAGCCGGCGCCGTCGGCGGTGGTGGCGGGCGCGAGGCGTGGAAGGCCTGCGCCTGGGCGATGAGGGTGTTGCGAGCGGCAGTCCGCGCCTGGCGAGCGAGGCGCTGCTCTTCGAGTAGGAGGAAGGAGCGCAGCTTCACGAAGGAGGGAGGGCGTCCGCGAGTCATATGCGGGATCGCGTGCTGGAGGCGCTCGTCGAGGCCGCGCAGAACGTTGTGGACGAGGTCACGTTCCTTCACACGGCGGCCCAGGTCGCCGAGCTGATCGGCCATCTGCTTCAGCTTGGACGTGTATTCGACCACGGAGAGATCGCCCTGCACAAAACTGTGAAATTCGTCGCGGAGGTAGGTGGCGCGGGCGTCGCGGTTGCTCGGAAGAGCGACCGGAGGGAGCGCCAGAGGGAACGCGCTGTGTCCTTGCGCTCCTCGACGATCTCCAGGGTCGAGGGCGTCACCGTGGCGCTGTACCAGGAGACAACGGCGAAGTCGTTCAGAAGCAAGTCGGAGGAGACCTGCGCGCGCGAGCCGTCGACGTGGTCGAGCAGGCCGAACTTGGCGAGCGCGCCGAGGAATTGGCGGCGCCAGAGCCCGTAATTCTCCTTCTCGTAGTCGAGGACGACCAGGACATGATCACGGATGCGGAGCGACTGGATGGTTTGGGTGGGGAGGGTTTGGGTTGCAACGGGCAGACCAAAGTCCTCGTCGGAGTCGGAGCCGGCGGAGGAGGAGTGAGAGGAGGAAGAACTCATGGTCGCCGGGAGGTTGGGAGGGCAGCGGAAGCTATGGATCTTTAGGCTGATACCATGTCAGAACCAGAACGAGGGTTGGAGAGAGAGGTTTTGTGCAACACTTAATTCTATTGATACAGAGATTACACGTATATGTAGTTACAATGCTCAACTAACTCACAAGAGAACCAGCCGTAGGAATAGGTCAGCACTAACACCACTAACACCACCCCTCTATACATGCATGTACACACGTTCGCTAACACCAACATAGACGACCGACCCCGCTTCCTGCGCGTCCAGCCACTCCAGGTACCCCTTGCCATCCTGCTTGAACAGGTCGTTGTTGTTGGCCGCAGCTGGCGCCGAGGCGTCCAGGAAGGAGAGCACGGGGCCGATGGGGACCACGTCGATACCGTGCTGGCGCAGCGTCGCCATCGCATCAGGCTCCATGGCGTCGAACGTGTTGGCGAGCACGGTGGGCGTGTCCTCGCGGTCCAGAACGTCGAGGAGCTCGCGGAACGCGGCGAGGACGAAGGCGTAAGGGTGGTCGACGTTGGAGGCGATGGTGAAGAACGACGGCAGGTCGCGCATGCGCATCGGCGGGAGCCCCCGGACGCGGACGTCCGCCCACGGGTCGCTCGCCGCGGCAGCGACGGCCTGGTCGAGGCCGTCGGTGCCACGGAAGAAGTGGAAGTAGGAGGCGAGCACGGTGGCCGGCTGGATCCAGTAGGCCGCGGCAGGAACGCCGTGTGCGCGCGCGACGCCGGCCACCCAGGAAAGGAGCACCGTGTACTGGTGTACACCACCTGCGTGACGGGGGTGCCGGCGTCGCGGAGGCGCGCGAGCACGCCGCCCAGCGTGCGGCCCCCCACGACCTTGAGGTTGGACATGTAGTCCGTGCTGTCGTGCGCGGACCTGTCGAAGCCGTCGGAGTAGGGCAAGTAGCGGACGCCGGCGCCGTCGACGTGGCCCACCGCCTCCGCGCCCTCGTCGTCCGGGAACATCTTGCGGAAAGCGGAGACTGGGATGGAGAAGGTGACGCGGGCGCCCGGCGAGGCGCGGAGGAGGCGCGGCGCGAGGTGACGCGCCGGGTTGATGTGGCCCTGCGCCGGGAACGTGACCACGAGGAAGTGGGGCGCCTCCCCCACGCGCTCCACCTCCTGCGCCACCATGGCCGGCATTGCTGCCTGCGAGCGATGCGGTACAAGTGCAAGCGCGAGCGTACTACGTAAGAGTGTCTTGTCGTTGCTGGGTTGGGTTGAGGCGAGTCATCGACGGGCTTCGCCTGTTATATACGGCGGAGATGACGAAAGCGCTGAGGTGTAGTAGTAAGGTTGGGCTGGCGCTGGGCAAATATTAATGGCTCGAGGCTGGAGCCAGTCACGGTACCGAGTTATCACGTTGGCTATTTACCAGGCGTCTGATTTCTATTTTTATTTTATTTTTGAATGTTGGGGCCTTGCCCAAATTCATTGATAAGAGGGAAGAAAACATAGTGAGCTACAGGGGAACCCGAGGAGGGTTAGCGCCTCACAGGCTCAACTAAAACAAAGCGAAAGCCAAGAAAAAGAAGGGCAAAAGAAGGAGGAAAAACTAGACCGCACACTCAGCCTGGGTCGAAAGGAATTCCCGCCCCATCCATATTCCATAGCTTAATTTCATCCCTCACTCTTTGCAAGAAGGTGTCGTGCCCCATGGACTCTCTCTGGAAGATTCTCCGGTTTCGTTCTCGCCATATTTCCCAGGACGGCAGCTGTATCGTGGACAGGGTTGCTTTCTGCTTGTCCTTTGATGTGTGACCAAAGCAGTCCACAAGCCAGTCTTTGATGCTCTCTGCTTCGTTCCAGTTATCCGGAACAAGCGTCGGCAATTGCAACTGCGTGGCGATTTTCCGCCAGCAAACTCTCGACCAGGAGCACTCTAATAGCAGGTGTGGTGCGGTCTCAAGGTTACGCTCACAGAGGGGGCAGAAATAGTTGTTCTCCCATCCGCGCCGCAGCAACACGTCAGCAATAGAGATCCTGCCCAGCATGGCCGTCCACAGAAAAAAAACGACATTTGCCCGGTGCCCATGCCTTCCAGATCAGGTTGAAACCTTCCATGGAAATAGCTCCCTCGAACTGCAGCAGGTAGGCGGACCGCGCCGAATACTCGTGGGACGGCGTAAACCGCCATGTTATGGCATCCGTCAGCCCTTCCCCAAGCGTCACATCATCGAGCCTCGCTGCCAGGTCAGTAAGTTCCGGCAACATAGTGTCAGTTAGGCCCTTCGCCAGGTCAAATAACCAGGTTTCCCCATTCATCGCTTCCTTAACCGTACGATTCTTCCGGGTGGCGATGGCGAACAGCGATGGTGCAATGGTTTTCGGGCACTGTCCGCCCAGCCATCTATCATGCCAGAAGTTTGTTCTACTTCCGTCTCCGATCGTGATCTCCGTTGCCATTGCAAAGAGCGCCCGATCCTGGTTGTCACATGGCAGGGGCATGCGCGACCATGGCCTAGGGGGGTCTTGCCATGCATGCCACAGCCACGTCTGATTTCTATTTTTGGCCTCAGTTGCATGGACCAAAACACTGACCTGGAGACAGGGAGGCTAGATGCGGCCGGCGTCCAGTGTAACGGTGAGCCAGGACCAGGCCGGAGACGGATACAACACGGCTCGCCGCTACGTTGCCGGCAGGGGAGATAAGGTGGAGGATGGTGTGGGTGCAAGGCCGGGGCTGGTCACCGGGGCCGGAGGAAGGACGGGGCACACAGGGGTGGCACGTGAATGCAGCTTTCTAGCAGATGCACCGTTGTTGGGTAGCACTCTACTACACATTACACACGGTACAACCCAGTCCACTTCTCTCTCTTTCCACTCATCCGCTCCATTCTTTTTCATTGGATTTTCATGTATGTAACAATTATATATTTTATAAATCAAAAGTGCAATGTACAATCTCTTTGCATATTTGTGTTCCCGGTGACGAGAGCTTTGAAACTTCTCGCCCCAGAGTCCCTAGCAGCAAGCCCATAAGCTACTTCCTTTAGTTGAACTGGTTGGGCCAACGTTGAATATATTTTGATAAAAAATAAAATTTGAATTTTAAAACATGATAAAACTTCATGAAACCGTAAAAACTATAGATATTTGCCTAGCATATTGTACACAATGTATCAGAATGTTACATAGGGATTTATTGTGTGTCAATGCGACCCCGCAAAAAAAATGCGCATCAAAGCGATGCACGGCGAACTTGATAACACTTTGTTAAGAGAGTTTTTACGGTACATCGTTCTACTGAATTTAATGGGTAGTATTAAATCGATCCCACAGCTAGTATAGTTTTGACCCAGAGTTTAACTTAAGGATATAATGGTGATTTTCTATAAGGAACAGCCGCAGCCGCAGGCTTCGTCCTCCGTTATCCCGACATCCTCCGCTACAACACCTCCTCTATCATTCCGGCGCCGCCGACTGCCGTAGCCATCTCGACTCTGCCTGCTGCACGTCCCCGTCACCTGGTCGCGCCAACCATGCGTCATTATCAAGTTTCAAGAGGTTTTTCTGTGTGTTCTAGACTACGTCACTGTGTTCTGTACAGCTTTATTACCATGTTGCATGAAAAGGGCGAAAGCTGTCAGCTTTATGCGACGTGGTTATTCATGTTCTAGAGCATATCAAAATGTTTCGTTGTGTCAATGCGCTTTGAACATAATACTGCGAGTTTGTATTACCACTCGTTCTTATCAAGTTCTATTAGTTTTTCTCGTGTTCCAAAGTGTGTCATCATGTTTCATAAAGTGTCATCATGTTTTAGAATTTGAATTTTAAAGCTTGTCAAATATATTCAACAGTTATCCTATTCCAAAGTTCTTATCTTAAGGAACACAAACATTTAAACCGTTTATAAACAAGACTCTTGGTTCAAAAGATAAAATGGATTCAAACTTCGAAATCATATGAACATGGCATGTGTGGGTGTAGCATAGCATGGGTTCTCTACCATGAAGCTAGCTATAGAAAAAGTTGTGATCATGCACAATGAAAGTGGGACGTATATGCATGTAATCAAATATACAGCTACATACAGGATATCCCGTGCACGGTAGATATGCTTTTCTTGCTTGGTTTTTCACCGGAACAACGAAGGACGGGCGAAGAAGGTGCATGACAGCACCACCGGCAACGAGTGCGCTTGTAGATTGTTAGGCTGGCCGTGGTGGGCGACACATGAGGTGGCGTTGGAGGAGAAAGGGGATGAACGCACGAGGGAGATAAAATCCACTGATCAAAAAAATCCCTCCTTGCCCCCGCGTCGTCCCCCGCGGGCGACTCGGGCGGCGACGCCAGATCCACCCGCCGCGCGCGCAGCCTCGCCTTTCCCCGCCGCCGCCGGCGGCCGGTGTCGCCGGGGCAAAGCCCCTCGCGGTGGCTGGCGGCGGGGCATCTCCTCCCCTCTCCCCTCGGTGGCGGCGGGCGCGGGGCAGCCGCCCTGGGCAGAGGCGTCGGGCGGGCGCGGGGCCCGGCGGTGCGGCGGCGGTGGCTCTTGGCGGCGGCGTGGTGGCTGTGGCTGCACGGCGGCGTTGGGGCGGCAGCTCGAGGCACGGCGGCTGCGTCCCGGGGCGGCGGCTGGTGTCTCGATCCAGATCCAGCCGGCTTCGGGCGGCTCCGGCAGGTTCTCCCCGTCCGCTGGCTTGCTGCTGGCCGACCGGCGGCGTGGGAGAAGGGCGCGCCTGGTCGCGGCGGCCTCGGGCCGGCAGGCGGCGCGGGCCTCGATGGCTTTGGGCGACGGCTGCTGCTTCGTCCGTTGACGGCAGTGGTTGGGCGTGATGGTGTGTCTCTGCCTTAGGGGCGGTGGTGCGGGCCGGTGTGGCCTCGGCGGCGCGGCGGCCGTGGTCGGACTGGTGGCGCGGGGCGGCGGTGTGGCGACCCTCCTTCTCCTGGGTTGGAGCCGGTGGCGTGCGGGGCTGCGCGCTTGGTGGCGGCTCCCCTGACCTAGGGTTTGCGCTCGGGCGGGCCGGTTCTCGGCCCGAGGCAGATCGGGGTGGTCCCCGGGTAGGTGAGGTGCGGGCTCGGCCCGGGATGTGCCCGTGAGCGCTGTTCTTGCGGGTGCGGTGGGATGTTGGTGGTGGTCCTGGCTGCGCCTACTCGTGTGTCTGTGTGGCACCGGTGACCTCGGAGTTGGCATCGTGCAAGCTCGGCTTCGCGGCGGCCGTCGGCAGTCCTAGGATCGTGTCCCCAGGTCGACTGGGACTGGTTGGGGATGCAGGTGTCAGCGCCTCCTACGGTGGAGGTGCTGACCCAGATCTAGGGACTGATGCCGAGCTAGGTGTGGAAGGAAGCCCTTCTACCCTACCTGCCGGGGTTGGTGTGTTGTGTGGCGGATGGGTGGCGGCGCCTTGGGACAGGGATGCCGGGGCGGCGGCCCCGGGCCGCGGTCCCCATGATTGGCTCTCCGGCGGGCCTCATGGCGGCGGTGGTGGCTTCTCCTCTTGGCCGTTTGGGCGGCGAAAGGTCTTGCGGCAGGTGGCTCGGACACGCCCTTATCGGTGGTGCCCGGATCCGGATCTGGGGTTTGGAGTTTGTCGCGCCTGCCCTGGGGACACCGTGTGACACGGGCGAGTTTCCGAGCGAAAGCTCTGCGCTTGGCGCTGATGACGACGACGCTCGCGGGCGCCGCTACTTCCTGAAGACGTCATTGTGGTTCTCTTCTCCGTGTTCGGGCTCCGGGTGAAAACCTATGTCCATTCCGGACTCGGCAGCGGCGACGTTCTACGCCGTTCTCCCTCCTGAGGGCGTTGTCGTGGAGTCTAGGTGGGCTAGGGTATGGTGTGGCGTTGTACTCTGATCTCCCATTGTTCTCCTTCGGTAGCGTAGTTTGCGTGGTACCGAGATCTCAGGATCCGCTTTGTAAGAGGGTTACCTCTCCACTATGTATCGTTCGGCCGTGAACTTTGGTCGGTGCTTTATCTATAAAGCGGGGCGCGAGCCTGTTTCGAGAAGATAAAATCCACTGAGTGCTAAAATCATTGCAGGTTGTAGGCGCTCCCGTTAGTTACATTAGTTATAGAAAGAGTGAACAGTGATGTATCTTGAGATGCATCTCTAATTGAAGTTCGTGTTGTAATTTTGTATACTAGCGGCGAAGATGCGGGGCACACGCCGCGCCCGTCAGAGGCCTCGTTTATATTTCGAATAAGTAATTCAAATTTTATTTTTTTATTTCATGCAGTTTTTTTTCATGTTTGGCTGGTTGGAATTGTTTTCTTTTTGTTTGGGTTTTATATGACGAAAGGAAGGTGTAGATTCGTTTTGACACGGTTCATTGGTGCAATAAAGTTATTTATAACACGTTTACATCCGTCATAGTTGTTTTTTTTACCCTTGAATGTAGAGATGCCTGACTTGCTTTTTGTATTGAGCGACAAAGACCATTGCCGGTGGTGTCCATTTCATGTTTTTAATAGAACAAAAGTGTTTTAAGGATCATGCGATTGAAATTTTGAACGAATCGTGATTTATTTATGGCAAAGAGTTAAGGAACAAATCATTCTAAATATGATGCACCAAATTGAAAATCTTTTTTTAGTCTGCATGTGGGTAAATCATTAGTGTTATTCCTTCTTTGTCTTCGTGGAATTTCTTTAACATGTGAGGCCTGGCGACATCCAATAAGAGAAGCACATTCAGTGCTATAATATTTTTTAACTATATTGTTTCTTATCATGGTGCCAGGGACTTCTTCTTGCATGACCTTTGTGTATTATATTTGTATTTGGCCTGCTATGCCTTCATCGTACTGATTTGAGAGTTTAAGTAGGCGAACAATTTTAAAATCAGTAGCATTAAAGGTGTTTTTTGTAGGTGTGAGTACTGCCGACAGAGTGAGATTTTTCTTATCTTGCATGGTGAGCGAAGGATGGTGTAACACCTTGGATTTTGCCCATTTCTTTTTCTTTTGATTTTGGTCTGGTTTTGCTTTTCTGTGGCTTGGTAGTCTTGGAACCTGGAGGGATCACCCTTGATTTCTCTTCCCTAGTGGCTTGCCAACCTCTAAACCATCCCAAGACCTTTCCATCTCCATCTTGAGCCAATCCCAATATTCTTTTTCTTGGGAATATTCCTTTTTCTATTAAAGGAATAACCCTGTCTGCCTTGGTTGTGAAGCAACCCATATCTTCATCATTCCAAAAATTCCCAAATAATTCTCATAAATTGTTTGGGTAATATCTACCTCAAATATGTCAAAATCTTTCCTGGCCATGTTCAAAAATATTCCATAAATATTCCTTTTCTGATTCAGCCCCAGCTGGCAGTTTGAGAAGCAAGTACCCTTTCTATTTGCTTGCTTGCCCTCAAAATTTTTGGGCACTCTTTCCTATCCATATAATTGCCACATGCCAAAATTCAACTCAATTTGGCTAGTAAATATTTATTGGAAAATTTCCAAAGTTTCTGATCCAAAGGAAGCTTTGTGAAGCAAGTGCTAGCTAAGAGCATGCAAATGAGTTGAAATTTGGCAGGCATCTTTATATGCTCAAATAATGACTCTCCTCAAGATTTTAACATCATCCCATCTTCTATGTGACCACAGCATCAAATCTTGTTTTCTGGTCATATTTTCCTGTTGTGAAGCAACTATATTTTATATTGCTTCATAATTTCTGAAAATTTACCAGAACATCCTCCTATCCTCATAAAACTTCTCCAAAAAATTTGGACTTATTTCATGTACCCAATAATTGCCTAGAATTTTTCTAAGATTCTGGTCAGAGAGGTCCATTATGAAGGAAGTGCCATTTTGGCTTGCCCAAATGGCATGCAATTTTTATGGCACTCTCATATGACCAAATCATTATCATATGCCCATTTTCAGCTCAAGGCAACACTATAGGTGAGTGCCACATCCAGATTAGTCCTTCTGTCCAAAAGAGCCCTTTGAACTGCAAGTGCTACTTATACCCATCTAAATGAGCTGAACATTTGCAGTAGTGATCACCTTAGTATGTGATTACCCTCAGCCAAAGATCAAAATCAATCCCCAGCTGAATCTCCCCCACCCCACTCCAAACACCTTGCTGTTCCTAAGCAAATCTACTATATGTGGTCATATCAAGCTTCACTATGCCTGCTTCTTTCCCTCTTGGCATTACCCTTTGAATGACTAATCGAGCAGACACAGTTTGGTCGACCAGAGTACGTGGCATCGCCGCGTCCACGCGGTGACCACCGCCCTAGCATGCCATGGACGCGAGCTGCGTGTTTGCTAGCTCGGGCCCCTCCTCTGCTCGTCGGTTCCGCACGCCTCGGCGTGTCCAACAGCTCCCCCTCGTCGTCGTCTTCCTCCCTGGATAAGTCTCCCCCTCTCTCGTCTCCTCCTTCGCGGTACGGCAGCCGCGCCCGTGACCTGCAGCCGCCGTCGCCGTCGTGACCAGTTGCCCGAACCCTCCCGAGCTTCCCCGAGTTCGCCTGAGCCCTTTCCACTCCTCTCTGACCTCTCAGGACGCCTCTCCCCTCTTCCAGGCAAGCTCCCGAAGCTCCGGCGCGCGGCGCACGCGTCGCCGCGGCCGTGGCCGAGCCCTGCGCCGTCCGGCTATATAAAGCCGCGGCCTCGAGCCTTCCCGGGCATCCTCAGCGCCCGCAACATCTTCTTCTCCCTCCTAGCGTCCTCCCCAGCCCCTCCATTGAGCTCGAAGAGCCCCAATTTCCCTCCATTGGCCGCCATGGCCGCCTCGGCTCTCGCCTAAATTAGAGCAACCCGAGCTCTCCCCCTCCCTCTAACCTCCGCCAGAGAACCACCCGGAGTCCGGTGACCCTTCCCGTCCTCTCAGCTCGTCGCCGGAGTGCCTTGGCCGCGCGTCCCCGAGGGCAGCGCCGCCGCCCCTGTCCTATGTTACCGAGCCGCCGCGGCTACGGTCCTCCTCGGCGTCCGTACCCAGGCTGGGTTGGTGCGGCGTCCTTCTCCGAGTCTACCGGTGTCGCGCCCTTGCCGGGGACGGCCCGAGTCGCCGGAGCCGGCGCCGGTTTCGCCTCTGTCTCTC
Source organism: Elymus sibiricus (assembly GCA_039707655.1). NCBI lineage: Eukaryota > Viridiplantae > Streptophyta > Magnoliopsida > Poales > Poaceae > Elymus > Elymus sibiricus. Next base: position 96,340,152 of record CM077667.1, on the reverse strand, counting down.
CCTCTGTTTCCTATCGGGGGAGCAGCGGGAGGAAGGAGGAGACCCAGCCTGCGGGGCCCACTTGCCCGCGGACCCCACTGGCCAGTCGCCCAGCCGTTGACTTGGCCCCGGGCCCGCGTGTTTAGTGGAAGCGGGTCTCCAGAGAGTCGTTTTTCCTAAGGGAAAGCGTACTCCACGGAAACCGTCTTCAACGTCACCCCTGCGCGCGCAGTTGGGCCTGGCCCATGTGCACAGTTGCAGCGGCGGCAGTTTCAGCCCGAGCCGGCCCAGTGCCACAGTGCATTTTTTTTCTTTCAGTGGAATAACTGTCCAGGACCCATATGTAAATAAAATATTTGCAGAAAGGCCCCTGGCAGAAAAACCACTACATCTTTTTGCTCGGAACCCCGATCGAGCCCCCCTCCGAGAGAGAGTTGTTTCCGGCAACTCCTTCCGCGACTTTTCCGCACTTCTTCCCGGTGGATCCCTCATCCCAGGCAAGCCAGGACACCCATTCCATGAAGTATTTCAATAGCATTACATATTTGATTGAATTACTTGCATTACTTTGCCATGTGATAATTCATAGTAATTAATTTAATGCTTAGTTGCTGCCATCTTAAGTATTGTGATAAACCACTATGTTTGCCAAGTGAACTTAGTGGGTTGATCTTGAGTCACCTGTCCGGGCTTATCCGTGCAACCACATTTGCCGGTATGGGACGGCCTTGACTTGGTCTGATCGCGTGCTCTTTTATCGGTACCACCAAAGAGGGAAGGTTATGCGCGCGTGCTACCCTGGCCCGGTAGGCGGCGATAACCTTGTGAGCCCAGTTGAGTTGTATGGGCCCGTCCCCGTTTGGGACAGTTTTGTTTGGCCACGACGGTGGCAGGTGTCATGAGGACATAGGTGTCATGAGGACACAGGGGCCACCCAGGGCAGGACTCCGGGGGAGGATGAATGCCGGTGGTACGATGAGAGAGTCACGGGTCAGGCAGGTTTCGTTGAAGCAACGCTGGTCCACCCGAAGGGGATCACGAGGCCAGGTGCTTCATGGTGTGGGTAAAGTGCGCAACCTCTGCAGAGTGTAAAAATATATTCGAATAGCCGCGTCCACGGTATTGGACAGCCCGTCCAGACCTCACTAGGTGGTCAACCGTAATATTGGTAATAATGATGGATGAACTCGTCTTGTGATCGAAAGTACTTAGTGAGTATTCCGAGGGTTGTGGGACAACCTGGAAAAGAGTAAGTTGATGACTGGTAACAGTAAGTGAAGCACTTAAGTATTTAACATGTTGATTGCCATGCTATTGTTTGCTGCATTGTTTGGTGTCGTGAGCTTGCGAGTACATTCAAAGTACTCACCTGGCGTATCATGCCAGTTTGCAGGTCAGGTTTGCTTGCTTGTCGAAGATGCCGAGTGCGCGAGCTAGGATAAGCATTCTAGCCAGAGTCCCTGCGGAGTGGAGTCCATCATCGCCGTTGTTGTTCCGCTGCCGAGAGTTACTCCGCTTCCTCAGGTTGTTCCTCTGTTAGCATAGAGCTACCCTGGGTAGGCGTAGTCTCGCCGTGCCGATGTAATTCATGTACCCTTGTAATCTTATTTATAGTAATAAAGAGCTGATTTGTTCTATGCCAACAGTGCCGTATTCCAGAAGACTTGTCCCTGGGCTGGAATACGGGGCGTTCCGGTCTCCTCTGAGCCGGGGTGCCACAGATGGTGGGGTGAGCGACGATCATAATGGCTATAGAGGTTTAGTAGATCGTAACTCAACAGTAGGTAATACAAAAAAATAAAAAGAAGGCAAATATTCACTAATCGTTTTTATAGAAAAACTTTGGTTTTCCTTTTTGTATTTTCTCGGATTATTGTTCACGTGGATGCACTAGGTTGGTACTATTCCGGTTAACATTTCAGGTATTGTTCGTACAATGTTTTTTTGGGTGGATATGGGTATATTCCAGTTTATTCGGTGGGCGTGGAAACAGGTCACATGAAGTATTGTTTCCATACAAAGTTACTGTTTTGAAAACAGTGTTCTCCTATATTCAGATTTCACTAAAACTGTTAGAGGAAAATAGTCTATAAGAATGAATCTAAGGAAAATAAAAATGAGCAATGCTCTTTTAAAATAAAAAAAAGTTGGCACTCAAGATGCTATCTTTTCCTTGGATTTTGGCTTCGTAGTAAAACTGGAGTGGAAGCACGGTCACTTTATTATCACCGAGATCAATGCCAATAGGTAAAATTAATTATTAAATAATATGAATATAGATCAGATCAAACTAAGTTGGTATTTATTAGGCTCGTATGTTTAACACTAAGAGAAATGTCAATATGTAAAATTAATTATCACATAATATGAATATTGATCAGATCAAACTAAACTGGGATTTATTCGCGCGGGGGGGGGGGTACCTCTGTGTTTTTAAGTAATCCATTAGATCTGTGTGTTTTTCACTTTACGTAATTATCTATAAGTAAGTCTAAAAGATAGCATGATATAATTGTATTAGAGAAAACCCTTAACTGAGCAGGAATACCTTTTATATAAAAAAAAGTAGTACTATTCATAAATAATACTTTTCATAAAAATTCTTTTAGAAATCGGATACCCTATGTTGTTTTCTGTACGTTAAAAATTGTTTTTTTAATAATGTTCAGAACCAGGGTACCGTTTACACGTGGTACTATTCACTGTTGGACACGTAAATAAACAGTAGAAGATTGAATGATTAATATCCACGGTTACTATTCGCATGTTGGACACGTAAATGAATAGTAGAAAATTGAAAAAGGAAAGAAAAAAGGAAAGCCTCCTGCTTTAGTAATGAACAGTAGAATTTGAAAAAAAATCAAAAAAAAGAAGAAAAAGGGAAAGCTTCCCGCTTTAGTATATATATAGTATATATAAAAATGGTACTAATAAATAATACTTTTCACAAAAATCCTTTTGGAAATCTGAAATCCTATGTTGTTTTCTGTACGTTAAAAATTGTTTTTTTTTCTTCTGAAATACGGTTCACAACCGGGGTACCATTTACGCGTGGTACTATTCACTGTTGGACACGTAAATAAACAGTAGAAAATTGAATGATTAATATTCATGGTTACTATTCTCATGTTGGACACGTAAATGAACAGTAGAAAAAAATGAAAGGTTCCTGCTTTAGTAATGAACTGTAGAAGTTTGAAAAAAAATCAAAAAAAGGAAAAAAGGAAAGCTTCCTGCTTTAGTATATAGTATAATATAATACATCCCTCCGCTATCACTAGTAACATATGGGAATGTCCCTCCCCTGCCACTTTATCGCATTTGCAACAAACAACCAAAGTTGTCTCTCTAGGCATTTCATGTTCTTCATCAAAGTTCAATTGTCACTGTTCAATTCTTCAAAAATATCAGAATTGCTAAAACTCATTCGACTGAGGGTTAGCGAAGTCTCAGTCGACGCCCAGTCCGTTGGATCGTTTGATGCTTCGAGATTTACATGGCTGGCTGATTTGTTTAGAATCAGCTTGTTTAGTCACGCACACTCGTTTTAGTCGTGCACGACTTGTTTCTTTTTTCTGTGTTGCTTTCTCCTGTTGGCCGGACTTGCGCAAATCGACTGGGTTTGAATCTGTTGGCTTCCCTTTTGGTTTTTTGGACTGCGATTATTTTCAAAAGGGAAGGAGGCGGGGAGGGGCAACTGGTTGAGAACTATTCATCGAGAGCAACCAGTTAGCGGGTATCCCTTGGAGGGGTACCAGCGGTCACTATTTCAAGGAACTCGTGCTACCACATGGTGTGCCCAGTCACCGCCACATGTCACTCGTTGGGTGCATCAGTGGGACCTCGTTTTTTTGCTTGCGTTTTTTATTTTTATTTATTTTTATTTTTTTGGGTTTTGGATTTTGCTTGTTTTTTCCTAGATTTTTTTGTTTTTTGTACATTTTTCCTCGCGTGAAGTATAGTTGTGCTCCACAAAATTGAAAAACACAGTTGTGCTTTTTAAAAAGCGCAGAATACAAATGTGCTACACCGCATATGTGGTTCGCGGTAAAGCACATCTGTGTTTTTCGGGAAGCATATATATGCTTTACTACGAAGCGCGCCTGTGCTCCCCAGAAAGTGGAAAGCACATGTGAGCTTCTCGAACAAGAAGATGGCGGTGTTGTGATACAATGACGGTCGTTGCCACTAGTGGCGAAGGAACTATTGTGAGGCCATGCGAAAATGTTGCATGTGAGCACTCCGTCGTGCTCAAATCAATATTCACTAATGTTGCAAGCCAGGTGGTAGCTCGATGTTGCTGATGCAGGGGCAATCACGCTGTAAGTACTCGGGGTGCCGCTCGCCGGAGCTGCAAGTAGTGGCAAATGTTGCAACCGAATGTCTCATCACATAGCAAGTTGAGGATGCAGTGCTGCAAGGGCCAGCGGGAGGGGCGTCGCTAGCCGGTGTTGCAAGCGGCGGGCAATGTTGCAACTGCATGTCTCATCGGCAGTGCATGCCGTGCTACGAGTGTAGTTGTTGTAGCAGCTTGCCAGCCTCCCGATATGTCGCCAATGTTACGAGCAGTGACGTGTTGCCGACGTTGTTGCGACACCCTAATTTTGTGAGCGGTGACATGCTTCTGGCGTTGCATCATGCGATGTTGCAAGAAGGACATGGTTTGTTGCGATGAGGCGACGAGGTGCGACAACTGCGAGCAACAACTAGCACTACTGGCGAATAGGGTGGTGGTGACTGCTACAAAGCGACTATAAGGGCATTCTCTTACCTTAGTATTTTGGTGATGATGACACCTCACTATGTTATCTAACCGTGTGTCAAGTTATTCAGGTATTATGTGTGAGACACAAGACGGTTAGGCATTCCCTTCGGACGGAAAAGATCGAAGACGGTGTTCTCTACGTGTTTATTTTCTTTGGTCGTAGGGATCCCGTACTATCAAGAGGGAATCCACATTGGAAGATCTTGGGGTGAATCAATACTCTCTCACATCCTTAGCACCCACCTCGTTCCTTCCCATCAAAGAGAGAGAGGCCCTACTTTCCTTCCATGCAGGCTGGTTGTACCATTGTCTCGACCGGTTACACCGGTCACTCCAGTCATCCGGTTTAACCACCACTCCAGGGGTGATACCCTGGGGGTGCTGCCACTGAGTGGTCCCCAGCGGTTGTACCGCTGCCCCCGGGCGGTTGTACCGCCCACAGCTGGGTGACCCAGGGTGGCAGCCCTGGGCGGTTGAACCGGTCCAGCACCGGGGTTCAACCGGACGCAGTTCTGTTGAGCTGCGGTTGTTGGGCGGACGTGGGCCGGTTGTACCGATGTATTACTATAGCCTGGTACTACCGGTGTCCCTAGCGGTTGTACCGCTCGGGACTTTGCCCTGTCCAACGCTCGAGCCGAGCGGTTGCACAGGGGAGGAACCACCGCCTCAGGTTCTGTTGTGATGCGGTGGTTGGCCGGTTGTTGGGCGGTTGTACCGCTATATTACTATAGCCCGGTTCTACCGCCCGCATCACCGGTTGTACCGTTGCCATGTAAAAATGGCTGTAACGATTGGAAAGTGGGGACACTATATAAAGGGGTGGTTCTTCCACCTCCATCTTATCTCTTACCTCTCTCTCTCCACCATTGATGCCCTTCAAGCTTCTTGCCCGATCTCTCTCTCTAGCCACTCAAACTTGTTGATTTGCTAGGGATTGAAGGAGGAGACCTAGATCTACACTTCCACCAAAGGAAAATTGATTTCCCTTACTTTCTTTTGTGGATTTTGTTACTCTTGGGTGTTTGAGCACCCTAGACGGAAGAGGTCACCCCAAAGCCATATTCCATTGTGGATCGTGGTTTCGTTGGGAGCCTCCAATTAAATTGTGGAGAGGGCCCCAACCTTGTTTGTAAAGGTCTGGTTGCCGCCTTCAAGTGCTCCACTAGTGGAATCACGGCACCTCGCATTGTGTGAGGACGTGAGGAGAATACGGTGGCCCTAGTGGCTTCTTGGGGAGCATGGTGCCTCCACACCGCTCCAACGGAGACTTAGTTCCCCTCAAAAGGAAGGAACTTCGGTAACACATCCTCATCTCCAACGGTTCCACTTGTGGTTACTTCTTACCTTTACTTTGTGCAAGCTTGTATCTTGTTGTTATCATAGCTAGCATCATATAGGTTGTTCACCTAGTTGCATATCTAAACAACCTATTTGCTGCTAAACCTAATTTGTTAAGAAAAGCCTGAAAATTAGTAGTTGCCTATTCACCCCCCTCTAGTCAACCATATCGATCCTTTAAATTGGTATAAGAGCCTCGTCTCTTTATTAAGGGTTTCACCACCCAAAGAGTATGGTTGACGACGGGGACCGGGCGGTTGAACTCCCCGAGGCCGTGGGTGTTAACACGGTCTCTCGTGAGGATTTGAATGAGGCCATGTCCTCACTTAAATCCTCCATGACGACCGAGGTCAAATCCATGTTTAAAGAATTCCTTGAGGGTCTCAAACTTTCTACCGATCCGTTGCTAGTGGTTAACCCCACTAACTCGTCATCGGATGTCCACTCCGAAAAGGAAGGGTCTAGCACTAACAAGAACAAGCTACCTCAAGGAACTAGTGGGATGGGTACTTTTGCCTCGGTGCCCCCTCCCGTGGTCTATGGAGGACCGGTGCACCCACCACATATAGTCAATCTCGGTCCTCCTCCTAAGCTTGTTAAGAATGATTTTGCTAATTGGGTTTTTCGTATCAAGTCTCATTTGAATCACAGCTCAACACAATTTTGTAGAATCATTGAGCAAGGGTATTACCCTCATGATCCAAGCAACCTCACTCCAAGAGAAGAGGCCGACAATCAACTCAATCACTCCGCCTTGTTCATCCTTCAAGCAGCTGTTCCCATTGAAGATCTTGCTCACTTGCGTCCTTTCACTCGGGCTAAGGATTGTTGGGAACACATTGTCTCCATGTACAAGGGTAGCTCGAGCATTCAACGGTCCAACTTTGAGGTGGTCCTTGATGAGTGCGATGAATTTGTGATGCTTGATGATGAAGAACCTCGTGAGCTCTACCGTAGAGTGACAACTCTTGTTGTTGCTCTACAAGATCATGGTAGCAAGGATGTGGATGACAATTGGATCAAGCGGAAGTTTCTCAAGGCCATTATGCCATTCAACAAGGCCATGTCCTCCGTCATTCGTCAAAGGCCGGACTTTCACTCTTTGTCCTCAAGTGATGTGTTGGATGAATTTATTGCCATGAACATCTTAAACAAGACCGCCGACAACGCTCTAGCTCGTGTCCAACGGTCAAAGAAATCATCTCCCAACCTTGCTTTAAGGGCCAAAGGTATTGTTGAAGAAGATGAAGAAGAAGAAGAGGAGTGTTGCCCCGAAGACACCAAATATGCTTACCATGAGCACATGGCTCTTGCGTCTAGACAATTTTGGGGCAACAAGAGAAACTCAAAGCCCAACTTCTCCAAGAACAACTCAAGTGGGTCAAAGGGCAAGCAACGGGCGAAGACTTGCTATAACTGTGGCAATGTGAGTCACTTTGTGGTGGATTGTCCGTATGAGAAGAGGGAAGACAATGGTGGCAGGCTTATCCGTAAAGACAAAGCCAAGTCATTCCCCAACAAGAACAACTTCCCCAAGAAAGTGCCTCAAAAGGTGTTGGTGGCTCAAGAAGAGTATCCCTCCGATGATGATGTCGATAACGAAGATTCAAGTGGTGAAGGGATGGCAATGGCTACAGTGGCAATTGCATCTTCAACCCCAACTAAGGTGTCTCTCTTCGACGCCCCCAACGAGAACCACATTGCTAGGTGCCTTATGGCCGAAGGTATCACCAAGGTAACCTCTAACGTCAAAACCTCTAACATTACAACGTCTATTTCTACCACTCCTTCTTTGTTGGATTGTGTGGATGAACATGAGGTGGCGAAAGAGGATGAAAATGAGTTTGACAATTTTTTGTGTAAACTCAAAGGTGATTCCAAGAAGCACTTTGTTGCTCTTTTGGAACAACTTGGTGAGTCCAATGATGTCATTGAGTCTCAAGAGGAATCTCTCGAGGAGTTGAGGGGGCATAGTCGTGAATATGCCGATGAGATAGCGGATCTTTCCATTGCTCTTGAGGAAGAGCGAAGTCTTCGTTTGACTCTTGAGGAGTCACAAAATGTTGACCTAGCTAAATTACATAAAGATCATGATCATGCTATTGCCCTTAATCGTGTGCTTAAATCTGAGAAGGATACTCTTGGGGTTGACCATGGTAGACTCAAGGAAGAGTTTGACGCTCTTGACATTGCTCACAAGGCATTGAAGAGTGCTCTTGCCTCTCTCAAGGAGTCTCATGATCAACTCCAAGTAAAACTTACTAAGGAAATAGCTACATGTCCTCCCTTTGTGTTAATTGATAGTGCCAATGCTACTAACCCTTGTTGTGAGCATGCACACCTTGTGGAGGAGAATGCTAAGTTGAAAGAGCAACTTGAGAAAGGCCTTGTGACATGTATACAAGGTGAGAAGAATCTCAATGACCTTTTGAGCAATCAAAAGGAAGTTGTAGCAAAGGAAGGAGTTGGGTTCGCACCCAAAACCAAGAAGAAGAAGAAGGCAAGACCAAGCAAGTTCCCCCGCTCAAGGAAACCTTTGTCAAAGCGGGGAATGTCCCTCATGAGAAGAAAAAAAAGGACAAGGTTGTGGATGGTAATGCCAAGAAGGGCAAGACCACCCACTCCAACAAGGCCGACGACTTTAACCCCTCTTATGTTTTTATGTCGTGCTAGTGATGGACATGTTTATGCTAAATATGTTGGCTCCTCTTATGAGTACATTGAATGGTCTATTTGGGTTCCTAAGACCCTTGTTACTAACATGAAAGGACCCATTAAAGATGGGTACCTAAATCCAAGCATTGATCTATTGTAGGAGTTTGCTTCTGGAGGAGTGTCATGGTTGCTTGATAGTGAAGCAACAAATCATATGACCGGAAGCAAGGACTTGGTGGTGAATGTTCATACTAATCCATCTTTGGCCACTCAAGTCTCCTTTGGTGATGATACTAGCTCAAAGGTATTGGGTCTTGGCAAGGTGGTAATCTCTCCGGACTTGTCCATTGAGAATGTCATGCTTGTTGAGACTCTTGCATATAATTTACTTTCCGTTCGTCAACTTGCACTCATGGGTTTTTATACCTTCTTTGGTGTTGACACCGTGGCCCTTTTGTGGAGCAAGACTCTTAAAGTAGCCTTTGTTGGGCATGTCGAAAATGGTCTCTATGTGGTAAACTTCTCGGAGCGACCCACTAAGACCGCGACTTGCCTAATGGCTAAAGTTGATGTGGGTTGGCTTTGGCATCGCCGGCTAGCCCATGTCAATATGAGATCTTTGCAAAGTCTCCTCAAAGGGGATCACGTCCTTGGACTAACAAATGTGAGTTTTGCCAAAGATCGTGCTTGAAGTGCTTGTATCGAAGGAAAGCTACATGAGAAGGCTCACCGACACACGACTATCATCTACTCAAAGAGGCCCTTGGAGCTCCTTCACATGGATCTCTTTGGTCCCCCATATTTTGATAGTCTTGGAGGAACAAAGTATTGTTTGGTGATTGTGGATGACTACTCAAGATACACTTGGGTATACTTCTTCAAGAGGAAAAGTGAGAATCAACAAACAACAACTTTGCCAATGAAGCTCAACGTCAACTTGAGGCAAAGATTTTAATGATAAGAAGTGACAACGGCACCGAGTTCAAGAACTACACCTTGAATGGGTTCCTTAGTGATGAGGGGGTCAAGCATCAATACTCTGCACCATATACCCCTCAACAAAATGGTGTTGCAGAAAGGAAGAACCGGACGTTGATGGATGCGGCAAGGACCATGATGGCGGAATTCAAATCTATGTACAACTTTTGGGCTGAAGCCATCAATGTTGGAAACATGCCCTAGAGGCAATAATAATTTAGTTATTATCATATTTCCTTGTTCATGATAATCATTTATTATCCATGCTATAATTGTATTGATTGGAAACTCAAATACATGTGTGGGTACATAGACAACACTGTGTCCCTGGTATGCCTCTAATAGACTAGCTCGTTGATCAAAGATGGTCAAGGTTTCCTAGCCATAGACATGAGATGTCATTTGATAACAGGATCACATCATTGGGAGAATGATGTGATGGACAAGACCCAAACTATGAACATAGCATATGATCGTGTCAGTTTATTGCTATTGTTTTCTGCATGTCAAGTATCTGTTCCTATGACCATGAGATCATGCAAATCACTGACACCGGAGGAATACCTTGTTGGAAATATGCCCTAGAGGCAATAATAAAATGGTTATTATTATATTTCCTTGTTCATGGTAATTGTCTATTGTTCATGCTATAATTGTATTAACCGGAAACCGTAATACATGTGTGAATACATAGACCACACCATGTCCCTAGTGAGCCTCTAGTTGACTAGCTCATTGATCAATAGATGGTCATGGTTTCCTAACCATGGACATTGGATGTCGTTGATAACGGGATCACATCATTAGGAGAATGATGTGATGGACAAGACCCAATCCTAATCATAGCACAAGATCGTGTAGTTCGTCTGCTAGAGCTTTTCTAATGTCAAGTATCATTTCCTTAGACCATGAGATTGTGCAACTCCCGGATACCGTAGGAATGCTTTGGGTGTATCAAACGTCACAACGTAACTGGGTGACTATAAAGGTGCACTACAGGTGTCTCCGAAAGTGTTTGTTGGGTTGGCACGAATCGAGACTGGGATTTGTCACTCCGTGTGATGGAGAGGTATCTCTGGGCCCACTCGGTAATACATCATCATAATGAGCTCAATGTGACTAAGGAGTTAGTCACGGGATCATGTGTTACGGAACGAGTAAAGAGACTTGCCGGTAACGAGATTGAACAAGGTATAGGGATACCGACGATCGAATCTCGGGCAAGTAACATACCGATGGACAAAGGGAATTGTATACGGGATTAATTGAATCCCCGACATCGCGGTTCATCCGATGAGATCATCGTGGAACATGTGGGAGCCAATATGGGTATCCAGATCCCGCTATTGGTTATTGGCCGGAGAGGTGTCTCGGTCATGACTGCATGGTTCCCGAACCCGTAGGGTCTACACACTTAAGGTTCGGTGACGCTAGAGTTGTAATGGGAATTGTATGTGGTTACCGAAAGTTGTTCGGAGTCCCAGATGAGATCCCGGACGTCACGAGGAGTTCCGGAATGGTCCGTAGGTGAAGATTTATATATGGGAAGTCCAATTTCAGTCACTGGAAAGGTTTCGGGGTTTATCGGTATTGTACCGGGACCACCGAAGGGGTTCCGGGGGTCCACCGGGAGGGTCCACCTGCCCCGGAGGACCTAATGGGCTGTAGTTGGGTGGGAACCAGCCCCTTAGTGGGCTGGTGCGCCCCCCAAGGGCCCAAGGCGCCTAGGGTTGGAAACCCTAGGGGGGGCGCCGCCCCCCGGGGGGCCACCGCCCCCCCCTCTAGATGGATCTAGGGGGGCCGGCCCCCTCTCCCCTTCCCCCTATAAATAGTGGGGGTGGGAGGGCAGCCGCACACCCTTCCCTTGGCACAGCCCTTCCCCCTTCCTACACCTCCTCCTCCTCCGTAGCGCTTAGCGAAGCTCTGCCGAAGAACCACGAGCTCCACCGCCACCACGCCGTCGTGCTGCTGGAGCTCTCCCTCAACTTCTCCTTCCCCCCTTGCTGGATCAAGAAGGAGGAGACGTCCCCGGGCTATACGTGTGTTGCACGCGGAGGCGCCGTCTGTTCGGCGCTTGGATCGGATCTTCCGCGATTTGAATCGCCGCGAGTACGACTCCATCAACCGCGTTCTTTGTAGCGCTCCCGCTTAGCGATCTTCAAGGGTATGAAGATGCACTCCCTCTCTCTCGTTGCTAGCATCTCCTAGATTGATCTTGGTGACACGTTGGAAAATTTTGAATTATTACTACGTTCCCCAATAGTGGCATCATGAGCTAGGTCTATGCGTAGATTCTATGCACGAGTAGAACACAAGTTGTTGTGGGCGATGATTTGGTCAATTTGCTTGCCGTTACTAGTCCTATCTTGATTCGGCAGCATTGTGGGATGAAGCGGCCCGGACCGACTTTACACGTACGCTTACGTGAGACTGGTTCCACCGCCTGACATGCACTTGTTGCATAAGGTGGCTAGCGGGTGTCTGTCTCTCCCACTTTAGTCGGATCGGATTCGATGAAGAGGGTCCTTATGAAGGGTAAATAGCAATTGGCATATCACCGTTGTGGCTTTTGCGTAGGTAAGAAACGTTCTTGCTAGAAACCCATAGCAGCCACGTAAAACTTGCAACAACAATTAGAGGACGTCTAACTTGTTTTTGCAAGGTATGCTATGTGATGTGATATGACCAAAAGGATGTGATGAAATATATGTGATGTATGAGATGGATCATGTTCTTGTAATAGGAATCACGACTTGCATGTCGATGGGTATGACAACCGGCAGGAGCCATAGGAGTTGTCTTAATTTATTGTATGACCTGCGTGTCAATTAAAAACGCCATGTAATTACTTTACTTTATTGCTAACCGTTAGCCATAGTAGTAGAAGTAATAGTTGGCGAGACAACTTCATGAAGACACGATGATGGAGATCATGATGATGGAGATCATGGTGTCATGCCGGTGACGATGGTGATCATGCCGCGCCCCGAAGATGGAGATCAAAGGCGCAAGATGATATTGGCCATATCATGTCACTTTATGATTTGCATGTGATGTTTATCATGTTTTTACATCTTATTTGCTTAGAACGACGGTAGCATAAATAAGATGACCCCTCACTAAAATTTCAAGAAATGTGTTCCCCCTAAGTGTGCACCGTTGCGAAGGATCGTTGTTTCGAAGCACCACGTGATGATCGGGTGTGATAGATTCTAACGTTCGCATACAACGGGTGTAAGCCAGATTTACACACGCGAAACACTTAGGTTGACCTGACGAGCCTAGCATGTACAGACATGGCCTCGGAACACGAGAGACCGAAAGGTCGAACATGAGTCGTATAGTAGATGCGATCAACATGGAGATGTTCACCATTGATGACTAGTCCGTCTCACGTGATGATCGGACACGGCCTAGTCGATATGGATCATGTATCACTTAGATGACTAGAGGGATGTCTATTTGAGTGGGAGTTCATTAAATAATTTGATTAGATGAACTTAATTATCATGAACTTAGTCTAAAATTGTCTTTACAATCTATCTTGTAGATCCAATGGCCCACGCTAATGTTGCCCTCAACTTCAACGCGTTCCTAGAGAAAACCAAGCTGAAAGACGATGGAAGCAACTATACGGACTGGGTCCGTAACTTGAGGATCATCCTCATAGCTTCCAAGAAAGCATATGTCCTTGATGCACCGCTAGGTGACGCACCCATTTTCCCAGCAACTCAAGACGTTATGAACGCCTGGCAGTCGCGTAGTGATGATTACTCCCTGGTTCAGTGCGGCATGCTTTACAGCTTAGAACCGGGGCTCCAAAAGCGTTTTGAGCAACACGGAGCGTATGAGATGTTCCAAGAGCTGAGAATGGTTTTCCAAGCTCATGCCCGGGTCGAGAGATATGAAGTCTCCGACAAGTTCTTCAGTTGTAAGATGGAGGAAAATAGTTCTGTCAGCGAGCACATACTCAAAATGTCTGGGTTGCACAACCGCTTGTCTCAGCTGGGAGTTAATCTTCCGGATGACTCGGTTATTGACAGAATCCTCCAGTCGCTTCCACCTAGCTACAAGAGCTTTGTGATGAACTACAATATGCAAGGGATGGAGAAGTCCATTCCTGAGTTATATTCGATGCTGAAATGAGCGGAGGTGGACATCAAAAAGGAACATCAAGTGTTGATGGTGAATAAGACCACTAGTTTCAAGAAAGGCAAGGGTAAGAAGAACTTAAAGAAGGACGGCAAAGTAGTTGCCGCGCCCGGTAAATCAGTTGCCGGGAAGAAGCCCAAGAATGGACCCAAGCCTGAGACTGAGTGCTTTTATTGCAAGGGAACCGGTCACTGGAAGCGGAACTGCCCCAAGTACTTAGCAGATAAGAAGGCCGGCACCGTCAAAGGTATATATGATATACATGTTATTGATGTGTACCTTACCAGCGCTCGTAGTAGCTCCTGGGTATTTGATACCGGTGCGGTTGATCACATTTGTAACTCAAAACAGGAGCTGCGGAATAAGCGGAGACTGGCAAAGGACGAGGTGACGATGCGCGTCGGGAATGGTTCCAAGGTCGATGTGATCGCCGTCGGCACGCTACCTCTACATCTACCTTCGGGATTAGTTTTAAACCTCAATAATTGTTATTTAATACCAGCTTTGAGCATGAACATTGTATCTGGATCTCGTTTGATGCGAGATGGCTACTCATTTAAATCCGAGAATAATTGTTGTTCTATTTATATGAGAGATATGTTTTATGGTCATGCCCCGCTGGTCAATGGTTTATTTTTATTGAATCTCGAACGTGATGTTACACATATTCATAGTGTGAATGCCAAACGATGTAAGGTTGATAATGATAGTCCCACATACTTGTGGCACTGCCGCCTTGGTCATATTGGTGTCAAACGCATGAAGAAACTCCATGCAGGTGGACTTTTGGAGTCTCTTGATTATGAATCATTTGACACGTGCGAACCATGCCTCATGGGCAAGATGACTAAGACTCCGTTTTCCGGAACAATGGAGCGAGCAACCAGCTTGTTGGAAATAATACATACCGATGTATGTGGACCGATGAGCGTTGAGGCTCGCGGTGGCTATCGTTATGTTCTCACCCTCACTGATGACTTAAGCAGATATGGGTATGTCTACTTGATGAAACACAAGTCTGAGACCTTTGAAAAGTTCAAGGAATTTCAGAGTGAGGTAGAGAATCAACGTGACAAGAAAATAAAGTTTTTATGATCTGATCGTGGAGGAGAATATTTGAGTCACGAGTTTGGCACGCACTTAAGGAAATGTGGAATTGTTTCACAACTCACGCCGCCTGGCACACCTCAGTGTAATGGTGTGTCCGAACGTCGTAATCGCACTCTATTGGATATGGTGCGATCTATGATGTCTCTTACTGATTTACCGCTATTATTTTGGGGATATGCATTAGAGACTGCCGCATTCACTTTAAATAGGGCACCGTCTAAATCCGTTGAGACGACACCGTATGAATTATGGTTTGGGAAGAAACCTAAGCTGTCGTTTCTGAAAGTTTGGGGATGCGATGCTTATGTCAAGAAACTTCAACCTGAAAATCTCGAACCCAAATCGGAAAAGTGCGTCTTCATAGGATACCCTAAGGAAACTATTGGGTATACCTTCTACCTCAGATCCGAAGGCAAGATCTTTGTTGCCAAGAATGGATCCTTTCTAGAGAAAGAGTTTCTCTCGAAAGAAGTAAGTGGGAGGAAAGTAGAACTTGATGAGGTAATTGTACCCCCTCTCGAACCGGAAAGTAGCGCAGCGCAGGAGAATGTTTCTATGGTGCCTGCACCGACTCGAGAGGAAGTTAATGATGATGATCATGAAACTTATGATCAAGTTACTACTGAACTTCGTAGGTCCACGAGGACACGTTCCGCACCAGAGTGGTACGGCAACCCTGTCCTGGAAATCATGTTGTTAGACAACGGTGAACCCTCGAACTATGAAGAAGCCATGGCGGGCCCAGATTCCAACAAATGGCTTGAAGCCATGAAATCCGAGATAGGATCCATGTATGAGAACAAAGTATGGACTTTGGTGGACTTGCCCGATGATCGGCAAGCCATAGAAAATAAATGGATCTTTAAGAAGAAGACTGACGCGGATGGTAATGTGACCGTCTATAAGGCTCGGCTTGTCGCTAAGGGTTATCGACAAGTTCAAGCAGTTGACTACGATGAGACCTTCTCACCCGTAGCGATGCTGAAGTCCGTCCGAATCATGTTAGCAGTTGCCGCATTTTATGATTATGAGATCTGGCAAATGGACGTCAAAACGGCATTCCTTAACGGTTTCCTTAAGGAAGAATTGTATATGATGCAGCCGGAAGGTTTTGTCGATCCTAAGAATGCTGACAAGGTATGCAAGCTCCAGCGCTCCATCTATGGGCTGGTGCAAGCATCTCGGAGTTGGAACATTCGCTTTGATGAGGTGATCAAAGCGTTTGGGTTTATACAGACTTATGGAGAAGCCTGTATTTACAAGAAAGTGAGTGGGAGCTCTGTAGCATTTCTAATTTTATATGTGGATGACATATTGTTGATGGGAAATGATATAGAACTTTTGGAAAGCATAAAGGCCTACTTGAATAAGTGTTTTTCAATGAAGGACCTTGGAGAAGCTGCTTACATATTAGGCATCAAGATCTATAGAGATAGATTGAGACGCCTCATTGGTCTTTCACAAAGCACATACCTTGACAAGATATTGAAGAAGTTCAATATGGATCAGTCCAAGAAGGGGTTCTTGCCTGTATTGCAAGGTGTGAGATTGAGCACAGCTCAATGCCCGACCTCGGCAGAAGATAGAGAAAAGATGAGTGTCATCCCCTATGCCTCAGCCATAGGCTCTATTATGTATGCCATGCTGTGTACCAGACCTGATGTGAACCTTGCCATAAGTTTGGTAGGGAGGTACCAAAGTGATCCCAGAATGGAACACTGGACAGCGGTCAAGAATATCCTTAAGTACCTGAAAAGGACTAAGGATATGTTTCTCGTTTATGGAGGTGCCGAAGAGCTCGTCGTAAAGGGTTACGTCGATGCTAGCTTCGACACAGATCCGGATGACTCCAAGTCACAAACCGGATACGTGTATATTTTGAATGGTGGGGCAGTCAGCTGGTGCAGTTGCAAGCAAAGCGTCGTGGCGGCATCTACATGTGAAGCGGAGTACATAGCTGCTTCGGAAGCAGCACAGGAAGGAGTCTGGATGAAGGAGTTCATCACCGACCTAGGAGTGATTCCCAATGCGTCGGGCCCGATGACTCTCTTCTATGACAACACTGGAGCTATTGCCGTTGCCAAGGAGCCCAGGTTTCACAAGAAGACCAAGCACATCAAGCGCCGCTTCAACTCCATTCGTGGTTACATTCATGATGGAAATATAGATATTTGTAAAGTACATACGGATCTGAATGTCGCAGATCCGTTGACTAAACCTCTTTCACGAGCGAAACATGATCAGCACCAGAACTCTATGGGTGTTCGATTCATCACAATGTAACGAGATTATTGACTCTAGTGCAAGTGGGAGACTGTTGGAAATATGCCCTAGAGGCAATAATAAAATGGTTATTATTATATTTCCTTGTTCATGATAATTGTCTATTGTTCATGCTATAATTGTATTAACCGGAAACCGTAATACATGTGTGAATACATAGACCACACCATGTCCCTAGTGAGCCTCTAGTTGACTAGCTCGTTGATCAATAGATGGTCATGGTTTCCTGACCATGGACATTGGATGTCGTTGATAACGGGATCACATCATTCGGAGAATGATGTGATGGACAAGACCCAATCCTAAGCGTAGCACAAGATCGTGTAGTTCGTCTGCTAGAGCTTTTATAATGTCAAGTATCATTTCCTTAGACCATGAGATTGTGCAACTCCCGGATACCGTAGGAATGCTTTGGGTGTATCAAACGTCACAACGTAACTGGGTGACTATAAAGGTGCACTACAGGTGTCTTCGAAAGTGTTTGTTGGGTTGGCACGAATCGAGACTGGGATTTGTCACTCCGTGTGACGGAGAGGTATCTCTGGGCCCACTCGGTAATACATCATCATAATGAGCTCAATGTGACTAAGGAGTTAGTCACGGGATCATGTGTTACGGAACGAGTAAAGAGACTTGTCGGTAACGAGATTGAACAAGGTATAGGGATACCGACGATCGAATCTCGGGCAAGTAACATACCGATGGACAAAGGGAATTATATACGGGGTTAATTGAATGCCCGACATCGTGGTTCATCCGATGAGATCATCGTGGAACATGTGGGAGCCAATATGGGTATCCAGATCCCGCTATTGGTTATTGGCCGGAGAGGTGTCTCGGTCATGACTGCATGGTTCCCGAACCCGTAGGGTCTACACACTTAAGGTTCGGTGACGCTAGAGTTGTAATGGGAATTGTATGTGGTTACCGAAAGTTGTTCGGAGTCCCGGATGAGATTCCGGACGTCACGAGGAGTTCCGAAATGGTCCGGAGGTGAAGATTTATATATGGGAAGTCCAATTTCAGTCACCGGAAAGGTTTCGGGGTTTATCGGTATTGTACCGGGACCACCGAAGGGGTTCCGGGGGTCCACCGGGAGGGTCCACCTGCCCTGGAGGACCTAATGGGCTGTAGTTGGGTGGGAACCAGCCCCTTAGTGGGTTGGTGCGCCCCCCCAAGGGCCCAAGGCGCCTAGGGTTGGAAACCCTAGGGGGGCCGCCGTCCCCCCCCCCTCTAGATGGATCTAGGGGGGCCGGCCCCCTCTCCCCTTCCCCCTATAAATAGTGGGGGTGAGAGGGCAGTCGCACACCCTTCCCTTGGCGCAGCCCTTCCCCCTTCCTACACCTCCTCCTCCTCCGTAGCGCTTAGCGAAGCTCTGCCGGAGAACCACGAGCTCCACTGCCACCACGCCGTCGTGCTGCCGGGGCTCTCCCTCAACTTCTCCTTCCCCCCTTGCTGGATCAAGAAGGAGGAGACGTCCCCGGGCTATACGTGTGTTGCACGCGGAGGCGCCGTCCGTTCGGCGCTTGGATCGGATCTTCCGCGATTTGAATCGCCGCGAGTACGACTCCATCAACCGCGTTCTTTGTAACGCTTCCGCTTAGCGATCTTCAAGGGTATGAAGATGCACTCCCTCTCTCTCGTTGCTAGCATCTCCTAGATTGATCTTGGTGACACGTAGGAAAATTTTGAATTATTAATACGTTCCCCAACATACCTTGTGTGTATCAAACGTCGCAACGTAACTGGGTGACTATAAAGATGCTCTACAGGTATCTCCGAGGGTGTCTGTTGAGTTGGCATGGATCAAGACTGGGATTTGTTACTCCGTGTGACGGAGAGGTATCTCAGGGCCCACTCGGTAATACAACATCACAATGAGCCTTGCAAGCATAGTGACTAAAGAGTTAGCCACGGGATCTTGTATTACGGAACGAGTAAAGAGACTTGCCGGTAACGAGATTGAACTAGGTATAGAGATACCAACGATCGAATCTCGGGCAAGTAACATACTGAAGAAACAAAGGGAACAACATACGGGATTAATTGAATCCTTGACATAGAGGTTCAACCGATAAAGATCTTCGTAGAATATGTAGGAACCAATATGGGCATCCAGGTCCCGCTATTTGTTATTGACCGTAGAGGTGTCTCGGTCATGTCTACATAGTTCTCGAACCCGCAGGGTCTGCACACTTAACGTTCGGTGACGTTTCGGTAGTATTGAGTTATGTATGTTGGTGACCGAAAGTTGTTCGGAGTCCCGGATGAGATCCCGCACGTCACGAGGAGCTCCGGAATGGTCCGGAGGTAAAGATTGATATATAGCAAGTCCCGTTTTGGTCACCGGAAAAAGTTCGGGCGTCACCGGTAGTGTACCGGGGGTGCCGGGAGGGTTCCGGGGGTACACCGGGAGGGGCCCACTCACCCCAAGGGCCACATGGGCCTAGGGGGTGGCGCACTAGCCCCTGGTGGGCTGGCCGGCCAGCCCCTAAGGGGGCCCATGCGAAATTGGAAGGAGGAGGCCAAAGAGGAAGGAGTCCTCCCAAGACTCCACCTCCCTTGTGGGGGGAGGAGTCCTAGTTGGGGGAGGACTCTCCCCCTTGGTTCGGCCGACCCCTCCTTGGTGGAGGGGCTAGGGCTGCCTCCCCTCTCCCTTCCTCCTATATATACTAGAGGTTTTGAGGGCAGGACCTCACCTGAAAAGCCACGGCTGCCTCTCTCTCCCTCTAGATCTGTTCTCCACTAGATCGTCTCGGTCGTGCTTGGCGAAGCCCTACCGGGACAGCTCCACCACCACCACCACCACGCCATTGTGCTGGCGGAGAACTCATCTACCTCTCCGCTCCCTCTTGCTGGATCAAGAAGGCGGAGATCGTCATCGAGCTGTACGCAAGGTAGTCAGAATCCCGACTCGACTACTAGAATCCTACGACTTCACGACCCTACGAAAGTATGTCGATCCCAGTCCCACTATGAATCCGGATCAGGTAGAATCCATGTTGAGTCGTGATCCAAATCATAGAATCCTGTACAAAATTGCAGAATCCCGACTATGCTATGGACTATGTCCGATTCTACTAATTTATCTAAGTTGTTTGTTTAGTTGTAGCAGAATAGTATGCTATCATCCAAACCCTTATTCACATGCCTCATGGCCCTTTCTTCCCGTCCAAAGCCCAAACGCTCAACCGTCGACATCTTTGATCTGGCTCTCAAAAATCCTAGATCAAAACTAAGAATGAGGCATGTCGACGGATGTAATTTACGTGAGAAAGAGGATGCATCAAGATTGATAGGAGAAGGAGATCAAGACCCTTCAAGGTTTAGCACTACGGGTTAGCTATACAAGTGATCGACTATTCACAAACTCCAATAAAACTCCTAAGTAAATTTCGTGCATTGAAGATTTAAATGTATCATATATTTTCCTTTCATACGTGTTCCCTACATGCAAGCTAGATAGTAGTTTATCCATAAAAAGAAGTGGAATACATCTAGCATTGACTGCGTACGGGGTTTTCTCTATATTTAGTGTTAAAACTCTATAGAACCCATATAAATTTCCAGCATGGATACAAAATATCTTATTTGAGTGAATCTAGTAGAATCCACGATTCCACAACTCGATACTGCGACTCGATTCTGTCTAAGGAAAATCGATCCGACTCCGAATCCCGACTCTGACTACCGAGGCTGTACGTGTGCCGAACGCGGAGGTGCCGTCCGTTCGGCGTTAGATCGGAAGGACCGTCATTGGATCACGGGACGGTACGTGATTGGATCGCGGGACGGATCGTGATCGGATCGCGGGACGGCTAGCGATTTGGATCGCGAAGACGTTCGACTACATCAACCGCGTTTCTCAACGCTTCCCGCTTAGCGATCTACAAGGGTATGTAGATCCACTCTCCCCCTCGTAGATGCTCATCACCATGGATAGATCTTGCGTGTGCGTAGGAAATTTTTTGTTTCCCATGCAACGTTCCCCAACAATCAACACCGCATGTCATGCATCCAATCAGCTCTATCTTCGCAAAGGCTTGAACAAGACTCCCTATGAAATTCTTACCGGTAACAAGCCCAACCTCAAGTACTTCCGGGTGTTTGGGTGTAAGTGTTTCATTCTCAAAAAGGGTGTTTGTTTGTCTAAATTTGAACCTAGAGCTCAAGAGGGCATATTTGTTGGTTATGCTACAAACTCTCGCGCTTACCGTGTCCTAAATAAGTCCACCGGACTCATTGAGGAGACGTGTAGCGTGGAGTTTGATGAAAATAATGGCTCCCAAGTGGAGCAAAGTGGTCTTTGTGATGAAATTCCTCCCCAAGCCATGAGAAGAATGGGTGTGGGACTCTTCCTACCCGTTGAGGAACCCCTTGTGGCCTAAGGAGAAGGACAATGTTCCACTCATGTGGAACCATCACCAACTCAAGACCCACACGCTTCCGAAGAACAAAGTGAAGGCCCTCAACCACGTGAACGAGATCAAGGGCAAGATCAACCTCTTGATATCGATGATTCTCCAAGTGATGCCCAAGGTAAAGTTCACACCCCCGAGCAAGCTCATGAAGGCGCCCAAGATTATCAAGAAGATGCTCCTCAGGAAGTTGTCCCTCAACTTTCCATGGAGGAGATCTTGGAGAGACGAGCCGCCAAGAATGCTGCCAAGCTTGAACATAAACAACATTTGTTGGAAAACGTCTACGGCAGCTTGAAAAGAGGGGTAACTGCTCGTAGACAATTAACAAACTTTTGTGAACATCATGCGTTTGTTTCTTGCATTGAACCCCTCAAGGTACGAGATGCGCTCAAGGACATGGAATGGGTTGAAGCCATGCACGATGAACTCAACAACTTCGAGCGCAACAAAGTATGGCGGTTGGTGCCAAGACCAAAGGAGAACCACAATGTCATTGGAACCAAATGGATCTTCAAGAACAAGCAAGATGCGAACGGTGTCGTCATTCGCAACAAGGCAAGATTGGTGGCACAAGGCTACTCCCAAGTCAAGGGTATCGACTACGGTGAAACCTTTGCTCCTGTCGCTCGTCTTGAATCTATTCGCATGTTGCTTGCATATGCTTCTCATCATGATTTTAAATTATATCAAATGGATGTGAAGAGTGCATTTCTTAATGGTCCACTCAAAGAGTTGGTATATGTCAAGCAACCCCCGGGGTTCGAGGATCCCAAGTTCCCCAATCATGTATACATTCTCGATAAGGCTCTCTATGGCCTTAAACAAGCCCCACATGCGTGGTATGAGCACCTTACCGAGATGTTGCAAGACCGTGGGTTTGAAATTGGAAAAATCGATCCCACTCTTTTCACAAAGAGGGTTAAAGGGAACTTGTTCATATGCCAACTATATGTTGATGATATTATATTTGGTTCCCCTAACAAAGCTTTCAATGATGAGTTTGCCGTACTAATGACAAAAGAGTTTGAGATGTCCATGATGGGAGAGTTGAAGTTCTTCCTTGGATTCAAAGTCAAGCAACGAAATCAAGGAACCTTCATCAACCAAGCTAAATATACTCAAGACATGCTCAAATGATTCAAGATGGATGAGCTCAACCCGCCCAAGGCCAACACTCCTATGCCTCTCAAATGCTATCTTAACAGTGATCCCAATGGTAAAGTCGTGGATCAAAAGGTATATCGCTCCATGATTGGATCTCTGCTTTATCTTTGTGCATCTAGACCGGATATCATGTTGAGTGTGGGTATTTGTGCAAGATTTCAAGCTGCACCTAAGGAAAGTCACTTTGTGGCTGTCAAACGAATCTTTCGATATTTGGCTCATACCCCAAACTTTGGCTTATGGTACCCCAAAGGTGCTTCATTTAATCTCATAGGATATACTGACTCGGATTGGGCGGGAGACCGTGTGGAAAGGAAGTCCACTTCCGGAGGGTGCCAATTTCTTGGTCGCTCTTTGGTAAGTTGGTCTTTAAAGAAACAAAATTGTGTTTCTCTCTCGTCCACCGAGGCCGAGTATGTAGTCGCCGCAAGATGCTGTGCACAGATTCTTTGGATGAGGCAAACTTTAAAGGATTATGGTGTCAACTGTGACAAAGTGCCTCTTTACTGTGACAATGAAAGCACAATCAAGATCTCCAACAACCCGGTTCAACATTGCAAGACGAAGCATATTGAGATTCGTCATCACTTCATCCGGGATCACATCAAGCGTGGAGATATTGATCTTATTCATCTCTATACTAAGGAACAACTTGCAGATATTTTCACGAAGCCATTGGATGAAACAAGATTTCACGAGTTAAGGCATGAGCTAAATATTATCGATTCGAGCAATGTGGCTTGAATTAGTGCACACCCCTCCACACTCTTCATTATGTCCGGTTTAGGTGTAGGCATGGACATAGGGGGAGTCTAGTTCTCTCAATGAACTATCCCTTCTCCTATTATGCATAAAGCGATCTCATCTTTCACATTAGTCATCTTTGATGACACTTGTGCTTCAAAGACGAGTTTTGGTCATGGGCCCAAGGTTAAAATCTTCGCGGTGCCATACCAATTGACTCAAACATAGGTGGCCTCGGCCACCGCCCCCTCCGAGTGAGGCATTTGGCATTGTTTGTGTCCTAAGTTTGTGTTTCTTGACTTCTCCTTGTTCTTGCTCGAGTTTGTTGGTCCTAGGTGTGGGCATCCTCCATGGTTTTTCTATCTTGCGTTTGTGTTTTTGCAACCATGGAGCTTACCCCACCATACACCCGTGCTTTGCTTCTATCCCAAGCTCTCCTCATCTCGAAACCCTCTCATCCAATTGTACGCTTTGAAATCACGGTGGTGGTGGCTGTGGCCAGGTGGTACAACCGGTGGTCCATGCAGTACAACCGATGACCATCCTATTGTCCCGCCCCAGCGGTACAACCGGCGGGGTTACGCGGTTCAACCGCTAATTCCCAGGTCCTGTATCGGGACCGGTACAACCTCTCAGAAGAGCGATACAACCGGTCGCGTCTATGACCAACTAAAAGGGAGGGCCGGGCCAAAGGGGTATTCAGTTTTCCCCTTCGTGCCCGACTCCCCCCTTGTTGCCCTAGCCGTCGGTCGCCGTCACCATCGCCCCGGAGTGCTCCCGGCGCCCCGGATCTACGGCCTCCTCTCGGATCTGCTCCATGGAGGCCCTTCTCTTCCCTGATCTCCTCCCATGGAGGCTGGTAATGCCCCGTTTTCTCTTGTTCTTGGATTCTGTCCTTTGAATCCTCCATTGTTAGGGCATTGCTCGGTTCCCGCGTTTTCTAGTCAAAACTATTGGAGGGATGAGATCCTATATACATTTCCTATTAGTTGTGATGCTTAGAAACTAAAAATAGTGGTGCATTACTCAGATCTGGATGCACCGGTTCCCCAGCAGCGGTACAACTGCTTGAACCTGCGGTACAACCGCTGCTGCGGTACAACCGCTGTGTTGACCGGTTCAACCGGATTCTCTGATTCCTGCCCCACTGTTATTTGTTTCTCTACTTCACACCTAATTTATTCCTACTCTTGCGTACAATCCTCTCATCTTTTCTGGGTTTCTCTTGTATGCTCCTCTTGTGTATGTCTGCAGGTGGCTCTAGCTCTCGTTCTGCTCCTCGGAAGAAGTCTAAGAAACGAGCTCACAGGTGTAGGCTCGTTGATGAATCTGAGCAAGAGGAAGTTGTGATCCCCACCAAGCCCACTCGCCGTGAAAAGTCTTTGGCCGCCAAGCAAAAAACTGCCAAGCCAGTGCACTCCTGGAAGCAAGTTGATTGGGAGCGGGTTCGCTTTCAAAATCCTTATGAGGTCCCCGTTGCTCCCAGGTGGTCCATCCCTCAGTTCAAGAATGAGTTACAAATGCGGATTGTGCACGAGCTCTATGACCATAACAAGAACAAGTTTGCCAAGCAATGGACTATTGACATTGAGTACTGGAAGGCCAACATGGATTACTTTGGAGAGGCTTTTAGCACTATGTGAGGAGTTTGACTTGATCAAGCTCATGACTATCGACTGTCCCTTTGACGTGCAGCTCATTCACCAGTTCTATGCCACTGTCCACTTTGGCACTGATGAGGCTCGTACCCTTTCCTTCATGTGTCGTGATGAGCTTTTCCAGGTCCCATGGCGTGCCTTCTGCAATGCTCTTGGGTATGAGGATACTGGCCTCTCTGGGAATGGCGGCATCAGTCCTCATGACCGAGCTACTCCCATGGATAAGAAGGAGTTAAACCCCTTGTACATTCCCGGGCGTGGCATTATTGGAGCTTCCAAGGACCTGCAGCAGGTCTACGATATCATTCATCATGTTTTTCGGAATGTTCTTCTGCCCAAGGTTGGGAATCAAGATGAGATTCATGGATACTTTGTTGATATACTTGTTGCCATGATGACAGAAGCTGGCTCTGGTGCTACATTTGATGCTTCCAAGTGGTTGTGGGAGGAGATGTACAACGCAGTTTTCAGGAAGGTCCCTACGTTTGCTCCCTTCATCATGTGCTTCCTCAACTCTGTGTGGGCAGTTCGTAGGCTTGGAGAGCCTCTCACTTCTCCGGACAACCTAGTTGAGCATGAGATCAAGCAACTCCGGAAGAAGAAGCATGCCGAGCCTCGCTTTCCCGTTGACCCTCCTGAGGATTTCTATGCTACTTCCAGTGACAGTGATTTTGAGCTTCCTGCAGGGGCCAAGCCATCTTGGGTCACTAAGCTCACCACCAAGATAGAAGACCTTTTGCCTCCAAACTCATGTTCAGAAGAAGCTCTATGAAGCCCATGACAATGAGAAACTTGCGAGACGCCGCCGGATTCAGATTATGCGGGCTCTTCAACTTCCGGTAGAAAGTGGTTCTGAGAAGACAATCACTCCTGAGGAGAAGTGGATCTCTGAGCATAGCACTTGGACTGATGATGAGATCTCTGGTCAGCCTGCTGCTTCCTCCTCTGCTGCCGCCGCTGCTGATGACATTATGGATGACGATGATGATGATGATGAGGATGATGGGGATGGGTCTGAGGATGATGATTCCAAGGAGTCTGATGGTTATGACGAGGTCTACTGAGTTCTGGGGCGTTAGCATCGCTCTTTTCCTTTTTGGTGTCTTGATGCCAAAGGGGGAGAGAGTTATATTATGACGGGATTTGCATGGGTGTCATGGTTGTCTATCGTTTTTGTTTTTGCGTCTTCCCAGTTGAACTCTTATTTGCTCTTAGTCGGTTATGAACCTATCTCATGTGAAGACTATTTGCGTTTCAGTAGAGACTGAGATTATTCTTGCCCTTGGTATTAAGCTCTACTTATTATCTCGTACAATTGCTCCTTAATGTTATTCCCTCTATTGTACCCATTGGTTGGTTTATAAAATCAAGGGGGAGCTCCAATTTTTGCACATGTCTCATCTGGTGCACACATTGAGGGGGAGCTCCGCTTTTATTTTATAGACCATCAATGCAAATCGTCTTGTTGTCATCATCCACCAAAAAGGGGGAGATTGTA
Organism: Elymus sibiricus; assembly: GCA_039707655.1. Taxonomy (NCBI): domain Eukaryota; kingdom Viridiplantae; phylum Streptophyta; class Magnoliopsida; order Poales; family Poaceae; genus Elymus; species Elymus sibiricus. Next base: position 96,313,407 of record CM077667.1, on the reverse strand, counting down.
AGGGCATTCTCTTACCTTAGTGTTTTGGTGATGATGACACCTCACTATGTTATCTAACCGTGTGTCAAGTTATTCAGGTATTATGTGCGAGACACAAGACGGTTAGGCATTCCCTTCAGACGGAAAAGATCGAAGACGGTGTTCTCTACATGTTTATTTTCTTTGGTCGTAGGGATCCCGTACTATCAAGAGGGAATCCACATTGGAAGATCTTGGGGTGAATCAATACTCTCTCACATCCTTAGCACCCACCTCGTTCCTTCCCATCAAAGAGAGAGAGGCCCTACTTTCCTTCCATGCAGGCCGGTTGTACCGCTGTCCCGATCGGTTGCATCGCTCGCTCCAGTCATCCGGTTTAACCACCACTCCAGGGGTGATACCCTGGGGGTGCTGCCACTGAGTGGTCCCCAACGGTTGTACCGCTGCCCCCGGGCAGTTGTACCGCCCACAGCTGGGTGACCCAGGGTGGCAGCCCTGGGCGGTTGAACCGGCCCAACACCGGGGTTCAACCGGACGCGGTTTTGTTGAGCTGCGGTTGTTGGGCGGACATGGGCAGGTTGTACCGCTATATTACTATAGCCCGGTACTACCGGTGTCCCTAGCGGTTGTACCGCTCGGGACTTTGCTCTTTCCAGCGCTCGAGCCAAGCGGTTGCACCGGGGAGGAACCACCGCCTCAGGTTCTGTTGTGATGCGGTGGTTGTCCGGTTGTTGGGCGGTTGTACCGCTATATTACTATAGCCCGGTTCTACCGCCCGCATCACCGGTTGTACCGCTGCCATGTAAAAATGGCTGTAACGGTTGGAAAGTGGGGACACTATATAAAGGGGTGGTTCTTCCACCTCCATCTTATCTCTTACCTCTCTCTCTCCACCATTGATGCCCTTCAAGCTTTCTTGCCCAATCTCTCTCTCTAGCTGTTCAAACTTGTTGGTTTGCTAGGGATTGAAGGAGGAGACCTAGATCTACACTTCCACCAAAGGAAAATTGATTCCCCCTTATTTTCTTGTGTGGATTTTGTTACTCTTGGGTGTTTGAGCACCCTAGACGGAAGAGGTCACCCCGAAGCCATATTCCATTGTGGTGAAGCTTCGTGGTTACGTTGGGAGCCTCTAATTAAGTTGTGGAGAGGGCCCCAACCTTGTTTGTAAAGGTCCGGTTGCCGCCTTCAAGTGCTCCACTAGTGGAATCACGGCACCTCGCATTGTGTGAGGGCGTGAGGAGAATACGGTGGCCCTAGTGGCTTCTTGGGGAGCATTGTGCCTCCACACCACTCCAACGGAGACGTACTTCCCCTCAAAAGGAAGGAACTTCGGTAACACATCCTCGTCTCCAACGGTTTCACTTGTGGTTACTTCTTACCTTTACTTTGTGCAAGCTTGTATCTTGTTGTTATCATAGCTAGCATCATATAGGTTGTTCACCTAGTTGCATATCTAAACAACCTTTTTGTTGCTAAACCTATTTGTTAAGAAAAGCCTAAAAATTGGTAGTTGCCTATTCACCCCCCCTCTAGTCAACCATATCGATCCTTTCAGCGACGCTGCGAGCCGAGCGGCAATGCCACGAGAGGACAACACGAGCTGGATGGCATGGGATGCAGGTTGACCATCCAACGACTACACCATGGATCGGACTACTAGCTAGTTGAATGATTTGTCCCTGAAATCAATGGGCGATGGCGGGAAATACCTTTTAGTTCCTGGGTGTATATACACCTCGTATGGGATTATTTTTTTAATAAAATTTTAAAAAGTAAAAATGTTTAGAAGTTTTTTTAAAATAAACTTGACTTTCTTTTGCACCAGTATATACATTTTCACAAATGAAAAACCATTTTTGACTTCAGGGTACTAGTATTTGCTATTATAGTTCACTCTTCACACTATTTTGGCCAAAAGTTTCGTTTTTTTTCGAAAAGTAGTCAACAAGGTGTTTTTCTTTGTGGATATTTTTACAAGTACAAAAAAGGTCAAATTTATTTCAAAAATATTTTTCGGATATTTTGAATTTTATTTAGTTACTATTTTTTTCTTCATATAGGGTGTATCTATCTCCATAAACCAAAGGTTCCTGTCCGTTTGACGGCTAGTTTTCTTTTATAAACATAGCATGCGCTCATATATATTACCTCCGTTTCTAAATTTAAGTCTTTTTAGAGGTTGCACTAGAGCACTACATACGGATGTATATAGACATACTTTAGAATGTAGATTCACTCATTTTACTCCGTATGTAGTCCCCTAGTGGAATCTCTTAAAAGACCTATATTTAGAAACGGAGGGAGTATACACGCATACACTCATCTCTGTCCATATGAACAGTTTTTTTTTTTTGATTGTCCAAACTTACCGAGGCAACCTACCCACTGGGCCAAAGCCCGCAGTGGATACTTCAAGGCCAGCGAGGGCGCTGCAATTGATATCCCGCCAGATTCCCCAAACCCCAGCTCACCTTTCCCGCCACAGCCATTCCCTCTCGCGCCTCCCCCCCCCCTCCCATGGCGGCGCCGTCGGCAGCCATGCGCAAGAAGCTGCAGCGCAAATTCCGGCTGCGTGGCTTCACCCTCAAAGTTGATGCCCTCGAGGAGGCCGCCGCCTTCCTCGCCCGCTTCCCCGACGCCGAGGACGAGGCCCTCGACCTCCTCCTCGACGAGCTCGACAAAGAGCCGCGTAAGTACTCGCTCCGCCCCAGGCTTTCGGTCCGAGGCTTCGTTTTATGGTTGGTTCTTAACCCTGTGGCGCGTCTCTCTGTGCTTTGCGGGTGCTCGCAGTGAAATCGTCGATACTGGACCGGGACGCGGTCCGTCGCGTGGTGTCCCTACTGGTCGAGGCGGAGGAGGCGGTCGACGCGGCATCGCCTTCCGCCACCAGCGTCCAGTCGGCGCTGCGGGTGGTGGACTCGTTCGTCGTGCCGCGGTTCCACTACGACCCAATCAAGAAAGTGTTCTACGAGTATGTAAATGCTGCCACTTCCTTCTAGATCTGGGAAATTGGGTGTCGGGATTTGAGAATTTGCCCTATGTATTGGGTGTTGATGGTTGAATATTGTGATAACGGATGTCTATTACCTGCTTGATTCGTCTAAATATTAAATGAACTTTCACGAGAAATTGGTAATTTGCAGAATGGATGCAGGACATAGTTTTAATTTTTTTTTCTTTTCGAAAAGAGGGGAATAGCCTTGCATCGCGTGATGCACACAGCCATATATATTACTTATTGATAATGTTGAACAAATCAGCATACAAAGAGGGACAAAAAATAAGACTGCCCACATACGATAAGTCTTGCGACAACGTCCCCAAATCATACCACAGAACCTATGATGACATATTAACAGGAAAAAGACGCACTCTCCAAGGCAACACCTTCAAGAAGGAATAGCTGCTCGCGCTGATGTTCGCTGGTCTAACCAGATGTCAGACTAAGAGCTTGGCAGCCAGCCGTGGCTGCGCATCGCCCTTCCCGGGGCCGGCTGGCGCGGGCTTGTTTGACTTGTCCTTCAGCGTCGCTGAGACCGCCATGGATAGGTGCAGCACTGGGTGGCGACGGCTGCCGAGTCAGATGGAAGCACGGCCGATCTGATTCTTATAGTTGATGGGAGCTTAGTATTTTTCTTTTTCTTATAGTTGGTCAATTCGTTAGCTCAGCCCTGAGGGATTGCGGATTGAATTGGTCTTTTAATCAATTCGTTTCTTTCTAGGAGGTGGCATCTGATTCAGTATGACAAATAGATTTCTCTTTGATCCTAAACTAGAACACACGACTTTCTAAAACAGGTTGTGTGTATGTTTGTTGATGCTATTTCCGATTACACTGTGTATATAGGCATACTGGAAGATTAGCCCTCCATGGAGAAGCTGGAGATAAAGCCGCCCTTTACAGGGATAGGTATCAAGTGCTGCTTCAGAGGCTCGCCCGTGATAAATATTTCTCCAAGCCAGCTTTTGAGTCTGTTATGACTAAAAATGAAAGTTGTGAGGTATTTCTCTTAATTATGTTGTGTTCTACTTCTACTACTATAGATTGATTTCTGTGATCCCAGTCCACTGTAGTCCAATACTTGGTGCTTCCCCCCCAAAACCTTTGTGCAGCCTCTTTTGTTCCCCAATTATTTCAACCATTGTATATGAAATGACGTACAGTTTCCCCCCTTCATGTAGATTACTTCCATACAGTCCTTAGTTGGGTGTACTGGGCGGAGATGGATCATGGGGGTCATATCGCAGTTGGAGGAACGCCAGTTCTACTTGGAGGATCTTACTGGAGCAGTGCCAATTGACTTAGCGAATGCAATATCCTTAGAACCATTGCCATATTACCTTCATGCAGATATATATAAATAGAGATGCATGTCTGTGCTGTGCTAAATGAAAACAATTTAGAGTTCCTTTGTTCATTGAAAGGTTACGAAAAATCCTCTCATTTTAGAAGGGATAGTATAGAATACTGGTCATATTAGCGTCAGTAATCCATATTTCGTACAAATATTTTGTTTTAGCCATATGGATTTATGCTTATTCAAATAAGTGCATCGCTTTCCTTACATATAACACAAAATCACTTCAGGTTTCTTTGTTGAAAACACAGTGATTGTAGCAGAAGGAGAATTACTTTCAAATGGCATTTTCCAGGTCTGTTGTCTACCATAAAATCTTCAGTGTTTTCGTGTATTATTGTCTTGATAGTGGTTATGTTCCAATCATTTGCAGGTCAATACCTGTGGGTTTCCTCCCTTAGAGGACAGAGAAACATCACTTTCACTGCTCATGGGGCTTGATTTCTTTGGTGGAGGTGTCATACCAACTGAAGAAGCAGTAAGTTCAGGAATTGTGTTATACATTTCACTAATAGGTCTTGTAGAAAACATCTTTACTGATGAGTTTTGCTACGTTTGTACTAAACAGCTAAGATTGTCATCACTAGAAAATAAGGCTGTGAATGACATGTTTGTCATTCTTTCAGATGTTTGGCTCGACAGTTATGAGGTATTTAGTTTGGTAGTAATTCTTGTTTATTATAACTATATTGTTTAGCATACTCTCAGGATGTTTGTATGTGTTATCTTGTGGAGTAGACTATGGAGAAGTTGGGTGTTGTTCTTGATGGCTATGAAAGTGTGGAAGTAGTTCCTTCTCTCTTTGTTCTAATGGGAAATTTCTGCTCTCGGCCCTGCAATCTGGCATTCAATTCGTTTGAAGAACTCAGGTCTGATTTGTTCCATGAAATATAATCAACAGTTTTATAGCCTGTTTGCTTTCCCAATCGAAGGCAGTCTAAGTTATGTAACTTCATGTAGATTGCAGTTTGGAAAGCTTGGTGAGATGATCGCATCTCGAACTAGGTTAAAGGAACATAGCCGTTTTTTATTCGTTCCTGGTCCTGATGATGCAGGTATTCTAAAACTCAATGACACGCTTTTACCTGACAACTACTGTTATCCTCATGTTTGGTTTGCTGCAATATCCAATTTCATTTTATTCACTAATGGATTAAACTTGGCCTATTCTTTTGTATGTCCAATTATCATTTATTCTCCATGCTATTTAACCAATGATTTCTGCAATATGATTAGAAATGAGCTTGTTGATAATAAATACAGTCAGTCTAGTTCTCCATATAGCTGGAATGAGATTTTTTTCTTGTATTTCCTAAGCTTGGCATGTTGTTTTTTCTTACATAGTAACACATTTGTAGGGCCTTCTAAAGCTCTCCCAAGGTGTGCGCTCCCAAAGTATCTAATTGAGGAACTTCAGAAGCATATCCCAAATGCTATATTTGTAAGCAACCCCTGCAGGTTTGTCACGAAAGCATTGCCTTGTATCATTCTCTATGTTCCATATGTTAACCATTTGTTTCTGTCACTATAAGCAACCACGCAAATACAGGGATATCTTTTTGCGCATAAATTAAAAAACCTTCACAGGATTAGGTGATGCCAGTCTACTTTCATGTTGTATATTATGCTACATGTTATCCTCTGATTCCAAATGTAAATCCTTTTGGACACTGATAGACACATACAGTCTCCATGGTGACCTTTGACCAACCAACATCAATTTTTTTGAACGTTAGTTGCTTCATATAAAATATTGACACAATGTGAAAGTATATTTGATGATGGTTCTAGTAATACCAATTCAATGTTGTCAATTTTGTAACTATTTGTGTAGTGATGGTCAAACCGAAAAATGTTAAAAAAAGACTACCACAGATTCTAAGTGACTTACATTTGTAATCAGAGGGAGTACCATCCAATTGTTCTCAGTGTGACGCTGGTCCAGTTTAAGCATAAATCTCTTATTTGGATTTGCCATCAGTGTACCGTAGTTATTTTGATGATTAAGACAGCTATCATCTTCATTTTCGTGAGATATCTCTACACAATTGCAACAGGTAGATGAAGAGGCTTAATAACAACACTGTACTAGTCTACCAATATGCATACTGTGAAACCATGTTCTTAGCTGGCATCTATTATCATAATGCTTGTTGCATGCAATATACTTTTGTAGTAGAGATCTCTTTCTACTAAGTATTATCTTCATTTGGTTTATTTTTCTGAACTTGCCTGATTTTTCATCAGTGCTATCCATTGAGGCACAGGCATTTCCGTTAGTCTTGAAAGGCTTCATACACTCATTGCCAACTGGGACTACCGTATAATGATATATTTGCAATGAACGTATACTACAAACTATGGCATTTTATCTATATTGACATTTCATGATCAAGACAATATTGAAATTTGAGGACTTGCCATTTATCATCTGCTCTAACTCCAATAAGAGCTTGATTTTCCAGGGTCAAGTTTTATACACAAGAAATCGTGTTTTTCCGGCAAGACCTCCTTTACAGGATGCGGCGGTCATGCTTGATTCCACCAACAGCGGAAGAAACAAGTGACCCATTTGAACATGCAAGTTGAATAACTTTATTTATCATCTCAGTGAGAATATACGCCGTTGACTGTTCAGAAATTAACCAATCGTTTTTCTTTCAGCTAGTAGCAACTATCACCCATCAGAGTCATCTGTGTCCATTGCCTCTTACAGTGCAACCTATCATATGGAACTACGATCATTGCCTACGGCTGTATCCAACTCCTGACACGGTATTGCCATTTAGCACACAGCCTGTTCGTACCTTGAAATGTTTTCTGGCTGTAGCTTCCATGAATATGCTATGTGCTAATTTATGCATGCACAAAACAGAAGTATACCTTCTGCTGTACAAATATCATCAATTCACACCTTGAAATGTTTCCCTACTCTAGCTTCCATGAATATGAATCTGCTAATATACTTTTTGAACACGCACAAAACATAAGTATACTTTCTGCTTTATAACTATCGTCAGTCCACACCGCTACCAAAAAGTTTGAGAGTTCTTATGATAATACTTTCATGTTTAAATCTTTCAGATAGTATTGGCTGACAAGAGTGAGCAGAAGGCCTTCAAATATACAGGAATCACTTGCTTCAATCCTGGTTCTTTTGCGAACGACAGCACCTTTGCAGCATACCGTCCTTGCACTAAGGAGGTTGAGCTTTCTGAATTAGAAAGCTAATATTGAAGGTGGGACAAACTGAAGCTGTAATCAGTAACAAGCAGAACCTTTGATGAGCTGCCTATCACTCCTGTACATCAGCCATCAGGACTGGTGTTTATGACTTTAGCCATATAAACTAGTGACTGTTTCATGGAAGTGAATTCGCAAGCATGACAAAGCAATGACATCCATGGAATTGGCGCTGTTTCTCTCAAGCGAATCTGATGCTGACATCTCAACTTTGGTATCACACATTTATAGCTTCAGATAGTTGTGGACCGTAGTGTTTGTTACTTCCTCCGTCCTAGATACATCCGTTTGAGCGACTGTTAGGGCATTTTCCCCACCCAGCATATGTCCTTTGTGTAGTATTTGTGTAACATTGATCTCAGGATGCTTTCCCTAAAGTCACAGAATGGCGGTCAGTCCTGTAATTTGTACTATTTATGTTTGCCATTGTTGTAAACCATGCTAGCAAAGCAGTGGTTTTTAGTCTTGACTTGTTGCTTTTTGAAAGATTGGATTTCCAATTTTGTAATATTTAGTCCGATCAGTTATATCAAATGCACATGAAATTGGTTTCACTTGCAGGTAGACACTACATAATTCTGCTCGCTCTGCATGAACTCTTATTTAGTACCACAAATCTTTACTTGTTGGCCTACTGATCAAATTATGTATGATATGTATCATGTGTTGATGGGCACAAATCTGCACTTAACGAGTGGCAAGTCCAGTTAGATATCTCAAAGCCAACGATCCACACATGCACTTGTTGGCTTCCTTTCAATATTATGTACTCGTTGAGAGCTTAAATGGTTGAAAGAAGAATCATATTTTAGCTTTTCGATTGTGTTTCTTGTGAGCACAAGGTTACCTGTCCATTTCTAACTTTTGGAGCACAACGAATCTGGAGTTAATTGCACGGAACAACTACATTCCCAGCTAACTATCCCATTGTCCGCGTCCTCCCAACCCTAGCCGCCACCGAAGGCCTTTTCCATGCCATCGCTTCGGTCCTCCTCTCTTCCATCCGTCGGCCTCGGTGGTGGCAAGAGGAGTGGGGAGCCGCCCCTTTAGTTCTTCTAGGTTCTTAGTTCCCTTTGGTTATTGTTTTTTGATGGCCTTGACGAGGGCGGTGATGGCGTGTGGAATAAGGTCTCTCCATCTTCTCCGTACCTCGACGACGTTCGATTCGGCGTGACGAAGGGCATGTGAGAGTAGATGTCGCCACATTTGTTGGCTCACTTCATATTTTGGTAGTTGGACTGTCAATGAAGGAAAACAGTTGGCTAGATCTTGGTGCGTCAATTTCGACCTCTTCTTTCAAGTTGTTCCGTAGCATGGTCCGGTTTCTCCAACCCTCTAGAGTGGTGGTGAAGGGCGACAAGCCTGCGTCGCGTGGGGTGATGGCTCACTTAATATTCTTTGAAAGGTTACTAGATCTCATTTCTAGCGGTGAGTGGCTACCGCGATCTTCAAAGCTTGGTATGGCGAGGGTGTTTGCACGTGTCTCTTTCCCTTGTTGTTGGTTTAGTGCATTTCTCAAACTCGGATGAGTGGCATACAATCGAAGGAAGAAGACGGCCAATATGTTTTTTGATGTATTTTTATCTTTTGTTGCTCGTTTTGTATTGCATCATCTCCTATTTTCCTTGGCATTTTCAATTATAAGATGCCCTTTGGGTGCTTTCTCTAAAAGACACATTTGGGGCTTGGGTAATAGAAAACCACGAGTTTCCCAAAATTGCATTTAACCACCACTTCAGGGGCCATCGATTAACATGCAGCACTGATTTTCGTATTAGCTTGTTCTAACAACATTTCTGACCGGTGGGACCCAACTGTTAGGTTGACTTGGCGGCCCAAGTGGGCCTACATGTAATTTTTGGGGACTTAGTCAACTCCTTCATACTCCCACATCTTCATGTGCACGGGGGAACCTGTCAGGCCTTGTTGAGTTGCGCCTACCCAGTTCTTGCTCCACCCACTCCTGCAAAGTTCCTACCCTGCCTATCTCTCTGCATCGTTCCTTGACCGGGGGACCCAACCAGAGAAGACCCCACCTTGCTATCCCACTTCCCTTTTATGTTTGTACCAAGGCAAAAAATATTGTAACATGGCAAAGTGATGTTCGTCATTTTTATTTTTGAGCAATTTATTGAACAAACCATGGTAAATTTATTTTTAATACCACTACAAATTATTTAAAGTAGCATGGCAATTTTACCTTAACATACGCCATGGCAAACCTTTTTGAGTTTTATGATGGCAGACCTAGTATTTTTTAGGCTATATAACATGGCAAATTTTGCTTGTGTTTTTAAGTTGGACTTTTTTTAAACACATGAATCTTGAAAATGGCCGATTTTTTTTTCAAGATATAGGTGATTTTTTTCATGATCATGGCAAACTTTTGGCTGCAACCTTTTACTACCTGTGGGTAAATTAAAGAATTTTCACCATGTTTTTTACCAACAGTTTTTGCAATTTACTCGTTTGCATCATTACATTTTTGTGTCTTTTACTCTTCTTCCAGATATGGTTTTTGCAATTCTATTTATCTGCCCAGCAGCACAGAAATTTTGACGTTTTTTCCCCAAGGGAATGCGTCATACAAGAGGTCTCACATTGTAGTTCCCTACGATATGTCCACCCACACGAACCACGTCCATACTAGTGCGCTGATGTAGGAGGGTGACACATGGTTTTAGTGCCAAGATTGTAAGCGGTAATCCAAGATATTGAAGCAAATATGGGAGGAGCCCATGCTGCAGTGATCAAAGAAGTTAATGATAGAGAAGGGATTTTCAAGATTGCTAATTTTTTCCACGAGTCAAGATGTAGAAATTATGAAGCTGATAGTTTAGCCAAATTTTCTTTGTCTCTAGATTTTGGTAGACACGTGTGGTTCAGTGTTTCACACACGATGGTGTCTAGGACTCATCTAGATATGACATAATTATGTCACATCTAAGTTTTTTATGAGGGACGTCACATCTAAGTTTACATGAGCACTTTGTTTATGCTTCCTGTTTTTTTTCCCTTTGTTTGTCCCTTTTTTCCTTAGGCTTTTTTTTTCTTTAAAATCCTGATGCAACCTGCCCCGCTCAGCCCTTGTTGTCCGTGGCCGAAGCTGTTGCGAATTGTTCGCCGGCCACTTCCGGGCATTTTTCTTCTGTTTTTGTCTTTATTTGTTGTGGCCCAAGAAACAAGAAAAAACAGCGCCATATCCAAAACTGTGTCAGGTGTTGCTGTCGTTCTATGTTGTTGCACCGAACAACAAAAAGAACACCGCCAGATCAGGATTTTTTTAACAAAAGCATTTGTTCATGCCACTTAAAAAATCTTTGTAACATTTGTTCATGCATTCCAAGAAAATGTTCCTGACATTATTGTGTTCACACACTTCTAACCCAGCGTCATCTGTTTTGTGGCGAATGCGAAACCATTCAATGCATCTCAAATGAACTCTCAAATCATACACAATACTACAAACATTTCTAAATATGTTAAATGATGTGAAATTTTTCTAAATATGTGATGTAATTTTTTTTCAACATGGTGAACATTTATGAAAAAAATACACTATAAACATTTCTAAGTAAAAAAGCGATGAACAGAAAAATGAGAATAAGAACAAGAAATAAAAATGAAACTAGAAAATAAGAAAAATAAAAGAGCAAAAAGAAAAGGAAAGGAAACCTTTTAAAATACGCGGGGGTATTTTTTTAATTACATGGTGAAAAACTTTTAAAACACCATGAATATTTTTCAAAATACGCGACAAAAACATTTCATAAAACACGGTGAGCATTTTTTTAGACATGGTCAACATCTTTTAAAACATGGGCACATTTCTGAAATATGTCATGTTGATTTTGTAAAACATGAGAAACATTTTTAAAAATACACTAAAAAGATGTTTTAAATTCCCACGATGGAGAACAAATCAATAATGAAATTAAATCAAATAAAAATTGCATGCTAAGGATGGACAAGCAATTCGGCCGAGGCAAGTTGCATGTAAGGGTTGATATGCAACTGGGTCAAGTCGGTGCGAGTTGCGTGACATGCATCCGAGTCATACGGTTCCGTGTCGAAGGTGGACTTGCAAGTGGGACGAAAATGGGTCGGCCCTCACTTGTGTATCGAGGATGGAGTTGCACTAGGAGAAAATGGGTCACCCCCTCTCCCAGTTTCGCGTCGTGAGTGGACTTGCAGTTGAGACAAAAAATTAGTTGGTCCCTTAGTTGCGTATCGAGGGTGGATTTGCAATTTGGACAAAATAAGTGGACTCCGCAGTTGCATGCCACGGGTGTAGTTGGACTTGCAACTAGGACAAAAGTGGGCTCGACCCCAATTGCATGTCGAGCGTGGACTTGCAACTTGGACAAAGAAAAAAGACGCCCCTCGATTGCATGTCGGCGATTGAGTTGCAACTAGGACAAAAAGGGTTAGCCCCCACTCGTGTATCGAGTGTGGACTTGCAACTGGGACAAAAATGGGTCGGGCCCAGTCGCGTATCGAGGTTGGACTTGCAACCGGGATAAAAAAAGTGGGCCCCTCAATTGCATGTCAGGGGTGGAGTTGCAACTCGGGACAACACCCTCGCCTCCCCCCTCACATGCACACACACAATTGCTCGTCGAGCGTGGACATGCAATTCAGAAAAAATGGGTAGAGCTCAATGCGTATCAAGAGTTGACTTGCAACTGGAAAAGTGTGGCGCACCGTAGTTGTATGTTAGGGTGAAGTTATAACTGGGACAAAAAGGGTTGGGGCACCCCTTGTATATCAAGGGTGGACTTGCAACTAGGACAAAAATGAGATTCGGGCCCATCGCGTATCGAGGTTGGACTTTGAACCCGAAAAATACGGGGCCCTAGTTGTTTGTCGGGGTTGGAGTTGTAACTGGGACAAAAAAAGGCCAACCCCCCAATTGCGTGTCGAGGATGGACTTGCAACTGAAAAAATGGGTCGGACCCAGTTGTGTATCGAAGGTAGACTTGCAACTAGGAAAAAAATTTGATTTGGCCCAGTTGCGTGTCGAGGGTGGACTTGTAACTGGGGCTAAAAAGACCACCCCCAGTTGTATGTCGAGGTTGGACAGGCAACTGGGAGAAAAATAACGGGTTCGACCCTAGTTGCGTGTCAAGGGTGGACTTGCAACCGGGAGAAAATGTGTCGGGCCGAGTTGCGTATTGAAGGTAGACTTGCAGCTAGGACAAAAATGGATTCGACCCTAGTTATGTGCCAAGGGTGGACTTGGAATTGAAACAAAAAAAGACGAGGGTCTCCAATTGCATGTTGGGATTGGAGTTGCAAATGAAACAAAAAAGGTCATCCCTCCAGTTGTGTGTCGAGGGTGAATTTGCATCTAAGACAAAAATGACCTAGTTGCGTATCGAAGGTGGACCTCAACTGGGAAAAAAGGTGGGCCTCCCAATTGCACGTCAGGGGTGGAGTTGCAACTGCGCACAAAAATGGGGTCCCCACCCACACAGTTGCTTGTCGAGGTTGGACCTGCAAATCAGATAAAAAATGGGTGGGCCGAGTTGCGTATCGAGGATGTACTTGCAATGGGACAAAAAAGGTAGCCCCTAGTTACATGTCGGGGTGAAGTTGCAACTAGGACAAAAGGGGTCGGGCCCCATGTTATATGCGGAGAGTGGGCTTGCAAATCAGACAAAAAATGGGTAGGGGTTAATTGCTTATCGAGGGTGGACTTACAATTGAGACAAAAAAATTAGCCCCCAGTTGCATGTCGGGGTGGAGTTGCAACTAGGACTAAAAGGGTCGGGTCCCATGTTACATGTCGTGGACTTGCAACTAGAACAAAAAAGAGTTTCGGTTCTTATTGTGTATCGAGGGTGGACACTGAACTGGGACAAAGAAGGCGGGCCCTAGTTGCATGTTGAGGTGGAGTTGTAAGTAGGACAAAAATGATCAACCCCAGTTGTGTGTCGAGGGTGAACTTGCAACTGGGAGAAAAATAAGTCGGGTCTAGTTGTATATCGAAAGTAGACTTGGAACCGGGACAAAAAAAAACATGTTAAGAGTGAAGTTACAACTAGAATAAAATAAAAACAGGTCCGAGTTACATATTAATATCAAGAGTGAACTTGTAATTGGGATAAAAATCAGTCAGGACAAGTCACGTGTCGGGCGCAAGCCAGAGCCTGTCTCTTCGACATCAAAGTTCAAAGAAAAATAGAAATAGGGCCGACGAGACGACACTGAAAGCGCGTGATCAAAAGTTTGCGTGAAAATTACAACAACATTCAACGGACAACAACTTAGATAGACATTGCAATGTCTCACCCTACACGTGCATTGTCTCATTCTAGGGATGTTTAGAAACATGCTCTAAAAGAGATGATAAATGCACTTCATACACTTTCACTTATACATACACAGTGTATACGTGAAAAGAGAAAAGAGGTCTGAACACAGCGTGCATTTAAGAAAAATAAGCAAAATGCTGCATACGGGCGAACAAACAGAGGCCCATAAGAACAGGCCTCAGGAGGCCTGACATGGACAGGCGCAGAAAAACAAGTCTACACAGAAGGACACATTGACGCGTGTAGGATGGACACCGTTGTTACGTCAATTGCACAAATCTTAACAAATTGATTCAATGGCTATGGACTTAAATGTGATATAGCTAATTCTCATACGTATGTGAATTAGCAAATCCATTCACACAATACATACCTTTTAGATGATTGGAACAACATCGTAACAGAATTTTACAGAATGGCGAAACGAGTGCCTCGAAAAGATATGAACGGCATTCGATCTTTCCCAGGTAGCAGCTACGATATCGAATCGAATTATTTATGACAGCGACGCGGTACGGATCATGTCCTGTCGTCTCGTCTCGTCTCGTCGTCCTGCTAAGTGATACTGTAACTGCTATATGCTGTCGATTTGGATTGCAGGACCATGCAATGCATGCAAGCCGGCCTGCCGGCTGGCTAGTTGCCGGCGAGGGCGACCTGCCCGGCGACGAACGCCCCGAGGTTCCTCTCGGACGAGCCGCCCACGGCCGCCGCCGCCCGAGCCTTCTCCCTCCACAGCGCCGCCTTGGCGCGCACCACATCCGACGTGGCGAAGCCGATGCACCTCCGCAGCTCGCCCGCCTCCAGCACGCCGTCCTTCTCGCTCACGGCGGCCCTGACCCCGGCGCCGAGCTGCCGCTCCACCAGCCACGCGTTGGTCCCCTGGTCCGTCCACTGCGGCACTCCCACCACCGGCACCCCGCACGCCACGCTCTCCAGCGTCGAGTTCCAACCGCAGTGCGTCACGAAGCACCCCACCGCCGGGTGCGACAGCACCTTCCCCTGGTCGCACCACTCCACCACCATGCCCCCGCTGGTGCACAAGTCGTCGCCGTCGACCTCGCCGCGGTTGTCTTTCCTCAGCACCCACAGGAACGGCTGGCCGCTCTCCGCCATGCCGCGCGACACCTCCGCGATCTGCCGCTTGCTCATCGTCGACAGGCTCCCGAAGGAGATGTAGACGACCGACCCCGCTTCCTGCGCGTCCAGCCACTCCAGGTACCCCTTGCCGTCCTGCTTGAACAGGTCGTTGCTGTTGTTGGCCGCCGCCGCTGCCGAGGCGTCCAGGAAGGAGAGGACGGGGCCAATGGGGACGACGTTGATGCCGTGCTGGTGCAGCGTCGCCACCGCGTCGGGCTCCATGGCATCGAACGTGTTGGCGAGCACGGTGGGCGAGTCCTCGCGGTCCAGCACGTCGAGGAGCTCGCGGAACGCGGCGAGCACGAAGGCGTAGGGGTGGTCGTCGGACGCGATGGTGAGGAACGACGGCAGGTCGCGCACGCGCATCGGCGGGAGCCCCCGGACGCGGACGTCCGCCCACGGGTCGCTCGCTGCGGCAGTGACGGCCTGGTCGAGGCCGTCGGTGCCGCGGAAGAAGTGGAAGTAGGTGGCGAGCACGGTGGCCGGCTGGATCCAGTAGAGCGCGGCGGGGACGCCCTGCGCGCGCGCGACGTCGGCGACCCAGGAGAGGAGCACAGTGTACACCACCTGCGTGACGGGGGTGCCGGCGTCGCGGAGGCGCGCGAGGACGCCGCCCAGCGTGCGGGCCCCCACGACCTTGAGGTTGGACATGTAGTCCGTGCTGTCGTGCGCGGATCTGTCGAAGCCGCCGTCGTAGCCGTCGGAGTAGGGCACGTAGCGGACGCCGGCGGCGTCGACGTGGTCCACCGCCGCGGCGTCCGCGTCGTCCGGGAACATCTTGCGGCAGGCGGAGACGGCGGTGGAGACGGTGACGCGGGCGCCCGGCGTGGCGCGGAGCAGGCGCAGCGCGAGGTGGCGCGCCGGGTTGATGTGGCCCTGCGCCGGGTACGTGACCACGAGGAAGTGCGGCGCCTCCCCCACGCGCTCCATGGCCGGCATTGCTGCGTCACGCGAGTGCAAGAAGCCAAGAGCGTACCAGGTAAGCAAGAGCGTCCTTGCTGGGCTGGGTTGCGGCGCGCTGTCGATGTGGTGGTGGTGCCCCTTCGCTTCGCTTGTTATATACTCCGGCGGAGAAAAAAAATTGCGGCGGGGATGACGGAAGTGCTGACTACATGGCGCAGGGGGAGCCATGTCAGACATGTGGTCAGTAGGCATGGCTGGGCTAGCGCTGGCTGCAGTTCAGTTCAGTTGAGGGGTTTGTGTGGCGGTCCGTGCTGCAGCAAGCAAAGAGGAGGACGTGGATTGCCCAATTAATGGCTGGAGCCCGTCACATGTACTCCTCAGACTTGGTTGTCAACTTGGGATTAGCTAGAGAGGGAGAGACGCATCCGAGGATCTCTGGTTGACGAGGCTCGTACTGAAATTTTGCATGTCTATATCTACAAAAACAAAACACCGTACTATACTCCCTCCGTCACAAATATAAGATGTTTTGAATATTTTCATGTGAATTACTTCCTCCGTCCCATTATATTATGAGACAACGAGAGTACATAACAACCAAAATGAGCGAGACACACACTAAAATATGACTATATATATCCGATGCAATCAAAAGTTAGAACACCTTATATTTAGAAACGGAGAAGTAATATATCAGAATGTCCCCTCCTGAAAATTCCTTGCATTTGCAACGAACGTACAACCAAGCTATATTCCTTGGCTCTTCGCCTTCTTCAAGGGCGATCGAGGTTTTGGACATTATTAAATTCTCAAAAAAACATACTACTGTGCATTTGATATTTTTTGCGAGGTACACACATTTAGACCACCGTACAACCGAACATGTCATAGTTGTGGAGCTTTAAAATTGACGAAGTTACCAAATACTCCTCCCGTTTCTAAATATAAGTCTTTTTAAAGATTTTATTATGAATTACATACGAATGTATATATATATACTTTAGAGTGTAGATTCATTCATTTTGCGATTAGACTACTTGCCAAATAAAAAACTATCCTTTTTCCAATATGAAAAAAGTCCATTTTACTACCTTGAATAAAGTGGATGGTTCACTTTACCCCCTGATCTATTTTTCTGCTTCTTCTAGCCCCCAAACAAATCCAAACCGGACAAAACACCCCCTGGCTGGTTTGTCTCCACCCGTTGCTGATGTGTCACTAGTCAACGACGGTTTTGACCTGGGTGGGGCCAATTTGTTAGGTGGGGCTGGGATAGCAGTGGGGGAGCTAGCACGCCTAGCCATCGCCCCTCGCCGGAGACAGGCCGGACCTCGCGACCGTCCACCGTCGCTGCACCCCGCCGCCGCTGATGGCCGCCATCGCTGCTCCCCGCTGCTGCTGCGGGCCGCTGCACCCCGCCGCCGCTGATGGCCGCCGTCGCAGCTCCCCGCTGCTGATGCGGGCCGCTGATGGCCGCCGTCGCTGCACCCCCCACCGCGGATGGCCGTTGTCGCTGCTCCCCGCTGCTGCTGCGGGCCGCTGCTCCCCGTCGGCGCAGCTGCTCCCCGTGCCGCTCTCCACCGCTGTTGCTGGCTGCTACTCCACGCCGCCGCAACTGTAGTCGCCGTTTGCCGCTGCTTCGCGTCGCCGCAGCCGCCACTGCTCCCCGCCACAGCCGCCGAGGTCATGATGTGGGCCAGGTTCCGACGCCGGCGAGGTGGGGCTGCCCCGGCCATGGTGCGGGCCGGGCGCCGACGTCGCCAAGGTGAGCTTGCCCCAGCTCTGGAGCACCGCCTCGAGTCGCCTCGCCCCCACGGCCGCGCGCCCACGCCGCCGCGGGTCGCCGGAGAGAGTAGAGAAGAAATGGGGATTTTTTTCAGATGAGCCCCACCCAGGTCGAAACTGCCAATGACTAGTGCCACATCAACAGCGGGTGGAGACAAACCAGCTAGGGGGTGTTTT
The DNA here is from genome assembly GCA_039707655.1 of Elymus sibiricus. Classification (NCBI taxonomy): domain Eukaryota; kingdom Viridiplantae; phylum Streptophyta; class Magnoliopsida; order Poales; family Poaceae; genus Elymus; species Elymus sibiricus. The sequence goes on along the minus strand of CM077667.1, from coordinate 96,295,502 downwards.
GTCCGGTTTGGGTTTGTTTGGGATCTAGAAGAAGCAGAAAAATAGATCAGGGGGTAAAGTGAACCACCCACTTTTGTTTGGAGGCTCCCAAGTGACACCTAACCAATCTAGGAGATACCACTGTTTAAAAGGTAATATATGTTGTTGTTGATGATGAAATCCTTGCTCTTATGCTTTAAAAGATAGTCTACTCAACACTCAACACTCTGTCATAGATTTTGCCTATGTGGTAGGAGGAATTGGGTGGAAAGCAATTGACATGGCTAAAGATCAAAGTTCTATGGTTAGAGTGGAATCCCTTTCATCTCAACACAAGGTTATGGGGCTCTCTCTCAGAAAAATGGATATGAGAAGTGTAAACTTCGCTCTGGTTTGCTATCTGAGAGTTAGTAGAATGGGTGGGGGGGGGGGTATATATATAGGCAACACCAAAAATCCAACCGTTACACACCTTTATGCAACTTTAGTTGGACCGAGTGAAACCACTCGGTGAGGCCAACCTATGCAAAATGTTTGAACTTTAGGCTTCTCGGTGAGACCAGATGAAACCTCTCGGTGAGACAGAGATGCTAGGGTTTGGCAACTGCTATGTCAACTATATCTTGGTGGATCACAGTATATGTGTTTCAGAGGGACCGACATGGACTTTAGTGTTTTGGACATAGTGGAATATGAGCGTGTGGCTGAGGATTTTGGAGTAATATCTCTAAGCATTTGAGCAGTTAGACCATCAGCAAAACGCCGTCCCATTTTAATAGTATTGACTTTCCTATGGACTCAGTGTGATCTTGGATTACTGATACTTGTGATCTACGTTGCGTTTTCCGTGAAGAGAAATGGGTGATGCAGCACAATATAGATAAGTGTTTCCCTCAGTAGAGAACCAAGGTTTATCAAACCAATAGGAGTAGCACGCAATCCCCGTCTTCAGCGACTGCACACAAAGGAGCAAACACTTGCACCCAATGCGGGCAAGAGGGTAGTCAATCCCCTTGGACTCGTTATTTGCAAGCTAGTGAAGTATGTGGATGAAAGTTGAATATTGTAAATTGCAAAATAAAATAAAAGGTAATAAATTGCAGCAAGGTATTGAAAGCTTTTGTAAATATATAGGAGAATAGACCCGGGGGCCGTAGTGTTCTCTAGTGGCTTCTCTCATGTAGTAGGCATACAGTGGGTAAACAAATTACTGTTGGACAATTGATAGAAAAGCGCATAGTTATGCAATCTTTATTCACGACAATGATCATGTGTATATAGGCATCACGTCCATAAGAAAATAGGCCGACTCCTGCCTGCACCTATTACTATTACTCCACCCATCAACCGCTATCCAGCATGCATCTAGAGTATTAAGTAAAACAGAGTAATGCTTGGAGAACAATGACATGATGTAGACAAAGAGAATTCAATCAATATGAATTAACCCCAACGTATTATCCTTAGTGGAAACAACACAAAGACGTATCTTGTCCTCTACTTTTTCACTAGGATATAGAAACCCGTCAGGTTGAACCCACTACAACGCACCCCTCTCACTGAAGAAAGATCAATCTACTTGGCCAAAGCAAATCAATAGATCGGAGAGATTTACGAAGCTATGATAATCATGCAAATAAAAATAATAATAGAAATCAGAGAGGACTCAAATCTTTTTCATGAATAATCTGAACATAAACCCACAATTCATCGGATCTCAACAAACGCACCACACAAAGTGATTACATCGAATAGATCACTGCGAAGATGCGATGAACTTTGTATTGAAGATCAAGAGAGAGAGATAGCCATATAGGTACTAACTACGGACTCGTAGGTCTGTAGGGAACTACTCACACATCACCATGGGAGCAACAAGGTTGATGAAGAGGCCCTCCGTGATCGACCCCCCCTCCGACAGGGCACCGGAACATGGCTCCAGATGGATAAACGGTGGGACATAGACTTGCGGCCGCGGAAAAAGTGTTTCGGGAGGCTCTCTAGGGCCTTGGGGATTTATTAGAATTTATAGGCTAGAGAGGGGCGTCGGGGGCCACACGAGGGAGGTAGCACGCAACAGGGCGCGACCACCCCCCTTGGGCGCGCCCTGTTGTGTGCCCCTTTGTAGGGATCAAAAGTAGGTCTAGAGGGGGGGGGGTGATTAGACTACTTGACCAAATAAAAACCTAACCTTTTCCCAAATTAATTAGTGGGCAGATTTTAGCAATTAGCACAAGTCAAGTTCACCCTACACATGTATGTCTACGAGTATTGCAGCGAAAAGTAAAGACAAGCATATGTAAATGGAGGGGGAGAGGGAGATCAAACGCAATTTGGAGACACAAAGATTTTTCCCGTGGTTCTGATAGGTGGTGCTATCGTACGTCCATGTTTATGAAGTTTTCAACCCACGGAGGGTAACGGTCGCAAGAGTCCACGGAGGGCTCCACCCATAAGGGTCCACGAAATAGCAACCTTGACTATTCCATATGGCTTCCATCCACGAAGGACTAGCCTCACTATGGGTAGATCTTCACGAAGTAGGCGATCTCCTTGCCCTTACAAACTTCTTGGTTCAACTCCACAACACGAAGTAGGAGGCTCCCAAGCGACACCTAACCAATCTAGGAGGCACCACCCTCCAAAAGGTAATAGGCTCGATAGTAATGATGAACTCCTTGCTCTTGTGTTTCAAATGATAGTCTCCTCAACACACAATCACTCTCTCACAGATTTGGCTTGGGTAGAAGAGATTGATTGGATGGAAAGCAACTTTGGGAGGCTAGAAATCAAGATCCATATGGTTGGAGTGGATGATGTTGACCTCAACACAAGGGTAGGTGGCTCTCTCTCAGAAAATTGGATGGGGCAAGTGTGGAATTGTTCTGAGTGCTTCTCTTGCGAGTGGGATGTGGTGGATGGGTATATATAGGCATCTCCAAAAATCCAACCATTACAACATTATTGACCAACTCGGTGAAACCGATATGAAACTCGGTCGTACCGATTTGTTCAAAATGTGGCAACTTTAGGAGTCTCGGTGGTACCGATATATCATTCTCGGTGGTACCGAAATGAGTGGCCGAGGGTAGTTTCCAAACTCGGTGGCACCGATTGACAAAACTCGGAAATTCCGATTTTATAAAATGGGACACCAGAATGTTGGTCACTGAAACTCGGTTGCACCGATGTGAATCTTGGTTGTACCGAGAATAGGATGTTGGCTAGGGTTTCTGTCTCGGCTTGAAACTCGGTGTGGCCGAAATGTAAGTTGGTGGCACCGATTTTGAGTGGATGGCTTAAAGACAGAATATTTGTGGGAGAGCTTGTGAGTGTATTTGGTGGCTAACACTTGATCACTTGAGCATTTCATTCACCACGAATACCTCACCCCCTTTTGATAGTATTGGCTTTCCTATGTGAGGGAGTTCTGGACTAAGGGGTCCTCGGGCCGCCGGCCTATCTCTCACAGGCCGGCTTGGTAGGCCACTCTCTGATTGTCACGGGAATGTCCGGATAGGCGGTGACCCCGTATTCTAGAAGGAAACCTCCGAAGACGGGGCGTGGACTCCAAGTTAAGATGAGAAGATCGGCGTCTCTATTTCCGGCTGGAAGCTTACCATGTGTAAACCCTAGGTACCCCGGTGTCTATATAAACTAGAGGGTTTAGCTTGTAGAGGGCAGACAAGCTCATCTAGGGTTTTGGCTACTTCATCTCGAGGTAGATCGACTCTGTAATACTCATACACATCAATACAATCAAGCAGGACGTAGGGTTTTACCTCCATAGGAGGGCCCGAACCTGGGTAAACACCGTCTCCTTCGTCTCCTGTAACCCATCGATCCTAATCTCGCAGCTCGGGACCCCCTACCCGAGATCCGCCGGTTTTGACACCGACATTTCTGCTTTCATTGAGAGTTCCGCTGTGGGATCACAAGAGGAATCGATGGCTCGCCTGATCCTTAGCGATGAAGTCTATAACGGGGACTCCTTCGCCCCTGGACAGTTTCTCGCTTTCGGCAGCATCGCGCTGCACGCTGATCCGACTGGCCGCCTTGGTCGGATCGGGATTGTCGCCCCAGATCAAGAGACCAGGTTCGGGAACCTAGAGTTCCCCGTAGACCCCCGGGGCGACCTTTCATTCGCCGAGTTCGCAGCTTCATCTGACGATCCTGAAGTCCCCGAAGCCTTAACTTCGGGTCTCCTCCTCGACCCCGCCCTCGGGTCTATCCCTGCCGATGACCTGGCTCCTAGTCCAGATCCGGTTATAGTACCTGAGGGTCGGGGGTCGGCCCCTGCCGAACACACTCTTTGCACGGACACATCGGAGGTCAACTCCGGAAGTCCTAGGCAGATTGATCCGGTCGAGCTCTTAGTGCTCAACGAGGCACTGGATCGGATCCTAACAATAAAGACCACAAACTACCCGACCATGACCCATGCTCAGATCGGTCTGGAGGCGGGTCATTGGGAACTTTTTGACCTACCCACCACCCACTTGGTAGCCACTATCGAGGATTTAACCGATATGTTGGACTAGGCCTCCGAGGAGGCAAAAGACATGGAGGAAGAGGACGGCGCCCCCGCCCTCGTCAACACTGGGCGGTGGACTGCCACCTCCACTTACGACGTCTACGTAATAGACACCCCCGATGATAAGGGCAATCGCACCCCTCAGAACAATGGTGATAAATCCGGAGAGGCGCCGTCAAGGCGCAAGAAACAACGCAAGCGATCTAAGGCACACAAGGGAAGGGAAGCCATTGTAGGCACCGGGGAAAACGATACCCCGGAAGACCTCGGCGACCCCGAAGTACCTGAACAGCCACTGGAGGACCAAGAAAAGCCCGAAGATCGGCATGACACCGAGGATCCTAACAATTCCGAGGACGATAACTACCTCCCCCCCCCCCGAGGAGGAGGACGGCCTGGAAGCCGAAGACTTCACCGTCCCCGATAATCCTATGGATCAGGAACGGTTCAGGCGGCAGCTTCTAGCCACCGCCCGAAGCCTGAAGGCAAAACAACAGCAGCTCAAAGCCGAACAAGACACCATCAATGATAGATGGACGAGGGTCTTGGTAGCCAAAGAAGGGTATGGTACCGATCTACCAGACCAACCCAAGAGCTACCCTCGCCGGTGGCTGCTGCCATAGTTCGATGACGAGGCCTTCGAAACATCGCCTCCCAGGCATACTCCGTACGACCGACCCGACCGCCCTCCCCGAGGACGGGATAGAATGGCCGGCGAGGCCGAGTACAGGCCTGAAGCACCCCGCAGGAGAGGAAAAGAACCAGCGGGGCATGATGACAGGTACGACTTATGACAAGACTTGGACTACAGAGCAGGCCACACAAGATCCATCTACGGATCTAGAGGGTACTCCCCCCGCTAGACGGGACGGATACCGGTCTTGGCTCGACCGCAACAATAGAGGTCAGGAACAATACCGGACTCGGCCTACCACCGATCGTAGGCATGACATAGCTCGGGTCAGAGGCGCTGCCCACCCACGGTGCTTCACAGACGAGGTGATGCAGCATCAGTTCCCTGAAGGGTTTAAACCCGTTAACATAGAGCAATATGACGGGACAACAGACCCAACCGTGTGGATTGAGGACTTCCTCCTTCACATTCATATGGCACGAGGAGATGACCTCCACGCCATCAAGTATCTGCCCCTAAAACTTAAGGGGGCAGCTCGACACTGGTTAAACAGTCTCCCCGAAAACTCCATCGGGAGCTGGGAAGAGCTCGAGGATGCTTTCCGATCTAACTTACAGGGCACTTATGTCCGACCTCCGGACTCCTCCGACCCGAGCAATGTTGTCCAGAAAGCAGGAGAATCCGCTCGGCAGTTTTGGAATCGGTTCTTGACCAAGAAAAACCAGATCGTTGACTGCCCGAACGCCGAGGCAATAGCCTCTTTCAGACATAATATCCGGGATGAATGGCTAGTTCGTCAGCTCGGCCAGGACAAGCTGAGGACAATGTTCGCCCTCACCTCACAAATGACCCGCTTTTGCGCGGGTGAGGATAACTGGCTAGCTCGACGCAGCCATAACCCCGAAGACCCCGACACCTCTGAAGTCCGGGATGGAAACGGAAAACCACGACGCAACAAAAACAAACGCCGCCACAGCAACGGCGATGCGGAGGACACGGCCGTCAATGCCGGCTTCCACAACCCAAAATCCGGACAGCGGAAGAAACCCTCTAAAGGAAATAAAGACGGACCTACCACGCTGGACAAAATTATGGATAGGCCCTGCCAGATCCACGACACTCATGACAAGCCCGCTAACCACACCAACCGTAATTGTTGGGTATTCAAGCAAGCTGGCAAACTCGCAGCCGAGGAGCAAAGCAAGAGCCCACGCAGCGAGGACGATGACGAGCCCCGCAGTCCAAGCAAGGGAGGGCAAAAGCAGTTCCCTCCAGAGGTGAAAACCGTGAATATGATATATGCCACTCATATACCAAAGAAGGAGAGGAAGCGCGCCATTCGGGAGGTCTACGCCGTGGAGCCCGTAGCCCCGAAGTATAACCCATGGTCGGCTTGCCCGATCACTTTCGATCGATGGGATCATCCGACCAGTATCCGTCACGGGGGTTCAGCAGCCCTCGTACTAGACCCAATTATCGATGGGTTTCACCTCACTAGAGTCCTAATGGACGGAGGAAGTAGCCTTAATCTGATTTACTCAGACACGGTGAAAAAGATGGGTATAGATCCGTCAAGGATCAAACCTAGCAGCACTACCTTTAAAGGAGTGATTCCAGGCGTCGAAGCCCGCTGCTCGGGCACCGTAAATCTGGAAGTGGTGTTCGGCTCGCCCGACAACTTCCGCATCGAAGACTTGATCTTCGACATTGTCCCTTTTCGCAGCGGTTATCACGCCCTTCTTGGCCGCACAACATTTGCTCTCTTTAACGCCGCACCCCATTACGCGTACCTGAAGCTCAAGATGCCCGGACCCAGGGGGTCATTACTGTCAACGGCAACACAGAGCGCTCTCTCCGAACCGAGGAGCATACGGCGGCCTTGGCAGCCGAATTCCAGTACGGCGACGATAGGCCGACGCCCAAATCAGCCATAAAGGCGCGTCGTGATAGCAAACGAGTTCGGCCTCAACCCGAACTTCCGGAACCACCTTTCGCCAAGCAAAAATAGGGATACGCCCCCCGCAGCACAACCCTAGTTCCTGCAATGTGTGTGCCAAGAAGGCACAACTTTGTGCTCAAAATACCATGGGCAGCTGTGGGGACCCACGATCAAAGGGTAAGTGTTCGGCTGGACCGAACTACTGCCAACACACGTCTTCGGACAAACTACAGGTACCATCTAGGACCTGCCAAGCGTAAAGCCCATTCACACCACGGCGACTTCTCAAGATCTTCTTCCAAAGGTCCGTTCGCCGATAGCATTTACCTTTAAGGGAATGAAACCCCCTCAGGGGCAAAGGAGTAGATAGGCGACAGGGCACATCGAGGACGTCAAGCCACCCATCGAAGACCCCGGGTAAAGCCTCTCCTTTGTATACCTTATTTTTTCGAAAAAACCTATAACAGTTGCTTCGGCAGTTTGAGTTGTAAGAATTCATCTGAAATAAAGAGCATCCTTTACGGCCTCCTTGTAGTATTTTATACTCTGTTCTCTACTCGCTACCGCCCATAGCAAAAAAGCTGTTCGGTACATACTATGATGCGACCGGCTAATAGACCGGGGGCTGGAATATAAAAATCACCCTAAGCATCACCCCGGCACTACTATTCATGTGTTCGGCGTCTCGGAAGTTGCTTTATATGAATTGGTTCCGAATTATGTCTTGGGTCAATGGTTTGGTTGCCCGGCTCCTGTGCTTGCCCTCTGACGTTCCGCTCGTTCGGCTAAAAGGGTAAAGGGAGAACCACTGCGATTGTGCTTCCTGCTCGCCTGGTCAAGCACCTCAGTGGAGAAAGCCGAAAACCGACTGTCATAATAAGCGAGAACCGGTTTGCAATCCGAGCATAAGTGTCAAACTAAAAATCGATAGAGGTTATTCCGTGTTATACGAGGGATTTGTACTATTGCAAACCATGTGATGCTGGTGTCAACCTCGGTGTACCCGAATATCACAAAACACTGGGGGCTCGTCATCAGCCCCCGCATTCAAGCTCCCCCGGCTAAGTGAAAGCACTAAAGCATTATAGTCCGATTGCCTTGTTCCGCTCACACCACCGCCCTCGGGCACCGATACTTCGGCTAAGGGTCATAGTGCGGAGGCAGAAACACCTCGTGTAGTATCTACATGGGGGCTGAAGCCGACGACTCGCAACTTTCAGATAAAACGGCCACACAGGAGTCAAAATAATACAAAGCTTAAAAGACATGATAAACCATGCAACCGCATTATAAAGCGGAACAGTCATCGGATACATGACAGAACATTCACTCATAAATTACATCTTTCGGGCATTGAGCTTCTATCGCCCGAGCACCGTCCATCACGGCGGAAAAGTATTTTTTGGGGCGCCTATGCTCCTTCCCAGGGGGTGGAGGCGCGGTGGCCATCTCGGTTGGCTTGAGCCCCGGCAGGTGCACCATGGTCCTTGCAAAGGCCATCCGAGCTCCCTCGATGCAGGCAGAACGCTTCAAAGCGTCAATCCGAGGCGCAGCGTCGCATAGTTTCTGCACCAAGCCGAAGTAACTGCTCGGCATCGGCTCTGCAGGCCAGAGCCGGATGCAGAGGTCCCTCATGGCTGGCTCCGCTATCCTGTGCAGCTCCATCAACTTTTTCATCTGCTTGCTCAGGAGCGGAGGGTGCTCGGGGGCTTGAAATTGAGCCCAAAATAGCCGTTGCTCAACATCCACATCCCGGGAGGCGAAGTGTTTGTTCGCGTCCGCCGCACTCTTCGGGAGGTCCGCAAAGGCGCCTGAGGAACGCCACACCCGGGTGAGCAAGGCAAACCTGTTACCACCAAAGGCACATTGCAGTAAGTACGGCTTACCATCCGCGATCGCCCTGACTTGGCAGAGTTCTTCTTCAAAGAACCGCCTATCAACACGCTCCGATTTGAGCTCGGATTTCAGCGTGGATAGCTCGGCGGCCTGGTCTCCGTTCTTCTGCTCAAGGGCCTCACACTTTGTGCTGGCATCCTTGAGCTCCAGATGCACCTCCACCACCCGGGCTTCATGCTTGTCGTTCACGGTTTTTAATGCCAACAGGTCGGCTGCTGCCCGTTCGGTCGCCGCCTTCTCATCTGCGGCCTCCTGCTTCGCCTTGGCCAACTCGGCCTTGAGGTTCTCGACCTCCGCAGCCGCAGTTGTGGTAACAATAAGTAAATACAAACTTCTGGATAATCCGACTATCTCAATCAATGAGGATAGACAATATCCCGAATGGTACAATTTGGACTCACCTTGCGTCTCGTTGAATCTCTTGTTCAGACGATCGAGCTCCTCATCGGAGCTCTTGAGCTTTCGGTTTAGCTCGGCAAGCTCCATTGCGTTGGCGGCCGCCGCCGATGACAAGGCCTACAAAACAAACTATGCGCATTAAAACTCCCGGGCCATCGGATTCCGTCCCCTCCGCTAAGTACTCTTTGGAGCTCTTAGAATAATAAAGGGCAAAGGATGCCTTGAGCATCGTTACCAATGTTCGGACGTTTGACCCCCGGGTGGGTTTTTCAAACTCACCCAGGGCTCGGGGGCTACTACACTTATAATGATTGTATAAAATAGGCAAATTAACTTTTTCTAAGGAAAATAATATTACGTGGCTCACTTGGAAGCCCGTCAAGAGACTGTTGAAGGCCTCTTTTAGTCCGCTATCTACGGACTGAATGCCTTGCAAAACCGCACCCATAAGGGCACGGTGATCCTCGGCGATGGAGGAGCCGGATAAAGCTTCCTCCACATGCGCCGACCATCCAGTCATGGGCGGCACTAGTGGGGGTCCGCCAGCCCTCCCTCTTGTGGGAGAGTGGGCGGGCTGCTCTGGAGGCGTAGATCGCTCCGGAGATTTCTTCGGAGAAGGACGGACCGGACTCCGTTCCCCCTCTTTAGTTGCCAGGAGTTGTTCTTCCTCCTGGTCTTCGGCGGCCGAGGTGTTAACCTCAGCCATAACTTCGTCGCCCCCGCCGCCGGTGTTCGGCTCAGAAGGAGCCTGGCGCGACAACACCTCCGCGGCCTCCTTCGAGGCCTCTGGAGGCGTCGGATGCGACGCAGTCCCACTTTCTGCCAGGTCGGCGGGCAGGGGCTCCCCGTCTGAGAGTTGGTCGGTGGGGAGATCGTGCGGTGGGCTACAAATCGAAATACGTTCACCCATTTTAGCATTAAAAACTCTATGCAAGTAACCCAGAAGGTCTTCGGATTCATACCTCTGGGATGGGGGCTTAACCCTGGGGTTCCTTTGGGGAACCTTTTCGGAAGCCTCAGACTCCTCGTCGGAGTCCGAGCTATCGTCGGCTAGGACCACCTTGGTTCGGTAGGTCCTCTTTGGGGCAGGAGGAGGTAGGTCCTCCGCGACGTCCGCTGACGCCGCCCTTTTCCTTGCGAGGGGGGAGTCACACTCCCCCTCGTCCTCATGCTCCTCCTCGTGAGCGGAAGAGGCGTGGGTCTCCTCGGATTTAGTGTCCGGGAGACCCCTTGGACGGAGACCCTCTCGGGCTCCCTTATTCTCTCCTTTCTTCTTCTCCTTCTTCTCTGGCGCCGAATACGGCGCCACGACGAGCATCTCCGTCAGCAGATCTGACCGAGGGTCTTCGGGCTGCAGGGCCGGACAGTTGATTTTCACGGTCTTCCTCAGCCATTTCTGTGAAGATAAGGGAGAAGGGGTTCAGCTATTGGTTAAAAAATAGAGCCGCAGAATTAAAAGTTCTATCTTACCTTGGTGGGAGGGTTTGCGGCGTCGAGTCCGGTGTCCTCTTCCTCGGACGGCCAGCTCTCCTGAGGCTTGAATAGCACCTTCCACAATTTCTCGTGGGTGGTGCGGAAGAATTGGCATACGGTGTCCGGGTCCTCGAGCTGGTAAGCCCACATGGGAGAGGCCCGGTGCTGGCAGGGGAGGAGACGGCGGCGGAGCATGACCTGGACCACATTGGTCAGCTTGATGTTGGTCTCGATCATCAAGGTGATGCGCTTCTGCAGCGACTTCACCTCTTCGGCCGACCCCCAATTAAGGCCCTTCTTGAGCCACGAGGTTAGCCTCGCAGGGGGTCCGGATCTGAACTCGGCGGGCGCCAAACCGTCCGCGCTCCTTGGTTCAGTGATGTAGAACCACTCCTTTTGCTAGATCTTTACCGTGTTGATGAAGGTGCCTTCCGGCCACTCGACACGGGGGAACTTGCTGATTACGGCCCCTCCATAGTCCGCATGCGCACCCGCAACTGTCTTCGGCTTGACATTGAAGACCTTGAGCCACAGGCCGAAGTGCGGCTGTACCCGCAGGAAGGCTTCATAGACAAGGATGAAAAGGATGAACGCCGAGATGTGCATGATGGAGTTCGGGGGGAGGTCATGGAAGTCTAACCCGTAAAAGAACATGAGGCCCCTGACGAAGGGGTGGAGCGGAAAGCCCAGTCCCCAAAGGAAATGGGGGAGGAACACCACCCTCTCGCCCTGCCTCGGCATGGGAACCACCTGATTCGCCTCTGGGGCGCGGTGGGCGATGTTGGCGGAGAGGTAACCGGCACGCTTCAACTCCTGTATGTCGTTGTCGGTGACGGAGGAAGCCTCCCACTTACCCATGGAACCAGAACCGGCCATGGCCAAGCTCGGAGGGGAGATGGAGGAAGAACTGGATCTGGGCTCTTGGAGCTTGGGAAGGTTGGGGAAGCAGAGGTTGCGAATTGGGAGCGTGACTAGGCCTTGGGGGTTTTCTCCCTTTTATGGGTGCCGTAATACCAAGAGCCTCCCCACTACTGCGCCGCAGGCCTCGCCGCTTCCCGAAACAATCGTGCCGTTATGCGTGCTTGGGATAACCCAAAGGATTAATCATATCCCGTGGGAAACGGGACACGATCTGCACATTGATAAGACGTGACAATGAAACTGCCTCGAACCCCGAATCGAGTTTTTGTAACCGGCTCGGCGGTCGTGGTAGGCCGCGACCCTTCGTTAGAAAGGTTGTCAGGGAACACTATTCACATTTTAACGTTTGGCCTTCGAGGTTAAGCAATTTATGGCATCCGGATAATTTCATGTTCGGATAATTATGTATCATCGGTAGCCGGACTAGAGCCCGCCGATCATAAAGGAGGAAAAGAACTCGCCCCGCAAGCCGAGGACTCTGATCATGCGAAGCTACTAGTGTCATGACCCCTGGCGTTGGAGGCTAGTTCGGGGGCTACTGAGGGAGTCCTGGACTAAGGGGTCCTCGGGCCGCCGGCCTATCTCTCACAGGCCGGCTTGGTGGGCCGCTCTCTGATTGTCACGGGAATGGCTGGATAGGCGGTGACCCCGTATTCTAGAAGGAAACCTCCGAAGACGGGGCGTGGACTCCAAGTTAAGATGAGAAGATCGGCGTCTCTATTTCCGGCTGGAAGCTTACCATGTGTAAACCCTAGGTACCCCCGGTGTCTATATAAACCGGAGGGTTTAGATTGTAGAGGGCAGACAAGCTCATCTAGGGTTTTGGCTACTTGATCTCGAGGTAGATCGACTCTGTAATACTCATACACATCAATACAATCAAGCATGACGTAGGGTTTTACCTCCATAGGAGGGCCCGAACCTGGGTAAACACCATCTCCTTCGTCTCATGTAACCCATCGATCCTAATCTCGCAGCTCGGGACCCCCTACCCGAGATCCGCCGGTTTTGACACCGACACTATGGACTCAAAGTGATTTCTCACAAAGTAAAATGTAGAGTCTTCATCCTTGTAGCTTTGCCAATCTTATTCCTTGTATCTTGGGGTCTCCTCACAATCCTTTGCCAAGCTATCATTGAACTTTTTCCTGAGATATACTTAGTGGAAAACACTAGTCCAATGAAGTATATGTTGTTATTAATTACCAGAACCACCTAGGGAGAAGTTGTGATTTCAATCTCCCTCTTTTTGGTAATTGATGACAACATATAGATCAAAGCTTCGATGAGAGATATAAATAATGAATAGTGTCGTGGGTTTGTCACGGCAGATGTCCTAGTGCAAGGACTTAGGGGTGAAGTCATCGCTACAGTGATTTGCTCTAAGGGGTTGATCGGGACGAAAGACACGAGTTTACCCAGGTTCGTCCCCTCTCGAAGGAGGTAAAAGCCTACGTCCTGCTTTGTGTTGTATTGATTGGGTATCGATTACGAGGGAGCGGATTCGCTTGACCTAGCTATCGATTGATTGTAAGTCATCCTAAGTCGCCGTAGGGACTCGCCTTTATATACACAGGTCGAGGCCCTGGGCTTACAAGAGTCCAGACTCAGTTACGCTAGGTATCCGATCACGCCTCTAAGTCGCCTTGCCTTCTCCGGCAAGCCATCTCCGGGCGGCTTATGCCTCCGGGTCTCGCGCCGTCTTCTGGCTCTAGGCCTCCACCGGGCCCGCCTGGTGAGTCATCTCCAGGCTTGTCTTGGTCTTGGGCCTACTCAAGGCCTTACTGATAAATCGCCAACCTCCTAACCCGGCCCCTCCTGGGCGGGTCATATCGCCGGGTTATATCCCCAACATTAGGCCCCATATGGATTTGAACTTGTTCATGTCAATCTTCAAGTCTTCTGGTTGGCGAGTCTCATATTCCCCTTAATTACTTAACCTAAATTAAATCTTCATGACCCGCCATATAAAATGGATGATGTCATCTCTGGAAAATCAAAAAATCTCCATGACATCACAACGGATCTTTGCATTAACTGGTCAATCCGAAGATCGAGGCATTTTTCTAGTCAATCATCATCATGTCTCCTCGATTCCCGCATTGGACTATTGCTGTTCCACTTCTTCCTTATAAATAGGCACGGGGGGGGGGGGGGACCCATTCCTTTCTCTCTCCCCCGCTGCCGTTACCTCTTCTTCTCCTTCCTCCAGACGCTCCGTGCGACTGAAGCTCCGCCACATCTGCCGGACCGCGCCATTCATCCCAACAAGGCCGCTGCATCAACCTGTTTTGACCAGAATTCATCAGCGCACGTCCGCACCTCGTGCATCTGCTCAGGTGCCAATCATCTCCCTTCCCAAATCTGCATTAGGTCATCGGAGGTCTCGGTGTTCATCGCCGTTCAATGGAGCTCGCCCTTTCGCTTGAATGAACATCACTTTTAATTCGGAGATGTTAGCTAAAACATGCGGTGTTCACTTTAGCATCCATCTCACATCTTAAACAGATTGTATCTCTGTTAAAATCGGTATACCGCTTGCTAGTTCTTCCGCGACTGTCTTTTTAGGGTTTCAATTATTCCCCTTTTATCTCCAGCCGTAGATCCGCAATTGTAGCTGTAATTTGCGAACCTTGTTTGTCCACAATTTGTGATATTCTTAGTATTTACCGGGTCATTGACCCGCCGCCATCCTACCGGCTCATCTTGATAGGATATAAGCCGCCATATTTTAATGCCCCTCATTGTTGTAGCTAAGGGCGGCTCAGAATTTACCAATGACCCGCGAAATAACGTTGTCGTCTTAGTTATAAACTGGCTTTGTCATGTATGTTGGGTTCTACCGTAGGTGCATCGCATGCCAATTAAAATTTTCCTACGCGCAGAACATCCAAGAACATGCTACGGAGATGGATCACAGTTCGTTACCACTAGACGCGCAACGCCGTGCAGCGGAAGTAGAGTTGGGGCAGCGCGTTCGCGTGGTCCGTCTCCTCCTCGTCCGATCTCCCTTGAACGGCCGGTCCGATCTCCCTCGAACAGCCGGTCGCCGGATCCCACGTGCAGGTTCGCCGGAGCGGCGCAAGTGCACCGCCTCTAATGGTATCCGCGCGTGCAGGAGGAACACCGTGCGACGGACTGCTAGGTCCGATCACACAGTCGGCGGCGGCAAGTGGAGGTGGCTAGCTGCAACACATGCAAAGCCCTAATGATGGCGCCGAAGCGATCAACCAGATAGGTGTGCCGCACCTCCACTATATATAGGCATCCGACGCGGGCTCAACTCTTCGGCCTCGCACGGATCCTAAAGCCCACATGTTCCTTCCCTTAAGCGCGCGACCCCTTAGGTTCTCGTTCACTTGGTCGCGAGTCTGATCATATCAGACTCGGCTAGTCGATAGCGGCCTCTAGCAAAGCGTGCCGACTCCAAGTGTCTGATGAAGCTGGTTAGGCGAACCTGTACATCACACTTCTGTTCCCTTTGCCACACGATATACGTTGTCGGGCTCAAGGCGAGTCTGTCATCCTTGTGCTAGCCCAACCTCTTTCTCGTTCCAGTGATACCGACCACAAACCGGATTATCTCATAATCCTTGTCGCATGGCCATGCTTATCTTGGTCGTATCACATGAGGGGCCTAGAGCATATCTCTCCTAACCGGAGGGGCAAATCCCATCTTGCTCGACCATATCTCGCAGCATGGGTCTGGACAAGCCCGAAACCTACCTTTGTAACTACCCAGTCACGGAGTAGCGTTTGGTCGGCCCAAAGAAAGTCAGTCACCATCCCGAGTACATGCGCCAGCTCAGATCTTAGGACATAGAACGTATGTTGTACTAGAGACTCACAGATGACCTATCGCTGCGTCTCATAGTTGGGTCTGTCCAACTCAGACCTTATCTCGACTCGGATCCGACTACGTCGAATCCAATCAAATCTTTCTGAGTCCATATTATCTGGCTAGCATCCAATGCTACATGGTTAGTGAGACCGAACCATCCACCGTGTCATATGCTAGTCTAACTGGCTGAGCGTCCACACAACTCTTTCGACTAGGGACCATTTAGGATAGTCATCATACAATGTATAGTCTCACAAACAAGTCACGTACTTGTTAATACACATCAATGATAATGTCCAAGGACTATCTTTATTCATAAACACATAGGAAACATCATCATACATGATTGCCTCTAGGGCATATCTCCAACAGTCTCCCACTTGCACTAGAGTCAATCAAATAGACATCGAATGCCCATAGCTCTAACGTGCCCCTCATGCTTGGGTTGTGGAAGCGGCTTAGTCAACGGATCTGCAATATTTGCATCCGTATGAATCTTGCATAAATTAGTATCACCTTTCGCTACGAGCTTTTGTATCAGGTGATAATTTCGGTCTATGTGCCTAGTCTTGTGGTGTTGTCTCGGCTCCTTGGCCTGTGCGATGGCACCTGAAATATCGCAATAAAGGTCCAACGGTTTTGACCAGCCCGGGAACACACCAACATCTTCCAGGAACTTCCGAATCCAAACACCTTCCTTTGCGGCTTCACAAGCCACAATGTATTCGGCCTCTGTTATGGAGTCGGCCACCGTTTCTTGCTTGGAACTTGTCCAGCTCACTGCTCCTCCATTCATGACATACACGAATCTAGTTTGCGATTGACAATGATCCCTGTCGGTTTGGAAACTAGCATCAGCGTAACCCTTTACGCAGAGCTCCTCCTCACCTCCATAAACTAGGAACATCTCCTTAGTCCTTTTCAGGTACTTTAGGATAGTTTTCACCGCTGCCCAGTGACTCTCACTTGGGTTAGCCTGGTATCTGCTTGTTAAGCTTATTGCAAAGGCAACATCAGGCCGTGTACATAGCATGGCATACATGATGGATCCTATTGCCGAAGCATACGGAATCCTACTCATCCGGTTTTGCTCATCAGAAGTCTTAGGACTCTGAGTCTTGCTTAGCCTTATACCATGTGAGACGGGCAAGAACCCTTTCTTGGCCTCACTCATGTTGAACCTCTTCAACACTTTATCTATGTACGTGCTCTGGCTAAAGCCGAGCAGCCTCCTTGATCTATCTCTATAGATCTTGATGCCTAGAATGAACACTGCCTCTCCAAGGTCTTTCATCGAAAACTTGCCATTCAATGATTCCTT
Organism: Elymus sibiricus; assembly: GCA_039707655.1. NCBI lineage: Eukaryota > Viridiplantae > Streptophyta > Magnoliopsida > Poales > Poaceae > Elymus > Elymus sibiricus. The sequence continues at coordinate 96,278,565 of CM077667.1, read as the reverse complement.
GACCGAGTTCAGCATCGAAACATCATTTCCGATCAGCAGTATGTCATCCACATACAAGATCAAAAATACTACCGAGCTCCCACTAGACTTCTTGTATAAACAATAGTCCTCTTCGTTCTTGATGAAACCAAGGTCAACGATGACTTCATCAAAACAAATATTCCAACTCCGAGCTGCTTGCCTCAATCCATAAATGGATCTCTTGAGCTTGCATATTTTGCCAGCGTTATTTGGATCGACAAAACCTTCAGGTTGTATCATGTATACATCCTCCTTTAAATTTCCATGAAGGAAAGCCGTTTTGACATCCATCTGCCATATCTCATAATCGAAATATGCAGCTATAGCTAGTATGATCCTCACCGACTTTAGCATCGCTACCGGCGAGTAGGTCTCGTCGTAGTCAATTCCTTGAACTTGTCCATAACCTTTAGCGACAAGCCGAGCTTTGTGGATTTGAACATTTCCATCCACATCGGTTTTCTTCTTAAAGACCCATTTGCAACCAATGGCAATTATGCCAGGTGGCAGATCAACCAAGTCCCAGACTTCATTATCATCCATGGACTTTAACTCGGATATCATGGCCTCCAGCCATGCCTCGGAATTTGGGCTCACCATCGCTTCCGCATACGTGGTCGGCTCATCGCTTTCTAGCAACAACACATCGCGCACTCTGCACAATCTTTCTGACCTCCGTGGCTCCGGTGCCGATTCCACTACGGGTTCCCTGACCAACTCCGGTATGATCTCATCATCAGCCGAGTTGTCCCCAAGTGGCTCTCGAATTTCTTCGAGTCGCACCGTTCTCCCACTGGCTTCCCGACTGAGAAACTCTTTCTCTAGGAAAACCCCGTTCCGAGCAACAAACACTTTGTTCTCTTCTCGATTGTAGAAGCTGTATCCCAAGGTTTCCCTTGGATATCCCACGAATACGCATTTATCCGACTTGGGTGTAAGCTTGTCCGACATGAGTCATTTGAAAAATGCTTCACAACCCCAAATCTTTAGAAAAGACAAACTAGGACACTTCCTAGTCCACATTTCATGTGGTGTCTTGTCTACGGATTTTGATGGTACCCTGTTAAGTGTGAAAGCTGCAGTTTCTAGAGCGTATCCCCAGAATGACAAGGGTAAATCCAATTTGCTCATCATCGATCGGACCATGTCCAACAAGGTTCGATTTCTCCGTTCCGACACGCCGTTTCTCTGCGGCGTACCCGGAGGCGTGAGCTGAGGTACTATACCTCGGCTTTTCAGATGATCATCAAACTCCTGGCTCATGTACTCACCTCCACGATCTGATCGCAGAAGTTTTACCGTCTTGCCGAGCTGATTTTCAATCTTGCTCTGAAACTCTTTGAACTTTTCAAAAGTTTCCGACTTGTGCCTCATCAAATAGATATATCCATATCTACTCAAGTCGTCGGTAAAAGTCACGAAGTACTGATAGCCACCTCTGACCGTTGTGCTCATTGGACCACACACATCACTGTGTATAAGCTCCAACAGCTCAGACGCCCTCTCGCAACTCTTTGCAAAAGGAGACTTAGTCATCTTGCCGAGCAAGCATGATTCGCATGTCTCGAATGACCCGAAGTCGGACGAAGTCAGGAGTCCATCATCATGGAGCTTCTTCATGCGTTTCAGACTAATGTGTCCAAGTCGGCAATGCCAGAAGTATGTCGGATTTATTTCATTACGCTTATGCCTCTTGACATTCACATTATAGACTGGTCCCGTTTCTAGATTTAAAACAAATAACCCATCTACAATGGGTGCATAGCCGTGGAACATTCCATTCAAATAAAATGAACAACCATTGTCCTTTAAATTGAATTCATAACCTTGACTCATCAAACATGAGGCAGAAATAATGTTTCGACTAAGTGCGGGAATGTAATAACAATTATTCAATTCCAAAATAAATCCAGAAGGAAGCTGGAGCTGCATCGTGCTGACCTCCAACGCAGCAACTCTTGCTTTGTTGCCGACCCTGATGTCAATCTCCCCTTGTGCCACACGCCTAGTTCTTATCAGCCCCTGCATTGAGTTGCAAATATGAACAACCGATCCGGTATCAAATACCCAAGAGCTACTAGGTATGTCAGCAAGGTAAATGTCTATAACATATGTAACAAGTGTACCTTTGCCTGATGAAGCATTTCCGGCCTTCTTGCCATGCTCAGCAAGCCACTTGCTACAGGTCCTCTTCCAGTGACCAGTTTCCTTGCAATGAAAGCACACGGTCGTTGAGTCCGGTCCCGGCTTCGGTGCAGCGGCGGAGACAACCTTCCCCGTGCCCTTTGCCTTACCCTTTTTCTTGGACCAACTCTTCTTGAACTTAGCCGAGTTCTGCACCATCAACACTTGATGTGTGCCTTTCTTAATATCTTGCTCTGCCACCTTAAGCATCCCATGCAATTCAGTGAGCTTCTTATCCATGCCATGCATATGATAGTTCGAGACGAACGTCCCATAGCTAGGTGGAAGAGAACCCAGAATTGCATCCGTGGACAGCTCGTCCCCAAGTGGGAAGCCTAACCGATCCAAAGCTTGCACGTACCCGATCATCTTGATCACATGCGGGCTCAGTGGATCACCCTCCTTCAGCTTACAATCCGTCAAGGATTGCCAGACGTTGAACCTTTCAGTCCTAGCCTGCACCTGAAACATGCTCTTGAGACTCTCGATCATATCGAAAGCGTCAACGTTTTCGAAATGTTGTTGCAAATTGGGCTCCATACAAGCCAGCATGAGGCAGCTGATCTCGTTTGATTCATCAACGAGTTTCTGATGGGCATTCTTGGTTGTGGCACTAGCATTCTCGGCAGGTTCCTCTGGAAGTGGATCCTCTAGAACATGTTCCTTTTTATCGTGCTTGAGAACAATTCTCAGATTTCTATACCAGGTGGTAAAGTTTGTTCCATTCAGTTTATCCTTTTCCAGAATTGATTTCAATGCAAAGTTGGGTTGAGCAGGTGGTGCCATTGATCTACAACAGAAAATATGAATCACTAAGCAATGTGTTTATGTAGAGTAATTCAAGCCTTAAACAGAACTACTCCCACTGAAGTCAGCATCCCTCCGCAAACTCTCAGTGATTCAGGACCCGTCTAGCGCGAGCGACTAGTGAGCTTTAGCATCACTGCTAGTCAACTTGCCTATTCGGTAAGCAACTCCTTGCTAATCGTATCTCTATATGACTCCTGCCGGTCGGGTAGGTATCTTATACCCCGGCTCCCAACCTTCTTTGCCACAAGGCCCAAAACCGTTTTGATAGCCTTGTCAAGTTTAACCTGATGCAGTGCATGTCCGTGTCCGACACGAACCCTCCAGTTCAAGGACACCTAGTAGCACCTCAATTTTATGAGCCCACCACTAGACGTACTTGACGTGCGGAGGTGCAACATCCGGAATGGCAATGTGCTTGATATTAACGAGGGATCTTTCTACCATTCTAACATGCATAGAAACAAGAAGCAATATCAATCACATATAAACATAAATATGTGAAATAGTATGGCTCCTTCATGGATGTCCTTCCAGGCCGGCTCCAACTCCGATGACCAGGGTGGAACTCCATCTTGTTCGTCACACCAGGACGCCAAAGCCTTGAACTTGATCTCTGTTCTACAACTACTACAACTAGTAATGAATTTACATAGAATCACAAGTCGACACGCAAGTCGTTATACAATATAATGACAGCACTTTGGCTCCTGCCGGCTGACAATCATGACACGCAGGTCATGTTAAATTACACACATGCATCACATACATATGAGCCATACTATTCACATCAAACCTGCAAAACAAAGTTATGCATAGAATCGCATTCTACCATTTTGTGTGATCGCATACGAAATACAAGACGCTACAAAATACAAGACGTTTTCAGAAATCACAGATCGAATCTGTATTCCGATCACGCCGGATTTTCTGATCTGACCGATCTCATCGATCATCGCGAATTCGATTTGGATTTACGTTTCACAGTTAACCCCGATGGCGGATACCGACCGGTAGGGGTAGGTTGTGTCACGACCTCGTCGATTCCGATTGACAGAAAAACATAGCCATATCGGTCCCCATGTGCAGTTGATCTCATCAACCGTGCACATAGCCAATCTCATAAACGACGACAGATCTCATCTGCCGCCTCCACATATCATATATGCATCCGATCTGAATCCAAATCCTATAGTAGAGGCTCTGATACCACTGTTGGGTTCTACCGTAGGTGCATCGCATGCCAATTAAAATTTTCCTACGCGCAGAACATCCAAGAACATGCTACGGAGATGGATCACAGTTCGTTACCACTAGACGCGCAATGCCGTGCAGCGGAAGTAGAGTTGGGGCAGCGCGTTCGCGTGGTCCGTCTCCTCCTCATCCGATCTCCCTTGAACGGCCGGTCCGATCTCCCTCGAAAAGCCGGTCGCCGGATCCCACATGCAGGTTCGCCGGAGCGGCGCAAGTGCACCGCCTCTAATGGTATCCGCGCGTGCAGGAGGAACACCGTGCGGCGGACTGCTAGGTCCGATCACACAGTCGGTGGCGGCAAGTGGAGGTGGCTAGCTGCAACACATGCAAAGCCCTAATGACGGCGCCGAAGCGATCAACCAGATAGGTGTGCCGCACCTCCACTATATATAGGCATCCGACGCGGGCTCAACTCTTGGGCCTCGCACGGATCCTAAAGCCCACATGTTCCTTCCCTTAAGCGCGCGGCCCCTTAGGTTCTCATTCACTTGGTCACGAGTCTGATCATATCAGACTCGGCTAGTCGGTAGCAGCCTCTAGCAAAGCGTGCCGACTCCAAGTGTCCGATGAAGCTGGTTAGGCGAACCTGTACATCACACTTCTGTTCCCTTTGCCACACGATATACGTTGTCGGGCTCAAGGCGAGTCTGTCATCCTTGTGCTAGCCCGACCTCTTTCTCGTTCCAGTGATACCGACCAGAAACCAGATTATATCATAATCCATGTCGCATGGCCATGCTTATCTTGGTCGTATCACACGAGGGGCCCAGAGCATATCTCTCCTAACCGGAGGGGCAAATCCCATCTTGCTCGACCATGTCTCGCAGCATGGGTCTGGACAAGCCCGAAACCTACCTTTGTAACTACCCAGTCATGGAGTAGCGTTTGGTCGGCCCAAAGCAAGTCTGTCACCATCCCGAGTACATGCGCCAGCTCAGGTCTTAGGACATAGAACGTATGTTGTACTAGAGACTCACAGATGACCTATCGCCGCGTCTCATAGTTGGGTCTGTCCAACTCAGACCTTATCTCGACTCGGATCTGATTACGTCGAATCCGATCAAATCTTTCTGAGTCCATATTATCCGGCTAGCATCCAATGCTACATGGTTAGTGAGACCGAACCATCCACCGTGTCATATGCTAGTCTAACTAGCTGAGCGTCCACACAACTCTTTCGACTAGGGACCATTTAGGACAGTCATCATACAATGTATAGTCTCACAAACAAGTCACGTACTTGTGAATACACATCAATGATAATGTCCAAGGACTATCTTTATTCATAAACACATAGGAAATATCATCATACATGATTGCCTCTAGGGCATATCTCCAACAATGTAGCACTCTTAACCTGCTGTAATTTTATACCTTTCCGCAGCTTTCTATCCTGTCAGTCATGAGTAAGGCTCCCTCCTCTTGCGATTGGGTAGCTTTCGGGGTCACCGAGCTTATGCTCAATGAATACGTAGCCATGGGGTTTTTGCCGGATCAAGAAACCATCCATTGGCGGGTTCCTGATGACGAGGTTACTCCTAAACCCAAAGAGGGGGAAGTTGTCATCTTTACGGATCATCTCCTCCGTGGCTTCTCACCGCCCGGGTCAAAAAAATTCCGGGACGCCTTGCATTTCTACAAACTCCATCCTCAGGATATTGGCCCCAATTCAGTCACCAACTTGTGCCAATTCCAAGTATTTTGTGAAGCATACCTGCAAGAAGAGCCCACCGTTGATCTCTTCAAAGACTTCTTTTACATCAACCACCAGACTGAGATTGCAGACGGACCAAGCCTTGAGCTCGGAGGCGTTTCCATCCAGAGGCGGAGGGATGTATCCTTTCCTTCAGCTACTCTGGCCATCCATCCCAAGGATTGGAACTGTTGGAAATATGCCCTAGAGGCAATAATAAAATGGTTATTATTATATTTCCTTGTTCATGATAATTGTCTATTAATCATGCTATAATTGTATTAACCGGAAACCGTAATACATGTGTGAATACATAGACCACACCATGTCCCTAGTGAGCCTCTAGTTGACTAGCTCGTTGGTCAATAGATGGTCATGGTTTCCTGACCATGGACATTGGATGTCATTGATAACGGGATCACATCATTAGGAGAATGATGTGATGGACAAGACCCAATCCTAAGCATAGCACAAGATCGTGTAGTTCGTCTGCTAGAGCTTTTCTAATGTCAAGTATCATTTCCTTAGACCATGAGATTGTGCAACTCCCGGATACCGTGGAATGCTTTGAGTGTATCAAACGTCACAACGTAACTGGGTGACTATAAAGGTGCACTACAGGTATCTCCGAAAGTGTCTGTTGGGTTGGCACGAATCGAGACTGGGATTTGTCACTCTGTGTGACGGAGAGGTATCTCTGGGCCCACTCGGTAATACATCATCATAATGAGCTCAATGTGACTAAGGAGTTAGTCACGGGATCATGTGTTACGGAATGAGTAAAGAGACTTGCCAGTAACGAGATTGAACAAGGTATAGGGATACCGACAATCGAATCTCGGGCAAGTAACATACCGATGGACAAAGGGAATTGTATATGGGATTAATTGAATCCCCGACATCGTGGTTCATCCGATGAGATCATCGTGGAACATGTGGGAGCCAATATGGGTATCCAGATCCCGCTGTTGGTTATTGGCCGGAGAGGTGTCTCGGTCATGTCTGCATGGTTCCCGAACCCGTAGGGTCTACACACTTAAGGTTCGGTGACGCTAGAGTTGTAATGGGAATTGTATGTGGTTACCGAAAGTTGTTCGGAGTCCCGGATGAAATCCCGGACGTCATGAGGAGTTCCGGAATGGTCCGGAGGTAAATATTTATATATGGGAAGTCCTATTTTGGCCACCGGAAAATGTTCGGGATTTTTCGGTATTGTACCGGGAAGGTTCTAGAAGGTTCCGGAGTGGGGCTCACCTGCATGGGGGACCCACATGAACGTGGGTAGTGGGGGCAAGGCCCCACACCCCTGGTCAAGGCGCACCAAGATCCCCCCTTAGAAGGAATAAGATCATATCCCGAAGGGATAAGATCAAGATCCCTAAAAAGGGGGGATAACAATCGGTGGGGAAGGGAAAGGATGGGATTTCTTTCCTCCCACCTTTGCCAACGCCCCAATGGACTTGGAGGGCAAGAAACCAGCCCCCTCCACCCTATATATAGTGGGGAGGCGCATGGGAGCTGGACCCCTTGCCCCTGGCGCAGCCCTCCCCCCTCCTACACCTCCTCCTCCTCCGTAGTGCTTAGCGAAGCTCTGCCGGAGAACCACGGGCTCCACCGCCACCACGCCGTCGTGCTGCCGGAGCTCTCCCTCAACTTCTCCTCCCCCCTTGCTGGATCAAGAAGGAGTACACGCCCCCAGGCTGTACATGTGTTGAACACGGAGGCGCCGTCCGTTCGGCGCTTGGATCGGATCTTCCGCGATTTGAATCGCCGCGAGTACGACTCCATCAACCGCGTTCTTTGTAACGCTTCCGCTTAGCGATCTTCAAGGGTATGAAGATGCACTCCCTCTCTCTCATTGCTAGCATCTCCTAGATTGATCTTGGTGACACGTAGGAATTTTTTTGAATTATTACTACGTTCCCCAACAGTGGCATCATGAGCTAGGTCTATGCGTAGATTCTATGCACGAGTAGACCACAAGTAGTTGTGGGCGATGATTTGGTCAATTTGCTTGCCGTTACTAGTCCTATCTTGATTCGGCGGCATTGTGGGATGAAGTGGCCCGGACCGACTTTACACGTACGCTTACGTGAGACTGGTTCCACCGCCTGACATGCACTTGTTGCATAAGGTGGCTAGCGGGTGACTGTCTCTCCCACTTTAGTCGGATCGGATTCGATGAAGAGGGTCCTTATGAAGGGTAAATTGCAATTGGCATATCACCGTTGTGGCTTTTGCGTAGGTAAGAAACGTTCTTGCTAGAAACCCATAGCAGCCACGTAAAACTTGCAACAACAATTAGAGGACGTCTAACTTGTTTTTGCAGGGTATGCTATGTGATGTGATATGGCCAAAAGAATGTGATGAAATATATGTGATGTCTGAGATTGATCATGTTCTTGTAATAGGAATCACGACTTGCATGTCGATGAGTATGACAACCGGCAAGAGCCATAGGAGTTGTCTTAATTTATTGTATGACCTGCGTGTCAATCAAAAACGCCATGTAATTACTTTACTTTATTGCTAACCGTTAGCCATAGTAGTAGAAGTAATAGTTGGCGAGACAACTTCATGAAGACACGATGATGGAGATCATGACGATGGAGATCATGGTGTCGTGCCGGTGACGATGGTGATCATGCCGCGCCCCGAAGATGGAGATCAAAGGCGCAAGATGATATTGGCCATATCATGTCACTTTATGATTTGCATGTGATGTTTATCATGTTTTTACATCTTATTTGCTTAGAACGACGGTAGCATAAATAAGATGATCCCTCACTAAAATTTCAAGAAATGTGTTCCCCCTAAGTGTGCACCGTTGCGAAGGATCGTTGTTTCGAAGCACCACGTGATGATCGGGTGTGATAGATTCTAACGTTCGCATACAACGGGTGTAAGCCAAATTTACACACGCGAAACACTTAGGTTGACTTCACGAGCCTAGCATGTACAGACATGGCCTCGGAACACGAGAGACCGAAAGGTTGAACATGAGTCATATAGTAGATGCGATCAACATGGAGATGTTCACCATTGATGACTAGTCCGTCTCACGTGATGATCGGACACGGCCTAGTCGATATGGATCATGTATCACTTAGATGACTAGAGGGATGTCTATCTGAGTGGGAGTTCATTAAATAATTTGATTAGATGAACTTAATTATCATGAACTTAGTCTAAAATTGTCTTTACAATCTATCTTGTAGATCCAATGGCCCACGCTAATGTTGCCCTCAACTTCAACGCGTTCCTAGAGAAAACCAAGCTGAAAGACGATGGAAGCAACTATACGGACTGGGTCCGTAACTTGAGGATCATTCTCATAGCTTCCAAGAAAGCATATGTCCTTGATGCACCGCTAGGTGACCCACCCATTTTCCCAGCAACTCAAGACGTTATGAACGCCTAGCAGTCGCGTAGTGATGATTACTCCCTGGTTCAGTGCGGCATGCTTTACAACTTAGAACCGGGGCTCCAAAAGCGTTTTGAGCAACACGGAGCATATGAGATGTTCCAAGAGCTGAGAAAGGTTTTCCAAGCTCATGCCCGGGTCGAGAGATATGAAGTCTCCGACAAGTTCTTCAGTTGTAAGATGGAGGAAAATAGTTCTGTCAGCGAGCACATACTCAAAATGTCTGGGTTGCACAACCGCTTGTCTCAGCTGGGAGTTAATCTTCCGGATGACTCGGTTATTGACAGAATCCTCCAGTCGCTTCCACCTAGCTACAAGAGCTTTGTGATGAACTTCAATATGCAAGGGATGGAGAAGTCCATTCCTGAGTTATATTCGATGCTGAAATCAGCGGAAGTGGAGATCAAAAAGGAACATCAAGTGTTGATGGTGAATAAGACCACCAGTTTCAAGAAAGGCAAGGGTAAGAAGAACTTCAAGAAGGACGGCAAAGCAGTTGCCGCGCCCGGTAAATCAGTTGCCGGGAAGAAGCCCAAGAATGGACCCAAGCCTGAGACTGAGTGCTTTTATTGCAAGGGAACCGGTCACTGGAAGCGGAACTGCCCCAAGTACTTAGCAGATAAGAAGGTCGGCAATGTCAAAGGTATATATGATATACATGTTATTGATGTGTACCTTACCAGCGCTCGTAGTAGCTCCTGGGTATTTGATACCGGTGTGGTTGCTCACATTTGTAACTCAAAACAGGAGCTGCGGAATAAGCGGAGACTGGCGAAGGACGAGGTGACGATGCGCGTCGGAAATGGTTCCAAGGTCGATGTGATCGCCGTCGGCACGCTACCTCTACATCTACCTTCGGGATTAGTTTTAAACCTCAATAATTGTTATTTAGTACCAGCTTTGAGCATGAACATTGTATCTGGATCTCGTTTGATGCGAGATGGCTACTCATTTAAATCCGAGAATAATGGTTGTTCTATTTATATGAGAGATATGTTTTATGGTCATGCCCCGCTGGTCAATGGTTTATTTTTATTGAATCTCGAACGTGATGTTACACATATTCATAGTGTGAATACCAAACGATGTAAGGTTGATAATGATAGTCCCACATACTTGTGGCACTGCCGCCTTGGTCATATTGGTGTCAAACGCATGAAGAAACTCCATGCAGATGGACTTTTGGAGTCTCTTGATTATGAATCATTTGACACGTGCGAACCATGCCTCATGGGCAAGATGACTAAGACTCCGTTCTCTGGAACAATGGAGCAAGCAACCAACTTGTTGGAAATAATACATACCAATGTATGCGGTCCAATGAGCGTTGAGGCTCGTGGTGGCTATCGTTATGTTCTCACCCTCACTGATGACTTAAGCAGATATGGGTATGTCTACTTAATGAAACACAAGTCTGAGACCTTTGAAAAGTTCAAGGAATTTCAGAGTGAGGTAGAGAATCAACGTGACAAGAAAATAAAGTTCTTACGATCTGATCGTGGAGGAGAATATTTGAGTCACGAGTTTGGCACGCACTTAAGGAAATGTGGAATTGTTTCACAACTCGCGCCGCCTGGCACACCTCAGCGTAATGGTGTGTCCGAACGTCGTAATCGCACTCTATTGGATATGGTGCGATCTATGATGTCTCTTACTGATTTACCGCATTCATTTTGGGGATATGCATTAGAGACTGCCGCATTCACTTTAAATAGGGCACCGACTAAATCCATTGAGACGACACCGTATGAATTATGGTTTGGGAAGAAACCTAAGATGTCGTTTCTGAAAGTTTGGGGATGCGATGCTTATGTCAAGAAACTTCAACCTGAAAAGCTCGAACCCAAATCGAAAAAGTGCGTCTTCATAGGATACCCTAAGGAAACTATTGGGTATACCTTCTACCTTAGATCCGAAGGCAAGATCTTTGTTGCCAAGAATGGATCCTTTCTAGAGAAAGAGTTTCTCTCGAAAGAAGTAAGTGGGAGGAAAGTAGAACTTGATGAGGTAATTGTACCCCCTCTCGAACCGGAGAGTAGCACAGCGCAGGAAAATGTATCTGTGGTGCCTGCACCGACTAGAGAGGAAGTTAATGATGATGATCATGAAACTTCAGATCAAGTTACTACTAAACTTTGTAGGTCCACGAGGACACGTTCCGCACCAGAGTGGTACGGCAACCCTGTCCTGGAAATCATGTTGTTAGATAACGGTGAACCTTCGAACTATGAAGAAGCCATGGCGGGCCCGGATTCCAACAAATGGCTTGAAGCCATGAAATCCGAGATAGGATCCATGTATGAGAACAAAGTATGGACTTTGGTGGACTTGCCCGATGATCGGCAAGCCATAGAAAATAAATGGATCTTTAAGAAGAAGACTGACGCAGATGGTAATGTGACCGTCTATAAGGCTCGGCTTGTCGCTAAGGGTTATCGACATGTTCAAGGAGTTGACTACGATGAGACTTTCTCACCCGTAGCGATGCTGAAGTCCGTCCGAATCATGTTAGCAGTTGCCGCATTTTATGATTATGAGATCTGGCAAATGGACGTCAAAACGGCATTCCTTAACGGTTTCCTTAAGGAAGAATTGTATATGATCCAGCCGGAAGGTTTTGTCGATCCTAAGAATGCTGACACGGTATGCAAGCTCCAACGCTCCATCTATGGGCTGGTGCAAGCATCTCGGAGTTGGAACATTCGCTTTGATGAGGTGATCAAAGCATTTGGGTTTATACAGACTTATGGAGAAGCCTGTATTTACAAGAAAGTGAGTGGGAGCTCTGTAGCATTTCTCATTTTATATGTGGATGACATATTGTTGATGGGAAATGATATAGAACTTTTGGAAAGCATAAAGGCCTACTTGAATAAGTGTTTTTCAATGAAGGACCTTGGAGAAGCTGCTTACATATTAGGCATCAAGATCTATAGAGATAGATCGAGACGCCTCATTGGTCTTTCACAAAGCACATACCTTGACAAGATATTGAAGAAGTTCAATATGGATTAGTCCAAGAAGGGGTTCTTGCCTATATTGCAAGGTGTGCGATTGAGCACAACTCAATGCCCGACCTCGGCGGAAGATAGAGAAAAGATGAGTGTCATCCCCTATGCCTCAGCCATAGGCTCTATTATGTATGCCATGCTATGTACCAGACCTGATGTGAACCTTGCCATAAGTTTGGTAGGGAGGTACCAAAGTGATCCCGGAACGAACACTGGACAGCGGTCAAGAATATCCTTAAGTACCTGAAAAGGACTAAGGATATGTTTCTCGTTTATGGAGGTGCCGAAGAGCTCGTCGTAAAGGGTTACGTCGATGCTAGCTTCGACACAGATCCGGATGACTCCAAGTCACAAACCAGATACGTGTATATTTTGAATGGTGGGGGCAGTCAGCTGGTGCAGTTGCAAGCAAAGCGTCGTGGCGGCATCTACATGTGAAGCGGAGTACATAGCTGCTTCGGAAGCAGCGCAGGAAGGAGTCTGGATGAAGGAGTTCCTCACCGACCTAGGAGTGATTCCCAATGCGTTGGGCCCGATGACTCTCTTCTGTGACAACACTGGAGCTATTGCCATTGCCAAGGAGCCCAGGTTTCACAAGAAGACCAAGCACATCAAGCGCCGCTTCAACTCCATTCGTGGTTACATTCAGGATGGAGATATAGATATTTGTAAAGTACATACAGATCTGAATGTCGCAGATCCGTTGACTAAACCTCTTCCACGAGCGAAACATGATCAGCACCAGAACTCTATGGGTGTTCGATTCATCACAATGTAACTAGATTATTGACTCTAGTGCAAGTGGGAGACTATTGGAAATATGCCCTAGAGGCAATAATAAAATGGTTATTATTATATTTCCTTGTTCATGATAATTGTCTATTGTTCATGCTATAATTGTATTAACCGGAAACCGTAATACATGTGTGAATACATAGACCACACCATGTCCCTAGTGAGCCTCTAGTTGACTAGCTCGTTGGTCAATAGATGGTCATGGTTTCCTGACCATGGACATTGGATGTCGTTGATAACGGGATCACATCATTAGGAGAATGATGTGATGGACAAGACCCAATCCTAAGCATAGCACAAGATCGTGTTGTTCGTCTGCTAGAACTTTTCTAATGTCAGGTATCATTTCCTTAGACCATGAGATTGTGCAACTCTCGGATACCGTAGGAATGCTTTGGGTGTATCAAACGTCACAACGTAACTGGGTGACTATAAAGGTGCACTACAGGTATCTCCGAAAGTGTCTGTTGGGTTGGCACGAATTGAGACTGGGATTTGTCACTCCGTGTGACGGAGAGGTATCTTTGGGCCCACTCGGTAATACATCATCATAATGAGCTCAATATGACTAAGGAGTTAGTCACGGGATCATGTGTTACGGAACGAGTAAAGAGACTTGCCGGTAACGAGATTGAACAAGGTATAGGGATACCGACGATCGAATCTCGGGCAAGTAACATACCGATGGACAAAGGGAATTGTATACGGGATTAATTGAATCCCCGACATCGTGGTTCATCCGATGAGATCATCATGGAACATGTGGGAGCCAATATGGGTATCCAGATCCCGCTATTGGTTATTGGCCGGAGAGGTGTCTCGTTCATGTTTGCATGGTTCCCGAACCCGTAGGGTCTACACACTTAAGGTTCGGTGACATTAGAGTTGTAATGGGAATTGCATGTGGTTACCGAAAGTTGTTCGGAGTCCCGGATGAGATCCCGGACGTCACGAGGAGTTCCGGAATGGTCCGGAGGTAAAGATTTATATATGGGAAGTCCTATTTTGGCCATCGGAAAATGTTCGGGATTTTTCGGTATTGTACCGGGAAGGTTCTAGAAGGTTCCGGAGTGGGGCTCACCTGCATGGGGGGACCCACATGAACGTGGGTAGTGGGGGCAAGGCCCACACCCCTGGTCAAGGCTCACCAAGATCCCCCCTTAGAAGGAATAAGATCATATCCCGAAGGGATAAGATCAAGATCCCTAAAAAGGGGGGATAACAATCGGTGGGGAAGGGAAAGGATGGGATTTCTTTCCTCCCACCTTTGCCAACGCCCCAATGGACTTGGAGGGCAAGAAACCAGCCCCCTCCACCCCTATATATAGTGGGGAGGCACATGGGAGCTGGACCCCTTGCCCCTGGCGCAGCCCTCCCCCCCTCCTACACCTCCTCCTCCTCCGTAGTGCTTAGCGAAGCTCTGCCGGAGAACCACGAGCTCCACCGCCACCACGCCGTCGTGCTGCCGGAGCTCTCCCTCAACTTCTCCTTCCCCCTTGCTGGATCAAGAAGGAGGAGACGTCCCCGGACTGTACGTGTGTTGAACGTGGAGGCGCCGTCCGTTCGGCGCTTGGATCGGATCTTCCGCGATTTGAATCGCCGCGAGTACGACTCCATCAACCGCGTTCTTTGCAACGCTTCCGCTTAGCGATCTTCAAGGGTATGAATATGCACTCCCTCTCTCTCATTGCTAGCATCTCCTAGATTGATCTTGGTGACATGTAGGAATTTTTTTGAATTATTACTACGTTCCCCAACAGGAACCGTACTTGGTTCTATTGCAGAGACACTTCTCCGGCTGACGAAAATCCTTTGCCGGGCTACCGCCCTTTCCGGCTCTGCACCGACACTGAACTCCCAGAGCGGCTGACTGCCACGGAGCATGCTCAATACGCTCCCACCTTCTCAAAGATCAGGGCCTTACTGGCCAACGGTTTAACCGGAGTTGATCTGACCCGCTGCTGGGTCTCTTGGAGGATTTTGCCATTAAGACGGTGCGGCGGCTTAATGTGTGATTATACTGGTGATTTAGACGACCCTCAGCGCTTCAATCAGACACCTCTAACAGACAAAGACCTCAACTTAATTGTCAAATCACTGCTTGGGGAGACTCAAGAGGTCCGCAACAAGATGGGTTTAAGCCCTTTCTGCATTTCTAACCCGGCTCCTGCGGTAAATCCTTTCGATCTTCAGTCTTTGTCTTTTCCTTCTAAATTTTGCACTTTCACATCCTTTTAATTTTTGGTCATCACTCACATGCCTGTAGGCCGACTCTCCTTTCTGGAAAAGGAGATTATCTGCCCCTTCCACCACGAAGAAGCAATCCAAAGCAACTAAAGCTCGTGGTCCGGGTCGTCCCAAGAAGCCATCAGCCCAAGAGCTGCTCGAGCTGGATGATTCGGAGGTAGAACTTGACTCCCTTGGCCTTTTTTTTTTCAATCAACTTATTGATGCCGACTCCTCTCAGGGTGAAGCGGAAACAAGCCAAGCCGGCGCAGCAGAGGTAACTATCATCTCCTCCAACTCAGAACCTTTGCCAAGAAAGAAAATTCGGCGGGCCGTCCGGAAAGTAAAATTTTCGCACCCTCTTGCTCACTTGGATTCCAACTTTCTTTTGAAGAAACAACAACATACCTCTAAACGTCAGACCCGGAGCGACGGCTCTGAAGATTTAGTAGAAGGCTTATCTAACACTCCAGTTCCTCGGAAGCACCGCAATGAGGTACTTCATAGCTTTGTTTTTTTTCTTGCAAGTAAACCTCCTGCTACGATCTACTTAACTTGTTTGACTATGATTATCAGGAAACGCCTCCATCCTCTGGCGACTCAACCGGGACGCAGCTGCCCCCCTTTGTTGCAAGCCTGGGTAAACATTTTACCTTTGCTGATTGTTTAAACTTACTTCCTTGTGCTCATAAACTTGTCCGCTATTGTCACAGGGCCAAGGCGAAACTAGGCAAGCAAGGCAAAAAGCAAAGGGTGGGCGACTCTGCAAAAACCTCCCAAGCTTCTAAGCCGGCAAAAGAAGTGCCAAATCCTGATGAGGCGCTGATCAAAACTCCTAAACATCCCGTCAGTCAGCAAGATAATTCTTCGCGGGCTGACGAGGTTTTTCCTGAGACCATGGACATGGATGTTGACTCAGCCAAGATTGGTGACCCGCCAAGTCCAATTCCTCTCCATCGAATTGAAGAACACCCTTCTGAGAAGGACGATGCTGACGTGGCCATCACCGGGGCGAGTTATAAAGCGCCAGGGCCTTCAACCGTATTGGATAAACATAAAGAAGAAACTCCTTTGCTAGAGAAGAATAAGGCAAAATTGGATCTGCCAGATTATGCCGACTTTAGTGCAAGCGAGCTGCACGCATGCTACTTGAGTCGCCTTCACACAAGCCATGATTACGAAGCTGGCTTAGTGAGCATGATGAAACAAAAATACGAGGTAAGAATCTCAATCTTTTTCCTCTTCATAGGTATATACTTATGTAGCCCCCAAGGGCCGGCTTATCCTGAAAGGGTAAGCCGGGTCTTCCATATAGTCAATGTAGAAAGACTCCGCCGGTAGCCCCCAAGGGCCGGCTTATACTAAAAGTATAAGCCGGGTCTTTATAATATGTACCTTAAGAAGAAATCCACATGTAGCCCCCAAGGGCCGGCTTATCTTGAAAAAGATGAGCCGGGTCTTCCAGTAGTCATTAAACAAAAATCCGCTTGCAGCCCCCAAAGGCCGGCTTATTCTGAAAGGATAAGCCGGGTTTTTTGTGATACTTTTGAACTAACCTACATTTGCCCCAAGTGTCAAGTGCATTGCTTGCAATGTGCTTGGGACTTTAAATATTTGAATCATAATAGACCCATGCATGAATAATTTCTAACTCCCAAACCTTTATGCAGGAAGCATTAAGATTGAAGGAGTCACATCTTGGCGACTTAAACAAGAGAGTGGCGGCTCTGGAAACCAAGAGCAGCGAGGCCGAGGCAAAACTAAAACTTGCCTTGGCGGATTTAGAAAAATCTAAATCTGACTTTACTGCTGAGCGCGCCATCCTTGAGTCGGAGAAAAATGCCTTGCAGAAGCGCGGTGAAGAGGCTGAAAAACAACTGAAGCCGGTTGCTGAAGAGCTTGCCGGCTTAAAGCAGCAGATATGTTGAATGACAGCCGCCATCTTCGGTAAGTGTCAACAAACTTATACTCCGTTGAAGCATGTCATCAGGTAGGATAGTCACAAAATTCCTCAGCTGATTTTATACTCTTTACTGTCCGACAGGCGCCAGGAGTGCCAACGTTGGCCAGAATATTATGTTGAAACTGAAGGCTGCCTACTCATTGGCGGAGCAAATATATGCGGGGAGCCTGCGGACACTTGTGGCTGTCTCTTCTGGAAAGAAGCCTCCAACACTCATGAAAACAGTGATGGATCAGCTATCAACCGTGCCTTCTCAAATTGCCGAATTGAAGCTGTCAGCCGCCCGTGCTGGAGCAATTGCCGCTTTAAGCCGGGCAAAAAGCATGGCAATCAGACCTTGACCCAGCTGAGATGGCCGGCGGGTATCCTGAATACAATGATGATGGTACTGTCTTCAGCGAGGCAGATTTTGCAAGATGCGTCAAGGAGATTAGGCCGTTAGCATGCCAACTTGCCCAAGAAGCAGACTTGGCCAAGTACCATCCGGCTTATGACAGCAACAGCAGCCGCATCAAGCCGCACACTCATGCAGTTGTCAACTTGACTCCCCAAAGGCGTAAGCATATGTTTGCCCCTGATCTTGACCCTTCTGTCATACTTAACGATGAAGCTACCTTCAAGGCTTTAACCAGCAGCGACTGGACTACGGATAATCTTCAGATAGCAGATGGAGAAGAGCCGTCTCAGGATGACCCGGAGCCTTCTACCTCCAAGCGCCAGGGTGACGATGACCCGTTGGATCCTAACCCGGCTGACACTGAAGCCGGCTTAGAGTGATGTAATTTAAAAAAAATATTTGGCCAGAAATTTGAAGGGCCTAGCTGTGGCTTTGTAATAGCGTAGTTGAAAACAGCTGTGATGTTGTCATGCCTTTGTGCATGTTTTTGCCAACTTATATCCTGGCGGCTTAACCGATGTAATCTTTATCAACACATATGCCTGTTTGATGTGATGATATCTTTTAATTTCCCAAAAACTGTGATCAACTCCTTGGCTGGCGGCTTATAGCCGCAATGTAGGGCGAGTTTAACAACTCCATAATCAGTCTTGAAGACCTGTAAACAACTTCCCTGGTGGGTCATAACAGTTATAAACTTGACCAATAAGTCATGTTAAGCCGGTTCCGTTGCCACCCAAATACTTGGAAACTCCTTACGATAATAGCAGAAAATATACTGGTATATCTCCTGTTTTTGTAAGCTGGCTTTAAAGGCACAGTAAGAAGAGATCAACTCTTGATTTTATTTTTGAGAAAACTCAAGTTTTTGCTGCAAAGAAGCTAGGCATGAACGCCTAAAACCGCGTAAGCCGGCTCTCATGTGGCATAAATCCGTCGTTTTAACCTTAACAATTTTAGGGTCTTTTAAAAAGATTGACTGTTAAGAGTACGGACAGGCCACATAGCGGAGAAACTATAGCAAACAAGGTGAGTTTATCCTAGCTCTCTCTAAGCCGTCTCTCTCGTGACATAAGCCGCCGTTTTAACTCTGACAAGTTCAGGGTCTTATTAAAAGATTGACTATCAGGCATACGGTGGGTCACCTGGTGGAGTAGCAAGTTGCAAACAGGCAGGTTTAACTCAAATATGGCATGTAAGCCGGTCAAGAGGGTATGAAAGCTAAACTCAGTGAGTTGGAAGCCCCCCAGTGACCTTTATGAAGAACCAACTCTTGCACAGGAATCGTTGGATGAAAGCGATAGAGGCCCCGCGTTTTGGGGATGCTGGCTTTATTATAACGAAAAAGATATATACAATGACAGAGGTATGTACATTGATGAGAGTCAATGACTCAGGTGTAGTAAGGCCGTAGATGAGCAATGTTCCACGACTTGCTAGTCTCTTCTCCAGAAGTGCGTGACTTGTTGCTCTCCCGTATATCAATGAGGTAATATGACCCATTGTTGAGATTCTTGCTAATCACAAAAGGCCCTTCCTAAGGGGGTGATAACTTATGCATATATGTCTGATCTTGAATCAAACGGAGCACTAAGTCGCCTTCCTGGAACGTCCGGGTCTTAACTCTGCGGCTATGATAGCGACGCAGATCTTGTTGGTAAATCGCTGATCGTGCTGCTGCAAGATCCCGCTCCTCATACAAAGCATCCAGGGCATCTTGATGCGCCGTCTCATTATCAGCTTCAACGTAAGCCGCCACCCTCGGTGAGTCATGACGCATATCACTGGGGAGAACTGCTTCTGCGCCATAAACCATGAAGAAAGGCGTATAGCTTGTTGATCTATTGGGGGTGGTTCCGATGCTCCAAAGAACTGAAGGCAACTCCTCAACCCAACAACCCGGCGTTCGTTCCAAAGGAACCATAAGCCGGGGTTTGATCCCTCGCAAAATTTCCTGGTTAGCACGCTCTGCTTGACCATTAGACTGCGGATGAGCCACCGAAGAAACATCAAGGCGGATGTGTTCACTTTGACAAAACTCTTTCATAGCCCCCTTGGACAGATTTGTGCCATTATCAGTGATAATACAGTGGGGGTAGCCAAAACGGAAGATCAGCTTCTTGATAAATTGAACTGCAGTGGCCGCATCGCACTTGCTAAACGGTTCCGCCTCAATCCACTTGGTAAACTTATCAACCGCCACCAAGAGGTGGGTCTTCTTGTCCTTAGACCTTTTAAATGGTCCCACCATATCAAGCCCCCAGACCGCAAACGGCCAAGTTATGGGAATCATCCGCAACTCCTGAGCCGGCACATGAGCTTGCCGCGCAAACTTCTGACATCCATCACATTTACTGACTATGCTCTCTGCATCTGCATGAGCTGTTAACCAGTAAAATCCATGCCGAAAAGCCTTGGCCACCAAAGATTTTGACCCGGCGTGATGACCACAGTCGCCTGCATGTATCTCTTGTAAAATTTCACGACCTTCCTCTGGAGAGACGCAGCGTTGAAAAACACTAGTCACACTGCATTTATGCAACTCGCCATTGATAATAGTCATGGACTTAGACCGCCTCGTGATTTGTCGCGCCAAAGTCTCATCTGCAGGTAACTCGCCACGGGTCATATACGCCAGATAAGGCAGCGTCCAATCAGGAATAGCATGAAGAGCCGCCACCAACTGCCCCTCCGGGTCAGGTATAGCAAGATCCTCCTCAGAAGGTAACTTGACTGACGGATTGTGCAGCACATCCAGAAACACATTAGGCGGCATCGGCTTACGCTGAGACCCAAGCCGGGTGAGCGCATCAGCCGCCTCGTTCTTCCGCCGATCAATGTAATCCACCTGGTAGCCCTTAAAGTGGCCAGCAATGGTATCAACCGCATGTCGATAAGCCACCATACGAGTGTCTTTGGAATCCCAAGTGCCTGAAACTTGCTGAGCCACCAAATCTGAGTCGCCCAGACATCTGACCCGGCTCAGATTCATATCCTTGGCCACACGGAGCCCATGAAGCAAAGCTTCATACTCAGCTGCATTATTGGTACAAGGAAACATTAGCCTTAAAACATAGCAACATTTATCACCTCGCGGGGAAGTTAATACAACTCCAGCCCCTGAGCCTTCCAACTGCCTGGATCCATCAAAGTGGATTGTCCAATATGTGTTGTCTGGCTTCTCCTCGGGTGCTTGACGCTCTGTCCAATCATTGATAAAATCCACCAGGGCTTGAGATTTGATAGACGTGCCTGGCACATACTTCAAATTAAGAGGTCCAAGTTCAATTGCCCACTTAGCAATCCTGCCGGTGGCTTCTCTATTTTGAATGATATCTCCCAACGGAGCAGAGCTAACCACCGTGATTGGATGTCCAAGGAAATAATGCTTTAACTTGAGACTTGCCATGAATACTCCAAGCACGAGCTTCTGCCAATGTGGGTACCTTTGTTTGGACTCGATCAAAACTTCACTGACATAATAAACCGTCCGCTGGACCGGGTGTTCTTTGCCTGTCTCCTTTCGCTCCACAACAACTGCCGCGTTGACGGCCTTGTTATTAGCCGCCACATACAGGAGCAATGGCTCTTTGTCTATGGGAGCAGCCAGGATAGGCGGCTCAGCTAACTGCTTCTTGAGCGCCTCAAACGCATCACTGGTAGCATCACTCCAGACAAAATTATCTATCTTCTTCATCATCTGATATAAAGGGATAGCTTTCTCTCCCAGCCGACTTATGAATCGGCTTAAGGCAGCAATGCGACCCAGCAAACGTTGAACTTCATTAATGCATGCCGGCTTAGAAAGCGAAGTGATAGCCTTTATCTTCTCCGGGTTAGCTTCAATGCCCCGCTCCGAGACCAAAAATCCCAGAAGTTTACCTGCAGGCACACCAAAAATGCATTTGGCCGGGTTAAGCATCATCTTGTAGACCCAGAGGTTATCAAAGGTCTCCTTCAAATCTGCAAGCAGAGTCTCCTTCTTCCTTGACTTGACCACAATATCATCCACATAAGCGTGAACATTGCGCCCGATCTGATTATGAAGACAATTCTGGACGCAACGCTGGTAAGTCGCCTGAGCACTTTTGAGTCCAAAAGGTATAGACACATAACAGAAAGCGCCAAAAGGTGTTATGAAAGATGTCTTCTCCTGATCTGCAACTGCCATCTTGATCTGATGATAACCTGAATAAGCATCCAGGAAACATAAGCTCTCACAACCCGCCGTTGCATCAATGATTTGGTCGATACGGGGGAGAGCAAACGGATCGACTGGAAAAGCCTTGTTAAGGTCTGTGTAATCCACACACATACACCATGTGCCGTTCTTCTTAAAGACGAGCACCGGGTTAGCCAACCACTCCGGGTGAAAAACTTCCACAATAAACCCTGCTGCCAAGAGCCGGGCTATCTCTTCACCAATAGCTTTACGTCGCTCCTCGTTGAAACGACGGAGGAACTGTTTAACCGGCTTAAACTTAGGATCCACATTAAGATGGTGCTCATCGAATTCTCTCGGTACACCCGGCATGTCCGAAGGTTTCCATGCAAAGATGTCCCGATTCTCACGGATGAATTCAATGAGCGCGCTTTCCTATTTGGGGTCCATATTAGCCCCTATAGTGAACTGCTGCGATGAGTCGCCAGGGACAAAGTCCACCAACTTTGTATCCTCTGCCACAAACTTCAGGGGCGGGTCAGACTCTGTGCTGGGCTTCTTCAACGGGGTCATATCCGCCGGGTCAACATTATCTTTGTAAAACTTGAGCTCTGCCTCAGCACAGCTTGTCTCCGCATATGCAGCATCACCTTCCTCACACTCCAGGGCAATCTTCCGATCATCATAAGCCGTAATCGTATCCTTTGGTCCTGGCATCTTAAGCTGCAAATAAACATAGCAAGGCCGAGCCATGAACTTAGCATAAGCCGGCCGTCCAAACAGAGCATGATACGGGCTCTTGATTTTGACCACTTCAAACCACAGGGTCTCTGCCCTGTAGTTGTACTCATCGCCAAAGGCTACTTCGAGAGCAATTTTGCCTACTGGATAGGCTGACTTGCCAGGTACTACACCGTGAAACACTATGGATGACGGCTTGAGATTCTTGTCGGTCAGATTCATCCTTTGAAAAGTGTCGTAGTACAAGATGTTGATGCTGCTACCACCGTCCATTAGCACTTTAATAAATTTATAGCCTCCTACCCGAGGAGCAACCACAAGGGCCAGGTGCCCCGGGTCATCAACTCGTGGCGGGTGATCCGCCCCGCTCCATGATATGGTGTGCTCCGACCACTTCAAATACTGCGGAACGGCCGGCGTTGTTGCATGAACCGCCCTCTTGCGCACCTTCTGATCCCGCTTGCAAAGACTCGTAGTGAAGACATGATATTGTCCTCCATTGAGTTGCTTTGGGTTGCTCTGATAACCAGACTGGTTGTTCTGCTGGCCACCGTTACCGGAGTGCTGATTGTGACCACCCTGATTACCTTGACCCTGATAACCCGAGCTTGAGCCGCCTCCACCGAAGCCTGACCCATGAGAGCCGGATCCTGACCCGCCAGGCGGGCCGTTGCCGTTACCATGATGTTGGTTAAGGCTGTAATTCCGGAACTCCCGCATAATATAACAATCCTTCCAAGCATGGGTGGACGGCTTGTTGGGAAGACTATGCTTTGGGCAGGGGTCATTCAGCAGTGCTTCAATGATAAAAGGCTTGGCCTTGCCGAAAGGTGGCGGACCATTTCCCTTGCCACGGTTGTTTCAGTGTTAGTGTTGGCTACCAGATCTGACCCGCCATCGGGGTGTTTACGTTTGCCGCCATTGCCTGAGTTGTTATTTCCTGCTGCATTCTGCTTCTGACCCTTACCGTTGGCATTCTTCTTACCCTTACCAGACTTCTCATCGTCAGAGCCCGGATCCTTTGTGTTGTCAGAATCTGCATATTTATTGAGAGCCGCCATGAGCTCACCCATGTCCTGACAAGAACGCTTGAGTCGTCCAAGCTTCTGCTTGAGGGGCACGAAGTGACAATTTTTATCCAGAATTAAAACTGCCTGAGCCGCCATGATGTTATCAGATGAGTGGATAATAGCTGAAACCCGCCGGACCCAATGATGGGCCGACTCATCGTCGCGCTGCACACAATGATCTAGATCGACAATCGTCATTGGCTGCTTGCAGGTCCCTTGAAAATTCTTGATGAAGCGCGCTTTCAACTCGGCCCAGGAATTAATGGAATTAGGGGGCAAACCCTTTAACCATGTACGAGCCGGACCCTCCAGCATCATGATAAAGTACTTCGCGCAGACTACATCACTGACGTCCAACATCTCCATGGACAACTCATAACTTTCAATCCAGGCTTCAGGGGGTAAATTAGTTGTGTAATTAGGCACTTTGCGCGAACCTTTAAAATCCTTTGGCAAGCGCTCATTCCGTAGAGCCGGCGCTAAACAGGGCACTCCAACAGACCTAGAGGTGGCTCCTGCCCCCACCGAGGTTGAAGGGGTCACCGGAGGCTGCTCTTGAAACTCCTGATAAGCCACCACAGCTGCCGCTTCACGCTGAGCCCTGGCCTTATCCACAATCGCCTGAGCATTGATACCGGGTGGGACATCACGGGGCGGGTTGCGACGTTGCTCGCTGCTGGAGACGGCCGGCAACTCTAAACGCTGGCTGTAACTGCGACTTGGAAGTGGGGTCGAGTGCACGCGACTCCGGCTGTATGTATACTTCTCTTGTTGAGCCACCGCCGTCCGCAGGAGCTCGATGGCGTTCCGCGCCTCCGCAGCGAAGGGCGTCTCCTCGGCGAGAGGGAGCGCATTAAGCCTGGTAGCCGCTGCTACCATGTTATCCACCGGGTTAGAATAATGCCCGGGTGGTGTCGAAAAACGCTACGGCGGAGTCTGATCTCTACGGGGCGCGTCTGACTGCCGAGGTTGAGCCGCCGCCCTGCTCCCTGGCACCTCCGTACTTGGTCCTGCTCCCGGGGTGTTGAAAAGGTTCCTGGGCTCATACCGCGTAGGCAGGCGGGTTTGATGCCTCATCCGAAGAACCGCCTCAGAGGCGTTTTGATCCAAGTTTAAACAGAAAGCCTCTGCCTTCAAACGTTCCGACTCAGCATCCATCTGAATCTGCATTGCATTGATATCCTCTTGGGCCCTGGCCATTTGCTCCTCCAGCCTCGTAATTTCCACATTGCGCTATGCCTGATTTTCGTCCGTAACCTCAGTGCCCATCAGAGCTGTCAATTCGTTCATTAACTCCAAAAAAACTTGAGCCGGCGGCCTGACTGACCCGGCCCCTGCCACGCCGCCAGCCGCTGCTGCCCCAGCTGCTGTGCTGTTGAGAGTCGGCGCCGTGCCTGCCATGAAGATGGCGGCTTGGCTTGGCGGCTCGTAGGGCTCCAGGATGTTGTCGCTGTCATAATAGCCCCCAAGCCCGCCGTCATGAAGCTGGTAAATTGACTCCGTCTCTCCACTCGAAGATCCATCCTCTGAGCAAACGAAGGTTTCTCCTCCTGGCACGGAATCCTCCACGAGTTCCACGCCTTGCGTGAAGCCGACGAAAACATGCTTTCGGCCGGGTTGAATCCAGACGGGTTGCGCGCGCCGGGCCGACTCGACGAGGTCGGTGCAGATGTCCGGCCCGGGTATAGATCCGCCGATCTTTCCGATGAAGACGTGAATTCCGCCGAAGGGGACCCGGTACCCGTACTCAATTGAGTCGGCCTCGGGGCCCCAGCCAGCGTCGTCGATGTAGAGCTTGCCGCAGCGACTCTTAGTCATCCTGCCAACGGCGTATCGCTCGATCCCTAGGAGAGAGCCCTTCGAGAACTCTAAACCACCGTGCATCGGCCCCACGGTGGGCGCCAACTGTCGTGGGTTTGTCAAGGCAGATGTCCTAGTGCAAGGACTTAGGGGTGAAGTTATCGCTATGGTGATTTGCTCTAAGGGGTTGATCGGGACGAAAGACACGAGTTTACCCAGGTTCGGCCCCTCTCGAAGGAGGTAAAAGCCTACGTCCTGCTTTGTGTTGTATTGATTGGGTATCGATTACGAGGGAGCGGATTCGCTTGACCTAGCTATCGATTGATTGTAAGTCGTCCTAAGCCGCCGCATGGACTCGCCTTTATATACACAGGTCAAGGCCCTGGGCTTACAAGAGTCCAGACTCGGTTATGCTAGGTATCCGATCACGCCTCTAAGTCACCTTGCCTTCTCCGGCAAGCCATCTCCGGGCGGCTTATGCCTCCAGGTCTCGCGCCGTCTTCCGGCTCTGGGCCTCCACCGGGCCCGCCTGGTGAGTCATCTCTAGGCTTGTCTTGGTCTTGGGCCTACTCAAGGCCTTACTGATAAATCGCCAACCTCCTAACCCGGCCCCTCCTGGGCGGGTCATATCGCGGGGTTATATCCCCAACAAATAGCATCGTCGCTTTGGGAGGTATGTGATAAGCAAGAGCTCCCCCTAAATTTGTGCATTATTTTAAATTTGCGTTTGAATGCAAATGCACAATCGATTAGGATTATGGGTCACTCTTCCATGTCACATACAACTTGGTGGTGCGCTAGAATTAATATGAGTGAATAACAAGCACAACACACCAAACAATAGTAAATGGTCATCACATAGAAATCTCAAAGGTAGGTGATAGAAGCATCACATAAGAGTATACGATCAAATACCAACAAAAGTTTGCAACACACAAACGATAAAACAACTGTTTTTTGAGAAAGCAGAGAGGAATCAAAATGCAACACTATCTCTCAAGAAGCCCTATGATCTACAACTTCTCCCCCTTTGGGAACAAGTTACCAAAAAGTTCAAAGCTATAGAGCTAAGCATCACTCTGGGCTGGATCTCCTCCATGAGATGATGTGGCTGCGCCTGTAGCTGTCGATGGAGTCGAGAGAAGAGCATCTGCAAAAGCTTCAGCTGAAGTCCTCTGAGGTGGTGGAGTTGATACTGGAGCTGATGGAGCTGTGGGAGCTTTAGCAGGAGCTGAAGAAGATGGCCTGATCTCTGGTGCTGACACTGTAGGAGTCCTTGACTGAGTCCTAAACTAGGTGCAAGGCCTGAGAGGTGAAGTGTCATCATCATCAGAATCTGTAGAGTGAAGGATAGGAGCTTCATCTACTTCCTTCTTGAGCTCATTGACTGTCCTAGTCAGCCCATCTACCTTATCGTTAAGAGTTTTGACTCTGTTCTCCACTATCCTCACAAGACTATGCTGATTCTGCAATATGGTCTTGATATCCTCCTTCATACTCTGAACTGTTCTAAAAAGCATATCCATCTAATCATCCCTGGTCTTTGGCACTAGAGCACTAGTGGCTCTTGCTGACTCAGCTGCTTCTCTTCCTGCAGATGCAGTGGGATGATCTGGATTCATCACCACCACATTATCCTCAAATTCTGGCTGGAGTGGCATATGAGGTCGATCAAGGGCATACACATTCTTCTCAAGCTTGGAGTTGATCAGCATCTGAATGTATGGTGCATAACCACAATATCTCTTCTGATCTGCAACTGTCCTCTTAACAGTCTCAACAATAAGATCCATGACTCTGAATCTGGTGTGAAGGTCAATGTGGTGCAGCATGTAGATTGAGTAGCCTCGGATCATCTTGTCATCTCCTGACTTGGGCATCAAAGTGTACCTCATGATGGTGTTGGTAGTAGGCAGACCTGCTTGCAAATAGTAAACCGAACCAAGTTTATGTGAATGCACATAATCAGCAGAGATCTCCTTGTACATATTGGCCATGGAGTTGTGATTCATCTTTGATTCACTGTACACATCCAAATCACCATCTTGTACTTGTGGGGCTCCTAAGATGGTAGCCCACTCTTCAATAGTGGATTCATACTGACACCTTCTGTCATCCAAATAATCCTGCCATCACCATAAAAATGAGCAGTAGAGTAGAACTGCATGATCATCTCATCATTCCAGGGAGTGAACTCTCTACCAACAAAGTTCTCAATGTCACTACATCTGAAGTTCTCTTGCACGTGGGGAAAGAAATCTTCATTCTTCTCGATGAAGTCCCAGTCAACGTATCTCATGTCATTGACAGTTGGGCATTTGTCAAAAAGAACAGTCTCATAGAAGTCTTGCCGTTCCTTGGTGTGAAATCTTGCATCCACAGCAGTCCTTCTCCTGGAGGCATAGGGGTCATTTTCTCTCCACAGTCTCAGACCTGAGTCTTTCCTCTTCTTCATGTCCTCAGCAACTGGATGATCATCATTGTGCAAGGGTATATGTGGCCTCAGTTTCCTCAAAACTGGCAAATCCTCTTCTTCTGATGGCATGGTTGGTTGCTTGTTCTTGGCTCGTAGACTTCTTGGATTTGGAGGCAGCAGCAGCCTTCTTGGGAGCAGTCTTGGTGCCTTTGGATGATGCATCCTTGGGCATAGCATCAGCCAACATCTTCTTCTTATTAGATGGAGGGGCTTTGGCAGCAGGTTCCTCCTCCTCTTCCTCAGCAGCAACTTCTGGATCCTCATACATAGAGGTAGCTCTTCCAATAACATGGACAATTCTCTTCCTTGACCTCTTCTTCTCACCTGCCTTCTTAGGCATAGAGCTCTTCCTTGGAGGTGACTCAAGATGTAGAGTCATGCTCTGTTTGGTATAATCAGGTGCCCTCATATCCTTAGCACTAGCATATATCTTCTTGACTGGCCTCTTAGAAGATGTGGCCTCAGCAGTTGTGCTCTCGGCAACCTTGTCCTTCTTTGGTGGCTCATCTGGCACAAAGTCTTCATCCTCCTCATCTGAGTTTAACTTTCTCCTTGCCCTGGTGGCAGCCTTGGGCAGATCAGGTGAGCTGGGCACATCATCATAGCTGCCCTCAGGACTAGTGCCTGAGCTCATGTCCACATTTTCTTCCTTGAAATTGTTCTGACTATCATCTGATTCTGACATGCTGACCCTGTGAATAGAGCATAGAGGAGTAGAAGAGTTGAGCATCACAAAATGCAGAATTTTTTAAAATTTAAACTTAGAAACTTTGGGTATGAACTACTGCAGAATGTATTTCGGTAGCACCGGGTTGATATTTTCGGAGTCACCGAGACTGACCACCTGTATAACAGAAACTTGGGCAGCCTTTTCGGTGTAACCGAAAAGAACTACTCGGTCTCACCGAGGTGGTTCTTGGAAACCCTAAAAACTAAATCGGTGGAACCGATTTTATCAACTCGGTAGTACCGAGATGCATGTTGCGGGAGGATAGATCCAAAATTCCTTCGTTTTCTAATCTATGGAGGTTTCTTGTGGAATAGATCGATTTCACATGGTGGATTATAGACGAAAACATCCTAATGCGCTTGAATCAGACATGGAACGCATGAGGAAATCGGAACCATACCCTAACTTGGCGACGGTCCGACTATGGCGACGACGGCGGTGGAGATTTCCGTTGACGGCAAGGATCCCAACGGCGGAGACGCTAGGGGAAGCAAGGGCGACGACCAAAGGGGTCAGGAGCGGCAGCTTAGGGTTGGAGACACGGGCGTTTGAAGATGAAATTTCAAACGTCGGGTCCGTCTGGATTAAGTACCCTTCACTGTCGGTGAAACCGATTCTTATTTATCGGTGTCACCGAGTTCCACAACCATCAGGTGGCTAGGAAACTCGGTGTAACCGGGAAAGAGGAATCGGTGTTACCGAGATAATAAAACCAGATCAGCTCAGTGCTTTGGTGGAACCGAGATTTTTGAATTGGTGTAACCGAGATGCACATGAGAGGTTTTGGAATGCAGCTCTTGTCGACACGGTACTCTGAGTGCTCCTCACATAGAGGGATCGAGAAGTGCTTGTTCAAGTTTTGTGATGTAGCATGAATAGAATATAAGACGAGAAAGCATAGATAGCTAGAGAGGGGTCCTAGGCATTCTTGTCCATCCAATTGGCAAAAGAAAAATCAAAGTCCAAATAGCAACAATTGGATGTCCTCGAATGAGAAAACATATGCATACCAGCATGCTCACACAATAAGATGTCCAATGAAATCATAGCAAACATGCAAAACCACTCTAGTATCTACCAAGAACTTTGGCGATAACGGAGTCATCTATATATGAGTATATTGACTTAGGAGCCAAGTAAGAATACTTGATCATAGGTCATACTCATCGTTTAAGCACAAGTGGGGTTACCACTTTTACATAAAGCATTTAATGTTGTCACAATCTTAAGAGATGCTTTAACTCAAGTCTTAGAGTAAAGCTCCCCCTTGATGTGACATCCCCCCTTAAGAGGGATAAACTAACCTTGGGTTTTGTCATAGAAGACTTCATGTGGGTGATGTAGTGGTGGATGCTCTAAGTTGATGAAGATCATCTTTAGTTGGGAGCAATCCTTGTTGTTTCTTACTCTTCTCACCTACATGGGTTAGTCCCAAGCACAAGAGACATATACAAGTATATCCATGGACATGGAGTGCAAAGCATATGTGATGACGTCCATGAACTCCTTAATTACCTTGTCCCTTGCTTACCTTTGAGGGAATGTGTGACTCCTTGAACTATTGCATAAAGTTGGAGTTGATTGCAAATAGTCCTTGCCAATAATGAATGTGAGTGAATTTCATTGGCGGAGTCACCCCTCAAGAACTTCTCTAGTTCTTCTTCTTGGGAACCCACATCAGGTTGATGGGAATTCTTGGAGTTGAAGTAGCACTAGTTGAAGTAGAGCTTGGAGTAGCCTTGGGAACCCACTTCACCACAGCTAGGGACTCATCATCATATGTGTCAATGTCATCATGGAGCTTGCCCTTACCCTTGTGGTCTTGTGGAGGAAGGTCATCTTGAGATCTTGTTCCCTTGGGAGGAGTAGGATACTTCTCTCTTTGGGGAACAAACTTCTGCTTGGGGTATTGACCTTCTTACCATTCGACTTCATTGGCGTTGAAGTAGCCAATGCCATGGTTCTTCTGGTATCCTCCATGCTTGCGCACAATCTCCTTGAATTGCTTACATCCGGCAAGACTTTTGTAGACACCTTTCTCTATAATTCCTTTCAACAAATTGTTTTCTTGCTCAAGTGTAACTTGGCTAAGAGAATCATTAGTGAAATCAATAGAGCTACTAGAAACAACATCATTTGATTTAGCATTAGCTTTGTTGTTACTAGATGAAGAACCTTTCTTGCCTTTGTTACTAGTTTGCTTAGATTTGACTTGTGGAACAAACGTAGACAAGAGTAATCGTTTGGCAAGATAAGAAGAACTCTTCTTTCGAAGATCGTCATTGATAGCTTTAAGAAATTCATGCTCTTGCTCTAAGTTGAGCTTCTCGAAGCGTAGCTTCTCATGAGTTCTTACAAGCTCTCTATGATCTTCTAAAGTAGAATCATGAGCTAACTTAATAGTGTTTAATTCTTTAGTTAGATGCTCCTCCTTCTTATCATCATCATTCGATTTATCTTGGTTAGCATGGAAATCATCAAGTTCATTTTGACTAACATCACTAGTTTTATCAAAGAGCAAGTCATCATCTCCTAGTAAATCATCCTCATCACTATTAAAGTCAAGGTACTCGGGGTGTGATACCTTGGGGACTTTAGCCATGAAGCAACTTCCACTTCCTTCATTTGGTGAATCAAATATGTCGTAGGAGTGGGAGGTTACTAGTGCAAGTCCGGCAACACCTTTACCTTGACTATAGTCGGAGTTGGAGTGGTAGCTTCTCTCGGATTGGTTGTCGGATTCGGAGCCGGAAACCCATTCACCAACATGAGCTTGATGTCTTCTTCTTGAGTGGCTCTTGGTGTACTTGTCCTTCTTCTCCGAGTCTTTGCTTCTCCGAGAGGATCTTCGTTCATAGCGATCTTCTCTACTCCTTCTCTCTCTACGAGGTGATTCATCTATTGAGCTTCGTCTTCTAGGTGATTCTTCTCTTCTCTTGTAGGGGGGCGTGCACTCATTGGAGTAGTGTCCGGGCCTTCCACAATTGTAGTAGTTTCTGTCACGACTAGAAGAACGCTTCTCATCATATCTTGAGTTGGAGCTTCTTTCTTTGCCTCTACTCTTGTAGAACTTGTTGAATTTCTTGACCATGAGGCTTATCTCTTCATTGGTAACAAGGTTGTCACTTGAAGTAGAGGGAGTGTCACTTGTAGCTTTGTAAGCACCGCTTGACTTGTTGTGAAGTTCTTCCATGTCCTTGAGTGACATCTCATGAGCAACAATCCTTCCAATCACTTCCGTAGGCTTGAGATCTTTGTAGTTTGGCATCATTTGGATTAACGTGCACACGGTGTCATATTTTACATCCAAGGCTCTAAGAATCTTCTTGATGATGAATTTGTCGGTCATTTCTTCGCTTCCTAAGCCGGCAATCTCATTGGTGATGAGAGCAAGCCTAGAGTACATCTCCGCGACTCCTTCACCATCCTTCATCTTGAACTTGTCAAGTTGACTCTGGAGCACGTCCAACTTAGATTCCCTGACGGACTCGGTACCTTCGTGCATGTCAACCAAAGTATCCCAAATTTCTTTTGCATTCTCAAGATGGCTGATTTTGTTGAATTCTTCGGGGCATAGGCAGTTGAAAAGGATGTCACATGCTTGAGCATTATATTGCAACATCTTCAATTCTTCCGTGGTCGCTTCACGATCCGGTTCCTTTCCATCACCAAAGAATTCACCTTGTAAGCCAACACGAACAACAGCCCATACGGCAGGGTTATGGCCAAGAATATTCATTTTCATTTTATGTTTCCAACTAGAAAAGTTTGTACCATCAAAATATGGACCTCTACGGTGATAGTTTCCCTCACTAGATGCCATACTCTCCTTGGTTGTGAGACCAATGCAATGGAGACCAAAGCTCTGATACCACCTGTAGGAATCGAAAGTAGGTCTAGAGGGGGGGTGATTAGACTACTTGACCAAATAAAAACCTAACCTTTTCCCAAATTAATTAGTGGGCAGATTTTAGCAATTAGCACAAGTCAAGTTCACCCTACACATGCATGTCTACGAGTATTGCAGCGGAAAGTAAAGACAAGCATATGTAAATGGAGGGGGAAAGGGAGATCAAACGCAATTTGGAGACACGAAGATTTTTCCCGTGGTTCCGATAGGTGGTGCTATTGTACGTCCACGTTTATGGAGTCTTCAACCCACGAAGGGTAACAGTCGCGAGAGTCCATGGAGGGCTCCACCCATAAGGGTCCACGAAGTAGCAACCTTGACTATTCCATATGGCTTCCGTCCACGAAGGACTAGCCTCACTATGGGTAGATCTTCACGAAGTAGGCGATCTCCTTGCCCTTACAAACTTCTTGGTTCAACTCCACAACACGAAGTAGGAGGCTCCCAAGCGACACCTAACCAATCTAGGAGGCAACACCCTCCAAAAGGTAATAGGCTTGATAGTAACGATGAACTCCTTGCTCTTGTGTTTCAAATGATAGTCTCCTCAACACACAATCACTCTCTCACAGATTTGGCTTGGGTAGAAGAGATTGATTGGATGGAAAGCTACTTCGGGAGGCTAGAAATCAAGATCCATATGGTTGGAGTGGATGATCTTGACCTCAACACAAGGGTAGGTGGCTCTCTCTCAGAAAATTGGATGGGGCAAGTGTGGAATAGTTCTGAGTGCTTCTCTTGCGAGTGGGATGTGGTGGATGGGTATATATAGGCATCTCCAAAAATCCAACCATTACAACATTATTGACCAACTCGGTGAAACCGATATGAAACTCGGTCGTACCGATTTGTTCAAAATGTGGCAACTTTAGGAGTCTCGGTGGTACCAATATATCATTCTCGGTGGTACCGAAATGAGTGGCTGAGGGTAGTTATCCAAACTCGGTAGCACCGATTTACAAAACTCGGAAATTCCGATTTTATAAAAATGGGACACCAGAATGTTGGTCACTGAAACTCGGTTGCACCGATGTGAATCTTGGTTGTACCGAGAATATGATGTTGGCTAGGGTTTCTGTCTGGGCTTGAAACTCGATGTGGCCGAAATGTAAGTTGGTGGCACCGATTTTGAGTGGATGGCTTAAAGACAGAATATTTGTGGGAGAGCTTGTGAGTGTATTTGGTGGCTAACACTTGATCACTTGAGCATTTTATTCACCATTAATACCTCACCCCCTTTTGATAGTATTGGCTTTCCTATGGACTCAAAGTGATTTCTCACAAAGTAAAATGTAGAGTCTTCATCCTTGTAGCTTTGCCAATCTTATTCCTTGTATCTTGGGGTCTCCTCACAATCCTTTGCCAAGCTATCATTGAACTTTTTCCTGAGATATACTTAGTGGAAAACATTAGTCCAATGAAGTATATGTTGTTATTAATTACCAAAACCACATAGGGAGAAGTTGTGCTTTCATCCTTCCCTCGTGCGGCCTCCGGTCTCCTCCCGAAGCTTCCAGGTCTTCTTTTGGTCCAGAAAAATAATAAAAAAGTATCGAGTCAATTGGACTTCGTTTGGTACTGTAAACCTGAAAAGTCAAAAACACGCAGAAAACAACAACTGGCAGTGGGCTAATAGGTTAGTGCTCAAAAATAATATGAATTGGTAAATAATCACCCAAAAAGCATCCTAGAATGGTAATATTATAGCATGGAACAATCAAAATTTGTAGATACGTTGGAGACGTATCAACATCCCCAAGCTTAATTCCTGCTCGTCCTTGAGTAGGTAAATGATAAAAACAGAATTTTTGATGTGACATGCTACCCAACATGTAATATATTGCAGGTATGATCATTGAGAAACGATGAATTAATAAACATCAACATAGTAATACTTATAAACATAAGGATCATAATCATCAAGTTTCAAAATATACGATCCTTAAAGAATATTCACCCCTATTCATTTTATCATATAAGATAGCATGGCTCCGTCTTCACCACATAAATACAAATGTCAAGCACCACGGTGTCAAGTCAGGCAATTGGATCGTACTTCTTAATGTGCTTCAGCTTTTTATTTCTTATGCAATATATGAGCATGAACCATGGATATAGCATAAAGGTGGAATAGAATATGGTGGTAGGTTTCAAAGGGGTAAAAAGTATAAGAAAGTCTCGCATCAACTAGGCGTATCAATGGGCTATGGAGATGCCCATCAATAGATATCAATGCGAGGAGTAGGGATTGCCATGCAACGGATGCACTAGAGCTATAAGTGTATGAAAGCTCAAATGAAGCTTAGTGGGTGTGCATCCAACTTGCCTCCTCATGAATACCTCGGGCATTTGAGGAAGCCCGTCATCGGAATATACAAACCAAGTTTTGTAATGAAAAATTCCCACTAGCATATGAAAGTGATAAAACAAGAGACTCTCTATATGAAGAAAATGGTGCCACTTTGAGGCACAAGTGTGGAAAAAGAGGTAGTAGCACTGTGCCTTCTCTCTTTTCTCTCATTTATTTCTTTATTTTCCTTTTCCTTTTTCTCTTTTTTTCCTTTTTCCTTCCTTCTTTTTTCTCTCTCTTTTTATTACTTTCTTTCTTTCTTTTATTTTTCGTCCGGAGTCTCATCCCGACTTGTGGGGGAATCATTGTCTCCATCATCCTTTCCTCATCGAGACCGTGCCCTAATAATGATGATCATCACACTT
Organism: Elymus sibiricus; assembly: GCA_039707655.1. Lineage (NCBI taxonomy): Eukaryota > Viridiplantae > Streptophyta > Magnoliopsida > Poales > Poaceae > Elymus > Elymus sibiricus. The sequence continues at coordinate 96,243,186 of CM077667.1, read as the reverse complement.
TTATTTACTTACAACTCAACATGAAAACTATATTATGACTCTATATGAATGCCTCTGGCAGTGTACCAGGATGTGCAATGACCAAGCGTAACATGTATAGAAAATGATGAACGGTGGCTTTGCCGCAAATACTATGTTAGCTTATATGATCATGCAAAGCAACATGACAATGAAAGTACTAGTCATATGATGTAATGGTGGAAGTTGCATGGCAATATATCTCGGAATGGCTATGGAAATGCCATAATAGGTAGGTATGGCGGCTGTTTTGAGGAAGATATAATAAGGCTTATGTGCAACAGAGCGTATCATGTCACGGGGTTTGGATGCACCGGCGAAGGTTGCACCAATCCTCGAGGTGAGAGTGGGCAATGCACGGTACTGAAGAGGCTAGCAAATATGAGGTGGTGAGAGTGCGTACATCCATGGATTCACATTAGTCATAAAGAACTCACATACTTATTGCAAGATTTTATTAGCTCTCTCGAAGCAAAGTACTACTCGCATACCCCTAGGGAGGAGGTTGGAAGGATTTAACCATCGCGCGCCTTCGACTTAAACAACACTAGGATTTCAATGAGGAATAAGTATGCTCACACATCATCATCATGCTCTAAAAATATATTTAGATTAACATCAAGTTAACACCCTCTAATTCACAATACTTTTACTAACCAATGATCATGCACTCATGCCCTTTCATATTACCACATCAATATCATTAACCCACAATTTCTCTTTTATGTGCTACATGTGGTTTTGATTATGCACTCATTGGATACCTGTTATTTTTAGACTAGTCTTATAACCCATGTAAATTACCATCACTATTTATTATCTCTCAAACAAATATAAGTGAAGAACGAGAGTGCAATTATTTGTATAAAATCTATACGCCATCATGCTCTAAAAGATATAAATGAAGTACTAGAGCAACTGCTAAGCTGAAAAGATATAAGTGAAGCACAAAGAGTGTTCTAATAAATCATGGTGATCTTGTGTCTCTCTCAAGTGGGTGTGTCCAGCAAACAATAATTGTGGAAAACTAAAACAAAAGCAAATTAAAGCAAACGACCCTCCAAGCAAAACTCATATCATGTGATGAATAAAAATGTAGCTCCAAGTGACATACCGATGGATTGAGACGAAAGAGGGGATGCCTTCCGAGGCATCCCCAAGCTTAGACGCTTGAATCTTCCTTAAATATTACCTTGAGGTTCCTTGGTAATCCCCAAGCTTAGGCTCTTGCTACTCCTTATTTTTATAGTAGGTTCCCATTCATCATGTAATTTTTCTAGTTATAGAAACTTCAAGTTCAAGTTTCTCATCATAAGCTTTTATCATCGCTTCTACTATATGTTGAGTAAAAGCTTTATTTTTGTTCATAAGAATTGGGTGAGCTAATAATGGATTGCAACAAGGAAATACATTCTACTAAAGATAAACTTACATAATTGAAGTCCTTGTAATCAAAGATAGTGGGCACATCACTAGTTAAATTTCTAACCTCTCCAAACCCACTTTTTCAATTTTAACATTAGAATCATCACCCTCCAAGCAAACGGTGCGCTCTCTAGCTAGAGTCGACTCATCTTCAGTCCCTTTATCATTTACTTTCAGATTAGTAAATAAATATTCAATAGGGGAAGTACCAATCATTTTAAGATCTTCATGATGATTCCGGTAAAAACTGGGTGGAAGAGCTTTTTCTAAGAATTCCCGCTTAGCTTTCAACATAGCGGTTCTATCCTTACGTTCATTAATAGATATTTGGATAGATTTAATAGTCTCATTAAAATCATGCTTGGGTGGCAAATTTTTATTTTTAAGAGTTTCCAAATCAAGAGCAATCCTATCCATGTTTTTAGCCAAATCATCCACTTTATGCAACTTCTCTTCTACCATAGTATTAAAAATATTTTGAGAACTAATAAATTATTTAATGATGTTCTCAAGATCAGAGGATATCCTATCATTATTGTAGGAACACGCGGTACGCTACGCTAGCGCCAAATAAAATTTTCTACCGCGCACCCAAGAACATGCCGCTGGAAATAGAATATGGGATCGGGTTTACCCTAGACGCGCAGTCACCGCAACGGAAGTAGAGTTGGTGATGCGTGTAGTCGATCAGCCGATTCATCTCCTCCTCCCGTAGCCGATCTCCCACGATCAGTGATCTCCCACGAACAGCTCCTCGCGGATCCCTCAAATGGTTCGTCACGGATTCCTCGAACGGTTCGTCCAAGCACCGCAGATGCGATGCCTCCAAGGTATCCACACGTACAGGGGCAGCGTCGGGCGGTGGACTGATAGGTCCGATCGCACGGCATGATGGTGCGGGAGTGGCGGTGGCTGTCGAGGGAAGGAAAGGATCAACCCTGAAAGGTGCGCCCACTCCCCTTTATATAGACCTCCGAGGTGGGCTCAACACTTGAGGCCCACGACGAGTCTAGTCCCATTTTCCATTCGGATCCAATCCGAATGGGCTGCAATCCCTTAAGTGTGCGACCCTATAGGTTCACGTACACATGGACACGACCCGAGTCGATAGTCGGTAGCGGCTCCTAGCAGAACGTGCCAACTCCCATGTGTACGCAAAGTCGTTAGACAAACCTCGACAATGTGTCATATACAACATTCCTTTTGCCTCATGATATAGGTTGTAGAGCTCAAGGCGAGTACTTGTCACCCTTGTGGTAGCTCGACATCTCTTCTCGAAACCGTGATGCAGATTCCCGAACTGGGTTAACACTTAACCCATGTCGCATGGCCATGCTTTCTGAATCTGATCACACGAGAGGGCCCAGAGAATATCTCTCCTCGCGGAGGGGCAAATCCCATCTTGGTTAACCATGTCTCGCGGCATGTCTCACGACTCACCCGAAAGCTACCTTTATAACTACCCAGTTACGGAGTAGCGTTTGATAGACCCTAAGTAAGTCGATCCTCATCCCGAGAACATGTGAGGACCTCAGGTCTAGGACATGGCATATACATTGTATTGAGACTAACAGATGACATTATCTCGCTGTATCTCAAAGTGGGCATGTCTGACTCGATGATCTCAATCCCTGAGTCCATACTATCAGTTTAGCATATCTAAGTGGGAGCCTGCATGCACAAGTTACCCAGGTTCGGGCATCCGAAGAGTAATAAGCTATGTCCCGCTTGTTATTGTTATTCATGGTGGAGGATACCTAGTGCGAGGGAAAACCATGGTGTTTAGAGAAATGGCTACTGAGAGTTATCCTATGAGAGATTGGATTCTGATGAGAGCCCCTAGCTCCCCCTTATATATACAATGGGAGCTAGGGTTTACATGGTAGAGATGCGATTTGTCCTGTCACCCTCCTTGGATTGGACTCCACGAGGGTCGTAGAGACTCTTATGGGTTGTCTTGGACCTCCTCCTGTCTTCATCTTCTAGGTGGGCCTCAGGGGCCCGCGTCTAGGTTGGTCATTGGGATCCCCTTGGAGAAGTTACCCCCAGTGCATGGCACCGATAGTATCCCTCGAGCATGTTTGGAGGTGGAGGTCTTCGAGAGCCCGGGCGGGCTCATAGTCCCATCTTTTGGCCAGTAGTGAGCTCGGAACCAACAACTTCATCGCCTTTCGGGGCCTCCCTTTCGTTGACTGGTATTGTAGAGCTCCTTTATCCACGGCCTCCGCATAACTTGAAGTTGTGTCATTTTCGACTAGGTCCCTGCATGGGCCGATGGACTGGGCCGCTCAGAGCAATCCAAGCGTCACCGCAGTCGACATTCCGCTTTAGTCCTTGATGTGTTGTCATTGGTTTTGGCATGTTTCTTGGAAACCATACTGCTGCCCCGAGCCTTCCTTTTTATCGATTGAAAGGAGAGGAACACCTTGACCAGGCTGCCTTCTCCCCTTCTCAATCTACTATACCTTCTCCAGCCACCGCTCGATTCAAAGAGTTCATCATGGAGCCAGAGCTGAGCTAGACTGGCGCAGTCTTCGGACCACGGTGCGCCCAAGGGCAGGAGGGCGGATCCGTCGTTACCCCCTCTACCAAAGTTGATCAATCCTCCCAGATGGTCCGACGATTCAAAACCGTCCCGGATTACCAACAAGGATTCCGAGCGCCTAGTTGCTCAGGGGTGGCTGGCAGAGCGCAAGAAGTTGCATTGGCTCGCTCCTCACCGTGATGATACTGCTCCCAACCCCCATGCCTGGAATTTGGCGATGCACACGGGCTTCATATATGTCGCTGGATGCGTCTCCCCTTGAACACCTTCACTAGGGGAATTTTAACCTACTACGAATTGCAGTTGCACCACCTGACCCCAAACAGAGTGTTGCATTTGGCTTGCTTCATCATCCTCTGCGAGTGCTTTCTTGGAATTCCTCCTCACTTTGACCTTTGTAGGTATTTTTTCAAAGTTGCGCTGCATCTGAGGGATGGTGAGATTCTGGGCTACGAGGGAGCTGTTATCCGACCTCACCCGGATTCTCAATATTCCGAGCTCGTGACGCCACCAGAGAAAGAGAAGTGTGAGTAGGACAAGTTCTATGCTCTGGACCTAGTTAGACATTACACTGAAGTCGGACTACATAAGTTCACCAGTGTGCCCTCGTGGTAGAAACAAGAGTGGGTATTGGTGTCTAAGATCTCCTTGGAGACCGCTGCGTTGGTGGAAGCAGTATACCAACTCTAGGATAGTGGGCTCTCTAGTATGTAGATTCCCAAGACCTTTATGCAGAGGAACATCCAGCATTTGGGATGGAGGGCATACCCCTTGTATGCCTACAGAGGCTTGAAGGACCTCAGTTGCATTCCTAACCGAGAGGTTGTCGAGGTAGACTTGAAACTGTGTATGCATCTAGCGATGAAGTTCCTCTTGAGGATATCTTCCTGGTGGTCAGAGTGGAGCCATCGGCAACCCTCGTCGCGAGGTAAGCCGTAATGGCCCGATCTCCTTTTTGAAGTTTTTGCTCCCCGCCTTTGCTGACTTTATTTCTCATGTTTAGACCTTCAAAGAGCATGTCTCAATTCCTCCTCAACCTCTTCGTAATGTTGCGGCAATGTACTTGCGACCACCCCATGCCCACCTCCTCGTAGCTCGGCAGGAAGTGCAGTGCGAGCTTAGACAACTCCGTCTTCGGGGAGGTCATAGAAGTGGCTGGTGGCAGAGACCACCTCACATTCGTCAGCGAGGGTCGTGAGATCGCGGGCTACGTTGCCTACGGGGATTGGTGCCCTCTCTACGGATAGTGATGAGCTTCGGAGGTTGCAGGTGAGGAGCTCACCTGCTTCGATGAAGGGGGAGCCAGAGCCCCCAGGCATTTGTGTGGTGGCTTCTTTGACAGGGGCTCGTCAAACCCTAACTGATGTGGTCGGCCATGAGACTCGAGATGGGTTGCTGCAGTAGGCAAGCTAGGTGGATCCCCCGACAACTGATGTTTCAAGGCCACCAAGCCCGCATGTGGTGGTGGCACGCCCGCGGGATATCATGCCTGATAACAAGACGATTGCTCATCAAAGGCCGAAGGTGGGAGTCCAAAAACCTCTGGCAAGGTAACACTTCTCCTCTTCATTTGTCCTTGGAGCACCTACCTCATTTGTTTTATGACCTTGTGGTGCGCTTGAGGAAGAAACAGTCCGCTTGAAGGTTTTTTCAAAGAGATCGCGGATGCCACTACACTGGCAACGGTCGATTTCAAGCTTGATGTGATCGTGAAGCGAGTTGAAAACAAGTAAAACACTTGCGAGCCATTTGTTGTTGTTTAGAGATTGTGAACTCTATATTTTCTAAACTGTTGTAGTTCTTAATTTTTTGGTTTATGCCTTTGAGGTTGTTAATGACAGACGAAGCGCACTTGGCAACATGAATCCGCGCCATTTTGTTTTTGCTTATGTGATGGGGCACGACGCAACTAGAATTTTATTCAGCCTCCTGATACGTCTCCAACGTATCTATAATTTTTGATTGTGACATGCTATAATATTATCATTCTAGGATACTTTTTGGGTATTCATTTACCAATTTATATTATTTTTTAGCACTAACCTATTGACCTAGTGCCAAGTGCGATTTCCTGTTTTCTGCGTGTTTTTGGCTTTTCAGGTTTACTGTACCAAACGAAGTCCAATCGACCCGAAAGTTTTTTTATGATTTTTCTGGACCAAATAAAGACCTAGAAGCTTCAGGAGAAGACCGGAGGCCGCACAAGGAGCCCAGGAGGCATCTGGGCGTGGCTTGGGGGGTAGGGCGCGCCCAAATACCTCCTGCCCCCCTCGGCCGCCTCCCGACGCCCCTCTCTGGCCTATAAATATTCATATATTCCAAAAACCTTAGGAGAGCTCCCGAAACTCTTTTTTCTCTGCCACAAGTCTCTGTTCCGCCGCGATCCCATCTGGAGGCCTTTTCCGATACTCTGTCGGAGGGGGAATCCACCATGGAGGGGCTCTACATCATCCTTGCTGCCTCCGTGGTGATGTGTGCGTAGTTCACCACAGACCCACGGGTCCGTAGTTAGTATCTAGATGACTCTCTCTCTCTCTCTCTCTCTCTCTCTCTCTCTCTCTCTCTCTTGATCTTTAATACAATGATCATCGGATCTTCGCTTTGATCTATCCGATGTAATGCTTTTGTGCGATGTGTTTGTTGGGATCCGATGAATTGTGGGTTTATGTTCAGATTATTCATGATAAAATATTGGAGTCTTCTCTGAATTCTTTTATTGATTTGTATTGCATGATCATTATAGCTTCATAAATCTCTCTGATCTATTGATTTGCTTTGGCCAAGTAGATTGATCTTTCTTCAGTGAGAGGGGTACGTTGTAGTGGGTTCAACCTGACGGGTTTCTATATCCTAGTGACAAAGTAGGGGACAAGATACGTCTTTGTGTTGCTGCCACTAAGGGTAAAAACGATGGGGTTTATTCATATTGATTGAGTTTACTTTGTCTACATCGTGTCATCTTTCTCCAAGCATTACTCTATTTTACTTAATACTCTAGATGCATGCTGGATAGCAGCCGATGAGTGGAGTAATAGTAGTAGGTGCACGCAGGAGTCGGCCTATTTGTTTATGGACGTGATGCCTATATACACATGATCATGGCCGTGAATATGAACATGATTATTCGCTTTTCTATCAATTACCCAACAGTAATTTGTCTACCCACCGTATGTTTCCTATATGAGAGATGTCACTAGAGAACACTACGGCCCCCGGGTCTACTCAATTATAAATTACAAAAACCTTTCAATACCTTGCTGCCATTATTTATTTTTTCTTTTATTTTGCAATTTACAATTATCTATTACCATCTACTTGTCTCACTTGCTTGCAAATAACGAGTCCAAGGGGATTGACAACCCTCTTGCCCGCGTTGGGTGCAAGGGTTTGCTCTTTTGTGTGCAGTCGTTGAAGACGGTGGTTGTGTGCTACTCCTATTGGTTTGATAAACCTTGGTTCTTCACTAGGGGAAATACATATCCGTTTATGCTACAATTACCCGTTCCTCTTCACGGAAAACCCAACGCAGATCACAGACATCAGGAAGGATTTCCTGTGCCGTTGCCGGGGAGTATCACCAATCTACTATCAAATAACTTCGCACAAATTATTATTCACTTGTTATAATTTTTATTTTCTGTTATATTCTATTATTTAAATTAAAAAAACAAAAAAACAAAAATATTTACTTTACTAGTTTTCTAGTTTGCTTGTTTCGTCTCTAGTTTGCTTGTTTTGCTTGTTACTTTGCTTGCTTGGTCACCATGTCTCAAGTTAGATTCTCTAATATCTCTTATTATCAGAGGTTGCCTGAAATTGAGCGTAATATGAAAGCTTTTATGACTTCTCAATATGAACACAATAAACATTTTGCTGCTGAAATTGAGGAACACTCAATCTTAATCGATTCTATTAGTAAACAACTTGATGAAGTCAACATGGAAGTATCTAATCTCCAATTACAATTTTCTTGAACTAAAGAATTGCTAGGAAAGATATCTGATAAGTAAACCACTCTAGTAAATAGGATGGACGCTAAGCCAGAATCTCTCCCCATCGGGAATCATGATGACGATCTTAAAATCATTGGTACTTCTCCGATTGATTCTTTGTTTACTTCTCTGAATATAAATGATAAAGGGACTGTAGTTAAACCAACTCTAGATAAGGAGAGTCCCGTTTTCTTGGTGAGTGATGATTCTAATGATAAAACTGAAAAGGTGGGTTTGGAGAGGTTAAAACGTTTTCTAGTGATGTGCCCACTATCTTAAATTACAATGATTTTAATTATGAGAACTGCTCTTTAGTAGAATGTATTTCCTTGTTGCAAACCATTATTATCTCACCTAATGCTTATGAACAAAACAAGGCTTTTACTAATCATATAGTAGAAGCAATGATAAAAGCTTATGATGAGAAACTTGAGCTAGAAGTTTCTATTCCTAGAAAATTGCATGATGAGTGGAAACCTACTATTAAAATAAAGAGAAATAAATATGAATGTAATTCTTTGTGTGACCTTGGTGCTAGTGTGTCCACAATTCGTAAATCCCTTTGTGATGTGCTTGGTCTTACCAACATTCAAGATTGTTCCCTTAAATTGCATCTTGTAGATTATACATTAAAAAGTATCTAGGTAGAATAAATGATGTTCTCATTATTGCAAATAATAATTATGTGCCTGTAGATTTTATTGTGCTTAACATTGAATGCAATCCTACTTGTCCAATTATACTTGGTAGGCCTTTTCTACGGACTATAGGTGTAATTATTGATATGAAAGAGGGAAACATAAGATTCCAATTCCCACTAAAGAAGGGGATGGAACACTTCCCTAGGAAAATAATTAAACCACCTTATGAATCTATCATGAGAGCTACTTATGGGTGGAGTGTCAAAGATGACAATACTTGATATCATGCATTATGCCTAGCTAAGGGCATAAAACAATAATGCTTGTTGGGAGGCAACCCAATAATTATCTTTATTTTTTCTTTTACCTTCTGTTTGTGTGTAATAACATAATTATTGCCTCTGTAATGATTGTGTTTTCATGTTTTAATTAGTGTTTGTGCCAAGTAAAGCCTTTTGGATGACTCACAAGATGAGTAGAATCGATGTTGAAACAAAACAGGAACTTTTGACTCCAGTACAGGATTTTTTCTGGAGCGTGATAAAGACCTGAAAGTTTTACACAGTATTTCTATACAAATTATTTAGGCTTTCCCAATTTTTCAGAATTTTTAGAGCTACAGAAGTATAGGTTCTCTAGAGATCTTTACAGACTGTTCTGTTTTAGACATATTTTGTTTTGCTTGCATAGTTTGCTTGTTTTGATGATCCTATGGATTGTATCGGGGGGTACAAGCCATGGAGAAGTTAGAATACAGTACCTATTATGCAATAATGAAATATGAATCAATTTATAACAATACCTAAAGTATTTGATATGTTTCTTATACTAACGGATCTCACGAAGTTTTGTTAACTTTTGTGTGATTGAAGTTTTCAAGTTTTGGGTGTTATCACGATGACAAGGAATAAGGAGCAGCAAGATCCTAAGCTTGGGGATGACCAAGGCACGCCAAGGTAATATTCTAGGAAGACTCAAGCGTCTAAGCTTGGGGATGCCCCGGGAAGGCATCCCCTCTTTCGTTCCAAACCATCGGTATGTCACTTGGAGCTATATTTTTATTCATCACATGATATGAGTTTTGCTTGGAGCGTTGTTTCTTTTTGCTTGTTTTTTTAGTTTGCCACAATCATTGTTTTCTGGACACACCTATTTGAGAGAGACACACTTTTACCATGATTTGTTAGAATACTCATTGTGCTTCACTTATATCATTTGAACTAGGCATATGATCTAGTACTTCATTTATATCTTTTTGAGCACGACGGCGTGTAGATTTTATAGAAATAATTGCACTCTCGTTCTTCACTTATATTTATTTGAGATTTATAAACAGCGATGATAATTGCACGGGTTGTAGAATTAGTCCAAAAATTAATAGGTATTCAATGAGTGATAATCAAAACCTTCATGTATCACTTAAAAGAGAAATTTTGAGTTAATGATATTAATTTGGTAATGTGAAAGGGTATGAGTACATGGTTGTCGGTTGATAGGAGTATCGGTATTAAGATGTGTTAATTTTCCGTCTGTCTAAATATTGATAAAAGGCATGATGAGGATGTGTGAGCATTTTTATTCCTTGTTGAAATCCTAGTGTTGTTCTGGGTGGTAGGCGCGCGATGGTTAACTCCTCCCAACCTCCTCCCTAGGGACATGCGAGTAGTGCTTTGATTTGCGATAAGAATAATAAAACTTTGCAATAAGTATGTGAGTTCTTTATGACTAATGCGGATCCATGGACATACGCAATCGCACCTCCTCATATTTTGCTAGCCTCTTCGGTACCGTGCATCGCCCATTCTCACCTCGAGGATCGGTGCGAACCTCGCCGGTGCGTCCAAACCCCGTGACATGATACGCTCTGTCACACATAAACCTCCTTATATCTTTCTCAAAACAGCCACCATACCTACCTATTATGGCATTTCCATATCCATTCCGAGATATATTGCCATGCAACTTCCATCATCATATCATATGACTACTTCACTTATCTACATATTGCTTTGCATGATCATATAGAGCTGGCATAGTATTTGTGGCAAAGCCACCTTCCATAATTTTTGATACATGTCATGCTAGATCACTGCACATCCTGATACATTACCAGAGGCATTCATATTGAGTCATATTGCTTCATAGTTCTTCATATCGAGTTGTAATACCGAGTTGTAAGTAAATAAAAGTGTGATGATCATCATTATTAGAGCATTGTCCTAGTGAGGAAATACATAATGGGGGAGGCCAAATGGGTCCACCATAAAAAATGAGAGAAAATGAGAGAAGGGACTTTTCTACTATCCTTTACCACACTTGTGCCTCAAAGTGGCACCATGTTCTTCATATAGAGAGTCTCATGTTTTTCACTTTCATATGCTAGTGCGAGTTTTTCATTATTAGAACTTGGCTTGTATATTCCGATGACGGGCGTCCTCAAAAGCCCGAGGTCTTCATGAGCAAGCAAGTTGGATGCACACCCACTTAACTTCAGTTGAGCTTTCATACACTTATAGCTCTAGTGCATCATGTTGCATGGCAATCCCTACTCCTCGCATTGATATCTATCGATGGGAATCTCCATAGCCCGCTAATACGCCTAGTTGATGCGAGACTTTCCTCTCCACTTTTTACCTCTCTGATATCTACCACCATATTCTATCCCACCCTTATGCTATGTCCATGGTTCGCGCTCATGTATTGCATGAAGAATAAAAAGTTGATGCGCTTTGAAAAAAGTACGATCCAATTGCCTGACTTGGACACCATGGTGCTTGACATTTGTACTAATGTGGTGAGGACGAAGCCATGCTTTACTAGTATGATAAAATAATAGGGGGTAAACATTCTTTGATGATCGTATATTCTGAAAAATTGATGATTGTGTTCCTTGTGCTTATAAATATGGCTATGTTGATGTTTGTTAATTCATCATTTCTCAATGAGCATACATGCAAAAGATTACATATTGGGTAGCATATCACATCAAAAATTCTGTTTTTATCATTTACCTACTTGAGGACGAGGAGAAATTAAGCTTGGGGATGCTGATATGTCTCCAACGTATCTATAATTTTTGATTGTTCCATGCTATAATATTATCATTCTAGGATACTTTTTGGGTATTTATTTACCAATTTATATTATTTTTGAGCACTAACCTATTGACCCAGTGCCAAGTGCCAGTTCCTGTTTTCTGCGTGTTTTTGGCTTTTCGAGTTTACTGTACCAAACGAAGTTCAATCGACCCGAAACTTTTTATGATTTTTTATGGACCAAATAAAGACCTGGAAGCTTTAGGACAAGACCGGAGGCCGCACGAAGAGCCCAGGAGGCATCTGGGCACGACCGGGGGGGTAGGGCGCGCCCAAATACCTCCTGCCCCCCTCGGCCGCCTCCCGACGTCCCTCTCTGGCCTATAAATATTCATATATTCCAAAAACCCTAGGAGAGCTCCCGAAACTCTTTTTCCGCCACCGCAAGTCTCTGTTCCGTCGCGATCCCATCTGGAGGCCTTTTCCGGTACTCTTCCAGAGGGGGAATCCACCACGGAGGGGCTCTACATCATCCTTGCTGCCTCCATGGTGATGTGTGAGTAGTTCACCATAGACCTACGGGTCCGTAGTTAGTATCTAGATGGCTATCTCTCTCTTTTGATCTTCAATACAGTGATTATCGCATCTTCGCTTTGATCTATCCTACGTAATGCTTTTGTGCGATGTGTTTGTTGGGATCCGATGAATTGTGGGTTTATGTTCAGATTATTCATGATAAAATATTGGAGTCTTCTCTGAATTCTTTTATTGATTCTTATTGCATGATCATTATAGCTTCGTAAATATCTCCGATCTATTGATTTGCTTTGGCCAAGTAGATTGATCTTTCTTCAGTGAGAGGGGGTACGTTGTAGTGGGTCCAACCTGACGGGTTTCTATATCCTAGTGACAAAGTAGGGGACAAGATACGTCTTTGTGTTGCTGCCACTAAGGGTAAAACGATGGGGTTTATTCATATTGATTGAGTTTACTTTCGTCTACATCATGTCATCTTTCTCCAAGCATTACTCTGTTTTACTTAATACTCTAGATGCATGCTGGATAGCGGTCGATGAGTGGAGTAATAGTAATAGGTGCAGGCAGGAGTCGGTCTATTTGTTTATGGACGTGATGCCTATATACACATGATCATTGCCATGAATATGAACATGATTATTCACTTTTTTATCAATTACCCAATAGTAATTTGTCTACCCACCGTATGTTTCCTATATGAGAGATGCCACTAGAGAACACTACGACTCCTGGGTCTACTCAATTATAAATTACAAAAATCTTTCAATACCTTTCTGTCATTATTTATTTTTTATTTTATTTTGCAATTTACAATTATCTATTACCATCTACTTGTCTCACTTGCTTGCAAATAACGAGTGCAAGGGGATTCAGAACTCTCTTGCCCACGTTGGGTGCAAGTGTTTACTCTTTTGTGTGCAGTCGCTGAACACGGTGGTTGCGTGCTACTCCTATTGGTTCGATTAACCTTGGTTCTTAACTAGGGGAAATACTTATCCGTTTGTGCTGCAATTACCCGTTCCTCTTCACAGAAAACCCAACGCAGACCACAGACATCACCTCTGACATCTCTTTTCAGTTTCGCCTCTTTTGATAAGGGTTACCTTTTGCTTACATCGATGGAGCCCTGAGCTCATGGCCTTTGGGAGGTCGGTAATGATGAAGCAGCCCCCGTATCCGGAGTAAATGAAGAAACATATGATGCATACTTTGTCCGGACTACGAATCGGTCCACTATGCGCGATGCAACCCATGAGTTGGACAAGCAAAGTGATACGCTTGTTGCAGCCTCATGGTCTACCCCAAGGTGTTCATTGGAGATGTTTAGCAATGTATGATGTAGTAAGTTGGAAATTGGAGAAAATGAATAATTTTATTTATAAACCAACTTGTTCTGGATCAAGCTTAAACATGTATGCTAAGAATTTTAAGCAGTTTATGCTTGAATAAAAACTGCAAATTACGCATAAAAAGACGTAGTTGTGCAGCGTTCCATGGGTGGTTCGTGATTCACCCAGTTTTTCTGTTGCAGAGGTATTATGCTCTGTCGTTAAGGACCTCGTGGATCACATAAGGTCCCTCCCAACGAGAGTAGAGCTTATTCTTATTTTGCTTTTGTTTGTGACAGAGAATTCGGTCGATGTTGAACTCGCGAGCCTGTACGCGCCTCACCAGATATTGGCGAAGAGCGTCTATGTCATTCTTGTGGATATATTTTGTGACCTCTTCCTCATATCCGCGGACTCGCAGGGAATCATATTCAATGTTAGATGGTAGGATTGCTCCTGGCCCGTACACCATGAAGAAATGTGCATATCCGATGGATCTGTTTGGTGTTGTTCTTAGGCTCCATAGTACCCAGGGGACCTCGTCGACCCAGTTTCCTTTTGCGCTGATCAAGGGGGATTCTATTGCTTTAGCTAGACTGTCATCTATATACTTCCTCTAACTTAAAATGTAAGACTTTTTTGACATTATCATATTGTAGAAAAACATCTTATATTTTGACTGTGACAGTAAGGGTTTTGTTTGTATCCAATACTCCCTCTGTCTTAAATGTAAGAGCTTTTTTGACATTATCATAGTGTAAAAAAATGTCTTACATTTTGAGACAGAGGAAGTATACATATAGATGACGGTCTAGCTAGAGAAATAGAACCCCCCTTGGTCCGCGCAAAAGAAAAATAAGGTCAGCAAATATGCCCTCTTACATATTAAGACAGAAGGGCACGGGGCTGCTGCGACAGCCTTATCCGACCGCTGCCTGGCATTCGTGGAGGAGCCGGTCTGCTTCCTACCGTGCGGTGTAGAGGGCCACCGCGGCCAATGCTGACGACGCCCGCGGTGCCTTGGCGGCGGCCTTACACCTGCTGGCATTAGGGGAGGGTCGCTAAGAGACCATTCCTTGCTGATCTTAGCGAGCTTATCGTTAATGCGGCGGTGGCGCCTCGTGGCCATCTCCACGGTGGTGAAGGGAGGTCGGCGGCCCAGGCCACCGCCAGGTCGGGGTCGTTGAGGACCCAAGTAGGTGCTTGGCGAACACGGAACGGCACGCTGCGTTGCGCCATTCCTGCCGTGTTGCCTGCCTCGATGGACCGCTACGAAGAGGTACCGCCGCCACCAAGGTAGTGGAGGATGCGCATGTGTGCCTTCACGATCGCGTGGGACAATTCCTTCCTTGACGAACTGGTTGTGCCAGTTGCGATAGGGAGGCGGTGTCGGCTCGTCGATCCAGGCGTATCTGCTGTGTGGTGGCGTCGATGTTGGCTCCTCATTCACGCGACGCCTGATTTAGATGGCGCAATTGTGTGCAGGTGACACCGACTCTAGCTTGACGCGACACCCAATTTGGACGCTGTGGTTGCGTGGGGGGGGGGGGGGGGAGGGGGTGTGGCTCCTCCTTCTCTTAGTGGCGAGGTGACGCCGCCTCCTCCTTAACGCGGTAGCGTGACAGAGAGTGCAGCTCCTCCTTGACAGGACATGGCGGCGAGGCTGGCGTCGGACCACGCTCGTAGAGCGACCTCTTTATCTCTAGCTCCATCTAACTGACTAACTCCCCGTTCGTCAGAGCGGCCTCCGTGATGAGGCGCGACTGCTGTGGTGGCAGTGCTTGTTGGTCCTCCTCGTAGCCGGAGGAGCCAACGATAGCGGAGCCCGTGCGCCCTGGTGACCGAGGGCGGCCGCGCCAAGAGTCGGACGAAGATCAACTCGTGCCGTCGTCGCCTACCAACGCAGAGACCACAACCTCATCCTTAGTGGAGGAGGAGTTCGGAGAGGAGGAAGGGCTCAGAGAGGAAGAGGAGGAGATCCGGAGGTGTGAATGTGCATCGCCGAGGCACGATACATATATATAGTCGCGGCCAGGCCAGGCGAACGGACGGTCACCCCGCTAATGCGGCGCAACAGCCGGAGTTGATTTCTCGAGGCGTTGCGTCCGCATTGAAGCGGCGTTACCCGAGAGGTCGCGTCGATCAGCGCCCCGTCCGGTCAGATGGCACAACATCAATGCTGGCCGTTGCGTGTTCTGGGCCGACATGAATACGACACGGGAAGATGTGTGTGCGTTGGATAGAAAGCGTGGGAGAGACATGAAGGGTTTTGGGTGGGGTCACGTTGTATGACCCGTGCCCTCGCACCCCGGTTTACAGGAAAATAGATGTCTAGACCGGATCACAGACAAATACAAAACCGTATTAGATGACAAAACATATTCAGAACCCATGGTTCGAAGCGTACACAAACGGTTTGAGCGTCCACGATGCCCTAAATTGAAAGCTCTGCGTTTGTTGAAAATAACACCGTTGCCGGCCCAACTTGGTATACACAGACGTAAAAACACACATTTCCCGTACAAGTGTTCTCTACGAGCTGGCTAGTACGACGGCGACGGATTCCGGCACGCTCGATCAAAGCCCACATGCATGCACACGCTGACACGCACGTCGGCGGTTTGGATAGGGTGGATGTGACGTGCTGGATCGTTCGTACGTAGCAAAATTTGGATACCCGTAAGCCGTAGCCCACCCATTCATGTTTGATTAGCGCAGGCAGGTCGTGACGTTGGCCATGACGATAACTGGGAGAGCATTAGCACGTGCGCAGGGCTCGGCTGGCCTGGCTTGGCTTGGCTTGCCTTGCGTGACCAAAGGAGTGCATGCGTCTGGTTAACTTTCTGGCCAGCCCAGACTTGATGCATTCCGTTGCATGCACAGATGCACACATGATATTGATGCCTAGACACATGCGTCTCGACCAGAACCACAAGATTATCAAAGTCAAGAAATGATGCACGGCGCAACTTACATGTCTTTTTCCCATACCAGCTGTTATGTACCTGTACGTGCCAAAAGAGAGGAAGTCCCGAGTCCGAGTGACCGCAACTTTGCGCATAACTAGAACTGAAATAGTTAGATACGTGCAACCTGAACTTTCTGTTGCCCGCAAAAGATAAAATTGAACTTTCTAATGATTAAATCCCGAACGTTCGGGATTTATCATTTCTAATATTTCAACAGCTAATCATCAATCAAACATTACAAAACACTGGTCCAGAGTTCCAACTGGTTCTTGACGTTTCGTGTTTGATGTTTCATGTTTGCAAAAAGAAAAGAAAAATGAGGTACCCGTACCATTGTTCCCCGCCAAAAAGGTAGGAAACGAGCTCCAGCCTATTTCTCAACCATTGAGGGTGTGTTTGGTTTTCATCATCAAGTGGAATGGAATGGGTCCGACCCGTCCCTAGTCCTCGTTTCTGTGTTTGGTAGGTAACTGGAGCCGGAACCCATCGAGAGACTTAACTCGGTCTCGCCTCTGGTGCGGTGCTACTGAGCCAGCATAACAGTGTAGCTGTAGCACGAGTTTTTTTTCCAGTGATTTTCTTTATCGGGTTTTCACAGCTTGTATCGGTTTCCTTTAGTTTTTCATTTTCATTTTTTTCTTCACTTCTCTTCGGTTTTCTTTACTTCTTTCTTCCGTTTTCTTTATTTCTGTCTTTGGTTTTCACCATTTCCCTTTTTTCTTCATTTTTTTCTTTTTCTTTTTTTGATACATGACTACATCTTTCAAGCACAATGTACATTTTCCTTATACATCTTGAACGTTTTTATATGCTAGTTCAATACTTTTTAAATACATGATTAACACTTTGTTTCTTTCAAGTATACGTTTCAATGTCTACTTCTTGAATGCACATTGTATATTTTTTGCATAAATCTCAAATATTATTTATATAAATGCTTAACATTTTTTAAATACATGATTACCATTTTTAAAAATTCAGGTTTTGATTTTTTTTGAATACGTACATTTTAAACATTTCTCAAAAGACATGTTCAAATAGTTTTCTGAATGGTACGAAACATTTTTCTAAAACTAAAAGGAACGTTTTTATTAAATGTCACAAATATGTTTTTGAGACGTGTGAACAATTCTTAAAATTTAACGTAAGTTTTTGTCAATGGTACGATACCTTTTTCTAATTATAATATTTTCTTTACATTGTATATTATTCTTAAATGCCATGAACATATTTCTGAGATGTGTGAAAAAAAAATTAAACTCTAACATGCGTTTTGTGAGTGGTTGGAAAGATTTCTTACATTGTATAATGTTTCCTAAATGTCACCTACATTTTTATGAAACAAGTGAACATTTTTTATGTCACACCATTGATTTTGAATGTTATCCACATTTTTTAAATTATGCTAACAAAAAAATAGACTTTTTTACATTATATTTTTTTAAATGTCTCCTAAATTTTTCTGAAATGGGTGAATATTTTTCAAATGTCACAATATTGTTTTTGAATCATATCCACATTTTTAAAATTAGCTTAACAAACTTTTGTGACGGTGTAATTCATGGTATTTTTTTGAAGTAAATTTAAGTTTTGGAATTTATGTATTTAGAATGTTTTCGAAATAAAAAATGAATGAAAAACTAGAGAATAAAAAGTAAACTATACTACGAAAGCTACTTGGGTCGGGCCATTGGTAAAAATGCATGAGGCAAAGACAAGCTTGTGTTTCGTCATAAGCGAGACATTTTCGACAAAGGGTGAATTTTATTGGCTTTGTAAGAATACATAGTTAGGATGGCCCGACTCAAGTAGCTTTCCGTAGTATAGCCTAACTAGGATGCACACAGCCATCATCAACACGTGCACACAAACACGCTAGCAAATAGCAAAGTCATATAAGACCAAGCTACGCGTAAGCGATAGAAAAAACAAACAAAAAAAACCAGAGCGATCAAATCCATAATAGGCAAACTACATCAATGAAAATATCCGGGAAAGTGCCCTTCTGCTCCCGGGCTCATTTGAGCCCGGTGAACAGTAAAATCGGAAAAAAAATCGACAAAAGTTTAACAAATTCCGAATTTTTTGAACCTTTTTCGATTTTTTTTCCTGATTTTACTGTTCACCGGGCTCAAATGAGCCCGGGAGCAGAAACTCTGCGTCCCAATATCCGCACCAACTATGTCATGACACCACACGAATGAAGTGGTACTTCAACAAAAACACCTTCAGAAAGGGAACGGCGCTCGTCGCCGTCGTCACCGGATACAACCACTCAAGGTTAGAATCGGGATATTCACCTTGAAAACCTAGTCCGAGCATATTCGAGCAATGACTTCAACAAGATAGTGACGTAAAAACATCGACATTGCTAGGCATAACCAACTCGACTCACCTAGGCTTTCACCCTGGAACCCGAGACCGGGTGCTTGAGTAGCACGACCATCAAGTCACTCACATGTTTCCATCATCATTTTCCCATGATCTCGGCAGCTACATGCGATGTGTAATCGACACCACTGCACCACCATCCCTCTGCGTCAAGTCATCATCCTTAATTTGCATCTCACCGTCAAAGTCAACCACTGAATCTGCAATGAGAAATCCTCACGAAGATGTTTCACGGGAGGCGACAACCTCTTTTTTTTCATATTTTTTGCTTTATTTGTTATTTTATACATCAAAATATTCTAAATAAATATATTACAAAAACACTTTACATTCAACATTGAAATGTGTTTTTGACGAACCATTTAAAAATATTAAATGTGTATAGACAAAACGTTTTTCCTATATTAGAAAAATGGATACAACAATATACAATGTGTGGGAAACCTTTTTATCATGTCTTTAAAAAATGTTAATAATTTTTTTTGAAATAAATATAAATCAAGTATTTGAAAAAAATTAATCAACTATTTGACAAATATTAAATGTGTACAGAAAATATGTTGACAATGTATTAAAATAATCTTGTGTTTAAAAAATGTTAATCAAGCATTTTAAAAGTTTAAAAGTATATTTGAAAAATGTACAACTAATTATGACCATGTGTTCAAAATATATTAATATTGTATTTGAAAAATGTTTACAATGTATTCAAAAAATATTAATCTTGTATTAGATATATAATAAAAATGTACAAGTTTTAATAAAAATAGACATAAAATTTAAGTTCTCAAAAATGTAAATTATGTAATTAAAAAATGTTAAAATTGTATATTAAAAATGTTCCAGATATATACGACAAATGTTGAATGTGCTCAACATGTGTTGAACCAACAACATATGACAAAAACAATAAAAAAAAAGTGAAGAAATCCCAAGAAAAAACCAAAAATAAAACAAAAAAAATAGAAAAGGATTAAAGCCCGAGAAAGAAACAAAGAAAACCGATGAAAACCAAGAAAGAAAAAAAAACGAGAAAAGCAGGAAACAAAAGCAAAATAAAAACAATGAAAATCGAGAAAAAACAAATAAAAACGAAGATAAATGAAAAATCAATGAAAGCCGGAAAAAAAATTAACCATTGAAAAATCAAAGAAAACGATAAAAATGTGAACAAGCAAACGAAAAAAAGGATCTATGCGAGCGAACCAGTGAACTCACTCGATCTGATTGGATGGACCCAGCGAAGGAAAAAAAATACAAAAACATGCCGGTCCAATAGCTATAGCATGGGGCGAAAGCTTTAGATGAGACGGAAGAAACTGTTCAATGTAAAACGATGGACAAGCAATAGTAATCAAATCAGTAGTCTCTTTATTAGATGAAGATGCCTTTTATACAAGGAGAAGAGACGCATAGGAGGGGCGTCTATTCAGAAGAGATGGCAGTTGCCAAAAGGATCGAACACGACTGTTGCCAAAGGCAAACTGCGTGCGATTAAAGCGAGCATGGATTAATTAAATCCTAACACCCCCCTAATCCATGCTTGTTTGTATAAGTATCATCATCTTGAAAAGCTCCTCCAAAAACCCTGTGGGAAAAATGTGAGGAGATATATGTTTGATATGTTGCCAAAACTCCTTCAAAACCCAGTGGGAAAAATGAGGAGAAAATGATGCAACATATAATGCTCATTGTCTCTTTCAACTCAATACGAGAAAACTCGTAGAATGAAGAGCACAATAAATATGTCGTATATACTTTCTTAAAAAACCCGGTGGGGAAAACAGAAAATATGGCATATGATCTAGTGTTGATATTACCTCATTAAAAACCTTTATGAGAACTTATAAAGTAAACTCATGAAGGGAAAAAGAGTATAATATGATGCTTTTAACAGGAACAATTCAGGAAGATACTCCCCCTGATTCTTGCATATTCCGAAGTTGTCATATACCAATTCCATGAACACATTTCTGGAACATAGAAGTTGGTAAAGACCTGATGAACAAATCAGTCGCATGATTTGACTTGCAAGATATGCAATATAGTGATATTGCTTATTATGTAACTTGTTTGCATCCGGGCAACACAAGAAACATTATCGTTTAGATAATGGTTGGTGGATGTAGCCATGAGGTCTGTTTCGAAGACTCTTCATGAGAGGGCTACCACACCTAGTAGGAAGACTAAGCTTGTCTACGATCTGACATAGTGGGGATCTGATCGATGTATCCAATGATATCGGTGTTCACGTTTCTGTGAAACTAAAAAATCAGGACAAGATGTTTGATGCCTTGGAGATATCAAAAGATATTCTTGAGTACCAACCAATTGTGTTTGGTGGATCCAATGGCATTATGGAACGCTAAGTCCCAATATCTCATTTCCATCATCTCTTGGTCTATATAGATCTTTCTCTACGTCTAGAGAATGAACTACCATGAGAGTTATGGATGGATAAGATTTGTCCACAATGAATTTCTCCAATATATTATGGATATAGACAATATAGTATACCATAATGTATCAATGAAGGTGCTCAAGTTGTAGTAACGAGCGGTATTTTGGTTTACCCAAATCCTTCATTTTAAACTCCGTCATTTAGATGATTACATGTGTCGTCATTGCAGACACACAAACATGGATAATCATCTTTGCAGGAGTAATCCTTGTGCATAAGGAACTCACTACGTCGGTTGTACCATATGTACCGACAACAATAAGTCGTATGGTGACTTACTGATTTTACACAATGTATGTTGCGTTTTGCATTTTGATTCAGAAGTGAGATTCCATCGGGAATCAATCATATATGTCTGAATCTATTGATCCACATGGATATGTGATCACTACATCTATCAACTGCAGAGATAGATGATTTTGTACTGCCAATGATATAATTTATCGGAGAAAGATTCCACCTCTGGAGAATAGTTGGGTATCTGCGTGAACCCTTGTGCTACAATACTTGCTCTTTGTTTCACCACCTCGTTGTTCTCAATTCTATTTCCAGAAGAAAACTGGTGTAGGTATTGCTTATGAATACCTTCTCATTATTGAGCAAGATCATTTCTACCTAGATTATACCCTTTGCTTGAGTTCAGTCCGAGTGTTGTTCACACTTTGCCATGGCCATGGTCTTTGGACATGAATCATGTGAAAGGTTTTGCAATTTAGTTGAGAAATGTATGTCGACAATTGTAGACTTCCGGTTATATGATTCTCCAGAATCTATATATCAATATATAGTTGATGGAAATATCGTTACCCATGGTGACTGCTCGCTATTTCCCAATGCGATTGAGTCGGGTATTCCGATGTTCCGGTCATTGTGTGCACTATGACCTGGGTTGGTGGAGGTTTCCCGTCCACTGGGTGTATACTACCCATTAGGTGTCTGTCAACGTGAAGTTGACTTACATTTACTGATTCACAGGCCTTGATATCCTTGCTTGCGAGAAGCTGAATCCTGATGTACTTCTGTCATACATCTCCCCCTGTTGCTTTGAACGGGGAGTGGGGTGGATTTTGTTGGTAACTCCACTCTTTCAGGCGTACTTTTGCAGGATTGTAGGATCGTGTGACACCTTTATAGTCAGTAAATGAATCTGGCAGGTTATTTGCAATGTGTTGCAAATCTTCTGAACGCATGGTTCAGATCTTTGAGTACGTGGATTTGAGGAAGAAATGTGTTGAACATTCCACTAATTTCCTGGCATTCTTTATGGTACTTGAAATCTCCCCCTAATGCTTGGAAATATTCCTCATGAATCAACATACTGGCCTTGAATAACTCCCCATGTGAGGGGCTTGAGGTATTGACGGAAATACAGTTATTCCTCACATAGATCCCAACTATATGTTGAGGGGCCAATGATGTATGCCGGGTGGTGATATCGGTATACAACCGAATTACCGCAGATGGGAAATACTTGATAGATTTCCAAGTACCAAAGATAGAGGGGAATAATATTATGCAGTTCTGTCATGAGCGTGTAAAACTGCATGACTCCAACGTAAAGTTGGTAAGTTGCAATTCCAAAGTAAAGATAATGCAATGAGCTTAACTCTTTGGATAAAGGATTCTACCAAACCATTTTGAGTCTAGACATTAGGACAAATTGCTAAGCTGCAATGTTATCCATTCGATTTGATTGAAATCGATGTCAGGATAATGAGCCAATGGTTTCGTGTGAATAAAGCACACACTTAAGACCATCATGTAGATATGTCTTTTAGAACCATGGAATACCTGAATAGTCTAGTCAATGGATGGGAAGAGCCACTTACCTCAACTTGATGCATTCAAGGAGTCTGAGTGGTTCAGCGTAGACTTTAAGGTGCGCGAGCCTTAAAATTAGCTTCCCTGTGTCACTTGCAGTGCACATAAAATCCAAATGTTGTTAGAATTTAGCATCATAATAATCATAAACTATTGGAATTGCTGATAGTTTCGGTTTCAACCCAATGTCTCGATGACCAAGGCGAGTATTCCAAGTTTGTCATGTACAAGACATTTTGGAAAACTATCTCGTACGCAACATGTGCTACGGGTTGTGTCGTATGTGTAGTACAATCTAGATGATACATAGAGAATGTGCTTGCCATATCCGTTGCATATGGTAAAGAGAAGTAATTTCTCTTTGTTGTCATCATAAGTTTCGCTATGGAAACTATTTTGACGGATACCTCTATTGTTTAGTAGGGTACGAGTTAAACCTGGGAAGCAATAAAGTATCCTGATGTTACTCGAGTACCCACAGGGATAGTAAATATGACTCGAGTTGAGCCAACAAATACCTCATCGCGTCTAGCGATTTTAAAATATCTCCTTTCTCTCAATGAGAGTGGAAACATTTTACTTCCCTGAGTATAGAGTTCGTGGTGCATATGTCCACAAGGCACATATCATCTTTCATCAGATTGACTCCCGTAGAAATCTATATATAGACATGAAGATTCTCAATATGAAAACCACTGTCAGATATATAGAATACATACAAATGTATTTGTACCAAAGTGTTGATACAATATATTGTGATATACAATATATGATGACAACAATACTTATGTTGTTGTTACAACATCATAAATGGACATTAATTATATTGACCACTCAGGAGATCGAAAGACTATTCATAGTCTCTAAACATGTCGGTTGAGGCATATTCAACCATCACATTCTCCGTGCTCATAAGGTCCCGTCACCACTGGTGATGTTGGGTTGAAGTTTGAAGTGAGCTTCAAACCTTTGCCCTTGAGGTCATTGTATCCCAGGAATTGCTGATACAGAATAACCAGATGCCGAGATCTGAATCTAATGCCTTATGATGTATAAGACAACATTTTTCTGTTAGCGGTGTGATCCTCACCAGAGGTGAATCCTGGACTGCACACATTATCCCACGAGACACAAGAGCGATCATGATGTCCATGGCCCAGATAGGGCTGTGGTGGCCATTGAGGACGAATGCCTCAAATTTTATAGCCATATGTTACCACTTTGGGTAAACCAGAGATAATTAATTTACAACCAGTAAATTAAAGACCATCATGGTTGATGTTGTAATGAACTTAGCAAAATTAATGGGTATTTCAAGAAGTTATCTTGAAACCATTAATGTGAATCTCAAATTGCTAAATATGACACCTTGAAGATAATCTCCAAAATGGAGTAGATCTCGCAGCACTAGAGAGTATAATCTGATGAAATCAGTAGATACTCACTCGTAATGCCTTATGTCATGACTTAAAAAAATGTGTGGGAGAGCACTTTGTAAAGCAATCATAATGTCAAAAACGACAAAATGTAGGCTTTATTAGTAGTCATCGATAATCTGCGTAGGCAGTAGATCCATATGACTACCTTGTGATCCCAAGCATCAATTTGAAGATATCACTTTGAATTTTGCATCTGTATTTGCAAGAAATTAAAATTTTCAATTGCAAATAGACGTATTAATCTCGACATGTGTTAAACATGGAGATACATACATTCCGGAATACATCGTATTCAACAGAAATACACTACTATTGTAATGAATAGTAATGATGTTGCAAACTTGATGTTCAAGTGAAAACTTGAATTGTATAGATCTCAAATTAAATGAGATGATCTTGTATCAAGTTGCAAGATAATTCAGCAAAGTGAATTAATATTTTGCGAGAGAAAATTAATCTCAATCGCAATGAGATTGTTTTGCGAGAGAAGAAAATCTCAATCGCAAATCAGTACTCTAGATGTACTGAATTTATCTTTGCAAGAGATAAAAAATCTCATTTGCAAATAATAGATGTAATTAATCTCGACACGTGACAAACGTGGAAATATATTACATCAATTTAGGATCTGGAATACATTGTACTCAACAGAAAAACAGTACTAGAATAAATGTACTGAATTTAACAGGTCTAAAACAGGAATAAATCACTGCTAGAAATGCTGCTAGAACACTGATTTGCTAAAAGCTGAAATATTTCAAGCAATTAAGCAAATAAACGGGGGTGTTGGTGGCCCCTGGTACGCTTGCACATGGGCCAATTAAGGCACCATCGGTAGCACTAGCCTGGTCAACTAGGCAGGTAAGAGAGAGCGACCAGGGAAATCCCAGTAGCATCCATCTCATCCATCCCCGAATGCGATGCGGCCGAGGCCAACACACGCGGAGGCCACCATGGCAGATGCTTCACCAGCCACAGCCGCCGGCCCCTCCCTCTCCTCCCATCGGAAGAGAAAAGGGATACGCGCAGATCCGCCCATGGCTTCGATCTGGACCTCCTCCGTCCGCGCGAGGGGACCTCGCTGGGGAAGAAGGAGGAGGAGCCACGACTCTCCTTGGACCGAGGATCCGGGCGTGGCCGAGGGCCACTCCAAAGCCGTGCGCTTCGCTGCCGCAGAGGGCGCACCGCATCGCTGGGCACCGCCTCCGCGCCGGGAGGGCACCGCTGCTGTCGCGCGCCGCTGTGGGGGGCCGGTGAGGGCTGCGCCATGACGAGAAGCGAGAGCCGCCGCGCGCGCTCTTGAGGGAGGCCACGCCAAGGGCTGCTTCCGCCATGGGCGGGCAAGTGAGCCGCGCCACGCACGGGAGTCGCCGCTGGTCGGGCAACACGCCACTCCGTGGGTGGCCATGGTCGTTGGCCGCCATGAGCCAACGGGCGCAGGCGCAAACGCCGCGCGTGCGGGGGCAGCGACGGGCCTTGGACGCCTGGGAACGCCTCGTCGGGCGAGCCCGACTTAGGACCGTGGCTGCGGGCTCTGCTCGCCATCTCCGATGGCTGCCGCCGCGCAAAGGTCGGGCGGAGAGAAGCAACGCCCCGTGCGCGCTGGAGGGGGTCGCCGCTGAGGACATCGTCTTTTCTTACCTGGAGGGAGCGCCACAAGCCTCGCATTGGGGGCTGAGTAGCATCGCCGGGAGCGCTCGCGCTGGGCGCAGTGCGACGAAGGGCGCTTTCGTTGTGCCTGTTGTCGTCCCGGCCATTGGATTCTGCGTCGAAGGTCGTGAGCACGTCGTGCGCCAGACATGCGAGTCCGGCGACACTTAACCCGTCGTGGCCATAGTTGCTCTCGGTTAGGGCGTGTGCTGATAACGTGTTCAATGTAAAACGATGGACAAGCAATAGTAATCAAATCAGTAGTCTCTTTATTATACTAGTAAACATGCACGTGCAAATGCACGTCTCGACTAATATACAAGTATATGTGAGAATAACATGCATATAAAGATAGTTTGGTTGCACCAGAAAATATTACAAATCAAGAAAAGAGTAGTATATGTTAAAAAACCAAATAATCAGACCTACACTTAATTAGGCCTCACATTACAGAATTGTCACATAAATTTGGTCTCCACAATCCATAACTCTGACACATCATTATCACACATTTCAAAGTAAAAGGCTCACAATACATTAGCCTCACGCATGAGCTCGATCCAAGGCTTAGAATACATTATATATATACAGGAAGTGTTGCTTCAATTGATGTTGTTCTTGTTGCATTGAGCTCAGGTCCGGCTTGGAGAAGATCCTCATATTTTTCAGCTTGGGTGATATGAAACGATTACCTTTGTCACCAATGATCTGTGAATGACACGATTACCTGGCTATGGCTGTATGCTCCTCTAGCTCCTCCAGGTATCGAGGCAAGAATCTGCTTTGCTTGAGATATAGAATCAGCACTGCAACAAGATGAAGCATCAGTTACCATATGCAACAATTTCATGCACACGCAAATGAGTTACTTGTAGGTATTTTTTATATTCAACCAGAAGTGGTGACACACAACAAGTTTCAATTTTTTTAGCACCTATAAAGTATAGGCTCGAAATGTTGCAGATTGGTATGTCACACACTATGGCAATACTTTTACTCAGTTTCTTCAGTTATCAACTCTTGAAAGAACACCTAAATTTATACTCCCTCGTCTTCTTTATGCAAGGCATATTTTGATTACTCAAATCCAAGTACTGACTAATAGTTGATCTAATAATATGAGGATTATGTTCCACTCTATTGGTATTTATTGCATTCATCATCACAAAGAGAGAATAAAATTAAAACAACCGTGTTACCTTAGAAAACCCATTTAGAGTTAATGTTCTGTCATACATTCCAGGTAATGCAGCAAAGCTTGTGTGTTTAGCAGGATGATATGCTCATAAATCTCATCAGATAGAACCTGCAAAAATCGTTAAAAGCACGATGCATCAACAATAGTGACGAACTTCTGACGCAAAAGATCTTGAATAATATGAATAACATACAAAAGGTCAAAGTGCAGACCAGGAGCCTAGGACTATAGGAGCAATCTCCTCAAGCAGCTCCCTAGGATACACAGAGCCTGTTGGATTAGATGGAGAGCATAGAATCAAGAGCCTTGATTTTTCAGTGATCACTGAGCCAAGTGACTCTGGCTTTAGCAGGAAATTGACTGATATGCTTGTCGGGAGGATCACTGGTGTTGCACCAGCCAACCTAGCCGTTTCAGGAAAGCTGACCCAAAATGGTGCTGGTATCAATACCTATAATAAGATAAAACTCAACATTTTCAAAGAATGGGGTGCTTATCAATGCAGTGCTAAGAATAGTAAGATGATATAATGATATGGCTTGTTTACTCCAGATTAAGATACAAACATTGGCAGTTCAAATAAGAACTATCAAGCAATCAGTTAGGTTTGTAACCTGCAGGGATATTTTCTAAAATAGAAGGTTAGTTTTTTAGACAATGGAAGAGAAGCCTCCCTTGCCCTACATCCGAAGATACACACAGCCCAAAATTATTACAAAGCTCTTACGATATCAAGGAGCCAAAAGGAAGCGACAAACTACATACAGTGTGAAAAAACAGAAATAATGATGCCGTTTTTGTCCATTCATAAAATATTACTATTACATTGGAAGGGCATTTTATCTACATGGTTCAGTAGAGATAGGATCACACGAACAATAATGAGACACAATAATGACAAGGCGTGGAAGACCCAAACAATATTTGCGGTTTAACAGAAAAGAACGAAGCAATCCTCTAACTTTTATGGACTGGGAACAACAAAATGAATACAGGATAAGCACTTGGTGCTGTTATCATATGTACAGGCACCATACAAGGAATCCAAAGTTTGGAGAGCAAACCCGTGTTATCCCTCCAAGACATCTCTGTACACAATGTTCTTGGTGCTTTTACCCGTTTGATCTATTTCTTTATTTGGCTTTGCCAGAACCCGAGTTGTCTGCCTTGAAACACCCCTTGACAGTGCAACATAAAGCTGGCCGTGCGAGAATACAGGCTCCGGAAGGTAAATGCCAACAGTTGGGATGGTTTGCCCCTGGGCTTTGTTTATGGTCATTGCAAAACTCAGACGAATAGGGAATTGCTTGCTCTTCAACTTGAAAGGAAGTGAAATACCATGATGTAAATTTTGGTATGATGGCTGTACTTTTATGGCAGGTCTACGTGATGATTGGTCTGTGGATCCACATATTCCATCAGTAATGTGATCCCGCTTTCGCTTTTTGTACGCACGATTCCTGGACAAAACGACATCTTTCTGCGCCGCATCCATGTCGAAGTAGTTTGTCCTTTTACGAAGGCGTTCCTTCTCATAGGATGCATCTGAAAACAAAATATGAAAAGTAGGAGTTTGGATGTGAACTCCAATTGACATCATAATATAAGAGAGTGATCAATACAACCCGCTCACTTTCAGTATACCTATTGGTTCAATGGAGGTCCTAAAGATAAAACTTGGGACAAGAAAGCTATCTTGTCCATCCATTCCAGCAACGTGCTCCGTTGACCTCACTTTCCGCTTGTAAGTCGGAGGTGTGTAACCAGTCAGTGGAACCATCTTCCTCCATATTTGTACCTCCGGTTGGCGTACCTAGTATACGGGTGATGCCGGATTGTGCTGATCCATGTTGATCTATACATAAAGCAGGTAACCGATGTACAAACACGTTGGACGACATCTCCATCTAAAAGATAGGTACAAAAGAAAGATTGATGTTATTAACCAGATCACCTTCATGCGTGGATGATTGAGGTACATCAACATTCAGAACAAGAGCTGCGGTCCTCTTCTGTTCCCGAGCCGTCCGGAGCTTCCTCAGGTGCTCAGCCTTCTTTTCGTCGCTTAGGTTGGCATACCATCCTTTCCCACCTT